>OZ021725.1:70363677-72763677 GCA_963978545.1 Linyphia triangularis | reverse complement strand
GATCAGGGGCGGTCGAAGCAAATTTTTAACTATAAGCGAAGACAATTTTGGCGCCCCTCTTCCTTACCTATCTTCCAAAAAAAAAAAAAAAAAAAAAAAAAAAAAAAAAAAAAAAACTTTTATATGAACCTCTAATATTTAGAATTCGGAATCCATCATTTTTAAAGATTAAATTTTAAAAATTAAATACAAATATGCAAACTATTTTTTAGATATTAAAATTATTAAAAATATGTACCGAAAATGTAAGTACCATGAGATTATATAAGTAAGAAATATTTTGAATATTTAAATATGTTTATGTCCCATAAAATAAGATAAATAATTATTAGTCGGCAAAAATGGGAAGCAATTAAAATTTAAACATGCATTTAAAAATTAAATCGAAATTTTCAATTAAGTTATTAAATTCTTAGACATGATTTCCACATTTACTAGTGTATATCCAAAATTTTTTTATTTTTCAATCAAGTAAACAAGAACAATTCCCACTTTGTTTATTTCTTAATATATTAAATTATTCTTGATTTATTGGGTAAAACTACAAAATCCATTGAAAAGTCATTTCTTTTATTAAAAATCGATGGTTTGGTTTTGGATATTAAATGTATATATAATAAATTTTAATTATTAATTAATAATCCTCATTGCCTCTCCACTAAAAAGTGTTTCAAAACTTTTATTCAGTAAACAGTATTCAAAATAAAATATGTATATTACAAAGGATAAAATGCTGCTGTATTATTTTTATTCAGTTAATTAATTGGGCATTTAAGCAAATATCTAAGCACAAAATACTTCATTATCAGATCAATTAGCAATTACAAATAGATATACAATAATAAATATTTTGTTAAATACTATTTTTCAAACTTCATTGGTTTATGAAAAATTTAGCTAGTTCCAAATAAAACATATTTTATTCCATGAAAAAGCTAAAAAATTGCATTAAAAATAAGTCCGTTTATAAAAAAATAAATGACGAAATAGTAAAAAATTGATTTACACTAATTATAAAGTGAGCCATTTAATTTCAGAATCAACTATGTACAAATAAAAATTAAAAAAAGCAATAGTTTTATTTTAAAATTTCTCATTTACAACCTTAACCTAAACTAATTTTGATAAAAACAAATTAAATGCTCATACCTAGTATTTCAATTGGGCTACTTTCTTTGCTATTCAAGTTTTTTCAACCTTTCACTTGTAGAGAAAGAAGGTTGTGGAGAAAAAAAAAAAAAAAACGATATCATGATTTTAGCTTACAGAAGAGAACTACGATAAATTTGCTCAGTTCAGATACAAGAACGACGTGGATCCGTGGCCGTGGAAGGGAAGGAGTTTCCGACATTTTGTAGTCTAGGGTCTTCCCAACTGTTTTCCAGAGCCATTGGTATTCACCAATTACAAAGTGTCTAAATGTCCACTGACATTTCCCAACTTTTAAAGAAGGAATGCCATTGGCGATTGCCTCTAGGCAGAGGGGTACCCACAACCGGAGAGAAATGACAAGTCATTCTAGGAATGTTCCTCTCTATCGCAAATTCGCAATTAACGACCCCCCCCCCCCTTCCCCTTGAGCGTCGTACATGCTTTTTTGTTACAGACATTGTCGCCAGCTCACATTGTCAATCTGACGTATTGGTATAATCCCGCACTAAAAGGCAACTTCAAAGTGCTGATGAATTTTTACACAATGGTTAGATGCTTTTTTTTCTTCTTCCGATCCCGACCAGACAGTCCTTACAACCTTTGGAGGGCAGAGAGATAAGATCGGTATTTTTTGTGTTGGTTTCTCCTGCCTTAGAAATGAAATACGTTTTACAACTACAGACAATTTTCCGACTGAAAGGGGAATATAGTTGGAATATGGCAGCATTCTTTAAAATGGAATCAGCATGGGAGTATTGAGGATTTTCAGTAAAGATACACAGTTTAAAGGGGATGAGAAAAGATTGGTTGAGACAAAAGACAAAGGAAATTTTTCTATTGTAGTTTTATAACGATTCCTCTAATAAGCCTTTAGATTTTATGCCATCTATTTTTAACAAGAGATGCGTGTTTTTATTTGACTGACAAAAAGTGGTACTTGTTTCACTGAAAAAAAAAAAAAAAAAAAAAAAAAAAATTTCACGAACTCGTTATGGAACTTATTAAATCGTTCATTAAGAGTATACTTGCCCATTTTTAGAAATTAAAAACTGTCAACAGGTGACAAAAATATACATTATTTCTTTCCATTGCATAATTGTTTGAAAAATATCAGTTGTAAAATATTAAAGTGCTATAAAAAAGGAACTCATTTCCTGTGAAACTTTTTAAAATTTTTATTGCTTTTGGCGGTTAGCAATTGCAGTTAAAATTGTAGTAAGAACTTTTATTATATGAATCACAATAGAAATATGTATAAGTAAATCAATTGTAACATATTTTTTTACGCGTCACCGCTATTTAAGCTTGGCGTCCACTATCACTAAACAGAGTAGAGCGAAGTGGATTAGAGCCAATTACAAGGATGTCAAAGTCCATTGTAGCTAGAGGCTCGTGCTATAGTAGACATTGGCAGCCTTGTAATTGGCTCTAATCCCCTCCGCTCTGATCTGCTCTGCTAGGCGATAGTGGACGCCTAGCTTTAATATCACCACTCTACTTAATAGACTTTTCAGTCGTCAAAAGTTTTCCTACGAGATTATTTCGTGTTTTATCAAATTCATTTATCTCTAATAGTTTACATTTTAATAGTCCTCGTGTTTTTTAAAAAGTGACAGTACAAACATTCACACTGCAATTATAAAGCAAACCATATTAAAATTCATTTTCAGATTAAAGTTTGTTAGGTGTTTGTTTCGATTTTAAAGGATGCAATTTTGCTTTATAGAATAGTTGAGGATGTAGCGAATGGTTTTGGAGAAGAATAATGCCTCGTTTTGTTTCGTAAAGAGAGTCGCAAGACAGTGCTGCTAAAAATATCAACAATGAAAAAATTAATTATTTACAATATAAAATTATTTTTTTATATCAATTAATTATTCAATCAATTAATTATTTACAATATAAAATTATTTTTTTATATCAATTTTTAAATCTATTTTTAAGTATTGACCTAAATTGTAAAATTATTACTATATTTTAAAATATGCTTTAAAAACCTAGCTTGACTTCTTAATATAACAATGTAATTTAGCAATTCTACAATGATTTATACCCTATTAGGATTTTTGTTCTAATTTGACAGCCTGAGAAAGAAAAAAAAATCATTAAACTTTAATCACTAAACTTATAGAAGGGAGAAAAGCATTCGTAGAACACATTTATTGAAATAAGACTGAAAGCGTTTATTTTCAATTTGTTAAATGACTGAGTCACTGAGTTAAAATAAAATCATAAAAAAACCTTATCTTATAACGTTTCACCCCACCCAAATTCACGAAATTTCCCCAGAATAAGTGCATTTCTGTTTTCTTTTCACAACACGACGCGATTTTAGAGACAGAGATAGACCCGAGGTTGATAGATTTAAAAGATGTGTCCTTCTGTTACCACCAGATCAAAAGCGAATTTTGAGGTGGTAAAGAAAATCAAATTTCTTACCAACATGTTACAGGGGCGCTTTTTTCGTATTGGAAAGGGGAAGGGGGGGGGGGGGCTTTTCTTTCGAGGTATGGGCACGTTCGTTCACAGGACACATTTAATGAATTAATCCTGAAAAGTTTATTTTCAATTTCAAAAGTGACTGAGTTAAAACACAAAATAACTTTGAACTGATCTTTTGGCGTCCCTTCCAAATTTACGAAATTCCACCAGAATCTTTTCCCTTTTCACGACATGACACGGTAGTAGGCAGGGCCTGATTTATCATTAGGCCCACTAGGCCCGGGCCTAGGGGCCCCGAAATTTGAAGGCCCCGAAATTTTGAAAGTTTTCTGAAAATTTTAAATATAATGGTCTTTTTATGGGAAGTACTGAACAAAAATAATAAAAAATGTTTAGTTACACATCCCCAAATTCCATATTTTTTATAGTCACAGATAGTAAAATTAGATAGATTAACCTAATTAAGCAAATCTTTCCGGTTCAGCCAATCATATACAACTTCTTCATATGTACACGGTGACAAGGGCTTTACGCCGCTGTTCTCCTTCTCTCGCCTCTTGTAAAGAGATGCTCACCAACCAACCATATACAACTTCTTATATTATGAAATGAAAGAGTCTTTGTGATGGGTTGGTTTGCATGCTCTTCCGTGGACTTTTTTGGCCCTCCTTTTTGGTGAGATCGTGGAAACAGTGGAAAGGTTACTTTGTAGTATTTACAATTATTGTTATAAAATTAAGTAATCTTTATTATTATATAATTTGTGGACCCTCTGTGGTAAAATGTAAGTTTAAAATACAGGAAAGTGTGCTTTAAAATCAGTGTTCATGGGGGGGTCTTGATTAATTCAAAAGTTTTGGGCAAATCAAGATCATACTAATTATAACAAATAAATCGTGTGAAAGTAAACTATGAGTTTTAATTGTAAAAAGTTAGTCTTAACGAATGTAGCTTGATCTGGTAATATTGTGACGTAAGGGAATAAATATTTGCTATTGGGGGCCCCTCTCTGAATGTTGGGCCTACAGTAAAAAAAAATTTCTAAATCAGGCCCTGGTAGTAGGAAACAAACATCGAACTGAGGTAGACAAATTTCAAAGATGTATCTTTCTGGTATCTCCACATCGCCAGCTAATTTCGAAGTGGTAAACAGAAATCACATTTTTACGGTTATGGTACAAGGGCGTTTTTTCCGTTTTGGGAGGAGGGGAGAGGGCGCTTTTCTGTGAAGGAAGGGGGCGGGGGCATTTTTGAAGGGACACATTTATTGATTTCATCCTGAAAACGTTTATTTTCAATTTTAAAAATAATTGAGTCAAAAAAAAAAAAAACATACGGAACTAATATTTTGGCGCCTCTCCCAAATTGGCTAAATTTGGCGCCCCAAGCGAAGGCTTGCAAGGATTGCCCCTTTGACCGCCCCTGCCCACGATTGAAAAGAATTGTACTTGACATCGACGGAAGATTAGCTGGTAAATTTACCCATTTAAAAATTACTTCATCAAAAATTGATAAGACGTGCTGCCATCTACCGAAATGCGAATGATACTCCAAGATGTGTCGACATGCAGCTTTTGAAAAGCAACCGGGAAATTAACTTGACAAATTGCAAGCAGGAACAATAACTACTAGTTATTTCGCATACATCGTTTTTTTTTGCTAAATTTTTTCTATTCTATTCTTTCTTAAAATGTGTATGCACTTGCCGACATAGTAAAAGGTAAATGAAACTATATATTCTCTCTTTAATATTAAAGTGATATTTTTTTTTCTTTTTCCAGTTATTTTTTTACATTCAATCATATCGCTCGATATCTCAAATCGGATAAATCACGCCTTTCGTCGACAAGCGCGATATATCAAAGGCCTACCAGGGAACTACTTTTTTTCTATAAATTGAATTCAATCAAGAGTCCTTGTTGTTATTACGAATTTAAAATACCATTCCAACAAGGTCTTCAACAGCTAACAGAAAATTTTATTTTTCAACGTTATGAAGTGCTTTATTGATCACCAACTTCAACTAAAAACTCATCAATTTCCTTACACTGATTATAATTTAAGGTGGTCATTAACGTTTCGAGTTACTAGACCCTCCGCGCGAAAAAGGCCTGGAGTGAAAAGGGTTAATCTGAACTTTTTTTTTTTTTACTTTTGAAAAATGCAGGGGGGGGGGGGGGTGTAGCGAGTTTTCTATAAAAATGTAAGTAAGAATTTTGGGTATAATTGCATAAATTTCAAGAACGTTTAAGGGCCGAATATTTGAAGCTTTAAAGCAGACATAAGCTCCTAACCATCGATATTCTTCTTAAAGCTTGCAGTTTCAAGACCAGTAAAAACCTGACAATTTCTAAAAAAATTTAACTTCTAACTTTTTGAGCACTGTAACAGTCAAGTATTTAAAAAATTATACTATTTTGACCAAACATGCGAATTTTATTAAATCCATCTCTCACCTGGAGGAATAATGGAAAGGGGGATCATTTGTTGAAGGAAAATCGGGAAATTTTCAGGATTATCAATTCGTTTCAAAGGAATGATCGAAAAATTTTTAAGTACAATTTTAGGAAGAAAAATTTAAGGAATATTTTGAATTTATTTGGGCGAAAATGCCTATATATTTTATTACTTTCTTGTTATATTTCCTTGCCTTTTTGTTATTTATCTTCTTATACTTAGTTCTGTGATCGTAAGAAATTGTACTCGACATCGACTGAAAAATAGCTACCGAATTTATCATTTAAAAAAATTTCTATCAGAACCAAGAAGTGCTGTCATCTACCGATATGCGAAGAATACTCCAAGATGTATCTCATGATAATCAACACAGGAGTTTGTGTCTGCTTTCTATTAGTCTTAAAAAAAAATATTATTTCTTCCAAAAATTGAATTCTATTAAGTTTAAATTCAGACTGAGAATTTAAAATACCATTTGAGAATCCATTCAAACGAACGAACAAACTTTCTTTACAAGTCCAACTACTATTTACCAACACTACGAAGGACTGCCATCTATTATACACATACTTACTCTAACTCACACTAATTCCGATTATAACGCAAGGTGGTCAATAACTGTTTGAATATACAGTCGGAATAGTTTTGGTAAGGCAATGACATGCTTCTGTGACATCAAAATGTAGAATTTACCGCATTGATATTTCTAAAATAATTGCTTCTGTTCCAAAAATTTCAGGAAAGTTGTGGGAATAAATTCCAAAACCTAACTTCAGATCTTCCTCGAGTAGCGATAACAGGACGTGCTGCCATCTACCGAAACCATTGGTTAGTTCAAGGTAAATAGAAAAAATTTCTAATTTATAAAAAATTATTCTAATTTTAAAAACTGGCATTCCATTCACCCATAGATTACAAATGTTGGAGCAGCTGTTTTCAACCAAAATATTTTTTCATTTATACATATGATCATGTGCTAGCATCAGATATTTTTCTTAAGTGCACCCACTACTTTACTAAAGAATATAATGAATGCAATATGAAATACTTTTCCTTAACGTATTTCATGATTTAATCACAATTCAAATACAATGCATAAAATTCAATATTAATCTAATTGTGGAACAATACTATACTTATGATAGGAGTAAATAGCTGAGGAAAAAATAACTGTTCGAAGTAAGGGGTTCCTTCTTTTTTTTTTCGAAATAGTGAGTTTACCTTGCGACATATCCTGTCGTCTACCGAAATGCTAAGGAAACTTCAAGATGTGTGGACATTTAGCAACACAGCTTACTAGACAATTTGGAAGCAGATAAAAAAATATTTCTGAAAAATGAATTCCGTCCAGTAAAAGGTGCTGCCATCTGTTGGAACACTAATTTACTCTTGACCACAACGATTCCGATGAAAGTATAATTTCGGGGAGTCAATCAAATAATTTTGTCAAAACGAAGAAGGTATGTCGCTGCTGTACCAAAATTGAAATAAACGAAACAGGAGAAAGGCGCGGAACCAGAGGGGAAGGGAAATCCCAAATGCATCAGGAACTTTTTTAGAAATTATTCCGTCTTGTTCTCTTCAGAACGATTTGAAACATCACTTATCAGTCAAGCCCTGGATATTATTTTTTTTTTTTTTTTTTTTTGCCATTTTAAAAGTGCAGGGGGCGGAGCAACTTTTTTCTAAAACAAAAAGTAGATAAAAATTTCAAGAATAATCGGAACAGTTATGGTTTCGTGTTTCCCCCCCCCCCCCCCCTTCTCTCCCTTACATCGACTCCTATCATCTTTTAGACATTCTTTCCAAAGCCTGTTTCACCCGCTAAACACTGAATTTTCACAAAATTATACTATTTAAAAAAAAATTTCTTAATCGGAAAATCGAGGAATTTTCGGAGTTTTTAATTTTTTTTTTTTGGAATTATCGAAATAGTCGAGTGCAATTTTAAGAAACAAAATATTTTTAAGGAATATTTGGGCGAATTTAGCCCCCTCTGAATTCCACATTGGCTAGGAAAAAAAAACTACCTATATCGTTAAACAAAGACCTTATTTACCATTGGGACCGCTATGATAATTATTGAAGCAAATTGAAATTATTGAAATACAAACACCTGTATTTTTATTAGTGTTAATTTTTTTTTTTTTTTTTTAATCAAACCAAATTTTTTGGAAATTATTTTATCATGTTTATAGTAATTTCGAAGTACATAAATTAGTAAAACAGATCGAAAATAAGTTTTTAAACTTTTTGGAAGTTGCCTATCTTTTGTATCGAGCACAGTCCCAACTTTAGATATCAGGCCTTGTTGACATATTTTGCACAGAATATGCGCATTAACACACGCAACGAGGCTTCAATTCTTTTAAAACGACCGCACATTGCATTAACAATAAAACTCATTAATTTCAATTCAATTCGATTAACAGGTAAGGAAACTGATAAAACACGTAGGGACCTGTGAAAAACATTGAGTAGGCGGTAGGGATATTTTTTGTTTCTTTACACAATTGTTATTGCAAATGCAGGGGGCGCATTAAGCCTAAATAAATTCTAAAATATTCAGGAATGTTTTAGAATTATTTAGGAATAATTTTAGTAACATTTTAAAGGTAATTTCCAAAAATTAAAACAGTCGGTGGCAAGTTAATTTTTTTTTTAATTTGCATTAACAGACTTTAAAATATTAAGAAATATTCTTATTTGATACGATACTTATAATATAGAATTGATGCCTCGTTCGATGAATATATAATAAGTTTGAAAATGGTAAATAACGAAACCAAGACCCCCACACTTTTATTTTAAGGACGGTTACTATTAATTAAAAAACATGGGAGATTGTTGATGTCCTCTTTTCACATTTAGAGGCAGACGAGTTGTCAATCAAGGCTTGGCCGCGGAAATACCTGAAAAAAAATTATTATTAAATCAAACATTCGAATACAAAAACTATGTACACATTAATAAATAATTAACAATAACAAAAAATGCTGAGATGTAATACTTTGAAAAATTTGGCAGTCGACACTCCATTCAAAACCTAGAAGTTAGTGAATTTAGTTTTCAATCTTATCCTAGGCACGAGCGAATCAGGAAAGGGGAGATGGGGGGGGGGGGGTGGCGTCATCTCTACACCACTGCTTTCAAAAATTAAATTACAAGGAAAGGTGTTAAATTAAAAAAAATAAGTATAGGTATCTAATTCATCATTGAGCGTATAACTATTAACACTTATCCAAAAATACGTTATTTCTTCCTAATTAAAGTTTGTCATGGCCACCGGCTAGTTTTTGTTCAATGAATCTTATAGGGGGAGAGTGAGCCTAAAAAAATTAGGTAGGAAATTTAGAGATATCCCTTTTTTGAGAAAATGGAGTGGATTAAAAAATTAAGATCTTGCTTTGTTCGATCGGTGTTAATTTAAAAGTTGAATTCTCCGGAATTTGCTAAAAGACAAAGCTTTTGCATAATTTTTTTTCACTGCGTTTAATTTTTCATAAAATTCAAATACGTAATTGTATAAATAATGAAGTTTTTCAGTTAGCCTTAAAGTCTTAAAGCACTGTATTTTGGGAAAACTTAGACATTCCTGGGATTCTCAAAACATGGGACCATGTTAGAAAAAATTTTCACAATACTTTTCAAATTTATCTAAAATTTCCCAAAAATATCAAATTGCTCTTATTCGATTTTTTAAAAAGGAATTATAATTTTTTGTAATGATTAAAATTCGTAGGCAAGTTATCTGGAATTAATTAACAAAATATATTGTTTCGGGGGGGAAAATACTTTTGCCAATTTTTCTGGAAAAATGTTAAGCATAAAAAAGTCTGAATATATCAGACATTGTACAGCTCCAAAGTGAGGGGGAAGGGGAGAGAAGGGGAGGGGGGGGGGCGTACTTCACGCAAAAGCAATGAAAACCATACAAAAAATAACAATTATTAAAAAGAAATGTCAGTTTATTCCTGCACCATTGCCTAATGTTTTATTTTTTCATTCTCAATTTCTCTCGTAGTATTGTTTCGGAAAATTTGATAAAATCACAGTAATATTTTTTTTTTTTTTTTTTTTTTGACTTAAGATTTTTAAAAGCTAGCTTCTAATTTACCTAAAAATATTAGTAATACAGGAACCACTAGTCAGGGTGGCAACAAAATTCAGCAAAAAAGGATGGATAGATTTCTAAAATATTTCCCGACATAACGGTGAACTTTACCAGGTTGTTCAGATGTGCAGACACATTGATCTAATAGAATATGTATGCTAAAGATCTGATATGGCCATTTATTAAAAATAATTTTGGTGGTATGAAAAGTTTTATTCCGTAACATTAAACTTCTAACGATTTAACGATTACTACAACAATTTTCCGGGAAAATGGAGTCAAAATACGGATGAATGGGGAAGGGTATCTTCAATACGAATGGAAATTTCACATTTTTGTGAAATTGGGGGGGTGGGAGGGGGGGGGGGGAACACCTACGAACATTTTTTCGATTTTTCCCAGAATCGAAAAGCTCTATGTCATTTTCCTGATCTCCATGCTCTGTGGCCATTGACTAAAAAAAAATTGAACAAGGTGGCAACAAAT
Source organism: Linyphia triangularis (assembly GCA_963978545.1). Classification (NCBI taxonomy): domain Eukaryota; kingdom Metazoa; phylum Arthropoda; class Arachnida; order Araneae; family Linyphiidae; genus Linyphia; species Linyphia triangularis. The sequence continues at coordinate 72,753,026 of OZ021725.1, read as the reverse complement.
TTCAAGAAAAAAAAAGTTCCCTGGTAATTTCATGATTTTAACCTGATACATTTTTAACAATTTTCTTGATTTTACGGCAAACTTTTTTTAAATTTCCCGAACTTTACTCTTTAGGAAAACACTCTGATCAAATAGAACACGTATGCCAAAGAGATAATGTGATAAATCTTTTTAAAATTGTTTTGGCGGTAATGAAAAGTTTAAATTATTCCGCAACATAAAATTTCTATTACTGCCACAAATCTCCAGGTAAATCGCGCCAAAATACGGATGAACGGAGATATCTTCAAAACAATAGTAACAAATTTCCCAGATTTTCGTGAAATTATAAAAAATTCCCCGATATTTCCAGGTCCTGTTGCCACTCTGTTGAAGGTAAAATGACTGATGTTAATTTCATATGCTTCAAAGCAATACTCCGGGTTAAATCGTGGATTAAAAAAATAAAGCATTGGGTACATGGGACATTGTTTCTCGCCTGATATATGTGTTATTTCCCTACAGAATTAAACTAATTGAACCTCCGGATACTTAAATTTTGTAGTAAAATTTCGCGTTTATATATTTAAATTTCATCATGAATTCTAAAGATGTATTTTGCACTTCTGTCAACATTCTATGCCGAAATGTGTTTCCTGATATCTAAGTACTCCGCGTGAATCCCCAAATGCATGTATTTAATTTTTGATAAGCGATATAGTTTGGAAGTAGTAATAGGATTACTTGAAAGGTCTCGTTTGAACGATAACGTAAGTTTTAATTCTGCTAATAGTCTGTCTCCGAGTAACCTTATACAACATTTAAATTAAAATACAAAACTTTAAAAAAAAAATCAAATTATAAATATAAAGATACGAGGTTCAACTAATTTTATAGTTTAGGGAAATAGTATATATATCCTCAGTCTTTTTTAAATTTTTTTTAATTAAAAAAACATCTGCATGCTTTATTTAAGGGAACAAAGTGTTTTTTTTTTTTTTTTTTTTAGAAAATTGATAAAAGTACAACATTACGGTAAACAAATTCTAAACTCATTAATCGTATTTTCTAGAAAGGTGAGGTATAAAAACCAGGGTTCCCACTCAAATCATAGAATGAAAATCAATGACTTTTAAGCACCTAAATAATGTTTTTAAGGACCGTTGAAAATTTGTTTTCAGGCCTCATGTCTACATATAAATTTTTAATAAAGTATATTCTACAAAAAAAGTTACAAGTTGATGGATGCGTAGTGCAAATATGGCGGAGAATTCCGATACTGTGCAGATAAGTGAGTCACGTGGGAATAGCAAGTCCGAGTTGTAATTTTATAAATTTTGCGGTTAGACACACAACTTCCGCAAAAATTAAGGACTTTTAAGAACCACTAAGCATTTTCAAGGCCTTGAAAACAAGTTCAAAAATATTAAGCACTTATAATGACTTTCAATGACAGTGGGAACCCTGAAAACAATATATCGCCGCTATGGTGAACCAGGGTGGCCACAAAATTCAGGAAAAAAAAGTTTCCCGGTTTTCTAAAGAATCCCAATTTTGAAGCCTTTTTCCAAATTTCCTTAACATTACCAGAATTCCCAGGTGATCCTGATTAAATAGAACACAAGAGCTAAGGAGTTAATATGCTATTTTTTAAAAAATAATTTTGGAGGGAACGAAAATTAATCCGTATTCCTTACGATTACCACCACAATTCTCTGACAAATGGCGCCAAAATAAGCATGAACGGGAAACGTACCTTCAAAACAATAAAAATCCCGGATTTTCATGAAATTTAAAAAAAAAATTAAAATTCTGACATTTTCCTGATTACCCAAAATTCGAGAAATTTAGTAAATGTATAGAAAAACATTTTGATAAAAATAGGGTTATAAGAGTAAATACAAGAAGAGAATATTTTTACAGGTTTACCCTTGAAACTTTGTAAAACCTTTGTAATGACTTATTCATTTATTTCTGGAGAAACTTACTGCACTTTAACGGCTTTTATGTTAAGAGTATTCATATTTCTTTAGTGCAAGTAAAAAATTTAAAATCAGATTCTTAGCGATTTTTTCGAAAATTACTTCTTTATTATTCAAGATGCAGTTCAAGGATATAATCTATTTCAAAAAATAAAAAAAGAAAGCGAATATGATGAAATGGTATGCATCTGATTAAACTAATTTCGACGGTATTTCAATGGTAATACGATTAATAAAAAAACGTGTTTCTATTTTTGGGATTTTCTTTTTGTTAAATAAAATTAACAAACAAATTATTTTGATTGTTTGTAAAGTTCTTTAAAAAAATTCTATTTATGATCATGTTTCTAATTTTATAGGAAAAACTTTTACATACTTAATATGCGATAAGCAGACACTCATCATAATAGACAATAATTTAGGTTAACATTTATTCCCCTATTATGTATTTATAAGAAGATCGTGAAAGGAGAAGACATATATGATAAGAGTGGACTATACAGTTTCATCAGGGTTCCCACTCAAATCCCAGAATCAAAATCATTGACTTTTCAATGACTTTTAAGGACCTAATTAATGTTTTTAAGAACTTTTAAAAATTTGTTTTCAGGTATCATGTCTGTATAAAAAAAATTTATAAAGTATATTCTATCAAAACAGTTACAAGTTGGCGCAAGTGTAATACAAATATGTCAGAAAATTGATTATTGGGAGAAATTAAGGATAATGTTATGTATTTAAATTTATTAGGTACTTGGTATCCCATTGGCCAAATTTTTGCAGGGAATTAATCTACTTACTATACATTTACTAAATCCCTCGAATTTTGGACAATCGTTACAGTCTCAACAGGTAACATATCGTTTGAGAAGAATTACTAACAATTGTATGTATGCAGGTTTAACAGGAATCTAAATAAGTTTCAATTTCTTAACTTAATTCGTTCGAATGTAATCCTATCAGCATTAACTTTCTTATTATAAAATATGGCAACTCTCCCGCTTATTTAACAAAAGAACATGAATAAAATTTTCATCATTTAATTCTTTTAAAAAACTAGGATAATTTACAATCAGTTCCTTGTATATATTTTTGCATTATAGGTTGGTTGGTTGCTTTGTACGCTCAACGACCTGTTTTTACACAATAATGGCATGCGAGGCCAGAGCGCTAACCGCATAGCCATCAGGTGAAACTTTTGTTTAAGGTATCACGAATATGAGAATTTCCACTTCGCACTCATCACAGACGATTATAGCGAGAAGTTAAGGATAAGGGTTTGCATTTAAATTTATAAATAGCCATCCCATTGCGGTCCCAAAATGAAACCAACAGATTTTTATAGAGAATTAATGTATGAAGATAAAATATTTTTTGGAAAAAAAAATAAAAACACCCCTTTCTGAGATATCGAAGGTCAAACGATTTGACCTTAAATATAGATTTTTAAAAAATTGGTGCAAGTGATATATCATAAGAAAGCCCAAATATTCAGCTTTTTTTTTTTTTTTTTTGGCACCAAAAGCAATGTTCCATGATAATTAGGGATAAAATTATGTGCATATCTGTAAAGCAAGAAATGCGAAATTTGACCTTTTGGACCATTTTTGAAGCGCCGTATTTCAGAAACCAAATGATATTCAAACCTAATATTGGCCATTTTTTCTTTTCACTATTAATCCAACAAGTGAGCAAAATTTAATTAAAATCTGAAGGGGTCGTTTGTAAAATGCTACATTTTTTGTGTTGATTTGACATGACCCCCTTTTGAAATGTTGTTTGACTCACGAAAACATAGTCGATGTCTGACAAGCAAAATGATACAAAACGTTCTACAAAGTTGTGTGGTGACATGCATTTCCTTAGATCCATCGAACTTGCTACAAGAACCAAACTTAAAAGTTTTGGTTCGCAAATCATGGATTCTAAAAGTTTCAGTTCGTGAAATGCCCCCTCACCAATAGAGTCCCTGAACTGGAAGGCGCAGACGGTTGAGGGCGGAGTTACAAAACACACGAACACAAACTTAAGAGAAAAAGGACACTTCTCTCCCGACTATGCCATAACCCAGAACTCATTCATTTTATCTCTACATTTTAGTTAATCTTCTAATAATTTTAAATAAACGATGTAATTTTTATAGTAAGGTGTAATTCTTTCGTAAATATCCAAATACACACTTACTAAATATGGTGACCCTGTTGAATTTCCGAGCTATTTTCTGAGTTCTGCGGAAGTAAATGGATATCCCCGAGACGATTCAAGGACTGACGCTGAGACGATTCGATGCCTGACGCTATTCCCGCTGACCAAGCCTAGCAGCCAAGGGTAAGTGAGTTAGCCACATCATTCTTCGCTCCGCTGTTTCGTTATCTCCCCTCTTTCGGATTGTATTTCTAAACCCCTCGTAAAAGATTTTCGTTTTTTTTCTGTACCTCTTTTTGTATTTTGTTTTGAAAATGTCCCTCCCAAGCGGTTCTCAAAGCGTATCGCAGAATGGAGCCCAAATCAACCGAATTGCATTGCGTTTGCCTAATTTTTGGCGCAGTAATGTTAAATTATGGATACGGCAATGTGAGTGTGCGTTCGTTTTAAGCAATATAACTAGTGATGAAACTAAATACGCCGCACTAGTTCCTAGCATCGACGCTGAAACTTTATCCCATGTATCTGATTTGATTTTGGCACCGCCGGCAAATGACAAATACAAGGCTTTATCCGATAGGTTAATAAACGAATTTACAGATTCTGAACATCAGAAAATAAAGAAATTATTAACTGATTTACAATTAGGTGATGATAAGCCAAGTCAGCTTTTGAGAAAAATGAGAGAACTTTCTGGCGGTCAGTTACAAGAGGAATTTTTAAAGAACTTATGGTTACAACGTCTTCCTTCCCAAATACAAACTGTTATTTCCGTATCAACCGAAACTTTAGAAAACTTGGCTGCAATTGCTGACAAAGTAGCCGAAATTGCTACTCCAATTTCTGCTGTGTACAACACAGCGGCCGTAAAAAATGTTTCTAATTATGATTTGATTGATAAACTTTCGAAACAGGTTGAGGAGTTATCGCTAGAGGTTTCTAGCTTTTCTAGATCTCGTCAGAGAGACAATACCCCTAATCGCCGATTCAACCGATCGTCCTCACGTAATGGTGTAAATAATTCTGGAATATGTTACTACCATCGTAGATTTCGCGAAAAAGCGGTAAAATGTACCCACCCCTGTCAGTATGAATCTCGCAAGAATACTCCACAGGAAAACTAAATTCCATGGCCACAGTCGCGACTTGCGGTCATGAGAACTCCTTTTCAAATAAATGTCGCCTCTTTATTTATGACAAACATACAAACCAACGCTACTTAATAGATTCCGGAAGCGATTTGAGTTTAATCCCTAGACCTAAATTTAATTTTAATGCAAAACCTACAAAGTTGGAACTTTTTGCTGCAAATGATTCTAAAATTAAAACTTATGGTCAACAACTGCTGAAACTCGAATGTAACTTGCGTAGATCATTTCCTTGGAATTTTATTGTTGCCGACGTTGCTCAAGCTACAATTGGATCAGATTTTCTCAATCATTTTGGTTTAATCGTGGACATAAAAAACAAGCGTTTAATTGATCCTGTTACCAAAATTTCAACTAGAGGTGAACGTTTTGATTGTACGGATATGGAAATAAAAACGATCTCATCGTCAAGTAACGAGTTTAATGAAATTATGAAAGAATTTCCAGCACTCACACGTCCACGAACTTTTAATGAGTCCATTAAACACAACACTGTGCATTATATTGAAACTACAGGACCACCTGTGTGTGCTCGTGCACGCAAACTCAATCCAAAACAATCGGAAGTTGCAAAACAAGAATTTCAATACATGCTTGATCAGGGCATTATTGTTCCGTCAAAATCGAACTGGAGTTACATTTGGTTCCAAAAAAAGAGGAAAATTCCTGGAGACCGTGTGGAGATTATCGCGGTCTAAACAAACAGACAAAACCTTATAGATATTCCATCCCAAATTTAACGAGTTTCACCGACAATTTAAAAGGAAAAACGATATTTGGAAAACTCGACATTCAAAGAGCGTATAATCACATACCGATAAATCCTGATGATAGGCATAAAACCGCTATTATAACTCATTTTGGTTTATTCGAATTTTTTTTTATGCCGTTTGGACTTTGTAACTCAGCACAAACCTGGATGCGTTTTATTCACGAAGTTTTACGCGGTTTAGACTTCTGTTTTGTTTACTTAGATGACATTCTAATTGCATCGTCAGACGAAGCCTCGCATAAGCTCCACATTAGAGAAATTCTAAAAAGACTCGATGATTACGGCTTAACCGTTAACGGCTTAACCATTAACGCCAGTAAATGTATGTTTGGATGTGAAGAACTCCCGTTTTTGGGTTATCTAGTTAATAAGGACGGAATACGTCCTACAACTGAAAAGGTAGAATTGATATCTAATTTTAAACGACCTGTTACAGTACAGGAGTTAAGAAAACTTTTGGGTATAATTAATTTTTACCGCAAGTTCCTACCTAACGCAGCTCAAATTCAAGCTCCTTTACACGAATTTTTGAAGAATTCAAAAAAGAATGATAAACGTGAAATTCAATGGACTGAAGAATCCATGGAAGCGTTTGAAAAATGCAAAATGCAGCTCACGAACGTCACTCTACTTGCCCATCCTTCTCATAACGCTGATTTAGCATTAATGGTAGACGCAAGTGATTTCGGCCTAGGTGCTAGTTTAAATGAAGTTACTAAAAATGGTTTTAAACCTTTAGGATTCTTTTCAAAAAAACTAAGCCCTGCCCAGAGTAAATACAGTGCTTTTGATCGTGAACTCTTAGGGGCATACTCCGCAGTTAAATACTTTAAACACATGATTGAAGGTCGAATTGTCATATTATATACTGATCATAAGCCTTTAACTTTTGCCTTTTATCAGAAACCAGATAAAGCAAGTCCTCGTCAGTTAAGACATTTAGACTTAATATCCCAGTATACCACAGATATACGGTATATTAAAGGTTCAGAAAACATACCTGCCGACACTCTGTCGCGCATATCTACTATATATGTCCCTAATGCAATAAATTACGAGGAATTAGCTAAATTACAGCGGAGTGATAATGATTTAAAAGCACTGCTCACTTCACCTGACACAGAATTAAGGTTTAAAGAGCTGACTCTGCCCGGTTCCACCGATGCTGTATACTGCGACATCTCTACGGGAAAAGTTAGACCCTATGTTCCAGAGCCGCTACGAAGAGATGTCTTCTCAGCTGTCCACAACTTGTCCCATCCTGGAATACGTGCCACATCGAAGCTGGTTGCGCAGAAATTCGTCTGGCCTTCAATGCGTAAAGACTGCACCACCTGGACCAGAACTGCATTCCATGCCAAATATCCAAAGTTCAACGCCACACCTTCAGTGAACTTGGTACTTTCAAGCTCCCAGATGCACGTTTCTCCCACGTCCACATCGACATCGTCGGCCATCTTCCACCATCACAAGGTTTCGCCTACTGCCTGACCGCGATCGACAGATTCAGCCGTTGGCCGGAAGCCTACCCAATCGTCGACATGACTGCAGAGACCGTTGCAGCTACCATCATCAGAGAGTGGGTGCCACGATTTGGGATCCCGGGGATGATAACAACCGACCAAGGACGCCAGTTCGAGTCCAATCTCTTCCGACAGCTGGCCACCTGCCTGGGCATCACCAAGATCCGTACCACTGCCTTCCACCCGTCTTCAAATGGCCTCATAGAGCGTGTTCACAGATCTTTGAAAGCAGTGATTATGGCCTACTCTACCCAACGCTGGACTCAAGTGCTCCCTTTTGTGCTCCTTGGACTTCGCTCAGCTGTAAAGGAAGATCTACAGGCCACAGCTGCTGAGATGGTTTACGGTACCACCCTTCGTCTTCCGTGTGACTTCTTTCAAGAACCATCAGCCAACGATGCCCACGAATTTGTTCAGCGATTACAAAAGGTCATGCATGAACTTAAACCAGTACCTACTTCACGACACGGGAAGCACACCGTTTTTGTTCACAAAGATCTTCAAAACTGTACACATGTGTTTCTACGACATGACGGTGGCCGCAGATCTCTACAGGCACCGTACGATGGACCGTATGAAGTGATTGAAAGATTAAGTAAGCAATTTAAAATCAATCGCAACAGTAAGGAAGTCTGTGTTTCCATTGAGCGTCTAAAACCCGCATTTATGCTAAAAGAAACCGGCACTCCACCAACTGCTACATCGAGCGAACTCCCCGTGACTCTACCTGCTGCCACAACTCGCTCCGGACGCCGAGTTCGATTCCCGGATAGGTTCGCGCCTGCCTAAAGTCAGCCACTGGTAGGGGAGTGATGTGGTGACATGCATTTCCTTAGATCCATCGAACTTGCTACAAGAACCAAACTTAAAAGTTTTGGTTCGCAAATCATGGATTCTAAAAGTTTCAGTTCGTGAAATGCCCCCTCACCAATAGAGTCCCTGAACTGGAAGGCGCAGACGGTTGAGGGCGGAGTTACAAAACACACGAACACAAACTTAAGAGAAAAAGGACACTTCCCTCCCGACTATGCCATAACCCAGAACTCATTCATTTTATCTTCTACATTTTAGTTAATCTTCTAATTATTTTAAATAAACGATGTAATTTTATAGTAATGTGTAATTCTTTCGTAAATATCCAAATACACACTTACTAAAGTTGCAAGCAAAAATTCATTTATAAGCACGCACACACACACACACACACACACACACACACACACACACACACAAAACCTACTTAGATCTTATTGATTGGCAGGTATACAAAAGTAATGGAATGAAGTGTCATAACTGGCTTAGACAAACAGAAGTTTTAGTCCATATAGTTGAAAAAGGAACTAGCAATAGAAAGGAGTTTAAAACATCCTCGCACACACAAGCACATTTTTTCTAGAACCACTGCCTAGAATTGCGTGTCCAAAATATGTTGAATATAGTTCTTATACCAAAGATACATGTTCTCGTTTATTTATACGACTATATTCACTACTCACAATTTCTATACTTATTGCTTCATCCTTTCGATTATATAAAGAGAGTGAAAAATAGTTTAACTATTACTTTGATTTTATTTTACCCTTTCAAAGAAAAATCTTCCGATTGATCTATTATCACTGCTTGATTTTCTAGGTTTACAACATTTAAATCCCGCAAAAGAGCACTTGCTAATTGAGCTTCTGCTCTAATGGAAAATGCTCTATTGCACATGCTCTGGAAAAAGAGTAGTTTTTTGGCAGCCCTTGTTTCACTGAAATAATTTAACTTTCTGACTTTTCTTCTGGTTAAAGATTTTACTATCATACACTTTCATCAATCGATAACTCTGCGACATTGAATCATTTTCAAAAACGTTACCTTCATGTCTCAAACCTAGAGTCTTGGTTGGGCCCTTCAAAGTCGTGGGAAGTGACATGACTTAACACTCGAGTTTCATACATGTCATATCATAAAATATTTTCGATATTTCAAAACGCTGTACTACTATACCTAGACTATAAATAAAATGTACCAAAAAAAAGAGGAGGTTTTCATGTAAATTCCGAGAGACCCAAGTGTTAAATGGCAGATATAATTTTTTTATTACTGTTAATAAAAATTCTAAACTTTAAATTTTTTTTACTTGAAAATAAAAATTTGCTTTATATTTACTCTTTTAAAAAAAATTTAAAATCTTCATTTTTGTCCAAAGAAAATCAAACTTCAGATCCATTCCGGGAGACCTAATTACAGGGTGTCCATCAAACGCTAAACACATTTTGATGTTCAATAATTCTTAAAATAATGAAGATATAAACAAACTTATGGCATTTATACATAGAATAACTCATATTTTCATTTATAGTGAACGTTGCCATACAAAATTTCCTTTTCCCATTTGAATATCAATACTTTTGAAAATATCGTCTGCCCCGTGTTATTAATTTTACGTTTTTCTCGTTTCTTTTGTAAATATAGACTGCGCGTGTTATTAATTGTATGTTTCCCCCTCTTGGCCACCCAAATCACCTGATATAACGCCACTTCACTTTTTCGTTTGTGGATTCGTAAAGGGCATCGTTTACAGGAGAAAAGTGTTGAAAATTGGTGACTTAAAGACCAGGATTACAACCGCAATAGCCTTTGTAGATGCCGACATGTTTGCCCGTACCTGGCGCGAAATTGACTACCGTTTTGATATTCTCCGTGCGACCAAGGCCGAACTGGATTGAACCAAGCCTTGACTACTAATAGTAAAGAGTGGAAACAGCTGCAGTGGACTAGTTTCAACCAAAACAGTAGCATGTGTTTTCTTTGCTTGGTCAAATACGAAAACCAATACGTTACTAAGAGGACAAAATTACTTTATTTTTAAAATGCAAAAAGAACACGGCGAATATTGCCAAACGACAATATTAACGAATGAAATAAATTTATACAGTTCACTCGCGACAATTTATTATTCATATTTCATGCAAAAACTATCATTTAATTAAAAAAAAATTGCTTTTTGTTGATTATTACGCATCAAATATTGATATCTATTTTTAGAATTCAGTTGTTTATTTAAAATAAGGCCTATTTTTGAATTTTAATTTCATTACTCTTTATAGAAATAGAGTTTGGAATTCTTTGTCGTATTTTTAAAAGATATTAGAAATTATAAAAATTAAATTAAAAAGTCGTCGTTGTCAATTCTCGTGATTTCAGAGTTGGCAGCCATGGATATTTTTATTTTAGCTGGCGTTCTAAAAAAATTTCATCGCAGTTTTTGATTTAATTTTTTTAATTTCTAATATTTTTTGCAAATAGAATTGATGCCATCCTCATAGATTTACATTTATTAATTAATTTCATTATCATTAAAAACCAAACATGGTGAATTGTTGCGTACCACACTGTACTTGATATTCTGGAAAGAGAGCCGATATTAAATTTCACGAATTCCCCTTGGATCTGGATCTACGACAAAGAATCTGCCTTATCAACAACGAATCTGCCTGTCAAATTTCAGTGCGATTGGATGACTGCAAGTTTGTTTTTTAGTATACTGAAGATAGAAGCGTGTGTAAAAGCGACCTTTTAGTGACAGTGACACCTCCCTAAATATGATATAATGCAACTTTAACGACAACGAATCTACCCGTTAATTTTCAGGGCGATTGGATGACGGCAAGATGTTTTTATTAGTGTCTGAAGATACAAGCGTAAAAAAAAGCTACCTTTTAGTGACAGTTAAATTTGATAGAATGCCCCCAAAATTTGATAGAATGCATTGTCATCGACATCAAATCTATGTGCAAAATTTCAGCCCGATTGATTTACGGCAAGTGTGTTAATATCACTATATTGCAGTTTCAAATCTGGTTGGATTGCAGCGCCAATCTTGTTTAGTGGGAGAAAATGGAACTAACAACTTGTTTCCATCGCACCCATAGACTTTTCAAAATTGTCACGGCCTGGTTCAATCCAGTCTGGCCTTGGTGCGACGAAAGGCGCACATGTGGAAGTCAATTGACAAGAGCCATCAAACCATTAGTGTTATCAATTAAAATTTGTCTTTATTACTTTATGAGTTATTGAACATCAAAATGTCTCCAACCTTTTATAAACACTCTTGTATTTTGCAATTGAACTAAAAATTTTTTTTGGTAAATAGGTGAGTATAGTGGCAACTTTTTATCAACTTGAAATTCTGAATTTCCAAAAAAGTTTTTTTCGATACTTCTTATTCTTCATACACTGCGTTGCATAATGATAGAACCACCATGTATTTTCCGCCTAGCATACAGTAATTGGAATAAATGATTGAAATAAATATTTTTATTGAAAATATACAAAATAAGAATGACAATAACAAAGTAAAAACATTACTCATGTTTATATTTTCATGTAATAAAATAAAAAATACAAATTTTAGGTTGCAAAATGATAGAACCACTTTCAGTTAATACTTTGTAAGAGCACCCTTTTTGGTTATAAGTTCAAAAATTCGATTAGGCATGCTTTCGACTAAGCGTTTGAGTATATCTGCATTCAGATTTTCCCATTCTGTAATAATGGAGTCTTTCAATTCTTGAACCGTTGAATACTGCTTGCCGTTGGCGTATACGACCCTGCTTAGAATATCCCAGACGTTTTCCATGGGGTTCATGTCAGGAGAACATGCAGGCCATTCGATAACCTGCACTCCGTTGTCCAGGAACCATTCCCAAGACGAGTTTGCAACATGAATGCTAGCATTGTCCTGTTGGAACTTCCAAAATGGACCTCCAATTTCTTCTCCAAAAGGCAACACATTTTCTTCCAGCAGGTCTTGATAGTCTATTGCTCTCATTCGACCAGTAGGGAAGGCAATGTTAGTCCGCCCAGCATTGCCAAATCTAGCCTAAACCATTAACGATCCTCCCCCACACTGTCTCTTAGAAAAAATGTGTGGCTCATTTCGGAGAACCCTCCAATAGAATGCCCACCCGTCAGGACCATATAGATTGAATTTTTTTTCGTCGCTGAACACTACTTGAGTCCACTGTTCTTTCCAAGTCATGTGTTCTTTAGCCCATTGCATCCTTTTTCGTTTGTGAAGATCTGTAAGTCTCGGTTGCGTTTTCATTTTCGTGTACTCAAGATGTTCGTTCTGCTGAGCTATTCTGGATAAAGTTGACTTGTGAACTTTGATGGTGGGGTCTTATGATAGTCTGTTCAATGTTTCACCAGCTTTTAACTTCTTTACAACTAACCTTCTTGCCGCTTTGTTAACTTTCGAGGTCTTCCAGTGGATTTCTTTGTCCCATATTTGGATCCAAGATGTAGAAAATTATTAACCACGTGTGGTGAACGCCCGTTATGTCTTGCTATATTCCGAGAAGACAATCCTGCTTGGTTCAAAGCATAAAATTTGTCCTTTTTCAAAATCAGATAACGGATTTTTCCTACCCATACTTAGTGACACCTTTTCAAATCAATAAACTATGCGTGCTCACAATAAATGCAAGTAAGGTTACGTTAGTTGATCAAACGAAGCTTTTATATACCTGTTTGTTGAAACCCAACTGCGCATGCTTCTCTGGGATCGATTATTCCACTAAAAAGTAGGGGTGGTACTATCATTTTGCAACCTAAAATTTTTACTTTTTATTTTATTACATGAAAATATAAACATGAGTAATGTTTTTACTTTGTTATTGTCATTCTTATTTTGTATATTTTCAATTAAAATATTTCAATCATTTATTCCAATTACTGTATGCTAGGCGAAAAATACATGGTGGTTCTATCATTATGCAACGGGTGTATTTCATTTCCTACCTTCACATGCATTCGGACAAAGGAAAATTATGCCGCGTAATGGATTGGTTGTCAGCTATCTCTAGGGCTGCCATCTACAAATGGAGAATTAAATGAGTTTAAAAAAAAAAAAAATACTGAAATACCGCTAACAATACTATGCATGAAACCTTTTTAAAAGAACATTTTTGTTTTAAGAAAATGTCTATATACATGCATGATGCTTCAACATTTCTAACATTGCTCCCAATAATTGCAGTAAATGAAGAAACGCATTCTACCTCATTTATAAAGGAAGATAGAAGTTTAGCTAAAAAAAATTACAATAGCTAGCACTCGTCGTGGTGAAAATGAAGAATCTAAGCAAGCAGCCACAGCCAACCATTCAACGCGCGACATTATTTTCCCCTGTCCAAATATACGTAAAGGTAGGAAATAGCGACCACTCTAGAGAATGACACACCTACGGAAAAGTGTAATTTTCAGGAAACACGAAAAACAACTTTATTTAAATATAAACTTAGTGACGCTTATCAACTTAGATCATAATAAGTGTTATACGTCGGTCTTTGTTCTCCTCGATGGGCTAGGTATTCCTTGACACAATAGAGACATTAACTCCGTTTTTAACAAAATTTGCTGTTGCGTCATTGTTTCACAATAGCGGCGATATGTTCTTACAATCATTTTAATGCACTTTAACATTAAACCCAGGTAACTAACAAGCTACTGTTTTTCAAGTACAAAACCGTATGAGCGTCGTCAGTGTTATCGTTTAGAAAAAGAAATTAATTCTGATCCAAATCCCTTGACACTTTTGCTTTAAGAGAAAATTCTACTAAGGATCATTCCCTATACTCATTATGTTACAATCTTCTGGCCCAGTTCATTTAGAAACTACTTTGTATAAAACCTTAACATTCGGTGAGTAGATACGAAATCACTTAATGAAAAAACATAAATTGTCTTCATTTAATATCTATATCAATCTCTATATCAATCTATTAACAGTCACCGACTGACTCACTCACTCACTAATTTTCCTACTTCCCAAATGGTCACAATTCTGAAAATTGGTGCATTTGTCAACAATGACAAACATAGAAAAAGTAAGCTATTCCAATTACGATTAACCAATTTTAAAGGGTCGAAAAGGAGTTAAACGTTCCAAACGAGGGATATTCGAATGTGCCACTTCCAAAATAGTTTTAACCCTGATAATTGATGTAAATGTCAACAAGAACTAAAATAAAAAAATATTATTTTCTGATGTTGATTAACCAACTTTAAAGGGGTCAGACGTTCTAAAAGAAGAATCTTCAAATGGTTCACTTACAATGTAGTAAAAGTTCTAATATTCAGTACTAATGTCAACAAGGACAAGTAGGGAAAAAGTAATTTAATTTTAAAGGGTCGAAAAGGGTCAAAACATTTCGAAAATTAATATTCCAATGTTCCACTTCCAATTCGGTTACGTGGCACTGGCGTACGTGGCTTTGGCGTAATTCTAAAAGATCACCGTGGCTTTAGGGTACAGATTCCCATTGCACCTGCTTTGACTCTCCCTTCCTTCTTGAGAGGGATAGGTTGAAATACTGAACCAGTCCATTTTCCAAATACTGTATTCTATCACCAAATACTTGTGACCAAATATGGCCGCTCTTCTAAGTTTTGAATGTCACGTTGATGTGACGATAAGGGTCTTTGGGGCTGAGAATGCCACCTGGCAATATAAAGGGGGCCACGTAAAAAAGAATACTGGCACTGACCAATATATTCAGTGTTCCCTTGTGGGTTTCACTGTGGTTTGGTTACATAAGTTTTGAAACACAGTGCATTTCGCCGATAGAAATGTTTTTTTGATATCGGCGCTGTGTTAATGAATATAAAAATTGACAATGCATATAAAGGATTTTTTTTTAAAACTCTGTTCTTATAGTTTTTTTTTTTTTTTAAATTTCCTAAGTTAAAGGGAGAGTATTGCCAGTAAAAAAAAGCACCCTATCGTATCTCCGAAGTAATAATTTTCTGAAAATACATTAGACTTGAAGTTATATACTGAGAAATAAAATGATCTCTTCACTGGTCGCAACTTTTATACTATACATTGAGACAAGCTTCGTCTGTTTTTAAGAACCAATAGTTAAATAATTAAGAATTAACAAATAATAAGTAAGCTAGTCTTTTATACCAATGAGCAAGGAATTAAACTGTTTCAAATAAAAAATTGTGGCGAAACTAACATTTTATCGCAATGCTTGCAGTAAAATATTTAATCACGCTGTGCAATAAAATACTCTTTATAACAACTCGAAAAAATGTAACTTAAGTTAATCAGAAATCGTGGTGAAAATAACACTTAAGTGCAGTAACGTATATCGCACACCTCGGTCTTAAGTTCTATATAATCTTGGTATAGAGATGTTATATTTTCAGATGAGATTCATTGACTTGTGTTGTCAACATATTTATTATTTTTGTACTTGATTATAAGAAGTATTTCATGCAACATGTGCGAAATTACTTTATCAAATTCAATAAATTATTTGACTCATGCACAAGCACTCTCCAACTAAGCATTTTGCCACGTTTGAAAAATTACTTTCGTAACTAGTTGCAAAAAGAACTATTATGTGATAATCTATATTAATGTAATCAGCCATTGTAAATTTGCAAGAAAAATTACATTAAATAATGAATGCTGTGATATCATTTGTATAATTAAATTAAAAAATATATAGCACCTCAAGTCACACATAGCTTAAGAATTGATAAGAACATTGAAGACAATTCCCAAGTGACAATTTATGTGCACTGGTTAAGACGTTTTGCATTGGAATTTAAAAATACACGTACCTTCACCGTGTTTGACGGTTCCACATAAATTATAAGTTAGCATTTATTGATTTCATTTTCTCCTGACCATAACTTGATAATCTGACCCTTGTATATTTAATTTTAATTCATCACTAAAAAGGACTTGGCAAGATCGATGCTCTTTTTTCTGTTACAGGTACTTTATATAAGGCTTCTTACGGGCTGCAAGTCCATTAGGACCCGCTTTTTTTATCCGTGCTTCGCTACGAAATTTTACCATGTGCAATATTTTAGCTAACTGTGAGGCCTCGCGTTGCGGAAATCTGTCATTCGTGTATAGGACCCAATTTTTGGCGCAGGAAGGTTCATAGCTACGTAAAATCGAGCTCGCTTCGTTCGCTGAAAAGTTCATGGACAAATAAACACAGGCTTACTTCACTCGCTGAAAGGTTCATTGTTGCGTAAGCATAAGCTCACTTCACTCATTAAAATCTATAACTGCTACTTAAAGCCTTAAAATAAGAAGCTTCTCCCCTGTCGAGACGCACAAAAAAAAAAAAAAATCCCCCGCTAAGACAATAATACAACACCCTTTAATATTATTTTAACACGTGTTTGTGGAAAGCAAAATTAAAAGGCCAAAACTACATATGTTGAAACTTTCAAAGCTCTAGGCCTATTAGAAGTCACTTTTTGTGAAAATATTAATTAAAAAAATTAATCAAAAATCAAATTAAAATTAATTTTTTTTAATGGTCCAATTAGAATGCCAAAATTACTTGTGTTCAAAATTTCAGAACTGTAGCCCAAGTAGAAATCGTTTTGTAAAATATTTGTTAATTTATTAGAAAAATTTATTAAAAAAGAACTGAATAAAAATTTTAAATTCTGTTTTTCAAAAGTCCAATTAGAAGGCTAAAACTACTTTTGTCGAAAATTTCAGAGCTGTATCTCTATTTGAAGCCACTTTGTAAAAAAAAAAAATTAAAATATTAATTAAAAAAGAACTAATTAAAATTTTAACAGTCTGTTTGACGTACATAAAATTAGAAAGTCAAAACTTCTTGTGTTAAAAATTTCAGAGCTCTACTCCAATTTCAAGTAGGTTTCTATAGATCCACAGAGCCGCAGACATACAGACACACAGCTTGTTTTATAATTTTAGGTTTCTCACCGTTTGAGATGTCACTTCAATGTTTTTATAAATTTTTAAGCGATGTGTGATTTAAGGTGCACTTATTCGCGGATTATCTTAAACTATACGATATTTCTTTATGCAAGCGTTTTATCTTTGAAGATCTTCCGGATCTATATCCTAAAAATTCTGAAGCTCATCGTTCTTTAATATAATGTACAAGACTTCAATAAATTAAAGATTTCGCCGATTTTTTTCATAGATATTTTTTTTTTTTTCATAACTGAATCACCAACTCCCGAATAGATTTAAGAACTCCATTTTAAGACGATCAGCTACAAGCTAAAATTAAACAATTGATGCTATCATGTCTTCATGACAACTGCGTACACTTCAGTTTTGAAAATTTACTGCAAGTTTGTTGGAGGAAGACGTCAGAATTAATTTTCTTATTGCGTACGGAAACTTTTTTTGCATGGCACTTAGCAACACGAACTCTAAAATACGCGTAATTAGTATTGAAAGAAATTAGTATTAAATATAGCTAGTATATATGAAATATATATACTAGCTATATTTAATACTAATTTCTTTCATTTCTAAGTAATGAAATTAGAACTTTATATAGGTTCACATTATATATTGTTAACATTAACAAGAAATAAAGTGCAAGTTTTCCAATACAAATAGAAGAGTTCTAATTTATCAATATAACTTGCATTAAAATACAAATCGTATTTAAAAAAAATAATTCAATACGAAATTATTCAAGACAAAAATCATGCGTTTATCAACTTCTTATAAATAATAATAGTCTTCTTGGAGTAACTGGATAGCTGTAGTGAAGTAAAGTGCTGTAAAAAATTTACAATTTCATATAATAAAGTAAAATTCAAATAAAATATGTCTTCTACGATATCTCAAATAACTCGAAAATCTTCTCACAAAATCCAACCATAGCAAAAAAGGACATCATCCACAGAAAAAGGGGAAATGGCGCCCCAAAGTCGTTCCACGAGTAATATTGACACGCCTCCTTCTCTTTCTCCCAAGCAGGTGTTAAAGTACGCCAAAGCCACGCGATGTAACGGCATTATACCCTAAAGCCACGATATTTTAGCTGTACGCCAAAGCCACGTACGCCAATGCCACGACACCTACAATTCAGTCACAACTGTGAAAATTGGTATAAATGTCAACAAGAGCAAACATAAAAAAGTAAACTATTCCGATGACGATTAACCAGTTGTAAGGGGTCGAAAAAGAGTCGAAAGTAGAATATTCAACTGTTCCACTTGCAATATAGCTGCCACTCTAATAAGGAAAAACGTCAACAAAGACAAACGTAGAAAAAGTCGATTATTCCGATGTTTATTAACCAATTTTTAATGATCGAAAAGGAGTCGGAACATTCCAAATGAAGAATATTCCAATGTTGTACTTACTTCCAATATACAGTCACAACTCCGAAATTTGTTACAAAAGTAAACAAGGACTAGAATATAAAAAGAAAGCTATTGAGATCTCGATTAACTAATATTAAAGGGCCGAAAAGGGATCGAAACAATCTAAACAAGTAATATGCCAATGTCTCACTTTCAATATAAGTCACTTGTTTGTTTAAGGTTTTATGGCGCAAAGGCAGCACTAGGGCCATATTGCACCAAACAAACGATAAAAGACACAACGATAAAAGATGAATTATAAATATATGAAAATGATGCGATGCGATATAAAAGGATTAAAATATATTAATAGCTCATTTTAAAAATTATGAAAAGGTTTATAAAAGTTTAAAAATTGATATGATTAAAAACTCAATACAAGTCACAGCTCTAAAATTTGGTACCAAGAGTTAAACCTAGAAAAAGCTCTTCCGATCTCGATTAGTTCATTTTAAAGGGTGGAAATGGAAACAAAACGTTCCATATGCGAAGAACATTCCTATACCCTACTTCCAATATAAGTAAAAAAAAAATTTCAACGAAGGCAAACATGTAGTACTAGCTGAATACCCGTGCTGCGCTACGAAATTTTACCATTAACATTTTAGCGATCAAAAGACATTCATATATTCTACACTTCAGACATTTGCTCCTATTTCGATCCCGATAAATTGATTTATCAAAATAGGAATTTTCATCTGTTGATATTTTTAACAAAATTTATAATTGTGAATAGTATATTGGAAAGAGACATTTGAATATCCCTCGTTTAGAACGTTTAATACCCTTTGGACCCTTTTTAATTACGTAATCGAGATTGCAATAGTTTATTGCGTTTATGTTTGCTCTTAGTTCTAAATTTCAAAGTAGTAGCTGTATTGGAATTGAGACGTTAAGATAATCCTCGTATAGATTCAATGTTGCGTTACATTTGCTCTTTTAACACTTGCACCAAGTATCAGAATTATGACTACATAGGAAGAGGAACATTCGGATATCCCTCGTTTGGAACGTTTAACGCCTTTTCCAACCCTTAAGTGGGTTAATCGAGATCGGAATGGCTTACTTTTCCTACGTTTGTCTTTGTTGACATTTGTACCAATTTTCAGTGTTGTGCCATATCATATCCCTCATTCTGAACGTTTAACCCCTTTTTGACACCTTAAAGAGGGTTAATCGAGATCGAAATAGCTTACTTTTTCTATGTTTACCATTGTCGACATTTGTACCAATTTTTAGAGTTGTGACGAAATGAGACGTAGGACATTCGAATATCCCTCGTTTGGAACATTTAACTCCCTTTTTGACCTCCTAAAGTGGGTTAATTGATATCGGAAGAGCATGCTTTTTCTATGTTTATCATTGTTGGTACTCGAACCAATTTTCAAAATTGTGGCATGCCGGAAGTGAGACATTCGAATATTCCTCGTTTGGGAAGTTTAATCCCTTTTCCACCCCTTAAAGAGGGTTAATCGAGATCGGAATTGCTTACTTTTTCTACGTTTGTCTTTATTGATATTCGCACCAATTTTTAGATTTGTGGTAAAATGGGAAGTCGGACATTCGAATATCCCTCGTTTGGAACGTTTAACCCCTTTTCGATCCCTTAAAGTGGATTAATCGAGATCGGAATAGCTTACTTTTTCTATGTTTGTCTTTGTTGACATTTGTACCAATTTTTAGAGTTGTGACCATATGGGAAGGGGTACATTCGATTATCCCTCGTTTCGAAGGTTTACACCTTTTCCACCCCTTAAAGTGGGTTAATCGAGATAGGAAGAGCATGTTTTTTCTATGTTTACCATTGTTGGTATTTGTACCAATTTTCAAAATTGTGACCATGTCGGAAGTGGGACATTCGAATATTCCTCGTTTGGAACGTTTAACCCCTTTTCCACTCTTAAAGTGTGTTAATCGAGATCGGAATAGCTTACTTTTTTAGGTTTGTCTTTATTGATGTTCACACCAACTTTTAGAGTTAAGACGAAATGGGAAGTGGGATATTAGAATGTCCCTCGTTTGGAACGTTTAACCCCTTTTCGACCCCTTAAAGTGGGTTAATCGAGATCGGAATAGCTTACTTTTTCTATGTTTATCATTGTGGATATTTGTACCAATTTTCAGAGTTGTGGACATGTGGGAAGTGATAGAATTAGTGATGAGTGAGTGAATGAGTGAGGATTTTACCTTATATATAGAGAGATTCCGACTTTGGATAAAACCAATTTTCATGGGTCGGAACGGAATCAACATCCAAGATGTGGAATGCATGAATGCCTTTTGATTATCAAAAGGCACATAGTAAAATTTAGTAGCGAAGCGTGGATATTCATCTAGTCTACTATAAATGAAAAAAATTTAAAAAAGCAAAAGACTATTTGGTGGAACCACTGCATAGTAGGGCGTATCGAAAAAAACTTTTTTTTTTTAATTCAAAATTTCAAGTTGATAAAAAGTTGTCACTATGCTTACATGTTTACCAAAATTTTTTTAGTTCAATCGAAAAATATTTAGTTCTCCCGGAATGGACCTGAAGTTTGATGTTTTTTGACAAAAACAAAGATTTTTAATTTTCTTTTTTTAAAAACATAAATATAAAGCAAATTTTTATTTTCAAGAATAAAAATGTAGAGTTTATAATATTAATTAACAGTAATAAAAAAATTATATCTGCCATTTTAATAATTAGGTCTCCCTGAATCTACATGAAAAACTTAACTTTTTTACAAAATACGGATATATTTTAATTTTTAACCCATTCTTTCGGTTAGTTTCAGTTATTTTATTCATAGTCTAGGTATAGTACAGCATTTTGAAATATCGGGAATTTCATTTTAAGAAATGGCGTTTACTGAACTCAAGTATTAATTCATATCATTTCTGCACCACTCCACGTTGGTTGAAGTCTCCAACCAACAAAGACTCTAGGTTTGAGACATGAAGGTAACGTTATCGAAAATGATTCAATGTCACAGGGTTCGAATGATGAAAGTGTACATGATAGTAAAATGCTTCTACCATGGGAAAGCCGGAAAGTTGAAATATTTCAGTGAAATAAGAGTTGCTAGAAAATATATTATCTTTTTCTAGAGACTGTGACCGTAGAGTCAATCTCAATTAGAGTAGAAGCTCAATTAGCAAGTGCTCTTTTGTGGAATTTAAATGTTGTAGCACTAGAAAACCAGGCAGTGGTAATAGATAAATCGAATGTTTTTCGTGAAACGGTAAAATATCATCAAGGTATTAGTTCAACTACTTTTTAAATTCGATTTGCCATTTTTAATCATCTTGAATTGGAGATGTTTCCAGGGTTTCTGTTTGCTAAACCTTGGGGCATTTGCTTACTAGTACAGCCTGACATAATTTCCAATATTTCTGGTCGGTGTTCAACTTTATAAAATCAACTTTTGGAAAAACACTATTAATGTTATTGTACAGTGGTGGAAATTGATTTATGAACCAACACTATTTTTTTCGCCAGATATCGCTTAGTATTAAATGCTATTGATTCGAATTTTGTACGTTGTATATTCAGAGCATAATAAAGGATTTACACACATAAAATTTTAAAAAAAATGATAGTAAATAAAAAATATATCTATTTTTCGTTTTTAAGCAACTCAAATGGTGGAAATTGATTTATGAACTTGAATCCATTTTGAACTCGGGTACCAAATATTTTAACTAGTTCTTCGTTTCAACATCAGGGGGAGCTTACTATCAATGTTTATAAATAAGATCAACGCCTACTTCTTTGAAATTTATCTGTTTTAGTCACGTTTTACGAAATGGGTAGGCGTGCGGGACTGTCTGAAGCCGAAAAGGTAAAAATTGACACTTAAATACTATGTAACAAATCTGTAAGAGAAATCAGCAAATTAATTAAAAGAACAATAAATGTAATATATAAATATTTGAAGAACCCTTCTGATTACGGCAAAAACTTCAATAAGAAAGGTAACCCTCATTTAAGCACGAGGGGGAAAAGCAGGATTGTTCCACTTGCATCCCAAAAAAGGTTACAGTTCAAGACGAATTTGTAATGAACTGTCACTTCCTGTAACTCCCAGACGAGTAAGACAAATATTGAAATCGTCGTCTATCTTGAAATGGTCCAAAATGAAAGCTGGTCCGAAGTTGACTTTGCACCACAAGAACATGTGATTAAAATATTGTGATAACTACATGGATATGGGGGGGAAATGGAAAAAAATTATATTTTCTGATGAAAAAAAGTTCAATTTGGACGGACCTGATGGTTTAAACTATTATTGGAGGGATCTTCGTAAGAAACCAAGATCTGTCTTAAGCAGAAATTTTGGTGGTGAAAGTTTGTTGGTTTGGGCCGCGATATCTTATGATGGAAGAAGCGAGATTGTGTTTCTGAAGGGTCGACAAACATCACTTGATTACAGATTAGTTCTAGAAAATTTTTGCTTCCGTTTGCATGGCAAAACTATGCCTTTGATTACATTTTTATGCAGGATAATGCAAGTATCCACACCTCAAACAAAATGAAAGACTGGTTTGATGAACAGAGTTGTTCTTTTAGATCATCCTGCTAATAGCCCTGATATAAACCCCATGGAAAATGTCTGAGGTCAATTGGTTCGAATGATTTACTCAAATGGAAAGCAGTATGCATCAATTACAGAATTGAAGGAGTCAATCATTAAAAACTGGAAATTACTTGACCAAAAATTGATTAAAAGTCTTGTGTTATCTATGATAAACATAATCAAGGAAGTATTAATGAAAAAAGGAGGCTTTACTAATTATTAATTGCGATTGAATGTAAAAGTTCATAAATCAATTTCCTTATGCTGAAACTAAAATATCAACAAAAGAAATTGTTTATGAATTTATATAAAAATTTATTTATGTGTATAGTTTATTATATAAAGCCAGTATATTGTATGAAATTTAAATCGATAAATATTAATTTAAACTACTGTATTCAACAACTGGTAAATCTCGACAACTTGTTAGACGTTTTCTTAAAGGACAGTAAAAGAAGTGCGTTAATAAATTGGACCACCGAGAGCAATCGTATCTTTAGTAAGAGGCAATTCGTTTAAATGAAATAAACAAACAACTGCTTGTACTGGTTATTTTAAAGTATTTAGGAAGAATGAAATTTATCAATTAGAGACTTCAGTATTTCATTCAGTGCCATCATAACCAAGACCTTGAATAGTTTTCTTAACAATGCAGCTTTATTTCATAAGTTGTAATGATGACACTACGTTTCATCCAGAGCCACTGTCTGCAGTTGCGTGTCCAAAATATGTTGAATATAGTTCTTATACCAAAGTACATGTTCTTGTTTATTCATGCGACCACATTTACAACTTACAATATTTATATTGTTACGTAGATGGGTTCGAAAGATTTGAAGCCAAAGCAGATCAAACCTTGCAGAAATTTATTCCAAAGTAACTCTTCACAGATTCCTTTACAACTCCAGAACTTCTCGTTCTAGTAGACTCAATACAGCTCTATACACAACAATAGAGCACAAACAGCAGTTAAACTTGACACACAACTGCTAAATCGCAGCAAAAGACAATGCAATACAGTTCTACTCTGAATGCTAACTGAGACTCAGTATCTCAACTCAGTAATTCCAGTCAACAACTGACTAACCTCACTGACTCAACTCAGTCAACAAGCGACTAACTAACCAACTCCACTCACGGCTGGTCTTATATAGGAGTCAATACCTTCATGAATCTTCCAGAGATAGACATTTGGAGAACTTTCCAGATCGTAGTTGAAAAGTCCTATACATGTACATGGGGACCGAAAATGTCGCCAAGTTTGGCGAGATTGCCATTACCATAATGTTAAATGCCCTGCTTCTTGTAAAACTCGCTTCCCAGCGTTATCTCTGTAAAACTCGTTATCAAGTATAAGACCCATATTGCAGGGAAGCCAACTTAAGACGAACTATTGCACTACCTTATGCAAAATGTACATCAATTTTCCTATTTACAAAATTAACACTACGAAATATTTAAAAATATACAAAAATACGTAACAATATTTATTGCTTCATCCTTTCGATTATATAAATAGTGAAAAATGAAAATAAGAGTGAAAAATAGTTGAACTAATACCTTAATGAGATTTTACCTTCTCAAGAAAAACTTTCAATTTATCTATTGCCATTGCCTAGGTTTCTAGTGTTACAAAATTTAAATCTCACGAAAGAGCACTTGCTAATAGAGCTTTTACTCTAATTGAGATTGGCTCTACGGTCACAATCTTTAGAAAAAGAGAGTAGATTTTCTGGCAGTTCTTATTTCACTTAAATAATTAAACTTTCCGGCTTTCCCATGGTAGAAGCATTTTACTATCATGTACACTTTCATCATTCGAACCCTGTGACATTGAATCATTTTCGATAACGTTACCCTTCATGTCTCAAACCTAGAGTCTTTGTTGATTGGAGACTTCAACCAACGTGGACTGGTGTAGAAATGATATGAATTAATACTTGAGTTCAGTAAACGCCATTTCATAAAATGAAATTCCCGATATTTCAAAATGCTGTACTACTATTCCTAGACTATGAATAAAATAATTGAAACTAACCAAAAGAATGGGTTGAAAATTGAAAAATATTCGTATTTTGTAAAAAAGTTAAGTGTTTCATGTAGATTCAGGGAAACCTAATTATTAAATGGCAGATATAATTTTTTTATTACTGTTAATTAGTATTATAAACTCTACATTTTTATTCTTGAAAATAAAAATTTGCTTTATATTTATGTTTAAACAAAAATTAAAAATCTTTGTTTTTGTCAAAAAACATCAAACTTCAGGTCCCTTCCGGGAGACCTAAATATTTTTCGATTGAACTAAAAAAAATTTTGGTAAACATGTGAGCATAGTGACAACTTTTTATCGATTGAAATTTTAAATTTCCCAAAAAAGTTTTTTTTTCGATACGCCCTACTACATAGGCACTAATATAAGAATTTAAAATATCCAGTAAAATATATTAGACGCAATTTTAGAGTTTTTAGTTAATGCCATTTCATGAAGTGATCATTTTCGTACCTACTCAACAAATATCCAAAGTTGTATACAAAGCAATTTCTTAATTAACTGGGCTGAAAGATAGTAACATAGCGAATATAAGGAATGATCCTTACCTAAACTTCAACTTAACTAGACATCACTTAGACGGTAGATCGTGACAGTGCTCATAGGTATTTAATCCATTTTGGCGGAGTGAAGGCATAATGTTCGCCAAACCACAACCCTATAGAGAACAAAAGGCTATAAGGTTTGGCGAGAATTATGTCTTCACTCCGCCAACTTGGATTAAATACCTATGAGCACTGTCACGATCTACCAGTGATGTCTAGTTAAGTTGAAGTTTAGTATAGGAGGGTTCCTCTTAAGATTACCAAGAGAGCCAAATTTGTCAAATTTATAAAAAAATCGCGTTAAAATTCGAACTAGCTGGAATATTTAAAACGAATTTTAGATTGTTCTTTATAAAACCATAAAAATGGATATTCAGAACACAATTCTGCAAATTACACCAGATTTTTAAGAATCAAATTCTTAGGAATTTTGACCGTAAGCCTCAAGTTACAAAGCAACTGATTCGGAAAATTCAGCAACAATATGTAAATAGACACGAAAAACACTCACCTGATTTGACACTGGAATGGGTCTTGGTGAAATGTGGTCAACTGCCCCGCGGCAATTATATATTGGCCTCCAGCAAAGACCAGGGGGCGCAGTGAGTTTTCTAAAAAATAATTTAAGTAGGCATTTTAGGGATGATTCCAAAATTTCAGGAACATTTTAGATAATTCCCAAAAATTGTAGATAGTTCTTTAACCATCTAAGGAATAATTCTAAAGCATTTAGGGATAATTAAAAAAACATCTAGGGATATTTCTTTTGAAGCTGATATAAGTTCCTAACAGATACATTTTACCCAAAACTTGTTTGCTTCTGCAGTCTGTCAAATCTCACAAAATTGAATATTAAACAACTTTTTAGTAAAATAATATAGTTAAACAATTATACTATTTTAACCAAACAGGCGAATTTAATTAAATCAATTTTTCTCATTTGGAGGAATATTGCCGTTTTTTCAACGGGTGTTGGAGACAAAATCGGGAGATTTTCTGAATTTTTAATTATTATTTTAGGAAATTATCGGAAAAAGTAAGTACAATTTTAGGAATTTTAGGGGGAAACAAAAATTTAAAGAATACTAGGAATTTTAGGGCGAATACGACCCCTGGCAAGACTATTTCAAAATTACTTCTTCCTGACTACAATAGAAACAAGAAAAATGTTTGCATTTGGAGGGATCATGAATTCTTTTTTTATCTAAAGAACGGGAGGGAGGAGAGTTTTATTTAAAAAATTAGGTAGAAATTTTAGGGATAATTTAAAAAACTTCAGGGACATTTTAAGGATAATTTTAAAAAAATTAGGTACGATACCAAAAATTTAGGGGCAATTCCAAACATTTAAGGATATTTTTTCAAAGCTGGCATAGGTTCGTAACACACATTCTTTTCAAATCTAGTTTTAATACAGGCAATAAAATTGCCAAATTTCAAAAAATTTAACGTCAAACAACTTTTCAGCAAACAACAGTTATACCATCAGGCCACTACACTATTTAATTAAATTCACTTATTCAATTTTAAAGCAACTTTCTAAGTATTTCAAAAAAAAAAAAAAAAAAAAAAAAAAAAAATTACTTCAATTTTAAAACTTAAACTAATAAGAATTGGTAACAATTTAAAATTGTTTGTCAATAAATGAAATTTTAGAAAAGATTTTCTCCTCTGGAGATTTTTTTTTAGAGTTTTGGAACAAAATTGAGGAATTTTCTAGGTTTTTAATTTTTTTTTTAGTAATTATTATTGAAAACTTTAAGGACAATTTCAGGAATTGTCTTTCAGATTTACATTCAGCATTTGTCATTCCGAACGAACTTTTAATAACTTTGACCACCTGATGGCAGCATGGTACGCATGCCAATGATGCCAGGTTCGGAACCCTGGTTAGGCATGGATGTTCGTTGTAGTATTCGGAATCCACGTTAATATGCACGATTAGCAGTTATTGTACATAAGAATTGGTCGTAGAGGGTACAAACCCACTCTATAACTTTGAAATGAAAAAATTGTGAGGTAGAAGGAGAGAGAAGTGATATGTTGGATAATCGCTTTATATTAACTTCGATTTTGTTTGTTAGCGGCTGCCAGGAAATCTGCGGAAGCCTTATATGAACTTACTTGCCTTCATCTGATCGGGTAGAAACTTGGCAGATAGATTCGTTGTAGATGACAACGCATTCTATCAAGTTATGGGGGCTGCCACTAAAAGGCCGATTTTACACACGTTCCTCTAACCGATTTGGAATACTAATAAATCCTATTTGACCGATCATTGTTGAAACTTTTCTGTTGCCAAAATTATTTAAATCGGAATAAATAAAATATAATATTGGACGTGAATGCATTCATTTATTATGGAGTGTAAACCAGTGTATTCAACGTTACATAGTAAAGCTGTAAGTGAAAGAATTTTAACCGATTTAAAAAAAAAAACAAAAAAACTCTCAATTATTTTAGTCTGAATGAATTAAAGATATTTAGACGTGAATGCATAAATTCGCATCCATTTTTAATAAATAAAGTTTGAAACGTTGTTTGCCGCACATTTTGCCGATAGAGATATTTTTAATATTTAAAATTAGACGCAAACACAGGGCCACACACTGACAACATAATCGGCGGTATGTTAATAAACATAATTCATATTTCAAAACTTTGTTTTCATGGTTTATATTACTAAATAGACCGGTTCGCAGAATTGAAATATGATACTGAAATATGGCGACAAAATGTAGCAAAATTGAAATAAAACGGAATGGATTTATCCCTTCCCTCGGGGAATAAGTACCCAATTATCCCTTTAGTGAACAATTTTCCCTTTACAGGCAATTTTTGGTCATGAATAAATCACTGGTGTCGTGCCACGAGCGCATCGTACTAGGAGCGCACAAACACCTGCAGTATTTGGGAGGGGAGAGAGATGCCTCTCATTTATCAAGAGAATGGTACCACGAACGCACAAACTGCTAGTTTATGAGCAGAGAGTAGGATCTCCATTCTTTAATTTTTATAATTTCAAACTTTCTAGCAGTATATCAGAATTAAAAATGATGCATTTTTATATCTAAACTTTTTTCTTCCGTTAATTTTTTAATTAGCTAATTGTAATTAAAATGACTAATTAGAACACATATAAACTTGTAATTAACTTAGAGGTATGACTTTTATTGCAAATAAAAGATATTATATTGACGGGTGTGCGAGACATGAAGAATTGTGAATCTGGCTTCAATATTTATTTAATTATAAGTTTTTAAATAAAAAGTTTGAAAAGGTGTTTTATAACGTGTTTATAATAATAAAACAAGCTGTCTGTGTGTATGTGGATCTAGAGAAAGTTATTTAAAATTGGAGTAGGGGTCTGAAATTTTCAACATAAGAAGTTCATGCCTCCTAATTAAGACTTTTAAAATACAGAATTTAAAATTCTTATTTAGTTCTTTTTAATTAATTTTTCTAATTAATAACTATTTTACAAAAAAATTTCCAATAGGGCTACAACTCTGAAATTTTCCACATAAATAGTTTTGGCCTTTTAATTGGTCATTTGAAAAACAGAATTTTACATTTTAATTAGTTATTTTTTAATTAATTTTCTTAAATAATTACCCTTTTTTTTACAAAACGCCTTCTAATAGGATTACAGCTCTAAATTTTCAACATAAGTAATTTTGGCCTTCTTATTGAACTCTTGAAAAACAGAATTTAAAATTTTTGTTTAGTTCGTTATTAATTAATTTTTTTAATTAATTAATAACTATTTTATAAAACGATTTCCAACAGCTCTGAAATTTTCAACATAAGTAGTTTTAGCCTTCTAAATGGACTTTTGAAAAACAGAATTTCAAATTTTTACTTGGTTCTTTTTAATTAATTTTTTTAACTAATTAATAACTATTTTACAAAACGATTTCCAATAGGGCTACAGCACAGAAATTTTCAACAGATGTAGTTTTGGCCTTTTGAAAAACAGAATTTTAAATTTTTAGTTAGTAAAATAAATCTGTTTTTGTTCACTCCTGTGAAATGAAGTAGTGAGCAACCGAGAAACTAGAGTTTGTGAGCTCGTGGTACCATGTTACCTTGATTTCCTTCCCCTTATAAACAGGTGTTTGTGCGCTAGTGGTACAATTTTACCCTGTTGGCTCGATATACGTCGGCTAGTGGCACGCAATCAAATCACTAACCACTTAGCGAAAATAACTTTGGATTCTGACGTTTTAGAATCGGAATTCAAATAAGGAAAAAAACGTTATGGGGTTGGCCTTAAAATTTATACAGTTTGATTTGCGCATGACTATTTAGAAGCGTTAAAAAAACTATCACAAATCTACGAATTAAAATGAAAAATATCCTTTTCTTGTTAATGGTCACTTTTCGGTGTTAAAGACATACGTTTCCCGACCTTTTACGCCTTTAAATCAAATTTCTACATAAATTTCGAAGAACACCAATTTACCACAGCAATTTTGAACAAAATCGTTTCGGCTATTTTTCAACAATGGACAATTCCCGCAATCTTTAAAAACGTGTGAAATTAGTTCATATTTATGAAGAATTTGTTTCCGATATATTCAAACAAAACGTTTTTTAAAATATTCATTGTTTTAATATTAAGAAAAGAAAATGCCCCAAAACCGAGCCAAAACCAGTCCGATCAAAACAATCACTAAAATCTGTGACGTCAAAGCTTCCTTCCGTTTCTATGGTTATCGTGAGGTTTCTTCCAAATAGTTGGTGTTGGTGGACCATTGCCATCCGGAACAGGCTGGCGCGATTTGCGAGAAACTTGTAAAACTGTTTTCTGCTGCTGCGTTCAAGCCAAGTTGTTTCAGATCAAGTGACGTCGTATTCAATTGGAGCCGAATAAATCGTTTTCTTGCCTAAGTCTAACAGGTGCAAAAAAAATCTATCTATTATAAATGAAAATTTCGGTCTCGCATCGTATTTTACATTCACTGTCACTAAGAGGCAGCTTCTACCCACGATTCAATCACGACACGTACATCTTATTACAACTACCGAATTGGCCAGAGGCGTAATCAATTGAAGTGTATGCAAAAAGGAGGGGGGGGGGGGGTCGCGATTATAAGAGTCCGTGAAATGTGAAGAAAAAAATTAAACTAATTATAAACAACAGCAATCATTAAATTTCATAATATGTTTTAATCTAAAGAAAATCGTAAAAATAAAATATGACATTGAAGGTTTAAACTTCCGCAGCCCATCGTTTTACAAACGTGCTGAGTCAATGAAGCATCTCATAAATTGCATTTCTCTTCGATCCTCTGCTGATAACTAATTACAAACTGTTTTAGCTGTTTTATTGAATGAAAGAAATGCCAAGTTTTTTAATCCTTTATATTAACTTTGATTTTGGGTGTATGTCGATGACGGGCAAATCTGAGAACGCCTAATTAACCCCCTTGTTGTCATCCAATCCGACTGAAACTTGGCAGATATATTCGATGTCGAAGACAATGCATTCTATCAAATTTTGGCTGCTATCACTGTCACTAAAAGGTCGGTTTAACGGAGTACTAATGAAACAACTTGCCGTGATCCAATCGCACTAAAATAGTATTTAACCGACCATTCAAAAAACTTTCCAGTTGCCAAAATTATTTTAATAAATAATAAAATTGTTTTAATCAGAATAAATAAGATAAAAGATTATGATGCGAGTGTATACATTCACGCTCATTTTAATAAATAAATTTTGAAACATAGTTTGCCACACATTTTGCTGATAGAAATGTTTTTGATATTTAAAATTACATACCAACACCTAGCACACGCCGTTTACAGAATCGCCATGCATATGAAAGATTTATATTAAAAACTTTGTTTTTATGGGTTATAATATTTTTTTTTTTTTAAATGCAGTGTGGGATGAGCTATATATTGCTATTACCATTAGTACTAAGGTAGAAATGAAGGGGGCTCTCTTGCCTTTGGTGGATTTATTACATTTTTAATTCACGCTTAGTAGCCAAGAATTTATTTGTAGGGCATAGTTTGCTTAGTGACAGTGGAAGATCGTGGGGTAAGGCCGGGCGATACATCGATATTATCAGTTTAAAATTAAAATTTACTAATTGAAAGCCAACTTTCGTTATTTATTTTACTAATTTTCTTAAATCTAGATAAGAATCGCAAATGAAGATGGAATTTCAAAGGTAGGAAAAAATATCTCTGATAAATAGCAAACCTGTTGCGCAATCCACAATTGAGGAATAAAACCCCGCTCAATCTACTACATCTGACGATCATCGAGTGAGGTACAGTCACAGGAGTGAAGCTCGAAATAAGCTGCACCGTTGCCATGGTAACAGCTGTTAGTATGGCTTCTCCCTTGGCGTTATGAGGTTGTAGCGACATGCAGCCCGTTACGAATTTTCCAACTTCGGCTGTACTTGTAAATTCGATGAACTGATTGGCTCGCGTGTAAGTTAGGATGTGTGAGAAACGAGCATATCTTAGAATTTTCTCCACCAAGTTGAAACAGTTTCCGTGATAAGTTTACACAGGCGTTCTCTCGTTTTTTCTTAAATTAATACTAAAACTTATAATTGAGCCATTTTTAAACATGGAGCCCCGTTATGAGCCAAAATATTTTTTCCCCCTCTCTCTCGCTCTCATATCATTTAGTAAATAATGGGGGGGGGGGAGAATATTACTTTGAATTTGAGTAATTACGATTAAAGTATTTTCATTCATGAATGAATGTGAGAAAAGTGGGGGAGTGAGAGTCACTGTTCCGGTTGCACTAATATTTTTGACCACAGGTCACCACAGTTAGGAAGATCTAAGTATAGCGTGCCTCGCATCATTTTTTCAAGTGGATATTTTACCATTCAAGTGTCACCTAAAAAGAAGGAAAAAAAAAAATGCAAGAAAAACTCAAGGGGTAACGATATGCTCTTGAGGTTGGCATGGTTTAAACCAAATGGGTTTTTTTCTACCACAAAAAAAAAAAAAAAAAAAAAAAAAGATTTTTTTTTAAAAAGAATAATTTAAAATTGTATTTTATTTATTTATTTACAGTTAAATTTTCAATTATTGATTTATTAATTATTGAATTATTTATTATTTCAATTATTGAATTATTTTAAATAAGTTTTCCATTTCAAAAATAATTTATTGAAAATGTAACAGTCATAGAATGATTGCGAATGAAAGAAAATGATATAAAATAGTTTAATGCTGAAGTATTGAAGGAAATCAAGTATTTCTTACTGCAAAAACAACTACAGCGAATGCTGATAGATTTTTTTTTTTTTTTTTTTTTTTTTTTTGAAATTGTACAATTGTTGCGTAACAGACAGGTTTCAGAAAAAGCAGCAAAACTTGTTTTTTTGTTCAAAATCTTAAATCCAAAATTTGTTTTAAATGAAATACAGAAATAAGAATTTAGTTTTATTTTTTAAGAAAATAATTCAGTAAATGCAATACCTACAATCTTGGTACTGTAGCATGATTGTGGGATGTTTTTGTCAATAAAAAATTATACAAGTAGATATTATTGAACAATAAGTTTTAATATTAATCTAGTAGATATAATACTGTTTTAAAATTATTAAACTTAAATTAGTGTCCCTCCCCCCCCCCCTCTAAATCTTAGAAATATCATTTTGAACAATTTATCCCCATTACTGATGAATCCAAGAGCAATATTCCATGTATTGTGTATAGTAAACAATTATCATTGTATCATATTATGCACATTGAATTTAAAAAATATTATCTCTAAATAAAGTATTAAAATTATGATTTGAATGTCCACATAAGTAACAACAATTGTTTAGTATTTTCAAAATGAATACTAATCGTTATTTGAATATTAATCAGTCTAGTTAATGTCAAATTTATTTATAAATATGTATCCAAGTAATTAAAAGGGATTTTTTCCAACCCTGACTGAGGTAACAAAAAAATACTGATTCAATTCATATACATTTTTCGATGATTAAGAAACATGTTACATAAAAGTTATTAAATTGTCAGGAACTGTTAAGTTTTTGAGCATGCACAATGGTGTTGATTTGTGTCATTTACCGTTATTACATTTTTATCATATATTTAGAAAAAATGGCCAGTTTGGCGATATTTTTAGCGATAATTCTGGTACGGGTCTAAAAAAACTCCACCAAAATGGTGATTTTGGCGATATACTTTTCGATAATCATTATATTATCCTTTTTATGATAAATGAAACTGAAGGAAGAAAAAACGATCGTTGATGAGGTATGCTCAATTAAAGAGAACTCTGTGTTGAAGGCATTTACGCCATTAAAGCATTTTTACGGGAATTTCGGAGGTGGGGATGTTTAGAACACCTTAAGAGGCATAAGCCCAACGATTTTTATCAAAATCGTTAGAGCCATTTTTTAGCAATCATTGAAAAACATGATTTTTTCAATGGCAGCTACATTATGCGCATGCGCGATTTTGACGAAAACCTTAATGGTAGGTTCTACGGCCACCAGCAACCCGCAAACCAAATTTGAACATCGTAAGTCAATTTGTTCGAAAAATTGTTTTTGACTGATTGCTATACTTTCATTACCTATGTTTACGTATGGGTATAAAAGTAAAAAACAGAGGTCATATTTTGACACAACATTTCCTTCACGTTATTGATTTAATTCTCATACAGCAGGAAAAAAAATTAGGGGATCTATTTGGGGATTTTATTTTATTTTTTTACGGAGGGGGGGGGGGGGTATAGTCAAGTATATGAACTTCTCAAAAGAGAAAAAAAAGCGGAAATCCGCATAAAGGCGAAAGATTTTCATACCTGAAAAATCCATTCGACGAAATGGAGCACTTCACAGGTGGAAGTCTTCAAACTCCGTACTTAGAAGAGCGTGCTAAGGATCGATGATTTTCGATCACAAAAACCACACCATGGTGGTCACAAAATTAAGGGAAAAAAACCTCCTTGATAGAAATAATATACTCCCCTCCCACAAGGATGAGCGACCAGCTAAACAAGATTATCTGTCGCAGTCGTCGTCGTCGTTTCTTTTCACTCGTGACTGCAGATTGCAACAGGGTGGTTAAAATTAAACTGACGGTACTCAGAGGCTCGTAAGCTCAGATTCTACAGAACGGATCCGAATGACACTTGAAATTTATGTTATGTAGATCATGCGAGGTTCCCGTCGGAAAAAAATTAGTTTGAAATGTAGCCAATAGATGGCGCTGCACAGATAAAACCATATGCAGATGAGTAGTTCATGTAATTTCGTTATGAAAGCGACAGGTATGGGGCGAAGAAAGCAATTTCCCGCATTGAATATGTCGTTCAACATGAAAAAATGGGCCTTAATTGTAAAACTTTTTTATTTGAATGAGAGCAATGCTTCAGCAGAACTCCGTGCTTATCGACGGATGAAAAGAGGATCCATGTCTGTACTAGCTTTAGTAGCGGAAAATGTTTTCATTAGTTTACCATTTTACCATATTATCATATATTTTTTTTCTTTAATTTTTTCATTTCTGCTCCCCTCTCAATATCACATGTGTGCTATCGCACTCGACTTAGGCCGGCCCTGATTAATAGGATAATCTAACAAACACCTATCTCTCAGTTTCCTTCTAAAATAAAGGAGATATAATAACCGTAACCTTCTATTATACATACTTAAATTATACACTTATATTATAAAGTAAAACTTAAAAAATAACTTAATAATTTTAATCAACGCTTATCCAGATTACTGCAATCACTTGGTGAAACAAATAATTAAACTCTTCAAACATGAGGGCGAAACGTCCGCAGAAAGGTATGCGTTTGCGGGCCCGCGACCGTGTGCAAGAGACCTTAAATAGAAGTATGTGGAAAAGGGAGGATTGAATAGATATATATATATTTTTTTAACGTTTTGGTACATCCTGATTTTAAAAAATGTGGTATAGAAAAAATGTTTGTGTGCGTGGTCAGCATAACTCCCAAACAAATTGATCTACGATGTTCAAATTCGGAATGCGGGTTAGTGGTTGCCTCGGAACCTAAAAACGAGTGCCCTTAACTCGGAGCTTTCTGGCTTTGAACATCGCCCACCATCGATTTTTTTTCTGTTTCATTTAAATGAGTGAAAATACGAAAACGATAAATAACACGATTTCAAATTTTAATGCTAAGACCAATATTATGATGCAATTGAAAGTTGTGCCATGTTCCACACCCCTAGTTTTGAATATTTTTATGGAAATCAACAAAAATTTGATGGATAATCCCTCTTCTTAAGGGTGTTGATACCAGCCGGAAATATTAATAACATAATGACTGATAACAAATTCGAAGGGCAATCTGACCTTTTTTATTCGAATTAAAAAAAAAAAAAAATCACATTTCCATAGATTTATTTGCCAGTTATTCCCATAAGGTAATCTTAGTGAAGAGGCGGATTATTTTTGTTTTAAATAGTATCACCACTAAGCTATTGAAAAGAAGTCTTGATATATAAAGAATGGGATTTGTCCAGTCAGATGAAATATTTAGTTTGTGAGAATGTCATGAAACTTATGACTTTCATGGCCGTATATTGAATATTAAGTAGTTAGCAATGGTGAGAAGATTTTGAAAAGTGCCGACTTGGAAAATTAAAATAACAGAAGGTTGAGGAGTGAACCAGTGGCTGTTATTATTAAGGGTTTTCAAATTGCTGACTTTTTATATCGCACTTTAAACTTCCTAGCCCAGTTTCAATGAGTAACATGTACGCTGTTAGCATAAACATTCATGTCTAGCAGATGTTATTATAATAGAAGTTTTATTTTCTGGGAAAAGACTGTTTCTGACTTGACAATATATTCAATGTCTTTTTAAGTTAATCCTTTCATCAAGCAAAATTAAACTAGTCAATTTGTCTAGTATTATCTAGTGACAAAAAAATCAATTTTGTACAAACAAGTTACCTTGAGTTTTATAAGTAACTTTTATTTGTGATTTATATGAAAATTGAACTTGATTGCCTCTTCGTAAGAATTTCTCCCATTGAAAATAACGTATGCTATTACGTAAAATAATTCTGAATCACCATATTGGCCAGCCATAGAGGCAAATTTTAATATTTGACAAATACATTATCTCAGCTTTGTAGATACAATTCGAAAATACAGATCCTCAACTTTGAAGAGTGCTAACAGTAATTAATGTTTGTCGCCAATCCACTTTTTACCAAATAAATTAGCGCATACATTTTTTAATTCAATTACCCATATGTTTGCATAGGGTAATGAAAGCATTTTTTCGGTCAAAAAAACTTTTTCTTAATTGCATTTCTCCACGTTTTGCAACATCCTCATTTTGAAAAAAGTGGAATAGAAAAAAATTCTGTGTGTCTGTCTGTGGTCAGCATAAGTCTCGAACGGTTTGACCTACGATCTTCGAATTTGGTGTACAGGTTACTGGTGGCCATAGGATCAGGCAATAAGGTTTTTGTCAAAATTGCACATGTGCATACATCTCCACCTCCGAAATTCTATTAAAAACGTTAAGTAACAGTAATAAAAAAAGAAAAAAAGAAATAATAAAAAAAAAAAAAAAAAATGTCTTTAATACATAGTTCTCTTTCCTTGAGCATCGCTCATCAACGACCGCTTTTCTCCTCTCCTCTGTTTCACTTACAAGAAAGGATAATGTAAGAATGATTAAAAAGTATAACTCCCAAATCACCATTTTGGCGAAAAATATCGTCAAACTTGTCATTTTTTTTCTAAACGAATGATGAAAATATAAAAACAGTAAATAACACCAACCCACGTCAGTATATAGTGTAATTGATTGTTGAGCGATGTTCCACTCCCCTTGTAATTTTAATCGTTCAAATAAAAATCTATGACAAAAATATAAAAACGGTAAATGACACCAATCCACGTTGGTATATAGAGTAATTGAAAGTTGTACATTGTTCCACACCCCTAGATGTAATTTTAATCGTTCAAATAACAGTTAGCATTCAACTTGGTCATGGATTTAGCAAACGTAGACATGTTACACTAAGTTGCCCCAAATACCTACTATAAACTGGTCACACCTTAACTAGTGAAATAAAGTGTTTTCCACAAAAGTAAATAATTCTTAAGCTAAATGTTTGTATATCTCACACGTTTTTACCACCACTTGAACAATTTTACTTATATGTGGTCTGGTGCCCGATCAAACTTAATGTTTGGGTATGAGCCTGCTTAACTTGCTTGTATAAAAGGAGATGGTGTTGATGTTGTGATACAATTCAAATAAAAAACAAAACAAAAAAACTTGGTAAATGGGTTTGGATTAAGGCCCAAGGTAAACTGTACATCCGCCCAAAGCCAATTTTTGTTAACATACCTATACCTATTAAAAAGGAAGTCAAGACCAGGTGCATTGTAATTGAATCGTGTTTAGCAGAAGAAGCCTTAAAGAAACAGTGAATTCAGGCTTGTTACTTTTAAGTTCAATCACAAACGAGTTAAAAAATAAAAATTATACAGGGTGGCCACAAAGTCCAGGAAGAAAAGTTTCCGAATAGATTTCTAAAAAATTCCTTTATTTTACGTCAAACTCCACCCCCCCCCCCTCCCCTCCAAATTTCTCTAAATTTTCCAGATGTGTTGACACCTTGATCAAATAGAACATGTATGCTAAAGAGATAATAAGCCAATTTTTCACAAATAATTTTAGCGGTAATGAAAAGTTTAAATTATTCCGTTACATTGAACTTCTAACGATTAGCACCGCAATTCTTAGGGTAAATGGCGCCAAAATACGGACGAACGGGAAAATGTACCTTAATACAATGATAGAAAATTTCCCCGACTTTCGTGAAATTTTTAAAGATTCCCTGATATTTTCATTATCTTTTTTCCCCCCAGAATCAGAAAGTTCCCTAACATTTGATTTCCAGGTTCCGTGGCCGCTCTGTGATAATATTTGTAACAACACTTACCTGTTTGCAAAATGGAGTTTCTGATGTGTAGTTTCTGCTAAACATGATATCGTCATTTTCTCCACATAGTCCAACTTCTAGGTTGAGCTCAATATAAAACAAAGAAAAATAAAAACACGTTTAAAAATACCTCAAAACAACAGCTATATTTTACAATATAAGAAGTCAAGGTTATAATCATACAATTTGTTATTATACCACATATGACATCAATGTGCTTTTTGTAAAAAAAAAAAACTTTTTAAAAGGTCATGTCCATTTATTTTATCAAATAGATTTATGGAAATTTTATAACAGACACAGGGGATGCAGTCGTTTTCTAAGGAAATTAGGTAGGAATTTTAAGGATAATTCCATAAGTTTCAGGAACATTTTAGGAACAATTCCATAAGTTTCAGGAACATTTTAGGAACAATTCAAAAAAAATTTGGGATAATTTTAGGGATAATTCTAAATATTTTAGAGATATTTTAAAAAGCTGACAGAGGCTCCTAACACATTCTTTTCATAGTATGTTTCAATATCAGAAAAAAAGCAGATTTAAAAAAAAAAAATTAACATCAAACAGTTTTTTAGCAAAACAAGTTATATAATCAAACAATTATACTATTCTTTAATTAAATCCACTTATTTAATTTTCAAAAGAAACACCCAGGTACTTCAGAGAGAATATTGCATCAACTTTAAAATTGTTTGTCGACAATTAAGATTTTAACATTTCAGAAAAGAGAAAAAAAATTCCTCTACAGGCAAAC
Source organism: Linyphia triangularis (assembly GCA_963978545.1). Lineage (NCBI taxonomy): Eukaryota > Metazoa > Arthropoda > Arachnida > Araneae > Linyphiidae > Linyphia > Linyphia triangularis. The sequence goes on along the minus strand of OZ021725.1, from coordinate 72,713,455 downwards.
TAGATTTTTTTTTTTTTATCGGGTTTGTGAGGAAAATAGATTTTTTTTAATGGAATTATCGAAAATTGTAAGAATTTTAAGAAAAAACAAAAAATTAAGGAATATTAAGAATTTTAGGGCGAATGCAACCTCTGCAGATATAATAGCAGGGACCGCAATGAGTTTTCTAAAAAATATTAGGTAAGAATTTTAGGAATAGTTCCAAAAATTTCAGGAACATTTTAAGAATAACTACTAAAATTTTTAAGGGCGATTTCAAAGATTTCAGGATTAAGTCCAAAAAATTTTGGGATAATACTTTTAAAGACGGCATAGGTTCATACACAGACATTCTTTTCAAAGCACGTTTCATCAACACAGGCAAAAAATTGAACGTCCAACAACTTTTTAGCAAAACAGTTATAGTAAAATCAAACAATTATTCCATTCTTATAATAAAATCAACTCAATTCTTAAACATTCAAAGCACTTAAAAAAAAAAAAAATGCTTTAACTTTAAAATAATTAAAATATCATTGAAGATTTTCTCATCTAGAGGAATATCAGATCTTTCTTTGCGGATTTTGGAGGTAAATTGGGGAATTTTCGAAGTTTTTAATCTTTTCAGGAATTATCAAAAAATTTAAGAACAGTTTTTGGAATTTTAGAGTGAAGCAAAAATTTAAGGAATAATAGGAATTTTAGGGCTAATGCGACCCATGTAGCAGTTTTGTAGGCAAGTTATTTTTGTATGCAATTTCTTGCCTAAAATTCTTTGTAAATTGCCAGTCAAATGGACATGAGCTCTTTTAAAAAATAGTTCATCGTCTGATCTCAGAGGTGAAGTATTGTAAGCCCAGTTTTCAATGCAGTTTTTATATTAACTGACCCTAGTTGTAAAAGCGGCAAAAAAAAAAAAAAAATTGAAATTGTTTTTCTATATCTGATATTTGTTTAGAAATCATAGGCTTACATGCCTAATATGCATTAGATTCGAAAACGGTTTATTTCCGCGCAAATGGGTTAAACTATGATTTTACTTTAATTAACTTTTTAAAGTTAAAATCGAGCGTAAACAGTCAGAAAAAAAATCTTAAAATTGAAAATAAAGTTTATAATACTTTAACAGATCAAGCCCCAAAAATGCTATTAAAAAATAATACTTGATTTAGTTTCAAAATAGGTTATTCGTTGTATTACAAAAACCAAAAAAAAAAAAAAACAGAAAGATTTATTATTGTTTAATCCATCTCCAGTTCGATAAAAAAAATATTTTTATAGGATTACTAAAATAATTTAGAACGGCGTTTCCTAATTTGTGGATGGCGAAGCAATATTTGATTTGTCCCGATAAGATCCTGAAGGTATCTTAAGCGATTGACTTCAAAATCAATATCTTCTTTTATGAATGTTTGGAGCGAAGAAGTATCATAGAAATAAATAAAAACAAAAAGCAAATTATTCGTTTCTAGGACTTCTTGTTCTAAGGACACTTACACCATACCTTACCTCTGAAATACAGACTTGTTAAATGCAATGTTAAGTTGTACTAAGTGTTCAACATTATCCCAAAACAGTTTAAAAGTAATAATAATAATAATAAATAGTAGTAACAATAACAAATGTACTTTAATATATTTAAATGTATTTTAATGTAATTAAATGTAATACTCGGCTGTTTTGAAAATCCACACAATGTCGAAAACAAGCTATTTTCGAGTTAAAAGCCCGACATCAGTGGCGTGGAGCGATAAGGAAATAAACAACCAAATGAATTATTACATTTAGTATTACAATTTTGAAAAAACATAATGCTAAACATAATGATTACCATAGCCATTTAAAACCTTTCTTCTTCACACCACTGCCTGACACTACAGTTACCAAAGCACGTTTCATTGAAATATACCACAGTCTTCATTGCAGTTAAGAGCCATTAGATTTCAACAGATTTCCAAACATCGCCACTACAAGATGCCTTTATGCCGGTTTTCACTGGCTTGTGGAAGAAAAATGCATCTTCACACACTGAAAGAGGGTTTCGACTTGTGATACTTTTCCTGCAAACGGGCCTTCCACCAAAACCCCCCGAAAGTCGAATAAGTACGGGAATGTTGTGGAGTCAGGAGTTGGGACTGTGGCAACAGGTCCGTGTTCTGTTGTTGGCTGGGCGAAACATGAGTGCTTTTCCACTGCTGGCACCTAATTGGTCATAGTATCATTGGAACCATTCATTTTGTTCAGGAGCTGACCTCAATGTTATGTCACATTAGGCATTTGAGTTAATGTTGTCGAAAATTCGTAGGATGTTAAGTTCTTTTTTTTTTAGCATCAGTCAGGCACTGTGTAAAAGTTAGTTCTAAGAAAAAAGGTTTCCTGTGTGATTAGGACAATTATGTCATTGGTCGACATTTTTCGAAGAATGCTAGTTCCCCAAAATGATCTGTACAAATCCATGAAATTATTTTTTAAATTTGATTTTTTTTTCTTTTCGTTTTAAGAAATTCAAAATCGGATATAAAGGCGGGGCATCACATTAGTTTCAAACCTATAAATTTATTTGACATTAAATCGATTCAAATTTTTTTTTCTAAATATTATTACGAAACAAACTTGATTCCACCTACAAATAAAAATCCTTTTTTTATTGGCCGTAATGTACTGCTTTGCCAATGAGAATATAATGTTTTAGTGACAGGTTAAGCTAATACAGTCAAACCCGTTAACGCTAAATCGATGGGAACGCCGCAAATTGTCGCGATAACCGATTGTCGTGTTAACCGGGTAAAAACTTTTTTATTTTATTAATGCAGATTTAAGCTACTAGCTACGTGTGTGCTTAATACTGCTGTTTTTAATTTATGTCTTCATTTCTGCCAGTCCGCATCCTTTACTTTGTAGGTTCAAATTTATTTGAAGCATAAGCCATTTCAATCTTTCCCTGACGTTTTAAAATCGTTGATGAAGTGTCGTTAGCGATTCCATACTTGGACGCAATTTGTACGTGTTTTTTTTTAAAACAACTTATCAATTTCATTAAAAAATTTTGCTTCGTTTCTAACGATGATGATTGCTACATCCGACTCGCATTGACAAAGATTCAAAACGCAAATGCGACTGCTTAGTTTCTAAACTTACTGTTGGATACAGGAGGGGTTACCTGATGTCAGAAAACCAATTTACGGAGAGGGTGCCATCTAAATTCGCGCCGAAATCGGCCCATTTCACAGTGAATTCCTTGAAATTTATCACTCAGGCATTTTTCTTGTTTCATAAGGTTTAAACTTGAGAAACGTTTTCGTAACAACTTTAAATTTCGCCTCGAATAACGAAGACCATCTTGGAAAAAAAAAGTGGTTTGAAGAGCAAATTATTTGCGTCTTAAGTAGGATTTCATGTTACGCGATTTCATGTGAAAATAATAATTTAACGTTAAGTTTAAGCTCGATCGCACGGAAAACCACTTATATTTCGCGTTAAACGGGAAATCGTGCTAAGCGACTTAGCGTTAACGAGATATGACCGTAATTGAATCGCCGACCAAACGGTACAGTGGTTAGCGTGCTAGCTTCTAGACCGCGAGGTTGCGGGTTCGAGTCCCGTGCAAGGCATGGGTGTTTGTAAATGTATGTTGGCTTGTCTAATGACGAATGTTTCGGAGCATTATAGCCCTCGTGTTGCCGACGGCGCCAGATAATCTGAAAACAACCAACCGTAATTGAATCACTAAATATAAAAAGGGGTCATGTCCAATTGAAAAGCCTATTGACATGTTGCCTTTCTACATTTGAAGATTTATTTGAGATTGTAAAAGATTTTTTGCTTCCTTATTGAACACTTTATTTATAAAGGATTTTTCAGATTATTAAGAACTGAAAGCAGAAAATGTATATCACCTGAAATATAGTTTATCCATGAAATTACCTACAAGATGCCGAACAGCTAGACAATGAGCTTCTTAGTCTAGTTATGAATTAGTACAGTTCATTTTGGAACGCCCTTTCAAACTAAATTCTACAAAACTTTCACTGCTGACAAGCTAAGTCCAGACTCTATTGAGAAATATATGTTTACTTTAAGCCCACTCAATGGCTGTGAGGCTAGAGCTCTGGTATTGCAAGTTCCAGGCGCCATCCTGGCTTAGGCATGGATGTTCGTTGTGGTTCGGAATCCACGTTAAGCTGTAGGTCTTGGCCTGATAAGCCATTTTGCCAAAAATAAGTGGTTCAGCGTCCAAATAAGAAAATATTTCATTTGAAGAACTCGAAAAATTAGTAAATTGTATAGGCAATCGTATAATGATATCCCCACAGCAGCTTTCCTTGGCAAGTTTAAAACAATTTAAAAAGGATAATACATGTATTTTTATGCGAAATTGTGGCATGGCAAATCTGTGCTTACATTTTTAGTTAATTTTTATCCAAAACTAAAAGGAATACAAACCAAAATTATGTGTTAAAAGAAGCAGAATAGATAAAACTAAGCAAAACTCATGAAATTGATAATTTTTAAATTTTACAGTTTTGAAAGTGTTTTTTACATTCTTTTAAAACATAGCACAATTTTGTATTGCATTTGGGGGGCAACTGTTACTTGCTGTTTTAAAAAAATTGGAATTCGTCGTAGATTTCTAGGACAATTTTTAATTACAGAACGTTAATATTAAATACACCTACACATTAATAGTTTAACTGTTTTTCAAAACTTCAGAAATATTTTAATGAATTACCAAAAAGACCAAATTTTTATATTATTTAACACTTTCAATAAGACTAGAGAAAACTTAGGAGTTATAATATACAAAGATAGTTCTACTTCTAACAACAAATGGAAATATAACTTGTTGATTGGACAAACATAGGAAGACACCCAACTAAAGTAATGCATAAGCACCCATTAATAGATTTGAATCCGTAGAATAATTGAACCCATAACCATAATTTTTTATTTTAAATTTAATGCTAATACAAATGATTAAATTAATTTAAATAAACTAATAAAATTGACTGCTATTATAATAAAAATATTCTAGTATGTTTTTTGGCAACTTTTATTTTGTACTGAAATACCTAAACAAATATAATCTTGCAAAAAAAAAAAAAAATGGTTTATAACATTAGTTAAAAAAAGTAAGAAAGGGCCATAGTTTTTAAGCAAACATTAGAAAAAAATTGCAATTTTGCATCCAACTTATCCAATTCACAACATATCGTATCATATTTAATTAGATAAGTATAAAAATCCAATGGAAAGCTTCATTTTTTTTATTTGCATAACAGAAAGGCATATTTGTATGCGACTCTTTAAATACTAGGGAAATGTATTGTTAAACTTCGATTTGCACTTGATATAACACATTTATACACTTAAAATTCCAAAAATTTAGTTATTCGCATTTTAGACAGGTATTAAAGAAAATTTTTCAGAAAAGTTTATCTTTGATGACTTTTTTATCCTTCACATTATAATTCTTTTTTGAAACCTCAAGATTTTTCTTGTGAATCCAACATTGTTGAATACTAGCTCTTATTATAGGTAATGGAAAGATGTAAAAATAATTACATTTGTTGTGGAGACTGTTTAAATTAAATTTAGATTTTTAATTAGGATTACTCTCACAATGCGTCTTTGTATTCAACACAAACTACAATCACTATTCATTCAGTAGCATTTGTGAAACAAAATGCTTAAGGATAATGTTGGCGAAGCACGTAGGAAAACCATTTCGTTGAACAAAGAGTTCAATAATCGAGGATCAAACACAAAATCCAAAACCTGCAACAATCGGACATGTGGTAGATTGCTTCAAAAATAATTCCATTCAGTAATTTCACATACTTCCTTGTGTTTAAGTGATTGAAGTACCGTTCAATAGGGACTAAGTCAACCAATCAAGAAGTTACAGAAACATATGTCACAAGAAGGGGGGGGGGGGGGGAGGGGGAAACGAAACTAGTCAGGAGATTAAAAAAAAAAATAACAATATGAACAAAATATGTAATCCAAACTGAAACCAGAAAAAGTTAGCCTAAGAAAAAGACAACACAAACATATGTAACTAAAATGTCTTGGAAGTTTGAATATTTCGTGAATGTAAAAATCGAAACGAGAATAACAAAACGGATGAGTGAAATGTGTGCTTGTTTATTTAAGTACAATAAACAGGTGAGGGAAGGTTAGGCCAGAGCACATAAAGATAGTGTCTGTAAAACGGCGAGATAACCAACAATTATAACAAGAGAAAATTTCTTTTAGAAATAATAAAACTGATTTGTTGCATTGTGCTTCCATTGAAAAACATTTTCTTAGTTCGAAAAAAAAAATAATAATATTCTCTACACTTCTTATACTTAATAATTTTCATTAAAACAAAATTAGATTGTGTATGTTACATAATTAAAATTTATTTGCTGTTTAGTTATTAAATTCAGTTTTTAATTAGAAAAGGCCAGAAAAGCCTATATTTTTTTTCCATACTTGGAATGTACAACTTTGCGATGTGATAGCAATTGATTACGAAGGTTTTTTTTTTAAATGGATTCCTACATAATAATATGATGGAATATGGCTATGTCGTGGCTAATGGTTTACACAGCCCATTGTTTGTGAATCTCTGCCTTCACAGAAGTGAAATTATAGGCACTTTGTAATTAAACTCTAAAGCGATCAGAACTATCCAAACAGTTTTCGAAAACTTGTTTTTGCTTAGTGCAATAAGTTTGTTTCAGAAAATACAGTCCAATTTGAAACTATGCTTAACCATATAGTTTGCAGGAGGAAACAATAGAAAGCCTTGTACCAATTAATGTTGTATATCGTTAAATTAGTAGCAGTATATGTCGTAGGGGACGCAGTGAGTTTTCTAAAAATTTATGTAGCAATTTTAAGGATAATTCTTTCAAAATTTTTAAAAATGAAAGGTCAAAAACTTTTTAGCAAAATAACAGTTTTATGGTTTAAATAATCATACTATTTTGACAAACATGCGAATTTAATTACCCCCACCCACTTTTTTCATCTGGAGGAATGTTAAGAGTTTTTTCCGTGGTTTTTGGAGGAAAATCGGGACGATTTGGAAACTATTTTTTTTTCCCAAAGGAAATATTGAAAAATACAATTTTAGAAATTTCAGGGGGGGGGGGGGACAAAAAATGTAAAGAATATTAAGAATTTTAGGGCGAATGCGACCCATGGATTGAAGAAAAAAAAAAAGAGTAAATTTTCTTAATTAAGTTGAAAACCTTCTCACCCTTTACTTAAAGCAATGCTGCTTGTAAGACAAAACAATTTATTTTCCACTAACAGCACCTCAAAAGTACAGTTCAGCTACTGTGTTGTACTATTCACCTGTACAGAGTACACCTTGTAATAGCAATTGACTAAATAATGATAGCTTTATGCATGAGAATGCTTGATTAATTCAATGCTTTTTTTTGGAGTACAAATCAAATTTATCGCAACCCAAAAATTAGTTGCAAGTCTGTACCTCAGGATACGATGTCAAGTGCTTCTTCGCCTCTTGAATTAAATAATGTAATGATAATTCATTGATTGGGGGGATATTGGGCTTATTAAGTTTCTTATTAATTATATTGTGCTTGATTTGAGTTTCAACATCCCAGCAGTTCAGTAAGTGAATTTGCAGTTCTAAGCAAGTACAGGTGAGGCAGTGAGTTTTCTTTAAAATTTAGGTAGTAATTTTAAGGATAATTCTAAAAATGTCAGGAGTATTTTAGGGATAATTCCCAAAATGTTAGGGATAATTCAAAAACATTTGAAATATTTCTCTTGAAGTTGACATAGGCCTACCACAGACATTCCTTCCAAAGCTTGTTTAGATACTGACAAAAAAAACTTTCAATTAAAAAAAAAAATTAACTTTAAAGAGCTTTTTAGTAAAATAACAGTTATATAATTAAACAATTATACCATTTTGGGCCACACACTAATTTAATTACACCCTTTTTCTCATCTGAAGGGATAAAGGGGTGGTTTTTTTTTGCGGGTTTTGAAGGAAAGTCTGGAAATTTTCGGGGATTTTATTTTATGTATTTTTTTTAAATTATCGAAAAACTTAAATACAATTTTAGAAATGTTAGAAAGAAACACAAATTTAGAGCGAATGCGACCACTGCAAGTACTACTTTACACAACGTATCAACTTTTGGTACCCACAAATAACACTAGGGACTGGTTGTTTTGACGAAAATTCAATTGAATTATTTTAAATACATAGTTCCTATCTATTTCAAACTGTAATTATTGAGTTAAATAATAACTTCAAAATTATATGAACTATTTGTGACATATTAGTACATAAGTGTTCATGATATTCCTTAAAGCTGACAAGCATAAAAGCACACTTTTCAGTTCAATTTCATCCTAAAATTCAACATTTTCAATTACTCTGTTGAAGTGACCAATACTTTATCACTTTATAGCAGAACATAAAACAGGTGTCATTTTAAGTTATGACGATATAGTAATACTAGGACAAAATGATACATTTATACTCCCAACTTTAATTTAAAAGGTTTGGTTTCGCCTCTAATAGTGAAGTCTGTGCATATGAAAATGTCGGTGCATTTTACTTTGAAATATTACGCAAATTCAAGGCATATTGCTAGTATGCAAGTGCTACAGGAAGGTAGGTCACCTTTCGGTAAATGCAGTTTATTGCTAACTGCTGTACCATAACTTAAATGTTGTGGACACGCTTCTACAAATAAAGCCTTCATGTTTGTAGACTGTTGGGATATTTTGTTTCTTTTAATATAATTCAAGACTCGTACATCAAGAAGTTAACATTCTATTGAGAAATCATTGTTCACACTGAAATCATAGGATGAAAATCAATGACTTTTCAAGGACCAAAATAATATTTTTAATGACCTTCCACAATTTGTTTACAGGCATCATGTCATTAACGTGAGAGTTTACAGCGCACAACATCGGCGAAATATTGAAGAATTTCTAAGGACTTCTTAGTATTTGCAAGTACTTTTAAAGCCTGGAAAACAGCTTCTAAAATATTATGCAATATAAAGGCATATCACTAGTATGCAAATCCTACAGGGTCTCCTTTCGTTAAATATAGATTATTACTCACTACTGTACCATAATTCAAGTGTTGTGGACACGCTTACTAACAAAATCATCATGTTTGATATATTGGTTCTTTTAATACAACAACTAACTCGTATACCAAGAAGTTAGCATTCTTTTAAGAAATACTTTTTCACAGTTAGAGGACTGATGAAAAATATTAAATCGATGATAACATTATATGAAATCGATTTCCGAGTAACTATGTCATTTTAACTTTTCCCACGCAACTAAATGTGTAGAATTTTAATAAGTTGAGATTTAAATACATATATTTATTCTTCACTACTAAAAGGTATTGCTTCAAAATCATCCCTTCCCCCCCCCCCATTCCCTCTATAGTACCAGTCAAATCTTCCAACAGTTTCTTTTTAAAGGAACTTCTATGTACAAAAGTAACTTGTTATGCTTTAAAAATATATATACAAACTTTCCTATGTTCATGAACACTTAAAGAGATAAAATTAATTACATTATTTTTAAAGTTCATGATGACTTGGATGGCCAATATACCTTTATCATTTTCAAGTTTAGAAACAACACATTTCTTAATTAAAATTTACTACAATTGAACCATTCTTGCGTAACTCTGAGAACCTGAATACTAATCTTTAGTTGTTATTAAACAGCAGACAGTATATTACAGTCCCTTAAAGTGGACTACATATCTTTTTTACAAATCAGTAAAAAAGAAAAAAATATTTAGGAATACATATAAGAATTTGATAATCTGTATAAAAATGAGATATTTACTTAAGTCAGACTTATAGAAGTTTTACAGAGTCTTAAAATTATAAATCTGAAAGTGCATCAATTAGGATCAGCAAGAGGGAAAGAAAGCTATTTAAAATATCACTAACACATTTTGAATTTAGACAAGTTTCCGAAGTGGCCAGAAATTTGAGGTTCTCAGTATGCAAACATACAATGGAATATTTTCTAGTATCCAGCTTTCATTCCAGAATAGTAGTAGATTCACATTTGTAATTGGATTTTTGCAGATCATACTATTTTAATTTATTTTAAAGTGTAGTGTTTTCCAGAAAGTGATTTAATTATCTACAAAGTATCAACGATAATAATTAAATCACATTTCAACTATTTTTGATAATTAAATCCAAAGATTTTTTTTTTTTTTTTATTTCAATTTTGTGGTAGTTCTTCATTAAGGCATTGTTTTTGGCTACAACTAATCCATCTCATAATATTTAGATGGTTAATTGAGAAATTCATCAAATTAATTTAATGGTGTAAATTCTTCCTCCACATGGTATATACCCAAATAAGACATCCTAAGATGCTTTATTTAAGCATGTATATAAAATAAATGTTAAATAAAGTATTTATATTTACAGAAGAAAAAAAAAAGTTTGTTAATTTATATATGAATCTCTTGATACTAAAAGGAAATTTCTGACATATTCTGATTAGACAAGAGAAAACTTAAGAGAGCTTGCCGCACCAATAGTAAAGGACACAGAAATGTGCTTTTTCGGCCTTAGTATTTTTACAAGAAAAAAAATTTAAAATATTGAAGTCGCCATTTAACATCAAGAAATTCATATATGCTTTTCTATGACAAAACAGAAGTTACGTAATAATTTTAATAGCAATAAATTATTATGCAATTAATAATTTTAATAGTTTAAAATTTAATTGCTGCATTCTAGTATAACTTTTTAGTTGATTTTTTTTTTTTTTTAAATCCTCAAAATTCTACAAATGAACAACTAAGCAATGCAATAGCAGAACCCTTGTCTAGTTATTTCAGAGTACACAAAATAATATTTGTTGAAAAACTTTTAAACAAATTCCTTTCAAGTAATAATTTTAAAGTTAGGTTATATGAAAATATTTAACATAAACCATGGCAGCATACAAAATAAAAAAAAGATCAGAGATTTAGTTTGGCATCAGAAAGTACAAAGTATGCATAGTTTCGACACAATTTTATAACTGTAATTAATATTATAATCATGTAGTTTTGCTGTAAATCAAATATATATAAACACAATTTTGACACAATAAAAGGAAATATCATTAAGTGATAATGGTGCCAACACAGAAAACACTTTTAAACTACAGCTTGGAATTTCAAGTGCAAATAAATTTAATTAAAATAGTTAGATTTCAAGTTAAAAATATATAATGTTAAATTAGTTTTAGATAAGTGAATGTTATTTTTTTTATTTTTTCAAATTTTTTTTTAAAACAATATCTTTTTAACAATTATTAGTCTGGCTAGAACTTCTCTATATCGGTACTATCACAATCCTTTCTTACTTTGTGAGTAGAGTGGAGAGAAAAATAGAGTCGAATTTGAAGACAGTTTCAGTGAAATTGTGTTTGCATATTTTGTTTTCACAGGGAAATCACATAGTTAAGAAGCCATTCATTAGTTGACTGTATGATAATGTTATGTCCAGGCAATTTACATGTTGTAGTTTGTACCAGTTGCACCAATTGTGTTCAATGATGTAAAGGATGGCCACAAGTCACAAAATGTAACACTAAACACATTGAGATTTGCAGTTTTTAACTTCCACTTGGATTGTTTGATGTGGTATCGCACTTTTTACACCAACAGAGGTTCCAATGCAGATAGGAATCACTAGAATTGTCATTAGTCCACTTGCAAAAAAAAAAAAAAACGCTGGCTCGGAATTGTACTTGTCACACAAGCTGAGAATTCAAAGAGGAATCACTTCCACTGGATTAGTGGTTGCACCAGCTTTCTTTTGGAGGGTTTGACAGGATCTACACTTAGTTCACTTCCTCGTAGACAACAAACTGGCTTAAGAGAAATTGCAATGTTGGTGCCAGTAAGCATTGACAGTTAAAGGAGACTTCAGAGTGCACTTCTTTTGGGATGGTAACAAACTGGCTAGAGTGATCTTGCAAAGTTTGCGCCAGTAGTCTTCACAGGAAAGGAGATATAAGAGTTCACTTCCTCGTGGATAACATACTGGCTGGAGTCAAGTTGCTATGTTTGTGCCAGTAGAGTTCACAGAAAAGGAGACATTAGAGTTCACTTCCTCGTGGATTAAAAAAAAGATGAAATTGTTTCATTTCAGCACAAGAAAGTTCCCACTTGATAGCACTTCAGGTTAAGTTAAAAAAAGTTTGCACTGGTTGATGACACAAGAGTTCAGCGGCAATGATTTCAAGAGACTAACTAGCTACAGCAGTCATAATAGTTTTCAGTCGAGATTTTCATACAGTAAGCAGTCTTCAGTAGAGACTTGGCATAATAGCCTTGGATGCGGAGTTTCTGACAAGTTCTGCTTTGAAAGTTAGTTGGTTTGACCAAGATTCAGTCCTTCTAACAAGTAGATGAAGAAAAAAGTTGCAATTTGGTTTCAAAAAGCTTATTAAGTAGAAGTTAATCAGATCTTGGGGTGTGTTGTACTTCCTGCAATCAGGTTAAAAATGTTCTCTTTCTGGATACCTGATTTATTATGTATGAAATTTCAAACATCAGCTAAGTCATCAGACCACTCAATTACTCTCCACTTTCTCAAATTGATTTTTTAAATTAGGATTTATCAATAAAACACTCATTAACCTTATTATTGACATTAGAGTTAACATTTTTGAGAAGATTAAACTAACAAAAAGAATATAAAATAAGTAAAATAAAGAAAAATATTGATTATTTAAATTATTCATCCTTTAAATTTTAAATTATTTCTCATTATTTCTCAATTATTACAAACAATATTGAAATGCACATTATGTTAACTTTTGTATTTCATTCGAAATTCCAAGCTGAATACTGAAACTAAATTTTTAGTGCATGTGTGCATTAACTACAATTTTTTTTTTTAATAATTGTGTAAACATTTAACTATCCAAGATTTAGAAGGAAAATATTCAAATGCGAAACTGTACATTTCTTAAATTACAAACAGTTCAATTAATTTTGTATGTATTTAGAAAAAGAGGTAGTCTAATCATTCGAGATACATTTTTTTTTTTTTTTTTTTTTTTTGTACAATGCTACCCAAAAGGAACAAAATCACAAAATTATAATTATTAAGTTAATTATGTCACTTTCTATATATAAGTCATAGCTAATATAAATCCTTAAAAAATAAACCTCTACACAAATATGGTAAACATAATTTTTTTTGGAAAGGGCGAGTTTTAGAATTGAACCTAACAATTATAATTATAGTACTAATATTATTCTCAACATGCTTATATTGAAGTTTAAATATGTAATAAAAAGTTGATAAATACAAGTATGAAGCTAGTGGTACATCAATTTTTATAATTATTTAACCATTTGCATTCTGTGTTGACCCCATGAAGTTTCAAAATTTTAACAACTCCATAAAAAAAAAATTGTAATCATACTGAAATTATAATACTTATTGATATGGCAAAAAATTAAACTTTTTGCCATTTTTTTTTTTTTTAACACATTTGATGTTCTTAAACTATTACTCAATCTCAAATTATTTTTCAATACAATACAATACAAATAAAGTTTTACTACTAAAACATAAATACAATCCTAAGATAGAAAACGGCAATCAGAATTTGGAAGTAACCATCTAGTTATTAATTTAGAATCCATTAACTTTTCTAGTTAATTATATTTAAGTTACTTTCCATTTGAATAGAGTAAGTATAACTTCTGGTCTCTCCCAAATTGAATAACATGTGAGAAACAAGAAAGTTGAGAGCCGAATGACAATTCAATTGGTATTACATATCAAATTTTTTTTTTTTTTTTTAATTGAAACTTTTTTTTTCCTTATATTTAAAAACAGCTATTTAAATTATTAAAATTTCCAATAATTTCATAGTTCTTACTAGAATAAAACTGCTTATTTTTTATTTTTTTTATTTTTTTTATTATTATTATTATTATTATTATTATTTTACTTATTAAACTTAAATTTACTTTTGCCATTCTGACATTTTCGAAAAAACAGATAAATTGCATTTAAGTTTCCTGTGTCTGATGTTCCAAGGGACACTTACGTTAATTAATACACTGGTTTATACAAAAGACAAATGATTATTCACTTTCAAACCAACATAAAATTTGAGTTTTTGTTTTTTCTTAAGATAGTAGATTTAGTTTTAATATTCAATGCAACAATTCCAAATTGGTAATAGGACTTGTTCAAAATTTTACCGAAGTGAGAGCTTTTTTATTATTAAATTCCTTTAAAACAATAATCAGGAATTTTTTTTTACAAATTTCTTAAAAATAATAGTTTATGCATAAGGATACATAGATGCTCAACTAAAACAATAAATGAGCTAATAAAAACTCCTTAACAAAGTTGATTACTGAGCATTCATAAAAAAATAAACGCAGCATTTCAAATACTTAACTATACCTTTTACTCGTGCACAAGATTAAGGTTAAGCAACAAAATGTTAACCAATTAAGTAAATATAAGATCATGGTGCCAAACACAGAAGATACAGAAAATAGCTTGGAATTTCATGTACAACCAGAATTAAACAAAATGTTCAACGAAAGATTCATAATTTTAAATTGTTTGATATTGAAACAAATTTTACCGCATATTTTTTTGTTATAATACATCCTATTTTACTGGAAGTACTTGTCAGATAGTGTCAAGCCAACTCTTATTGATACTATAACTAGATTTTTTTTTTTTTTTTTTTAATGAGAGGAGTGGAAAAAACTTGTTATTATTCAATCACATTTGCAAGCACAAGTCCGGTGTATGTGCTGTAGAACGTGTATAAGAGTTTTTATGTAGCAAGTCTGAGGTTAATTCAGTTTTGGAACTGAAATGCGGGAAATATAATGGCATCAGTATCTGCTTTTTACTTTTTCTACCAGTGGAATATGCTTATGGTGTAAATGACCAAGAGTGTTGAATGCATGCTACACAGGATACAATGTCTAGTGGTTCCTCTTTGACAAACGGTTGTCTAGTAGAAATGTACCGGATGCATTTGCAGTGTTCAATGACAGTGGTTGAAAACGTCGCGAGCAACTTGGATAACAACTGGTTGATGTGTAATAGCTATGTTTTGAAATAGTCAAACTGAGAAGCAGCACTAGATCTAAAATTGATCCAGTTCCACTTGGATCACAAACTGATTAATGTGCACTGGTTGAATAGCGAGTTCACTTCAGAAGGCTTGTCAGGTGGACTTTACTTGGTTAATTGGATAGGAGTAAATATTTACGCTGTGCACAACAGTAGAATGTTCACTTGGATAACTATTTGATGTGAAATGGCACTGTTTGGATCAATCAAACCAAAGTTCGTCCGGTTTCACTCCAGTCAGAAACTGATTATTATACACTAGTTGCATCAGAAGTGAGTGCACAGAAGGGGGCTTGTCAAGGATTACTTGGATAACCGGGATAGGAGAACATATTTACATTGGTCACAACAGTGGAATATTCATTGCAAAATATCATTGTTACACCTACCCTTGGTGGTTAACTGAATTGTTGTTCATGCCAGAAAAAGGGTTCAGTGCAGGTGCATCACTATAATATTGAACTGTTAACTGTAGAGTGGCATCAATTAGATAAATCGTTTGTATAAGAGTCACATCAGTACTTGAAATCGTTAAATTAAAGGTGAGGGGCATTGCTTGGCCGGCCCTTACTTCTCTTTTGGATAAGCGACTAGAGTGGATTTTCTTTAGTCACAACAACACCATTGCTTGTGTTCTTGGTAGAGTGGCAACACTAGACCAGCAGTATAGGATGACACACTAGTTACGTCAGCACAGTTGTTGATATTTTTGGAGAGAGGTCTTGAAAGATCCACTATTTCTACATGACCAAGGGGTCATGAAAGATCCACTACTTCTAATCAACACACTGTCAGTAGAAATAGTGTGCTGATTTGCTGTTGAAGTGGCTTGACAATACATTGTCTGGAGGAATGTCAAACCAGAGCAATTGAGCTGAAAGGATTCCATTCAGCCCTAGAAAGTTCCAATTATCATACAGCACTTCAGTCGAGCAAAGAAGTTACGCCGTCAAGGAAGTTTCTGTACAGTGGCTAAGCAATGGCTGGGTACTACACAATAAAGTCTTTGTGAAGGAGTTGCATTGGCACAAGAGTTAAGAAAATCTAAGTAACAAATGTATATTGTAGAATGCAGTGGATGATATTTATAAATTGAAAAAATCTTGATGTTGACTTGAGAGAAGTTTTATCCACACTAAACACTTTTGGTTAAATATTTTATAGGCATGCTCTTTTGAAGATGTGCACATCTAGCCTTACGCTTATGCACTTGTAGTGATTAATGCAAGCAAGTGAAATTGTAGTTGGCTGACCTTCCTTTTGCAAGTTTCAGTAGAAGTTTTATTTAATTTCATACATAGTCTTCTGTATATGAATTGGCATTTTAAAAGGGTGTAAAAAGTGATTTTAATTAATTTTTTTACATAACAGCAATTAATTTTATGTTCATTGGTAAGTTAAATTTCAATAGTATGAATCTTAGCAAAAAAATGTGAGTTTAAAATCTTAAATATCTTTTAAAATGTAATTACACATAAAGCTAAATTTTTTTTTTTTTTGTGAAATTCCAAGCTGTAGGTTGAATTTTGCAAATTCAAACATAAAAGAATCCCTTTCCAACTTTTTAGATATAATGTAGTTAATAAACTACAAAAAACATTAATTTAACAATTTGTATCTAAGAGATTTACTCAAGTAGGAAAAGATAAATTATACACTTTTAATTAGGGAAAGAATGAATTTCCAAGAAATTTAACTATCATGGGTAATCATTTATAATCTGTGTTGGCATCATGAAAAAGATAGAACATGTTTTATGAAATAAAAATTCAATTGATATGCCTAAGATTAATTAATCATTTTACAAGACAATGTTTGGTGTTTAGTATTAACAAAATGTCCGATATATATATATTTAATGATAAGAGGATTTTAAATAATTGAAACAGGTCAACAAAAAATAAATTACACAGTTGCGTTACACTTATAGCAAAAATCACTGAATATTAGCAATAAGTATTTCAGTTGTATATTTTTTCACTTAAAACATTTAAGACAGGTAAAATGCTATTGCAATGTGCTTAGTTGTATTATTAATTAATAAAATCAATTGATTAATAAAAATTATTTAATAAATTGAAAGGTTGAAATGAAGGAGGACTAAGTGCCAAAAGGAGAAATGGTAGAAATGTGTTTAGACCTCAAATAGAGCTATAAACACACATCCAACTATTTTTCATGATTTTATACAAGAAAAACTAGCTATACTTTTCTAAAAGTTTCCTAAAACTTAACTAAATTAGAGATTTAGGCACATAGACTCTTCTTTAATTTAACTGATTAATTTTAAATTAAATTATTCCTTTTTTTAATGTCACACAGAGGAAGAATTTAGGATTTACTATTTCAATAAAAATGTGTCCCTAGAAAAAGTCAAAAACAACGCTAGTGAAGATTATAATATGTTAAAACATTCCACAACTACACTATATATTGCTATTTCCAACACAACTACAGCTTTTAATTTAACTGATATTTAATTTTTAACATTTTAACAATAAAGCAAAATATACATTTTAATTTATATAAAAACAAATATGAATATCTGATTTATTTGAATTCATGACTTTCCAATGTAAGAAATGCAATAAACTTGAAAATGTGAATCTAATACTTGCAAACTCAATTCCTACTGTAGTTAACATCCACTAAGTTGTAAATTATAAATACTATGACTTAAATTTCAACAGAATTTACATGATTTTAAGTTCCAAATTTAATATTTTAAAATTAGTTCCTATGCCCAATTTATGAAAAAAGAACCTTCTTGTACTCAGCGATTTAGTAAACCAAGATGTTTCATGCTTGATAAAGCATACTTTGGTCACTGATTAAAAGAAAAACATTAGTTATTTTAACTAACTTGGGATACTTTCATATTAAACATGTTTATTTTAATTTCAATTTTGACTGAATAAACATGGAAAATTTTCAGAAAATATGTTCCTTAGCAAAACAAGTACCTTAGATGAAACTGGAAGAAGATAAAACTGATATCTAGCTGCTACATTGCCTTTTCACTTAAGATCTTTACTGTTTGTTTTGCAACAGGAAAAAAAGTATGTTAATTTACCTTTCAAAATGTCAGTAACTATAAAAGTTGGAGCAAAAGAAATTTTTTCAGATAGTATTTAAAAATACTTAATTAGAAATACCTAAGCATGCGGAAAAAAATTAAAGCAAAATTGAGGGCATTACAAAGAAGAAGTTTTGTATATTTTTGTTTACGAGCCAATAAGATACAAGTCGTGTCTTGTACTAGAGATTCACAACACCCAAATTATGGAGGAGTGACTGCATTGGCAGGGGACAAAGTTTTTTTTTTTTTTTAATAAGGTTGGAATTTTAGCGTAAATTCCATAAATTACAGTAATATTTTAGGGATAACTCCTAGGAATTTTAAAGATAATTCCAAAAAAGTTTAGAGATAATTCCTAGAAATGTTATGTATTATTTCTTTTGAAGCTGATATCGGCTCCTAGCACATATTCTTTTCAAAGGATGTTTCAATACCGGCAAAAAACAGCAAATTTTTATCTACTTTCTAAGTAAATTTGAACACCAGACTATGAAATTATTTGTTCACCATTCTGATATATTCGAGTTTTGGGTGCTTTAGAAATATTACTAACTTGACCAACGCTATCTCATTATAAGAGTTTAGTTTCTTAATCAAAAAAGTTCCATAAAATTTTATAGTTAAATTACACATTTAGGTCAACTAAGCAGAAATTTTATTTTTGGTACAACATAGAAAATAATCTATTCGAATATTTAAAAATGTGTCTTCTTCAACAAATGAATCGTAACGCAATCAAAATAAACACAACAGCTGGGAAAATACTATTAATTTCAGATTAGATTTTTTTTAAATAAATAAATTATTAATCAATAAAATAGCTAAGAATAACTAAGAAAAGTAATCCGTTTAAAAAGGTTTTTTTTTATTGAACTGAATTTGAATAAATGGCCTTACAAAAGAAAAACAATTTGAATAAAAACAAATTTTAACTTTGAAATTCGATTGGATCGTTTAAATCGGAAGTTTCTACTTTTACTCTGAAAGTTTTTGTTTTCGCAAGATTTGAACGCTAGACATTCGAAAACTTAATTTAAAACGTGGACGTTAGCAAAATTAAAAAAGCTTCTTCAATGAGTCTCAACATTTTGCAATAATAATAATAATAATAAAATTTAAAAAAAAAAAAAAAAAAAAGTGTTTGGCTGTTTCACACAAAGATGCAGTTGTATTCTTATAAAAACCTATTACAGTGCTTCTATCACTGGATTGATTGCATTGCAATAAAGTAGATGCAAGAACAACAATGCAAATTCTGCTGTTGAACGATCCTCAATGCTGACTTTACAATTAAAGTTGACTAAAAAGTTATTTTTAATGATCGCTATTAAATTTCATACTTAATTTTAATTGAATTCAACTCTCCCTCAATATCCAGTACTTTAGCAGGGGTGCAAAAAGAGTGTGTGTGTGGGGGGGGGGGGAAGAGGGCACAAATAATTCCCCCTCCCTCCATTTTCAGCTCGGGCTTAAGAAAGCTAAGAATTAATAGACTTTGATTTGTAATTTTTAAAAAAAAATTATAACGATCATTCCATGTATAAAACTTTCAATTAATTTAACTTTGAATGGATAATATTTTTAATTACTAATCAATATTTGAACCAATTTAGTGAATTTATATAAATATTGTTGAATATGCAATAATTTTTTGTTATTATTTATGTTTGCTATAGTAAATTTTTTAAAATCAACATTTATATTTTAATTTAAAAAAAAAAAAATTAAAGAGTTGCAACTTTTGATTAAAAGATAAGACAACAATTATTGGAACAAGGCGATTCCTCAAGAAAAATAAATACGAATGTTTGAAAATTTTATTGTTAGTTATTTTTTAGCTTTCTTTTTAAAGGGTTATTTTATTTTTCAAATTTTCATGTTTGTATTTACAAAAATAAAACTACTATGACAATATTAAACCCTTCCTACTTCATGTATAAATGGGCTGACTACCTAATTTAATGAACATTTGCCATAAAGAGTTCAGTATACACAAATTAAAATTATGCCAAAGCTAAAGTTAATTAGTTTGAAACTTTTGGCTTAAAAATAGTTCACTCAATAATTACTTTTTAATATTATCAAGCCATTCAAGATTTAATGAAAGAGACACATTAACTATGGGCTTCGCTCAGTTAATGCAATTCACAAGAAAATTTTGGATTACGGCAATACACTAACTATGGATAATTTAAAGAAATGTAGAAATATAATTACGAGGAATAAGATTATAGTAAAAAGTTGGAAGTACTCTCTTGGGGGGGGGGGGGGGACGACTAAGGGGATTTTTTTATAGTAAAAAATAAATAAAAAAGACGAGCCATGACTAGCCAGTTGAAGGTACCATATTAATTTTTAATGCAACTTTAATCAAATAAAACCATAATATTTAACCAAATTATATTTTTAATATTTATATTTTAGAAGCTAATTTTTTTTGTCACGTTTTTATTGTAAAACTATGTACTCGTTATGAAAATAATTAAAAAAAATGTTTATCATAATTTAATTCTAAATTCATAAATATTTCTTTATTAGTTGATATTTATTAACGAATTATTACTCTTTAGATTGAGAGAGAATGGTGCATGCAACACAACTACTAAGAAAATCCTGCTTTCAGCTCGTCTCCTAGAGAAATTTTGTGTTCCACCATACCTGAATAAACCGAGACAAGTTGCATTAGTTTACAAGCAGTAGGTTGTATGGATTTTAATGGCACAAGAGCCAAGCTTGGCTAAGATGCACCAATTACAAGAAGGTTAAGGGGATATAACCCATTCCCGAAGTTGATCTCATGTAGACCATAGACTCAATATGAATTTTACAAATCAATATTTTCTTTATGTATTACAATGCTCCAAGTGATGCAATAACATCTTGAAGGAATTGATTAGAAATAACCAGCACACATGAATGAAAAGAGAACACTTAATATAGGTACAAAATAATGAATCTCAAATATATATATAAAACAAAGCAGAGTAGTGTGGTTGGTAAGGATTGCAGATTTGATCGCCGACTCAAATATTACTGCAATGAGGCTACATTTGCTTTTCGAAGACAGACACCTATTTAAGAAGCGGAAGTTTGGAGAACCAACTTAGCACCTTCCTTGCAATCTAAAGGTAACTCAAGAAGAAAGATTCGAGACAAATGAACTTGGGTTTGAAAAAACAAAGACAACTAAAACAAGAACTTAGCAAAATTTCGATTCAAACAATGTCTAAATACACTTAGAAAATTACATCCAGGATGTTTAAAATTAGATAAGAACTATAGTATTACAAGACGAATTGAGAATATTCTTTTGTTTAAACTTATATCTTTGGTTTGGATACTAAGATACACAGAATAAGAACTTAGCAAGATTTCAAAGTGGAGATTATTTTTTTCCCCAATTTGGTGACATTTATATCCAAAATATAATTAATATTAAATAAGACTGTAAAGTAACAAGACGCATTGCGAACATTAATCCTTTTTTTTTTTTTTTTTTTAATTTAAAATATATTTAAAGCTAAGTTTGAAATTAGTTGGTACAATGTAAAATGCTTACGCACTTCATTTTTTTTATTTTGTTTTTATTTGATACACACACACTATAATAATTACCTTGGAGAAGATTTAGAGATAAAAACAATCACCAATAATAAATTAAAGTGATGTCACAAAACAGGATATATGTCCTTATTTTATGCAAAAATAACTGGACCATAATGGTTAATGTATGTGTAGCGAACGATCATTTTTGGATAAGTGGTGTTTGTATTTACTTTTAAACGTCATACAAAAAAGTAATGGCATGGGAGTGCATTTGAAAATGCAGTAACAACGTGATGCAACAACTAAAATTGCAGCAGGAAAATATTCATTCTGAAAATTTTTAGCTCTGAAAGATAAAACTTACATTTGTGACTTTATCATGTTTTACACAATGTAAATCTGGTTAATGCTCGGAAAGTCATTTTTGTGCCTCAAAGACAAAAGATGTCCGATTTTAATTTTTGTTCACATTTTCTTTTTTTTTTTTTGGGGGGGGGGGGAGGGGAATATATTGTACTTCAGGACCTGAAATTTGTGGATAAATAATCCAGGGATCCTGGCATAAAAACAAGAGGGTGCTATTGAGAATCAGGATTGGCATGGTTTAAACCAACTGGTTTAAATGGTTTCTTTTAAACATTCTCAACTTTATTAATTTTAATTATGACAGTTATTCAAAATTTATAATTAACTTAAATTATAGGCAGCATTTTAAATGTTTCTAAAATAGAGGTTTTGTGTTTTAACAACTTATTACTACCTTAAAAATATCGTATTTACCAACTTATCACCATTAGGCACTGATGAACCCAAGAGCAATATTCCATGTATTATGTAGTAAACAATTACCATTGTATTATAATTGCATACACTGAATTTAAAAAATAGTGTCTCTAAATAAAATATTAAAATTTAATATGATTTGAATGTCGACATCAGTAGCAATAATTGTTTATTAACTTAGTACCGTTTTAACTATTTTCAGAAGGAAATTAGTTGTTCTAGTTAATGTCGATTTTTATTTATAAATATGTATATATTTAATTAAAAAAGATTTTTTTTTTAAAAATTGGTTGAAACAAAAAAAAAAGCTTTTCTTTTACACCTCGTTTTTTCCCGCCCCTGCTGAGAATGGGAATGGACTTAATTTGAAACTATGGTTGAATGGGAAAAAGAAAAATTATATACGGCAGAAGTAATGATTCGATTGGAACAACACGGCATCTCTAGAGGGAAAGTATTCGGAGGTTTTCATTACCTGAAATTTAACTCATAATTCTTTGTTCCATATACTTTTACATACGATAGCAAGAGAAAAAGATCAAACATTTAAATGAATACAAAATTGTTCGATACTTTTTTTTAGCAACGGATTAATTCAAAACATAACCAAATTAGGAACTTAACTTGTATAAAGTGAACTTCAATACAAAATAAAACATCTTAACAATCTACTTGAATTTTATTTCCTTTTCTGAAATTAAATTAATCTTTTTGCTGCTTTTGAAACCAAGAGGTCTTTGATTTTTTTTTTTTCATATTCCGTTAAAAATCCCCGATATTTACAGAATTGCAAATTTAATCGAAATACTCTTTTCCTGTTACTTGACACTTGGACCAACTACACAAGATACTTAATCCAATTAGTCTCATATACAGAGCCTCAGCAGTGTTCGCACTCAAATCACAGAATGAAAATCAATGACTTTTAAGGACCGTTGAAAATTTGTTTTCAGTCATCAAGTCTATATATAAATTTTTAATTAAGTATATTCTACCAAAAAAGTTACAAGTCGGTGGATACGTAATACAAATATGTTGAAGAATTCCGATACGGTGCAGATAACTGGCGGTCACGCGGGGATAACAAGTCCGAGATGTATTTTTATAAATTTTGAAGTTAGCCACACAACATCTGCAAAACTTTTAAGGACTTTTAAGCATTTTCAAGGCCTTTAAAACAAATTAAAAAATATTAAGCAATTTTAATGACTTTCAATGACAGCGGGAACCCTGCTCATAATTGATTGGTTGGATTTATTTCTGATACAAAACTCAATACTTTAGCAATGAAGAGCCAAAGGTGCAGAGCTTTAAGGCGAGTTTCTCCAAAGGTCAATGCTACTTTTCAAAGAATTCTTTCATAGTAAAAAAAACTTCTTAAACATTACATTTACTTCAAATTATTATCTACACTCAAAATCATTCTAAAAATTTTCATTGTTAATATTTTTACATTTTACAGCAAACAATTACTAGAACAAAAATAAAACAAAGAATCATTTAATTATAAAATTTAGAAAATTGAATTTTATATATCATACATCAAATTTGTGCAACATTGATCTTTTTCTATGTCCTATCACTCAACTACAGAAAAGAGAATCATTTGCACCAAAATACCATGCCACAATTCTTTCTATATGAATATACTACTTCATTTACTGTGCCTATGTAACTCTGTTGTTGTGAAACGGTCACTACCGCTATACAAGGCAAAAAAAAAAAAAAAAAAAAGGGTTTGTTTCCTGTAACATGGGCAAAAATATTTGGATGGATAGATTAGTAGTAAAAAGTTGTTTTTTAAATATTTTTTACAAATATGCAAAAGAAAATATTATCAGAGTATTAATGTTAGATTCAAATTTGATCAGAGATGTGAACAGCGATGTTAAGTACTTGGATATATTTATTTTTGCTAGTCATTATTCAGGTAATTACCCAAATAGGATACTTTAATGGATATAAATAAATTTTTTTTTCAAGTTTAGGTGCTTATTAAACCTTATTTTAATTATTTCTGACACATAATGTCTGAACTAAATAGCATCAGCGATTGAAATGAACGAATTTCTCTCTTAATAATTACTATATCATTCATAATTTATCTCTGTATTTCCAAAAGAAGTTTATAACTTTTTATTAAGGCATGTCTGTTTAAACCTGGAATATACAGTCAAACCCAGTTAATGCGAAATCGCTTAGCACGAAATCCCGTTTAGCGCGAAATATAAGCTGTTTTCCGTACGATCGAGCTTAAACTTAACGTTAAATTATTCGTTTCACATGAAATCGCGTAACATGAAATCCTGCTTAAGACGCAAATAATTTGCTCTTTAAACCACTTTTTTTTTCAAGATAGTCTTCGTTATTTGAGACGAAATTTAAAGTTGTTACGAAAACGTTTCTCAAGTTTAAACCTTATGAAACACGAAAAATGCCCGAGTGATCAAATTTCAAGGAATTCGCTATGAAATGAGCCGTTTTCGGCGCGAATTTAGATGGCACCCCCTCCTTAAATTGGTTTTGTGACATCAGATAACCCCTCCTGTATCCAAGAGTAAATTTATAAAACTAAGCAGTCGCATTTGCGTGTTGAATCTTTGTCAATGCGACTCGGATATAGCAATCATCATCGTTACAAATGAAGCAAAAATTTTTTATGAAATTGATAAGTTCTTTTAAAAAAAAATCACACAAATTGCGTCCAAGTATCGAATAGCTAACTACTCTTAATCAACGATTTTAAAACGTCGGGTAAGGATTGAAATGGCTTATGCTTCAAATAAATTTGAACCTACAAAGTAAAGGATGCGGATTGGCAGAAATGAAGACATAAATTAAAAACAGTAGTATTAAACACACATGCAGCTAGTAGTATAGATCTGCATTAAATAGACGAAAATGTTTGCAGCCGGTTAACATAGATTTCGGTTATCACGAAAAATTGCGTCGCTCCCATCGACTACGCATTAACAGGGTTTGACTGAATAAACTTAACCTAGCACGAAAGCATTATATTCCCATAAGAAAAGCAATATATTATGGCCAAAAAAAAAAAGGGGGGGGGGGCTTTTTATTTGTGGATGGAATCAGTTTGAAATAATACTTCAAAAAAGTAATTTGTATTAATCAAATAATTGGATTGCAATTTCAGGGTCGGTTGGGTTATAGGAAACAAACCTTTTTTTTCTGGCCTAATCACACCACAAAACTTCTTTCGTAGAAAAAAAATTGTATGCCGTCCCAGACTGATACTTAAAAGATGAACTAACACCCTACTAAGTGTCAATAACATTGGCCCTAGTACCCAATGTGACATAATATTGGTTGGTTGTATTCAGATTATCTGGCGCCGTCAGCAACACGAGGGCTATAATGCGCCGAAACATTCGTCATTAGACAAGCCAACATACATTTACAAACACCCATGCCTAACACGGGACTCGAACCCGCAACCTCGCGGTCTGGTGGCTAGCACGCTAACCACTATACCGTTTGGTCGGCGACATAACATTGAGGTAAGCTACTGAAAAAAGTGAATGGTTACAATGCTACCGAGACCAATGAGGTGCCAGCGTTGGAAAAGCACGCGTGTTTCGCCCAACCAACAACAGAACAGGGACATGTTGCTACAGTCCCAACTCCAGGCTCCACAACATACCCGGTACTTATTAGGCTTTCGAAGGGCTTTAATGGAAGGCCTGTTTGCAGAGAAAGTATCACAAAGACGAAACCTTCACCCAATGTGCTACAGATACATTTCTCTTTCACAGGCCAATAAAAATCAGCAAATCTGGCATTTTGGAATGGTGATGAAGAAACCTGCTGCAATCGAATCGACACATGCAGTAAAGACTGGGTATATTTCGTTGGAAAAAATATTTAGACAAGGCCAAGTTAAAAACCCTGTTTTAAACATTGTGTTTCAGAATTGTTTATTTAATTGTGTGTGTTAAAATTGTTTATTTCATTATGTGTGTTAAAATTGTTTATTTCATTATGTGTGTTAAAATTGTTTATTTCATTATGTGTGTTAAAATTGTTTATTTCATAGTGTTTCAAAATTGTTTATTTCATAGTGTTTCAAAATTAGTTATATTTCATAGTGTTTCAAAATTAGTTATATTTCATAGTGTTTCAAAATTAGTTATATTTCATAGTGTTTCAAAATTAGTTATATTTCATAGTGTTTCAAAATTAGTTATATTTCATAGTGTTTCAAAATTAGTTATATTTCATAGTGTTTCAAAATTAGTTATATTTCATAGTGTTTCAAAATTAGTTATATTTCATAGTGTTTCAAAATTAGTTATATTTCATAGTGTTTCAAAATTAGTTATATTTCATAGTGTTTCAAAATTAGTTATATTTAATAGTATCTCAAAATTAGTTATATTTAATAGTATCTCAAAATTAGTTATATCATTTGTGTGTTTCAAAATTCAGTTATATTAAACACTTGAACCAAGTTTTCGAAATAACATAATACTTGTAAAAACTACATTAGGATAATGCTGCACACTTAATTTAAAATAAGTAAAACCAGTTGCACTGGAATCTATTTGAATTAGAATGGCAAGGATAACATGGTGTACATGCAAATGGAGAGGGGGGTATCAATATCAAAATATTTGGTCGAAATAAGTGCCCTGTCCAACAAGCAACTGAGGCGTTCTCAAGACGGCCCCAATGCTGGTCCGAGCTTAATTATATTTTAGTCTCGCTCTTCTTCCGAATCTGAAAGTCCACCTTTCTCTTGTTAGCATCCTACGCGAAAAATCGATTAATTCAATGCGACGACACGTAGCAGTATAATTACTTTTTCTATAGAATTTTTTTTTTTGTGCTTAATGTTTAAAAGATTATGTAAATTTAATTAAAAAAAAAGCACTGAATATAGATTAAGCTATAAGTGCTTTTACAGCAAAAGGCTAAAGCTTAAAAATTACCCATTAGGATCAAAAAGTCATATTAAAATCATGTTCAATATGGTTCAAGAGACAACAAAGAATTTGTTATTTTACCTCTCAACACCCTATCCCCACACTAACAACACTTACAAAAAAGAAAAAAGTACTAACTGACCCATCAATGCAGCTGTTTAAAAAACTTCTTTTCTTAACGGAACACAGTAAATTATAGAATTTTAACTGTCCAAAGCTACTAGAATAAAACTTGTAGTTTTCATTTTCATCAAACAAATTTATTATAATTATCGTCAAATTTTCGGATGGAGCTCGTATACAAATAGCAAAATTAATAAACAAGCATGTCTATTTCAAGTAACTTCGGTGGAAAGATCGGAAATGTTATAATTTTGCATTTCGTAACTGAAAACAATACATTTAAGAATTAGTTTGAATTTTTGAAATAAAGTAGGATAGAGCATTAACAACGCAGTGGAGGTTTAGAATTAATTTCCCCTTTTGCACAAATACAAAGCATCAACTCTTTCAACTGGGTTCTCCTTGCCATACCTCTAACAAATAAGTTCCGGAGCCACTGTTTTTACAAAGTACTAAAATCGAGTTTCGACCAAAAAGGTTCGTATAAAACAGACAGTAAAACTCGCATGTAAACCATCAAAATAAGTAATACTCACATGAATGAAGTTTCAGCTTCTTCCAACAGTGAAACAAAGCACCAGACGCATTGACTCGTAACAATGCAGGAATAAACAGTTTTCGCAGGTTTCAAAAAATTCAACAGAACCAACATACATGGGCCTTCTTGTAGTTGTGATTATCATTTTGTAATAAGAATGAAGAATATAACAATAGAAGAGAAACTACCGCTTGCCACTTAACAACACCTTGCAGCTTACTCAAACACAAAGAAACTGTGGGGTCGCAAACTTGAAACTTCGCAAAAGCTTCCACCGCTAGCGCATGCGTTGTTTTAGAAGCGCGGTAAAATTAACAACGTGGAAGCTTATTGGTCAGTTCACTTGAGATGTTGATAGAATGAACAAAATGTTAATCAGGGGGTCATCGTAATATTATGTTCCAACATTTTAAAGTAGATCATACTGTGGTGCACAATTAATTGGATTTCGGACTCACACTGGATTTTTAAAAACTAAACTATTTTGCTTAAGTTTGGAGGAGGTTTTTCTTGTGAATTAGAAAGCATTTGGATTGAAAACAAAGCAAAACTAAAATAATTAATGATTCAAATTACAAAATATTGGGGACTTTTTATACTTTTTTGGCAAAATCATTTTGTCTAAGCATTATTTAACAGATGCTTTGCAAAACAAACATTTGATAAGATTTTCTTAGAAAACTTTTTAGAGATGAAATTCCTAAATAATTTTTCAATTTTTTTTTTTTTTTCTTTTCTTTGAATAAAACATTTGATATTAAATTATTGGTTCGCATAACATACCTGAATTTTTATATTGTTCATTAAAAGACTTTCCCGCTAAGCTTTTAATCAAGGAAGATAGATCTATGTATACAATTGCCTTTTTTTTTTTTTTTTTTTTCCTTAAGAAATTTTACACTCAGTTATTTTTTAAGACGAAAAAGATAACAGCTGAAAATCAAATCTATGTCGTTTGATGTTTTTTTTACTTTGCACAATGAAAAAGAGGCTGGTATGTTAGAGGCATAAAAAATTCACTGGTAAAACTTCATTTTCAAATCTATACAAAGAAAAGTGTGTATAGGTGTGTTTTTAGTTTATAAATCATTTTTTCAAAACTAAAAATTTGTTTTTATGTGTGGCAGGCAAAATCTTCGTTGGAAACACTTGCAGTAATCCAATCGATACTTAGCATATAAACTCGTTGTCGATGACAATGCATTCTATCAAGTTCTGGAGATTGTCACAAAATTCCGCTTTTGCACACATTTCTATTTTCGTCCGTCAGGACCAGATACCAAACCATATTTAAGTATATACAAATTACCGAAATTTGATGACTGAAATCGTCCCCTTTTTAAAGTCCGCGATGTATGATTTAAAAAAAAAAAAAAAAAAATACCTTTTCCTTTTGATGTTTATAAAATCTTTATATTAACTACAATTTTGTTTGTGACGGACAATCTCTGCAGTGTGCTATTATTAACATACTTGCTGTCTGCTAATCGAGCTGAAATTCGGCAGATACCCTCGCTGTTGATCGAAATACATTCTATCGTTATGGAAAAACAAAAAGTTAGTCAATAACACGGAATGGATGGTTTTATTGCTTAAACACTATGAAATCTTGATCTGAGCTCAAATCTCTTGAATAAGTTAATCCACCTGATGGTTATGGGGTTCGCGTTCTGGCTTCGCATGCCAAAAGGTACCGAGTTCGAATCCCGGATTAGACATGGATGTTCGTTGTGGTTCGGAATCCGCGTAAAGCTGTAGGCCCTTTTCTGCCGACGAATAAACACAATAAAAAAAAGTTAAACAAAAAGAAAAGCCAGTCACGACGATTTACAGAATAATTGAGTAACAATATAAATGAAAAGCTATATTTTTTAACCTAAAACCTTATACAAAAATGTGTTGGGTAGCAGTAAGAGTGTAATTTCTAACTTTATATTTTAGATATTTGTTTGCCGAAACTTTAAGTATCTGCGGAGTATCCCTTTGCAAAACATAACGAAATGCCTTCTACTTTCCTCTAACCCTCCAAAACCATTCATAAATTTCGGACATTTTCGACTCCTGAAACAAAATCGGAATTCCTCACTTTATCTATGCTTGTCCTTGTTGATCTATGTTGTTGATATTTGTTCCGAATTTTATAATTGTGGAATTGGTGCAGGGAAATTCCTCCTATGGAACGTTTCGATCCTTTAAATCAGTTAATCGAGATGGGAATAGCTCATTTATCTGCGCTTTCCAATGGTTCCAATTTTCAGAGATGTAACTATATTGGAAGTGGGTCATTAATATCCTTCATAAGGAATGTTTGAGCCTCTTATGATTCTTTAAACCGGCGCGGATTTGGCAGGACAAATTTTTCTACGGCCCGCCAGCACCATAGAAGGTAAAAAAAAAAAAAAAAATGCCAAATGTCACGGTATAGACTTTTTTTTTTACATGATTGTAATTTATCAGAAATAATATGCGTAAACTATGTAGAACAGATATTTCTCGACTACGTGCCAGAAGAAACTATCCGGGGTGCGTACATAAGGGTTTCGTGACGCAAACTGCGTCATTAAAATTTTACAGGGGGGTTGATAAGAAAATGGAAAATTTTAAGATTCATTGTAAAAAAAATGAGATAAATGAAACAACCATTTAGTATGTGACAGTATCTTTAATACCTAGGGAGAGGATCCTTTGTCTTTCAAAATCGAGGGGAGGCAATTTAGTAAGTAACAGTTTCTTTTAAGTTCTTTTTTTGGGGGGGGGGAGAGAGATTTGCTGTATATTGTGCAATAGCATTAAGGACTGGGGTGGGAGTACTTTTACTATATAACAGGGTCTTTGAAAACTGGGGTGGGGGTCTAGCAATTAGTATCTTACAGTATCAGCGTTGTCAGTAAAGGTAGGTGTCTTACATTTTATTATGTAAAAAATATATTTAAGGTCTGATCCTCAAATCATAGTATCCTCTCAACTCTCAGAGTCAATTATCGCACTCAAAAGTATTTGATGGAGTGAGGGGAAGGGGTAGGGGGGAATGCAAAGGTTGGTACCTCTCTAAGTATCATAATTTAGTAAGAGGGACATCAGCCTTGGTGCTTTGTTTTCTTTCCAACTCTACTCCTCCACCAAGCAGGTAAGCCGGAATATTTTTCGAGGGTGGGTTATGGTCGAAGATTTGATTAAATACGTATAACAAGTTACACAAAAAAAAAAGAAGGGGAAGTGGTAAAACAAGTTTACACACCATTTCGAGGGTGGGTGGATGGGGGGTTGTCCCGGGGACCCCCTGTCTACGCCCTGCCCTCCACCCTTCTAAAGTAAACAAAGACGTAAAAATTAAAAAAGTGTCAAATCGTGGCTATGCGTCCTTGGAAGGAGAGAACAATCCGATAATTATTTTTTTTAGTTAGGTCGACTATTAATATGTCCTCCTAATTCCATGATTCCATGAACTCTCGACGCAATTAAAATTCTAGCCGTAACCAGGAATGTAACGAAGGGGGATCGGATTTCGCCCCCTTTACTAGAAACTTCACTTGGCCCTATCCAGTGGTAGAAATGGTAAAAGAAAAGTGGGGAGATGCCTAAAAGTTGGTGTTAATGATTCTTCCCCCCCCCACACACACACACCATAAATTTTATAATTTCGCGTTTTACAATAAAAATATTAACTAGTAAGGAAATAATTTAAACTTCCTAAAACTAACATTGAACAAGGGTCCAAAATTTATCATTTTAATGACTATTCTGTGACTTGGTTTTTTAACTTGGGAGTAAGGTATAAAGTGAAGTAATATTTCTTTTATTTTGGATTTTATAGTGAGTTACTTTTTATTTAAATAGTACTTCTAAATGTTCATATTTTCATGAAATTAAATTAATAGAGAACTCTAAAAAGTTTTTTTTTTTTTTTTTTTTAAATAGTTTGTCCTTATATGAAACAAGAATAGAAATTTCCTCCAAAGTTAAAAGTTGACCAAATGAAAATTAATTGCAAATAAAAGTACTCATATCGTTATACAAAGTAGTATAATACATATTTATAATAATATGATATATATAACATAACTATTTTTTTTAACATTCGAAAACTCTAAATCACTTTTTCTAAGTGTGACTACATTTAAAGTTTCATGTTATTTTTCTTTAGTAGTTTTCAGACAGATTGAGTATTTTTAAAAGTGAGGGGATGGATTTCAGTGGTTTTAGAAGTGGGGGGGGGGGGATGGATTTTAATAGTTTTAGAAGTGGGACGACGCCTGGGTATTTTCTTGAAAAGTGGAGGGACACGTCACCCCGCGTCTACCCACACTTCTAGCACTGGCCGTATCTATCAGCAACCCAATATATAACACATATAAATCAGAATCCCTCCCTCTTCTTGGCTAACATAGTTGAAATAAACTTAAGAGATCTTGCAGGCTTCTTCGTTTTTGTGCATCCTTCATTAGAATCAGGGGTGTAGTGGAGCGGGAACGCGTGGGAACTGTGATCATTTACCTTTTTAGAAGGAGGAACGACGTTCCCTCACCTAAGATTTTTTTTTTGTTTAACATTTTTATCTTTACGAGACATTAAACGCAAAGTCAAATAAGAAAATGAAAAAGTTCTTTCGTGAAAACTATGCCTTCGTTTTCGATCAACCACTTCAGAGCTGAGCAGGCAAGTTCAGATATTTGCAAAATACTTATAGGAGGCGCGGCAACCCACACAAGGCCCCATCTCTTATAGGGTGGTGAAATGTTTAAGTGGTCATTTAATGCTTCTGCAAAAGAACTCTGACATATGTTTACACCTATGATTCATCCTACGCCAATTATCTTCTCCAACGAATGATCTGTATTTGTGGATGAATTCCAGACGTCAAATTTGTATGACTCATCATGAATACGAACTAAAACATCCATTCACAAGTTCACGGCAACTATATTATATTTCCATTTTTAAAAAACAAAACTGTGGTCTGGCTTTGTGCCATCTCCTTGAATGTTTCTCCTTCTCTAATTTTAAAGGGAACGCTAACTGACTTATCAGCAAAAGTGATATAACTTTTTTTTAAAAAATAGATAGAGATTTTTGAATCACCTACTTATATTTGTAAACTTCGCGCCGTATCTAAGAAATGAATTCGTTCAAAAGGAAAATAAATGACGATAAAAGATACGTTTTTTGGACAGTCAAAAAAAGCGAAGCAAACCTGCGATTCTGATGGAATTAAGTAGTTGGGTGTTAAAGAATTCAAAAGAAGGGTGCAGAAAGTTGAAATTTTGTATTAGCTTTTAGGCATTTATTGGCTTTTAGGCATTATTATGCATTTATATTGGCTTGCCAGATATGAAGAAAATCAAACTGATACGTTGTTTGAACATGGCAAAATATATTCAAAACAGCAATACGTAAAAATAATGGAAATGAGCGGCGCTAGGAAGATGCAAGGAGGATGCTTGCATTCTCCTAGTTGCTTTACTTTTTATAAAATTGGAGAAAAGGGCAAAATTTAAAGGAAAAAATAAACTGTTCCTTTTAATGATAGATTTTATATTTGTCATTGTAAAAAGAAAAATAGTTTTGAAAAATTAATATTTGAGCAAAAAAAAAAAAAACTTTTTCTTTGCAACCTTCTACCCATGCTAACGAATCTGTCCTTTTCCAAAAAATGAAGGTATTCTTCGAAATTGGACTGTGAAATAGTAGGAAATCAATTCAAATGTATTTCTAAATGCAAACATAAATTGCTTTTCGGTTTGAGAATGGGAAAGCTTACATTTACTGTCATTTCCGTGTTTATTCCAAAAATATAGCAGCAGTTCTTTAAAAAAATCTTTTCCAAGGTTTTTTTTTTTTTTTTTTTTTTTTTTTTAAATCGGCACTAAATACAGTAGCGAGAATAAGGGGAGGAAATTGCTTGCGATCTTTTAAACTCTAGTGATTTTTATGACAATATCATATAAAATTTGCAGTTTTCTTGTTCCTCCATTTTATACCCACTTTTTATGATTATCACCTAAATCGTTTCTCTTCATTTTCATCACGAAAAGGAGAAAAACCATAAAACTATCGACATCTACAACAATCGCAATCTTTTTAATTCATTTTGAAAACAGGTTGGTTGGTTGGTTGGTTGTTTTCAGATTATCTGGCGCCGTCAGCAACACGAGGGCTATAATGCGCCGAAACATTCGTCATTAGACAAGCCAACATACATTTACAAACACCCATGCCTATCACGGGACTCGAACCCGCAAAAAACCTCCCGAATCCAGAAGCTAGCACGCTAACCACTATACCGTTTGGTCGGCATTTTTTTTTTGAAAACAGACTTCGAGAAGCTACAGAATCTGGGAATTTATCCAAACCCATTGCTTGTAAGGCCTCTCAGAAATTCTGGAAGTCAGATGATTATGTTAAATCTAGGCTCCGAAAGCCTAGATCGGCTGAGGACCCTATTAAGGTGTATTCTAAGTGTCTGAATCGAAATTCGATCTCTTTTTTAAAAATTTCTGAATGAAAATTGTTAAAAAAATCAGGTAAATAATCTGTTTAAAATTTTTTGTAAAAACTGTTTAAAAATATATATCAATAATATGTTTGAAAATGTCTTAAAATCCGTTAATAAAGTTTAAAAGAATCACTTGAAATGGGTTTTGCACATTAAATTGTTTAAAAATTCATACAACTTAATAGTTAAAAAAAAAAAAAAAAATGTTTAAATAAAAATGTTTAAACACACACATTATTTTTCTTTTTAATTTTTGAGAGGCTCATTACTTGTTTTGAGATTATTTAAGTAATATTAATAAAGTTATTTATTCCTAGTACTTACTTTCACCCCCGCCTCTCATAGGAAAAAAAGTATACGTTTGTAACGACGCGACAAAGCGTTCCTACACCTTTTTATTTTACACTACACCACTGGAGAACGAGTTATATTTTTAAGAGGGAAGTCCTAGTAAGGATCATTCTCTATACTCGCTATGTTACAATCTTCTAGCCCAGTGCATTTAGAAACTACTTTCTATAAAACCTTGACATTTGATGAGTAGGTACGAAACAGATCACTTAATGAAATGACATAAATTATTAACTCGAAAATAGTGTCTAATATATTCTATTTGATGTGTGAAATCCTTACGTCAGTGAACATACAGTGGCTCCACCTGATTTTGTCTTTTGCTATTTTAATTTTCCTTTATAATGGTTTAACATTAAATGTAAACAATTTATGTCATTTTATTAAGTGATTTTTTTCGTACCTACTTACTAAATTTCATGGCTTTATATAAAGTAGTTTTAAATGCATTATGCTAAGAAGATTGTAACATAGCGAGTATAAGGAATTATCCTTACTAGAATTTCCTCTAAACCAGAGTCAGCCACTACGCGGCCCGTGGACCGTATTTGGCCCGCGAAAGATATTTATGCGGCCCGCCGGCACCACAGAAGATTAAAAAAAAAAAAAAAAAAATCAAATTTTACGGTATGGACTTTTTTTTACATAAATTTAAATCACCCGAAATAATATGCATTAACTATGTAAAACACAGTTCTCCACTACGTACCCAAAGAAACTATGCAAAGTGGTTTTCATTAAGAATTTGTTGCAGTCAATTTATTAAAATTGACTTCAAAATCACCAAATATTCCAAAAACCATCGACTCTATTGTAAAATAAAGTGAATGATTTCGATCGTCATCGTCTCACAATTGATACCAACTAAAACGGAATAATCTGGAAGCACAGTTTAAATACTTTTATTAAAAAGTTATGTCAAATCGCATTGTCACGTTGAAACAAAATTTCGCTTCTTTTTTAGACTTTGATTTACTAACAAAGAAAACAATTATTATTTTTATTTTTTGGGGAAATAAAAAAATCAAATATCAATTGTAATTTTATTAAGATAAAAAAATTGACATTTTTTTCCAGTTTTTGAAAATGATATATATTTTTAAATCGATAATAATTCAAGATACATATTTTGGTGTATCTGGCCCGCGAAAAGCTCCAACATAAGTCATATGGCTCGCTTCTAAAAGTTACTGGTGAACTCTGTTCTAAACGAGTGAATGATGTTCTAAACGGACAAACGCCAATATCAGATTGATTTCATTATAGATTTATGGGTCTTGAAATACAAAAGCATGATTTTTTTTATGTTTTGAGATTTACAAATATGTTACCTATTTCAAATTCTTGAATTTCATAGCTACTTTAATGCAATACTGTAGGAAAACTCAGTCTGGATTTTGATAGATTAAAAAGTATCCTTTTAAAATTATTTACAATTGCTAAATGTTTCTTATTTATTCATAGGAAACCGAAAAAACCATCCCTTTGTTGAACGCCTGTAAACACATCCGAAACAGAATTGTTTTGGAAACTTGGGCTGCCTTTATTTTGAAGAAAAATTTGTTATAAAATGGCACGGAATTGTTTTGTCTGAAAACAAGAGGCTCTTTGAAAAATATTCCTTGCTTAGCATTTCTTTACCTAATTGACGCTGCAGGCGTAGGTCATTTCCAGAAGCAAAACATCCTTTTTTCTTGTGACCTTATCTCACCACCTGCCGAGAAATTTTGGTTATCTGATCTCATCTTGAGTACTTTTTCAAAAATCTTTTTCTTCTTTGTTGGAAGTACTGCGCCAATCTTCT
This sequence comes from Linyphia triangularis, assembly GCA_963978545.1. Taxonomy (NCBI): domain Eukaryota; kingdom Metazoa; phylum Arthropoda; class Arachnida; order Araneae; family Linyphiidae; genus Linyphia; species Linyphia triangularis. The sequence continues at coordinate 72,676,664 of OZ021725.1, read as the reverse complement.
TTGTTTGGATGAAGAGAACTTGGGCCATGAATAGTCATAATTGAAGTGTTTGACCAGCAGGGGTCATTTTAATGGTGTGTCCTCCCTTTTAAAATCATAATAAATGAATGGGGAGATAAGTTAGCTCGTAGCCTTTCTTTTTAAAAGTGGGGTGGGATGATTTATTAGAGAACTCGGGATGGTGTCCGATTTCCGTTAGGAAATTCGAATCCCTTCATCAGGTCATGAATCTTGTTCTTTGAGTCTCTAGCAATTTATGTGATGTGAGTATTGCACAGAAGCGAGATTATTTAGAGTCAGACCCCCCCCCCCCCTCTAGGATCCCTACATCCCTGTGTTTTGATGTGATTAGATAAGAAACATTTAGCAATAGTAAATAATTCCAAAAGAAAACTTTTTAAGCAATCATAATTCATGCAAAATGTGTCTACCGAATCGCACCAAATTAGCTATTAGGTCAAAGAACTTTGAAATAAATGACGGATTTGTAAATCTTCCTGCATCAAAAAATCATTTTGCATTATTTTTAGTCTTCTTAGGTTCAATATAAAGTGTCGTTTAAAAGAAATGTAAAAAATATCGATCTTTCCGTTTTTCCAAATGTAGCTTATAGTGTTTGATTGCTACATGTCCTTTTATTTAAAGTGGAACAAAATATGATAAATTCAGCCTACACATTGCTGTTTGTCCTTCTCTGGATGAATTTAAATAAGCCAGAAATTTTTTATATTAATTTATAATTTAGAAAATATGGATAATACGGGATCTAGGTAAAGTGTAGCCCACTATTTGATTGTTTTGTATAACTCCAAAACTGGATAAAAACTATTTTAATATTTTGTCATATGTAGGTGACAGATTAAGAAACTTAAAAAATATTGATGGCAAGTGACAAATATGACATGAAAAAGTTCTTCATGATGGAAGTTGTTTTTTAATATAGAAAAATATAGAGGCAAACTTAAGGTTTGATTGAAAACCCCTCCCACAGAAATTTTCGTGTTGCACCCCATTGCCTAAGGTCGGAAGGATTGGATCGCCCTACTTACGAAATAAAGCAACGAAATAAAGCAAATAAGTTCCAAACCTTTTCAGTTGTACGAACCACCTATTTAGTAATAAGAAACATAGGGGCCACTAGCTAATAGAATATGTGTGTATGCGTCAGTAATTAGAAAAACAAACTGTAAAAGAAGGCATTATTAATTCAGAAACCTTATAGATTAAAAGATAATTTTTTATAAAGAAATGAACATTATTGTATCCGCTTTGCTGTTACAACTATAAGAAAACAGGTAATTAAAGTTTTTTTTAAAAAAGTGAATGGGATTTTTAACATTGTTTGTCCCCCACGAGGAGAGTCAATATTTCTATTAAAACTGGATAGTTTTAACCATAGAATTCACTCATTATTCTTTCGCTGCCGAGGAATACAAACGAATAATTCGATTGTTGCCGACAATTGAGAGACTGAATTGTTTTCATCTCTACCCTGAAGCTCTTATAATATTTACCTTAGCTTTGGTTCTCGTCCAGCGTCCACGCGCCCAATATCACGTTACTAGAGGCCCACTTATGGGTCGCGGCCCATGGGTTGGAAACAGCTGAATAGATAATTATATTTCGAATTTAGCGAGAAACGTACCTCATGACTTTCGTCGCGAAAATTCAAAATGATTGCATATCATTCTATTGTTGTTTATAATATTCCAAATCAAATGTGATTTATGTAAAATAAGAACAACCCTAAGAAAACCACTTTAAAACATGCTACAAAACTGTTTCGATTACAGAGAATAGTATATTTTTCAAAACATCCTCTCCAAACAATTCAGCATCATTGGAAAGTTTCCAAAACAATTCTGTCACTCCAGCAATGTTATAAATATGGCTCAGTTCATCTGAATTTTCAAAGGCAGCTGCAAAAGCACAGTGTGCATTTTTACTTTCAATTACTCATATGCTTACATAGGGTAATAAAAGTATAGCATTCAGCAAAAAAAATTTCGATTTTTTTTTTTTCTTCTCATTTCTTCACGTTTCGGAGCAGTCACCTTGTTTCAAAAAAGTGGGCAAGAAAAACTGTCTGTGTGTACGAGGTTAGCTTAACTCTGGAACAAATTGACCTACGATATTTAAATTCTTTGACGAGATAGCGGTGGCCATGGCACCTACCATTAAGGTTTTCGTTAAAATTGCGCATGCGCATAAGGTTGAAATCATGGAAAAAATCGTTTCTCAGCAATTGCTAAAATCTGTTTTAACGATTTTGGCTAAAATCTCTGTGCTAATGCTTCTTAAGGTGTTCCAATTATCCCATCCTTCAAAATTCCCGTAGAAATGCGGTAAAAGCGTAAAAAGTTGAAAACGAGTGCCTTTAACACAAAGTTTTCTTCCCTCGGAACATTGTCTATCAGCTATTTATTTTGGACTGTCTCTAGCACAAGAAAGGACATTGTAGTGTTTATCGAATAACATCGCTAATTTCGCCATCTGTTTTTTTGTTTTTTTTTGTTTTTTTTGACCATTTAAAAAATTTTGCCAAAAATATCCCCTAATAGGCCATTTTTGTTTAAATGAGTGAAAATATGAAAACGGTAAATAACACAATAAATTTTAATACAATGACCAATTATAATTGAAAGTTGCGCTTTGTTCCACACCCCTAGTTTTTGAACAAAATGTGTATACAAGCTTTTCCAATTTGGCGGAAGCTTTTACATAAAAACTAATTGAGGTTTGAATATTTTTTGAGTATTATATGCTTATCAATGTTGGTTGCTAATTTTGCAATGAAAAGAAGAAGTGAGTTATATCTACTCCAACTTAAAAACAACCAATTTCTTATACACTGATCCTTTTTAAATTCTTTATATTAACTTCGATTTTGTGTGTCGATGGCGGACAAATCTAATTAACCCTCTAGCCGTCATCCAATCGAGGTGAAACTTGGTAGATAGATTCGATGTCGATGATAATGCATTCCATCAAATTTTGGGGGCTGCCACTGTTATTAAAAGGTCTAGCAAAATACTAGTAAACCAACGTGCCCATCATCCAATCGCGCTGAAATAGCTTTTAAATAACCATTGTTGAAACTCTTTCCTGTTGCCAAAACTGTTTTTATATATAAATAATAAAATTGTTAAAACCAGAATGAATAAGTGATATTTTCATGTGAATGCATAAATACACTTTCATTGTTATTAACACGCTTTTATTAGCTTCGTATGTATCTACCCTCAAAAAAACACTTTTGAAAAGTAGAAAAACCACCAACCTCAAAAACACTAAAAACTTTCTTGCAATAAAATATAATAAACGTGATGAAAATCAACGTTGGTTCAACTACAAACACAGTGATATAAAAAAATGGCCAAGCTCTGATTACAGCCCATTGTATTTTATGTACTATAAATATATATTTAAATCGACCTGATATTGGTGTTTATCCGATTACCTTAACAATTTAATTTCTGCAATTAAAACAAGATAAATTTCGTACTAATTTAGTAGATAATCTAGAAAATATGGATGATACAGAATCTAAACGAAATGTTGCCCCACGCTGGGCTGTTTTGTATAACTGGAAAACTGGGCACAGGGGCGAAGCCAGGATTTTTTTTGGGGGGGAGGGGGGGGGGGAGATATGCTAACCCATATTCAAGAATTGCTTGCAATAGTGGTATAAACTAAACTCGAAGATAGTACTTAAATTAAATACCCTTAATTACTTTGTCAATTAAATCTTCGCCACTAATTAGCAACATATAATTTCTTAGTAAATAAAAGTATATAAATTATATTAATCAACTCCAATCACAAAATTAGCAGAAAATTAAGTTAAGTACAGATCTTAATTCATAATAGAAAACCTAACTGTCGAGGCTTTTTAGAGGAAGGGTAAAAGGGGGGTTAGCTCCAATTCCTGGAAAGTCTCCTCGAAAACTAGGGATTCTCAACATAGAAGCGGACAATTTCATTACATTTTAATATGAAAATTTGGTAGGGGAGAGGGAGGGGATTGGTAAATTTTATTTTGATTTTTAATTTTCTACTGCTTTTTACCACGATCTAGAAATATCCTCTATATCCCCCCCCCCCCCCCTCCCGGGCTGACGTGAGAAAAATATGGGATGAGAAAGTTCCGCATAGAAGTTGATTTTTATACAGAGAAATACAGAGGTAAATTTATGGTTTGATTGAAAACCTCTCCCACAGAAATTTTCTGGTTGCGACCCTTGGTCTGAGAAAATGTTCTCATTAGCTATACAACAATATAAGCCACAGCAATTATAAAGGTTAAAAAGGAATTACGTGTCGATTAATTCATTCTAGAGCATGGGTGCGGCACATACAGGAAGTCAACCCCAAAAGCTTACCAAAAACAAAAGTTCAAAAACCAACGCAGCTGTAGCTCATGGAAGATAAATAACCGCTGCATCATAAGGTTGCCATATTATCACTTTGTATTAATTGTATTTCAATTTGTTTACAGCTATCCTCAGCATTTCTTTCTTAGCTTTGTTTGATTTTCACTAAATTGGCGTTTTTTATAGTAGTGTTAATTTTTTTAAGTTCTCATAACGGATTTTGTAGTTAAACGTATTCACTGTTTTTTTTTTTTTTTTTTTTTTTTTTTAAATTTTTTTTTTTTTTAAATGCAATATCTTACTTTCCGGCCGAAGAAACAAAATCTTTAAACCCTTCTGGGTAAGTTCTCCTGTCTGGGCACTCCAACACTCCAACATCTTACTTTGAAATTTATTGCCATTTATTTATGCGGATACAATATTTAACTTTTTTAAATAGCAGATTAGTATATAGACCCGCACGTTGGTAGATTAATAATATTTCTGTCCGTTATTTACATTTTAATTTTGCTCCACTTATACACTAATTACGAATTTATAAGATATTTCTTACTTTTACTAAGGGTAAGGAATATCGCACAAATTTCAATTACACTATAATACTGGTCACTGAATTTAAATTTTATATGAATTGGTGTAATTTACCATTTTCGTTTTCATATTTTCATGATTTTTGATAATTATTACATTATCTTTTCTTGTAAGTAAAACAGAGGAGAAACAGTCGCAGATGGACAGTATCCAAGGGTAGAGAACTCTGCGTTAGGCCTCTTTCACACGGTGCGGACGCGGATGCGAGTGCGGGCTCGCAAAAAATTTTGCCAATGTATTTTGAATGGAGCATTTCACACGGTGCGGAAAGCAAAGTTGAGGGCCAGGACGAAGGTTAAAACCTTAAAACAGCAGAAATCGATATATCTCACTAATTTCCATCGATTACTTCAGTTTGAATTAACTAATTAAATTTTTATTTATAATTTAAAGTGTATAATACGGGACAAAAACCTACTGGGATCCAACTCATCTTTGCAATAGTTGAATTTTAACTTAATTTTGAATCTAGACGTTTTTATAATAATTCAGTAATTTTAAATACTTTTAAAACAAAATTATATAAAAAGTATTTCAGTTAAATTTTCGATTCTAGTCGGGTTTCTTAGATCATTGTGTATCGTTTGTCGTTAAGTTAAAAATTTTAAATAAATACAAATTGAAGTATGATTGGTGCAGGATTATATCCTTTAGTACATTTCTAATTAATCAATCCTCAAATGGATAATTTTTATGCAGATATGTTAGTTTTCTTACACTTGTTAAGTGTGAAAAAATGTGAACACAATAAACTTTTGTAAACTTTTTCCTAAAACATAACATCGACTTTGAGTGAAAAGGTCAAAACTCCTCTTTAAGTTTCAAACCACTTTTCCGTATTTTGGAAACAGAAAGAGAATCCCACATATGTAAGTAAAAGCTGCCGACTATATATTAATGCTGTTAATTAGTAATAGTATAATCTTAACTGTTGTCTCAATTACAATGCCGGCCAAAGAACAAAATGCTGTGTGTGCGAGAATGAGTTTTGGCGCCTAAAAATAATAAGTAGTAATAAATAGTAAACATTAAAGTTAAGTATTTATTACCTTTTCATTATTTTTAGTTTTTTTTTTTTTTTTTTTAATTATTTCTTCTATTACTATTTCTTTTAACGGACTTTTACAAACTTCAATAGGCATGGTGTACTGTACATACTTCTGTAAAGAGCAAAAGCTCCTAAATTCTTTTATTCTGTTTATAGTTTTATCAGAAAAATAAGACACATTTTTTTAATTACAGCAAAAGTTTTGTTTTAATATTCATGGAAAAAAAAATAATAATAATAAATAAAAAAAATAAAAAAATATATATTATCGAAGATTGATTAAAATAACCTGTATTACATCACTTAGCAGTGGACCATACTAGCTTTAGGGGTCGTTCAAATATTACGTAAGCATGTTTTTGGTAATTTTCGACCCCCTCCCCCCCCCTTGTCAGCAAAAATATGCAAATCGCATACCCACCTCTATAATTACGTAAGCATACGGTAACCCCCCCCCCTGCTCCTGATATATATATCTATATATATATATATATATTTTTTTTTTTTTTGTAACGTTAATAATCTAAAAAAAAGTTAGGATTCAATGCAAATAATGAACTTTAACTCGCCTTAAAAGGGGAAAAAATATATATATTTAATTTTTTTTTAATCTTAAGTTTATCGCAATTTTAATGGCACATAAATGTAATTTTCATAATGAATTAAGTCTATCTAGTCAGATGTTATCCAGGGTTGCTCTAGCCAGTTTTTAATGTCTGAAATTATAGGGTTTCTGACATCTGATGTTATTGCTTCATCACTTGTTTCGCACAAGGAATCTGGGCAAACTTCCTCTTCGCTTATCCACTCGGTATCTTCCATGCCTTCTACATAATTGATGACGCACATCAGTTCATTTGCTCAACGAGCAGCAATTCTCATAGGCCGAACTAGGCAGGCTCTCTGGCTATTTTCGCCATGAACAATTTTCTTATGACGAATTGTCGATTTTAGTGAAGCGTGGTACAAACCACATTTCCCACAAGTCCTTGCAGACAATTATGATTTGATGGACGGACAAAAATAGTCATATGGCATTTTTAAAAATCCCCCCAGGGGGACATGCAGGTTCAAGCTTAGCCGGAGACTTGATTCCAGGAATTCCTCTTCCTCACTTGTTATTAAATCGTGTGGTGTTTGGGCCATTTTGATAGGTGGAGGTCAGTGGTAGAAGTGGGGAAAAAAAGGTGGGGGGACGGCCAAAAGTTGGTGACAAGTGCACCCCCTCAACGATAAATTTTATAATTTCGTTTCTAATAACAATAAATGTATAACACTTAACTAGTAGAAAGGAAACAATTTTCAACACGAACAAGGATCCAAAATTTATTGTTATTTTAATGAATATTCTGCGACTTAGTTTTTTACTAGGAAATAAGAGATGAAGTGAAGTAATAATTCAACATTATATACATAACTGTTTATTTAGATTTAAATATTGCCTCTAAATAAGCATACTTTCATAAAATTAAATTAATAAGGAATTCTAATTTTTTTTTTAATACTTTGTCTTTATATTTTTTTCTAGTTCCTTCAAAGTTAAAATTTGACCAAGTGAAAATACCTATATATTTATACAAAGTAGTATAATACATTTTTATAACACTATGACATAAATAGTTTTTTTTTTCAGTGACTTAAAACTTTTTCTCAGTGTCATTACATTTTGCATTTCCCTACATGCTTGGTATATTTTTTAAGAAGAAAATCTATGCTTAATTAATTTTAGTACTATCTAATATCCCATGGCCAGTATTGCTTAATGTTCAAAGAAATTTATAAACAAAATGAGTGATAAAAGCTGAAAAATATAGTCGGGAATAAATAAAAAAAAATTGTACAATTTTGAATTACATGACTCGGAAGACAGTGATAAGATGAATTTGTTTCAACAATTTTGGCATTGATAGTATATACAAGTATTGTATCGTGCATTCAAAAATTGAAAGTAAAAAAATTGCAAAATGATATTTTACCTTCTTAAAGGAAATGTTTGCATTTTTCAGCTTTCTCGTTTGGCTTCATAGATAATTTTTCCTGCACATTTATGAGTTTTACTGGTTTTGAGTTTAAAAATCTGCTTTCTTAAGGATTCTCGTTAGTTAAATTCCTTGTCTCCATGTGGCAAAATGTTACACCCTACCCATTCGTTAAAGTTTCAAACCTTGTTTTTTTCTGGTTCCAAGCTTTTTAGCAGCCTTTTGTATGTGTTGCATTCAAGTTTTTGTTCTTCACAAGTAAGCCATGGATACTCGTTGTATTTCTGAAGGTGCGTATTATTTTGTGTCCAATACTTTGGATAATCATTACTGCAGTGCGTTTTTGCTTACTTTTGCTGCCACGTGCTAGATTCTCTCTCCACGTGGTCTCTTCAACTTGATGCACTTGCACATTTCCCACTGCTCCTTGCTCAACGTTCTGGTAGTGTATAGGAGTCATTTTTCTTACAGTTTTGAAGCCAAATATATAAATCTCATCTTGTTTTGTACTAGATGATTACGAATACAAATGCCGTTTAGAATCAGAAGTAAGAGTTAATGGTTAAGTTGGAGGAATACACGGTTTTCTACTAATAATCAACAAAACGCAAAACATTTTAAAGTAAATGGTCGAGGACAAAACAGGAAATGATAGTGCAAAAAATATGTCTTTTTCTATCCACTCCTCAATAATCCCAGACAACGGGCGCCGAAACTCGCCGCGCGTTTCCAAGAAAAATTGATCGAATCTGTTTTAAACAAAACAAAAATGAAAGTATAAGAAATAACAAACAGCCAGAAAAAGCAAAAGTAATGAAAATGGTTAATTCTATTTTTTTTTACCTTCCCCTTTCAGTTTTTAGACAGATTGAATGTTTTTTAAAATTGGGGAAATAGATTTCGGTAGTTTTAGAAGTGGGGGGGGGTGGATTTCAGTGTTTTTAGAAGTGGGGGAATGGATTTCAGTGTTTTTAGAAGTTGGGAGACGCATGGGTATTTTCTGGACAAGTGGGGGGACGCGTCACCCCGCGTCTACCCACACTTCTAGCACTGGTGGAGGTATAAAGCGTTCTTTTAAAATGCGAAATAATCCACTATGAGCAGGAGAGCAACACTGCTTTTCTTCGCATTTTACAATTTGTAGAAAGTATTGACTCTCTTGCACGTGCTTCGAATACCAGTTCATATCACAGGTTTTTTTTAGAAATAAAGGGATTATTAAATGCTTACGTAAGCATCACTCATACCCCCTCCCCCCTCCCTTGTCAGCAAAAATAAGCAAATCGCTAACCCCCTCACCCCCTAGGTGCTTACGTAATACTTGAACTGCCCCTTAGTGGCGGAAAATGTTTTTATTAATTTACATTTTTACCATAATATTATATTATTTTTTAAAATATTTTTGTCATTTCGTCTCCCCTCTCAAAACCACATGTGTGCAATCGCACACGCCTTAGGCGGCCATGATTAATAGGATAATTCAACAAACGCCTATCTCTCCGTTTCCTTCTGGAATAAAGGCGATGTAATAACCGAAACCTTCTTTTGTCCATACTTAAATTATCCACTTATATTATAAAGTAAAATTTAAAAAATAATTAATTACATTTAATCAACTCTTATTCATATACTGCATTCACTAGGGGAAAATAATAATCAAACTCTTCAAAGATGCGGGCGAAACGTCCGCAGATATGGGCTCGTATGAAAAGGCATGCGTTTGCGGGCCCGCGTCGGCACTCGCATTCGCGTCCGCACAGTGTGAAAGAGGCCTTAAAGACTTTTGTTTCTACGGGTGGGGATGTTTAGAGCACCTTAAGGCCTCTTTCACACGGTGAGAACGCGGGCACGCAAACGCATGCCTTTTCACACGAGCCCATATCTGCGGATGTTTCGCTCGCATCTTTGAGGTGTTGGATTATTATTTTCACTCAGTGAATGCAGTATTTGGATAAAAGTATTTAGTTATTTTTTAAGTTTTACTTTACAATATAAGTGTAAAATTTAAGTATGGATAAAAGAAAGTTAAGGTTATTATATCTCCTTTATTATAGAAGGAAATGGATAGATAGGCGTTTGTTGGATCATCCTATTAATAAGGGCCGGCCTAAGGTGTGTGCGATCGCACACATTTGATTTTGAGAGGGGTGCCGAAATGAGAAGAATATTTAAAATAATAATAATAATAATAATAATAAAAATAATATGATAATATGGTAAAAATGTAAACTAATAAAAACATTTTCCTCTACCAAAGCTAGGAAGGTCCACTGCTTAGTGATTTAATACAGGTTATTTTAATCAATTTTGTGTAATATATTTTTTTTTCAGATTTTTTTTTTCATGAATGTTAAATCAAAACTTTTATTGTTATTAAGAAAATGCGTCTTATTTTCTGACAAAAAACAACTACTATGAACAGAATAAAAGAATTTAAGAGCTTGCTCTTTACAGAAGTACAGTACACCATGCCTGTTAAAGTTTGTAAAAGTTCGTTAAAAGAATTAGTAATAGAAGAAATTATTTAAAAAAATAAAAATAATGAAAAAATACTAAATATTTTAAGTGGAATGCACCTTGTAAATAGGAAAAGGAAATTTTGCAATAGATCCTTAATATAAAACAGATAATTTTAGAATTTTACATAAAATTAAAAGGTCAGGAATGAATTATGAATTCTTTTGACAGCCATAACATTTGTAACAATGTTACTCTAGTTATTTTTTACTTTTAATTATCCGTATGTATACATAGGGTAATAAAAGTACAGTATTCGACCAACAACAACAACAAAATCGCTTTTTTTTTTTTTTTTTTTTTTTGCTTTTTTCATCCTGGAACATCCTGATTTCAAAAAAGTGTTTTAGAAAAAATTTGTGTCTATATGTGTACGTGTTCAGCATAACTCCCGAGCAAATTGACCTGTGATGTTTAAATTTGGGGCGCGGGTTGGTGGTGTCACAAAGACCTACCATTAAGGTTTCCGTCAAAATCGCGCACGCACAAAAAAGTAGCTGGCATTGAAAAAGTCATATTTTTCAGTAATTGCTAAAAACGGCTCTAAGAATTTTGTTTCTGAAGGTGTTCTCACTTCCGAAAATCTCATAAAAATGCGGTGATAAAAGCATAAAAAGATGAAAAATGAGTGCCTTTAGCTCTCTGCCCTTGAGCATCGTCCATCAAAGAATGATTTTTTTTTTTTTTTTTTTTGCGTTTCTCGCACAAGCAAGGACCAAGTCCATCGAATAAAACCATTAAATTAGCCATTTTTTTCCCTTATGTAAAAATTATTACCCAAAATATCACCAAACTGGCCATTTTTATTTCATTGAGTGAAAATAATGTAATCTTAAGTAATACCATGTTAAATTTTACTACAATGACCAATATTATATAGTGTAATTGAAAGTTGTGGGATGTTCCACACCCCTAGTTCTTATCATGTTTCTCCTTCAAAAAGCTCTTTCTTTAATTAATATAAACTTTCGGTATCATATTACGCATTTTTATGACTTAAAAGTATTCCGTAGATAGTTGACTGTTAATTATGGCTCTGTAACTTGATAAATTTATCTGTTGCTTCCCTTATGAAAAATTGAACCACTGTTATTTATCGTACCCTTTTTCAATTTCAAGTTAAGGTCTTCTTAATTTAGAAATTCAGGTATCGCATTCACCCTAATATTCCTAAAATTTTTGTTTTTCCCTAAAATTGTACTTAAAATTTTTCAATATTTCCTAAAAATTTTTGAAAACATCGAAAATTCCCCCATTTTCTTTCATATTCCTTGAAAAAAAAACCAAAAAAAAAAGAAAAAAAAACACCACTTAATTCCAACAGAGGAGAAAGTTTTTGAAATTTCAATCATTAATAATTGAATTTTTTGAAAATTGGCCTGTTTTTTTATAGCCGGTATTAAAACAGGCTTTGAAAATAACATCTTGTCGGGAGCCTATGTCTGCTTTAAGAGAAATATATATATATATAATTGTTTTAGAATTATCCATATAAAATTTTTAGAGTTACCCCCAAAATTTTTGGGATACCCCTAAAATTCCTACCTAATTTTTTTAGTAAACTCACTGCTTCCCCTGAAAATCAAATGCATTACAAATTTTGCTGCTAATTAAAAAATATGCTCATTAAGTGCTTTAATGTTTTATTCCTTATTTACCATAAGCTACATTATAATGTTTACAAGGTCATCTACATTTTTTAAATTCTTCAGAAAAGTTTGTCAAAAGTTCTTTTAGACTACTAGACTGAACTAAGCGCTAAAGATTCGAGGCACCGCCAAAGCGCTTGAACACTTCCGTGTCATTTAATACCCAAAAACAACTAGACGTTGCAAAAAAAGCTCCCGAAGTAAAATAATCAGCCAGAAAAAGTTGTGAAATTTAACGTTTACCGCTAAAAGGCTGCGTTTAATTTCTTTGGGTACTTGTATCACCTAAATTGGGATTATTAGGAGGAATCCCCATAGGCAATCAGAACTTGGCAGGCTACAAATATTTCGGATTAATTTCGTTTCATTTGCTTTAGCTACTTTGCACCTATTGCACTGAATTGAGATTAATTCTATAAAAACTCTAGCCTGCCAAGTATTGATTGCCTGTGGGCCTGCCAAGTACTGATTTCCTCTAATAATCCCAATTTAGTTCATTGTGTACAAGTAAACCCCAAATAAATTAAACTCGGCTGCTTGGCGGCAAACATTAGATTTCACAACTTTTTCTAACTGATTATTTTATGACTTGTGAATGGGGGTGACTCAATCGAGTACCAGCACCGCGACTTAAGTCTATTGTACTGAAGAAACTGATTATTTTACTTGGCGGGCTTTTTTAATTAGTTGTTTTTTGGGAGATATCAATAATTTTTGTTGTGTTCGTTTGTTATGTTCGATTTTTTATGTTCGTTTTGTTATGTTTTAAATGAGTAAGATACGACCAAAGGATATTTTAGTGTGAATAATCATATCGTTGCCCTAAGAAAAGAAATGGCGTAAGCTATAACACTATTAGATTCACATACTACTCTTTGTATTAAGAGTGACAATAAATATCATGATTGAATAACGTAGAGAGATTTAGGTTTGCAATCCAAATCCTTTTCGTTTCTTCTAAGAAGAGATCATACCACAACAAGGGGCCGTTCAAGTATTACGTAAGCACCTAGGGGGGGGGGGGGAGGGGGTTAGCGATTTGCTTATTTTTGCTGACAAGGGGGGGAGAGGGTATGAGTGATGCTTACGTAAGCATTTAATAATCCCTTTATTTCTAAAAAAACCTGTGATATGAACTGGCATTCGAAGCACGTGCAAGAGAGTCAATATTTTCTACAAATTGTAAAATGCGAAGAAAAGCAGTGTTGCTCTCCTGCTCGTAGTGGATTATTTCGCATTTTAAAAGAACGCTTTATACCTCCACCTATCAAAATGGCCCAAACACCACAAGATTTAATAACAAGTGAGGAAGGGGAATTCCTGGAATTAAGTCTCCGGCTAAGCTTGAACCTGCATGTCCCCCTGGGGGGATTTTTAAAAATGCCATATGACTATTTTTGTCCGTCCATCAAATCACAATTGTCTGCAAGGACTTGTGGGAAATGTGGTTTGTACCACGCTTCACTAAAATCGACAATTCGTCATAAGAAAATTGTTCATGGCGAAAATAGCCAGAGAGCCTGCCTAGTTCGGCCTATGAGAATTGCTGCTCGTCGAGCAAATGAACTGATGTGCGTCATCAATTATGTAGAAGGCATGGAAGATACCGAGTGGATAAGCGAAGAGGAAGTTTGCCCAGATTCCTTGTGCGAAACAAGTGATGAAGCAATAACATCGTCAGAAACCCTATAATTTCAGACATTAAAAACTGGCTAGAGCAACCCTGGATAACATCTGACTAGATAGACTTAAGTCATTATGAAAATTACATTTATGTGCCATTAAAATTGTGATAAACTTAAGATTAAAAAAAAATTAAATATATATATTTTTTTCCCTTTTAAGGCGAGTTAAAGTTCATTATTTGCATTGAATCTTAACTTTTTTTTAGATTATTAACGTTACAAAAAAAAAAAAAAAAAAAAAATCAGGAGCAGGGGGGGGGGAGGGTTTACCGTATGCTTACGTAATTATAGAGGGGGGGGGTATGCAATTTGCTTATTTTTTCTGAAAAGGGGGGGGGAGGGGGACAACATTTTTCTAAAAACATGCTTACGTAATATCTGAACGACCCTCCAAGACAAAATTTTCACAATAAAAAATATGTACCTATTATAACTTGAGTACAAAAACATGCAATTATACACCAAAAAATAAGTAATTATACAAAGTATGTAAAATATACATACAAAATACTTGCTTTTAATGCGAAATTGAGGTTTACCAGCTTTTATATACGAATAAATATATATAAAAAATACGTCTCAATATAATTTTCGCTTTAGATTTGAAATATAAGACTGGTTATTATTTTAAGAGCAATTCATCTAGCTTTAGAGGCGGAGTCCTTAAAATATTAGGTTAGCAATCATAAGGAGCGTGGTTCAAATCCGATCAAACACCTAGGAAACTTTATTTTAAACTGAAAGTGGTTTTCGAAGTAAAAAGTTGAAACACGTGTTTTCAGAGCTATGATAAGCATTATTTTATAATAAGCTTATATTTTAGCATGAGTAATTTTTTTTTTTTTCGAATTACACCATTTTAATAGTTTAACTTAAAGTATCAAAGTCACTTCTTAAAATTGTGCAAAAGATGACTATACGAAATCCCTTGACCCGCTAAAATACCAAACTTCTGGGGGGTTCAGACCCTCCTACCCATCAAATTATACAAAAGGCACTTCCTCTAATCAATCTGGAGGAATAATAAAAAAAAAAAAATGGTCAGAATATATTAAAGCGTGTAAGCTGTAGGCCAGGCTAAAATTCCCAAGCAACGGGATCATTTCCGGGGGTTACAGATCCTCCTACCCATCAAATCATACAAAATGCACTTCCTCTAGTCAAACTGAAAAGAATAAAAAAAAAAATAAAAAAAATAATCGAATAGTTTTGGCTGTAGCTCTGGCTAAAGTTTTGGTCACAACCTGAAGAATAAGAAGGAGAAGAAGAACAAAATCCCCGTAACTTCGGCAATTTTCAAAGGATTTTTTTACTATGTTCCCTTGTTCAATGTTAAAAATTATGTTGTTATTTTTCGTCTGCTCACCCAGGGTAACATGATGGGGGGGGGGGGGGAATCAGGGTTCTAGTTATAATAGGAGCTAAGCTGTGAGGAGTCGAAAACGCTCTGTCAACATAATATACACTTGCATGTCTGCCGCTTTGACGTCGGACTTGGCCTTGTTCCTAGATCTCCTAGATCTAGTAGTAAACGATTCGCTACATCTTATAAAGCACTGGGGAGGGGGGGGGGGGAGCCTAAATCATGATGCCCTATTATTAAACCTCGTTAATTAAACCACGCCCTTAACAACTTCTTCAGCTGTATACTGCTGATTTTAGAACATTTACATTGAAAGGCTTTATTGAAAGAACTACAATAAGAAAGAATTTTTACAAGATTAGGTACAATAAAAAAGTAAATGTATTTACCCGTAACTTATAATTTAAATAAGTATGTAATTGATTTTTCTTTAAACTATGTCCTGCTGCAATTATTTTCCCTTTGCGAATTTTTTCCCCTAAGAGATAAGGTAACGCCATTAGCATCAAAACAATTCCGCATAATGAACTGCGGATTAAACCCTAATTTTCGATTAAAAAAGTAATTATAAGTTATCAATCGATTACAGAAGATGAAAAAGGTAGATTGTATCTAAACAAAAATCAGTTAACTCAAAAACCCAAAAGATGATGGAGGCAGGGCCTGATTTAGAATTTTTTTTACTGTAGGCCCAACATTCAGAGAGGGGCCCCAATAGCAAATATTTATTCCCTTACGTCACAATATTACCAGATCAAGCTATATTCGTTAAGACTAACTTTTTACAATTAAAACTCATAGTTTACTTTCACACGATTTATTTGTTATAATTAGTATGATCTTGATTTGCCCAAAACTTTTGAATTAATCAAGACCCCCCCATGAACACTGATTTTAAAGCACACTTTCCTGTATTTTAAACTTACATTTTACCACAGAGGGTCCACAAATTATATAATAATAAATATTACTTAATTTTATAACAATAATTGTAAATACTACAAAGTAACCTTTCCACTGTTTCCACGATCTCATCTAAAAGGAGGGCCAAAAAAGTCCACGGAAGAGCATGCAAACCAACCCATCACAAAGACTCTTTCATTTCATAATATAAGAAGTTGTATATGGTTGGTTGGTGAGCATCTCTTTACAAGAGGCGAGAGAAGGAGAACAGCGGCGTAAAGCCCTTGTCACCGTGTACAAATGAAGAAGTTGTATATGATTGGCTGAACCGGAAAGATTTGCTTAGTTAGGTTTTATTAGGTTAATCTATCTAATTTTACTATCTGTGACTATAAAAAATATGGAATTTGGGGATGTGTAACTAAACATTTTTTATTATTTTTGTTCAGTACTTCCCATAAAAAGACCATTAAATTTAAAATTTTCAGAAAACTTTCAAAATTTGGGGGCCCCCAAATTTCGGGGCCCCTAGGCCCGGGCCTAGTGGGCCTAATGATAAATCAGGCCCTGGATGGAGGTGCCGGGGTGGTGTGTTGGTAATGTAAGTGATACGTGTAACAAGATCCCCGGTAAAATGACTATCAGAAGGTTGATTTCTTGTTATGAAATATTGGATAAATCATGGGCTGGATCTTGATAACAAAACAATTTAATCACACTATTTACGTGGTTACATTCTATTTCTAATAAACTAAATCATATTATGTACAAGTGATCAGAAACTTCGTAGAGGAGCAATGAGGCCGCATGTCTGGTGCTCATGAATTTTCGTAGCCGAGTGTAAAACAGAGATGTTACTTTAACAAGAATCAATTTAGAATGAGGAAAAGGCTGTACACCATTGGTTGGTTTGGTACCACGTGGGATACGGATCTTTTATAATAGGATGGGAAAAATCTCAAGTTGGGTGGTATGGATGACCTGGTGGAATGTCTTCTGAGAAAGGAACTCAAGAAAACTCCATATGCTGCTGATTGAGATTTCCCATTGCTATTGCCTTTGTGGGAATGCACCAGAACATGTCCGCCACAGTACTCCCCCTCTAGTGTCTTCATACTGATGACACGAAATATTTTGGAAAATGTACACGTCGACCATACCGTGTTGTGATTGTCGGAGTGCTCTGTGGTTGCACTGAGTCACTAGCGTTAGAAGAACTATTTGCAAAAGTCATTTCTCTTTGCACAGAAGTAGTTGAAGAGGTAGCGTCGTTGATGTGAAATGCAGGTTTTAAACGATCAATAGAAACAGTCACTTTTTTGCCACGAATGCTAAGTTGAAATACTTTATTGTCACGTTTAAGTACTTCATAAGGTCCATCATATGGTGCTTGAAGGGGTTTTTTCACTGAGTCACAACGAATGAAAACGTGTGTCGCAGTTTGCAGTTGTGGATGCACAAAAGTCGCTTTTGACCCATGGTTTGAGGTTGCCTTTGGTTGCAATTTTTGGAAATGGGAACGAAGTTGTTCCACGAATGAGAGTGGGTCGATTGTAGCAGATGAGTGAAAAAACTCCGATGGTAGTCGCAGCGTTGAACCGTACAACATTTCAGCAGTAGAACATTTGATGTCTTCCTTAAGAGCAGTTCGGAGACCAAGCAACACAATTGGCAGGGATTCTGACCATTTTGAATCGCTATGACACTTCAGGGCAGTTTTTAGTGGTCTGTGAAATTCTTCGATTAACCCGTTACTTTGAGGATGGTACGCCGTGGTACGTATTCGGGTCACGCCCAAGAAGTTAGACAGTGATCGAAACAGTGCAGCCTCAAACTGAACACCTCTGTCTGAAGTGATTGTTGCTGGACAGCCAAACCTGGATATCCAACACATGACAAATGCTTTTGCCACAGTTTCTGCGGTGATATCTGGAATAGGATAAGCTTCGGGCCAGCGTGAGAACCTATCGATAGCAGTAAGACAATATGTGTTGCCATTTGAAGGTGGTAATGGGCCGATGAGATCGATATATGTACATGTTCAAATCGTGACGATGACACTGGAAAGGATTGAAAAGGGGCTGCAGTATGACGATGTACTTTGTTCTTTTGACACTGCGAACATGCTTTTGCCCACTGTCTACAATCTTTGTTGATTGATGACCATACAAAACGAGTACGTATCAAATCTGATGTACGTCTTATACCAGGGTGGGCAAGGTTATGAAAACATTGAAAAACATGTTGCCTATAGGCAGTAGGAATGAAAGGTCTTGCCCTTCCTGTAGACACATCACATATTAATTCAACATCGGAATTAGGAAGTAACACCTTTTTAAATTGCAATGAATTTGAAGTAGACATTAAATCTGTTAACTCTTTATCAGTTATTTGAGCGGAAGCTATCTCATTATAATCAATAGAGGTGGGCATAGAGATTGCAGCAATCCTTGACAAAATGTCGGCTGCTACATTCTGTGAACCTGGTATATGTCTGATATCAGTTGTGAATTGTGATATGAAATCCAGGTGCCGATTTCGCCGTGGCGAACAAGATTCAATTTTTTGATTAAAAGCGTAAATTAACGGTTTATGGTCCGTATAAATTGAGAATTCGCGCGCTTCCAACATATGCCTAAAATATTTAACAGAAGAATAAATGGCCAAAAGTTCACGATCATAAGCACTATAGCGCGATTCCGCGTCAGAAAGTTTACGTGAAAAAAAACCTAGAGGTTGGAGACCGTGTTCTGTTACTTGTTGAATTGAACCTCCAATTCCATAATCACTGGCATCTACGTGCAAAACGAGCTTAGCATTTGGAGCGGGATGAGCCAATAATGCAGCATTAGCTAACTGCTGTTTTGTAAGTTCAAACGCCGTTTCGGTTTCTGATGTCCAAGTGATAGGTCGTTTATCATTTTTCTTTTTAGAACCCTTGAGAAAATTGCCAAGAATAGCTTGATGTTTGGCTGCATTTGGCAAGAAACGTCTATAAAAATTCAATAAACCCAAGTATTTGCGGAGCTCAGATACTGTTGTGGGTTTCGGAAATTTAAGTACGGCTTCTACTTTGTTTGATAACGGCTTCAAACCTTCTTTGGAAACCAAATGTCCTAGAAATCCGATTTCTGGTACTCCAAATACACATTTTGTTACATTTAATTTTAGCCCGTAAGCATTTAAGCGTTCAAAGAGAAGGCGCAAATGTTCCCTATGCTGTTCTTCGTTTTCCGAAAAACATAAAATATCATCAAGATACGCGTAACAAAATTTTAGGCCACGCAGAACTTCATGTATAAACCGCATAAAAGTTTGTGCCGCGTTTTTCAAACCGAAATTTAATTTACAAAATTCGTATAAACCCCAGGGCGTCGAAATTGCTGTCTTATGAATGTCAGACTCAGCAATAGGAATATGAAAATAAGCCTTTAAAATGTCCACTTTGCTAAAAATGTTTTTACCATGAAGGGCGTGAGAAAAGTCATGGAGATATGGAATTGGATAGGAATCAAAAATAGTTTTAGCGTTTAAAGAGCGGTAATCTCCAACCGGTCGTATACCTTCCGGTTTTTTGTTTACAATGTGTAAAGGGGAAGCCCAATTAGATTTTGAGGGTCTAATTATGTTTTCTGAAAGCATAAATTCAAATTCTGCTCTAGCGGCATCCTGAACCTTAGGATGTAACCGCCTAGGTCGGCAGTGTACAGGAGGGCCACGAGTTAAGATATGATGAACAGTATCATGGGGTGCAGATTGAATCTTCAAAGAAGGGTTAGTTATATCAGGGAATTCTTTTAAAATTTTGTGATAGGGATCATTGGCGGATATAGTTGTGATAGATTCCTGTGTTGAAGAACGAATACTTCCTAATGCATGCAACCAAGTAGTTGGATCAATTATTTGTTTCTTCTTTAAATCTATCAAAAGACCAAAATTTTGTAAGAAGTCTGCTCCTATAATTGGAAGGGAAACATTTGCTATTAAAAAATCCCAAGAAAATTGACGACGCAAACCTAGACTTAATTCTAAACGCTTTGTTCCGTATACTGGAATTTTCGTACCATTTGCTGCAAAAAGTTCCAAAAACTCTGCGCGTGTGGAAGAGGAATGTTGTGGTACTGGAATGCAACTTACACAGCTCCCAGAATCAATTAAAAATTTTTGATTAGAAACGCGATCAAAGACAAAGAGACGGGCATTTTGTTTGCTAGCTGAAAACCCGCCCATAACAGCTACTGCAGGTTTCCCTGAGGGGTGTAGTTGCATGGAGCATTGCATTTTTTTGCCTTATCCTGAAAACGAGCATGATAAAAACACATGCCTGATGTACTATCATATGAGTTATCCCTTGGGCGGCTAGGAGATCGGGATAAATTTCGTTTCTGGAATCTGTTTTTAGAGAAGTTACGAGATCGATTGAATGATAGCTTCTCGACTTTTTCTGTTAGGTTTTGCACTTGAGCAGTGAGGGCTTTGATCTGATCAGTGACAGAGTTTTGACCAGAATTTGTTGCCAAAGAAAATACCGAGGAATCGCTTGTTACCTCATGAATTTTATCAGCAAGCATAGCGAGTTCCTGAAGTCTTTCTGATGAAGCAGAAAGAATAGATTGCACTTGTTTAGGCAATCGTTGCATCCAAAGATTTCTAAGAATATCATCTGTCAACTGACCAGATGAAAGCTCTCTCATTTCTCTTAACAAAAGGCTTGGTTTTTTATCACCCAACGGTAAATCAGAAAGAAGTTTTTTAATCCGTTGGCTATCAGAATCGGCAAATTCCGCTATTAAACGGTTTTTAAGAGTGTTATATTTATCATTTGTTGGGGTGTTTAAAATAACATCCGAAATGTGCGCTAGGATATCTGAATCTATAGTTGCTACTAATGCATTATATTTAGTATCATCAGATGTTATTCTGGATAGTTCAAAAGCAGATTCAACTTGTTTGAAATATAATGAAACATTATTTCGCCAGAAATTAGGGATTTTTAAAGCTACTGCAGCGGCTTGAGGTGGGTCCACACTGTGCACCCCCTCGTCACCATTATTTCCTTGCATAGTGATAGTACAAATAGGAATTACTTAATACATAAAAATATAATATCAATAATACACAGAAATGATAAGCACATAAAATAAATGGAAACTGATAAAATGGTGTACCATAATGAGCAAGTAAATATATAAGTATAAAGTATAAATGAAAATAAAACCACCCTGGTATAATAACTCCAAATGCTTAATCGTAGCGAATAGAAACTTTGCGGGGTATTTCACCTTTCAAAACTCACTAATTTCACAAACAACGTGCACAGAAAGATCACCAGCTTCGTATAAATACGTCGACATGAACACTGCGCTGCGAAACAGATGGGGAGAACGACGAAAGATGAGCGCTGCGGAGAAAGAAACTGCTGCAACGGTGTCGGAAGAAGTGTTGCAAAGCGATTTTGTGAAACTTGAGATGACACTTGGGTTGGGTGGTCTCGGAGTGGGATCAGGCTTGGACGGAAGAGAGATCCATGATGCTGTAGTTGAGCCGGGGGACGGAATTCGCTCTCCCGGGGTGGAGTGTTGATGTCAGGCCATAGTTTCCGTGGTGAAGTTGGAATTAGAGCATTGCCGTTTCATAAGAGACGGATTGAAAGAAATCTCCAAACCAAATGTAGGTCAGGGGTATTTCGCAACTAGAAGATACGTCACGGGCAATGGTGCTATCGGATTTTGTCACACCATCCACGATAGATAACAGGAAAGTTCTTTGTCCGGGTTACCACTGCCGGGGTGGTGTGTTGGTAATGTAAGTGATACGTGTAACAAGATCCCCGGTAAAATGACTATCAGAAGGTTGATTTCTTGTTATGAAATATTGGATAAATCATGGGCTGGATCTTGATAACAAAACAATTTAATCACACTATTTACGTGGCTACATTCTATTTCTAATAAACTAAATCATATTATGTACAAGTGATCAGAAACTTCGTAGAGGAGCAATGAGGCCGCATGTCTGGTGCTCATGAATTTTCGTAGCCGAGTGTAAAACAGAGATGTTACTTTAACAAGAATCAATTTAGAATGAGGAAAAGGCTGTACACCATTGGTTGGTTTGGTACCACGTGGGATACGGATCTTTTATAATAGGATGGGAAAAATCTCAAGTTGGGTGGTATGGATGACCTGGAATGGAATGTCTTCTGAGAAAGGAACTCAAGAAAACACCATATGCTGCTGATTGAGATTTCCCATTGCTATTGCCTTTGTGTGAATGCACCAGAACATGTCCGCCACAGAGGTGTAGAAGTAGCAAACATTACATTTTACTATGGGTGGTTCCATGTTGTTATTAACACAAAACCAACCATAAAGTGTTACTTACATATGCGGTGCAACCAATGGCGGATCCAGCCAGGGGTTCGCGGGGGACGCGCGCCCCTCCCTCAGCTTGAGTCTATTTTTTTTCCAATTTACAAAAAAAAAAAAAAAAAAAAAAAAAAAATCCACATTTTTTTTTTTTAAATAAGTTTACGCAACAAACATATTTCGACCTTCATCTAATTTCCGAAAAAGGCAACAATAAAAAAGCTATTTTTGGATCAAGGTTCTTTTTATCGCCTTCTCCCTTCTCATTCAAACGGACGTTGTAAGCAATCAAACCTCCACCCCCTTGATCTTGAAGACATCTTCTCGACACTTCAAAACACATCCCTTTCTGATGAAAGTATCATGGGATAAAATTATGAATAAATATTCTTCCCGTCCAGCAGGACCAAAGATATTTTTTTTCTGTCGGATGGGAGGAAGAAATTTTAACTCTCACATGCGTAATGTTCAACGCCAACCAAGGGGGGAAAAGAATAATGAGAGGTTGATTATTTGGTTACCCCCCCCCCCCCTCCTCGGAAATTGCCTCCTTCATTCAGCTGGACATGGTAATTGGCCAAACTTTAAAGTTTTGATAGAAAGGAAGAGGAAGGTTGTTTATAAAGTGCATAAGAACTCGTCCAGCTCTAGCTCATGCTTCGGCTTGTAAATATGCTCCATATTTGAATTCAGATTAATAATCCTCTTTTGCAACACCACAGTGGAAAGGTATGCCATTTTTTTTACAAGAAATAGACTTACAAACAGTTTTGTAAAAAGTATTATCTGTGTAAAGTAACAGTACTCGGTGGGTGCCCACGGGAAGCAGGAAGATCTACTTTTTTTAGTGATTATTTCGAGGAGGGGGGGAAGATCTTGTTTTACGATATTATATATTGTCAAATTTTATCACTGGATTTTGTCATGTAATTTTTTAATTTTATCATTAGATTTTTTCATGTGTAAGTATGACTATTGGCCATAGAGACTTCGAAACTGAAATTTTTGTAATAACTGAGCAATAATTAAATTGTATTTGTTTCTATTGCTTCCCTACATACTTTAGATTACTCGAGTAGCTATGGATTATCCAGTAAAACTACGTATTTTTACTTATTAAGCTCACTGCATTGATATTTTATGAATATGATAAATTTTGATGTACAATTATTGATTTCCTAGTTTGATATAAGTATATAATGTAAGATTTATACTTAGTCAGTTAGTCGCAAATAAAAGTAGCAAGTTCCCGTTTTCATTGGAATTTCTTCAGTATAATCGATACCTCCGTAAATGTAGCTTGCTAAAATGTTTAATAGGTACTGCATTTTTTGAAAACAATTTTTTATTAAATAAAATAGTTAATGAAAAAACAAAAGAACAGTGATAATCACCCTACGCTAAGCTATCAAGTCGGAGATGTGACGAATGGGAAGGGGGGGGGGGTCAATCAATGGATATGAATGATCTTGAAGTATATTTTTTGAACACTGTTTAGCTTTTTTTTTTTTTTTTTTTTTTTTACCTTTTTTTAAATATTTAATTTGGTCCTGACTAAGGCACGGCAAATTATTGCACCCCTCCCTCAAGAAATTCCTAGATCCGCCACTGGGTGCAACATCCAAAAACTTAAACTATTTAACAAAAGCACAGGAGATTGATGAAAAGGCCCTTCAATTCAGATTATTTATCTTGCATGCGCGTTTTCATTTGTTTGATAGCATAATCCATTTAACGCGCAAACTGGCCTGTTAAAAGTAGCAACATCGAACACCAGAAGATAAAAATAGAGTTAAGAAGAAAAACTGAAATCCAAGAAGAGTTCAGAATTCTGAACTCTTCTTGGATTACCGAAAGTACCGACAGATTTGGAAATAGTAATGAATGCATTACAAGTAGAAGTGATTTAACGAGTAGAAATTAGATTTAACGATGCTAGCATAATTGTTTGTTAGGTTTTTTTTATTTTAGTGAGTGGCAACGAACATGAGTTTTGTAGTAAATAAAGAGGGATGTTTTACTGACGTTCTAAAATTATTTAAGTAAATAAGATTTAATGAAGAGACTAAATGTGGTACGTTTATGTCATATCTAATAAGAAGGTTTTCCAATTATATGGTCTGGCTGCTGAAATCATGGGATATAATGTCAATCTGATTCACTGATTGAAGGTAATTTTAGAAATATTATCTAGCATTTCTAGAACTGATAAAAAGAGATTTTCTAACAACATCATGGATACAGCTAAACTCTATGATGCCATATACTCGGCATCTTTTGACTCTACCAATCCATAAAACGCTGTTATATGGTTCCATAGTTGTAAAAAATGCCGTATTGCTGATTGGGAGGCTATAATAAGAAATTGAGGAGGTAAGGAATACACATTTAAGGTATATTGCTTCAATTAGTTTAACAAAAATTCGAGAAAATAATGGAATACAGTTGTGTGGAATAGACTGCCATTGAGCTCCTATCCGTTCATAATAAATATGAGATGTATTATAGCCCCTAAAAAGAGTAAAGTATTTAATAGGAATACACTGGCCCTGTTTTTTCTCGAATATTTTATACCAAAACCAAATAAAGCTGGATTAGAATCTGAATAAAATCTTCGAATATGTCATCAGATGAAGAGCCAAGATAAGCTGTTTGGTGTAAAACTAGCAATACTTAAATCCCAAATAATTATGGGAAGTAGTTAAAATATGCCCATCCGAAGCATTATGGAATGTGGAATGCCAGGACGGAATGCGGAATGGGACGAGGGACGATGACGCCACCGGAAGTGGACGTGACCGGATATGACGTCAGCAGAAGTCACGTGACCGGAAGTGGAGTTGTTCCCCCTGCTGATGTTTTAGTTTCGGTTTCGTTACAAGCTGTTTGTGTATGACATCACAGTGGGTATGACGTCATAATGCGTTTTATATCAAAGTTTTGATCGGTGGCAACACTTTTTTAGTTTCGGTTTATCTAGCAGACGGAGTTGAGTTGTTCTAGGACTGCTTCTTAGTGAATAAGTTAGAGTGATAGGTTTTTATTGCGTGACGTCACAGTGGGTATGACGTCATAATTTGTTCTATATCAAAGTTTTGAGCGGTGGCAACACTTTTTAGTTTCGGTTTATCTTTAAGATGGAGTTGAGTTGTTCTAGGACTGCTTCTTAGCGAATAAGTTAGAGTGATAGGATTTTATTGCGTGACGTCACAGCGCGTATGACGTCATAATGTGTTTTATATCAAAGTTTTGAGTGGTGGCAACACTTTTTAGTTTTGTTTCAGACGGACTTGAGTTGTTCTAGGGCTGCTTCTAAGTGAATAAGTTAGAGTGTTAGACTTTTATTGCGTGACGTCACAGTGGGTATGACGTCATAACTTGCTTTACGTTAAAAGTTTTGAGCGGTGGCAACGCTTTTTAGTTTCGATTTACCTTTCAGGTGGAGTTGAGTTGTTCTAGGGCTGCTTCTAAACGAATAACTTAGAGTTATAGATATTTTTGTTAGTGACATCACAGTGGGAATGACGTCATAACATGCTTTATGTTAGAGATCGGCAAAATACTTGCTTGCGATTGGTCGGTTTTAGACACATCACCAAATACTCTCTTCTCATTGGTTGAAATGTGTCACGTGATTTCATTGGCTATACAGTTTAGTAAGATAGTTTTCTTCAAAATTTAAGGTAGTGGCACCATCTAGGGATGAATTTAAGAGTCATTTACATTAAATTTCTAAGATCAGAGTTACATGCAAATAAAAAAATCTTAATACGACTTTTGAATTTAATAAAAGCGAAGGCCATTTGCTAAGCGTCTAAAGAACCCTGACCCCGAGCTACACGTGACATTTCAATATTTTACCAAACAATTGTTAAAATATCGACTATCGGACGTTGCCTTCATGGGAACTCATCTT
This sequence comes from Linyphia triangularis, assembly GCA_963978545.1. Classification (NCBI taxonomy): domain Eukaryota; kingdom Metazoa; phylum Arthropoda; class Arachnida; order Araneae; family Linyphiidae; genus Linyphia; species Linyphia triangularis. The sequence continues at coordinate 72,650,272 of OZ021725.1, read as the reverse complement.
CCCTAACCAATTTTGAATAATCTAATTTGAAAGACTTTAGAAAATGTTAATTATTTTTAAGCTAAATTTTAAAAGTGAGGACCCACCTCCGGCCCGATACCGCTTTTAGGAAGAATTGGTACCGCCTCACTCCTCCCTATAAAAAGAAAAAAAACTTATTCCAAAGAACGTATATTTCTTTGAAATATGAGGTCACTAACCAACCATCTAATACTGAATTTCATGAAAATTTTAGTCTGTCTAAACATTTTTTCATGAACATTTTAGTTTTGAAACAAATTATTTAAACACTAATGTAAAAAAAAAATTATTTTTAATAGACATTTTTACTAATATCTAGTTGTATATAGCTTTTTCCGAAAAAACTAAATGAATTTCAAGAAAATTTTAACCTACCCTTAACAGTTTTCATGAAAATTGTAATTTTGATATAAACAAATTTAACTTTAGTGTTACAGTTTACTCTTCATACAAATGTGCAGAAATATTTTAATTTTTTTTAACTAGCATTTCTTTCTTTATGATGTTATTACCAATGACTCCCAACGACTCCCAATTGGCTCTCAATGGCTCCCAATACCAGTTAAATGCTTCCTAACTGCTCCCAATACCTGCTAAATGTTCTCAATACCTGTTAAATGCTCCCTAACTGCTCCCAATATCCGCTAAATGCTTCCTAACTGCTCCCAATACAAGTTAAATGCTCTCAATACCTGTTAAATGCTCCCTAAATGCTCCCAAATACTTGCTAAATGCTCCCTGTTCTACTTCTCAACTAATTCAGTAGACTCGGCATCTAATATTATGCTTTTAGATGCATTTTATCAACAAAAGAACAGAACTCCACAAAACAAGCGTCTGTTCACTTCAAATTCTCATTTTATTCTCCCTCTTAGCTCAAGGTTACACTTCAGAAATTAACATATGTTTCCATTAGGTGCTGCTCTCTGGTGGTACATATTAAAGCTGACATTACATATAATATAATACTCAACATTCTCCCCACCTATGAATAGTTTTACCAACATTCATGAATCAAACAATACAATAAATTTACTAAGATTTAAAATAATTAAAATATCAAATGATATCAAATATACTTAAACACTATATTATTAAAATAAATGAAATTAATACACTACTTAGTACAGTAAAACAAAAAACATAATATAATTAAGTATTTACTGGCAAAATACAAATTTTTGAAATTGCACGTTTAAAATTCCCATATTGTGTTTTCACTAACACAACTCTTACCTTCTTATCTTTACCTGGAAAAACCTGAAGGATTTTTCCTAATACCCACTTGCAAACAGGCAAATTGTCCTCCTTTAATAGCACAATTGAACCAATAGACACATTATCTTTATTAAACATCCATTTTGACCATTGATGCAAATTACTTAAATAATCAATATGCCATTTTTGCCAAATTAGTTGAACCATTTTTGTTATTTTTCTCCATGCGGTTAATCTATTATCAGGTATTTCAATTAATGATTGTTCAGGAACAGAATTAAGTGGTCTTCCAATAAGGAAATGACCACCTGTCAGAACCTCAAATTCATAATCATCACTAAGTACAGAAGATATTGGTCGGCTATTTAACACTGCTTCTATTTGATTTATTACAGTTAACAATTCTTCATAAGTGAGTTTTACATTACCTACTACTCTTTTTAAATGATGCTTAAATGACTTAACAGCTGCTTCTACTAGCACAGCAAAGTTTGGCCCTTTTGGAGGCAGAAACTTCCACTCAATTTTCTCATCTGCCAAATAATTTGCCAAATTTTCATCTGGTTGACTTACAAAGTTAAACAATTTCTTCAACTCATTATTGGCTCCCACGTTATTTGTGGCATTATCACTATATAACTTGGCACTTTTTCCTCTTCTAGCGAAAAACCGTTCAAGAGTTGCTATTAGGGCAGCTGAAGTTAAGTCACTTACTAATTCTAAATGCACTGCTTTTGTTACAAAACAAATAAAAATACAAACATAAATCTTATGACAAATACCCTTTCTTTGATTTTTATATTTTATATAAAATGGACTGCAAAAGTCTAGCCCTGCAATATTGAACGATAATTTTTTTGTACTCTATCAAGGAGTAAATTACCCATTATTTGTTCACAAATTACAGGCTCAGCTTTTGCACATATAACACATTCATGCACTATTTTTCTACAAAGGCTTCTGCCTTTAACAGGCCAGAATCTTTGACGAACAAAACACAATAATGCTTGTGGACCAATATGAAGATTTTTCTCATGAATATATTTAATTATTAACTTAGTAAGTAGGTGAGAAGATGGCAAAATTATTGGATGCTTTTTATTATAATTTAATGCTGAATTACCAAGTCTGCCACCAACTCTTAAAATACCTTTGTCATCTATAAATGGATTTAAAGATTTAATTTTACTTTTACTTAAAATTGGTATTTGTTTCTTTAAATTAGAAATTTCATTATGATACTCTATTGCTTGCACATTTTTAAGAATACAGTCTTCACCTATAGTGCGCTCTTCCAATGTCAATGGTTCCACTCTTTTCTCCATTGGGTGCCTACAGTTAAATGAAAAACCTGTAAACAAAACTACATATACGAATTAATTTTTGATAATCATTTGTTATCGAAAGAAGATCATCAACAAATAATTTTTGCGTTGTTATAGATAAAACTGTGTGTTTATTATTTCTGTCATCACTTTTTTTAAACTCACAACAATATTCATTTGGAAGTGATGAAGAATGAAACACCTCACTGGCGTATAAAACTTCTGTTTCATGGAGAAACGCTGGTCCATGAAACCACATGTTATTCTCCATAAGTTGCTTGGCATCCACACCTCTTGATAGAATATCAGCAGCATTCAAAACCGAAGACACATGTCTCCAATCTTTCACATTTGTAAGGTTTTGAATTTTACTTACTCTGTTACCCACAAATGTTTTCATATGCAAAGATTCTTGATTTATCCACGCAAGCACAATTGTGGAGTCACTCCACAAATATATTTTATCAACACAACACTGAAGAGAAGATTTAACACGATTCACTAGCTGTGCAAGCAGTACTGCTGCACACAGCTCTAAACGTGGGATCGTTTGACGTTTAACTGGAGCCACTCGTGACTTACTTGCAACTAATTTTATTTTAACATCACTCGTTGTTTTGGATCGACAATACACAACACAACCAAAAGCACTTTCTGACGCATCAGCAAACCCATGTATCTCCACTGTAGTAGCTCTTTCCACGACGATGCAGCGGTCCACCTGGATGTTGTTGATGGCCGGAAGAGCGTCGAGGAAACTTTGCCACTGCCTTGCCTCTTTTTCTGGTAGATGGTCACTCCATGATATTTTTAGTATCCAGAGTCTTTGAAGAAACACCTTTGCTTTGGTAATAATAGGTCCACACAGACCTAGAGGGTCGAAGAATCGAGCAATCACAGATAACACAGTTCTCTTTGTGAAAATGGTCTCTTTTTTCAGACTTACTTGGAAGGCCAGTTTATCTTTCTTGGGCAACCAGAAGACACCAAGAGTTTTCGTAACTCCCGAGTCATCAAATGTGTACTCTCCAGTGTCACCATTTTCTAGTTGAAAATTAGCACACCACTTGTGTAGGTGCATGCCACAATTGCGTAGAATCTCAGTTAGTTGGTACCTGATTTCTTTTGCACTGTTTATATCATCAGATCCCCCCAAAACATCATCCATGTAAAAATTATTTAATAGCACGGGCTCTGCGAGAGGATATTGTTTCCCCTCATCTTTTGATAGTTGATGCAACGTTTTTTGTGCCAAATACGGTGCTGACACTGTTCCGTAACTAACTGTGGTGAGTTCAAAGGTTTTTATATCACCTTTAAGTTCATCCTTCCAAAGGATTCTTAGAAGTTTTGTTTGCTCAGGATGTATTTTTATAGCCCTATACATCTTTTCTATATCTCCCGTAAATGCGCACACGTATTGTCTAAATCTGGTCATTATGGTGAACAAGTCCTCTTGTATCATTCCACCATTATATTGCAAAGAGTTTAATGAAGTTCCATTGCTTGTTTGTTGTGACGCATCCCAACAAACACGAAGCGGTGTGGAGATATGACCAGGACGATGTACTCCTACGTGTGGGATGTAATACGTTCCTACTGATTCCCCTTTATCTTTAATTTCCCGCATATGCCCCAATTTCTCATATTCACTCAAAAAGTTTCTATATAATTTTAAATATTCAGGGTCTTTTTTTAAGCGGTTCCACAATGAGTTTAGTCGTTGAATCGCTATATCTCTGGATTTACCTAGCACACTCGGATCTTCCTTTAAAGACATTGTAACTACGTACCTTCCCTCTGTATATCTAAAGTGAGTTTTCTCATAATGTTCATCACATATCTGAGTTTCCTTATTTTTAGAAATTGTCTGGTCGACATTTTCCATTTCCCAGAACTTTTGTAATGTTTCATCTAAATTTACATGTTCTTTAATTAAAGCACAATGTACCTTATTTTTATTGGACTCACAAACACTTCCTGCCACTATATACCCAAACACGGAATTTTGAAGAATTAAATTGGTATGTGGTATTTTAATTTGTTCTGGTTTTATTAGAGTGTAGTAAATCTCTGATGAAATTAACACATCCACTCTCCCAGGAACATAATAATATTCATCAGCCAATTCTACATTAGGTAACTCAATTCTATTAATTTTAATTGGCCTATTTGGAGTACAACTCATAATCTTTTGGACAATTAGAAAAGTTAACTCATGTTCAAAAGTTTTATACCGATTAATTAATCGCGTTGTTACACTATATTTAATTTGAGAACAAGTTTCGTTTAAACCTGATACCTCAATATCTATTTTCTTTCTCTTTAAATGCAATTTATCAGCAAATTCTCTAGTAAAAAAGTTACATTGAGACCCATTATCTAAAATCCCTCTTGCTAAATGCAGATCTCCATTGCAATCCTGCAACCAACACATAACTGTACTCAATAAGACCGTTTGTTGGGAATTATTATAATTCGTTCCCACAAAAAGATTACCACTTCTTGAATCCGCGGTTAAAAACTCAGCTGCATTAGGTAATAAATCTCTAGCACTTGAAGAAGGAACCACTTGAGTTTCATTTATTGCGACTGGATTATATACGCAGTCGATTCCCTCTCCCTCTCCGAATGAAAGCATAACAATGAATTATGGTTTTTTAGAGACGTTTTGCAAGAATATTTAGAAAAACAATTTTTAATTAAATGCGGTTTTTAAGCACCTAAAACAAAGTTTACTCTTTTTAACAAATTCAACCCGTTCCTTTACATTTAAACTCAAAAATCTCTCACACTTATAAATTTCATGTAAATGGTTATCACAATAACTGCATTTTTTATTTTTTACATCCGCGAGCAATACTTTATTAGAGGCATATTTATGATACTTATGTACAGAAGTATCAGATGGGTTTCTACCCTTAGACGAAGCATATAAGTCTAGTTCCTGACCTAGATTTACTGGGGATAAAAAAGAACTGCATTGTTTAATACTAATGTAAGTTGCAGTGTCTTTATCTAATGTTTGAAATATTTTATCTGCTACCATTAATTCTTTTAGTCCTGTAAAATCATCAACATTTCTTAGTTTTAAATAATAATTAAAGCTATTTATCATACGACTTGTGAACTGGGTATAAGTTTCATTACTGTATTTCTGAGCCTTTTTAAAATTATCTAAACATATTTGTGGAGTAGGCTCATATTCTCTCAAAACAATTGATTTAATTTTAGAATAGTTATTAAACTCTTCATCAGAAATATACGTTAGGATATTATTAGCTCTATCTCCAAGTAATATTAACAAAATTTCCGCTTTAAATTTATCAGGCACACATTTTGTTATAAACGCTCTCTCTAATGAATTAAAAAAGAACCCCCAATTTTCAGGTTTAGTTGGAACTTTGCACGTTAAAACTTGAACACTTTTTAGAAGCGAATCAATGGACACGCCCAAAGCAGTATCCCCGTGCTCAGTCGCTTCACCTTTCTTTTCTGAGAACTCATTTCTTAACTTTTGTAATTCTAATTCTGATGACACACGTTGAAGTTTTAACTTTTCAAGTTCAATATTGTGCAATTTTTCACTTTTGCGCTCTTCATTTATTGTGGATGCAAGTTCTTGCACCGTTGTTGGATTTTTAATGTACTCGTTATTGTTCTTGATAAGAGTATCCAGTTCAATAACCGTTAAATTATCGGTTGTCTTTATACATAATTCCTTCGCAATCTCATATAAATCTGCTTTTGTAGCAACTTTAAACAACATGATCAAGCTCTCGAGCTCTCGATGTCAGAGTTCAACACAAAGGCAATCTCAACACAAAGGAAAACTTAACATTACATGCAAATAATGTACTCACTCATTATACCAGTCCTTCTCCGGCTCGGCGGACCCTTTTTATGTTTTACTTCTCAACTAATTTAGTAGACTCGGCATCTAATATTATGCTTTTAGATGCATTTTATTAACAAAAGAACAGAACTCCACAAAACAAGCGTCTGTTCACTTCAAATTCTCATTTTATTCTCCCTCTTAGCTAAAGGTTACACTTCAGAAATGAACATATGTTTCCATTAGGTGCTGCTCTCTGGTGTTACATATTAAAGCTGACATTACATATAATATAATACTCAACACTCCCAATACCTGCTAAATGCTCCCAATACCTGCTAAATGCTCCTTAACTACTCCCAATGGCTCTTCAGTCCCGATAGTTGAGCTTTACCCCAATAAACTTGTTAGAAATTAATCTGTCTATGTTAGTTATATTAATCAAGATAGTTTTTATTGTACAATGATACTTACTTAAGTTGATGAATAGCAACCCAGAACTAGCTGCTAATGTTGAATAGAGATCTGATAACTGATTTTGGATACTCTAATGCCTAAATAAGAGAGAAAAAGTAACATACTTGAACATCTTACAACTAAGAATTCAAAAGTGAACGTGAAAATTTACTTTACGAATAAATATCATGTCTTTAAAATGTGTACGAATATCACTAAATAAGAGATAAAAAGTAACATACTTAAACTCTTTAAGACAAATAACTTTAACATTAACGAAAAAAAATTTACCTTACACATAAAAATCACTTTAAAATGTGTAAAAATATCGCTAAATAAGAGAAAAAAAGTAATTTACTTAAAATTTCTAAGATAAATATTTAACCTTTACGCGAAAATTCCATTCATATATAAAAATCACGACTTTAAAATAAAACATACAAGAGAAAACTAACGTACTTAAACTTTCTACGACAAATAACTTTAACATTAACGTAAAATTTTACTTTACACATAAAAATCCCGACTTTAAAATATGTAGAAATATCGATAAATAAAAGAAAAAAAATTAACACACTTAAACTTTGTTCGATAAATAACTTTGACATTAACGTAAAAAATTTTCTTCACATATAAAAATCACGACTTTAAAATGTGACATGTAAGAAGAATTAGCATACTTAAAATTTCTACGACAAATAATTTTAACCCTTACGCGATAATGTACTACATATATAAAAATCATGTCTTAAAAATATCTCTAAATAAAAGAGAAAAGTAACATACTTAAACTTTCTATGACAAATAACTTTAACATTAACGTAAAATTTACCTTACACATAAATATCACGACTTTAAATATGACATGTAGGAGAAAAGTATTACATACCTATAATTTCTACGACAAAGAATTCAAACATTACTATTCATGTCTTTAAAATGTATAATGACAACTCTAACGTTTAGAAAAAAGAAACACTAAAAATTTACAAGGCAAAGAATTTAAAATTGAACGTGAAAATTAACTTTACATGTACAATCATACTCTTATATCAACGGTAAAGATAAAAAAAAGAAGCTCTAAAAATGTATAAGACAAAGAATTTAAATAATACGCGAAAATTTATCTCACATATAAAAATTATGTCTTTCAAATGTGTAAGAATAAGGCTAAATTAGAGAGAAAAAAAAAATATTAAAAATTTATAAGGTAAGGAATTGAAACAATACGCGAAAATTTATTTCACACATAAAATTTTTATCTTTAAAATGTGTAAGAATAATGCTAAATTAGAGAAGAAAAAAAAATAACATAAACTTTCTTCGACAAAAATTTAAACAATACGCGAAATTTTCATACACAATTATTTTCTTAGGTTAATGTTAAATAATGGGAAATTTAACAGAATAAAAATTTCAAAGATAAAGAATTTTAACCTTTACCCGAAAATTTACTTCACATATAAATATCATGTCTTTAAACTTTAACGTGACAATTTACTTCTCATATACAATTAAACTCTTAGGTTAATGTTAAATAAAAGAAAAAGTAACATACTTAAAAATTTCTAAGATAAGCATAACGTAAAAATTTCGCATCATGTGTTTAAAATGTAACATATAAGAGAAAAAAACTAACATACTTGAACTTTCTATAGCAAAGAATTTAAGCGTTAGCGTAAAAATTTACTTTACATATAAAATTCACGTCTTTGAACGGGATGATAAGCATGTGACGGTAATTAGCCAATCAGGTTAGCGGTAGGTGATACGCCACTTGCCGGTATTTTTAGACCGGAGGATGAGTCACGCTAAAACTTGTTCAAACAGGTCGGGAGACTTGTACAGCAAGAACAGCAGCATCGACGCGCAAGCAGCGGGTGATGGTGAGGTGTGTCAGCAGGTCTTTGAGATTATCGTTTTCCTACTTTGCCTTTTTCATAATGAAATGTTTGTGAAAACTTGGAATGAATGAAGTGGATTTCAAAGAGACATTAGTAAGTGAAGGTAGAATTCGCATGGACTTTCTTCCAAAAAGTATGATTCACTTGGAGAATTTAAGATCATTTCTACTTGAAAACTTTTCTATTATCTAAAGCATTGAATATTGTTCAAACTCAGTGGGATTATATGCTACAATACGAGTAAAACTTAACAAAATTGTTACATAGAAGAAAAAGAGTAAGAGATTTAAAATAAATACTAGTTATAGATACTCAAAAGAAAAAATTTCACCTCTACTTTTCAATCGGAAAATCAATGTAAGTTGGAAATTTATGTTACTTCAAGAAAGACTTAGACAATTTACTTTGTAATAATATACGTTAAGGTGTCGTATTAACTCGTGCAATACATGCTGACTAAGGTTTATTTTACTTATCAATCTAAGAAAGGTGAATTGGAGGAAAATATTAAATAAATTGTAGATATTAAATATATTGTAGATATGCATTCAAGTTTTGAAAATCGCCTGCAGGGCTTTTAAAACATCTTAAGATAATTTGAAAGAAACTTGCGAATTATATGCAAACTACATAAATTTTTATACTCTGAAAGGAAATCACAAGTAACTTAGTTAACTTTTTTTCACGGTAACACTCATATTCAATGACATGTTTTTAAAATTTAACCTTCTTTACATGATAATAGTTATAAATTTGTTCATCTCAGATGCGATATACTATTATTTCTAACATATATGTTACGAATTGTGTAAAGTTTTTAAAAGAGTATATGCAAATCACCAATCAGAAACATAAAAATCTAACATCATTCAAACAAACTAAAATAATAAGATATTTTCCTTAGTGGAAATAGTTAACTACTCATGTGATGGAATATACTTAGAAAATTTAAATACTGAAAAAAGTTTGCTAGGCAAACTTAAAGAATATTTTTTTTTCTTGTGAAAAACTAGCATAAATTTGAAAAATGTAGAGTTTGTTACTACGTAAAATTGAACATCATCTGAACAAACTAAATTATACGTGAACTTTTTTATTTTTATTTGAGAGGTGCTAGCAATATATCACTAATATAGAGATTTTTAACTTCCACCCATAATTTCTAAATAACTTATACATAAATACATAAATTTCAGAAAACTGAAACGGAATGTGTTTTACAAGACGCTTATTTTGTAAGATGAATATTCAATATTAATATAACTGAGTAAAGTTCATTCCGGAAAAAACTTGTAAAAGATACTGTTGAGTATTATATTATATGTAATGTCAGCTTTAATATGTAACACCAGAGAGCAGCACCTAATGGAAACATATGTTCATTTCTGAAGTGTAACCTTGAGCTAAGAGGGAGAATAAAATGAGAATTTGAAGTGAACAGACGCTTGTTTTGTGGAGTTCTGTTCTTTTGTTGATAAAATGCATCTAAAAGCCTAATATTAGATGCTGAGTCTACTGAATTAGTTGAGAAGTAGAACATAAAAATGGTCCGTCGCCAGGAGAAGAACTGGTATAATGAGTGAGTACATTATTTGCATGTAATGTTAAGTTTTCCTTTGTGTTGAGATTGCCTTTGTGTTGAACACTGATATCGAGAACTCGAGAGCTTGATCATGTTGTTTAAAGGGGCTACAAAAGCAGATTTATATGAGATTGCGAAGGAATTATGTATAAAGACAACCGATAATTTAACGGTTATTGAACTGGATACTCTTATCAAGAACAATAATGAGTACATTAAAAATCCAACATCGGTGCAAGAACTTGCATTCACAATAATTGAAGAGCGCAAAAGTGAAAAATTGCACAATATTGAACTTGAAAAGTTAAAACTTCAACGTGTGTCATCAGAATTAGAATTACAAAAGTTAAGAAATGAGTTCTCAGAAAAGAAAAGTGAAGCGACTGAGCAAGAGGATTTTTCTTTGGGCGTGTCCATTGATTCGCTTCTAAAAAGTGTTCAAGTTTTAACGTGCAAAGTTCCAACTAAACCTGAAAATTGGGGGTTCTTTTTTAATTCATTAGAGAGAGCGTTTATAACAAAATGTGTGCCTGATAAATTTAAAGCGGAAATTTTGTTAATATTACTTGGAGATATAGCTAATAATATCCTAACGTATATTTCTGATGACGAGTTTAATAATTATTCTAAAATTAAATCAATTGTTTTGAGAGAATATGAGCCTACTCCACAAATATGTTTAGATAATTTTAAAAGGGCTCAGAAATACAGTAATGAAACTTATACCCAGTTCACAAGTCGTATGATAAATAGCTTTAATTATTATTTAAAACTAAGAAATGTTGATGATTTTACAGGACTAAAAGAATTAATGGTAGCAGATAAAATATTTCAAACATTAGATAAAGACACTGCAACTTACATTAGTATTAAACAAGGCAGTTCTTTTTTATCCCCAGTAAATCTAGGTCAGGAACTAGACTTATATGCTTCGTCTATTCGTCTAAGGGTAGAAACCCATCTGATACTTCTGTACATAAGTATCATAAATATGCTTCGAATAAAGTATTGCTCGCGGATGTAAAAAATAAAAAATGCAGTTATTGTGATAACCATTTACATGAAATTTATAAGTGCGAGAGATTTTTGAGTTTAAATGTAAAGGAACGGGTTGAATTTGTTAAAAAGAGTAAACTTTGTTTTAGGTGCTTAAAACCGCATTTAATTAAAAATTGTTTTTCTAAATATTCTTGCAAAACGTGTCTAAAAAACCATAATTCATTGTTATGCTTTCATTCGGAGAGGGAGAGGGAATCGACTGCGTATAACCCAGTCGCAATAAATGAAACCCGAGTGGTTCCTTCTTCAAGTGCTAGAGATTTATCACCTAATGCAGCTGAGTTTTTACCCGCGGATTCAAGAAGTGGTAATCTTTTTGTGGGAACGAATTATAATAATTCCCAGCAAACGGTCTTATTGAGTACAGTTATGTGTTGGTTGCAGGATTGTAATGGAGATCTACATTTAGCAAGAGGGATTTTAGATAATGGGTCTCAATGTAACTTTTTTACTAGAGAATTTGCTGATAAATTGCATTTAAAGAGAAAGAAAATAGATATTGAGGTATCAGGTTTAAACGAGACTTGTTCTCAAATTAAATATAGTGTAACAACGCGATTAATTAATCGTTCTAAAACTTTTGAACATGATTTAACTTTTCTAATTGTCCCAAAGATTATGAGTTATACTCCAAATAGGCCAATTAAAATTAATAGAATTGAGTTACCTAATGTAGAATTGGCGGATGAATATTATAATGTTCCTGGGAGAGTGGATGTGTTAATTTCATCAGAGATTTACTACACTCTAATAAAACCAGAACAAATTAAAATACCACACACCAATTTAATTCTGCAAAATTCCGTGTTTGGGTATATAGTGGCAGGAAGTGTTTGTGAGTCCAATAAAAATAAGGTACATTGTGCTTTAATTAAAGAACATGTAAATTTAGATGAAACATTACAAAAGTTCTGGGAAATGGAAAATGTCGACCAGACAATTTCTAAAAATAAGGAAACTCAGATATGTGATGAACATTATGAGAAAACTCACTTTAGAGATACAGAGGGAAGGTACGTAGTTACAATGCCTTTAAAGGAAGATCCGAGTGTGCTAGGTAAATCCAGAGATATAGCGATTCAACGACTAAACTCATTATGGAACCGCTTAAAAAAAGACCCTGAATATTTAAAATTATATAGAAACTTTTTGAGTGAATATGAGATATTGGGGCATATGCGGGAAATTAAAGATAAAGGGGAATCAGTAGGAACGTATTACATCCCACACGTAGGAGTACATCGTCCTGGTCATATCTCCACACCGCTTCGTGTTTGTTGGGATGCGTCACAACAAACAAGCAATGGAACTTCATTAAACTCTTTGCAATATAATGGTGGAATGATACAAGAGGACTTGTTCACCATAATGACCAGATTTAGACAATACGTGTACGCATTTACGGGGGATATAGAAAAGATGTATAGGGCTATAAAAATACATCCTGAGCAAACAAAACTTCTAAAAATCCTTTGGAAGGATGAACTTAAAGGTGATATAAAAACCTTTGAACTCACCACAGTTAGTTACGGAACAGTGTCAGCACCGTATTTGGCACAAAAAACGTTACATCAACTATCAAAAGATGAAGGGAAACAATATCCTCTCGCAGAGCCCGTGCTATTAAATAATTTTTACATGGATGATGTTTTGGGGGGATCTGATGATATAAACAGTGCAAAAGAAATCAGGTACCAACTAACTGAGATTCTACGCAATTGTGGCATGCACTTACACAAGTGGTGTGCTAATTTTCAACTAGAAAATAATAACACTGGAGAGTACACATTTGATGACTCGGGAGTTACTAAAACTCTTGGTGTCTTCTGGATGCCCAAGAAAGATAAGCTGGCCTTCCAAGTAAGTCTGAAAAAAGAGACAATTTTCACAAAGAGAACTGTGTTATCTGTGATTGCTCGACTCTTCGACCCTCTAGGTCTGTGTGGACCTATTATTACCAAAGCAAAGGTGTTTCTTCAAAGACTCTGGATACTAAAAATATCATGGAGTGACCATCTACCAGAAAAAGAGGCAAGGCAGTGGCAAAGTTTCCTCGACGCTCTTCCGGCCATCAACAACATCCAGGTGGACCGCTGCATCGTCGTGGAAAGAGCTACCACAGTGGAGATACATGGGTTTGCTGATGCGTCAGAAAGTGCTTTTGGTTGTGTTGTTTATTGTCGATCGAAAACAACGAGTGATGTTAAAGTAAAATTAGTTGCAAGTAAGTCACGAGTGGCTCCAGTCAAACGTCAAACGATCCCACGTTTAGAGCTGTGTGCAGCAGTATTGCTTGCACAGCTAGTGAATCGTGTTAAATCTTCTCTTCAGTGTTGTGTTGATAAAATATATTTTCTGGAGTGACTCTACAATTGTGCTTGCGTGGATAAATCAAGAATCTTTGCATATGAAAACATTTGTGGGTAACAGAGTAAGTAAAATTCAAAACCTTACAAATGTGAAAGATTGGAGGCATGTGTCTTCAGAGTTGAATGCTGCTGATATTCTATCACGAGGTGTGGATGCCAAGCAACTCATGGAGAATAACATGTGGTTTCATGGACCAGCATTTCTCCATGAAACAGAAGTTTTATACGACAGTGAGGTGTTGCTTTCTTCATCACTTCCAAGTGAATATTGTTGTGAGTTTAAAAAAAGTGATGACAGAAATGATAAACACACAGTTTTATCTATAACAACACAAAAATTATTTGTTGATGATCTTCTTTCGATAACAAATGATTATCAAAAATTAATTCGTATATGTAGTTTTGTTTACAGGTTTTCATTTAACTGTAGGCACCCAATGGATAAAAGAGTGGAACCATTGACATTGGAAGAGCGCACTATAGGTGAAGACTGTATTCTTAAAAATGTGCAAGCAATAGAGTATCATAATGAAATTTCTAATTTAAAGAAACAAATACCAATTTTAAGTAAAAGTAAAATTAAATCTTTAAATCCATTTATAGATAACAAAGGTATTTTAAGAGTTGGTGGCAGACTTGGTAATTCAGCATTGAATTATAATAAAAAGCATCCAATAATTTTGCCATCTTCTCACCTACTTACTAAGTTAATAATTAAATATATTCATGAGAAAAATCTTCATATTGGTCCACAAGCATTATTGTGTTTTGTTCGTCAGAGATTCTGGCCTGTTAAAGGCAGAAGCCTTTGTAGAAAAATAGTTCATGAATGTGTAGTATGTGCAAAAGCTAAGCCTGTAATTTGTGAACAAATAATGGGTAATTTACCCCTTGATAGAGTACAACAAAATTATCCGTTCAATATTACAGGGCTAGACTTTTGCGGTCCATTTTTTATAAAATATAAAAATCAAAGAAAGGGTATTTGTCATAAGATTTATGTTTGTATTTTTATTTGTTTTGTAACAAAAGCAGTGCATTTAGAATTAGTAAGTGACTTAACTTCAGCTGCCCTAATAGCAACTCTTAAACGGTTTTTCGCTAGAAGAGGAAAAAGCGCTAAGTTATATAGTGATAATGCCACAAATAACGTTGGAGCCAATAATGAGTTGAAGAAATTGTTTAACTTTGTGAGTCAACCAGATGAAAATTTGGCAAATTATTTGGCAGATAAGGAAAATTGAGTGGAAGTTTCTGCCACCAAAAGGGCCAAACTTTGCTGGGCTAGTAGAAGTAGCTGTTAAGTCATTTAAGCATCATTTAAAAAGAGTAGTAGGTAATGTAAAACTCACTTATGAAGAATTGTTAACTGTGATAAATCAAATAGAAGCAGTGTTAAATAGCCGACCAATATCTTCTGTACCTAGTGATGATTGTGAATTTGAGGTTCTGACAGCTGGTCATTTCCTTATTGGAAGACCACTTAATTCTGTTCCTGAACAATCATTAATTGAAATACCTGATAATAGATTAACCGCATGGAGAAAAATAACAAAAATGGTTCAACTAATTTGGCAAAAATGGCATATTGATTATTTAAGTAATTTGCATCAAAGGTCAAAGTGGATGTTTAATAAAGATAATGTGTCTATTGGTTCAATTGTGCTAATAAAGGAGGACAATTTGCCTGTTTGCAAGTGGGTATTAGGAAAAATCCTTCAGGTTTTTCCAGGTAAAGATAAGAAAGTAAGAGTTGTGTTAGTGAAAACACAACATGGGAATTTTAAACGTGCAATTTCAAAAATTAGTATTTTGCCAGTAAATACTTAATTATATTATGTTTTTTGTTTTACTGTACTAAGTAGTGTATTAGTTTCATTTATTTGAATAATATAGTGTTTAAGTATATTTGATATCATTTGATATTTTAATTATTTTAAATCGTAGTAAATTTATTGTATTGTTTGATTCATGAATGTTAGTAAAACTATTCATAGGTGGGGAGAATGTTGAGTATTATATTATATGTAATGTCAGCTTTAATATGTAACACCAGAGAGCAGCACCTAATGGAAACATATGTTCATTTCTGAAGTGTAACCTTGAGCTAAGAGGGAGAATAAAATGAGAATTTGAAGTGAACAGACGCTTGTTTTGTGGAGTTCTGTTCTTTTGTTGATAAAATGCATCTAAAAGCCTAATATTAGATGCTGAGTCTACTGAATTAGTTGAGAAGTAGAACATAAAAAGATACTTATATTTTGAAAATAGTTTGAAATATCCTTTTTAATTTATGAATGCTCGCTTTCGAAAGACACAAATAAAACTGATATTACTCATGATAATTAACACATTATGCATGTGTTAATTACATTAGTCAAAGTGAAATTTTTATTGCTTGTGACAGATAACTTTCAAGTGAAGCAGAACTTACATAGGAAATTTGTGCAAACTTTTTCAACTTTTAAACCAAGTATCATGTAAAATTATAAATTACGATAGGAAATAGCATACTTCAGAATCGGAACAAGTCTTGTAGTTAAGGTAAATTTATTTCTCAAGGAATTGAAAGCATACCAGAGAAGTCCTTATCATTTCGCATCTTTTCTCATGTTGCAAGAAGACATACTTTGTAAAAGATCGTCGTAGCACTTAACAAAAATCAGTAAAAATAAATATATTTTCTATGGCAAAGATAAAACTTCACAACTTAATTACTGAAATTTAGTTAAGTTGCATATGGTTTATTCACATAACTCGCATATGCTTCGAATGTTGAAATATATTTGTCAGTTGAAATCAAACTCATCGAAAATAAATGCTATCTACATTTTCAAGTCGGAAATTACTATTAAATAAACTTTACATGTAAAACATTGTCATGTTAAAAAGAAAAATCTACAAAAATGTAAAAGATAATTTTACTGTTGGCACATAAATGATGAATAATTTATGATTTTATTCTAAGCAAACTTTTTATTGCCTAACAGAAAACTTAAACTTTAGCAGAAAAACGAAAAAATACAATTTTTATATCCTATCATGCTTGTCGAAAATTGAATTTATTAGCTGTTGTAATAGATTTTTATTGTCCAAATTGCTACAGTTTTTCTTCCCAGTGCAATAAAATTAAGTTCATGTGTAATGAGTAGGTTTTTTTGATGAATCTTATAAATTTACTGAAATTATTATGACCTAAGAGATTGAGTGAACTGGATAAATCAATGATGTAAATTTAAACAGTGACTTGAACTGATACATACTATAACTGTAAAGAAGTATGACAAAGTGATAGATGAAGTGAAAATAGAAGTTGAGTGAAATGTGTTGAAAAAAGTTGAAGACGACAAGAAATTCGTAAATGAGAATTATCATTGACTTATATTAACTTCGTTTTTCTTGCTTATGACAAGAAAATACACTCTTTCTTATTAAGAACCACTTGATATGTTATCATAGAATGACAATGATGAAATATCTATACATTAAAAAAAAATACAAAATACCAAACTTAGACATAGCAAATTTCTTGAAATTTATGTATAATGTGAGAAGTTTTACTGGAAATATAGAAGATACAACATTGAAAGATGTGAATGTTTCGAAGTACTTTATCAGAAATAAAAAAAATAAAAATGCGCTGAGGTCCACTATAAAAAATTTTAGGAGGAAGTTTAAACAAAATTTAAAATCAAACATGCTTTTAAGTGGGAACACATATATTAAAACTATAGCACTTTAAACAATTTATATTATGTCATCTCAGTTGGGTATCAAACTGAATAACATGAAAAACAACCACAAACTGAATAAACATGAAAAGTATCAATATATGTGGAAAAGTTTCCTTTTTTCACATATAAAAAAAAATAACACATTGACATACGTTAAGATCACGAAACATGCGTAATCATATACCGATAAGAGCAACCAATGTTGCGGGGAGATATTCACGTGATGGTCAATATCCCATGAATAAATTGATTGATTGAATTTCTAATGCTAATTCCAATAGTATTCCACGTAACTTCAACTTTACATGTTACATTATAGATATATTTATTTTTCAAATATATTGACTTTAGAAAAATCCTCCTTCAATATATGAATGATCATAGTAAGAATAAAAGAAAAGATACTAAGCATTGATTTAAAGTGTATTTATTTCGACTTAGCAACAAATCATATGCTTGAAACGAAAATTGCTTCGAACCAAAGTATAACTATCCAATTTCATTGATTCCTACAAGGAAATTTTTCTCATCTAAGTAATCGAATTTTTTTTCTCATACACATTATAAGTGTTGTCCAATCAGGTGTAGAATAGTTGAAGATATCCGACCTATTTCTAAATATTAATAAGTCACTGTTGAAAAACTTATTAAAAAATTTCGTTTTACACTTAAAGTTTTTTTTTTTTTTTATATTTATATATATATATATATTTCAAAGAATGTTTTCAAGTCAATATATATATATTTAAATACGGAAATTTATTCACTTCAATAAATGTATGTTTAAGTTATAAAACTTGTCGTATGTATTGAAAAATTGTAATTTTTCGTCTTATTCGTATAAATCGGTAACTTATACACTAGTTCTTCATCAATTAATCTACTAAGTAAATCTTTCAAAGGTAAAACTATACTTATAGCTTTGCATTTGTAACGTGTTAAATTTTACATGTTTCTCGTGAAATTAAAATTTTGTATGTTTTCCATGAAAATATATAAAATTTTGTAACTTTCACGAGAAACATGTAAAATTTAACACGTTACATATATATATATATATATATATATATATATATATATATATATATATATATATATATATATATATATATATATATATATATATATATATATATATATATATATATATATATATATATATATATATATATATATATATATATATATATATATATATATATATATATATATATATATATATATATATATATATATATATATATATATATATATATATATATATATATATATATATATATATATATATATATATATATATATATATATATATATATATATATATATATATATATATATATATATATATATATATATATATATATATATATATAAATAAAAAAAAATAAAAAAAACTTTAAGTGTAAATTGAAATTTTTATAAGTTTTTCAACAGTGACTTATTAATATTTAGAAATAGGTCGGATATCTTCAACTATTCTACACCTGATTGGACAACACTTATAATGTGTATGAGAAAAAAAATTCGATTACTAGATGAGAAAAATTTCCTTGTAGGAATCAATGAAATTGGATAGTTATACTTTGGTTCGAAGCAATTTTCGTTTCAAGCATATGATTTGTTGCTAAGTCGAAATAAATACACTTTATATCAATGCTTAGTATCTTTTCTTTTATTCTTACTATGATCATTCATATATTGAAGGAGGATTTTTCGAAAGTCAATATATTTGAAAAATAAATATATCTATAATGTAACATGTAAAGTTGAAGTTACGTGGAATACTATTGGAATTAGCATTAGAAATTCAATCAATCAATTTATTCATGGGATATTGACCATCACGTGAATATCTCCCCGCAACATTGGTTGCTCTTATCGGTATATGATTACGCATGTTTCGTGATCTTAACGTATGTCAATGTGTTATTTTTTTTTATATGTGAAAAAAGGAAACTTTTCCACATATATTGATACTTTTCATGTTTATTCAGTTTGTGGTTGTTTTTCATGTTATTCAGTTTGATACCCAACTGAGATGACATAATATAAATTGTTTAAAGTGCTATAGTTTTAATATATGTGTTCCCACTTAAAAGCATGTTTGATTTTAAATTTTGTTTAAACTTCCTCCTAAAATTTTTTATAGTGGACCTCAGCGCAATTTTATTTTTTTTATTTCTGATAAAGTACTTCGAAACATTCACATCTTTCAATGTTGTATCTTCTATATTTCCAGTAAAACTTCTCACATTATACATAAATTTCAAGAAATTTGCTATGTCTAAGTTTGGTATTTTTTTTTTTTAATGTATAGATATTTCATCATTGTCATTCTATGATAACATATCAAGTGGTTCTTAATAAGAAAGAGTGTATTTTCTTGTCATAAGCAAGAAAAACGAAGTTAATATAAGTCAATGATAATTCTCATTTACGAATTTCTTGTCGTCTTCAACTTTTTTCAACACATTTCACTCAACTTCTATTTTCACTTCATCTATCACTTTGTCATACTTCTTTACAGTTATAGTATGTATCAGTTCAAGTCACTGTTTAAATTTACATCATTGATTTATCCAGTTCACTCAATCTCTTAGGTCATAATAATTTCAGTAAATTTATAAGATTCATCAAAAAAACCTACTCATTACACATGAACTTAATTTTATTGCACTGGGAAGAAAAACGATAGCAATTTGGATAATAAAAATCTATTACAACAGCTAATAAATTCAATTTTCGACAAGCATGATAGGATATAAAAATTGTATTTTTTCGTTTTTCTGCTAAAGTTTAAGTTTTCTGTTAGGCAATAAAAAGTTTGCTTAGAATAAAATCATAAATTATTCATCATTTATGTGCCAACAGTAAAATTATCTTTTACATTTTTGTAGATTTTTCTTTTTAACATGACAATGTTTTACACGTAAAGTTTATTTAATAGTAATTTCCGACTTGAAAATGTAGATAGCATTTATTTTCGATGAGTTTGATTTCAACTGACAAATGTATTTCAACATTCGAAGCATATGCGAGTTATGTGAATAAACCATATGCAACTTAACTAAATTTCAGTAATTAAGTTGTGAAGTTTTATCTTTGCCATAGAAAATATATTTATTTTTACTGATTTTTGTTAAGTGCTACGACGATCTTTTACAAAGTATGTCTTCTTGCAACATGAGAAAAGATGCGAAATGATAAGGACTTCTCTGGTATGCTTTCAATTCCTTGAGAAATAAATTTAGCTTAACTACAAGACTTGTTCCGATTCTGAAGTATGCTATTTCCTATCGTAATTTATAATTTTACATGATACTTGGCTTAAAAGTTGAAAAAGTTTGCACAAATTTCCTATGTAAGTTCTGCTTCACTTGAAAGTTATCGGTCACACGCAATAAAAATTTCACTTTGACTAATGTAATTAACACATGCATAATGTGTTAATTATCATGAGTAATATCAGTTTTATTTGTGTCTTTCGAAAGCGAGCATTCATAAATTAAAAAGGATATTTCAAACTATTTTCAGAATATAAGTATCTTTTACAAGTTTTTTCCGGAATGAACTTTGCTCAGTTATATTAATATTGAATATTCATCTTACAAAATAAGCGTCTTGTAAAACACATTCCGTTTCAGTTTTCTGAAATTTATATATTTATGTATAAGTTATTTAGAAATTATGGGTGGAAGTTAAAAATCTCTATATTAGTGATATATTGCTAGCACCTCTCAAATAAAAAAAAAAAAGTTCACGTATAATTTAGTTTGTTCAGATGATGTTCAATTTTACGTAGTAACAAACTCTACATTTTTCAAATTTATGCTAGTTTTTCACAAGAAAAAAAAATATTCTTTAAGTTTGCCTAGTAAACTTTTTTCAGTATTTAAATTTTCTAAGTATATTCCATCACATGAGTAGTTAACTATTTCCACTAAAGAAAATATCTTATTATTTTAGTTTGTTTGAATGATGTTAGATTTTTATGTTCCTGATTGGTGATTTGCATATACTCTTTTAAAAACTTTACACAATTCGTAACATATATGTTAGAAATAATAGTATATCGCATCTGAGATGAACAAATTTATAACTATTATCATGTAAAGAAGGTTAAATTTTAAAAACATGTCATTGAATATGAGTGTTACCATGAAAAAAAGTTAACTAAGTTACTTGTGATTTCCTTGCAGAGTATAAAAAGTTATGTAGTTTACATATAATTCGCAAGTTTCTTTCAAATTATCTTAAGATGTTTCAAAAGTCCTGCAGGCGATTTTCAAAACTTGAATGCATATCTACAATATATTTAATATCTACAATTTATTTGATATTTTCCCCCAATTCACCTTTCTTAGATTGATAAGTAAAATAAACCTTAATCAGCATGTATTGCACGAGTTAATACGACACCTTAACGTATATTATTACAAAGTAAATTGTGTAAGTCTTTCTTGAAGTAACATAAATTTCCAACTTACATTGATTTTCCGATTGAAAAGTAGAGGTGAAATTTTTTCTTTTGAGTATCTATAACTAGTATTTATTTTAAATCTCTTACTCTTTTTCTTCTATGTAACAATTTTGTTAAGTTTTACTCGTATTGTAGCATATAATCCCACTGAGTTTGAACAATATTCAATGTTTTAGATAATAGAAAAGTTTTCAAGTAGAAATGATCTTAAATTCTCCAAGTGAATCATACTTTTTGGAAGAAAGTCCATGCGAATTCTACCTTCACTTACTAATGTCTCTTTGAAATCCACTTCGTTCATTCCAAGTTTTCACAAACATTTCATTATGAAAAAGGCAAAGTAGGAAAACGATAATCTCAAAGACCTGCTGACACACCTCACCATCACCCGCTGCTTGCGCGTCGATGCTGCTGTTCTTGCTGTACAAGTCTCCCGACCTGTTTGAACAAGTTTTAGCGTGACTCATCCTCCGGTCTAAAAATGCCGGCAAGTGGCGTATCACCTACCGCTAACCTGATTGGCTAATTACCGTCACATGCTTATCATCCCGTTCAAAGACGTGAATTTTATATGTAAAGTAAATTTTTACGCTAACGCTTAAATTCTTTGCTATAGAAAGTTCAAGTATGTTAGTTTTTTTCTCTTATATGTTACATTTTAAACACATGATGCGAAATTTTTACGTTATGCTTATCTTAGAAATTTTTAAGTATGTTACTTTTTCTTTTATTTAACATTAACCTAAGAGTTTAATTGTATATGAGAAGTAAATTGTCACGTTAAAGTTTAAAGACATGATATTTATATGTGAAGTAAATTTTCGGGTAAAGGTAAAAATTCTTTATCTTTGAAATTTTTATTCTGTTAAATTTCCCATTATTTAACATTAACCTAAGAAAATAATTGTGTATGAAAATTTCGCGTATTGTTTAAATTTTTGTCGAAGAAAGTTTATGTTATTTTTTTTTCTTCTCTAATTTAGCATTATTCTTACACATTTTAAAGATAAAAATTTTATATGTGAGATAAATTTTCGCGTATTATTTAAATTCTTTGTCTTATACATTTTTAGAGCTTCTTTTTTTTTATCTTTACCGTTGATATAAGAGTATGATTGTACATGTAAAGTTAATTTTCACGTTCAATTTTAAATTCTTTGCCTTGTAAATTTTTAGTGTTTCTTTTTTCTAAAAAAGTTAGAGTTATCATTATACATTTTAAAGACATGAATAGTAATGTTTGAATTCTTTGTCGTAGAAATTATAGGTATGTAATACTTTTCTCCTACATGTCATATTTAAAGTCGTGATATTTATGTGTAAGGTAAATTTTACGTTAATGTTAAAGTTATTTGTCATAGAAAGTTTAAGTATGTTACTTTTCTCTTTTATTTAGAGATATTTTTAAGACATGATTTTTATATATGTAGTACATTTTCGCGTAAGGGTTAAAATTATTTGTCGTAGAAATTTTAAGTATGCTAATTCTTCTTACACGTCACATTTTAAAGTCGTGATTTTTATATGTGAAGAAAATTTTTTACGTTAATGTCAAAGTTATTTATCGAACAAAGTTTAAGTGTGTTAATTTTTTTTCTTTTATTTATCGATATTTCTACATGTTTTAAAGTCGGGATTTTTATGTGTAAAGTAAAATTTTACGTTAATGTTAAAGTTATTTGTCGTAGAAAGTTTAAGTACGTTAGTTTTCTCTTGCATGTTTTATTTTAAAGTCGTGATTTTTATAAATGAAGGGAATTTTCGCGTAAAGGTTAAATATTTATCTTAGAAATTTTAAGTAAGTTACTTTTTTTCTCTTATTTAGCGATATTTTTACACATTTTAAAGTGATTTTTATGCGTGTAAGGTAAATTTTTTTTCGTTAATGTTAAAGTTATTTGTCTTAAAGAGTTTAAGTATGTTACTTTTTTTCTCTTATTTAGTGATATTCGTACACATTTTAAAGACATGATGTTTATTCGTAAAGTAAATTTTCACGTTCACTTTTGAATTCTTAGTTGTAAGATGTTCAAGTATGTTACTTTTTCTATCTTATTTAGGCATTAGAGTATCCAAAATCAGTTATCAGATCTCTATTCAGCATTAGCAGCTAGTTCTGTGTTGCTATTCATCAACTTAAGTAAGTATCATTGTACAATAAAAACTATCTTGATTAATATAACTAACATAGACAGATTAATTTCTAACAAGTTTATTGGGGTAAAGCTCAACTATCGGGACTCAAGAGCCATTGAGAGTAGTTAGGGAGCATTTAGCAGGTATTGGGAGCATTTAGCAGGTATTGGGAGCATTTAGGGAGCATTTAACAGGTATTGAGAGCATTTAACATGTATTGGGAGCAGTTAGGAAGCATTTAGCGGGTATTGGGAGCAGTTAGGGAGCATTTAACAGGTATTGAGAACATTTAACAGGTATTGAGAGCATTTAACAGGTATTGGGAGCAGTTAGGAAGCATTTAACTGGTATTGGGAGCCATTGAGAGCCAATTGGGAGTCGTTGGGAGTCATTGGTAATAACATCATAAAGAAAGAAATGCTAGTTAAAAAAAATTAAGATATTTCTGCACATTTGTATGAAGAGTAAACTGTAACACTAAAGTTAAATTTGTTTATATCAAAATTACAATTTTCATGAAAACTGTTAAGGGTAGGTTAAAATTTTCGTGAAATTCATTTAGTTTTTTCGGAAAAAGCTACATACAACTAGATATTAGTAAAAATTTCTATTAAAAATAATTTTTTTTTTACATTAGTGTTTAAATAATTTGTTTCAAAACTAAAATGTTCATGAAAAAATGTTTAGACAGACTAAAATTTTCATGAAATTCAGTATTGGATGGTTGGTTAGTGACCTCATATTTCAAAGAAATATACGTTCTTTGGAATAAGTTTTTTTTCTTTTTAAAGGGAGGAGTGACGCGGTACCAATTCTTCCTAAAAGAGGTATCGGGCCGGAGGTGGGTCCTCACTTTTAAAATTTAGCTTAAAAATAATTAACATTTTCTAAAGTCTTTCAAATTAGATTATTCAAAATTGGTTAGGGAAGATGAGTTCCCATGAAGGCAACGTCCGATAGTCGATATTTTAACAATTGTCTGGTAAAATATTGAAATGTCACGTGTAGCTCGGGGTCAGGGTTCTTTAGACGCTTAGCAAATGGCCTTCGCTTTTATTAAATTTAAAAGTCGTATTAAGATTTTTTTATTTGCATGTATCTCTGATCTTAGAAATTTAATGTAAATGACTCTTAAATTCATCTATAGATGGTGCTACTACCTTAAATTTTGAAGAAAACTATCTTACTAAACTGTATAGCCAATGAAATCACGTGACACATTTCAACCAATGAGAAGAGAGTATTTGGTGATGTGTCTAAAACCGACCAATCGCAAGCAAGTATTTTGCCGATCTCTAACATAAAGCATGTTATGACGTCATTCCCACTGTGATGTCACTATTAAAAATATCTATAACTCTAAGTCATTCGTTTAGAAGCAGCCCTAGAACAACTCAACTCCACCTGAAAGGTAAATCGAAACTAAAAAGTGTTGCCACCGCTCAAAACTTTTAACGTAAAGCAAGTTATGACGTCATACCCACTGTGACGTCACGCAATAAAAGTCTAACACTCTAACTTATTCACTTAGAAGCAGCCCTAGAACAACTCAAGTCCGTCTGAAACAAAAACTAAAAAGTGTTGCCACCACTCAAAACTTTGATATAAAACACATTATGACGTCATACCCGCTGTGACGTCACGCAATAAAATCCTATCACTCTAACTTATTCGCTAAGAAGCAGTCCTAGAACAACTCAACTCCATCTTAAAGATAAACCGAAACTAAAAAGTGTTGCCACCGCTCAAAACTTTGATATAGAACAAATTATGACGTCATACCCACTGTGACGTCAAGCAATAAAAACCTATCACTCTAACTTATTCACTAAGAAGCAGTCCTAGAACAACTCAACTCCGTCTGCTAGATAAACCGAAACTAAAAAAGTGTTGCCACCGATCAAAACTTTGATATAAAACGCATTATGACGTCATACACAATCAGCTTGTAACGAAACAGAAACTAAAACATCAGCAGGGGGAACAACTCAACTCCACTTCCGGTCACGTGACTTCCGGTGACGGCATATCCGGTCACGCCCACTTCCGGTGACGTAATCGTCCCTCGTCCCATTCCGCATTCCGCCCTGGCTTCGGAGCGGCATATTTTAACTACTATGGGATTAATAATGAATTCAATGCACATTTCGAAAGTGCAATGATATTTTTTTTTAACATGGAACATATATAACGATAAATCATAAATGAATGATAAGGCAAGTACAGAAGGGTTTAGCATAAAATTAACCATTAATATTATCCAATGATAATGATATTAGAGTAATAAAAAAAAACCGTATATTTTTAATAAAATCATTTTTTTTTTATCTAAAGACGAAAATTCTATATTTTATTCACTAAATTAAGTATTATCGCATTTAAATACTATTCTGGCGCGAAAATAATTTTGGCCAACTTTTTGATGCAGCTACACCCATTGTGCGCTGTTTATTTAACTTCTGAAATATGCATCGCAAAAATTACAGTGATTCTCCACAGAACCAATAAAAGAAGAAAACAAAAGAAGTTCTCATGAAGAAATACTCCAGAAAGTAACAATATAAGCTGAAAAGGTAGCTTTTAGACCAATTTAGGCGAAAAAATTCCTCACAGAAGTCTCTTCTCGAACATAGTCGCCTGTAGCAGCCCTGCTGGTGATGCTATTCGATAGACATTACATTATCCTTTCTTATGCGCGAAACAGATAAAAAAACAAAAAAAAAAAAACACTGTGTTAAAGGGTTTTCAACTTATTAAGCTTTTATCACATTCCTACGTGAATTTCGGAGGTGGGGAGCAGAGATTTTAATCAAAATCGTTAGAGCAGTTTTTTTGTAATTGTTGAAAAACATGACACCAAATTTGAACATCGTAGATCAATTTTCTCTGGAGTTATGCTGACATAGACAAGACATTTTCTCTATACCTCTTTTTTTGAAATCAGGGTGTTCCAAAATGTAGGGAGATGTAAAAAAAAAAAAAAAAAAAAAAAAAATAATCGAAAATTATTTTTTTTGACCGATTGCCATACTTTCATTACCCTTTCTATACATATGGTAATTGAAAGTAAAAGAATCCCTTTTTGATAAGTTTAAAGCGATTCATTTCAAGCAATCCTACTAGTTCCGAGAGGCGACTGTAATTTTTGGACCCCATCGACCATCATTCTGAATTTTTTTATAGAAATTGGAGAAAAGTGAGTAGATTACGAATCCACTGGCCTGCCGTGGCAAAAATGGCCGAAACTGATCAAAAATTGACTTGGAATGGGTTGAACTAAAATTCGATTGATAGTTCAACTTATTAAAAGTCGAACTATACGCAAATTAAAACACTTGGCCAAAATCTATTCCATTCACGGGCAATGTCGTGCTGCCATCTAGTGGCTTAATCTGAGCTGCATTACTTCGGGATGTTATTGCATTTTAATCTATAGTGGTCAAACCTATACAAACTCCTTTCATCACCTGGTGTGACTTTATACGCTTAAAAATTATACCTTAGTTTCTTTATATTTGTTTATGTTGAAACCTTGTTCAGAGCAATTATATGTTGCTTTGAAATTGGGGCATAAAAGGGAAGAACATTCCCTTCACTCGCATTTATAAACTACTTTGTATATAAAACCTTGACATTTAGACACAAATTAAAAACTAGAATTATAACGTCAAATATTTTTTGTTTAAAATCCTTGCTTGTCTAGTGGCTCCATCTAGTTTTGACTGTTGCAATTTTAAATCATAATAAATATCACTCACCATCAGGAACGACGCGAACGGGGGGCAAAGGGGGCGTCTACCCCCCCCCCCCCAAAAAGAAAAAGTGTCGAATAAAAAATATTAAAAATACCGTCTCAAGTTTCACGAATCGGCATTTTTACACTAGAAGTCTACTATAAGGGAGTCGGTATCTTTTCCCCCGCCTACATTGATGAACTGCTTACACAAATATAAAAGGCATCTTGCGAACACAAATCATAGATATCTTCATTATCACACCCCGCCTAAGTTTTTAGAACAGAAAGATGACACTCGGCAAATTTCCAAAATTTCATGAATTCCCTTAAGAGTGCCAAGTGATGGATAATTTAAAACCTGAATAGAAAAAATATAAATAATTAAAATCGTTAATTGTATTAAAAAATTCTGATTACCGCTCAAGTTGGCGGTCGGCAATTTTAAATTGGAGTAAGTAAATTATTTTTTTGCAGGAACATTTAAGTTGATATCGTCACTGACAGCTTCTATATAAAATTAAATCTGAACATATCTCTCATACCCCGTACTGTTGCACAATTATCAATTTCCACAAATTCTCTACAGAATGAATAATTTTCCTTCAATTTTAAATCAGTACATTTAATTAGATAAATCATCAAGTCGACTGTTGTAAGTTTTTAAATTCAGTCACCTGATAAGTACTCACTATATTCTCAGGAAGAAACTGACAATATATAATTACTTATTCTTCCAATTAATAGATAACTCTGATGTGTTTACAGTAGGTGACATATTTTAGTACGTCAGGTAATGCCTCAAAAACCATGATTTGCCCATTAAACGTCATTTACATAAAGTATGTATTGTACATCATTTGAATTTGAAGTCTTGCAGAAAATTTCAAAACATCTAAATTTTAACATCCAAAAAATGAGCCCTCTTTTATCAAATACATTCCTTTGGTACACCACTGGTCTGACAAGAAGTTTCAATTTCGAATAAAACTTGCTTATTTTTTTGTTAAAGATAAAAATAAAAAATATATTTTATTAGGTTATTCAACGAGATTTATTTTTACTTATTACGAACTTGAAGTTGAGTGAAATGGAAGAAGAGTACAATTCTGTTGAAAATATTTCTATTTCATTTTGCCAAATTATTGCAATTAATGTCAAGTAGAACTCTATAAATGACTTCTCTATAAATAACTTCATTTATTAAAAATGTGCAACGGTGTGCGGTAATGGAGAGTAGAACACGGCACTCCTAGATCAGAAGACAGGCGCGCTACCCACTAGGTAAAAGTGACCACTAGTGCCTAGGTGTTGTATCCGTCATTTGTACATGAGACCACCACAAATGTATTACCGACATAATGCATGCCATGTAAATTGGAAGGCAATATCGTATTTATTGCAACAAAATAATAATTGGAAAACTATTGAAAGGTTTGTTGTTATAATACTATCTAAATTTCTTGACGTTTCCTGTAGTCAAATAGCTGAGGCCTGACGTTATCCGACTTACATCCAGGTTTCAGTCGATTAGAAGTAGTGACTATCCTTTCACGCCTATCCTCGATTTCACCGCTTTATAGACGAAACATCGGAAAGATATCGTGTTTCAGATAAGTGAGATTTGTCAAAACACCTTTAAAAATATTTCAAATTGGATCAGTAGATCTCACATTCCGATCATAACCTTTAAAGGTGGGAAAGGGAAATGGGGGAGGTTTTTTAAAAATCTCATGTTGACTGTGACGTTTCTCTATTCTCTTCTTTAGAAGATCATAAGCGCAACTTCTCCTTTCTCAAGATAATAACATTGACGATTAGAATACCCGCCCCCCCCCCAAAAAAAAAAAACCCACCTCCGCAGGTACTACTCCTTACTTAGTTTGGATTTTTGTGCCGAAAATTATGGTTTGCTTTTTCATAGATCTGAATATTTTGTTGCTAAATTCGAAGTTCATAAGGGTAGTGAGTTAGTTGAGAATAATCTGCTTTGTAAAACTTGATTTCTGCTTCATTAGGATAGAGGTTCATATATATATATATATATATATATATATATATATATATATATATATATATATATATATATATATATATATATATATATAATATTTTTTTTTACATATAAATAATATTATAATTTGGTTTATTGGTAAAGTAATACATTTCATTTTTAGTCTTGTTTAGAGAAAATTAGTATTACACTTTCCTTCAGGGAACAAACGATTATTATTAATAAAAAGAGTAATATTTGCAGAATTTATTACTGAGAAAACTAAACTAAACTAAAAAAATCATTAAATTCAATCCAGCAGTTTTGGTAAAAAATATGTACAGGAAGTAACTATTTTGAAGAAGTAAATTCCTATGTTAAATTGCTCAAAAGAATTAAGTTTTACTATAATATACTTTTTAAAAGGAAGTAAAATCCTATTTTCTTTTTTGGTTAGGAAAATATGTTAAAAAGTATTTAAAAATCAATTAACAAAACGTTTTTAATAATTATTGTATTTTGAAATGCAATTATATTGTCAATAAGCGCCGACAGGATTATTTGCAGGGAGGTGCATATCGCTAACAGGGAGGTATACACATGTCCCTATGGAGAATTTTTAATTTGGCTACAATATTTATTTAATTATAAGTCTTTAAATAAAAAGTTAAAAAAAAAAAAATGTTATAAATAGCTTTATTCTTTCATACTATTAGCCAGGGATTCTGAATGTCAGTTTTCTTTTTACGTATGCTGTGCTGATTATGTGTTAGTTTTGAAGTAGTCATTTTTTTCAAAGTAAAAATTTACTTTGAAAGAAATAGAGATATAAACATGCAAGTACTTTTATTTTTATTTATCACAGTTAAAAAAAAACCTTTACACCACTGGTCTGGCTAGAAGTTTCAATTTCGAATAAAACTTACTTATTTTTTGGTAAAGATAGAAATAAAAAATTCATTTTATAAGGTTATTCAACGAGGTTTATTTTTACTTATTACGAACGTGAAGTTGAGTGAAATGGAAGTAGCGTACAATTTTGTTGAAAAATATTTCTATTACATTTTACCAAATTATTGCAAATAATATCAAGTAGAACTCTATAAATGATGTTATTTAATATTTCATTTATTAAAAATGTGTAACGGTGTACTGTAATAGAGAGTCGAACACTGGACACCTATATCAGAAGACAGGCGCGCTTAACGACTGGGCAAAAGTGATCACTAGTGCCTAGGTGTTGTATCTGTCATTTGTACATGAGACCTCCACATAGCCCCTTCCCAGTGAGTTGCGAAGGGGTGAACGATTGAGTTGAGTGATTGAGTTTAGTGTGAGTTGCGTGTGGCAGTGAGTCGCCAGAGGTTGCTTGCTGTGTGGCAGTGAGTCGCCAGAGATGCTGAGGTGGTAGTGCGGAGGTCGTGCAGTAGATGGTGCCACTGATGTGTTCGAATATTCGGATCAGCAATGTAGCGGTGTGCGCTAACGGGGAGTAGATCACGGGACTGCTAGATCAGAAGACAGGTGCGCTAACCACTAGGCAAAAGTAACCACTAGTGCCTAGTTGTTGTATCTGTTATTTGTACACGAGACCACCACAAATGTACTACCGACATAATACATGCTATGTAAATTGGAAGGCAATGTCGTATTTATTGCAACAAAATAATCATTGGAAAAGTATTGAAAGGTTATTGAAAGTAAGAAAAGGTTTATAATACTATCTAAATTTCTTGACGTTTACTAGTCAAATAGCTGTGGCCTAATGTTGTCCGACGTCAGGTTTCAGTCTATTAGAAGTAATGAGTGCCCTTTCACGCCTATCCTCGATTTCACCACTTTATGGAAAGACACATCGGAAAAACATCGTGTTTCAGATAAGTTAGATTTGTCAAAATACTTTTAAAAATATTTCAAATTGGATCAGTAGATCTCACATTACGATCATAACCTTTGAAGGTGGGAAAGGGAAATGGGGGAGTTTTTTTAGAAATCTCATGTTGACTGTGACGTTTTTCTTCTATTGAAGATCATATGCGCAATTTCTCCTTCCTCAAAATCATAACATTGGCAATTAGAACCCCCTCCCCACCCCTTTGCCAAAAAACCCCCAACCTCCACAGGTACTATTCCTTACTTAGTTTGGATTTTTGTGCCGAAAATTATGGTTTGCTTTTTTATAGATCGTAATATTTTGTTGCTAAATTCTCTCTCTCTCTATATATATATATATAGATATATATTATTATATTATTTATATATATCTATAATAATAAAACAAGCTGTTTGTCTGTCTGTCTGTGGCTATGTGGATCTATAGAAACCTACTTAAAATTGAAGCAGAGCTCTTAAATTTTCAGTATAAATAGTTTTGGCCTTCTACTTTTATGCATCATAAACAGAATGTTAAAATTTTAATTAGTTATTTTTTAATTAATTTTTTTAATTAATTAAATTTTTTTTTACAAAACGATATCTAATATGGTTACAGCTCTGAAATTTTCAACATAAGTATTTATGGCCTTTTAATAGGACTTTTAAAAAACAGAATTTTAAATTTTTATTTTGTTTTTTTTTAATTAATTAATAAACATTTTACTAAACGATTACTAATAGGGATACATCTCTGAAATTTTTAACATAAGTAGTTTTGGCCTTTTAATTGGACTTTTAAAAAACAGAATTTTAAATTTTTATTTTGTTCTTTTTTAATTAATTAATAAACATTTTACAAAACGACTACTAATAGGGCTACAGCTCTGAAATTTTCTACATAAGTAGTTTTGGCCTTCTAATTGTATACATCCCAAACAGAACGTTAAAATTTTAATTAGTTCTTTTAATTAATTAATAAATATGTTACAAAACGATATCTAATAGGGTTACAGATCTGAAATTTTCAACATAAGTAGTTTTGGCCTTTTAATTGGACTTTTAAAAAACAGAATTTTAAATTTTTATTTTGTTATTTTTTAATTAATTAATTTATATATTACAAAACGATTTCAAATAGACATAAAATACATATAAAATTCAACATAAATAGTTGTGGCCTTCTAATTGGATTTTTGAAAAACTGAATTTAATTAAAAAAAATTTTTTTTTTTAATTAATTAACAAATATTTTACAAAATTATTTGTAATTGGGCTAAATTTCTGAAATTTTCAACACAAGTAGTTTTGGCCTTCTAATTGGACTGACAAAAAGAATGTTAAAATTTTAATTTGTTTTTCAATTAATTTTTTCACAAAAAGAGACTTCGAATGGACCTAGATCTCTGAAAGTGTCAACATACGAAGTTTTAGCCTCTAATTTTACTTTCCACAAACACGTGTTAAAATAATCTTAAAGAGGTGTTGTATTATTGTATTAAAGGGGAATTTTTTTTCTTTCTTGACAAGGAAGAGGCTTCCAATATAAAGTCTTTACGTAGCAATTAGACTTTAGTAAGTGAAGCGAGCTTATGCTTATACAGCAATAAATCTTTCAGCAAGCGAAGCGAGCCTATGCTTACATAGCAATGAACCTTTTAACGAGTGAAATAAGCCTGTGTTTATGTGTCCATGAACTTTTCAGCGAACGAAGCGAGCTCGATTTTGCATAGCGATGAACTTTTCTGCGAGCGAAGGGCCAAAAACTGGGACCTATACACGAATGACACATTTCCGCAATGCGAGGCCTCACAGCTAGCTAAAATATTGCACATATTAAAATTTCGTAGCGAAGCAAGGGGAATTTAGCTATATATATTTATTTTACATATAAATAACATTATAGTTTGGTTTAATGGTAAAGTAATACATTTCATTTTTAGTCCTGCTTAGAGAAAATTAGCATTATACTTTCCATCTGGAACAAATGACTATTATTAATAAAACTAGTAATATTTGCAGAAATTATTACTGAAAAAACTACAAAAATCATTAAATTCAATCCAGCAGTTTTGGTAAAAAATATCTACACAAAGTAACTATTTTTAAGAAGTAAATTCCTATGTTAAATTGCTCAAAAAAATTAGGTTTAGCTATTAATATACTTTTCAAGAGAAAGTAAAATCCTCTTTTCTTTTTTGGTAAGGAAAATATGTTAAAAAGTATTTAAACATTAATTAACAAAACGTTTTAAAAATTATTGTATTTTGAAATACAATTATATTGTCCATGAACGCCGACAGGATTAATCGCTAACAGGGAGGTATAAGGCGACAAAAGTCTTTGTTTAATCCTAGATTTTTCGAAAATGGGAATTGGACTTCCTAATTTGATATTGGTTAATAGCTGTACATAATTTTTTGCTCGAATTGATAATTTACTACCTATATATTTTGTTCTTGGGAATTACTTCTTCCACATTACTTTATTTTTCGAAAGGGAGGAGGGAGTGTGTTTCTTATATGTCCTTGACATTGTCTCTATTATAAAAATCGAGTGTTTCGCGTAGGCAATTTTGTGTGTTAACAATAATCTGCCTGGATTTTACTAAGAAGAATTCTTCTAGAATTTGTTTGATTAACTTTTTTTACAATTCTAAATTAGAGTCACCTATTTGATCAATATTTTTAATTTATTTTATTTCGTGTTGTAGTGTGATTTCCATTCACTTTTACACGTTTAATTAATTTCTTCGAAACTGCAATTTAAAAATTAAAAAAAAAAAAAAAAAAAAATGTTTTAAAATGGAGTCTCTGTATCACTCATGTTACTGAATTAGTTCAAGATTGTAAGAATTTATTCTATCTGCAAGTGATAAATGCCTCCCCTCCCTCCCAAAAAA
Source organism: Linyphia triangularis (assembly GCA_963978545.1). Classification (NCBI taxonomy): domain Eukaryota; kingdom Metazoa; phylum Arthropoda; class Arachnida; order Araneae; family Linyphiidae; genus Linyphia; species Linyphia triangularis. Next base: position 72,615,653 of record OZ021725.1, on the reverse strand, counting down.
GCACTTCGAAAAATTATCCCCTTTGTTCGGGACAGAGGGGGGTTATTTATTAAACAAAAATGAAAAATTAAATGAATTTGATGGAACTTTAACTAAAATATGATGGAAATTTAGTTAAAATGTGACATTAATTACGTATTAATAAAATGCCATAAAATATTAAAAACACTAATTAAAATTAATTACACATTAAATAAAATAATTCACACTTAAAAAAAATTAAACAATTAGTTATAAACTCATTAACAATTAATTACGGATTTATTAACAAATAATTATATATTAATTAAAAAAAAATCATGCATTAATTTTGCATTAATAAAATTTAATTAATTATAGATTAATATCTTAATGGATATTTTCTTCATTTACACCGTATTTGTCTTGATTTTAGTCGGCAAAAGTATGTCTAATGCCCCCACCAATCGAAATTCTTCGTGACGGCCCTAATCAGTCGTCTCTTAGCGCATTATAATATAACTTATTTTTGTTTTAGCTTTTGGAATTTATATTAGCTAAATAGCGTTAGACTGTGACGTATCCAGAGAGAAGGAGGGGGAGGGGGACTGATAGGTCTGCAGCACCCCCAAAAATCGAGAAAAAATTACCTTTCCTTTCTTGGTTCTAGATAAAATGTCGAAAAAGCTAGAAGGTCGGACTCAATATTGTAAACAAGTAATTAGTAAGTTGAGTTCTCTTTCCAAAAAAAAAAAAAAAAAAAAAAAAAAAAAGCAACTCTTCGCTTAATCTGTTCTTTATTTATTAATAAAAAATTTAGATTTAATTAAAATGTGAATTAATTTGAAAAAAGAGTTTTGCTATTTCACTTTCATCAAACATTCAAAATCACTATACTTCAAAAAATAATCTCAGATAAAAAATAATCTAAAATAGTCTAACCCCCAAAAAAACTTTTGAAAAGTAGAAAAACCGCCAACCTCAAAAACACAAAAAACTTTCTAGCAAGAAAAAAAAATCATACACATAATCAAAATTTGCAGCTACAAACACAGTGATATAAAAAAAAAGGCCAACCTCTGATTACAGCTATTGGTTGTGACTCACTTAACAATGTACGTTTACTTAGTTTATTTTTAAAATTTAAGTTCCGCTCCCATAAAAATTTACGCTGCTTGAGGTTGGTGCCCATCGTCGGAATTTTGACAATGTTTGCATCTAAACTAATTCATGGACGAATATTGGAGGAGGTATGATTTTATTTGGATGAGTAGGAAATTTCAATGTAGTGTAAATTTTCCAGTTCACGTAAATGTAATTTTCGGAATGATATAGAGAAATTGTGCTGAAAAGCTTGTATTGGAATCTCTATGAAGGATTTTTAAATTGTAGAAAACAGATGTGTTTGTGGTAAGCTTTTGTTTGATTCATACATACATTTCGGAAAGTTTTTACTGTGTGGTGAATTGCAAAGTTTAGTGATTAAGACGGGCGCCAACCTCAAGCAGCGTAGATTTTTATGGGAGCGGAACTTAAATTTTAAAAATAAACTAAGTAAACGTACATTGTTAAGTGAGTCACAACCAAGAGCTGTAATCAGAGGTTGGCCTTTTTTTTTATATCACTGTGTTTGTAGCTGCAAATTTTGATTATGTGTATGATTTTTTTTTCTTGCTAGAAAGTTTTTTGTGTTTTTGAGGTTGGCGGTTTTTCTACTTTTCAAAAGTTTTTTTGTGGGGATATCAGAGCTTTTTTTAAGACAGTGGTAACATCTTTTTTTTTCTCCTTTTCTCCCTTCCCCCCTCCCCCTTTTTTTCCATTTCATCATTTTTTTTTCTCTCTGTCCTTGATTTATGATGTACTTTTCAAGTTCTTCACTGCATCGTAGCATTTGGCGAAATGATGCAGCCAAACTTAACTTTGCGATAAACTTAAGTGATTTGATTGATATAGTGTTTTCGAGGATATATTGTGCATGATACTGGTTAATTTCAATAACAAAGTATCATATTTATTAATGTTGCATAGTTGTGGATTACATTTCCACTTCTTGTTAGGTATACCACCCTCAACAGCAGATTCAAATAAGTTCTAGCATTTTCCGTCTACGCTTACTTGTATCGAGAATATGCAATCAGCGAAATCCCTGTAGGTCGACTCAGCGAAAAACGGTTCAGTGCTAGAAGTGTGCAAAGATACGCCAGTCAAAGACTTATACTTATCTTCCGCATTAGTGCACATTGCAGATTTTGTGAGCAGTATCTTAAATTTAGACCTAATCAAATGCAAGTTGGATCGCAATGTTTTACGTGCTCTTTACGAGACGCTATCGCCTATTTAATTATCTTATCTACAGTCAATTGTGCATTTTGTAAGTCAAGTTTATCCGTTATCTATTAATTTTGTGACGAAAGGCGCCTTAAACTTTTCAGTCTCTATAATGTATGACAAGTTTTTTTAGTCGACTATCTTACAAGAAGCTGAACAAGAAACTTCTGTAGGAACATAAGTATCATTTAAGTTCAAAGAACTTTCAAAATTAGAAACAGCGGAATCCTGTGTAATGTCGATTCCCTTTCGTTTTGTAATTGAAGCAACACCTTCAAACAGACGTCTTTTGATTATTACTTTTTCTTCTATGCAATTGGCGATTGATTCGGAAGCTTTCCTTTTTGCGTAAATCTGACGTTTTTTTTAGCTTATTTTGCTGTGATTTTGAAGGCATATTAATTTAATTTGATGAAACAAAATCAAGTTGTAATGAACTCTTACCTAGCCATAATAGTTTTAAAACACTTTTCAAGAAGCAGTTCGTTCAGTTACAGTGAAAACCAGAGTTACGCCCAATTAGTAAATCTTATACTCTAGTAAAATCAAAAATACATTGTGAAAACACATATATCATCAATTAGAAACTGAATGAATATTATTGTCACGTACTTTGATAATTATTAAGTTTAAAGAAAATCTTTTTCCAATTCCAACCAAGAACCAATCGCAATGTGAATAACAAAATATTTTTCCAATTCCAACCAAAAACCAATCGCAATGAGTGTTTCACTTAGTCCGGTTCTAATGTATTGACTGTGACGTCATCTTTTATTATACTACGAATTTATTCCAGTATCTGGCAACTAAATATGATTATTTATATTCTTCATTTATTTTTCAACATTTCAACGGAGGTTTCCCGAAAATAGAATGTGTTTGAAAGTTATGCACTCTAAATTTTCACACAGTTCAAATAACACATCCAATTTATAGAAAACATATTCCTCTTTACGGTCATTCTCAATTAGCCCTAACGTGGGGGCCAAACTAACGTCGAATTAATGACAAACCTGGTTGGCGACTTGGCATTTAACCTGAACCACAATTACAGGCTGATCGCCCGTATCTATCGCCAAATTTTGAAATGAAAAAAAGTGGTTTTAAATTAATTAAAAATAGAAAGAATTATTTAATGAAGTTCAAACCAAGGTAGGATTTTAAGTTGAAACATTCTGAATCATATAATTTAATCCGATTGAAGATCTGTAGCTTAGTTAGGTCTGGACGTTTGTCTAAATTTTTACATCAAAAACGGGCTAGAACTCATTTTTTTTATTTCATTTTGGAAATTTCAATATTTTTTTTCTTAGTTGCGTTTTATCCTAGGTACTCGATTTTTTTTTCTTTAAAAGTTATTACCAAGATGAATCAATGGTATTTTTTGTATAATTATGCGAAGTTCCGGAAGCATGCTAGAAAATAGTCAATTTCGGCTTTTTCGTTGGAAGTTGTGCCGAGAATTGATACTTACTGTCGTTTTCGCCTTTTTAAGGTTGGCGGCGAAACGACCGTTTCGTCTGATAAACCCTCACCACACCTCTTTCTACAAAACGATGAATCTGGAATACGCCACTGGCATTCGGTAAAGATATTGCAGTGTCTATGTGCATAATATTAACTAATTGAAGTGTTTTAGATTCATATGATATTATGTTATACTACTTGTTCTTTTGACTTTCAACTTTATTTATTCAAGTGTCAACGCTAGTTGAAAATTATGCATTAATATATTATAATTTTTATTCAAGAAAAAATCGTGTTAAAAAGACTTCGAAGTTATTTATTCATTGGAAAATAGAAATAGAATTACGTGAAACATTATTTTTATCTGTAAAGAAAAGTTATTAATTTAAAATTATAATTAGACATAAAAATTATTAATTTGATAAAATGAAATGCAAATAGTGTATCAACTACACCCGGCTCCTCTACTCTCATTGTATAAAAACAGCAATTAGAAACAAGAAAGAATATTCATTTGTATTCGATATCCATATTCTTTTAAGGCATATTTCTAAACTGTAAAATAGCATTGTCTTAACATCAACTTCGCTTGATAAGAATCTTTGTAATACATATAATATAAAAGTCATAGAAGGACACATATTGTGCAACAATAAGTAGTCATCAAAAACTTTAGAAATTATTTCATTTAATTCTAATTATTTACAAGTTATTCAAGGGTATTTCAATATCAAATTACAACTTAATACACTAATTTTAGTACAAGGACTTAGTTTTAAATGGGAATCTTCACATCCATTGATGTATTAGATCTTCTTGTTTAAAATATGCCAGAAAATTATGATCTGTAAAATTGGGTGTCTACAACTTATTGAAAAAATGGAAAACTTGTGATAAAAGTTTTTAGCATTACTTAAAGAATTATCTATTTTGATAGGAAGTAAATTGAATTCTACAATAAATTGCTAAACTTCCGTTCGCAATTTCCAATTCGATAAAACTTAATTTAGTCCCGAGTTCTGTCAAATGCAATGAGTCGTGTAAGTAGAAAATATCTTTAGCAATAAATCTTCTCATCTGTAGTCGATGACAAATGCCTACGCTATGTCAAACATCAGAATAAATACTCTTCAAAAACTTAGTCGAAAAGAAAAAAAATGTATTTGGATAGTTTTCGGAGTTTCCCCCCTGAATTGAGTACGTAAAAAGATAAGAAAACCGAAGATGGTGAAAACCCACACAGTAAAATCAATATTTCCAGGTTTACCATGACGTCATAGTGACGTAGAAATGACATCACAAATGATTATGGGAAAGGCGAATCTCGGAAAACTCTATTAAAAGTTCTCTATGCCATCATTAACTTCTCGATTTCTCAATTCACATTTTTCAAAACCCATAAAATAAAACTTCACCTGGAAATGAATATATACTTTGGATCTTCGGAATAGGTACAGTCGGGTAAAGTTACAAAACTGTCAGTTTGAGTTTAAAGAACATCATGAATAGTTTTAGGAATCAATTAGAATGTAGTGCTTGACATAAATTGATCTCAAACTGAGGCATTTAGAAAATGGAGGCATAATTTGACAGTAAGACGTGAAAGCTTTTACACGCAATTTAATTCTCAAATACGTAATGTTAAAGGTCGGTTACGTAGAATTTTGTGACAAAATTTAAACAGTTTATCGTTGAGTTTGTGCATAAATAATGGTAGGTAGGCACTCATAGGCTGTTCAAAATGTACAGATTTTCATTTTGTGAACACAATTATGCACTAAAAATGCACTCATCATGAAGCTAAAATGACGTGAAATTATCAATTTTAGTGTAATAGTATCTCAAATAGTCAAGTGGTGGAACACTTGCAATTAAATATCTGACTGTCAATCTCAATCATTAAAAGTGGGATAACGTAGAATTTGTTGAAATATTTAGAAAATTTGGCATCATTTTTGTTCACATTTTCTTAAAAGTACTTCCAAATTTATAAAAGGTTCCAAAATTATGTTATAACATCTATGATGTATTTAAAAATGCAAAAAAAAAAAAAAAAAAAAAAAAAAATAATTATAAAAATTGATAAGTGCGGAACATTTTGAAATGTGTACAGTATTGGTCTATTTTAAAACTTTAAATCATAACTTTTTAAAATCTATTTTCTTATAATAAAAAATTCTGAAAAATTGCTTCGCAATTTAAAAAAAAAATCATAGTCCACTGTACCCTTAAGTTTGAGATACAACAGTTTGCATTTACAGATTAAACAGTCAAGTACATAGTTTTAATAACTCATTGTTTCAAAATGTATAAATCTGATGAAATTTCAAGTAATTAGTTATTTTACAAGTTTTTTATATTCTATAGAACTCGTATTATTTTTGTCTGAGTTGATTATTTGGTACAATAACATTGCAGCGTGAACGTAGCATTTTGAGGGAAATATATATATCTGTTTGTATTGAATGGTATTTAAAACGAACTTATATGCCAATAGATGGAAAATTAATGCCCGCATATAGACATGTATATGAGGGAAAGTAAAAAGAAAAAATACGAAGAATAAAATATTGGTTGTTAAACAGAGGAAGAATTATTAGAAGAAAAATAAAGAAAATTTCAAGCTCTGAAAACGAAGTTTTGTCCCTTCCATCAGATAAAGAGGATTATGTTATGCTACAGAGTTGTTAGAAAGAAATTTTACAAAATACAACTAAACTGCAGGTAAAAAAAATAGATTTTAAGTACTAAATGGAGAAAGTAGCTTATGCATTAGTGAAACTCATAAAAATCATTGCATATTTATATTTTAAACAAAGATTAGTCTACCAATACATTACATACTTCAATCGTACAGGAGATTCTGTAGTTTTTTTTTTTAAATTATTTTACAATTATCTTTTTATTGGTGTTTTTGTAAGAATCAAAATTGTTTGGGAGGTGCCTGCGTTTTCCTCATTTTTCCGAACTTCTTTCAGCTTAATGATGATTGTAGGAGCGTCATAGCTGTAAAATGTAACTCATCAAAAGTCAAAATATTTGAATATATTTTTTTTCAATAGAATAGTTTGAAAAAAAAAAAAATTACAATTAATACTGATCACTTCATTTAAATTTGTCATGGATTGGTGTAAATTACCATTTTCATTTTCATATGTTGCTCCTTAATTTAATGTATCTAATTTTATGACATTTTTTTAGGAAATTATTACATTGACTAAAAAACCCCGCCAAAATTGTGATATAAATAACTTTTTTCCCCATAAATAATACATTATTATTTGTAGTAAAGTGAAACAGAGGAGAAACCAGTCTTTGATGGGTAGTGTTCAAGGGAAGAGAATTCTGTGTTAAAGGCATTCGTTTTTCAACTTTTCGCTCTTTTATGGCATTTCTGCGGACATTTCGGAGGTATGGGCGTTTAGAGCACAATAAAAAGCACCATTAATACCACACCAAATTTGATCAAAATACTTAGAGCTTTTTCAATGACAAATACCTTAAGTGCAAGCGCAATTTTGACGTAAACCTTTAACGACAGGTCCATGTCCACCCCTAATTCGTATGCAGAAGTTGAACATCGTTGGTCAATCAGTTCGGGAGACGTTTTTACATTTTTTTTAAACCACTTTTTTGTACCCAGCACGTTCCAAAATGTATAGAAATGCAAAATAAATAAATAAATAAATAAATAAATAAATAAATAAATAAATAAATAAATAAATAAATAAATAAATAAATAAATAAATAAATAAATAAATAAATAAATAAATAAATAAATAAATAAATAAATAAATAAATAAATAAATAAATAAATAAATAAATAAATAAATAAATTAATTATTTAATTAAATAAATAAACAAATAAATAGATAAATAAATAAATAAATCAAAAATCGGAAGTAAAAAGAGATCTCGAGGGTTAACTATTTTAAACCAAATTTTAAATGATTACACGAAACTCGTGCAGCAGAATAGCTGCAACTAATATTTAGCCAGTAAATCACCGTGAGTTTTAAAACCTTCATATTAGCGCAACAACTGTTCGTAATGATCATTTGTAACCTCACCCAAACTTCCGTGGAAGTAATCAAGCAATTATTAATTTTCAGAACAAAATGATGATGTATGAGCTTCGAAAGTCATTGCCAAAAGGAAACTAAAAATGTCGCCCCGTTCCGTCCTAGATAAGTGTTTTTGATAGTGGGACATTAAAGCCGTTGGGGCAACTCATCCGGAAAATGGTTTTTACTCTAGGGGAATAACCGCATATGGTGCTTTCGTAACAACATCGATCGTTCTAGGAATACTTGCGTTATTGTAAAATGCATTTTTATCAAGATTATGGAGAAATGAAGTTAATTCAATTGAAATAATTCAAATATAAGCGAATCATTATGCTCCATTATAACTTCAGGCTATTTCAGACGAAACTTTTAATGGGTTTCTTCTTACTATATAGAGCAGGCTTGGAGTTTTTTTTTTAATATTTAAAATTGGATTTTTCAGATTCTATTACATATCTTGGAGTTCTTATAACGTACGCTCGCTTTATTCTCTTTCTTTTTAAGTATTCTTCTTTGAAGTATTACATATGTGATCATATAAGAGCATTTATGGCTTGAAATGTACTTTCATGTCCGAAAGTGAATTAGAGAGAAGTATGATTTTAAGAGGCATAATGTTGAAAACATAAAACGTGAGTTCAGAGCTGATTCTATGAAAAGAAAATGAAGAATGGGGATTAGCAGACATTATATACTTTACAGTAAAACTGCTGCAAATGCGATAAAAATTAAATGTGGTTACATTAATTTAGTGTTTCAGTAAGAAAACAATTAATTATGCGTTATACTGCTGTCATAAGTTAAAAAGACCTAAATCCAAAAATATTCAACTGCATATTTTGACGAAATTACTTATATTACTTTTATTTGAAATTACTTATATTGTTTATTGTGGTTTAGGGTTGTATGACATAAAAAGAACTTGAGTAGTTCAATGAAATAAAGGTATTATTTTTTTAAGGACTAATCAGAAAGTGTCAAAATATGCATTTTAATTTTTATGAATTTATGGTTTTTTCATTTAAGACGGCAGTATAGGTCACAGCAAATTTATCAATACATTAATTAATTTTTGTTGTTGTGCTTGTTAAATTTTACTACTTATTAAATTAAATTGTACAAATTGTAAGTACTGGTCAGTTGTGTTTAAATTCATATTGTGTTAGAACTCATATGGGCTATTCATGTAAGCAAACACTCACTATCAATACATTGTATTACTTTCCAATATTATCTTCTTTTTTATATTCTTGATTAGCATTATTATAGATATAACATCCAAAAGCTTAATTTAAGAAATAAAGTAAGTTTCTACGATAAGCGTAGTTTTGCAGTTTCCAAAAATTTTAACCTACCATTAGTTATACTTTTTTTTACCGTAAATATCAGATATTCTTAAACTTATACTGAAATGTTTTCCTGTTTACGAGAGATTTTTTTCGTCATCTTCTGCAGAGCGAGAAAAGCACGTACGCTCCATTTGCGGCATACGGTTTTCTTCTCACCTGCCTTCTATTTTAAGCCTGGAGTTTGATTCAATCATTTTTTTTATCCACATAGTTGAATTTCCTTTTAAATTCTTCCTGTGGGTCTTTATATATTTACATTTTTTGAACCCTAACTTCTTTTCTTTTGGAATATTTATTGAAAACCCTTTTAGATCAATACATGGACGCAAGACACGCCAGTGTATCATTATTTACTTTTGTATGTTTGTTATCAGTCAAACAATTAAATACTTGTTTAGAAAGAAACTTATTGAAAAGATTTAGAAAACTTGACAGCTTTCAAGCCATAAAGTCCAGTGGTAGAGGTTCAACCAGAGAATTTCTGTGGGGGATGTTTTCAATCTTGTTTGATCCTGGAATTTCCCTATGAAACACGTCTATGCAGAATTTTCTCATCATATTTGTCACTTCACCAATATTAATGCAGTATCTTAATTTACCACCTACAATAGCCCCAATATCAAATCAATATTTTCAGCGTATTCGAGCTGTGAAAAACCCAACATGAGACTACATTTTTATCTAAATCTCATTTTATACATATCACCTAAATTATATATAAATTTGAATTTTTTTTTGCTTGTTTCAATTCAATTAGAAAAGGAGTAGCATAATTGTTATTCAAATTATGATTATAGTAACTGCTTAACCACGTGTTTAGAAAACCCGTTATTGTGTATAGATCCAAGCTTTTGACGATTCGCTCGCTAAAATTCCATTGACACGCAAGCACAGTCTCGCTTTGCTCGCTAAAAGTTTCATTGCTACACAAAGAACAGGTCCCTAATTCCTCCCCCCTGAATTCAATTTTAATATTCTGTCAGGAAAATCAATTATTAAATTCCAAAATTACTTATGTTTAAAATTTCAGGGCCTACTATTCTTAGAAGTCACTTAGCTAAAAATATTTAATTTTTTTTTTAAATTGAAAAAAAAAGAAGAAAAAAAAACTATTTAAAAAATTAAAATTCTATTTATCAAAAGCACAATTAGAAGCCTAAAACCACTTATTTTTAAAAAATTAAAAGTTCTGTGCATAGTGAAAGTAGCTTTCTATAAAGCCACAGACAGAAACACACACTGACAAATACAGACTCTTTATTTTACTATAATAGAAACCCCACTATTTCTCGATTTAAGTAATCATTTCAGTTAGGTTACTATTTCTGCTTCCTTGCTTCGGAAATTTTCTCTGGTTTTAGGTACTGTAAAGTATCCAACATTTTTATGTTGATGGTAAAGATAATATTCAAAGAAAGAAAAAACTAGGGGTGTGGAACATCTCAAAACTTTCAATTACACTGTATTACTGATTTGGATTTGTGTCATTTACCATTTTTATATTTCCATTATTCTTTTAGAAAAAATGACCAATTTGGCTATATTTATGGCGATAATTTTTACATGGGTCTTTAAAAAAAAAAATCCTTCGCCAAAATGGTGATTTTGGCGATATTCTTTTCTATTATTCTTATATTATCCTTTCTTATAAGTGAATCTGAGAAGAGGAGAAAAAACGATTGTTGATGAGTGTATGATCAAGCAAAGAGAACTATGTCTTGAAGGCTTTCGTTTTCAACTTTTTACGCCATTAAAGCATTTTTACGGAAATTTTGGTGGTGGGGATGTTTAGAACTCATTAAGAGGCATTACCACAGCGATTTTGATCAAAATCGTCAGAGTCGTTTTTTAGCACTAATTGAAAAACATGATTTTTCAGTGGCAGCTACCTTGTGCGCATGCGCGATTTTGATGAAATTCATAATGGTAGGTCCCATGGTCACCACCTACCAGCACATCAAATTTGAACATCGTAGGTCAATTTGTTCGGGAGTTATGCTGACCCCAGACACACAGACAGATATTTTTTCTAGATCACTTTTTTTAAATCAGGATGTTCTAAAACGTGGAGAACTTCATAAAACTGCATTTTTTGGACCAAATCCTATATTTTCATTACTTTATTTATACATATGGGTATTTGAAAGTAATTAGAAAACCCATCAGCATAGAAAATTGCAAATTAACATGAGATCTTACACTGAAACTGTGACTACTGGATCCCGAGAAGCTACAGGGAAACAGGGTTTTGAGGTGGCTTCACAGTTATATTCGGTCGCAAGCTTATCGTGTTCGTAAACAGTGTGATTAAAGAATAAAGGGAGCTCCAAAAAGATAATAGGATCAATTGATAATTCATGAATATTGATGAGAGTGGCACAATTCGATTTTCAATAAAAATTATAAAATATTTAACGGAAATTTTAAAAAAAGTCGCTAATTCGTGAACAACGAGAGAAACAATTTGATTGTCAAACAAATACTAAACAGAATATTTTTTTTTTCTTTCAAAAAATTATTAGTCCTACCTACTTAAAATTGAAAAGTTGCTCTGTAGGTATCTATTACCTACAGAGCCATCTGTAGGTACAAAAACTATTTTATCATTTTAGAGACTGCGGTATGTTAAATGCGTCGAGGATACAATACCCTCTCGTTGGCGTGGATGTTAAGTTCAGGTTTGGTCAGATGTCCTAAATCTAGCTAATGACGAATAAAAAGAATTTGTTTTGTAATGTGTGGAAAATCAAGTAATACCCATATTTAAAAAACAAAGACACGCATTAAAGAATCTATACCTAAATATAATACATATTTGGTGTATTAACGTTTGATTTCATTGATTTGTTGAATTGCTACAATATTTTATACATTGCTGTTTTGTTTCAGCGAAACATATTGTTAAAGGTAGATGTATTGCGTGTCTAGTTGAACTTTTCCCAAGTTTCTGACTTAAATCGAAAATTTAAGGTTTGTGGTCAACGTATAATGCAGAATTGCAGAAGGATTTAGCTGTCAGCAAGAGGCCAAATTATTGCATTGCAGTGTAAGTTCTTTGTAATTTCTTATTTAAAAAATAAAAAGATGATAAGAATTATGAACACGTAATAAGAAATAAACTTATACAGACAGGAAGTGCATTAAAATCTTTAATCTTACACAGTACGCACAATTATTAAACAATGAACAACACTTGAAACATATATGTAATGTTCGGTAAAGTGATGCTGCAATAAAATAATGTATAATTTTAATTCATGTTAAAATCGAAAATCACTCAAAGATATTTCATAGATTAAAAAAAAATATATATAAATAATTAATCGACAATTATAGTATACCTTGAGTTCCAAATAACTTTAAATATGTACAAAAATAAATACAAGAAAAAAAAGGACAAGAAATACCGTTTAGAAAGAAAGTGAAAAATAAAGTTTGCAGAGACAGAAAATTATTTTTTAGTACATAGTAACTGTTTAAAAATTTATATTGATGGTTTGACATTATGTTTTAACATTCCACAACATAGCTTTAATTAGTATTTTTAATGATTGTAATGTAAGAACATTAAATTAATTAAATTGAAAAATGGACATCTGATTAATATAAATTAAGAATGTAATATGCTTTTAAGTTTCTCTTTTACAGAATATGTAAATGACAAAAAGAATAATTGATATAGTGAAGGCAACTATTCGATGATAAACTGAGGATTTTAAGTGGTATTATTTTTTTTTCATTTGTTCGTCTTTTTGTCATGACATCACTAGAAAAAATAAATAGGAGAACTACTATATAATTTTGTATTCTAAAAGATTTTTAATGTTTTTAAAGAGTTCCAATCTTTAAAACGTAAAAGAGCTCAGATTTTAATCATTAAATAAAAATATCCATCATTCTTTAACACAGAAGATAAAATCTTCTGACGTCAATTAAAAAATATTATAATTTTATGTCTTAATAAATTTTTCCCTTTAAGTAAATACTTCAAGAGCTGTACATAAGCTAAACATAAATAAAATATCCTTTCGGAGGATAGGTATACATGAATTGGTCCCAAGAATAATAAACATAAAACGTACTAGATTTGTATACATAGTTTAATATATTATTAATTTAATTTTGTAATGGATATATTAAACTATGCTTCTCATAAACGTCGAAAAGTCACGCGTTTAAGTGACGTAAGTATGGGAACATTTATATAGTGCGTATTTATAATGTGAAACTTGAAATTTATGTGAACAACCAAAAATAATAATAATAAAAAAATAAAAAATAATAAAAATAAACACAAAAAACTTTGAATTTAATTGGTTATGATAATATTTTATATTTTTAAGAGGAAGTCCTATTAAGAATCATTCCTTATACCCGCTATGTTACAATCTTCCACTCCAGTGCATTTAAAAACTATTTTGTATTAAAAATTTGGTGGAGGAAGGATGAAAATTATCACTTAATGAAATGACAAAAATTAAAAACTCGAAAATAGCGTCTAACATATTTTATTTTCTGTTTGAAAACATAAAGCATATACAGTGTCTCCACCAGATTTTATCTTTTGCTATTTTAATTTTCATTTATAATAGATAGACATTAAATAAAAACAATTTATGTCATTTCATTTAGTGATATTTTTCGTACCTACTCACTAAATTTCAAGGTTTTATACCAAGTAGTTTCTAAATGCACTAGGCTAGAAGATTGTAACATTGCGGGTAGAGGAAATGTCTTATACTAGGACTTGCTTTTGAACATACTAAAAAGATTTTTTTTTGTATTCGAGATGTAATAAAAAATCTAGCTAGTTAAGAGTACTTCTGCTAATTGTTACTCATAAACTTTACTGTTTTTGTGAACCAAAAGTCGCAATAAAGTGGAAATAAAAATGTGTTGTAACAGTATAAAAATTTATTTTTCGAAAATTAATGATTCTCAATAAATTCTTTTTAATTTAAGAGGTCTATTAAAATTTTCCAAATTGAGAAAAGAAGCTGATAATCTATTTTCGCTTTTCATTATTGACTAGATTTCTTCGTGTTCTCAAAAAACCAGCTATCTCTAGAATCTTGCGTATGAAATCTGTATCAATAAGAAAATATCGACTTCTGCAATATCTAAAAGTCCTTTTATTAAAACGATGGTAGCTCATTACAAATCATCATTCTATTTTTGCGTAATTAGGCGCAATTTATAAATTAGATAACCTCGAGTACATATTTAAAAATGCATTTGTATGTATTCCAAAGTGATTTTTCAGCCACTAGAAATTCTACTGCTTTGACTCTTCCAAACAGTAAAAGGAGTTTATTGGAAATAAATTATTAACACTAAACAACGTGACATTTTATATTTTTAATAGTATATAGAAGTAAGATATTTCGTTGAATAAATATATGATGAAAAATAATTTCTTTAAATGGAAATTAAAAATTGATTATTGAATAAACATTACTTTTTTATTTTCACTTCATTTCAAATTAGCGAGTATGGCCTTACGTTGCTATACACACCTGCCTACAACTATTCATACTTTCAACTTTTAATTTCTTCATAGTATGAAAAATATTACAAATGAAATTTTAAATTTTAATGAATTATTATTAAACGAGATTTTTTATTGTTATCTAGCAAAATTATAGGTGCAGATTGTTAAAAAATGATTGCTGATTTTTAAATCGAACACTTCGAAAACCCTTACTCACAAGACTTTTAATTTACCTGTACGTTTATTCGATGATAAATAAAATTCAGATTTATTTTCTGAATTTATTATCTGTCTCAGAATAAATTCAGGGATGATGGTATACTACGAAGCTATGTTCGAGTCTGCAATAATTGCATACTTAATTGTTACAATATGTAACATATTTAAAATTGTAGTTGATTTTATCAGTCTGAATTTATGATTTAACAATCATATTATTATACTTGTCTGGCTACAAAACAATTGTATATTCTTTCAACAGAAATCATTCATACTTCCTATCATAATACTCTTTACCTAAATTGCATGCGAAGAACAGTATTACAGTTTCAGACATTTTAATTAAATATTTTACAGGAACTTATAATAAATTTCATTTATTGATGAACTAATTATACTGATATGCATAAGAAAAGTATTAATACTCCTCATGAATTAAAATTATATTACATTTTTTGACAGTACATAAATTTATAAATTACCATATTCATAAAACTAAATATTTGAACTTATATCTTCAGTGCAAAATGTATTAATATATTTTACTATAGCACATATATGTCGTTATTTAAATAAACCATCTCATCAAATAGAAATCTAAAGGTAAGCAATTTATTTTATGCAATTAAGATAATTAGATACGGAGTAACATCGCAGAGCAATTTATTAATGTAAATTAACTATCAAGATAGGATGGAAATAAAACTTCAGAATGCGTTTGAGAGAAGTCATTAAACGTTATTTACATCCAAATAAAATGTATACATTTCGGGACATTTTATGGCTTTCATTGTTCAATTACAGTCATTTCCTTATTAACGTCACAGTTCAAATTGCAACGACTGAATTTCTTAAATGATGGGAAAATTTATAATCGCAATAAAATGTATGAAAGATAAACTAAGAATTATTTTAAAATGTTTGTAGAAAATCTAGTTGTATACAAAGGTATTTTAAATTAAAATTATCTCATTACAAGAGAGTTTTAGTAGAAACTCAACAGCTTAAGAATTTAATTTATGTTTGAGTGTATAAAGAAAGACAAAACAAAATGTTATGTCCTATCTTTCACCAAATTGGTTCACTAATCACACATTGATGCCTTTCAAAGTCGATCATATTATTTTAAACAATTAATTTTCTATCATTACGACGAGTTTTACGGAATAGTAAAATAAAAGTTTTCGACATAAATGAGAAATAAATAATTTTTCAATAACATATTTAAGTGTATCGTATTAAAATGTTTTTACACCAATACAATACTAAATTCCTTAGAAATATCAGAAGATGCTTTAAAATTATTGAGCATTTCTTATATTATTTGACTGCATTAGGAAGATGTAACTGGATCATAAAATCATTTCCAAATAATATTTTGTACATAATTTCGAGTCTCATAATTTTTTTAATACTCTTTGGTTTTTTGAATTTAAAATATATTAGCGATAATTATAATACAAATGTTACCGACTTCGTATGATCTTAGAGATTGAATATGAGATGGCAAACTGCAAATGCAATGACGAAATTACAAATGAATACATGCAAAACAAAAATCTGAACACAGTTAAAAATGAATACATGCAAAACAAAAATCTGAACACAGTTAAAAATGAAACATTTGAACACAAATTAATTGAACACAGTTCAATACTGTACAATTTTTGTACAACGACAAACACTTCTGCAACTTTCCTTCAAGTATTTGTAGAACGTCATCGTTTTATTGCGCATAGCAAACGCAGCACTACACTTTATCAACCGATCTCCTCTTCTTATTTAAAACAGGTCCTAAGTTCACCATGGGCTAGCTGTTGAGCGTCAAGCTCAACTCCTTCTCCAGTTCTTGAGCACACTCTACATGCGAGGAATGCTCGTCCCAGAATATCTTTTGTGACTTTCCTGTTGATTTGAAACGACTGTTGAGCCCAGTGATTGTCCGTCCGTGGAACACGGCTGTTGTAGTCATGAACTTGACGTGCTGGTTTGTCTTTGAGCTGCGGCGACTGCTGGTACCTGAAGTACTGGGAGCGGACAGCAGAGGAGGGCTGTCCGGTACGGCCTGGGACAGCTCGCCCCCAATCCCTTTGAGGCTGGGGTCCGAGGATGAATCCTTGGAGTAGAAGGAGGATTTATCCCTCCCTGGGATTTCTAGGGTGACAGAACGGCACCTATGGATGAAAGAATGAGAGAGAACGGTCAAAAGTGATCTTATTTAGAGACGTCGGCGTCGGCTAGTCAACGAATCTTACAAAGTTAGTATACGCATGGATTGAATGAAACTGTAAGATATATATTTTTTTAAATTTTGGCAAACATGAAGATGATAAATTAATATGCATATAGATGGCATGAATTTCAACTTTGACACTAATCTATTGAGATTCTAATTCTTCAGGTGTGTAGAGTTTAGTTATTTTATATAATCAAATATATTTTTTAATTATTTGTGATAATAATTTGTCCAAACAGTTAATGAAAGATTTTAGAGGAAAACCGATGAATATCTATATTTAATCACTGGAATTTCGGAAATTGACGAATGACTGAAATTGTGTTGTTTAACATTGTTAATGAATCTTCTTTTTTTTTTATAATATTTTAAAAATGTTTTATGCTTATGCGTTGCCATGATATGCGTAATGCAGCTTAATGTAACACTATGTGCCCCCGTAGTGTAATATTGGACGATGGCAATGGTGGAATTTACTAGAATAATAATTGGATCAACGACATCAGAATACGAGATTTATTTGAATTAATAAATGTATGTCTCACCATCTAGACTCATTTATAATACTTCAAACTTAAGTGTAAAATCTAGAGGACAAATTGTTACATGATATGCCATGAAAAGCAATACTAAAGAAAGCAATAGTAGTAAGGAAAGTTATTCACTGCTTAAATTAGATATATTTACTTATTAATAAAGATTGTTTTTATTTAAAGAAATGATATTTATTTTATACTCAAAAATAAACTTGATAAGTCTAATTATATATTACACAAAAAAAAACTAAAATGTATTGGGAGGATTATTCTATTAAAAGTTATGGAAGAAAAAAGAGTTATCAAACTATTTTTTAAATTAGATTTTGTGGATGAAAAGAGAATCCAATTTTACAAGATAATAAGCAGAATAAAGATTCTATTGGTTTTCAATAATATATGCTACGCATTATCGCGAAAAGAGAAAGACAAAGTTAAAAACAAAACTTTTTGTTCAAAAATTTACATTACATTTAAAAAGTTACTGACATTTTCCATACAAAATGTTACGTAGCTAATGGTATAAATTTCAGAAACACTTGATCGGATAAGTTACTTTAGACAAAAAAAAAAAAGAAAAAAAAAAAAAAACTGTTTCGATGCTTGAGGCTGCTTATTTCTATACTTTTATAAAATAAGGCTATTTAAAATTTACTTATTTACTTTTCAAGCTATGTATAGAACAAATATTGAAATAAAATGAATGCTTTACTAATAAGACAGGGACCATATCAAGCAATCTGTGTGTTTTCGTCTTCAAGATTTATGGCACCAAATTAATCAATGTCAGCTGTTTGACATGGTTCAGTCAAGAAAGCAGGGAAAACCAGAAACGAAAAAACACATTTTTATCGACATAGCGATAAAGGCAAGATATTGCTTAGAAGAAAGCTAATGTGAAAAAGGGTGGTTTTCAGCTGTGTACAGCACTTGTTAAATTAGTGGAATTTAACCTTCTCAAAACTTAAAAAAAATTTAACAGAATAATAATAAATGACATAAACTCAAAAAATTAGTTGAACTTTCAAAAAATATTTTAAAGTAAGAAAAACAAACTGTTAGTATTTTGTTTCTGGAATATAGATAAAAATATTATTTTAATTTATTGATAGATTTCTATATAGTAAGTAATGATTTTTCAAAAATGCTGCTTTTTCAGCATCAGACGTATGAAAGAAACACTTTCTCAGTCGCAGTGACAGACCTTCCATGTTCCTATAAAATAATTAATCCAAAAATATTATAAATTACCCTGATTTTACTCTCTTCAATTGGTCCCTTTGTCTCAGACGAATGGCTCTGTACCGAAGAGCGCAAATGACGGCGAAGGCCAACACAGGAAAACAAATGACACAGGATAGTATAGGAATAACTATCGGTCGTGCATCCAAAGACACTAAAAGAACAAAAGACAAATTTGACTAACTTAAACTAACAATCTTAACACGTATTTAAATTACTAGACAAAGCAATAATGTAAAAAATTTAATAGATTTATGAGATGCTGTAGAATCGACAAATGAACTACAAATCGTATTTGACAGTTTTTAAAGTATGGCTCATCGGAAGAAGATTTTTAAATAAATAAATAAATAAATAAATAAATAAATAAATAAATAAATAAATAAATAAATAAATAAATAAATAAATAAATAAATAAATAAATAAATAAATAAATAAATAAATAAATAAATAAATAAATAAATAAATAAATAAATAAATAAATAAATAAATAAATAAATAAATAAATAAATAAATAAATAAATAAATAAATAAATAAATAAATAAATATTTAACTTTGATTGACACGTGATTTTAGATAATTAATCTCTTTACCATAAAGATCTGTGTGATTTGCAATGTCTCTAAAATAAGAACGTGAACATCAAATGCATCGAATTATGAACAATCTTTTTCCAAATGCCCGATATTGGAAAACTTAATTCATTTCAAAATATTAGATATATTGCCTGGATAAAACCTTAATGCTTGATTTTTATGTTTTTAAGCGATGTTATATTGATGATCACACATCTGGATTTTATCGATAATATTAAGAATTCACTATAAGTATTAAAATATTCTAATGGAGAAAGACATTTTGTTATCCGTAGGATCACTAATGATTTCTTTTGGATTCTTCGAAATCACGTCATAACTATCGCGTTTTACTAGTGGGAAAAAAACGTGTAAGCTTAACTGGACTTTTTCCACAGATATGGGATTTAGGTGGAAACGTAATAAGTATTCGTAAGAAGCCTGATTTTTTAACCATTTTTTTTAGTTGAAAAGAAACATTCCCCAGAGAGATTATGGACTAGTATCCAAAGTGTGATCGTGTCATCGCAGGAGTTCAAAAGTAAATAGTTTATGAAGATTATTTTTGGCCTTTACGCTTTCTATGCACCAGTGAAGTAACTAAAAGTGTGACGCATTTTTTCGTTACTTCATTTTGTTAAATGTGCTGACACATTAATAATTGTAAAAAAAATAAACTTTTAATGTGTACTTCTTATACATGGTACTACAGTTTTGTGTTTTTCAATGGATGATAGACTAAGACAAGTAAGGTTTTTCTTTTATATAATCAAAGAATAATTGTCCTCCGTCCAATGTAGATGTGACCATGTAAACGGGTTTTTAAGCAGAGTAGAGTTTAATATCCTCCTATTTCCGAGGTGCTTTATATATAGTAGTGGTCATTGCTAATTTTTTCTCTAGAATGAAAACAAAAGCAAGAGATCCATCGAAACAAACATACTTTATGTGATCCATAAGTATAGATGTAACATCTTATTGGACCGCACTATATTAGGTGTTTTCTTTGATTTTGAAAATAAATGGATGAACAAGTATTGGAATTAAAAATGACGAATTAATAAAATTCTTATTGAGTGTATTGTTAATAAAAAATGTTATAAAACATCTATATACTTATAATAAAAGGTTTCTCAAATTTGTGGAGAAAACATTTTTTGTATTTTTACGCAACATAAAACACAGAATTCTCTGAAAATTTCAACCGAAAACAAATGCATTCAAAATGTTTATACGGGAGAAATCAATGCCTTTGATCCATTGATCAAGATAATAGTTGAGAATTAGAAGCATGTTGCATATATTCGTGCCTAACATTCGCGTAATTGAGGTTTAGGAATGGGAAATTTAAATTTGTGAAATGGAATAGTTATGGGATAAAAATTCCAACAACTTACAAATTCTCCTAATATTAATTAACTAGAATGAAAATAAAAGAATTTTCAATTTCTTAAATTCTAACCTTTGAGTTGTTACAAATTTGAACAATAAAATATTGTTACTAAGCATTCTGGCAATACGAACGTATTTTCCTAACCCTTTGTTACAATGGGTTTTACTAGTGTCTTTCTAATTCTGATTTAAATACAAATATTTCTCCAAATCCATTGTATTGCAAATACCAAATTCAATCGTTTCTGTTGTACAAAATAAAAAGGAAATAGAAAATAAGTAAATAGACAAAAACCAATTCCACTGGGTAATTTTCAGAAAATTGCCTTTCATCAGTGAAAAGGAGATTTGTCAATGCTTATTTTCAAGGTGAATAAACCTAGTTATGTTGCAAGCAGAGCACTGAAGCGGGGCCCACATACATTCCACTAACCGAGACAACCGGAATTTAATTACACAGCTTGTAGGATTTGCTTTCTGGAAAATGTTCTCGTTCGCACTGCCACTTAGAGGTAAATGAAAGAAAAAAAAATTATTCGATGCATCCAAAGCAACGAAACTACTTACCCTTTTGGTAATAGAAAGAGAGTTTGCGCAAGTTAGTAATTAATGAACACTGTGATCAGATATTTAATTAATTTTGAATTATCTTGGTATGCAAGACTTGAGATAATCTCAGAATCCAAACTCTGTTTCATTCTTTTCTGCGAATCATTTGTAGTTAATTTGTATGAAGCTATTATTCTTTTGCAGACGAACATATATTTCAGAACTCAATTTTCCTACACATTTGTGTAAATTCTCAATATACTAAGCAATAGATTTTTTTGAATTTTATGTATGTTGTTAAAATCAACGTAAAACTAAAAATAAGAGGCAATCGCTTTTAAGGGAAGGGATGGTGAACACAGGAAAAATATTGAGTATAAAAACATTTAATAAAAATGCTTTATTGCAAACTAGAAAGTTTAGTTTCATTGATTATTTAAGTAAAAATTATTCGATTGCATTTTTTGTGCAATATTTCATTTAATCGGATGTGTTTCGCGCATTATAAATGCACAGCAACAGAAATTTGTTTATTTTCATACCTATACAATTTTTGTTAAAAAAAGGGAAGTAAGCACTTAGATAAAATTTGTGCCATTTCCCTAGAGTTCTGCAATCAACAATTTGAATTTTCAGGTTCAATTTGGTAAAATTTTGGTAAAAAATTCAAATTAGTGGGCATAACCTGCTCATTTAACATTGTTTAGAGGAATTACTTTTTGGAAGATTATCAGACTTAGATATTGTATTGTATTGGTGAGAGATATAAGAAAACTTGATTTGGAAATCAGGATTCGGCACGGCACAGCTCGAGTGGTCTGTAAGTCTGGTGATAAATCGTATACCTAACACTAATCATATAGTATATACAATATAATTTTGTAACATTTAAGTTCAATTTATAAACGCTGTCTTGAGAGAATTGCTTTAATCGCAGAGCTAAAATAATAATCTTAAAACAACAATACATTTATTTATTGTAGTTTAAAGATCCTCCTCCCGTTGTAGTTTAAAGTACATTGGGAGGAGGGGACCCCATTGCCGGGCTGAGTGGACGCATTTCCTATAAAGAAAACTTCATAAGGAACTTAAATATATATATATATATTAAGACCCATTCCTGAGTTATCGCCAACTGGCCATTTATTCTAAATGAAGGATGAAAATATACAAACGGGAAATGATACAAATCCTCGTCAGTATTATGGAGTGATTGAAAGTTGTGCGATGTTCCACACCCTTAGTTTATATATATATATATATCTACACACATATACATGTATATATATATATATATATATATATATATATATATATATATATATATATATATATCTACACACATATACATGTATATATATATAATATTTAAATAAATAACATAATGCACAACGGCAAATGAAGTATTAATCAAATGCAGAGGACTTGATATTTCACTAATTTTTGTTTTGTATAAGAGGACGAAAAGGATTATATATATAAAAAAAAATTAAAAAAAAAAAAACCGTTTACAAGTAATGTATAAGATTATTTGAAATGTTGCTTTTTGTTAGAAATATTTTCGTGAAATATTTGAAAAGTAAACCCATAAATATTTTCCTTAAAGTTTTGATGCTATAATTATTCAAATACAAAATTTCGTTTTTTTTCAAAATGTATAGGTTTCTTTTAAAAAGTTTCTCAATTTTTCAAAATGTACAAGTTTCTTTTAAAACGTTTCTCAATTGTATACGTTCCTCACTCCTCCTAGATAACAACATTTCGGTAATCAATAACATAAAAAAAAAAAAAAAAAAAAAAAAAAACATATATAAAAGTTTGTTCTAGTTATGTGGAACATTGATATTTCTTTCAAGAAATCATAAGAAAAAATATACTGCTTTCAAATAACTGACAGACTAACTCGAATATTTCTCGTTCTGAAATGATTCATTTAGCATTCTTCGTGTAATCAAACACCCATCCCTGTTCCGTGCGGAAAATATCAGAAAATTTCTGAAATGAAATCAAACAATAAAGAAATATTTCCACTGCTGACTATAATAAAATTGAAACTTTTCCTATTCAGCAAAAAATACAGAATTCTTTAAAGATTGATAAATATTTACCCCCAAGGTCCCTGGCTGAATTCCAGCGAGATACCTATTAAGAAATTCCAGATGTTTATACTTCAAAAGTGCGCTCTGTTTTTTCCTAAAGATTATTTTTTATTTGAGAAATTTTTTAACTTCTTTCTTATAAAGCATAAAAATTACATTAAAGTTTCTGAAAACTGCTTCAGTTTGATGATTGCATGAAGTTCTTATTGAAGAAAAAAAGATGAAATTTATATTGCTTTCGTTGAGGTGCATCAAAAAGGATACAAACTGCTAAGTTAAGAAGATTAATATCAAGGGATGTTTCGAAAATCTATTCTATTGTGAATCGCGTTATAGGAAATTTAATCATATTTTAGGTAGCTTATTATTTAGATTCAATCCTTGTCGTTTTTTATTCCTACTGTTTTAGTATAAGGAAGTTTTATATTGAAAGGTCCCAAGATTAATTTTCAAAGAATGAAATCGGAACGTGTTTTGATTTAATTTTTTGTGTGTGTTTGTTGCCTAGTTTTAACACTACAATTTTTCAGGTGACTTCAAAAAGTATTTTTATATTGTTTGCTGTCTAGTTTTAATACTAAATTTGTTCAGGTGACTTCAAAAAGTAATCTTATAAGTTATACATTTGATTAGGAGAAATAGTTTTTAATTACAGAATTATGTTGGATTTTGCCACAATAGATGAGTTTAAGAAAGAGGATTTATCTTTTGAAGCTTTATCTTTTAGAAATACATGGTGTCTTAAAAGTTTCCAACACATTTTGAATTTGAATGAAAAATCAAGTAATCGGTGTGCGGGAGTGAAATATGCAGTGAAATGATACTCACGAAGAAAAGTTTTTTAAACAAATAAAAAAAATAGTCCTAAACGTTTCTCATAAATGGTACTATACCATCGAAAGAGCAAACAATGCATCCCAATACAATCAGTCACAAAAAAAGGTGTTTTTTCCCTTAGAAATGTAAAATATTTCTTGCGTACAATCAGTTACAGTATGTGCTCTCGTCGGTCTAGCTCGAACCACATCCAAAAGGTGCTTTGTATCGATCCTCGTTTTAACTGGCAATGATTGCAGAATAAGTTGGATTGCATGCTTAATTCGGGGACGAGGTGGACGTAACCTTGTCCGATCCATAAGACAAGAAACTCTTCACTTAAATAGTCTCTTACAGTTCGACTCCAGTGTGGAGGTGCACTATCTTACAATAAACTATGGGTGTAGAACATCGGAGGATAGGAGGGGAATCGAAGATACTTAAAGTAATTGCTTGCTTAAGATTCATCCTAGCTTTAATTATTGGGATTACTTTCGATAAGGCGTGAAGCTAGAGAAGGAAAAAGGAAAAAAAAAAAAAACTATCATCGTTAGGAAGATTATGACGATTATTAGTAAATTTAGTTAATTAAGGAGGATTTTATGATAAAGAGGATTTTGTGTTGTCCTTAGTTTTTAAATAATGTAATTTTCTCTCTATGTAAGAAAAAGTAGCTGCCACCTCTTCTTCATAATTTTTCTACTACACTTGCTTCTCTCACTCATTGCGCAAAAACTAATAGATTTAAAAGTACGAAGTTTTGCAGATTTGAAAAAAGGTTTGGGAAATGTGCCGATAAGAAAAATTTGGCGATGCAAATTTTAGTTTTTGAGTAATTTACTGGAAAAGTGATTAAGTTATTCTTTTGTATTAGGAAACTTACAAATGTAGAAATCCAATTCTTCGAAAACACAGAGGTACTAAACCTTACTAAAAATTAAGAGGCCTTACTAAAAAAATAAAGTCACCCTTTTGCTTTGCTTGCCCTTGCCCTTTGCAACCTCATACTTTTACATAGGGTAATGAAAGTATTGCTTTCGATAAACAAAATTGATTTTCCCCCCTTTATTTTTACACGTTTTCGAATATGTTAACTTCATAAAAGTGGTTTAGGGAAAAAAAAAAAAAAAAAAAAAAAAAAAAAAAAAAAAATAAATAAATAAATAAATAAATAAATAAATAAATAAACATCTCCCTGTGTAGTAATAGTGGTCAGGAAAACTCCAAACGAATTAACCAACGACGTTCAAATTTTGTGTTCGGGTTAGTGGGAGCCATGGAACTTGTCATTAAAGTTTCCATCAAAATTGTGCATGCGAATGAAGTAGCTGCCATGTAAAAAATATGTTTTCAGAAACTGCCAAAAAAAAAACCAAAAAAAAAACCAAAAACCACGGCTTTACTATGTGGTAATGTCTTTTAAGATGCTCTAAATATCCTCACCGTTGAAATTTCGCGAGAAATGCGATAAAGACATAAAAAGTTGAAAAACGAATCTCTTTAACACTGAGTTGTCTTCCCTTGAGCATAGCCCATCAACGACTGATTATTCACTGTTTTACTTACAAGAAAAGATAATATATATTATTTATCGAAAAGCATATCGATAATTTTAGTATTTAGGCTACGTGGTTTGTTTCTCCAATGAAATTAGTATCGCCAAACTGGCTAATTTTTAAATTAATGAAAATATTCAAACCAAAACGTTAAATTGTACCAATCCAAGCCAAATTTAATACAGTGACCAGTAATTAAGTGTAATGGAAAGTTGTGCAATGTTCCGCACCTCTTTTATAAATTTCTTTGTCCCTTTAAAGTTATTAAATATCTAAATTTAAAAAAAAATTAATTTAAGCTCTAGTGATTGATGTTTTTTTTTTTTAGAAGGGTTAAAGATTAAAGTTGAAATATTAAATTCTTCTTCTTTTTACTAGAAAGCATAAATGAAGACTTATAATACTGAATATAAGCTGTTTACAATGTCGATTGATTTAAATGTTATTAAATTTCATCATTAGTAAAAGACTAATTGCATTCGCATATAAAATTGAACTTCAATAATTGGATAGCTATTCCCAGTTTCATTATTAAACTTCCCCACTGCGCTAAATATTGTCATTAAAATGCTCTTTACGTACGCCTAGTTAGTTAAAAAGACAATTTTATTCTTCAGAGGATAGCGGCTCTAATCCTCCAAAGTATGTCTGCTGTGATACTTTAGTAGCTCAAAACATTTTAATAATTTAAAAGCATGTAAGATTGGTTGCCTGAATAGAATTTCTTTGAAAACTGTGAGGAAAGTTAAACTCTAATTTTACCACTTAGATTTAATAATCGGTTAAGTAGAAAACGTTTAAAGTAACATTAGTGTCCCAGTTGTTTAACGGTAGAATTAAAATATTTAAAGTTTATTTAAGAAACCCAGGTGGAGCAGAATTTCTTGACTTCCTTTACTTGCTTCTATTGAACTTCTGGGGGGGTTCTCAAATAACCTATTCCTTTATTGTTTTAAGAAATCAAGAATTATAATTTTAAATAATTTAAGTCAATATTAAATGAAACCAAGCTGTTAAATTTCAAATTTGTATAGTGTAAGTATTAGAGTGGTCTTTATATGGGGTCAAAAATGAAATTTCATCCGATTTTAACTCTCACCCCCACATTTTCACCCCTTTTGACCTATTTTGACGGTATGCTAAATTTCATTCTGATAAATTAATATTAATCCGTGTCGTGACGACTCTAAAGTTATTAAAAAAATGACACACATTTAAATATATTTAAAAATTAAAAATTCTTCGGATTTGATCTCACTTACCCGAAATTTTTTTCCTTTCAAGGAATTTTGACAAAGTGTTAAGTTTTATTATAATAAGTTAATATTAATCCCTGTTACATTGATATTGAAAATGCTAAAAATGGATACAGAATTGGTAAAAATGAACGAAAATAATCCCAAATTTTTATTCCCTTAAATAAAAAGAAAGATGCAAAATACTGATACAATGTTACAAATACAGGTAATATAACGTTCATACAATAAAAATTGGGTATTTTTAAGATATTTTGTGTGACTTGAGAGTTGTTGGTTCGATCCTCGGTTCACCAAATATCGGTGTGTACCTAATGGGGGCAATAAATCTGTCGTGGCCTCAATATCCTCTCGTTGGTGTGGTGGGGATGGAGAGAGGGGTTTACACTAGAAGATTTCGATCACGTATTCTTCTAGATGCTGAAATTTACGAGGCGTATGGGGTTGTGTTAAGCACTTTATAAGTGGCAGAAGTTGACAGTCGAAAGTTCAAAGCCAAACCAAATCTCCAATTTGATGTAAATCATGACTGACAAAAGCTGTTGATTAGCATGCAATGTGTTGCATGTTACCTGGTGATGAACTTTACTAGTTAAATAAATGTTACCTGTATTACTTCTTAAACTAAGCACCATATTTTATACAAAAAAATAACCACATCTTCAAATTGAAATCTACACTGAATTAATGTGGAAAGTCGTGAGATACTAGATTGCTGCCACTCTCCTTCACCCCGCAGAAGTGTACAAAAATTTCCGCCTTCTAGTACCCCTTTCTGAGTGGAGTTATGCCATTCTACAATAACCTCTTAGTAATTGATCGCTGACCATGTTTATGTAAAGTACAAGTGAAATGGTCGGCGACAAAGAGCAATACGGTAAAATGCGGCTTCAGGATACGAACTTCAAGCTCATTGCTGCATGGGCCATAATAATCTTTTTGTAGTCAAAGAAAAAAAACTGGGTCGTAAGAACAAAAAAAAAAAAAAAATGGAAAATTTAAAAATAAACACTACCCTATCTCTAGAAGATTCACGAAGGTTTAACTTTCCTATATAAGGCCGACCACGAGTTTGTTGAGTTGAGTTACTGAGTTAGTTGTCTCTCACTGAACAT
This sequence comes from Linyphia triangularis, assembly GCA_963978545.1. Lineage (NCBI taxonomy): Eukaryota > Metazoa > Arthropoda > Arachnida > Araneae > Linyphiidae > Linyphia > Linyphia triangularis. The sequence goes on along the minus strand of OZ021725.1, from coordinate 72,587,401 downwards.
TCAGAGTAGTTCCAAAAGCGAACTATATTTCATTGTCTTTTGCGGTGATTTTACCAGTTGTGTATCAAGTTTTTAACTGCTGTTTGTGCTCTATAGTTGTGTGAAGAGCTGTATTGAATCTACTAGAACGAGAAGTTCTGGAGTTGTAAAAGAATCTGCGACGAGTTATATCGGAACAAATTTCTGCAAGTTTTGATCTGCTTTGGCTTCAAGTCTTTCGAACCCATCCACGCAACAATAGGAAAATCTATGCTGAGAGATTCTATCTCAAAATGTATTTATGATAGAGTTTTAATTTTTTGTTCAGTTGTTCGTTATACTATGTTGAGTATAATGGCCTATAAATTTGATTGTACCTATTTTTTTGAAAAAGTTTTTGCTATATATACTTAATATATACGAAAATATTGAAATGTATGTGTAATCTTATACAACAGCCTATATCTTTATTATTTTTGGAAATATAACTTAGATTTTAGGTCATTATACTAATGAATATTATAGAATTATGTAGTAAAAAGTAAAACAAATATATATAAAAACATTTTTTTACAACATTAGACGTTTTGACAAAATATTGGTCGATTTCGACCAAAAAGCTCATTTTTTGAGAAAAATAAAATTGAAATAGTTATCATTTTTGTCAATTTCATGTTTTTACATATTATATGAACATTTTATTGCAATAAGGTTATTTAAAAAAATTGTTCCGAACATAGTAGGATACCTTAAATTTTATCTTTTATACAATCACTGCCTAAGGTTAAGCGAGAATGGTAAAATGCGAAAAAACGACAAGTACAGTTTTAATTGACACGAAATGGCCTACGCAACGATGCATGTCATACATGTGATGGAGATCTCTCTTCGATTCCGCTTCGTTACAACAGCAATACATCGATCATCTGCGAGGGTCGTAACCCTTAGGTGGACGTCCGCAGGTCTTCGAGCAACAGTTTGGTTTATTTGGAATTGTTTCCATAATCGTGAAATGAGGGAATGATGAACGCCGAAGAAAAGATCATAATCAATGATTGATTATCCTGCTTCAAGGAGTCCCACAGAACGCCAGCGCTCACTATTCGCCATTCGTCTGCAGAAAATCATGGAAACACGTCTCGCAAAAACTACCCGTAAGAAAGTTCTAAACACTTTTTATCAGCACTTACATGCAACTCCTCTAACCCTTCACACTGCCGGCTTCTTATAACTGCCTTTTTTACAAATTTCTCTTCACGAAACCGTTATTGGCTGTTACGTCCCCAGACAAAACTGCATTTGCCACTCACACGTGAGATCTGTCAAATAAAAGTTTTCTTCAGCATAAGTTCCCATACAAAAACTCAAATAAAAGTATCGAAAATAGCGATTGTAAGTCAATTTGCAACTTATAGAGACTACCCTACAGATACTACAGACATGTGCCATGCAACACTTTGATCTCGATAAGAGTTAGTAGAATAACATAAAATTTCATCGAAAATTATAACCAAAAGTACTGCAAAATTCAACTAATTAATCTTATTCCTTCAATAATCGCATTCTGAAAGAATGTTAATGAAGTTTTCTGACAACACTTTTCCATATAATTACTCATTTGTTAACATATGGTAATGGAAGTATTGGAATAGGTCAATTTATTTATTTTTTACGTTTCTCCACTTTTTGGAATATACTGAGTTAAAAAAAGTTATATAGAAAAAATGTTTTGTGTGTCTGTGGTCAGAATAATTCCCGAACGTTTAAATTTTTTGTGTGGGTTAGTGTTGGACATGGGACCTGGCATTAAGATTTTCTTAACAATTGGACTTGTGTATTAGGTAGCTGACATTGAAAGATTTATTTTTTCAGCAATGGCCTAAAAACGGTTGTAATGATTGTGATTAAAACTGCCTTGATTAAAATTGTGTGTATAAGGTGCTCTAAACATCCCCATCTCTGAAATGTCCGCAAAAATGAGATAAAGTCGTAAAAAGTTGATAAACGAATGCCTTTAACACAAAGTTCTCTTCCGCTGAGCATCGCCTATCAACGATTGATTTTTCCTTTATTTCACTTACTTGAGAGTATAATGTAATATTCATCGAAAAACATATTGTCATAAAAACATTTTTCGCCCTCTCTCCCCCTCCCCTCCCCCCCTCCGACGTGGTCTAAGATTATTTTCAAAAAGCTTAAAGAAACTATTGACATCGGAATATTTGCCTAATTTTTGAAATTCGCTAACTGTACATGATGAGAGGTAATTTATGAAAAGTGAATGGAAGTTATGATGTAAGCTACTATTAAATAGAAAAAGCTTATTAGAATTAATGGGGGGAAAACTAAGTTTTGATCCTTCTAAGATTCAACTTGATGAGGATATGCCGTTTTATTCTTCGTTGATTGTTTTGTTAAAAGCTGGTAAATAAGCATTTATTCAAAGAATTTGTTTTTTTGATATTTATTATTCATTTTTGTCTACTGAAATTTATGTACGATAAGTTAAAAATGATTTGTACTTTTATTTAAGCTGCATTCACATGCGTTCGAGGTGTGTTAGTTATCACTCATTTATGGGACACATGAAAACTATTTTAGTATATCTTTTTTTTCCTACATATTTTGATAAATTGCTTAATTTTTAAGTATTTTATAGCAAAACCCTTAGGAATAATTTACATTTATTTAATAATAGCTTACACCACCAATAAAAAGTATATAGTTCCTAAACGTATGCTAAATTTAAGAACTAGGGCATTTTCCACTAATCAAAATGCGTCATTTGTCGCGCAAACTCCTTTTTAAAAGTTTTACTGCCAATTAAAATTCCCAAACAGACATCGGCTCGGATTGAAATGCCTCTGGGGCGCAGTAACCCTGGGTATAAACACCACCGCAATTAGGAATTCTCTCTTTTTAAAGGTTTCACTAACTGGAGTTGAGGCAGGTAAAACGATTACCAGTTGCCATGGTTACAAGGAAATGACTCCGGAATTCGGGAGTGCTCGCATTTCTTTTAGTCGGATTACTTTAAAGAAGATCCCTTCTCTGTTTAACTTAAAAGAGAATCGTGGGGAAGCAACTGTTTCTTCCGTTATTGTAATATCGTAAGTGAACTCAAGAGTTGCCACGTAGGGTTGGATTTCCGCGACTGGATTATATGGGGAAGTTGGGCTTTTTCATTTTGTTACGGCGCACACACACAAATATGGCTTGTTAAAATTTTCAAGATGGTTGGGTGGTTTGAAAAGGGTTGGGCGTAGTGTATAAATTATGCAAAATCGGATGAAGAGTCTTATAATGAAAAAGGTATCTACGGGAGGAAAAGGATTGGATGATGGTAAATATATTGCACTTGAAAACGCACTGTAGGTTCCTAGTCTTGTTTTTCAATCCAGAACTTAAAATTCTTTAAGGCTTGAGGTATTCAAGAAAAAAAAATAAAAAAGTTTCTCTATACGGAATAGCTTGAAATTTGTCTTTATCAACAAATCTTTATAACATTTTGTATGTGTGTTACTGAGATCAGGGAAAATAATATCTGGAGAGAGAGAGAGAGAAAAAAAAAAAAAAAAAAAAATGCCAAATTCTTTTCAATAATTCTTACATTATCCTTCCTTGTAAGGAAACAGAGAAGGTCTTTAATGGGAGATGCTCAACGGAAAAGTAATCTGTGTTAAATTATTCATTTTTTCTTTTTCACACCTATTTAGGTATTACTATGTCACTAATAATGTTAGTGGAAATAAATATGATTACTCAGTCAACTTTAAAGGAATTTAAAATGTAACTTCATTTTTACGGGATTTTCGGAGGTGGGGATGTTTAGAACACCTTAAATAGCATTTACCACACCGAATTTGATCAAAATTGTTAAAGCTGTTTTTGTCAATTGCCGAATGCAAAGCTTTCATTATCCTATATTAAATATAGGGTAATTGAAAGTAAAAACTGATTGAAGTCAAAAGTATTTTAAATTATTATTTCAACTTTGAATAGCTTTTTGGTTATGCCTCAAATAAGTTTGACTGTGACACGAATTCTGTTAATACCTTAGAAATGTATACATAGGGCAAAAGCTCCAAAAGGAAAACGTGTTAATCATATTTCATATAAAAAGTCTATTAGGATTATTATACATTATCTTTCAACGTTTTTTTTTTATATCACGTTCTTATCTCTCTTTTTTACAAAACCAATTTTGATAAATGATAAACAAATTTAAAGCTCCACTTCTGATATATAGTTTATTTACAGTTTTACATTGTGTTCTTTGTTTGAATATCGAAGTTAAAAAGAATCAGAAATTTCGGAAATTTTTGGTAGTATACAGTCGAAGGCAACACTATAAGAAAAAGAAAACCACAATTTAAGCACGTTTAGAAAACCTAAGTAATTTTTTAGATCTCAGCAAGAGAATACAACATCAAACTCTAATAAACTTCCCAAAAAGCAATTCCTCTTAGAAATTTTAAATGCGATGGCTGCGAGTTAATATATAAAAGTATAATGAACTGGTTCTGTTAATTGTACTTGCACTGATATTTACAGATTAGAACTTTTACTCTATGAGTAGGTTTAACATAGTATTACTAATACCAAATAGAAACAAAATTGCTTTAATGGTATCAAAAGCTATATCCCTTTCACTGATATTTACATATTTGAGCATTTTCTATGAGTAGGTTTAACATTGTATTATTAATACCAAATAGAAACAAAATTGATTTAATGGTATCAAAAGCTATAACTCTTTCACTGATATTTACATATTTGAGCATTTCCTATGAGTAGGTTTAACATTGTGTTACTAATACCAAATAGAAACAAAATTGATTTAATGGTATCAAAAGCTATGTCCTTTTCACTGATATTTACATATTTAAGCTTTCTCTGTGAGTAGGTTTAACACTGTATTACTAATACCAAATGGAACCAAAATTGATTTAATGGTACCAAAAACTATGTCCCATTAATCATTACCAATTATGTGGGAAACGAAAAATATAAATGGCATTTACAAACATTGCATAATACCTATTTAATACAACTATGCATTACAAAATGTACATTATCGCTACAGATATCATAAGTTATTTAGATTCTAATGAAATAGAATTAATCCTAATGAAATTATCTCTTTTATATTAGTACCTGTTTCTAAAATTAGAATAATAAGAATTATTTGTGTAAGTTTCAATCATTGAAGAAGAAACTGGTAAGTTAGAAAAAAACGCTTACTTATTAAAGATCTTCAATTTCAAAAAATATAAACGAATAATACCCTTTTTAAAAGATATAAAAAAAAAAAAATACACCGCTTATTTACTCATCTATCACTTCGGATGCAACTTTGTTTTTTATCATTTTAAAGTGATGGAAATATGAAACACAGTATGCACAAATTTTCTCGTCAATCTTCGTAACTTTTCTGAGAAAAAATAATGATAAAGTTATCTCTCTGTTTTTGTCAAACGTAATCTGATACTTTGAATGGGGTGAGTAATTTTTATCCAATTACAAACATTTCCCACACTTTATGTCAAGAAATAGGTGATGCATTATCTTTCCTGAAGAATAAACCTTAGCATTGAATTAATGGGGCAAAAGTACAAAAAGGAAAACATGTTGGTCACAGGCTCATAACAAAAGTGCATTATTAATTCATATACAAATGGATGATTGACTTTTGGCATTAATTTCTTTTGATTTTACTTTAAGCTATAGATTACAGTTATCAACGAATGAAACATGTTATTAACTTATAAGGAAATAGATTTATAAAAACTTTTTAAAGTGCATTAGTTCCTCATGTTCATTAACATATATTGTAATTTGTTTATGAATTTTTTACTTTTAGATGTAGACATAATTTTTTTATTACTTTACTATATTTATATTCATTCAGGTTACTTTTAAATTATTCGAGTATTCTCATACATTTTCACTAAATATTTCTATTTTATAAACTAATGTATCATGAAATTTGTTAGCCTGAAACCCCTATTAGTGAGTTTTAAATATGGTTTTTTATAACAGATTTTGCAAAGTACAACTAAGGAAAATTTAATTCATAAATTAAAAATTATCTAATAAAAAAGTTGTTTATAAGTGTTTAAAGCCTTTATGTTACACGGAATTTATGCAATTGTAACTACTTTGATTATCCAAGGAATTTGTCAAATCTTTTATCATAAATGTAGCTTAATACACAATTCCTTTAATGAAAAAAAAACAATTTTTTTTTCATTCTTTTCACAAATATGTTTTAGCATTACGTGGAATATTTTAAGTTGAAACTATTGGCTAGTTAAAGTGGGGAATGGCATTGGTGTACTCGTCCTAAACAAAAATTTATCAGTTTTCAAAAATCAATAACTATGCCGGCCGACGCAAAATGCTTTGCCGACCAAACGGTATAGTGGTTAGCGTGCTGGCTTCTAGACCGCGAGGTTGCGGGTTCGAGTCCCGTGTTGGCATGGGTGTTTGTAAATGTATGTTGGTTTGTTAAATGACGAAATGTTTCGGCGCATTATAGCCCTCGTGTTGCTGACGGCGCCAGATAATCTGAATACAACCAACCAACCAATAACTATGAAATCTTCGTCTCTATTATAGTTTCTAACAAATATTTTTAAAATAGGATACCACAGACATTTCAAACGTATAATTTGGAACTAATTAATATTATTTTTCTACGTTATTGTACTAAATGATGGAAAAAAATCTCCTTTCTTTTAACAAACGGTCGTATTAATAATGAAAAGCCATTGTGCTTTCATTACAAAATAATCATGCAAATATTTCATTTGATGAAAAATGTTTTGTAAAACTAAACTTTTGCGCTCGAAGTTTTTCGTACATTTTCCAAATAAAATACGACAGGTACTTATTGCTATGCTGTTTAAACAAAAGGTAGAATAAAGGAAGGTTTTAAATTTATTTATTCAGTTTCTTCTTTTTACTTTCTCCAAACATTGAGTTTATTCACGTAGTTAATGACTTAACTTTTAACATTAAAGAGAGTGGGTTGTGTAATTTCTTGTAAACTTACGCTTTGTACAAGCATTCTCACCACGTTACTTCAACACTCATAAGAGCATAAGAAAATTACATTTTGGAAGATACTTAACATGGTTAATGCTGAAGATTTTTCTACTTGAAAAATACTCGCTACAAAGTAAATAAAGCCATATGTTATTATGAAAAGAGGCATAACCACTTCTTCCTTTTATATTGTTGAACAGAAAACGTAGTAAAAATGTGCAAGGTGCATTTTTTTTTTTTCCTTCTTCTTTTTTTTTTTTTTTTTTTTTATCTCAGCATTAGCATAAAATGCGTTTTGTGAGTCAACATGGCTATTTTTTAATATAATTATTCAAACCAATATCAGTCTTTTTAATTTGAAAATGAGTTTGATAATGTATCCCACACAATGCGATTCAATACTTGGAGATCCGCAGGTATAGTTAATACATTTCGAAGTTATTTTTATCTTTGAAATTTTAATTGGAAAATTTTACATTACAGAAATTATACATACGTTTGAAAGAGATTTTTGTACACTACGTCATCATTTCGTCTCAGTTTTAAATGTAAATAAAATATAAATACCGATAGATATATACCAATGAACCAATTACAAAATTTAGTAGGTACGCAAAATCAAACGAAAATTTAAATGAGAAACTATTAAATTAAACATGGGAAAAACCATATTATATAATATGAAATATCGAAACTATTTTTGCCTCTTTTAATTAAATAGTATCTGTTATGAGATAAAAAATTATGAAATCATAAAGACTAATTTAATAGTTTTCTCTTAAATTTTTTTATCAATATTTAATCAAAGAATAGTTGATTGTAATGATAACGTTGGATATTAACGATGGCTTCAATTGAACCAAAGCTAACACATTTTGTCCTCTAACACACTTTAGGTTTAGTAGCTTAAACGGAACTATTACTTAAGTTTCCATGCATTTTAATGGGAATTGTTACTTTTTTTAGTTGTATTTGATATTTTACATTTATAGACGGTGGCATATAAAATAGTTTACAAAATATACATATTTTAAATAAATCCGTTAGCAAGTCCCAATTTAAAAAAAAACCCTATTGTTTATGCCCAGTTATTTTAAGAAACTACAATCAATTTAAAATTTAAAATATATAAGTTTTGGTATAAATTTATTGAATAAGATTGGTAGGAGTGAAAGGGATTATAACTATAATAACTTAAATATTAATACACGAAAACAAATTGCATTTAAAACAACTTTTGCTTTAATATTATTTTTAACAAAATCAAAATTTATATGCTTAGTCTCTTTTTAATTCTTCTTCGTTTCTTGAGTACTTATGTATATAAAAAGGTGATACATGCATAAAATTTGTGTTGATGAAATTGAAGAGGGCTATAATGTTTGTAAATCATGTTGTAGCTAATATTACATTTTTATGTCGTAGTAAGTTCTTAACTTTTAAGTTAACGTTTTGTATTTATTCATCTTATTATTATTTTTTTAAAGCACATTAATATTTATGTGAACAAATATTATAAGTTTATGAAAAGTGTAAAACCAAACATATTTTTAAGTACTATTCCGAGAAATAACTTTTAGAAATTAACATTTAGTACACCAAAAAATAGTTAAACGTGTTTGACTATTTTAGATAGAGAAGTTAAGTGAAGCGTTTTAGGACTTTTAAATATAAAAGTATATATTTTAGTACATATATATATATATATATATATATATATATATATATATATATATATATATATATATATATATATATATATATATATATATATATATATATATATATATATATATATATATATCGCCTGTTGCATTTTAACACCAATAGCTTTTCTAATTTTTTTTTATTAACATATCTAAATAAATTTTCAACCAAAGGATGTTACTTACTATTCTGTTTTGATTTGCAGTCACATGTGCAAGTTAGATTGCAATCAGATACAGAATTTGCATATTACACTTCATTACTACTGAATAGTTTGATCTTTTGGCCTAAATCGATATCCGAATGAAGCGTTGGCAATTTCACGTCACTGGGGACTGATGGCCTGCACCCGCATTTGCAGCAAGTGTAAGAGAATACTGTTGGAACGGAATGGCAGATTTCACAAGTGCTTAATTTATGGCATCTCACTGGAAATCGCTCCGGATTACATGAGATTGGTTTTGTTTTTCTTTTAGGTCTGGAGTTTTGTTCTTCTCTATGAAAAATACTTCATTGCAGAAAAACATGCAAGTAAAAAAAGGCTTATAAATTGTTTGGAAATCGTAATCAAATCAAATAAAAATAAAATTACGTTACCATGTCCTACTATGAAACTAAAGAAAAAGAAAAAAAAGAAAAAAGGAAAAAAAAAAAAAAAGTGAAATGAGAAATGGATTACTCTCAATTACATCTTGCCTATAATTATCCCAATTTACTTATGTTTCTAATTTTCTCGGTTGCGTGCTGTTTTAGATGGTAAATTTGACCAAAAATTCTCTATTTTGGAGCTTTGAAACTTTGGTAATATTTAAAATCTCCATAAACACGTTTTTGGTCATGCCCCTAGTTTGGAAGATGTAGTTTAATATGAGTTACTCAGAATGCAATTTCAGAGAAATACATACCTAAAAACACACCGAAAAGAACATTTGGCGGCATATGTGAATAGTGTTGGTTATGAGTAAGATGATATTAAGCGGTGGCTTTTCCTTTCTTTCCCTTTTGGGCCTATAACTTAATAAATTAAATTTTTTAACTTAAATTTCCATATTTTTGGTGAGTTAAATTTAATTTATGTCAAATTCGACTTCGTAACGTGATTTTAAGTATTAAACTTCAATAAAACACTTTTAGACCCACTGCTAACATTTTTAAATATAGGCAGAAATTGACAATTGAACAAATGACAAATCACATAAAACAGAGCTTTAAAGGGTGAGGAATATCCGTAAAATGTGACATCATTCTTCAACTGAATATCAACTTATTTCCATAAAAAATTTACTTTAATGGAAAAAAATAATAACTGTTTTTCCAACATAGCAAATTTTTTTTTTTTTTTTTTTGCCTGCTAATTTTCGTTTGGCTATAGCTTTATAAAAATTAACTTTCATTTTTAGGGATGATTAATGTAGGAATTCGTAAACCTATGTTTATGTCTCACTAGCCATTTAGACATCCCTACTCATAGTGTAAACTCCAAAAATATAATTACGTGTGGATATTTTGCATGGAGGGGAGATTAACTAAGTGTGCAAATAAGCAATTCGAAATTTACCTGAAATCTCCTTGAAATAATTTTAATCTAGAATGGCCTGCTTGATGCACAAGATCAATCCCTGTCTGCTTTTGAACAATTTCGACCCAAAGAGAATGGTTAGCCCACGTCATGATTAAATATTTTTCTTAATATCTCCGTAAAATAAATTATTGTTGTGGTTATTATTACTAAATTTTTTAATTAATGAAAGAAATGGTAGGAAGTGAACTACAAAATTGACCAAAATTAGTAATGGAAGTTTTGTTAGTGACAAATATACGAATATATAACTTTATATCATGCAATACATTATAAGGTTTGTTTAGGCAAAGCTTCCAACTTCAGTGTGAATTATGTACCAAGGTGATTAATGCCAATAAATGGTAGCAGCCACTATTTGTTTGCAAGCAAGTAAAATGTCTATGATGAACGTAACTTGACGCTGGTGTTATATAAACAACTTTTGGTGCATAATCCGGACCGGAGTTATAAGTTCATCAGTTTTGTAACACTTACGAAGGATCTAATGCAAAACAGAGATGGACATAAGAACACGACTTTATAGATAATTCGACAATAGTTTTGATAATTTTTAAAATTTAACCAATCATATAAAAGAACATTCTAGTTAAATATGTTAGTATATTTTGTTCTCATATTTGGTTTTTAAATTTATTTCAGCTAAATATTTAGTAATAAATATAAAAACATTAGCACACTAAGTTTTAGACGATAATATGAAGAAGAATAGTATCTTTTTTACTTTCAATTACCCGGTAATCTTCCATTAGACTGGTACTAGATAAAAAACCATAAATTACCGCAATAACTCATCCAAACTAACAACGCTCAATTTATTTATAATTCCTACAAACTGTTATAGGGTTGATATAGCAAACCTATAACAAAAAGTAATTATTTAGGCTTGGCGCCAACTGCACCAATTGGTACCCGTCTAACGGAAGAGTACCAATTACCCATATGGTAACATACGGTAATAAAAGTGTTGTTTTCAATAAAAAAAAAATGTGTGTGTGTGGGGGGGGGGGCATTTTTACACATTTTGGAACGTATCGAGTTCAAAAAGTGGTGTAGGAAAAAAAAATGTATGTATGTCTATCTGTGGTCAGCATAACTTCCGAACGGATTGACTAACGGTGTTTAACTCTTGCGTGCTTGTCAATGGCTGTCATTGCAGTTGTCATTAAGGTTTTCGTCAAAGTGCATAGTAACTGCCATTGAAAAATTTATGTTTTCGACAATTATCAAAAAATGACTCTAACGATTTTGATAAAAAACCGCTGTGATAATCGCTTTCAATTGTTCTAAACAACCCCACTTCTGAAATTTTAATAAGTTATAATAATTTTAATAATTATAAAAGTTTTCTCATCTGTTTCTCGTGCTCGAAAGAAAGGATAATGTAATAATGATCAAAAAACATATCTCCAATACATTTTGGCAATATTTTATTTTTTTGCCAATGCATTATCGCCAAACTGGCTATTTTTTTAAAACAAAAAATGGAAATTTGAAAATGAGTATAATAAATTACATCGATCCATGTCAAATTTAAAAACAGTGGTCAATTTTAAAATGTAACTGAAGTTCTGCAATGTTCCACACCCCTAGTTTCTAAAGTTTTACAGTCAAAAATTTAAAATTTTTGTTTTTACATGCAACGTACCAAGATTCAAGCAGAGTGTAAGAAATAGTTAATCTAACTTCGTGAAAACTTTCTAATTGTTAGACATTGTACTCTAAGTGAAGTACTTTTACTCAGTTTGTGGAAACCTTCCAGGTTTTAGAAGTTTCTTTTCTTGTTAGAGTAATTACTGTATGAAAACCTTTTCTGGTATAAGAACTTTCTCAACTTCTTTGAAAAAATAATTAATACTTGAAAGATTTTTACATGATGTCAGGGATCATATTTTAAACATATACTCTCTGCAACTAAGTTCTTATTTTTTTTAATCACATTTTGTTTTAAGACAACTTTCACAAAACAGAAATACATATTTTTAAATCCCACAGTCATTTAATAACAATATTTTTTTTATTAGCTTTTAAATAAATAGTTTCAATTAAGATTATTGGAGTATTATTTTGCTTGTGGTTGTATTTTGCCCACCGTTTGCTTAAACGAAACGAATAGTTAAATAAATTCCTTAAAAACGATGAAAATAAGATGACTAAAATAAAAAGAATAATATTTATAAAACTATGGAACTTCTAATTGTGTATGAAATTATGATCGAATTTCTGTTGCTTCTAATAATACTTTTTTTTTTAATGAAAATAATTTTACGTGCTATTTAAAAATACTTTTAGTTTAAAAAAGTAAATATTACACACTGTTTATATACTTCAGCATCTAAAAGTGGCTATCTTTTTAAACTTCAGTCCCAAAAGTCAACCAGAAAATTTCTGTGGGAGGTGTTCTTAATGAATAATAGTATCTTAATAGTACCAAGTTTACTTCTATATTTATCTATAAAAAATAACTTTTATGCTGTACTTCTCATCTAATTGTACTTTCTCATTCCATATGTTTCACATATCATCAATATTTTCAACATCAATACTACAACGAAAACAGCTTTTCTTGCCTGATTTTCAAAATGCTTTAAAATAACAAGTATTTGATATTTTTAATTGATATTTTTTATGCAGCAAAATGTCTATTTCCTTCTTTGAAAAACATTAATTATTTTAATCAAAAGTATTTTTTTTTTTAAATTATGAAGTGAAACGTAATGATTGAAAATTTAGAAAAAAAATTATCAATATAAGTTACCCACAATATTAAGAAAAAGTTATTGTCCTATCCGTTTAAAAAACTTTATGGATATGCAGTGATATTTTTACATTCTCTGAAGCAGTAATTAAGAATATAGATGACAAATTTTTTCATAAAATATTATTTATAGTTAGAGAAACTTTTTAAAATTTAAATTTTAATTTTCCTTTTTACACAAAAATATTTTTATATGGTATCAAAGGATAATTCTGTTTTAGTGAATAAACCCATAAATTAGCTTTAATTTCCAATATTAATATTTAGTTCATGCCAAAAACTTAATAAAATATTTTGTGGGTAACTCCTGTTAAAAAAAAAAAAAAAAGAAAAAAAAAAAAAAAAATCCTAAATTTTTCATCTTTTAATTTCACTTGATAACTGCAAAAATTTGCAATTAAATATGATAATCTACTTTTTATTTTAAAGCATATCGAACATTACGCAAAAAAGCTGTTTTTATTGCCGTCAAAAGGTTTAAACTCCCTTTTATCTGTCTCGTACGTATGCCAAATTATTAAAATGGTATTTGTTCAACTTTCGAGATTTTACAAAACAACCAATATGTTGGGACAACATTTTATACATGTAACCTCGATAATAAATAAACTCGAAATTTTCCTCGTTTCTTTAAATTCAATTAGAGAAATAGTTATATTTTTAAGTAAATGGACAAATGCTAATATCTGGTCGATTTTACAATAGATTAAAGAGTCTTTAAATACAAGAGACCTCGTTTCTTTGAATTCAATTAGAAAAAGAGATGTATTTTTAAGTAAACAGACAAACGCTAATATCTGGCCTATTTTAAAACCGATTAAAGAGTCTTTAAATACAAGAGCATGATTTTTTTATGTTATGAGATTTACAAATATGTTACGACCTCATAGCTCTTTTAATGCGATACTGTAGGAAAACTCAGTCTGGATTATGGTAGATTAAAAACGTATTATTATTAAGTCATTCCCGATTGCTAAATGTTTCTTATTTATTCATTACAAAATATCTAAGGATCTTAAAGGTGTTCTGACCCTAAAAACCCTCCCTCTGGCTTCGCGCCTGCACGAAAGTGACTTTCGATGTTTAAAAATGAACATCTCCAAAACAACTACTTACAGAGGATTGAAATTATTTGCGAGTTCATTAGATTTTGTACATTATTAATTTTTCATGATTATGAATTTATGATATCAGTGTTAATGACATTCCAACTAACCTATAAGTAATTTTCCCTGTAAACATCACTCCCAGTGAACAGATTTTAAAGAAAGGAAGTCACATTTGTATAATTCTGTCGTAAGAAGTTTCTTATAATCCCGATTGTTCACCTTTTCATTTGCAACTGATAATACCAACTAATTCATTCAAAATAGCAAGAACAAACTAGTAAACTTACATCTATATCCCTTAAATGCATAAATCATTATGCAGTTTAAGGGTTGATAATAAAACCATATTCCATACCGTCAAACCTTCTGTTTATGTACGTATAGTGCAGGAGGTTGGATCAGCACTATCCTAAATTTGACAGCCTCCATCACCTGCATATCAACGGTTTCGAAGAAGGAAGCCTGGATTTCAGACTATTCTTCGTAACGTGACTTGCATCCTAACGACAAACTTTGATGAATTAAATAAGAGAGCTGGTTTAAAAAGTTAACAACTTTTAATTAACAAAACTTCATAATAACTGTTATAAAAAACGACACTTAGGATGTTGAACTCAGAATTAAAATTGAAGTGACACTAAGGAGGTCGAACAAGAACTTAAGAATTAGATGCGAAGCAGGTGATTACATTTCGGACTCTGCTTATATAGCACAAGTAATTTGAATAGCATCAAAAAGTTATTGACTGCTTGCAGCTTCTTCCAAACAAATCACAAACATTCCCAAACGAACCTCATAACTAATTTCCTAATGCAAAACAGTAAATATTCTGTTAGTTCTTATAGTTTAGTTTATCTCTGTGTTCAATTGCTCTGCAGTAAAAGGAATATATTAAAAACATCATATTTCAAAATAAATTTCTAACTACAATGAAATCGTTTAAAAATTAGTGGTATACATTCTACTACATTATTTACCCAGTAGCACAAATCCACTGGACAATATCAGCTAGACACTAACCAATCCCGATGTGAACCGTTGTAAACTGGCCGTTGTTAGGGGTTTTGGCTAATCTTGCCCAGTGCTGGGTAAAATATACTGGAAGTTTTGAAATGCTGATGCAGAGCTCTAAAATTGAAATATAGTGGTATAACAAAGAAAAGAGGAGAAAATATGTCTTGTAATGGTTTTGATATTTTTAAAATTTTTTTTTTTTTAAAATCGAGTATTTTGGAACAATGGGCGCAATTTGGCATGAACTAGCCAATCTACCCAGAACCCCTGTTTCCAACCTTGGACAATACCACTGTGATAAATAGGTTAGAAGAAGCCCTAATGTCGATTGATTTTGCTATATTTCACGAGGTTGCGAACATTTAGCATTACAATAAAAATATTATATGTTTATATGTATGTTTTATGATTATAACAATCTAATCTTAAATATATGTTAAGTTTCCCAGTACAGAAAATCCTGTGACTGATATAAAAATAAAGGATCGTCTTTCACATTTTTTGGTGATAAAAACAACAGTTAAAATGGATTGGATAGTTTCATTAACTAATAAAATGTTTTAATGAATTAATGTATTTTTCAAAGAATTATTATCTGCATAACTAAATGAATAATCTTATTATCTTATATAATGAGATTTCAAAATAATCTTTTGTCACTAACCAGTATGAAAACTATCTTCGAAAAAATTCAAATCGTTTGAATCTATAAAAATACAAACCTTCAAACTAAGCAGTCTTTTTTTTTTTTTTTTAAAGTAAACGAAAAATTCTTTAGGAAGAAAGTTTATTTTCTTAAAAGCAAACATCAGAACAATATGTGGTCTTACGAAATAGAAAGTTAGAATTAAAAACCTGGTATTTGATATCGAAAAAGAATAGAAAACGAAGCTTTGCTAAAAATAGAAAAATCGTTCTTTAAAAGAAGTTCTATTTGTAGATGAAAACCTAATCAAGAAATCGTTGTTAAAGAGTACAAACTAATTCTAAAGAAAGAACGAGACAAATCTTTGAAAGTATTTAATTAGGTAAGCCCTTAAATCTTTATTCCATTGTAAAGCATAATAAAACGAGTATTTTAAACTCAACTCTTTAATAAACATGAATCTCTACATTTCAACAATCCACTGCAAAAAATAAATAGCAGCAAATGAATTCTAAAAGAATAAATCCACAATAAGAATATAAACATAGAAATGTTTTTATTACATTTTGACATTTAAATAAATAAAAAAAAAAAGCTCAATATTGTTATGGTCCTTAAAGAAATAGAAAGCACTATGATCAAGAAAGAAAAGGGGTGCAGATATATCTGCAATTACTATTTCATAATGCATTCGAGCAGTTTCTTAAGAAAGTGTGTTTGCAAACAAACCTAAAGATGACTAAAATGATAATTTTATTCAAAATATCCTCTTCTACGTCTTGGCATAAAGTAATGTTGTAGAAAACTCTGAGCTTTTGCAATGACCCCTTAAAAATGCATTTTCCCTTATTGGATACTTTACTAAACATGAAGTATCCAATAGAAGAAAGAAAACATATTTATACCTTTCCTAGAAAACTACTGACGATGCACATTCCCTCTTTCGAAACTAGATGACTCACGCATGCAGTCCATACAACAAATAAATTGGGTTCTTGAGACAAAATCTTTCATCTTTAAAGTTTAGAGGATTTCTCTTTCTTTGACTATTCTAAAGCACAAAAAAATGGATTAAATCAATATATTCCTGATAAAATAAATTCTATTCTATGACTTGAATAGATTTTCAATGTTGATAGTTTTTACCATCTAAAATAAATTTAAAGTTGTTTCCAAACGTATTTTCAATGTGAATTTTTGTATACTCGACATGAATAATAATTTGATGTAGAATAGGCTATTTCGTTATTGACGTTCCAGAGGATGGCCAAAACAAAAATCACATGACTGTTTTCTGAAAGAGCAGTATGAAATGTACTTTATGTCCAAAAAGTCTAATATTTGCGAGAAAGTATTTGAAATTCCAAAGGAAAAATGCCTGAAAATGTTCAACAGAGAAACTTTATGAATGGTCTTTTATAACAGAAATTTCCCAAGAGATTGCAGAGAGATGATATTTCTCTAGACAAAAAGAGTATTGGGTTGAAATCTATAATTTAGAAATATATTGAAAAATCAAAGATCATACAAACAAACTGTGTCGATATATTTCAGCTTTATTTCTTTTATAAGTGTTATTTTATTAACTTTTTGAATTTCTTACCATTTCGAAGTGAATTTATTTCTGCTAAATTACAACTGTTGCAAATGGCAATTTAATACCTAATTCCTAGAGACATAAGACATTATTTTATTTTTTAACTAATAATAGATTTTAAAAGAAAACAAAAATATTCATTTATTTTGACATTGATGACATTTCATTTCGAAAAAATATTGATCAATATGGGGAAGTAAAATTAATTAAGAGGAGTCGTTACCCTCTATACTGGTGATGTTAATTTGATATATATTTCATGTACTTTTTTCTCAGAAAGTACTTGAAATTGAATTCTAATTTTTTTGAAGTGCACTTAGCAGACACTTGTTATGCTATTGAAGTTGGTTTTCAATCGTAATTCATTTTTTTTTTAATGAATTATCGTGAAATTCGCTAAAATTTTTAAAAATCAAAAGTTTTTTTTTTTATAAATATTTTTTAAAAATAACCACACAAAAAAAAATCTCACTTCAGTATATACAGATAAATAAAAGGAATATGTAATAAAAAATTTTGGTAAATAGTTTGTGCAATTTCTGAGAAAAATATACATGAGTAATAAAAAATTTAGTTTTGAGGAAAACGTATTTTAAAGAAAACATTAATTACACTTATAATACCAAATTTCATCTTCAAAAAGTTATTAAATGTACTTCTGAATGAGACATTATTACAAAAGAAGTATAATTTTAAAGGGAAGAATTTAAATTTTGATAAAAAATAATAAACTCAATATTATTTTTTTATAAATTTTAGGTTATCAACTCCCCTTAACGTAAATTTTCTTAATTTTTTTCTAGGTCACTTTCTTGAAATCAGGATGTTCCAAAACGTGATAAAATGAAAAAAAAAAAAAAAAAATCACAAATTTATTTTTTACCGAATGCTATACTTTTATTACTGTATGTATACAGAAGGGTAATTGAAAGTAAAAATTACTTGAAAGAGCTTTTCTTTTACAGTGGATCGAACGATAAATGGAAAAATGTGCCCAACCACGTCGTGAATTCTATAAGAGTAGAGAATTTGAAAAGACTTCAATTTGAAGAGGGGGATTGTAGTAACGAGTTAAGCAAGCTAAATAGGCCTTGTGTAGCTGTTCGTCAGTAATATATTTTGTATTTGTATTATTTTCTACAAGGTCTCTCACTGTACGTATATAACTTGTGTCTGCATGCATCATTTACAGGCAAACAATAAATGCTACATATTTTTTTTTAATCATAAAGTGGGGGGGGGGGGGGATAATAAAATACACATATGGCATACAGAATTTTAATATTTCTTGAAATTTATGTATTTGTACATCTCTAAAGAAGATTAATTTACATTTCCCAAGATATTTTACTTTATTAAATAAATGTTTTTTGTTTTCTTAAACCAAGATACTAATCTGATTCAACCCCCCTTGTGTGTCAAAAACAAGTCTTTTTATGTTATTTTAAAGCACGAATGGTTTTGTAATTTCAAAAAAAGTTGTACCTTGCCTTTTCTCAAATAAATATGTAATAAACAAGAAGGTAATAGATGCAGAATTTTGTTTACCTTCAATACAAGCTTGTTAGGTTTATAATATATTTGAGAAATTATTTGATTTACATAAAATGCTATTTTTAAATCAAAATGTTATGTCATTCCAAGCCAAACTTTTATTTTTGTCTTTAATAATAAGATAAAGGTTTTTTTATGATATATGAAACTAGTTTTTTTATTTCACAATATGGTACAAACTGTTCTACACTAATCAATGAGAAATACATCAATTAATATACTATGACGCTTTGAACAACTTGAAAAATCCTGATTAATTTTATAAACTATACATGTCCTGCGCGTCAGTAAGTAAAACTGTTTAACTGTATCTTTATTACTATAATCTTACATAAAAACTAACTACACTAATCACAAGCAGTTCATCGTTATCCTACCACTTCATTACACCAGTCACTTCTTAGGTTGGTTAATTAATCTCTTGAGAAAATCTCTGCTAAAGCTATTAGGGAAGGATGAAAAGTTTTACACAGTCACTAACATCTTTTCTGTTAATTAAGAGAAGAATGTTGTAGAGGAAGCTATGTGAGACAAGTATCGAAGCATCAACTAAGGATTTACTCTAAGTCTTAGCTTTATACGATAAATCGTTTATGTCCATCACTTATGTTGATGCTAATATTTTTTTAATGTTTGAAATTAGACAAAATAATAAAATTTTAACGAAAGTTTTCTATTTTTTTTTTAAGAATGAAAATAAAGATTTTTTTTTTCACAAGATATTTGCTACATGTGTACTGTCTATTATATAAGAGCTCCCTCCCACTTAATAGTCTAGATTAAAACCGCTGTAAAAACAAGACTCGTTGATTTAGAATAGGCATGAGACATACAAAAAAAATTGTCATCCGAAAACGTTATAATACGGCAATTTAAATATATTTATCTTGGAATTCCCCATGGAAAATGGGGCTAGTATTGTTTCTACTTCAAACGGACAACGCTAGACAACCTGACAGGAGCTACTCTTATGATATACAGACATTTTTTTTATAGTAATACTTTTTGTTTATCTAATGTATCACGCTATAAGAATCAGAAATCAACCATACTTAAATTACATATAATGAAAAAGACAAATATATTAGATAAGAAAAATTAAGTAGCGCACCCAGAAATGCCACCCATAAACTAAAGCCCTTGACAACTGAATAAAGTGCTGTATTGGTTCGAATCATTATTCTTATTTTAGTGCGAAGATACATTTTTTGCATTTTTGATGTCATCAAACTTGTAAGATGTTGAAGTTTTTCGAGATCTTTTTAATTTTTCTTTAGAGGGATTTCTATGTGAAATTGTAAACAAATTGATAATTAATTTTTTTAGGAAAAAAGTTGCGATAATTTTGCAATGGTTTTCATGGTAATTAATTCTTTAGATTCATATTTGTTAAGCTATATACTATACCAGAACTATTGCAAAATGTGCAGGTTAATTGAAAATTTAATAAACATTTATTGGTATAAAATTTTCTACCTATAGCTTTAGATGTATGAATATTTGCTAAACTAGAAGATATTGAATAAAAATAATTTATAGTTTGATAATAAATTGATTACGCCATTAGTACATAATCAAGAAATAAAGCCAATGCTTAATGTAAAAAATTGCAATTTTTGTGACAAGCAATTCGCAATCTTAATGATGCTTATATTAAAATGCCTGTAAATTCAAGCATTGATTGTGTATGACATATTTTAAATTCAGAGGACTTATATCTTTTACTATTTTAACCTTAAAGGAACTGTAGATTATACAAATTTGTTAAAATATCACCATGAATATTTTTATATGTTCATAATCCTGTCAAGGTAATGATTTAAAGGTATCGGAAAATAGAAAAGAACATGAAAAGTTGAAGTGGCGTAAATCAATATCAATAAAGTTGTAAGAAAGAAACACTCGTCAGAAAAACCTGAAATTTTACCTGTATATACTAAAAAAAAAAAGGAGGAGAGGGGGGGAGGGGAAATGGTATAGCATAAAAAAATTCCAATAATTTTTTTCTTATGCCAAACCATTTCCCTGTTCTTCGTGTACATGGAGGTCAAATTTTTAGTCATTCTGACGCGTGTTTCTTTTTATTTACAGCTTTTTGAAAATTGGACATTCATTATGAACAATCTGTACATAAAAATTATAATTGAAACTATCTTATTTCGTACTTAAATTTTTACTTAATGTAAAATGACAAGTAGCTTTAGTTTGCATTTCTCACACTTCATCACTTATTGGTTATAATTATTACTGTCATAATTTTAACCACTCTACAAGGATAATAACTACTTTTCAATAAGAAAACATAGCTTTATTTATATTTGTAATGTATTAGTTATGCAGTAATATTCAAGCTTATTGTTATGGTGTGTTTTTATCTGCATCAAAGAATAAAGAAAAAGTATTTCTTCTCGAGGGCGTTCTATAGATTTCTTCACAAATACAACGGGTGGCTGTGGAACATGACATTTGGCGCCTAGGAGGCAGATGTTTTGTTGAAATGCTTTCGGAAGTATTTCGAATCATAAAAAAGATATGGGAAATAAACGAAAAGAAGTGAATGTCAGCTTGAATTAAACAGAAACATGACAGCTTTTTTTTATCGGGATATTTGTGCGATGAACATTAGCTCAAAACATATAGAAGAACTCGAGAAAGATTTAATATTCTTTTGTTAAGATAGAGGGAACATTTTCGTTTCTGTATACATTTAAAAAAAAACTAGTTTGAGAGATACCGTTTGAAACTAAAATTTTTATTGTTTGACATATTGAAAGTACTTTACTGATCACTTTTTTATTTGTCACATTTTAAATTAAATTAAATTAAATTAAATTAAATTAAATTAAATTAAATTAAATTAAATTAAATTAAATTAAATTAAATTAAATTAAATTAAATTAAATTAAATTAAATTTTTAATTGACAGTCTTTAATGTAAAAGTATGGATTGAAACGCTTAATATTCTCTCGTAAGGTTCTGAAACATCCCAGCTGCTTAATCTGTTATTGAACAAATTTTAAAGGAAAGAAATAAAAGCATTCTATTATGTTAAACATAATTTTTTGTTAATAATGAAAAAGAATTAGTTTCCTCACTTTACCGAATTAATTCAAACTTTTTTTTCAATTTCAAATTTTTTTTTTGGTAAATGACAAAACAAATATAAAATAAAAATTACTATTAGCGTTTTAGACACGACTTGGTTAAATTGGAGGGACAATGTCGTGTTTAATCTAATTAATTTCTTCAGATTGAAAAAAAAAAAAAAATATCCGAACTTTAAGTTCCAGTTTTCACGCAATCTCGTGTAGTTAAAAGTAATCGACATTAATAAGAGAAGACTCTTCCATTAACCAACCATAAAAATCATGTAAAAAATCAATGAGCATTAGAAAACTCAAACGCCAAATAGACAGGAACTCTAGAAACTTTCAATATATATGAAAACATTATAAAACGATTCTGTAATATAATTCTGTAATACATGATCTCTCGATAACTAATTTTAATTTTCACACTGACGCTTAAAAGTTTTTTCACACTTTTAACTAGCACTTTTATTGCAGTTTGAGAAACCACTGACAACATGTTAGGGTTCAGGGAATTAAAAATTTCAAATCTTAAATTTATGAGGCATAGTTATGTAAGTGTAATTGCAGATTAAATTACAAAAACTACTCACATATAAACCAACATTTTTAATTTGATCTTAAATTTTAAAAAATTCAATAATTTTACGCTTTGAATTTTTTATATAATGCCAAAAGTTCTAACCGAAATTACAATTTTTTTTTATGATAAATTACCCACCAAAGGCTTAATATTAATTGACTACGACATTGTTTGATATTATAAATACAAAAAATCTTAAATATTCTGTACTAAAATTTCAGATAAAATTATAAATAAAAATTTGAAAAATTCAAGAGTTTTTTTTTTTTACATGAGTAAATAAATCATTCACGATGACACCTTAAATGAATATAATTAAATAAACACATGCATTATCTCATGCTTTTATAACTGTTTCTGAGTAATATCGATAGAAAAATATCAAGTTTTCTAATTACAAGGTGCGCAATCAGAACAAATGTAGCTCATCATTGAGTATTGTAAATACTGATAGATATGGAAATGAAGATGTGTTATTAAACAGTATAAAATGATTAATATTACATTAATTAAAAATAAACAAAATATTAACTAAAATAAAAATTAAATTAATGAAAATAAATATTTATTTACTTAAAATAAAAGTTACAATGGTATTTAAATTTCAAATTTGAATAATGATTAAAAATTAAATAATAATTAAAAAAATAAAAAATTATTAAAAAAATAAGTCATAATTATAAAAATGAAATAATTTAAAAAACTTAATTTATAATTTAAAAAACTTAATTATTATTAAAACATTATATAATAATTAAATAAGTAATTAGAAATTAAATAATTAATTACTAATCAAATAATTAATTAATAAACAAATAATTAATTCAATAAGTAATTGGAAATTAAATAATTAATTACTAATCAAATAATTAATTAATAAACAAATAATTAATTATTACACAATTAATTAATAATTATCTAATTAATTAATAATTATCTAATTAATTAATAGTTATCTAATTAATTATTAATTATCTAATTAATTAATAATTAAATAATTAATTAATTAATTATTAAATAATTAATTATTAAATAATTAATTAATTATTAAATAATTAAATAATTATTAAATAATTCATTAACGATTAAGAAATGCTTATTAATTAATTTGTAATTAATAATTAAAAAATTAAATAGAAATTACAGTAAATATATTAATAATAATTGAAATTTGCAAATTTTGAATCAAGGACCGTGAGATAAACTAAAAGTCAAAACTATTCTTACCCGTGGGTCTAGGAGGCATCAATTTTCCACTTGGGAATGCAGACCTGTTGTGTCGTCCAAATGGACTTATTGTAACAGGGCTGGAGAGATATTCCATTGCCGTGGTACTCTCGTTGAAAATAGACGGAGAATGACTATTCATCATCTACCTATATGATTTTTAACACGGGACACGTTTCTCTTTTGCCTTCTTATAGGTTCGAAACATTGTCACTCACGATCTTGTCCTTTGAGCAAAAATTCCGATGAGGGAGGATGTATTTGTTGAATAATGAATTCAAATGAGTGATTAGTGTTGAACTGTTTCAGATTGCTTTTATCTATGAATCAGACCAAACTTCTATGAAAAATGATCTTAAATATCTTTGATTCTCCGGTAGTCTAATTCTCTTTGTAAATATTTAGAAAATGACGGCTGAAGAAAGTTAATATCTTCAATAATCAACTAATCAATGGGTGTATGCGTTTTTTCAGACGCAGTCTATACTGAAACGGTATCTGTATGTATAAGTTTTCTGATATATTTTAGCATTGGTATATTAAAAAAATGCTTTTGCTCAAAAGTTGAAAATTGTATGCATTTGGACATTCCACAAACATCGGAAATTTTTTCCAAATCTAAAAATAGCCCACAATTCTGTTCGAGTGCAGTGCAGTTTTGCAATCGAAGTAGCCTATTTATATATGGCTATTTTTATCGCCTAGATCAGTGCCTCAAGACACCAGCTTTTTTTTTTCAAGAGATAGGAAGTCCATGTATTCAGCGATCGAAGGATCTATCATTTCTGGAAGTGACATTCCTTCTAAGCAAAAGAAAAGTCTTTTCCATATCCGTCAGGAACATTTCTCAGAGAGAAAAGAAATCTTTCCATTTCTTTTCGAGTGTGGCTTGACACAACTGCTTCTATTCCTTTCTGTCCTCAAACCTTACGAAATCGAAGTATTTCCACCGTTTTTTGTGTTGTTATGATCCTCCATCTTTAAATGGATCTCTTGAAAAATCAGGTATTCAGTGCATCTATTTCTCAGCACTTGAATTTTGATTCTTCTGTTTGAAAAGTGCAGACAGAACCTAAGAAAAGAAAAACGTAAAAATAAAAATTATTATATGCATATATCCGATGACAATGTAAAATGAATAAAGAAGTTGTAATTCTTTTAAAAATCAAAATAAAAGAGTTTTTTAAGCATTTATCTTAATAAAATCCTAAAATAATACTAGGCATAATAAAATAAAAATGTTAAAACATTTTTTTATTTACAACTTTTAACATCGGTTGCATCTAAGATTGCGTTTTAAACGAAATCCCAGACGACATAAGTTATTTTGGATATTGGGTAATGTTTAAGCTGAAAGCAACTTTTTTTTATCTTCATTTATAAACAGTTACAGCCAACTTGAACATTGTATTAAATTATTTAAAAATATATATTGTTATAATACAAGAGCATTTAAATACCCCTTCAAGCACAATAGTCTGTCATTAAATAGTCTTTAATGGATGCAACATTAGAAACCACAGTGCATAAATTCCGATATTAAAGTCCTTTTTCTGGTAAATTGCACAACATTTATTGCATATTTATGACTCTTCTTCACCTTGTAGCAATTTTTACGAACCAACTCGTAATATTTTCATCCAAGAACTTCGAATCAAAGCTCCCAATAAGCGATCGAATGTTTTATTACCCATAACCCGGAGTTAATATCCAGTCATCCAAATATAAAGTGCACCCCCATTCGGAACATAAATTTCAAAGGTTGATGGTAAAATCGATCCTCGAAGTACAATTAATTTGGTCAATAAGTGATGCAAAGGCAGAAAGAAGCTTCAGCTAAGAATGTACCTTGTCGGACTTAATTGCTGGAAGTTCTTCACGCTTTTTCTCTTGTCCTCTTTTATTGATTTCGAATGACTTATTGCTTCTTTCCTTTTGTTCATATCGATCAATATTTTTACTGATGACCCTATTGCATGGACAACTGAGAGTGACTTATTGGTTTATTTCTTTGCTATTTTCTTATTCTGTTCATTGGTTACTCTTCTTAATATTCTGTTTCAGTTTGACTTGAACTGATATTGAAATTCCCAGTCATTTTATGTAATGAAGTTTATAAGTTATATTTATATTGTCACTTAGGATGTCCTTTTTAATTATATTAGCTGCAACATTAGAATTTGCTTGTCCTTTTCAGACATAAGGAAAGAAAGATAATCCTGATTTTTCCCTACTTCATTACAATAGCAATAGGCTTTAGCTTGGATTTAAGAATGATAGCAATTTGAGCATAAATGTAGAAATTTAATTAATAAATAAAACTTACTTAATGACTAAAGAACTTAAATGAAATAGGAAGCTTATTCAAAAAAAAAAAAAAAAAAAAAAAAAAAAAAAAAAATTAAAATGCATGCAGTGCACTTTGGCTTTTATATTACTTAAAAAGTATTAAATAAATTTTATATTCTATAACTTAATACTGCTCACTTTTTGCTCTAGGAATAACTTAATTAAGTTTATAAAAATAAATTTTGACCAAGCTTTCGTATATTTTTTTTAAATCAGCTTTATCTTGTTCATTTACAATCAAAAGGAATTTGCATTCCCCCTCTCCAGTTGACTAAGGTTCCTAAATATTAATCATATGTCTTTTAAAACAAACTTTACAGATTGTATATCAATTACACATTTATCTACATGAGGTATGAGGTTATTTGTTATACAATTAAAACAGAAATAAAATGAACAAATTGGATATAAATGTACACATTAAGCGTAAACTTTCTGAACGTTAAAACAATTTAAAAAGTAAAAACTCGTACCTATACGAAGAGATTATGTTGCCTTAAATTTATAGAATGCATTTAAACCATTCCTTTAACCTTATTTCTTTAATCATTGTGAGTTCTTTGAATAACTCATTCATAAGGGTTTATAAGACAATATTTTTGAAAATAAAATTTCTATATGTAAAATACAAAAGGCCTAATTCAATGAATAATCACTAACTTTAACATTTTCCATATAACAATAGCTCCGAACTTTAACACATATATCAGCAAGTTCGGAGGTAGAAAAGAAAGCTATTCCAATCATACAAATTACTAAAAAAAAAAAAAAAAAAAAAAAAAAAAATACGATATATGAACACCTAGCAGCCCGTCCGCTCAACCAACCGAAAAGAAATTTCAGATATTGTTATTTGAAAGTATGCACTCGAGATTGGGAACAAAAGATCTCATGGTGACGGTAACAGAGAAAAAAATTTGAAATTTTCAATTATCAACAAGCACTTTTTTATCCTTGAGCAAAATTAATTGATCAGCCCATTAAAAAATCATAAATGGCGTTGGAATGATACTCGCACGATGAAAATTAGAGGCGTAACACATCGCACAAAAAAAAAACTATACTTCAAATAAAATAGATTAGAAAATTAAATACTCATATTTCCTATATTTTTCAGATGAAATCTATAAAATCAAATTTAAAAAAATCGGTCGAAGTCATTAAATTAAAAACAAAAATACAGCTTCAATAGAATCGACACTTATCGTTTCAAATGTGAATCTTATTTTACGTTATTTTTCTGATTGAGACATTATTCGTTGAACTATCGAGAATTTTTTTTCTTTCATGTCTAACTTCAAACAAGTCGAATGGTGTCAAGAAAACATAAAAGATGTTTGTGTTTCATGAGGTATAAAAATTCTCAAGATGGAACTAATGGTGTTGTGGAGTAAATAAAAAAGAATAAGTGTTGAATGAGACATGTGGTTCGATAGAAAGTTGTAGAGAAACGTTTCTTTATCTATAACCTAACTGATAGTTTGCTCTGTATAAAAGAGCTTAAAAAATTACTTCTATCATTTTGATACCATTTTAAGAGTAATTCAGTTATTTATTGTCCTTCTTTCTAAAACTAGGAGAGTAAATATAAATAGAATATAGATCAATTTCTTAGAAAAAAGGTTTTTCCCTCAAATGTCAAGTAAGTATAGTTAGCAAAATTTTGTCTTGCTATTACTTCAAATTGAACATGTTAGGTCATATTTTTGCCCAAGAGCGCCTATCAATTCCAACATTTTCAAATGACAACTTATTCGTTATTATTCTTTAACATTGACAACTGCAAACTATTTTAATTTGACAAAATATATGATAAAAGGAAAACTTGAATGAAATGTAGTTTTAATACTAAGAAGAAGGTAATTTTAATAAAGATGCTTTCATATACAAAATATTTACTATAAAATTAAGGTTCAATTTGATAAATACAAGTTTCCTTATACTTATTATGTATTTATCTCAATTCAAACAAATTTTGCATTGACTTCATATTTATTAAATGAGAATGCGATATGTTCGAAGAGAACATTTTATATTTGGGCCCCAGTACAATCCACAATTGTACAAGATAACGGTCAAAGAATCTATATACATAAAACTGAGTTGCGTGTACGTCTGAACCTTATTCGAATCCACATTTTCGCACCTAGAGGTACGAAATATGGTACATAGAAACTTTAGTACATGGCGATTGTAGAGAACAACTTTTAAATTCGATTAAAAGTTGTTTTTATTAAAATTTAATGACATTAAACAAAAAAATTTGGAATGTCAACGATATATTTTTACTACATAAGAATAAAACCATAATTTATTTTAATGTGTCCTCCTTATTTTTCTGATAATTTTTATGTATTGTAATCGTCTGTCCAATAAGCAGTTCGAATATTATTATAATTTTCCATATATTTACTGTCAATTGACGCTCTGCGTATGCGCCGTTTCAAAAAGTAATGCTACATAATATTCTGAATGTAAACATAACGACTAAGATTATTGAAATTCCCCGAAAATTTTCAAATCATTTCGAAGTTGATTTTTCTACTTATTCCCAAGTAAATATTTATTCATTTCATTTAGTATTCAACCCATAATATCAAAATTCATTCTTTTGATTGTTTTCATTTATATAGTGTTTTTTTTTCGTGTGTATCAAGTTCCATATTATTTAATCTAGGTATGAATAAATTTTTTGTATTATACATGTTTTACTATTTACGCCAGACTATTTTACAATTTACACCAGAAGCGTAGTATTTCATTTTCGATTTTAGTTCTTTGGTGCTTTATTTTGGTCGTGATTATGAAGTTGGTAAGGGGGTTCTACTTTCTCTCCTCTGTGTACAAATTTTTTTTGAAGAATACAAAACTTTTTTGGTACAGATGTAGTCTAAGACATCTCTTTGGCTATTTTATTATTTATATTTTAACACAATTTGGTACTATTCTGTTAGACGGGTACCAGATAAAAACCGCTAAATTGTAGATCTAACTAATCCAAACTAATGTGTACTTCCTATACTTAAAACTGGAGATACATTTACGCGTTATTTAAACGGGTAAACGTTTAGGCTAGCCGCCAACTGGTAACCACCTAACGGATTCATGATAATTAATGTTTTAATTTTATTTTAGTTACCGTGTGTTTTTATTTTTTGCATTTTTTTCTGATCGTAAAATGAAAAAACTCACCAATACTACATATGTTCCACTTTTTCTTAAATGTAAACTTCTACGTCTTTCAACGGGTCCCCAGCAGCGCTGTGCCACACTGCTAGTATCTAAATGAAATAAGGTAATGGCCGCATGTCAGGTTGGACATTGGTGTTTATTGAAGACATATTTCTTTTGCCAGAAGAAGTGAGTTTTGATGAAAAATGCCGTTTTAAATGGAAAAGTATAATATAAAACCCTGTAGTAAACGTATCAGTAAAAAATATAGCAACTAGTAAGATTCATTTCATTTTACAAAATACAATTTTGAATTTAAGATTTTCAAAATATAATTTTAAGAATTTAGAAAATAATCTCATACAATTTTTTAACAACTTAATCCAATTATTACTCTAAATAGTAGAATTCTTTAAAAATTCAGTATTTATATACTCCAAAATAGTATAAAATGATTTAATAACAACTTTAGTCAGAATGAAATCAATTTTAGTAAAATTACTTTGCACATACTTTCAGCAAAATAGAGATTCAGCCACATTAACTATTTCTAAGCATTAGCCGGTTCTCTTAGAAATAATCTTTCACTTGAGAACGCTGACCTTTTAAGGTTTCGATCTTTTTTCGACAAATAAGGCAATCTCAAACCCACTCCAGAAGTGATAAAAGGATTAAATCCACCGAAGAGGAACAAATAAGACTCTGTAGCACTGTAAATATCTCCCCGGAAATTAATTCCAAAGATCACTACTTTCTCAGTCTTAAGAGAATTACATTTGACAGCCAGTATTAACTATCTCTTGCGGTTGCGATTTGAGGAGGAAGGAAACGGTGTTTCATGGCTGAGTAAAAGGGATTCTGAAAAATAAAAGCTGGTATTTTTATTTCTTTTGGCTAAGAAGAGCCTTGTTTAAGAAGATATTAATTTCTTTGTAATTATATCATTGATTTTGAGAAGGAATGCGCTATCCAAGTTTTATAATTATTATAAACTTTATTGTCAGAATACAAGGGTGTTCTGTGTTGTTAAACATTATTTTGGGCAATTCTCTGGATGATGCAAGAACAATTTCGCTCATTTTTCTGTTCAAAAAACAGATTAGAATTGTAAAATAACAATGAATCTAGTAGCTATGTTTTTTTATATATATAATAGTAGTTTGTGGCAAAGTAATATGTAAAAATAATTTTTTTAAACAGATTAAATATACGTTTATAAGCCGCTAATGTATGGTACACAGACGTGTCCTGTGCGCTAGACTTTATAAATGCCTAGTTGAATGAGTTAAAATGATTACTTTTCCATATTACTTATCCACCAACTAATATTATATAAAACAAAAACATAACTACTTGATTCATCATAATTTTACAATTCTAATCTATTTACGAGTAGAAGTAATAGAAGTGGAAGAGCGAAAATGCCCCTTGAGTAATTCAGATAATTGTCTTTTTCCTGTTTTTGATTTTTTTATTCGAGAATAAATAACACTATATTAAACACTTGCGAGTTTTTCTCGATTACCACTTGGGAATTGCTTCAAGGAAATTTCGATAATCACTAACGAATCTTGAGCAACTTGTTTATTTAAATATTTTAAATAATTTGCTCGTATGCTTCCTAGTTTGTAGTTTAAAAGGTTTCACACAGATGACAATCAAGTTCTCTAGTTTAGAATACACAGTGATTTTTTTTTCTTTTTAAATTTTTACTGATTTTTCTTTAAATGAGAAAACGTGGGAGTATTTCGTATATCTATTTTATGATTAATGTTTCCGTAAAAGTATAAAGAAAGAAATAGTCTTCGTTTTCCCTGAATGTATTGCATAATTATGTTCATCGTTTTGTTTCAAATGTTACAGTAAGAAAGATGATACGAAAATATAATAAATGTTTCTGAAATTTACTATTTTTTTTTTTTTTGTCTGTCCCCTTCAAATATATAAATGTATGATCTATACACCTAGATACTTTTTTACAAACTTTTCTGTAGTTTCTAAAACGTGATTTGAATTGGTATAAAGATACTTTGTTTCTATGCTTAAACCTCCATCCTAAGGGCTTCGCGCCATAGAAACTTATAAAAATAATACTTTTTAAAGTCTTAGAATGATATATAATACATAAAATGCTTGCTTCCTAAACACACAAAACAATTAAATTTACTTTGCTTGTAAAACATGCTTTCCAGTGTGGCGTATTTGTCTGAAATAAATCCATTTTAATTTTTGGACTTGGATTGTATCAATAGTAGCTCAGTTTGTGGTTTAGAAGCACTCGTTTTTTGTATTCCTATTCACCACTTCCTAAATTTTGCTTTTAAGGTGAAAAAATAATTAAAAACATAATTTAAATCATTTTGAGAATTTAGCTTAAATATAATAGTACGGTAGTTTTTGAGTTAGCCAATATACATTTTTCAAGATCTTACGATGATTAGTTTAATACATCCACAGATTTAGTAACGATGCAATACAGTAAATTTTAAATAATAATGGATAAATAATAGGTAAGAAGTTTCGAAGTTTTGATACTATTTGCCACATTTCGTTATTTTACTATATATAAAAATACTTTCTTGTAATAAAATTTTGCTAAAATGAAATAAATTGTTCTCGTTTTATAGTACATCTTCCCTTCTATAATTTCATTAATTTATGTAATGAACTTCCAATAATTTCCTCACTATATTATTCTATATCCTATTATCATTTAAATCCTCCATAGTGACTACAATAGGAAATGATTCTACCTGCTTTTGGCCTTAATCCAAGTATCTTTTTCCGCATGAGACTTACCAAAACATTCTGCATTAATGAACAGTGCATATGCAGGAATCCTGCTCAACGGACCCGATGGGAAAGTAATCACTGTTTACCCATCCACTCGGCTTAAGATTTAAGCTCCTTAGGAAGCTGAGTTTCTGGGACAAGTTGATGGGAAGGTGAAAATGGCAGAATGGAAAGAATTAAGATGGAGAGTTAAAATGCCATGGCAACTCGTGCAGTCGACTTGTCGGAAAACTGGAATCTGCAATCGTTGCTGGTCATTCGGGATTTTCAAGTGTTATCAGGGAAATTACAATGGAGGAGCTTTATTTGTTTAGACATGGGTTATCGTAATGGATTTGGTAATATTTAAGAGAAATAGACTTAGTGTGGGAACTAAAGCATTATGCAACTTTAACATGACTTTCCATATTGTTTAGTAACTGAAATAAATTAAATTTCAATGAATTAAGACGTTAGTGGTATAAAATATTAAGTTGCATAAAACAAAAATATTTGAACTATGATTATATAATGGAATAACTAAAAAAAGGTATAGATTCAAATCGATAAAACTCGTTTACGCTAACGTATTTGAAAGTTATCTGAATAAATTAATAGTTTATGGAGAAAACTAAATTAATTTAAATATTTAAACTATGAACCAAAATAATTCTTAAATAAAAAAGTCAAGTTGGTTGGTTTGTACGCTGAACAAACTATTTTTTGCACAATAATCTCTATTCAGGCCGAGACCTACTGTTTTACGTGGATTACGAACCACAACGAACATCCATGCCTAACCTAGGATTCGATCCCGGCACCTTCGACTTGTGAGGCCAGAGCACTAACCCCACATCCAGCAAATGGGTTTAAAACGTCAAGTATTTTTAAGTTAAATAAATTAAAGCTTTTTATAGATAAATAAATTGATACAATGAAATTCAATATTAATTGAAATTTCACAATTCTATATCGAAGAATTGATCAATATATATATATATACTACCTTTTATATTTACTACCTTTAATAATTCGCTCTCAAATAAGCATACCATAACTTTATCTTTAAAAACTGTTCTTTGAAGTAAGACAATTCCTAGTAATTAATTCCCCAGCGCGGTTTATGAATTATAGAAAAGACTACGCTTGCTCTTGACAACTGAAAGCAATATATTTTTTTAGTTCCTAAATGGGTTTTATAATTTTCATTTCTTTGACATCTCATTTTTACACACTCAATTTGTGTTTCTAATTTATTTAACAATTACATACTGTACCGTCATTTATTGTAGAATATTAACAATGAATATTTTATTTTACATGCTCTAACGATGAAATACCATGCACACGAGCATTGATGCATTTGTTTTTATTATTTTAACTTTATTAAAGAACTCTAAATACAACATGGAATTTGGTAAGAATGCTGTATATGTTCTCTAAATCGTTTTATAGGATGCTTTAAGCAATATCATTGCAGTTTCATTCGTGGATGGAATTGAAAAATTTCTATTATTGCATCGAATATCAGTCTCATTTTACCGAAATATCACTATCGTAAATGTCCCATAAAATAATATAATGCCTTTCTTCTCTGAATAAAAACTTTTAAGTTCTTTTTATTCTCTCTAGCTATTCCATTTGTATTCTGTTAGCTGTAATGGTACTGCATTCTGGTGTAATATATGTTATAACTTTATAAATTATTGCACGTATTGGAAAATATTTTACAAGGATAGTAATTAATGTATTTTTTAATTTTCAAACAAGTTTAAAAAAGTAGAGACTAATTGATTTAATCCAGGAATTCAACAAAAACTTATTTTTATATTATTTTTTATAAAGTGAGTGAGCAACTTTCAGAAGATATTGCCATCTGTTGCTCATAGAAAAATACTTGCTTATTAAGAAAATAACATTTTGATGAATATAAATAATCCCTTACTTTAAATAAAAAGATAATATATATATATATATATATATATATATATATATATATATATATATATATATATATATATATATATATATATTATGTTTGTGCCTTTTTTTAAATCCCTTACATTAACTTCGATTTTGTGAGTTTGTCGATGGCGGCGGAAACTGCGGAAGCCTAATTAACCCCTTTGCCATCATCCAATCGGGTTGAAACTTAGCAGATAGGTTCGATGTCGATGACAATGCATTCCATCAAATTTTGAAGCTGTTACTGTCACTAAACGGTCGCTTTTACAGAATACCAATAAACCTACTTGTCGTCATCCAATCGCACTAAAATAGAGTATAACAGATCATTTTTGAAACTCTTTCCTGTTTCAAAATTGTTTTAATAAATAAATAGTAAAATTACTTTAACCATAATAAATATATGATATTTAGATGTGAGAGCATAAATTCGGGCTCAATTTTAACACACACATTTTGAAACTGCACATTTTCTTTTAGATGTGTTTTTGATATTTAAAATTAGTTACAAACACCAAGCATACGCTGTTTTCAGAATCGGCGCTGTGTTAATGAATATAAAAATTGGCAATGCATACAAAGGATTCATAATAAAAACTTTGTTTTTATGGTTATATTTTATAAAACAACGAATAAAATATTAGCGTATATATAAGCATCTATATTCGTATTTAAGTGAATTAAATATTAATAAAATACGAAGATTTTTTTAAAAGAAAGAGTTGGTTGAATAGTGTTATTTAAAAAAAAAAGAAGAAAAAAGCAGTTTGAAAATACAATATTTCCCATTGATAGGCTGTCCAAACCGTTGATGTTTTTGGTACTAGAATGGATTATAAAAATTAAAAAATAAAAAAAAAAATTAAAAAAAAAACCTTCTATTTATATCTCTAAAATTACTACAATAAATTATTATTAATATTTTTTGTGATCAAATTAAAAATCACTTACAAACCAGTGTAAGCTACAAATTTTTTTTTTTTTTTTTGAGAAATCAAAGAATTCTTGTCAACATTATTTTAACTTTGATAAAAAATATCCTACGCATCATCATTTATGCATGTTGATATGTAAGAAATATAGTTGTGCTCTCTGAGTTTGGTGTGATATAGTTTTGAGTAACAAGTCTTAAAACTACAAATAAACTAGCTAGCTTACATAATGTGTTATCTTATTAGGTTTTCAAATAGTGTATACTCTACAAAACTTCATTTTAAGAAAGGAATAAAAGACAAATAAAATTAATAAAAATTGTATCAAAATGCTTGTTATTAACTCTTAACCTTTTAATAAGTATTCTCAAGGATTAAATTTCATTTCTGACTTGATAACTACTCTTAATTAGTAAAGAATAAAAAATGTCAATTAAACGAACAACTTTTTTTCTTTAGCTTCACTTCGGGTAACATCATTTTTTGTAAGATACATGTAAATAAAAATTCTTAACTTATAGGTTTTTTGATGAGCTACAAACCAATCTATATTCTTCGTATCAGACTATAAAGTTTTATTTAAAAAAAAAAAAAAAAAAAAAAAAAAAAAATGTATAATTTTTTAAAAAATATCCCAAATATTTTCATCTGCAAATAAAACGTTTTCACATCGACGCATTTTTCAACTCTTATTCTTTAAACAAAGATCATCCTTTTACGGAGTTGACATTCGAGCTCGTAAGGTTGACATTGGGCAAGTTTCCAAGAAAGAAAAAAAAGCCGGTTCAGAGAGCGATTTGATACCCTGCCCTCATCTTAAAAAGTTTGTATTTCCACTTCGTTGGCCCTCTACTTCATATGTATGATTGAGATATTGTTCTGAACTGAGATATCGTTTGAGACAATTCAGGAGACATAACCAGTCGATTACGAGGTAATGTTTGTTATCATCTTCGGAAGCACATAGATCTTTGATTTAAAACCAATATATAGAACGCTGTATTTTTCTATTGTTAATAAAATCAATATGAAATGATACATTACGTCCGATTGTTATTAGATATCGTATCAAATAAAGGTAAAGAGTAAACCCAACTTGAAAATTGGAGATAGGTCGTTAGTGAAATGTTTGTAAGTCTTTTTTTTTTTTTTTTTTTTTTTTTTTAAATATTAGCACTCAATAGTTTTATATGTATCACACAAAGTTATCATGGAAGGTGAGAAAAGTGTCCTAACTAAAGAAATACATTAACAGTGAATAATTAACTATATTGATAACTAAATTGGCTCCACTTCCTACTCTACTATAAAAAAGTTTCATGGGAAGGTTGTTGAAAAGGCAAATGCCATCAGTGATTGTGTAGAAGGAATACAAATTGTGATCAAGCTGAATTAACAGTAACTACAGTGGAAGAGTGATGAGTTTGAGAAAAAGTTGTTTATTTATACAATATGAAAATTGGGCAAAATTGGGTGTTACAGTAAGTATAATGTATTAAAACATGGGGCACAATGAAACAATACTTATAATATTTTAAACTGGAATATCCAGTTATGTTTTGAGTCTCTTTATGCCCACTTATTCAATAGATTGAGCAGAAGTTGACCTCTTCACATGTTGACGTGACAGTAGAAATGTATAATTGTTGAAGACAATGACAACTATTTCATTTTGTTTCTGAGTTGCATGGAAAACTATTTCCATGATTTCCAATCCGATTGACTAAAAAAATGTTTTTTTCCTCCAATCCTATATATTTTTCATTAGTGCATAATACCAAAAATTCCTAAAAGCGAATATTATACCTTTCATTGATTATTATTAATATTTTTTTTTCATTTGGATGTCTTGCGTATATATTTACTGTTGTTTTTTAAGAAAATTAAAAAATACCTCTACAACTGTATTTTTAGGTTTTCCTTTGAGAAGGAAGGTAATTTCTTTGTTAAAAATTAGGATACAAAAATTAACACTTGCCTAAGGAACAGCCAAAATTAATGTAAATGAATCAGTGCTTTTGGTTCATTTTTGTAAAATCCCTTTACTCAGTCTGGTTCAATATGCAAGTTCATCAAACAATCCAGAAGTAAACATTAGCCCTATATTAGACTGACATATGATTATTTAAAATGGAATATTTATACGTCTCTATTATGCAAAGTAATTAATACACAATAATCAAATACTCTCATTTTATACTTTTAAAGATTGATTTAATATAAAAAACGAACGGATTCATTTATGACGAGTTAAATACTTCTCCGCAACATTTAACAAAAATAATTACTAGTAAGAGGTTTTAGATATTTTTAATATGACAAATATACAGGAAAACCACAAAATTATTTTTAAATTTTCCTACTATTTAATATGAAATGTTTACAAATTTCTATTTCAAAAATTGAAGTTATTTCAAACATGGCTTTACATAACTTGTATATATACTGCTATTAAATATCAACAGCAATTTACGTTAATGGATTCAATCTCTGAACCTAGGCACTCAATGAAAGTCGATTCGTAAACAGATAATCACATACAATTTTTACGTAAGCCTTAACAATTAGCTACACCATATTAACTTATTTAACCATTGAAAGAGAGGCGTAAAAGAAAGGAAATTGTCTTTCATGGTCCCTGATAGCTATTGATTTGTCAATTGCAGGTCAGTAAGGCGAGAAACTACTTTCTTGTGCAAAACAAAATAAATGGAGGGCATCGAAGGGTTGGCGTCACTTTGGCCAAATGACGCCATTTCAAGGAACAGCTGTCGGTTCCCGTTAATATTGTTACAAGGGAGGAACGGGCTATGAATTCTAAGCCATTTGAACAAAAGGCGCCGTTATTGCTTAGCGAGTAGCGTGCCGTTTACGAACGAAACTCACAAAGATTTTGAATGAAATAAACTGAGGACTACAACGAATTGCAAATTTAAATTGATCATAACTTTCAGATGCCTTATGCATTATTTAAGCTTTTCTAACTTGAATTTTGAAAATCAGCAAGAAATGGAGGTATAATTCTTTAAATACTTATATGACAGAAAGAATGGTACAAATAATATTTAAATATTACGCGGAAAAATATATCAAGCAGCATAAGCTCGCAATCTTTTACGTTAACCCCTGCACATTAAAAATTCATATCGTGGCTTTAGGGGAATACTAACACAACTGCAAAAATTGGAATTTTACAGGAAAAAAAAAAAAAAAATATATATATATATATATATATATATATATATATATATATATATATATATATATATATATATATATATATATATATATATATATATATATATATATATATATATATATATATATATATATATATATATATATATATATATATATATATATATATATATATATATATATATATATATATATGTAACTGGAGTAATATTGAAATATTGTTGTAATAAGTGTTACAGTTCTGTTTTTGTTCTCCTCGACATGCTAAAGTATTCCTTTACACAATAAAGACTTTAACTCCGTTTTTATAAATTTTGTAGTTGGGTCATTCTTTCACCAGAATAACAATACGTGGAAACTTCTAGAGCTATTTTTTCCTGGACAGGAACAACAATTCAAAATCTTTTGAACGCGGTGTAATAGTTCGAGCCTAAGAAACGGAACATAGAATTGGAGACGTAAATGAAAAGTTTGGATTTCGAAAAATGTTATTGGAAAAGTGCACTGTAAGTACAATGATTCAAGCAAAATTTTGCACTTATGGAAACATAACGAATAATCGCTGTAGTATGTGATAAGTGTAGACTTACAAGACCCATTTTTCGCTACACTTGAAATTTGAAATATTAATGTAAAGAATCCCTAATACGGTTTTTACCAAGTAACAATGCCTGATAAGCAGTAATGCTTTGAACTACTGCACCAGAAAATAATGTCGATAATGTAGTAAGTAATATTGCACCACTTCAGTATATATTACTCGCTACATTACTTTCTACATATTAAGTGTACTAAAATTAAATAAACCTTTACCTTTATATACTTTCAATCAATATTTGGTTCTAAACAAAACCTTTCGCCTTCTTAACTCGCAATATGGCTTGTTAATAATTTAACTCATTCAAAAACATTGAATTTGAGCACAAAAAAACTTACTTTACGAATGTACTCTAAATGATGAACCTGCAAACAAATCTGAAGTAGTCTACACAACATAAAATTGTTGGGAATTTCTTTTTTGGCCTCTTCAAAATTACCTTTGTTTGCTTCAGAAACAATTTTAATCGAAAGCGGCTCAAAATCCTCACAAAATAATTGTACTCACAATATAAAATATATGCAGAATTAATGTTTATTTTGACCTATCATGTTAGAAACTTGTTTGAGGACAATTCCGTCTTTATTCACCAGCTCCTCAAACTGTACAATTATCTCAAATCTAGACGATACTCATGTCTCTAACAGCAACATAATACTTCTTTTTATTCACTCCATCATTACCAATAACTTTTTATCAGGGTAACCACAACTATTACCATCAAAACCAGTAATTCAATGCAAAGCTTCCATTACCTTTAACCGGCTGTCCATAATGATTTTATGGAATACTGGATCAATGATGTTGAAGGAACTAATGAGATATACATGGAAACTTCCAAGAATCACTTACAAACACTTCCTCTTCAAGAGTTTCATTTCTGGCTCACCAAATCTATACAGATGCACCGCTGAATTTGTGCATACACGAGCTTTAACCAATCGAAGCGAAAGGAATATCGGATAATTAGGAATATCCAAGATCTTTGATGTGGTCTGTGGTATTTGCTTTAGAATATTTTAATAAAGCAACTCTCCGTTAACAGGCCAGTATGGATTCCTGTAATGGTATTTGCATAGTCAGTGATTGGATTATTATGGTTGTATGATTTATTATCGAATTATTATTATTATTATTATTATTATTGGTGATCAAATTATTATTACGATTAGTGATCGAATTATTATTACGATTAGTTATCGAATTAATATTACGATTCGTGATCGAATTATTAGTATGATTGGTGATCGAATTACATTACTACAATCGCTGATCGAATCATTTGCACAGTTGATGATCAACGGTGAAGGAATTATTTTTATGATCGGAAATAAAATTGTTATCTCGATCGATTTGTAGATGAAAAAGTGTTTATAAAATGCTAGATATAACAAAACTGAAGTTTATATTTGCATAAATAACAAGGTTCATCGTTATAACAACTATGGTAGGCAGTAAAGGGAATAAATCTGCGGAAATTAAAAGTTATATTACGAAGCTGCCAACCACTTTCTGGAGAATATGAAACGCTTTTATGCAGGATTGAAAGAC
This sequence comes from Linyphia triangularis, assembly GCA_963978545.1. Taxonomy (NCBI): domain Eukaryota; kingdom Metazoa; phylum Arthropoda; class Arachnida; order Araneae; family Linyphiidae; genus Linyphia; species Linyphia triangularis. The sequence continues at coordinate 72,546,972 of OZ021725.1, read as the reverse complement.
TTTTATAACAAAGTTTATAAACTTATTTTGATCTCACCAACTATGTATGGAAAACATAAAACTAAGCTGTAGATCCCAAAATAAATGAAACTAGATTACAACAATTATAAAAGGGCTAAAAAGTCAATATCTTTACACAGATATATGCTATCTAACACGCTATGAAAGAATCACGCTGTCACAGAACTATTTTCCAGAATTGGTTCCTTATAAATTTCACTACTAGAATAAGTTTAGCATGATGGTGATTGAGACAGACTTTATCACTTTACAAGTGAGTGAACTTATTCCCATTGCACTCTCTATTTAACACTCTCTTTCGAGTCTTCCAATTGGTTTAGAACTTTTTTTTATTGAGATAGAGTCGATAGAAACTCAAATTTTTGTAGAATAACTCCACAATAAAACAAAAATTGTTAAATTTCGGCTTAAACTTTACTGTCTCAGAGGAATAGAATTTTAGTTACAAATACACCATCAATATATATTTTCATTAAATATGAACTTACTTAAGATTTATGGAAAGATAAATAATGTTTATATCAACACATTATTAACTTACAGTGTAAATTTTCTTCATCTTTGTACATTTTAAGCTTTAATTGTTTAATATAATTATACTTTTCTCAAATTAAAAAAGATTTCGAGTGTTTACAGCTATTTATTTTCACTAATAACTTTTTTCTGTAATCTCTTGTGTCTTGTGTATTCAACAATTTTAAGAAACATACGAAAAATAAGAAACGTCTTTATAAAAAAGCAAATCTATACAAGAGGGTATACAAAATGTCCTTTTCTTAGATGAAATCCCAGCAGAAATATATTTGCTTACGTTTCCTAAAATTTTGTATAAATAAGGAACGATAAGACACATATATTTTATTTTTTCCCCCAATAAACAAGTAAGTTATACATAAAATGTCTTGAGTTGAATATTTACTGAGTAGTAGTGTCTAGAGACTTTGTAAAATAAGAAGCTAAGTACTGCAAAATGCCCTTATACAAAAGAGACAGCTTGTAGTTTGTAAATGTTTGCGAAAACATAATTGGAGTGTTGTTGTTGCGTTTTTTTTTTCTTTTTTTTTTTTTTTTCTTTCTGTACACCGTCAATTTTTCTGTCATTAGGAATATAAAAAAATATTTTAAAAGATTAGTTTTTTCTTAAATACTTTCATTTAAGTAAGGAAAATGGAAACATGCCTTTGAAAAAAAATGTTTTGATATTCATTTTATTTTATTTCAAGCAGGAAAGGTTATTGAATTTTTATGAATTACTAAAAAGCTGAATTGAATATTACATGTTTTTCTGTAACCTTTGACTTTCTTCACTCGACTGTAACTTTTAACATTCTGTAATTTTTAACTGCATACTTTCCATTGAATGTACAAGGACAACAATTGATAATTTGAAATCAAAAGGACAGTATAAAATCCATTTTTAATTTTAAAGCATTCGAATTTATTTATTCAATATGATATTGAGGCATTTTTAAGTATTTACTCTTTTGTTTGCAAGCATAATAAACGAAAAGAGAATAGAATTGAGCAAACAATTCGATTTTGAAACTTACACTATTTTCTGCTGGCAAATGAAAGAATTCTGGAATTTTTATAAGAAATTTGTCAATTTTAAGGCAGAGTTTGCAACAAACATTAGTAGAACAAGTTCATTTTCGTAATAAAATATAGTAACATCTATTTAAATGTTTGTAATTTAAATCTTATCAAGAGCAAATATGTGTACATTGAGTACTGATAATTTAATTCAAGGTTTTAACAAAATATTTGAAGATATTTTCAAGTGTTCACTGATTCTCACTCACACACAAAAGAACATTTAAAGTGAAATTAAAACAGTAAAATTCATTAGAATTGGAATATATTATGAAAATTTACGCTGATTCTAGCCTTATAAAAGTATTGTTTATCAAGAAAAAGTAATTGAACTGAACGAAAATGAACAATTTGATCAGGAAAATTATACCCTTTTATTTATTATAACGTAATCCAACAATAAATATATAAATAATACATAAAATGTATTGTTTTGACCTAAGAGCAAATTAATAATTCAAAAATTAGACTTTCTTAGTGAGTTTGATGTCATTGTAAAAGAACATAATTCTTTTTATCCTAAACGCAAAAAAAAAAAAAAAAAAAAAAAAAAAAAATTAAACTTTATTTTCAATATTTTGTATAAATTGTGATGTTCCGATAAATTTTTGATATAATTTGTTTTGACCAAAATGCATATTAATATATAAAAATTGTCTTTCCATTCAACAATTTTAACAAATTGGGATGTTAAGTGTGCAGGATGATTCTAAAGTAACTTTTAGAAAAATCGATTATTCAGTAAAAAAAATATATATACTGTTTCATTGTGTACAAAGCAATTTTTTTTTAATCATAGAAAGCTCTCTACATAAATGTCTAATTATTGGCAGCCATCAATCCACTGAAGACTTCGGAATACGATTGTTCAGTTAAACGGATTTTTTTTTTTTTAAATCCCAATCGTCAACCACTAATTGAATATATATCACCCTGATTATTTCCTTTTTAATCTTTTTTTCGCCTTATGTATCGTACGTTATATATTTTAATATTGACTCAGTTTATTATTTGTTCATTTTATTAATTTATTCTGCTATCTCATTCATTGGTAAAGCAAGATATAGCTCTAAGCTACCACCTAATCCTGTAAAAGTCACCCAAAAAAGGACTAAAAGACGAATAAGTTTCAATTTATTACAATTCCGAAAACAAGTGAAACTGGGAAAAACACTCGGCAAAATTTCGAAAAGGAAACTTAAGGAACGTTAGTGGAATTCTAAACGATTCGTGAAAAGAAGCTCCATTGGAATTTTATCGACCGAAAATTTTTGACGCTTTAGGATTTTATGCTTGCGTAAGCGTCTGCAGATTCCTTTGCGTACTAAAACACAAATTTATTTCAAGCAACTTGTGCTTTATCTGAGAAGAAAGATGCACAGAACTTTTTAAGTGATTACGCTATCATTATTTCGGAATGGTAAACAAAAATGCTACTTTTCAGCTCTACAAGTCCTAAATATGTCTTAATTAGTGAACATGTGCGCAGCCAGTGCATTTAAAATTGCTTGAAAGAATTGTTTTTCTAAAAGTTCATCAGAATTAGATTTATATTCTATTACTGAGATATATAAAGAAAATTGATTTTGGAAAGTAGACCTTGTCATGGTCTGGTTAATCTGGCGATACATCGTATCGTGTATATCCAACATAGAGTATCCGATGGAACTTTTCGGGTTCAATTTATCAACAAATAACTTTCCTATTAATTTGTTGATGAATAGAACAGTTTAAAGTGGAGAACTATAACTTTAAAAATGTAACTAGGCTATTCATTAGAAGCAAAAAATTAAAAGCTTTAAATTGTTGTACCATTCATCAATTTTGGCTTTATATAAAAAGAGAAAATTGATCGTTAGGGGGGAAAAAAAACATCCTCCAGAAATTATATAGAAGATTGTCCTATATTTGTAATAAGTTTAATTACCTTAGGATGATAAAAACATATCATTGTAAATGTTTATATTAAAATATTCAATAGATTTTAACTGAGGATGTGTTGATATCTTTAAATCACAAAAGATGACCATCAAAAGAACAAAACAATATTATGCTTTAAGAGAAGAATGCCTATATTCTTATGTATTTAAACACGAAAGTCGTTATCCACTTGGTGTTTGAATTTTTATGGATTTTAACACTGGGTCTGGTTTGCTACTTTCTTCAATCAGAGCAACAAAAGTTAAGTGCGAGTATTGGCATCTTTCGACTACATTGCTGCATGTGATCTTTGATATCCACATATTCCTGAAGACATTTTCCTATTAGATGAGCAAATGAATTGGCATACTTATATTTTGAAATGCATTTTCAGTATAAAGGTATTTGAGTTCAGTCATTCTACACTATAATTTAACATTAAAATTAAAATAAGCATTTAACCATTCAATATTAAGCGGGTTTTTTTAAGTTATACTCAAATAGTTTTTGATCTAGTTAATTAACATCCAGGTATTAACATGAGATTGATGAACAGTATTTTCCCACAATTTTCGATGAAGCCAATAACACCTCAAAGGGTATGGCAAATTATGTTGAGTGAATTAACTTTTATATTTTCGTCATCTGTATTAGATGACAGATATTTCATAAAATCAACAGAATTTTAATTAAGTTATAAATAAGGTTTACTAATTAGTCAATGTGCGCAAACTTTAAATAGAATCCCAGAAAGATTTTTAATATTACTAAAGTACTTAACTTCGTTTCAAATTATATATAAGGTTTAACTTTTTAATTAGTACCAAAACAAATAGCATCTTATATCGTGACTTCAATTTCATTTAGACATTCAATCGTGTTGTTTACCATCTCTTGTCTCCCTTTCAGTTAATCCTTTACTGTTGAAATCACTAATATACATTTTACACCAATGTCCTGTGTTCAAAACACGTATATTTCAGGAAAGAAAAGTTTAAAACAGTTCCATCGCATTAATTAGCAATACAAATAATAGGCTTATAGCTTAAATTTACTTAGGTTGTTTATGTCTTTTTAATACAATATCAAAACAGAATTTATTCAAATTCTGAGAGCAGAAGTGCCATTCAAATGTCTTTTACGAATGAATATAAATGAAGTAACATAAAAAACAATAAATAAAACTTTTTTTTAGTTATAATTTCTGGAATGTTAACTTTAAGAACATTGCATTTTTATAGTGAATCTGGAATGTATGGAGTGTTTGAATCATAAAAAAAAAAAAAAAAAAAAAAATTACAAATGATTTAACATATTTTTTCAAATGAATTCAGGAGTGAAACAATTAAATATCTCAGACGGAAATACCCAACACTTCTTTCCAACTTGTTTTCAATGATTTCCGGGTTGCAGATTTGTTAAGAAAGCAATAAGATGGGTTTTATAAATGTTCTTATTATGTTTTTAAAAATTAATTGTTTTAGAAATGAGTATAAGAAAAAGTATGAATTACATACGCAATACGCATAGAATTCATACTAATTTGTCAACGAATTTACAATAGTCCACAGAATAATAATTAGAAGATTTTTCATAATAATGGTGGTGGTTTCCCAGAAGGGTTAAATGGAAGCACTTAAATGGAAGGACAACCCTGGCTAATTTTTTTTTTTTTTTTAATATAATTTATATATTTTAAAGTTTCCTAATACAAGCCTTTTTTGAGTAATTTTATCGAAGCATTTTTACAAAAATTCTTTGATTTTATGTTCAGCAGAAAACAGTGAATATATTTATTTAAAAAAAAAAAAAAAAAAAAAAAAAAAAAATCACGTTTTTTTTTTAATTAGGAAAATTTTAGTAATGAAAATTTTAGTAAATTTTAAAACTTAAAATTCATTATTACTTAGTTAAAAATATTTTTAAAAAATGTTTTTTAATCTATACATTAACTTATTTCTAAAATACTATCATACAAGTAAGTCTTCATTAATTCTGCACACGTTATAGTTCATACATACATAAGCTTCAATCGCAAAATATATATTCTGATCACTTCGTTTCTTGCTATGACAAAACTCTGAAATAGACGATAAAACTGCTTTCAGGTGAAAGAAGATAAAACAGTAATAGTTAGGAATTATAAGGAAAGCCTTCAAGAAGGAAAAATCTCTTCAAGGAGCAGAGAACTAGTTTTTGAAAAGAAAAAAAATTGAGTAGTAGTTAAGAAAATGAGAATGGACGGGTACTTCAAAAGTGAAAAACTGAAGGAGTTAGTAAGGAAAAAAGAACGAAGTGTAAAAGTGCTACTGTTATGAAAAAATAATCCAGGGACACTCCCTAGAATAGCTGAAGTGCGAAAAAAACGAAGTCAAGCAGATAGAGTTAAAAAAATAAAATTACCATAAAGGTTTGAAGAATATCCACAGTTTATTTTTGGATTTGGAAACTAAAGAAGCATAATTTAGTTTCTTTTATATGATTTTTCTCTTGGATTTAAGAAAAAACTTGGATGGAGAATGGTTCAAAATCGAAATGAGCATATATGAGCGATTCACCATACCATCTACATTTACACTTTGGACGAAATACTTTCCCAGTAGGCATACTTAAGAATATTTCAGTAAAAAAAAATTGAACTTTCAGAAAATTGAGTTGCTATATTTTGATACTCTAACTTTTAAGCCAATTTATGAATACAATTTAGGAAGCTTTCATTTATAGATTCTATTATAATTCTCATCTGTACCTACTATTTGATGTATTTTGTTTGCCTGTAACACTTTTAGATTTAGTTTTTTAATGCAATTTTTATTGTATTGGATACAGTTTCTCATCTGACTAAAACTTTAAAAAAAAATTTAACATAATCAAAGAATAAAAATGTTCATACTTATCCAGGATGTGATAAAAGTACCATCAAAATCTAATAAACAACACTAAATTATACTTAGAAATTATAAGTAAAATTATACTCATTTATTGAAGTTAAAAGTAATTAAATTGAAGTACAAAGTTCAATTTAATTTATATTAAATAAACTGATGTATAAATAAAATGAAGTTAATCTGTAGTAACATACATTTGTTTTCTTTGAGACTTTATGGTTACAGAAATGTTATTGGTTTATAACCAAGAAATAAAAATAATTATTTAAAAGTCTTTTCTTCCCATATTTCAGTAATGTACCATTGACACAATGACATTTCTACACATTGACATTTCTATTTTAATAATATTTACGAAATAAACAAATTTGAATATTGCTTGTGTGTGTGCTTGAAAATTTTATCATCTTTAAAATTTAGTTTAATAGGAGATTACATTTAATTTATTAAACTAAATATTTATCAAACTAGATGGTAAATTTTATTTAATGATACACCTATAGCACGTTACAGGTAATCTAAAATAAAAATATATATTTCCAAATAGATTAATTTAAATATTAGCAATTCTATGAAAAAATACCACATGAACATAAATAAAGCTAGGAATGAGGAATATTTTAAAACATAATAGTGTGAATTGTTTAGGGAGAACTGAGCAACCATAGCATTTGTGAATTAGCTTACCCAAATAATATTCCTAACACCATTATAACTGGAAAACCAAACATGGAGAAATCTTTCAAGAGAAATTGATAGTTATGAAAAGGTCGTTGTGGTGTGGACATGTAACAATGCATTTAAGATAGAACAATCAGAAATATTTGTGATACTATAATGTTGATTGCTCATTTTTTGAGCTTAAAATTGCGTTATTTTTCTTTTTTTGTCTATTTTTAAGTCAATTGTTTTGGAAGAAAGTCCGAGCTCTACCAATGAAAGGATAAATAATATATTTTTCCAATGTCAGAGGTAAAAAAAAATGATAAAATTTAAAATGTCTACTCCTTTTGTCTTTCTTTGGAATTCCAGTAATACGTATGGTATATTTTTGTAATGCACATTAAATTGAAGGTAGAGTACTTAAACATTAGAAAATAAATGCAGTTTCATTGGTGGAAATTTAAAAAAACCTAGTTTAATTGAAAAAGTCTTTAAAAAGATATTATAAAACCTAACTATTCATGCATTTTATTTAAATAGGTAATTTCAATTCTTAAAAATATTTCAAGCATGATATATGGACTAGTTGAAACCGCTATAACAAGATACAATTCAGTAGCAACTTACCAAAATATTTTATATTATTGCATTTATTCAAATTTTAATTTAATTTCTGAGTTCTAGTTTACACAGTTTAGGAAATGTTGCTCCTTTTCCTGAAGCATTTCATATGGCAAAACATGTGGGTGTTTCGTGTGGGGGTTGGAGAAAGGTATGCTAGGTAAGGTTTCGACCTTGTAATTTCTATCGCAATTGAAAATTACGAGGCGTATTTGGCTGTGATAAGTGTTCGTATTTTTAGAAATAGATGGCCGGAACTGTTATAACTAACTGCAACACACACAAAAAAATTAGTAAATACGTTACACATTAAATACTTCAGGAAAAGAAATACCAGTTCCTAAACTGGAAACTAGAGTTAAATTAAATTAAATTAAAACTTAACAGTTAGATAATCAGCAAAATGTGATAAAATAAAATGCTTTGAAACAAAGTATATTTTGGATTGTTAAAATGGGAAAGAAGCACTTTAGTTGATAACTATTACTTTGAAACACTGTAGATATTGATTGTTTAAATCTGTACTTGAATTTTAAATGTCTTTCCTTAGTCAATAACAATGATTACTTTTCAATGATTACTTTTATCTGACGCTTTTAAACTTGTATAATGTCAACAGCTCTTCATTATAAACAGTAACACATCAAAATGTAATGCAAATTTAAATTTTTATTCAGAAAAATACGTTTATTACTATTGTTAGATAATAACATTTAGCAAATTTCTAACGAAATTTTAAGTTTCAAGCTGATTACATTTCAAAATAAAAAGTATATTCGTTTATCGACACGACAAGTGTTATTTCACAAGTTTTATTTTAGGGTAATTTATTAAACTACTAATTTTTGATAATTCTAATTAAATGATATCCTTTCATTTGAAATTTCTCCCAAAACACTGTTTTAATGACGAATTACTATTAGAAATAAATTGCTATTTATTGAGACGTTTTTCAGCATAATTATACAAATCACGAATTTTTCATTAGTAATAAGCTTTTGTATGAAGAAATACATAATACAAATAAATTTTCCAATCCAATAAAGAGCGTTTTACGTAGATATATGAAAATTAAATTAAAGATATGCTAAAAGTGAGTATTAAAAAACACGCTAATAAATGTTTGTTTCGAAAAAATGAAATTAATCAATAAAGCTAAAAAAAATTGGTATCGTATAATTTTAATTGAATTTTTCCATTATTCAATTATAAATAGGAAATTGCATCCCAAACATTTCATTAAAGTAACTAAATTAAAAAAAAAAAATTTCTTTAAGTGTAACTAATTTCCAAATATCATCTGAAGCTCAAGTTTTATTTTACTGTTTCTTATAATTTAATTTATAATGTGTAAAATTAAGAGATTTGACTGATAGTATTTTCAGTTATTGTTTTAAGTATTTAGCAAGGTAAAGTATTACGAGAAGGAAAATGTTTCCACTTTTTCAGATTATCAAAGAATTGAAATGCATCAATAAATTATAATTATAAAAATATTACATAAATTGTTCACTTTTTGTCATTAAATTTGCAATTTTAATTTTGATCTCTGTTTTCATCTCCATAATGATTTGTGTTTAGGTTACTGAAATTAAATGTATCCCGAATTCTCATATAAATGATATATTTCATTTAACCATAGGGCAAATTTGATCACGAGCTTAAAAAAAATAATATAATTCAAAATATTCAAAAATTATGTTTGTTTTAGGAATTTTTTGGCATGTATTTTTTTTTCCTGCAGTTTGATTCAAAAATTACTTTATTTGTTTTTTGTTTGAAAAACTCTTACACAAAGACTTTGAATAAAAATGCATGAGTTTAGTTTGGAGCCTCCTTATTCTTGAAATATGCACTTAGACTATAGATTATAATGGCAATGGGTAAGGATTGGATTGTCTCAGTTTTCTCTGGAACAAAAGCAAAACCCTCACTTAAAATAATTTAATTATTAATCAACATGTTTATAATTGAAAAATTATTAGTCTTTACGAAACCACTGTTCAAAGGATTTCTAGGATTTTTTTTAGCGATTATTGAACATTTCTCGATGACGAGTATAGACTATCCTTTGTAGTATCTGAAAGTGATTATTCTTTGATTTGTGCATTGGTCACTCTAAAATAGCTGAATGGATTCTGTAATAACAAAATTTCATTTTGAATAAAAATAAATTATTTAACTACATTTTTTTTTCCAAAATTGATTTGATTGATAGTTTTTATAGTTTCATAAAGAATACCGTTTATTTGCTTTTCTATTTTCAATTAAACTTTCAGCACATAAATACAATACTAGATAAAGGGAAAAGCTATATTGGGTTTTAGATTAAATACCACTTTAATTTAAAGCATAAAATGATTTTGATATTTTTATTGTCTCTTTTTGCTATCTTTTTTTATACTAATGTTTTTTAATGTTGTTTAAAATGTAAAGATTGATTATACTTGATATTGTACAGTTATATCATCTGGTCGAACTCGTAAATTAAAAAGTCAATATTTTTAAAACTAGATAATTAACAGTGTATAAAGATAATCATTATTTACTCACAACTGAGGAGATTCCTGAGTAATTTAGTTTCAATTTTCCTTATGTCCATAGTATATCGACATCTACATGCGTTTAAAAGAAATATATATATATACTTCATATTCAATTGTTTATTCTGCACACCTCTAAAAAATGCATTATTATCTATTTTCAAGCTAACTATACAGGAGTTGAAAGGTGACAATACAACATTAAATTGGATTTTTAAACTAATAAAAATGTTATATAAATTGTTTTGAAAATGAACATTTGTGTACTAAATCACGGTTTTAGTAGCTGGATAGGCAGCTGAATAAAGGCTAAATTACCTTATATTTTTTTCTTACTATTAAACTCTGCTGTGAAGCATAGATATTTAGTTAGTAATACTTATGTAACATGGAATTTAGAATTTCCTTACATAAACTTTCGTTAACTTACTTACACCAGTACCAAATAATGTGTATGTGGGTGTGAGATATTTATTGCCTACGAGATACAAAGTGGAGGGTTCAAAAATAAATTCTCTTCCTGGTACAATAAACGACAAGGTCTGACTCTCGAAAAGAGTTATACCTTCAATCTTGAGCTGAAATAGTTTCTCTGTTATTTGTGTGCAGTCATTTAAGATTTTATTTTTATCCTGTGAAATCTCTTCGGAGAAACGAAGTGAACTGAGGAAACATGATCTTTAAATGATGCAGCGAATAGATGTTATTTTTATTTGTTAATATTTTTCAGTCGTTTGCATATGTTCTTAAAATGTAGTTAAATATTACTCTTGAGAAATATTCTTTAAGAAAATATTGGTGTTTGTTCAAAAACCCAACTACTTGTGTCGTTGAACATTGTTTTGGGCAAGTTGTCCTTTGGCAGAAATTCGGTAAAATAATTCTAAAACAAATTTTTAAACTGTACATTTCTTACTAGATGTACAGTTCAGCGTTGCCAGGTATCAGACTAATATTATTGTAGATATTATTTTAAGATAATAAATAAAATATTTGATTCGGAAGGATATGTAAGTCGTTTTAAAAATAACTTTTGTTTATACCTGCAATCAACCTTGGATATAAGAACTCATATGCAAACACGTTTATTTTACATTTTTATTGACTGCGTAGCACAGTTATTGAGCATATTTGAATACGGATTTGTACAACAATGACTCATTTTCAACCATATCTAAGATGCAAATTAACAACAGTTTTTGTATGAAATAAAATCAGAGCATTGAAGTATAAGATTTTGCATAGTAAATCGCAATAGGTTAATTAGAAATAAAAGTTGTAAAATTATTTTCAAACTGTTTTTCTTCATATAAATTTAATAGGAAGCATAATTAATTGGTGCCCTCTTCCAATATAATTTATTTGAATTATTATTTTTATGGCAGTTTAAGTTATTTTAATCCCAGTAGCTACATTTTTAGTATACTAATTAAAGAATTAAAACTATTAATAGTTTATTTACTTATTACTTATTTACTTCAAGAAAAGTTGTATATTTAGAAGTTAAGGATACTTGATCTCAGATTCATGGAAAATGTGTAATTTACTATGTTAATTTTATTTAATCTTTCAACTTTTGCATGAGATAAGAAAAACACAATTCCTAGTTTATCTTTTAGAGGTTTTAATAATAATTATATAAGGTATTTATATTACTTATTTAATATAATACTTATTTTGCTTCGAAATTTAAATATCCTCATTACAGCATTTCAAATTTTCTGTAGGTAAATCCACTCCTTCAGAATTGAAATCTTTATTTCCCTTGCAATCCCATTTATTTAAGATGATTAAAAAACGGAAAAAAATGCTTTTAAGAACAACTCTCATCGTTCATTATATTCTTGGATTCCTATAATTAAACCGCCTGTGAAAGGAATACGAACAGAATTTTTCAAAAAATAAAACTAGAATTTTTGATAAGGTTAATAAAAAACCCTCACCGTACTGAAAAAGAGGAAACATGATTTAAACTTTTCTGTTAATTAATGTGTATCTGCGCTTTTACATTTGTTTTATTCATTCGCATAATTATTTTGGAAGTGATTTAATTTGCTTGGTAACAAATGAGATACTTGTTTTAGTGAGGATAATGGTTTATTATTTTTTTCAGCCATTAAAATGTCGCATAGTTATGTTTAAATTACGCTCAAGAAATGAAATGTTTTTATGAAAAGAAGTAATGGTTCTAATGATGAAATTTATTCTTTTTAATATCTTGAGACTGTTCTGATTGGGCCTAAATTTTCATTTATATGAGATAACTTAAATAGATATTTCTCTTTAAAGTCAGATATGAATTTTTGCTGATATTTCTAACGTTTTTATGAAAAAAAAATGTATTCATAATCTGGAAAAATAATTAATACAAGGTATTATAAATTTAAATATATTCCTTTAATGAATAATGTTAATTTTGTATAAAAAGTATTGTTTAATTATCTTACCAATTACTCTCACTTTTAGGTTAGGCTTAAGATAAAATAGGTATAAGGATTTTTTTTTTTTTTTCAAATACTTAATTTTAAATTTTTAGCATATGTTAAAACAAATTCAACCAGTTTAAATTTATTTAATCAGTTTATTTGTTTATTTTACCTTTTCATGCTTTAAAGGTGTAACAGATGGTTGAAAGATATATTAATGGTTTCAGTTTTCAGACTCTTGGGAAAAAGAATAAAATGTTTGGATTACTAATAAAATGTTAGTTTGGAACTTATTTTAAATAAATTAAATTCTTTCTGAAGGAGTTTATTTTATTAAAAAAAAATGCATTTTTTTATATTAGGAAATAAATTACTTACTCTCCCTTAATTTATTTAAAAAAAAAAAAAAAAAAAAAAACTAGAATCGTACTGGCAACACAGAAGCCAAAACGATTGTTACAACATTTTTGTTAATAGATTATCCACACTTTAAGCAAGCACAATTTTGTTAACTAAAGAAAACGCTTTTTATTTTTTGAAGTAAGAAAGACAAAATCGGAATCATAGATTTTACTCCTTTTTAGAAATGACTTTTCGTATTGTTATCTTCAAGCTCATGTTTTTGATCTGGAGAAACTGTTTGCAATGCTATAGTTATGGATAAAGAAATGTGTTTATTATTAACCTCTTAGTAAAACAGATCTGTTTAACAAAAAGTACTCCATTTCAAATTCAAGATTTAAGAGATTTAGTTTGTTATAATAATATATGGAAAATTTTACTGAAACAAAATTGGAAAATTTGAAATCCCCTTCATCAATTTAGTAATAACGGTATACACCATGCCCTCATTTAGCAACCTTTACATAGTAATTAGCTAAAAGTCAAAAGGGGATGCTAAAGAATTTGTGTAATTTATCAACAGCCACTGTCACTATCCTGTTACCATTGACCGTTACATTGAATGAGCTTTTAGTCTATGTAAAGAGAAGAAACTATTTATCTTCAGTGGTGCATGAAAAATGTTGAATAATGAGGCTTTTCCGTTTATTAGACAGAGAAGGTCATCTAATAGAGATATTTGCTTATTTTTAGTTTATGTCTCCATCTTCAAATGAGTTTACAGATCGCAAACATGTTTTCTTTGTTAAGTTTTTATTTCCATTATAATTTTTATTTTTAGTGCTATAAATAGAAAATGTAATTAATAATACTCTTCTTGAGAATTGAAACCAGAATGCCCTCAATATTAAAAATCGTTGAGTGTGAGTTAAAAATCACTTTAAAATATCATTTTCAAAACAATAATTATTTTCTTTTTCATTTAATATTTTCCCGTTTTATTAAAACAAAGTTTAATTTAGTTTTATATGAGTAGTATAAAGTTATTCCTTGTATGAGTGGAATTTAGATTGAGATTAATAACCGCATTTTTAAAAATTAGAAATTGAAAACTTACTAAAAGGTGTGAAAAAAAGTACCCTTGATGAAATCTTGTTGTTATTATTATAAGTGAAAATATAGTGTGCCATTCCATAAGTTTTGGATAAAAATTATAAATATTTACTTTTATAGATTTACAGCGTAAAATCTTCATGGTGGTTTTTATCTATAGTTAAAAACTGCCACCGTGTTTATAATTTTATACTCCTTCAATAATGAACAATTGGTCAATCTACCATGTGTGAGGCTATCAAAAGTGATAGCAAACTTTTAAGCATTGAGATTATATTACCCCTTCACAAATAGGCAGAATGCATGTGTGAATTAAATTAAGTGTTTTAATACACATATAGTTCTTAATAATTAAATAATAAAAGATAGCAATTTTATTATAATATAACTAAAAATTTTTAATATATGAACTTATTATAATTTATGTATTTAATTAAAACCTTCTTTGTTTAGAGTAAAAAGCCAATAAAGGCATGTATAATATTCAAGGTGAGAGAAATATTTTACCTGGATTAAAAAAAAAAAAAAATATTGTGCAAAAACTATTTTAGTGATAGAAGTATGTTTTTTGGAAATGGTTGTTGCAGTACTTTAGTTTTTAAATCTTTTATATTAATTTCGATTTCGTTCAAGTCGCTCAAAATCTTTGGTCTAATTAACCCATTTGCCGTCATCCATTCAATAGATCTAAAACTTTTAATATAGACACGTTGTCAATGATAATGCATTTAATAAGGTTTTGGGGACAAAAATAGTTAGCCCATGCCATGGAATTGATAGTTTGCTTTGTTTTGACCAAACACTATAAAAAGTCGATCTGAACTCAAAATCACTTAAATAAGCTGGAATTGCATGTAAAGGATTTATACTAAAAACTTTGTTTTTAAGGGTTAATTGTTTTATTAACGTCCCCTTTTGTACCTAAACGCATTTTTTGCTATGATATGCCATCTGTGTTTACCAAATTAGATGAGGATATTGAAACTGAAAACCGGTATTTGACGCAACTGTTATAACAAAATTGCTATAAAAAAAAAAAAAAAAAAAAATAGCTAGGCCTGAACTATTTATTGACTTTACATCTCCGATTTACAAAGATAGGGCAAGTTAAATTTGACTAAAGTAATTGATGCTCATAAAAAAAATTTAAATACTGCACCTGCCATTTACGAAATTTTTTTTTATCAGTAAAATACTATTCGTGCCATATTTTTTTTAATAATCTAAGCAAGACTCTCTGCTCACTCTGTAAGTTAGAGCATTAAAATGTATCCTGATGGCGAATAATTTACACCGCCGTTTTGACATTTCATTAGAGAGCAGTACTGTGAAATGACAGACAATCTCCACGCTGTGAATTGGTGAGTTTGACGGAAGGATGATTGAACGTTACCCATGAAATATACCACGTGGGTTTCATAAAGCATTATGCAGTTCACTACAATTAAACACCATCCAACATACCTCAGAAATGTCGACACTTTTTCCAACTAAACTTAACTTAGAAATTTGTTATTATTTTCTATTCATAGTTAAAAAAAAGATGACAACAAAAAAACTGCAACTGTCCTCTCTAAAACCGACCAAAACAAATCCCGACTTACCTTCCTTCTCATAATTTCACACCGCCACTCCAAGTGGGATGATGCAGAATCGGCATACCAAGTCCTCTCAAAAGCAATCTTTACCTGGCACACACACACAGACTTCGCTTCCTCCTCAGGTACCACCGGATGAAGCAAGGACTGTTTTGGGATAGCTCCCCTCCTGCCCTACCTAGACTCCCTAGAAAAGGAATGGGCGGGCATGCGCCAACTGCGATCGAAACTAGGGAGTTAGAGGGAACACTAGGATTAGAGAGAGGGGGGGGGGGGATGTGGACTATGAACTTTTTGTTTGAATGGGGATGGGGAGTTACCGGGGATATCGTAGAATTTTTGTACCTTCATTCGGTATTTTGTTTGATGAATGGCGTGTGAAGTTGGAAAGTTGTACTAGAAAAACTGTTTTTGAAAATGTTAAGTTGTTAGAATGTAGGTTATCAAATTGTTTATTTTAACATAGTTCATTCAGCTGATTTAGGACACTGACTTTTGTTTGGATTCTAGCAAGTAGCATCCCTACCAACTTTTGTTTCATATTGTCTTGTCTCATTTATCGGGTTGTATGGTGTTAATTGTAAGGTGGTAAGGTTAATTGTAAGGTGGTGGTTTTTTCTTCTTATGTGATATATAAATGGGAGGTAAGTTTCGTAAAAGGATTAATTCTACTTCCATTCTTGGTGACTGTGCTGATTGCACTGATTGAGAATCTATTCCCGGAGTAGCAACAAAAATATGTTTATCATTCACATTTTGATATATAATGATTTAATGTAACGTTGAGCTAGTATTAAGGATGTTGTTTGTCTTAAAATCTATAATCATAAATGTACGGAGCAAAAATCATAAATATTTTCAAATTTTTATTTTAAATTTGGATTATACTTAAAGAGATGTGTATGAATACAGTGAATTTTTTTATTACATAGTACCAATTTTAAGACAGACCTTAAGCAAAATATTCTATTTTATACAGTGACTCTCAAAAGTGTTCGTATAGTTTAAAAATTTGTAGAAAATGTGATGTAGTCTGGAATTGAATTTAATATTAATGCCTATATTTTTTGGAAAGAATATCTATTTAATTCTGAATAAAACCTAAAACTTTTACAAAAAGTATTGAGTCATTTTAATTTTATAAGAATATAAATTCATAGTACCCTCCCCCCCCCCCCAAAAAAAAAGTCTTAGTACTCCATGACATTTTCTAGTCAATTCATTAATAAAATTATTTTCTGATGTTTTTTTTTTTTTTTTTTTTTTTTTTTTTTTTTTTTTTGCATTGTCGGAACAAGTCTAAAATCAATTGTATGTAATATTTGTAATATTTACTTTCTCAATTCCTTAAAATCTATTTATCATTTAAAATGGCTCATAGTCATAAAGAAACAGCAAACCGCATTCTAAATTTGATTATTTTTCATCCTAAAAGTGAATAATCCAAATTCGATGCATTGTTAATAAATTAAATTTATCCTACTCAACGGAGTATGTAATGAAACGTTTTAAAGAAGAAAAACATATAAAGAACAGGTTGTCCGATTGTGTTATATGATCGCGATAGGAGATTTATTATTAAAAAAATTTTTAAAAATTGAGAAAAATCCATGTTTGGGTACCATAAAAATGTCTTCAAAATAAGGAAACATTTTTAACTTTAATTTTACCTGAAATTGTCCCATGAATATTCAGATCAGCTAGACTGCATAAGATTCTGTCCGAAGAATATTTTTGTTAAATGCTAAAAATAAAACGATTCCGTTTTTCTTTGTAAAAGCAAAGAAACATAAGCCAGAAACATATTGGAATCATTTTGCAGACGAAATTTTTTAAAAATATTTTTGGAACCGATGACCACATAATTATATAGAGAAGAAGGAAAATTTAGCTTAATTTCGAAAATTTAGGTGATCAATGGTAAAGTATGGCGGTGTGGTTGCCCTCGTATGTGGGTACTTGTTAGCTTGAGGACTCGGTAATTTTGTGTTTATTGATAGAATGATAAATCATGAAATACATTTTACGATTTTGAACGATAAATTTAAATTGTCCTCCTAAAATTTTAGTATTACAAACAACTTCCTTTTATCATGATAATAGTATTAGCACACGGTATTCAATATTTACCACTGATGCCACAATAATTGGCCACAAAATTTAAAAACACCACCTAAATCACCAGATTTGAACCTAATGAAACACATTTGGAGAGAAAATTACTGGTTAGAGTAAAAAGACATTACATTTAAATGAAAAGCCAACTAACAACAGTTAATGATCGAAGTTTGAAGGAACATTAATGCAGCAAATACCAAAAACTTAGTGAAATCTATGCCCAGACACTCAAAAAAGTGCCGTGAATGCTAAAAAAATCCTACTTTGTATTAATTTATTAAAATATTGCAGTAAATATTAATATGTAAAAAAATTTAAGTGTACGAAGACTTTTGAGAGATATTTTATATGTTAGTTTTAGGTTAAGGATTTAAAAGAAAATATTTTCTATGCAATAAAAATATTTTATGTAGTTTCGTTACGAACAAATTGGAGATATTATTTTTAAAATTAAGCTATTTTGAATTATTAATTTTTGAGATGAATAATATAGTATTTGATTGAAATGTAATAATTTAATACATAATTTTCTGCAGTTTTGCTTATGATCACTAAGGAACTATCTCAATCTATTTTATTTAAAACTAATCTTAAAATTAGTGCAAATATTTATTACTTCAATTTCTCAAAGTCTCCTTAAAAATGAATCTGTAATGAAAATCATACTCTTAAAGTTATGCATAAAGTGTAGTAAAAGCACTTTTAATTTTTTCTACTTGTATATTGCTAGAAATTCGTTTTAACTGAAGTAATATTATTTTAAATAAAAAGAGGATGATAGCGAATGCATAATAACAGTTAATTGCTGAAATTCATTTAACGCATAATTTAAACCAGACATGATTCCAAAAAATCAACATATTATTAAAAAATGTACGATAATAAAATTAACTTATTTATATTTACTCCATTATTATAAGACATTAGAGGCTATTTATCCCATGTTGGGCCAAATAATTTGGTTACAATTTATTTATCTCAACTATGTCATTCCAGTATCACGTTACTCAATATCAATAAAAGCTTACTATAATTACACACGAGACCATGTGTCTAAAATTATCTTTGAAAACTTATTTGAACACCAAAAAATAAAAATTCATAAAACTATCATGGCGTGGAAATTTGGTTCCATGATTTTAAGATTTCTAACACTATTCTCATATCAAAGAAAATTAATTAAATACGTATTTTTATCTTGAATACTATAAATGTTTTTGCACACATTTTTGTATTTATTCCGAATATTTAAAAAGATATGTTCTTGTAAGAAAATTCGTTAATAAAAAAGAACTAATTAAAAATGTATTTAATTTTTCTTAAATTAATACTACAAAATTAAAGCAAAACATTTCCGAAAATTTCAATTATTGTGTATAAAGACACATGCCAAAAATAACTTGAAAGACACGAAACAAATTTGTTGTCCATTTTTAATACTAATTTTTCTTTTAATATTGCAAACAGAGCTAATATATATAAGATTATATATATTTTATGTAAATTACTCAAAATGTCGCCATGTACGAAATTTAAATAAATTTAAAGGAAAATTCTTTACCCTATCATTTATTGCATTTTTATCTCCCGATTACAGATCATCTCCCACTCAGATGGCCCCAACATTTGACGAATTTATTATGCACATTAAGTTAAAAGAAAAGGAGCCTAATTTGCTATTGGAGCCTTGCTTTAAGTTAAATTTGTAGGCACGTTTTACTCAGTCTTTTAAATTTCCATTTTCCAAAATACTTCAAATATATATTTTTTTAAAAGCCAAATTGAATTTTTAAAGTACACCTCTTGCATACTAAAACTTATTCGATACTACATTTTAAAAAAATTCCAAGATTATTAATTTCTTAATCAAATGTGTTTGAATCCTGCAATGAATTGTAGGCTTTAATTAAACAATGTTTATTTGATCGTTTAAAAGAGTTCTAAGTTTTCTGAGATATAGTATTAGATATAGCGATTATTTTATTTTTAAGAAATAGAATGTTATTTTTTTAATTTAAAAATGTCTGTTATCCCTTTAATAATAAATTAAATTGGCTCGAATTTTTCTATAAGTGTAGAATTATATTTACCCATGTCCTATAATAAATAGTTCATTTAGTTATTCCTTTTTAATCAATGTTTTTTATTAAAAAAAGTATGTACAGTTATTTAAAATTGTTTATTCACAAAGCTCTTTAAACGATTTACATAACATACATTTTTCCATTAAACCTCACTCGGCCTCTACGGAATGTATTTTCTCAGAAATAATCCAAATTTCAAAATTGACGAAACTCTAATTTTAAACTGTTATTTTTTTATATGAAGATTTCTATGGCTTTTTGCCATAGTTTGAAAAGAAAAGTAATTTAACATCCCTTTATAATAATGCATATAATAAAATAGGTAGTGAAAAGTTGTTTTTTTCCCTTTTTCTAAAAATAAAATTTGTAGTCTCAATTTTCTTTTTTGATAAAATTCTCTAAATAACCCTATATAAATTTAAACAACGTGAATTTACTCAGTATGGCCAGCATGAAAGAGAGATCCTAGATTATTTCTAAAACATAATTTTGGAATCGTTCATTCGGAATTATGTTTAACAATCTGAAAAACGGAAACCTCTTTTACTCAAAACACCCTGTATCAAATGATACAAAGAAAAATAAAGATATATGAAATCACAAAACTTAACTTTTACATAAAATAAGCACTACTTTACATCAATTTAATTTTTAAAAAAACATACATTCAAATAGAATTCAAATAATAAAAATTAAAGTATGTATCAAGAACGTTAAAAAATACTCCCTATAGCCTAAAAGGAAGATATACATCAATAATTTATTTCTACTACCAGTGGCAGTAATAAAAAAAGAAAGTGTTACGCATTGGGGAATAGTCATATAAATGTTTTAGATTCCTGTCGCAGTTAATTCTATTTTGGGAAAAAATAAAAGTTACACTTGATAAGGTTTTGATATTTTTTTTGAATAAAAGTCTTCTTTTTTTTACTCTACTGTAACAATTATAGGAAATATACCCATTTAATTGACTTACATTCCTGGAAAAAGAACAAATTAAGACCTCCTAACTATTCAAAATTTATAATTCCTTTAAAAATCAGTATGATGTTTTTAAATTTCACTAGTAGTGTTTGCATTTATTTAGGTTTGTATCAAAAGAATTTTAACTCATTATTGGTGTTCAGTTGCTTCAATCCTTAATTTTGCCTTATTAAGTACAATTATAGAAAGAAAAGACGATTTGAAACAAAAGATGTCTAGTATTAAAAATTTAGTTTAAAATGGAAAGTACTCCTTCATTAATGACTTTCACGTATACGGTTTTACAACTCATAAAAGAATTTTTATTGCAAGATTCGTACAAATATACCAATTAGGAAGTCAGTTTAAAAAAGTAATAAGTGTTGTGAACTTTCTTTCAAATAATGTAAGTTTAAATTTTAGTATGTATATAAATGTGTTTGATAATGATTTTAAATACTTTTTTATGTTTCTATTCAAATCGAAATGATAGTAATATTTCTGCATAATTTATTTCTATTGAGGAATGCTCATATTTTTTAACTCAAATTATTCTACTTTTTTTTACATTTCAACAAAATCAATATTATCTTCTCATTGTTTGTATTTTGTTTATTTAAATTAGAAACATTATCGCAAACAACTGAGGGGATCGATTTCGGAAATCGATTTAAGGCAGAACTGCATCAAGTAACAAATCTTACCACGAATAAATACAGAAATAATGGCGATATTATTCTTTCAAGCATAAAAGACGGTAATGTGTTTATGGCACAAAATTTTTACATAGAACTCTCATATTTCTCTATTTGATAAACTGGTTCTGAGAAAGGAATAGCTATATTTCATATTTCGATACAGTTGGTCTTGTAATTCAATGTGCATAGGGATTGATACGCTAAGTGAAATGAGCCTCGAATATGGTAATGTTTCAAAATATTAAATGCTTTCCATAATGTATTTGTAAAAACACTGTAGAAAAGATAATTACTTAAAAACATACCATATAATAGAAACATTAAATAAGTATTATTTATAATTCCAGAAAAAATAACAGAAACTGGAGTAAATAGTAAATCATAAACAATGATCGATCAAAAAGTACAGATAAATTTTCTGGTTCATTTTAGATAAAATATTTTGATCCCTAAGTGAAATAAATTTATATATTAAATCCAAAATACAGTTTATCTGACCATAAATATTAATGTGGAAGAACATTTAGCCAAAGTTATTTACACATTTATCACAAGAATAGACACTTCAATAAAGCAATTTTTATGATTTAATGTAGTTAAAAAAATTGTAGAATTTTTCTTTGATTGCAAACTTCAATAAAGACATACAATATTTACTAAAGACAGAAAAATAAGTTTAATTATTTTTCTTAATAGTGATATAATAACACGCACAGAAAAGCAAGTTTTCAATACCAAAACTTTTCTGGAAAAATCAAGTTTTAAAGAACTATAAAAACAAAAAATCAACAATCCAACACATTCAGAACAATAAAAAGGAAAGATTTTTAATCATGATACCACTAAGCAGATAAGACATTAATAATTAAAGAGTTCTTCCGGCACAGGTAATGAAAAACGAAGTTAATTTTTTCCATGCGTAAATAGATACTATTATTATACCTTTCCTCACTGTCGAAAGTAATTATGAAGAATAAGAAAGAAAAAAAGGAAACAGAATTATCAGTATCTCTCAATTGGAATTTTATATTAAATGGAAAAACTTATCAAAATCTATTGTCATCATTACTGTTCAATTTTAAATATTTAAAAAAAAATTGCGTCATTTATTTGGATATTATAATAGTAGAAATATGAAAAATAACCTTTCAACATATTTTCTGTATGTTTTAAAAGCTATAATTCAGTTTAATAGACTCATAAAAGAAGAAAATGATAACTAATATGAAAATTTATGGTATATATTAGTATTGGAAATGCACTGTTCTTTTCGAAGACTAGTGAGGCAATTTAAGTGAAACTTTTTGGCAAAATTTTAAGAATTTTTAAAGTTCTTTTTATAGATGAGAAAAAACAAATAATTTATCAAATATATCGCGATATTTTGTCAATTAAAATTACACCAAATAAAAAAATTGGTAAGGTTGGTTACAAAAATAGCTGCGAGTCTTTATATAAGCAAATTGATTTTGTACAGACAGATGGACCTACCCTCTATGTATAAGTTTATGACCACGTAAGTATTGAAGCAAACTCTAAACGAAATAATTAAGGAAATAAAAACATTTTATAGGAAGATAAAATCGAATTAAAAATAAATATTTAACATTTTATATCCATTGTTGTACGTATTTTTAGTTAACCTTTGTCATGACAACCATTCTTGATTGTTATCATGTTAAAATGAACGAAAATATGAATTTCGACGAGTTACCTTGAATATACTTTAGTTTTTTTTTATGATACGATTGACTTGCAGCCCCATAAAACTTTCCAGTTTCATTAAAATCGCTTCAGTAGTTTCAGACTTAATGAAAGATACAATTTCTAGCGTGGCAAAACGAATTTATGGATGAATGGACTAAAACAAGAATTTTTCACTTTTGGAAACAGTGTGATTTTAGGCCAAAATACCTAAATATTTCGATGTCGATTTTTTTTTTAAACGTTTTTACACTTTTTACGAATTCCTTCTAATTTTGTTTCTTGGTACAGAATATTTTAATAGTCAAAATAAATGAAAGAAAATTAATATTTTAACCAAGAAATATTTGCTTTTAAATTGAAACACACCTTAGATTATTAGATCAATATAGCTACTGTATGAATTCAAGACTCAAAGGTGCCATCCAATAAATCTTATTTTCAACGAATAAAGGAATGATAAGATTTTGTTAAACAGAGGACAAAAGACGGTAATCCGTTAATGGTGACGGGATTTATATATAAATCTTACTTCTCTAGTCACTAAAATGGATCCATGAAAGGGATATATATTCTACTATTCAATACATTTAAAAATAGTGATCATTATAATGCTTTTATGAGCGTTTTTATTTGAATGATAGAATAAAAGACGTATTTTAAGTGTGTAGAAGAATAGGAACATTAAATATTCTCTAGAATATATCACTATTAAATGATAAAGAAGCAATAATTTGTTTTAAAAGAATTAAAATGAAAAAAAAAGTTACTCTCAATTACCTCTTTTTTTCTTCTTTTTTTTTTTTGCACAATGACGGGTAATCAGGCCAGGAGCTATCTATAGTTTAAAATAGATTCCGAACCTCAACGAGCATCCATCCCTAACCCAGCATTCGATCCTGGCACCTTCGGCATGCAAAGCCAGAGCGTTAACCGCACAGCCATCATGTGGGCATAAGCAACTTAGGATAACCTGAACTTACATAATTTCTTTATTTTCAATACCCGTAACATTGTACGAAATAAAAAAATAAAAAAATAAATAAAAAAAATAGGATAAGTTAAACCAATAAGTTATTTTAATCAAAGATTTATAAATTAGTAACACTATGAAATAAATTTATGAATTTTTGTGAAAATATAGATTTTTTGTATTTTAATGCAATTCTTTATGTATACTTTTTAGGAAAATGAAACTGTTTATGTATGAAGTAATTTCATTGTGAAATTCTCTGCTGATGCAGAGGGTGATTCTCTCAAATTATTTTACTTTTAATCAGAATAAAATAGTGTTCTGATTTTGTTTTTTCTTATTGTCGTATTACTTGGCTATCGGTACACCTCAAAGTCTCATTCGCATGATTATTTTATCACAATTCCTTATGTAGATGTTCATTTGCCTGTCGAATTTAGTAATTTGTAGTCCACTCGATTTTCTTAATAATTTTCCAACTCCAATCACTTTCAATTAAACACTACGAATCTGCATTCAAACAATCACCAATTACTCTAAATGCCGTTTTGAAACTCTTGTTTTAATTACCCATTAACCAAGTCCTCTCAATTACAGAAGCTCCCATTACAAAATTGAAACGTTTATCTTTCAACCATACCATAAAGGCATTCATCTGCAAAACGGAGTTCTAGATTTGCATTCTCTGGCTTCCAATTACTTTACTAATGAAGATCTCAAAACTTATTTCACCTCGCCAATTCCGCCAAATGCGAACACAAAAGATTCGATCTCCTATCGAGATATTTACTGAGAATAGATTACCCATAGTTCCCGAAATCAAGCGGAACATTTCTCCTCAGCCTTGAAATGTCAAAGGTTGAAGATCTAAAGCCGCATTAAAAAAACGATATTCAGACCGTTTGGTGACCAGGGCAGATGATGAATGCTGGATTTGGGTTGTGTAATAAAGTTTCTTGTGTTTTCCAAGGAGTTACTTACGTTTTGTTAGAATAACGAAGGTTTTTCTTCTTAAGTGAGATAAATCTTTATAGTTGAATATTTTATGGCATTTAAAGAAGGTATACAAGTTTAATACATAACTAAGAAAGTATTTCTGCGAGTTGCAATTTTCGTTCTGGAAAAATTAAGGATGTCTGGAAAAAAATTAGGATGTCTGGAAAATTTAAGGATGTCTGGAAAATGTCCACTGAAATATATTTAACAACAATAGCTTCTTTCTATGTGACTTTTCTGCAAATTCCTTTATAAAATAATTAAAATTTATTGACAGAAAAGTTTTAAGTTAGTCAAAAATTTAAATTTAATACCTTCTACACGACATAAATATTGATGATCCAGTACACATAACAAGTAGGACATACGTAATATTTAACAAGAAATGAACACGATATGATAAGTATTAGTAATAATGATAGATGTACAAAAATTCCCATAAATAGTATTTCATGTTCCTTATGTCTAGTCATCATTAAGGACAAAAGTAAGGGATATCAATATTAAATATCATTGAATGATAAAACAATTTCATGTTTTAAATCAAAAGTTCACCTAAAAACTATAAAAATATTTATTTCAATGAATCACACTTTAGATAATATTATTAATAATACGAAAGACATCTCTCTTTCCTTTTCGCTTTCGAATAAATCCAGTTATTGTCTACAGCAAACATGCAAGTTATGTATAATAGTAAAAAACAAACATTGCCCTTTTAAGTAAATTTACATTCATAAAAATCTATTTGTAATTATATACCTATTTTACGCACTCATTGTTAACGATAAATATTTACAATTGTTCCTTAATTTCATCGTATCAATGTATTAGGGGTATAAAGCATTGAACTGCTTTTAATAACACTATAATATTTGTCACTGAATTTAAATTTGGCATGAACTGGTATGCAGTGTAATCGAAAATAAAAATTTGTTATGTTTAAATTTGCAAAGTTACAAAAAGCAAAATAACATTTTGTAAAAAATAATTAAATATTTGTATCGTCTTGTGTTTAATTTTAATTATATTTTGCGTATTTTAAAATGTACTTAAGTCGATAGAAAACTGAAATTTCAAATAACTCACAACTCAGAGAGTGATTTTTGTTTTGTTCTTCCAAAGTCAAGATTCCTTTTACATAATCAATCACTAATGCAGCAGACACAAGAGTCAGGATTCATTTATATTCCTGAAGCCCAGCATACTTCATTGTAAAATATTATCTAAAAATGCTCTTCAAGTCACAAAAATACTAGTTTGTAGATTAATCATTGTGAAAAACTTTGCTGCTTTATCAAAATCCTCTAATACCAGAAACAAGATTTGTTGTAGAGGAGAAGCCTGTAACATAAATGTTCTGGCTCTATAAATATATGTGACATTGTGAAAAATCGCAAAAGTGAATTTGATATGAAACAGGTGACTGACTTCCTAACTAGTAGAAGCAATTTGCACTTTTTTTTTTTTGTAAATCAGAATACTAGAATATAATTACTTTTACCACCTCATTATTAGTTCCCAATTTAGGGTGTGGTAAAGCAGAAACATTATTCGTACAAGGTAATATCGAACAATAATTACATTAAGAAATTTCAACACATTAACAACCACTCTATGAAATTAACTTTTGAGATATTGTACTATGTCTCGAGTTACGATTTGCAATAATCTCCGCCCAAGTGCCAAACAAAATACACTGCTATTTACGATACTTTCTTTAAATTAATATGGATCTTACTTTGTCTTTATATATATACGCTATTTAAAGCATTGGTGGCATTCTAGTTCACATTCTACTTAATATTTAGAAGGCATTCAAATAAATCATTCCATATAGAAATCTTTTTCTTCTTCTTATCAAGGACTATGGGGACTAAGGCACCTCTGCTTCTTTCGAGGATTTTGTACCAACCCCATATCCAGTACAGGTCAGTAGTGGGCAGTACTGCACAGGATGAAAGCACACACTCGCTTGTGAGAGGGAGTGCGCAAGTCTTCCTATAACCACCAAAGAGTTCATTTCTACCTCGTTCGGTAGCAACCTGGTAGATGCCAGCACTACCAACCGTAGGTGGAACTTCCTAATTTAGAGGTATTACCAAGCAGAAGACTTGGTTATAGAAATAGTCGATTGTTAACTTTATTTAAACTACATTAGAAATTTTAATCTGAACCACATCGGAGTAACACAATCGTAAAGAAAAGAAAGGAGGGTACTGTACAATGTGCATCTAAGCAAAGAAGTTACAGGTTTTTTTTTTATATATCTTTTTTTATTAAAACAAAAAAAGGGTCTTGATTTTAGATATACTTTTTTTGTGGTTTTCGGTTGTACACATTTATTGTAATTATATTTTTTAAATGTTGTAAATGTAATTTTAATGGTTTTTTTTTAAATGTCGATACTTTTTACGAAATGGTACAAAAATGTTAAATTTATAAATTCTATTTTAAGGGTGGATTTTTTTTTAAACAGGCAAAAATTATAATTTTTAATTTTAAAGAAAAAAAAATTGAGATAGTTATTTATCTAGGGATAAAATCTGTGACACTGATAAATCCAGAATAATATTTCACTAAATTAAGAGCTGTATTTTTGTAATAAAATACTTTTATTGAGTTTTTTTATATAGCATCTGCAAAAAAGTATCTTTAGGTAACACTATTTGATTAGGTGTTTAAAACTAAATTATCATACATTTAATTTATTTTTTCGTTTGGCATGGAAATTATGCATAGTAGAAATAAAACATATATAAAAAAATAACACA
Source organism: Linyphia triangularis (assembly GCA_963978545.1). Lineage (NCBI taxonomy): Eukaryota > Metazoa > Arthropoda > Arachnida > Araneae > Linyphiidae > Linyphia > Linyphia triangularis. The sequence continues at coordinate 72,518,934 of OZ021725.1, read as the reverse complement.
GATACTTTTTATAATAGAAAAGCTTAAGAAAAAGTCGATGTTTGTGGGGAAAAAGTACTATGATTTTAATTTCTTTAAAAAACCTGTAAATTTAACATATCTTATAATAAATGGTTATCTAGTACTTTATTTATAGACTTTCTAATAAAAAATTCAGAAAGCGTCAACCAGGTGATGTGTCGGTCAAATGGTAAAACGGAAACAAAAGCTTATTGCAAGTTACCGAAGACTTATAATTTTTTTTTCTATGGTTCAGACTTTGTTAACATGAAAATAATAAGAATAAAAAGTAGAAAAAACATTTACCTTATTAATATTTTTTGAAAATGGGTCGTCGGTTCATTGGCAGGTCTTGCTTGAATTTCTCACTATTTTCCTTTCAATAATAATTTGCAGCGAATCAGCGAATTTGAATTTATGAATTCAACTATTGATAAGCAGTTCAAAAGTGTACTAAAAATAGGATTTACTAATAAAAAGCGCATTCTATGTCCATTTCGGACGTTCGGCAATCAGCGTCACTCAATTCACGGAAAATTCGGCGACACGCATAAAATAGCCAGATAAAAAATATTTTTCCTGAAAAATGTTACAAAGCACACTAAAAAAGTTTTTAAACGTATAACTATGCAAAAAAAATAATTTTCTATGGTCTAGAGGACATTAAGCTATCTGAAACAAAAGTTTATTAAAAAAAAAGCTCAAATGATATTTCACTATTTCTGCATTTAAAACAAAAATGAAAAATATATATATTTTCAAAATATATATGATTTTAGTATATTTAAAGTGATAGCAACAGCTTTTGGTCCCTTGAGAAATTCCTCCCTTGAGTTAATTAATTTAACCCTGAATATCCAGAAACATTTATATTTTAGTTATTCTTGATAAATTAAAAAAAAAAAATAATAATAATTTCGATGTATTTATTAAATAAGCAACAATTACGACTTTATAATATTTCGAAAACAGTCTTTTTAATAGATTTAGAAAACAGCCCACTCAACTTAATTGAAGCAATATTTTTGGGTCTATATCAAAATAACTATCAATTTTCTACTATCTTTTCTTTTATGTGTCAGTTTTGTAATATTTGAGTATCATATCTCTGAGTGAAAACTTTTTGTTCCAACAAAATGATTTGGGCCATCAACTGAAGGTCAAAATATATTAAATTTTTTAATAAAATTATTAGACACAAATGGAAGTGAACTCAAGGGATTTATCTTTCCTTTGAAGAGAAGAAAACTGAATAGTACAGAATTGTTAAGTGCTATTAGTCGCAGATATTTAATAAGAATTTTCTTGATGTAAAAAAACTTAGTGTAAAAGTTTCTTAGTTGCCGTAAAGTAAAATTTTCTTTAAAGTAGTAAAAACGGAAAGTGAGAGCGGTGAGCGGAAATAGTGCAATTTCCGAATTGAGTAATAAGTGATGTGATTGATGATAAGTTGAACAAACGTTTTTAGACGGTGAACATTTCGTTTCATCTTCTAGTTCGGAAATTAAACTTCGGCTAAAATTACTGCATAAGAAAAGAAATAATGGCTTCTATTAACTATGCTTAAAAAGTACAATTTAACAGGTATTTTTATGTAAAATATCTATTAAAAGACGTTAAGATTTGAAGATGCCCTGAGTGATATTGTTTAGTTTCTATCCCATTATATATCTCCAATTTTTATTGTACTATACAGGGTGTTCCATAAAAGGTTGTTACGAAGTTTTCTTTTTCTTTGAGATGGGGTATTAGGGTAAATGAAAAAATGTCCCATGTAAAGTAAGAGATTATAAAAAGATGGCATGATTTTAAAAAATAAATTATTTTAAAAGCTACTGACCAAGTAATTTGACCTAAGAACATTTTATGACTGATATTTTTCTCCTGGAGCCATATAAAAACAAAAATTCTGTGACATTTTAAATAAATAGTTCATGTGAAAGCCGCACTCTTTTAATAATGCCATTCTTTATTTTCAATATATTTGTAATTTACCCTGATGCCTTATATCTAATAGAAAAAGAAATAAACCTGATAACAATATATTTGTAAATTCTCAAGAGTGCCTTTTAATAATTGTTAAAGTAACTGAATTTGTTTTCTAATGTAGTATACAGATATTAAGCAAAATTAAACAACATTATAGATTTTGGTTTATTATCGATTCGCATTTCATCAATTAAATCGTAACACATTTTAATAGCACCAAATATAATTGTCCTTCACTTTACGTTAAGTCTCAAGTACGAAATGAGTAAATACTTCGTTAAAAAATACAACAATTTAAAATTAATTATGGAAAATTGAAAAGAGTAAAAGTCACAAGTTGAATTTCCCGTGTTTTTTTTTTTTTTTTTTTTTTTCCTTTCCAGTTAGTGTCACTAAGTCCATACTAAAAACGACAAGTCCATTTTTGTTCTATATATATATATATATATATATATATATATATATATATATATATATATATATATATATATATATATATATATATATATATATATATACATATATATATATATATATATATATATATATATATATATATATATATATATATATATATATATATATATATATATATATATATATATATATATATATATATATATATATATATATATATATATATATATATATATATATATATATATATATATATATATACAGTAGAACCCCGGTTATCCGAAAAGCACGGGACCGTAACGTTTTCGGTTAATCGAAGTACCATAGAAATTTTCGGATAAGCGAGAATTATAGGAAAAAGTCATGTTTAGAACTAACAAGTCCCCCCCCCCCCCTGTGCATAGAACTTCTTCCAGCTGCAGAATACTATGGATTGTCAAGTAGATTAACCGGTTCTGAACACTAACTTTCTGCTAGGGATGGGAAATAAAAGAACAGTCTGCTATTTTGAGTCTGTTCCTTAAAAAGAGCAAGAACATCCTGTTCTTTGATCTCACCAAAACCCTGTTCCTTAACATTCTTCGATGATATCCTTCCAGCTCCGATCCTATGCGTCACACCTCTGACGTCGCACTTGAGGAAGAAGGTTTCGTTTCCCCCTCTCCCTCCACACACACATTCCTCATCCGTGATCTCTCTCCTAACAGCAGGGCTGCGTTGCGCAGGCGCAGAGTAGATGAACAACATCGGTATGGAGTACTATCGATGAGCAGGTTTGTTTCAAAGAGCCAGTTCTTTTCAACCAGCTCTGTTCAGAACAGTTGAGCTGAGTTGCTCTTTCCGAACGGCTCAGTTTGAACTGCTCCGTAAAGAGCTAGTTCATTTGAACTATTCCCGTTCACTTGTTCTCTGCTCATTCCCGCTCTGTGTCGGAACGGGAGCTTCTACAGAACTGGTTCCGTGTTTCTCGGATATGCTGTTGATTTCATTATTAGGACTGTGTTGAAATGCTCGCGGGGAGGAGGGGGGGGGGGGGGGGAGATCTTTTCAATTAATTTCAGCAGGTATAATGCTTATATGTTGTTGTTTTTTATTGTTTTAATAATAATAAGGTAATTATTTCATTTCTCGTTTATATTCAAACTATCAATGCATTGAATGAAACTGCGTTTTTCTTATATTGTAATGTGTTACAAGTGTGTTTTTAAATTAAGTAAACTTAATTTTTGGTAAATTTGGAAAAAGGAAACATAATTTATGATAACAAAATGTTGTGGAATATTTAACTTTGGAATTTTTAATTTTTTTTTTTAATTTTTAATGTATTAGGTCTATGTTACATTGGTCCGGTAAATCCCATCCGGCAAAAAAACAAAATTTTTTTTTTTTACTCTGGTTTTAAATTGAAATTATTATAATTTTTTTTCACTAGATTTGTATGTAACAAATAAAAGCTAGTTTTGAAAGAATTAAAAAAATAAATTTGCGGAGTTTATAATAAATTTGTCAAGAACATGTTCTTTCACAGAATTCTCGGCATGTGAGGACTTGCAAACAGTTTGACTTTCTTTACTTACGAAATATATACACAATGCATAATAGGAATACATAATTGAAAATGTTGAATTCTGCAATTTCGGTATTTTCTATTATGCATTCTGCATATTCGGTTTTTTATAATGTGTATTTTATAAATTCAGTATTTTATTTTGTCTAGACCAACCCTCCTGGATCATAAGCCTCTTCTTGGTCTTCTAATTTGTATTAATTAAGAAAGAAACGAAATGTCGTATTTTGTTTAACGCAATTCCAAAGGTTGCTTGTCATACTCTTAAGGTGCTAGGTTCGAATCCTTATAGCAGGCTGAGTTGTTCGTTGTGTTTCGAAATCCACTGTAATGAAGGTTGTATTTTTTATATAATGTGTAATAAAACTAGTGTGTCCCATTATATTGTAAATCTATTGTGAAATATTATTTTGGTAAAAGGACCTGGGCTATCTCTAACATTTTTGTTTCAAGTTAATTTTTTCTACACTACATTATCACTGTGGGAATCTTTCACAAATTACTCATACTCTATCGACCCATCGGGCCAATGCAATTTCTACTATCCAGAAACGAGTAGACACGACAGTGATTGTAACAAATTATCTCTCACTAGTTGTGAAGGTGTTACATTTGTTTTTTTTAATTTTCTCCAGTATAATAAGTGTTATATAGCAAGATAGTTATAATATAATAAGAATTTTGTTTTCAGAAACGAGTATGTTCAAAAATAATTTAAATTTTTGAGTTACTTATATAAAATTATAACTTTCTAGAAATTAAAAAAAAACAAAAAACTAAAACGTTGTTCAGATGGCGCCGATTAAATGCGTGTTTTTCTTAGCATAGTTTACCATTGAAATGAAAACTAGGGGTGTGGAACATCGCACAACTTTCAATTACATACTGACGTGAACTTGTGTCATTTACCGTTTTTATATATTATCCTTTATTATAAGTGAATCTGAGGGGAGAAGAAAAAAACAATCGTTGATGAGGTATGCTCAAGGAAAGAGAACTTTTGTAGAAGGCATTCATTTTTCAACTTTTTACGTCATTAAAGCATTTTTATAAGAATTTCGAAGGTGGGTATATCTAGAACACCTTAAGAAGCATTTCCACAGTGATTTTGATGAAAATCGTTGGAGCCGTTTTTTAGCAATAATTGAAAAACATGATTTTTTCAATGGCAGTTACCTTGTGCGCATGCGCAATTTTGACGAAAACCTAAATGGTATCCATGGCCACCACATACCCGCATACTAAATTTGAACATCGTAGGTCAACTTTTTCGGGAGTTATGCTGACCACAGACGTATATTTTTTCTAGATCACTTTTTTGAAAGCCGAATGTTTCAAAACGTGGTGAAATGCAAATACAAAATCGATTTTTTTTTTTTGACTGAATGCTATACTTTCATTACCCTATGTATACATATGGGTAATTCAAGCGTTTTTTTAGTCCCAAAATTTTTAGGTTTGCCATTAAAACACAAAAATCAATTTATATTTTGTTTAAAATATTAAATTTATTTAAAACTAGCTGAATACCCGTGCTTCACTACGAAATTTTATCATGTGCAATATTTCAGCTACCTGTGAGGCCTCGCGTTGCGGAAAACTGTCATTCGTGTATAGGAACCAGTTTTTGGCGCTTCACTAGTAGGAAGGTTCATCACTACGCAAAATCGAGCTCGCTTCGTTTGCTGAAAAGTTCATTGACACATAAACACAGGCTTACTTTACTCGTTGAAAGGTTCATTGCTATGCAAGCATAGGCTCGCTTCGCTGGCTGAAAGTTTCATTGCTGCGTAAGCATAAGCTCACTTCACTCACTAAAATCTAATTGCTACGTAAAGCCTTAATATTGGAAGCCTCTCCCTTGTCAAGAAAAAAAAATTCCCCTTTAGTACAATAATACAACACCCCTTTAAGATTATTTTAACATGAGTTTGTGGAAAGCAAAATTAGAGACCAAAACTACTTATGTTGAAACTTTCAGAACTCTAGGCCTATTCGAAGTCGCTTTTTAGGAAAAAATTAATTAAAAAACAAATTAAAATTTTAACCTTCCTTTTGTCAGTCCAATTAGAAAGCCGTTGTGGCTTTCTAATTGGACTGACAAAAGGACTTTGCTACTTGTGTTGAAAATTTCAGAAATGTAGCCCTATTTGAAAGCGTTTTGTAAAATATATATTAATTAATTAATTAATTAAAAAGAAACTGAATAAAAATTTAAAATTCTGTTTTTCTAAAGTCCAATTGGAAGGTCAAAACTACTTATGTTGAAAAATTTAGAGCTGTAGTCCTATTAGAAATCGTTTTGTAAAATATTAATTAATTAATTAAAAAGAAACTAAATAAAAATTTAAAATTCTGTTTTTCAAAAGTTCAATTAGAAAGCCAAAACTAATTATGTTGAAAATTTCAGAGCTGTAGCCCCATTAGTAATCGTTTTGTAAAATGTTTATTTATTAACTAAAAAGAATTAATCAAAAAAGAACAAAATAAAAATTTAAAATTCTGTTTTTTAGAAATCCAATTAAAACGCCAAAGCTACTTATGTTGAAAATTTCAGAGCTGTAGCCCTATTAGATATCGTTTTGTAACATATATATTAATTAAAACAATTAATTAAAAAATAACTAATTAAAATTTTAACTTTCTGTTTTGTGATGTATACAATTAGAAGGAAAAAACTACTTATGCTGAAAATTTCAGAGCTCTACTCCAATTTTAAGTAGGTTTCTATTATAGATCCACAGACAAATAGACAGACACACACAGCTTATTTTACTATTATAGATGTTTTTGAATGTCTAAGGATACAGACAAAATAGCTATTATCTTGATTACTAAATACATGCGGCATTGATAAAGAGGATTGTATGATTTATTGATATGATTTCATATCCCCTCCCGAAATTTTTTTCTTCTGGCTACGCCCTTGGGGTAAATGAAAGTAAAAAATAATCATTTCTAGGGTGTCGGGAAAAAAATTATACAATATTCACCATCGTTTGTGATTTTGTATACCTCCATTAATTTCTAATTTAAAGTTTTAATTTATTTATTTATCCCTTTTAATAAATTATAGACTAAATAAAATGCAATAATATTTGTTTTTGTCCATTGAGGTTTTGAACATTCTTTGAGTCCCAGTGTTTTGGAAACTTTATATATTAAAAACTCCATTCACTTAAAATTACTACATTATAAATGCAAATATTCAGCCTAAAATTATATGTAGAGCTTATAATTTAAGGAGTGTGACTGTCACAATCATATTTTCGAAAATATCAAAAAGTCTTCTAATTTGTATATATTATTCTGACGCAGTCATAGGAAAATCAAACAAAAACTTAGTAACTTTCCCTCTCATTCTTTAAAACGCAACGTCATCAGAGCAGCGGAGTGCGGGAAGATTCGTCCTTGACCCTTGTGATCTACCCCAAAGACCGACCGGCACTTCTTCGCAATGATTTCGGTAAATGGAAAAAAAGAACTGGTTCTTCAAAAGAACGGGTTAATGAGTAGTTCATTTTAAAAGAACAGGAGCAGAGAACACCTGTTCAGCAAAAAGAACGTAAATATCACATCTCTACTTTCTGCTACCTTTATTTTGCGCCGCGGAAATACCGGACTGCAACCAAGGTGACGTCAGAGCGAACTCTTCGCTCCTATTGGTCAAGAGGAGGAGTTCGGAAGCGCTTTCTTGCTCCTCCCCCCCTTCAAACAAATAGAATAATCCAACCCTTTTGACTAGAATCGAACAGTTTCCATTAAACTAAATGCGCACGTGTGTTAGACAAAAATGAGCGGAGTTAAAAGAAAACGAAATGTTGTAACTTTGGAGAAGAAGTTAGATGCTTTAAAAAGAGTGGATAACGGACAATCCCTAAAGTCTATTTGTACAGACTTAGACGTTGGAAGATCGACACTTGCTGACTGGATAAAAAATCGTTCCCAAATTGAGTCATGGTGTACGAAAATGGCCAGTATTGCAGGTTTAGCTGGAAGAAGCACCATGAAGCCGGCTGAAAACCATAAACTGGATGAAGCTCTATTCTACTGGTTTACCCAAGTACGCGAGAAAGGATCTCCTATCAGTGGGCCTGTTCTTCAAGAAAAGGCGATGTCATTAAACAAGGCAATGGGAGGAGATCCAAAATTTTCGGCTAGTCTCGGATGGTTAGACCGCTGGAAGAAACGGCATGGAGTTCGACAAATCAGCATTTGTGGCGAGAAACTTTCCGCAGACCCGACTCAGATGGACTGGTTCAAAGGCAAATTTTTGGATATTGTAAAAGAGGAGGGCTTAACTCCTGACCAAATATACAACTGTGACGAAACAGGCTTGAACTTCAAACTGATTCCAAGAAACACGTTAGCTTCCAGTTCCGAGAAGAATGCTGCCGGTTTCAAGATTTCCAAGGAAAGAACAACGCTTTTGGTTGCTTCTAATGCATCAGGATCACATAAACTGCCACTAGTCATGATCGGAAAAGCAGCAAAGCCCAGAGCATTTAAGAATTTGAACATGAAATCTTTTCCAGTGAAATACCGTTCCCAAAAGAATTCATGGATGAATAGTGACATTTTCCTTGAATGGTTCATGAAAGAATTTGTTCCTGCCGTGAAACGTTTTCTGAAGAAAAAAAAGCTTCCCCAGAAGGCAATTCTTTTTCTGGATAATGCACCTTCACATCCTTCAGAAGATGAACTTGAGAAGGACGGGATCAGAGCAATATTTTTACCTCCGAATGTCACTTCGCTCATCCAGCCAATGGATCAAGGAGTGATTGAAAACATCAAGAGGCGGTACCGAAAACGACTTCTGCAATTTTTGATTGAAGGAATTGACGATGGAGAGGAAGTTATCCAACATCTAAAGTTGGTGAATATGAAAACTGTTGGATACTGGGCTGCGTCTGCATGGGATGATATTCCTAAAGACTCTTTAGTAAAATCGTGGAGAAAATTGTGGCCGGCGGTTGAATCGCTTGTTTTCGAAGCCAATGATTCGTCACAAACAGTGTGTGATGATTCCGATATCAACAATCAAGTGTTCTCAGATATGTTTAAGCTGCTTCCAGGGAATATTCCTGACGTGGAAGTAGAGACCTGGCTGAGTTCACACACCGACGATCAAGACCTAAATGATGAAGAAATTATTGCGGCAGTAAACAATACCGAAGACGAGACCGATATCGAAGACCAGCCCATCGAAAAGAATACCGCCATTTCTCATACGGAAGCCACGAAAATCTTGAATGAGGATCTTCGATACATCGAAGCACAAGATGATGCCACGATTGCAGATGTTTTATTGTTTAAAAGGTGGCGCGACAAGGCTGCATTCAAAAGAACTAAAATCGAACAACAAAAGAAAATTACTTCTTATTTTGTTAACCCGAATGTCCTGTAAGTAAAACTTTAATGTAACGTAGTTGTTGCAATAAATTCTAGACTTCTATTAATGTTTTACTTTTATTTAATTTATTATTATACATTTTATCATCTACTGATAATTTTTTAATAGTTATGGAAAAAACGGGCTATTTGCCCGTTATGAAAAAATAGTTAAAAAAAAAAAACGGACCATTTGACCGTTATGTATGGGAAAAAAACAAAAAAAAACGGTCTATTTGCCTTTTCGGTTAAGCCGATTTTCGGATAACCGGGGTTCTACTGTATATATATATATATAAATGAAAAAGAGTGAAAATAAAACATTTTTTTTTAACATAATTGTTTTAATGAAGTCTGCATTATGTTTGACTTCTAATAAGTAGAATAAAAAAGCCTGCAGTTAAACTGTCAATGTGAACCAATAATTTCTTAAACTAAAGTATTTTTACCACTATTAATTTATATGCTAAAACATCACGTGGCCTTTCAATGTTACTATAAACAGTAGTCCTTTCAAAAGACAAGCCTTACTTAAAAAAGTTCTGCTAATTAGTCAAAATAAGAGCTGTACTAAACACAGCATTGCGTGACTTAATACCAAAACAACAATGTAATCCCTTTGAAGATTTGATAACAAACAAATCCCATGGGCAGAGTACAAGCAAAAACGAAAGAGAAAAACATTGCATGCGTGTTTCAAAGATTTTGGCTACTTCACCGGAAAACAGGACTTATAGCGAACAATTCTTCTCCCACAGTAGGATTTGGACGAAGTGTGTTTAAGAATTCTATTATTCTGCGTCCAGGATGAAATATCGTTGCAGTAGTCCCTTGCACGCCAACCGTGATCTAAAATGAATAGTTTCGTGCACGCGAGATGCAAGTTTGGATGGTTTCCAGCAGATGACGCTTTCAGGCTGTATAGTAATTGTAATGGACGAAGTTGCGAAGTGCAATTGGGTTCGTCACTTTCGTGCTTCAATTGGTGATGACAGATTTGATGGATAAGTGGGGAAATGTGTGATGAGATTGAGCTTTGCAGAGTATGGTGTGAGATATGAATTGTAGAAATATCCAGGTGTGGGCATAAAGAAAAATATATAAACACACTTTAAATATCTTGATACCTTCCAATAATTTTCTATAATTTTTTATTGAAAATTGATATCTGCTTTGACATTTATATCCGATTGAGATTTTCTTTTTTGGATCACACTGTGTTAATGGTTTCACTTCAATAACAAGTCCAATTGGTTAATTTTTTGTGTATTTTTATAATTTTTATAAGATAAAAATTGCATTTTAGAAGAACGTGGAAAAACGTCACAAGGCAAAAAAATGTATAAAGGAAGATGCTAGCTACAATAACCATCATACTTATTCTTATATGAATGACATTTTTATGGATAATTGCTATAAGAATTTAAATAAAAGTACCTAATTACTAGGCGCGTGGGTACTAGAATGGATGGCCCTTATCTAAAAGTTTATCTGTTTAAGCAAGTTTGCAGTTATTTAATTCAACATAATGGTCTCGTGGTACCAATACCTTTTCTGGAAAATAATCAATATCAGAAAACAATCGACTTCTAATGAACTCGCCAAATGTGTGGCATGTGTTATGAAATTTTTCCATTATTCTTTTAAATAAACTCCTGCTATAGTAATTAGAATTATGTTAGTAATAACAGTATAAGTTGCTTTTTTAACTGTTAATACTTTTATAATATAAGTTTTTTAACTGTTATTATTTTTTTAGAAAAGTTTTTTTAACTGTTATGATTTTTAACATCAGCTATAGAAACCTCGAGGATCAGTATGCAAAATATATATATATATATATATATATATATATATATATATATATATATATGAATGATTGCAATATATCTTCGGTTCGGAAAGTCGTAGAATATTGATGATTTGTGAATTTTTATATGCTTTGTAAAAAGAATTTTTCTTGAGGGGATGTTTACTAAGTAAATTGAACTTTACATTTTGAAAATTTCAATATGAACCCTTATTTCTTTAAATTTTCATTCGGTTTACAGTACTTCATTAAACTTTAATATAAAATTACAATTCATTATGTTGAAACACTCGCCACTTATGAGCTAAGATCAAATCTCAATTTTGTAGAGGCGTAATTTTAAGATCTACAGGGAATACTAAGCGAAGGGGGAAAGTAGTGAGCAGTCGCATGTTTCATGTCGTTAGAGTAATCAGTTTAAAATTACTCGGAAACTACTTAGATTTGTTTTGTCCAATTAAAAAGATGCTAATACAAAATTAGTAAAATTACTCAATCAGAAATGAATTTTAAAGTAACAAAATTAAAAAATTTGAAGATGGGCCAACTTTTCATGCAGACCAGTATTTAAAGTCAGAAACAAAAATTACAGAAGTTTAACGGATATTAGTGTTTATAATAAAATTGACAGATAGACATAAGGAAAGTAGATCAAATTTTTTTGTTACATCAATAAAACTTATTTTTTGAAACTTTATGCATATTTTTCAATGTAACAAAATAATGCATTCAAATATAAACTTGTTAAATATTTATACTGATTTAATCCCTCTGTTATTTTACAATATTTTTTATTTAAGGTTATAATCTATTAAATGATTGTCTAATATGTGTGTTTTTGCGTCTTTCTGAAATGCCCATAAACTTCACAGCGACCTATGAGACCATTTTTTTTATAATCTTATGATCGTTTCGAAAATAATTTGGATGCATCGTTATTTTTTTCATGGCACAAAAATATATAAATGTAGAATACACTGAACCAAATTTCCTAACATGTAAACAATTATACTAGTCCCAGTTTCAAGGGAGAATGCTTTTGAGAATGGTCTTTCAAAAGGAATTTTCTTTACATTTCAAGTATCTAATGGGAACACTTCGACAATTGAGAATTCCTACTCGGCTCATAGAATCCCCGTTGCTTCCACTTATTTTAAAAAGCAGAAATTTCGTAGCGCCTACGCAGGGAATTGAACCAGAGTCGTTCCAAATACTAAGCACGTGTGTTGCCTTTGACTCAGAGTTTGGCTCGATCGCTGTATAGAACTTAGAAAGAACGAACTTGATGCTCATCTCCCGAAAATGCGGGGTGCAAAATGTATGGCATTTTTCTATATTCCCTTATGGCTATATGAATCTATTTGTGAAAAATATGAAAAGTTTACCACCTGTGTTTCCAACAGTTTGAAATCATAAAATAAATACTTAAACTTTTTACGTTGAAACATTCTTTTTCCTCAATTAAACTTTAATTTCAAGAGTAATCTAGTACAGGGTCAATAAAAGTATAATTTTTACATTTTTGTCAAAATATTGAAAATCAAGTGTCAAAATGGAAAAAAATGGAGGGTTTCTGACCTTGATAAATCTAATGATATGCAAAGAATAATGTTTTTATTCTTTGCGTACTAAACATAGGACAGTGTTTTACTATACGTCTCAAACTTTTATAATAGTTTCAAAATCACTGAGAATTCCAGAAAAGAGGTTTACACTAATGTCTACTTTAGAAGGCTTCGGGTGTGGTACTAAAATCATGTAATCGTACTTCTTTAAACCTTAGAAAACAATGTAGGGAATAATTTATTCATCACAAATTTAACCAAATAACTGCCATTAACCAAATTAATATTGCAATGGGATGGAATGCTGCTTCAATCAATCACGAGTCAAAAAGATTGATAGACAGACAATACTAGTAACTTTTCAAGGCCAATAACAGTTGTTGATAGTACATGAAATAGCAACAAATTTTGGAAAACATTCCACCAAATCCTTGACCACGCTATGTTTACCAAGAGAAATTAAGCATAACCTACAAAATTCAGGGACGAAAGCAAGCAACACAAGATAAGTAAATAGTATCAACATATCTGGAGAAAAAAATTAAAGTGTTGCCTGTTGTACCTGCCTTGCTCCATTACGTTTTTGTGTTAATTTTTCCACCCTGACAGGTACAACTTCTCGTTCAGATGACACGTTAAAATATTTAAAGAAACCTGGAAAAAATCTCGATAGGACGTTTCCATAATTGGTAGCTATCAAGTACCTGATGATGTCTATAACATTCTTGAACTTCATTCTTCTAAGCAGAAACCACTGAAAGATGATTACAGACAATTTTTGGAGTCAATTATCTTAATGGCGGGATTTCAAAGAATTGGATTTTGTTTTCTATACCAAATATTACGCCAGGTAAATGACAAACTTAGTTTATATATTTAAGATATACATGTTTCAAGATTAATTTTAGTTTTCTTATAAAAAGGAGTATTTAAAAAGAATAATATATATTTGTCTTGCTCGGATGCACCTTCGTGCCTGTTTAAGTTCAACTGAAAAACATTCAAAACACTTTATAGCGATTTCATATTTCTGTGTCAACTGTGCCGTAATCATCAGAATATTGATTCAGAAATCAGCAAAACTGCTTCGAAAAAAAGGTCAACTATTTTTTGTACTTAAGTTCCCGAAACTGTGATATTGTCTTTATTTGAACATAATGTTCTAACAATGGTTAAGACAAATATGGCTCAAATTATGATGAAAGCAAACATAAGTGAAGATGAGGAAAAAGAAAAACCAGTTAAAGAAGAACATTTAGGATCCGAAATGATATTTCTCCTTTAGAAACATCTAGTTTCCTTTTTTTTCCCTTTTTTTCCTTTTATTCTTTTCATTTTTTTTTTTTAACTCCTGATACAAAAACTATTTTGCAAGATTCTAAATCAGCACTGATTTTCTTGACAACGACTCTTCAGCCTGGAAGGATGATCCTAGTTACAAAATTGGATTTAAAAAACTTGAAAAGACAGTTGTCTTAAAAGACTGCAGCAAGAGCTGTCACATTCATTCAGGATTACAACAACATTCTCACAAATGATGAAACTGAGAAACCATATGTTTTACAAATTGTTGCCGGAGGCTGTAAGAAATTTCCAAGTGCTACTTGGCTAACTTTTAAGAAAATATAATCCAATGTTAAAATCCAATGTTCTTTTACTCACATCTTTGTATCATGTATTATTACTGCAAATATATATTTCTGTTATAGAATTGTGTGCATTATTAAATATAACTAATTATTTAAATTTTCATGTTATTTTATTATTTTTACAATTTACATTTGTAAAATTTTATTCAGAATGTTTTTATACGATTGCCGGAGTACTTGGATGTGTTCACACAAATTTCTACAAGACACTGTTTTTTATTGTTAATTGAACCGAATTAAGAAATGGAAGCAAAAAAAATTTTAACTTTGAAACATTACATTCGTCTAATAGTGGAGCCTAGTGGACACTATGAGCAATGAGATTTTGTCAGTATTATACAATTATAGAACATGTTTGCTCAATTTTCAGAATATTATTGATGCTTATTTCAATAAAGAATTTTATATTTATTTTCTCCAATATAGACTTTCTATTTCTTAAAAGAATTTTTTTATACAAATAACTTGGTATTTTTAATTATAATTTTTATTCATTTGTTATTTAACTGATCCCTCATTTTATTTACATAAGAGCAGGGTAACTTTGGAACATCGCGTAATTTTCGACTTTTGAATTTCCTTCCAACTCCATACTTGATGAATTCGCGAGCCATCACTGCTATTGCATATTCTGGTATAAGGTACTCACTCGTGGCAAACTTTTTAAGATGTAGTTGTGCTGACGTCCGACAGCAGTCCATCTTGGTTTTTATCGTTGTTGCCGAGTTCTCCTTCAAACAACTGGGAGAATTTCCCTACTGGAAGGTATGTGTATTTATAAGTACATTATTCGACATCAATTTCAAGTGGCATTTAAACCTTTATTCATTTTATTTTATTTAATAACTTCAACGTTGCAAATTTTCAGCACTTAGTGGGTTAACACTGGAACATTCATGTGAGCCCTCAGGGTCAGAAAAAACGTAGAAAGGAGGGCACTAAGAATGCACGCAGCAGCAATGACGCAAGAGCTAAGTTTTTTCTATGAGACACAGAAGAGAGCGAAACTTTCAGAGATTTGGAAGAACTGTTCAATCCATCAACACCTCTCCCACAATCTTCAAGTTTCTTCCCAGTACTCTATGATAGGCGTATACTTTCTGTGGGATACGAGAGGGAATTTTACTCGGGACGGATCATTGAGATAAAAATGACAAAGAAGTACATATCTCTGCAATTCAAAAGTCTACTCAAAACTGAAAATGGACAGCTTATCCAAACGAATTTTTTGTTTCTCGACGATTCCATAATCGTCCTCAAAATCAACCAACTTACTCGAGTTGTGCTACAGAAAATGCTCAAAGTTCAAGAACAAATACCATTTACGAACAAGTTTTTAATTTATTTAAGTAATTTGTTTATGTTAAAAGGTTTTTAACCATCCTATCATAATCTGACAACTCTTCCTAACTAGTCAAGTTGTTTTAAATCGTAATATTTTCAAACTATTACTGTAATTTCTAAAATTTTCATACCAAATAAAACCTCTTGAAAAATGGTCGTTCGACTCAACGTTGGAGGGCTTGATTTTACTCTAATGTTCCTAAGCAAAATCAGTACTTTTTCAGAGTTTACCCCATTAATTGTGTACGATTGGGGCAAAAATGCAAAATTTTTGTGAGGGTATTATTGTTAAAGTAAAATCATATCCAAATTTCGAAAGAAGAAAATTAACTTTCTGTAATACACTAGTCTCAACAACCTAGCTTAATATGCATTGTCAGGAGTTATATATATATATATATATATATATATATATATATATATATATATATATATATATATAGAGAGAGAGAGAGAGAGAGAGAGAGAGAAAAACATTCCAAAGTTATCCCCGGACTACGGTCCTATTAAAATTTAATTATACAAATAAATGTCCGTTTTAAACTTAAAAACAAAAAGTTCTCATAACCAATCCTCGTTAATATTAAAATTTACCTGATTTGGATATGATTGGTACTTTGCACTTTTGAGAATGAATAAAAATTACAACTGTGGATATTGTGGATACTCCTTGTGAAAGAAAAAATAGGCTTGAAATTACTAAACATTTAAAATTAACTTAACATAAATATATCAGATGGGTTAGGCTTCGAAATAGATTTTTAAATAACAAAATTAACTTAATTAATTAATTAGTGAATAAATGAATAATAATTCAGTCAGAGGTTCCTCTTTTATGGCTATGGATATGACTTATTTTAGAAGAAAAGTACAAAATATAAAATAAATTTAAGAGTATCAAAATTTAAATTTTCTTAAAAATGAATATTTTTATTTAACTTTTCTTATTAAAATTCATATTAATAATATAAATTTTCATAAGAATTCATATTACGATGTATTTCAAAAACAGCGCAGTATTCGTATGCTATTATATATTATGGTGCGAGTACTACAATTAGCTAACTGTAATATTAAAGCAATATAGCTTGTTTATTTTTAGCATTCAGTGAACAATATGCTCTTAACCAATTTTACAAATTGCTACTTACGTATTATTTTGTTGATGGTTGAATAACTTTTTTTAGCGACAAAAAGTTCGAACTGTCTGTTCTACTCGGAGGTCTGGTTAGGCTCGGTTTGTGCCTTCCCATTGATTACATCAGCTGCGTGGTGGACAGGGCATCGGTACGGATCGACCATTCTGACGGATTGAGAAAATTTATTTGGCGAACTTTTGCAATGATATTTATTTGTGTAAAATAACGTTTTTAATTCATGTCTATTTATTTTAAATGTTTTATTTAGGAGATTTCATTGTCAGACAATAGTTATTGCTTTTGAAAAGACAAAGTTGTGCTTCTTTCAAAACAAAGAGAACTTCGACTTTCATTAAATCCCTTTCAAGTTAAATTTCAAAATTAGAAAATCCAGACTTTTGCTTTTTTTTTTTTTTTTTTTCTTTTGTAAAAAAAGTTGCATCTGCATGTAAAACATCTAATATCAATTTGCATGTTTACGTAGAAGTAAATATATCTCTGAAACGTTGCTAAGTAAATAAGTTTCAAAATAAGCTGTCAATATAATTTTTTTTAAAGTGGATTGAGCTTTAACTCTAATTTGACTTTTTAAAATTTTAATCTTAGTTTAACAGAACATGAATAAACGTCGTTTCTTTACGCCTAAGGCATACGACTTGAAAATGTATTTAAATAAAGAATTGAAATGAATTTTTTTCAAATTCACTTGTTAAGAAAATTACAGTTGTTTCCTGTTCTAGACTATTTTGCTGGTTTAAGTCTTAATCTAAAGTCTCCTCCTTTCAGAATATATTTTTCCCTAGAATTGTATTGAAGTTGCATTGAGTTGTTTCTCTCTCTCTCTCTCTCTTTTTTTTTTTTTTTTTTTTTTTTTTTTTTTTTTTTTTTACTGGGGGAGTAAGTGGGAGGAGGGATATTTTTTTTCTTTTAATAATTTTTCTTACTTAGCAATGCTAAATCTGTTAAAAAGGGAAACATATCTTATTCAATTTTCAGTATTTCTCAGGATGCTTTTTTATGTAATTTGAACATTTCATGTTACGTTTCAAAAGAGAAAAATACAATAGAATATATAAATACAAATAAATTAAAAAGTACGAATAAAAAAAATAAGAATGTTTACTAACGTTACATTGTGGAATTTGCATAATATTAAACTGATATCTTCTTAAATTTCAAATAATGTGATTGTTAAGTATTCTGAATTATCTCAAGAAAATAAAAGATGTCTTAACAAACAATTCATATGCAAAATATACTTATAAATTTAACAATTGAAAATTTTCCATTCATACATACTTTTAAGGTATTTAGTAATCATAAAACTTTTCTAACAATGTATTGCAATTAAAAACAATTATAATCAACAATATGGAGGGTCTTGTTTGACTACCATAGCGACTGTAAATAGTAGGAAAAGATTATAGTAAACTATCAAATAACGTATATCTACGTTTTGATAGTTAGAAATGTGGTGGATGTTCATTAAAATGACAGCAAATTCTTTTTTCAGGTACGCTGTCGTCAGTCGCTATCACTATCATCTGTCATTATCCTGAGCTTGACTAATATTAATGGTTCATAATTCATTATCAGATGCTTGGAAACGATAGCAACACCATTAGTGGAATTGTTATGGCATTGCAAACAAGATATAATAAGGCTAAGGTAGCACTGTAGGCATCACGCTCCCAATTTACATTTCTTTAAATAATTTGTTGGTTTTATACAACTGATGCTTGTTTCTCTGTTCTTTTGATAGATCAAATTTAATTTTGGTGGCTACAAAATACATATAAGTCATTTCATTATTTTTTATTTATGTGCAGGGCTTTATAAATATCTTCTTTAATATTTTAATAAAACTTTCTCTTGGATTTTAACATATACAAGCTTAAATATGAAGCAAGCTTAAATATTAATCACTCCCAATATTTATTTATCACTTGATACAGCATCGTATTTTTAACAGATAATTACTATCAAATGTTTAAACATTCTATTAATCTGTTCACATACTGTTTATAGATTCTTTGAATGATACCTGTCAAACAAATTCCTGAGCTAATTAAATTTAAGATTAAAGGTTGGTTTTGGATCCAAAATAAATGATCGCAGAAGCGGAAAATGTACCATTATATCTCATTACATTTTCGGACCACGAAAATTATCCCATATTATCGTCAATTCTAAAGCCTTTAATAATTTATGACCATGGAAGACTCCACAGATTAATGCTTTATGATTTAAGGATTATGAATTGCTCTTCAGATAATTAGTTTTAAATGAAACGCTTAACTTAGTTTGTAAAATGGTAAGGCATAATTGTGTTTACCTGAAATGAAATAGTTTTATTTCATTATAATTCGAGCAATTCCAAAGTCGATTACTACTTTCTGTGAATCTTAAAATAAACACTAAAATGCTTGTTTAATTTCACCAGTGCTTTTTAATATAAATCCTCATTTAAATACTTTTCTAGTGGACAGTTTTTTTTTATACGAACACATTTTCAATGATTCGATGGACAATCTCTCGCACTTAATAAAGCGTAGACTTTTCTGGGAATAGACTTCAAGTAATACACAAGATATTATCTTCGATTAAAATGTACCATAATTTATGAACTTTTGACTACTGTTTTTAAATTGTGAACACTACATTCTGTCAGGGTAAATAACTAGTTGATAAAGATCACAATTTGAAAGTTTATTCTCAGATTTTTAGCTTAATATTCTAGTTACGCTTTAAGAAAAGCTGTTCATGAACACTTTAAGAATACGGTGGTTTTTCTAATATTCGCTCCGTTAACCCTTGCTCCGCTAACATCCTTTTCAAAGTCTGTTTAATCGCGCTGTATACCAATACCTTCAGATTGGTTTTATTGTTACTGCAGTAATCTCTAAATTAATTTTTTTTCAATCATGCCCTCTAATGACAACAGTATGACGTCATAGATAATTTGCTTTAAACTCTCTGATGTACATAATAAATTATCCACTTAGTGTTTTATATTAATATAAAAATTCCTTTCCAGAACTGGCAAAGCAAAATGTACCTATGTTGAAGCTTTTTCTTTGTCTGGATTTTTCCAGGTTGTAAGGACTGTTATTAGTGTCAATATTCAATGCTATCACTGTTCATATTTAGTCGAAGATATTTGAAAATATATAGATCATAGGTAATTTTTCACATATAGTAAGAATGGAAATAATGTTTTAACAAAAAATCGAAAAAAACTCATTTGTCGATATTTT
The DNA here is from genome assembly GCA_963978545.1 of Linyphia triangularis. Classification (NCBI taxonomy): domain Eukaryota; kingdom Metazoa; phylum Arthropoda; class Arachnida; order Araneae; family Linyphiidae; genus Linyphia; species Linyphia triangularis. The sequence continues at coordinate 72,498,806 of OZ021725.1, read as the reverse complement.
ATCTGTTAGTACTTATAAATAAGATATAACAATCAAATGCAATTATTTAGAAATAGTATTCTGATAAAGAAAGTTTTTCATAATTTGAAAAATAAAAATACGTTTATTGTAAAAGAAAACTCTTAATAAAAATCAGTTTGTTTGAATAATTTAATTATCTTTAATTGCATTTTTATTTTTTGAAAGCATGTTAATCAGGAATTCCATTCATTAAAATTTAACAGCAATTACAAGATCAAAACTACGTAGAAATTAGAAGAAACTTTAGATAAAGTGTAACCAAACAATTGTATTATGTAAGAACTTGTATTTTCTCACACGTTTTCGAAAATTGTAATATGACAAAGATTTTGTCACAACAATTTCATATCTTAGACAGTTATAAAGTATTGATCAGTGTTTTCAATACTATTTTATTATAAAATAGGAATGCATATTGTTGCGAATTTTCCACAGAGGCAATGATGGCACGGTTTTTATTAAATAAAACTATTATTTATTCACTTCGAAAACTCATAAAATTTATTTAAAGACAACAGTGTAATCACTCTCAAGCTTCAACACAAGCTTCAGTAAGAACAACTTCGAATACAGCGATTATACAAATTCACTCAAGTAGGCAAACAAGGTGATCAGCTTTCATTAAAATCCGAAGTCAAACTGAAAACTTTCCCGATCTCCGATCTTATTTATACCAAGCGCGTGAAAACATTCTCGAAATATCCAGCCAATTCGTAGAAAAAGAAACATCTCGAAATTTCTCGATTGCTTTAGGTGTTGCCACCTTTTTCTAACCAGTATTATCGCTGTTAATAAATAAAATAAATTACAATTGAATTTTATAATAATACGTCATTATTTACACTATATACAGACAAGTTGTGCAACAATATTAACAGTATCTAATAAAATATAAAAGAAAGAGCCAAAATGTATACGCTATAATTTTACACTACAGTTATTTTAATTGTCATAATCAGATATTGAATGCGATTATTGAGAGGAATTTCAATGCTAAATTTTAGAATAACCCCTAACTTTTTGGTCGTTGGGAAGAAATTTATATCAACCAAACAATCGTAAAATTCTCAGGGGATAATCTGGCCATTGAGAGAATCGTCTGAGATGTCGTAAATTGAAGAGTAACACGAAACTGCTTTGCTAGAGCAATCGAATCGTGACACATGTCCAGCAATTGGACTTTTAAGAAAAAGAATTAATGTTCAGATGCACAGCTAAAAAGATGTATAAGAAAAATCATTCATATGTTTGACTTAAGTCGAATGTCATAACATCTCAATGTTTCTATAGAGCAATCTCAGATCCTTTCTAAAAGTGGTTTTCATACAATTCTCAACACGTCTAAATCATGTCTTTGAATATTTATTTTATAGTACCTTATTTTAATTCAATATTTAATTGCCTAAAATAATAATATTTAATGACTTCCATTAAGGAATTAAATTGACCTACATCCATAAGACTCTGAGATCTCATTTGCATTTCAAGAAACATGTTTATAATAGGTTAGGGTTCGAGCTTAAACACTTAATGCAATGTTTTTTTTTTTTTTTTTTTTAATATTGTAAATTAAAAAATTTACATTCATATTTGCTACTATTTTATCAAGAAAACTCAATGTATGGTTATAATTAAAGGCACATATTTGTGTGGCAAAACTTTACTTATGAATTAAAATAAAGCTAAAGTATCTATAGTCATATTATTTTTCTTAATATTAATTTTGAGGGTAAATACTAAGGTATTCTAAGTAATTGCTTAGAATTAAAATAAAGCTAAAGTATCTATAGTCATATTATTTTTCTTAATATTCATTTTGAGGGTTAATACTAAGGTATTCTAAGTAATTGCTTAGTTACCATATATAAGACAGATCCCTGTTCATTAAAAATGAAGATAGTTTATCTTTATAGAAACTTTTAGATTTATCAGATGCACCACAATGCAGCCACTTAATAAATAAGAATTTTGACTTCGACCTCATTTTCTACTTTCCGTGTCTCCGAAGAAATATTAACGTATTTGTGACCTTCGTATATGTCTCGCGAAAAAGTAAATATTGGGTGATATGTTAAGGTTTATTTTCCTGATAGCAGACACCGGAGGTTATATTTTCATCCGAATGATGTTTATTTATAGTACGGCCACAAATATGTGTGACTGGTGCGAGAGAAATATTGACCATATTTATCTTTTTTCTAGAGGAGACGACCGTGGATTCTGATTTACTTTGAGAGGATTAGTGGATTTGCCTTTTTGCGTGTTACTATTATGTGTCATTTCTGTCAAAGAAGAAGGGGCAAGTGTTAAAAGGTTTTCTGGATCAATTTCCGATTTATAAGAATTGGGGGGGGGGGGATAATCACGCATTCAATATATAATAATATTTCGGAGTTTATACGACTCCACAAATTTGTATTATTTCGTACCAGTATATTTATTTGAAAGAATTTTACGACCATCAAAGATAATAACATATTAAAAAACAAATAAATCTTTATGTAAAGTCAATATGGTTCCATTAATATATATTTATTGTCAAACGAATGAGTTGTGTTTTTAAGATTTTTATTTACAAATATGCTTTAGATACTGTAACAAAAAATTATTGAAAGCTTAAATAACTAATACATTAATATAAATTATTTTTCATAAAATTTAAATCCTTTTTTTATTTCTATATCTATATCCTGTTACAGTTTATTGTAGTTTAAATGAGTTAGACGCATTTCATTTGCACATAAAAATATGCTAATTTTCACAAGTCAAAGAGAATTCAAATTACAAGATTGTACCCAAAATGTTGAAACATGTACTTAATTTTCGATTACCACTGATGAATATATCTTCAAAGACCCACAGTTTTTATTAACATAACATTTATTTTGAATGACGATATAATTATCTTAATAGTTTAAAAAATGGGTAACACATAATTTTTCGCCAGTTTTTTCTATATCAAAAAGAATAGCCACTGAGATTTTAATTATAAATAGCTTAAGTAGAGAATAAAAATAATGAAGAGGTTATAATGGCTTGAAATTATTCATTTATGATATTATTTTGTAATATGTTATTCATTACTTTATAATTTTTTCATAAATTATACTAATTTTATATTATTAATTATATCATGTCATTTATAAAATCAAACACTGATTTTTTAATTACTATTGGTAATCTAATATAATTTTACACACTTCGTCAATTGAAATTGCATTCAGTTTTCGTATGATAATTTATTAATAATGAATAATTAACTTTTAATTTATTTCAAAAAGTTGGAAATTGAAAATATTTACTTATTTAAAAATAAAGTAACTCTACATTCCACGCGAAGGGGATATTTTAAAAAAATATCTTGAAACAACTATGAGATGAAATTAATATTTAATTTATAATGTTAATTACTATTGGCAATCCTATTTTATAATGTTTAGGCTTATATAATGTATTTTTATAATGTTTTATATAATGTGTATATAATGTCTAATAAAACATTATATATGTATTATATTATGTTTGTTTTTTTTATGTATTTTTATAATGTATTGGCTATCCTCCATTTATAATGTTAATCCTATTATTCCTCTGTCATAAAACTCACTGATATATTGAAAGAAAAATTATTCCTCTTTCTAGTTACACTAAGTGAATAGTGTTCAATAATTTTAAAATTTATCATACATTTAAATTTATCTCTAAACATTGAAATCATTTAAACTGAACTTCTGCAAATGAATATAACTCTGCTAAGGCCAAATAAATATAATTTAAATTTATCTAAAATTGCCATGACATATTCTAAATTCTTATTTACTTTTCTTATTAAATTTTAATAGTTTCATGGAAGTTCATTTGTGTCCAATATTGATTATTGGATTCCAGCAAATCAATTATGGGAGTGGTCATAAAGAAATACGAAAACCAGAGCACGTTTGTCATAAAAATGAATGGGTTATTTTTGTATGACTTAAGTACCTTCAAACTAATCACTTCGCAAGTACCTCTCCTATAAGATGTAGCTAACAAACTTAAAATGGATTTCTATAAGTGTACTTTGAAACCAAATATCAATACTATTTAAAATATTATGAAATCCATCATATATAACGTAACAAATGGCATTAAATAAGTCGAGGAAATAGAAATTTGTTTTCTACATTTTCATCCCATAATTGTTTTACATTTAGTATTTCTCTAAAATTTAGTCATTAATTCAGAATTTTTCCCTTTAGTAATAGATTCCTAAAAAGAATCCTGTTTTCGAGGCAATGCCCTTATTTCTCATGAAATTGTATTCAGGGTTAAGGAAAAATGATTTTATGGATTGCTTATTCATTTGTTATCGTAAAAGATACATTTTTTTTTTAATTTTTTTTTACCATCAATGGATTATTTGTTTCAAAATTGTAATTCTTTAATATAACTAAGTTCCTGATTGGAAAGTCATTTCCTTTACTAATTATCTACATATTAATTTGAAATTGTAAATTAGTTCATATAATACACCACAAATTAGTAATATTTTTTACTTTCCAGACTTCCTTGTTAACCTGAAGCAGTATAGCTTCAAATTATTCATATTAATATTTTTTTACACTGTACACCTTGAACAATAGTTTCATATGCATTGCATCCTAATTGTTTGTTAGAAATTTTTAAAAAATACATAAAACTCGGTTCTTTTCCCCCTTTAACTGATTAAATAACTTTTAACATTGATTTTTCTTTCATCAGTTTTGTTGATTTTGGACATAGTAAGAATATTTTCTTAATGATGTTGTATTGATCTCCATAACAAGTAATAATAAATATAAATAGTTTGACAAACGCAAAATTCTATCAACAGTCAGCTACACTTTTAAAGTTTTTCAACTTCTGGTAATTTTTTGCTGGTCCATGACAAAAAGTGTGTTAGCTCAAGTCATCGATCGTTTCTATACTTGCTATTTATTGACATAACCAATGCTTTTCTGTCAGTAAAGACCATCTTTTATGTTCAAAAGTTCTCATAACGTCTCTATCTCTTTATGGTAATCTGTGTATTTCTCCATGTACTTTTCTAACCAGCTTTTTTTCCTAACGAGAGAAAACAGTACCGTTCCATCCAGAATTTTCAACAATAAAAAAGTATTGCGAGAAAGAAAAGTTCTCATATTTAAACTTTAAAAAGTACACTAGCTTTATTTTGACAATTCCCTGTACTGCTCCAACTGAACCAAACTTCAATAGAGTTGTTCCGACCTTCTCTTTCTCATGGTTACTGTTACTAAATTACGAAACCGACTTCATCAACCAAACGTAATTCTATAAACTTTTTTTATCATTCCTCGTTTTTATCCTTTAAAACACTGCTTCAACATTTTAGTTTTCGTACTCATGCTATAAAGTATCTTAATGTAAAGATCGTTAATGAAAGTTTATTCCGCACTCAACAATTTCTCATAAATATGCATTATTTAAATGATCTATTTGAACAATTTTTGTCTAAAGAGCACACATTCCTTAACATTTTCTTCCGGAATATATGAATATATTTTCTTATCATCACGCTTCATATATTCCAGATTTTATGAAACAATGCTAAAATAAATGTATCCCTACATTTTTTTGTCTACCACATTTTTTTAAAGAATGATATTATACTTGACTGATAAATCCACTAAAAAATTATTCTCAATGTATTCTTCTAACATACAGAAATACTAATAATATTATAAACTAATATCACTTGGTACATTGAACATGGAAGTATATAAATGCTTGAGTTAATAAAAATAAAAAAAATTATTTGACTGAATTGATTAATTTTATAGAAATAATGCATTTTACTAAGTTGAATCGTTTATGCTATAGTTTTTCATAAATAGATATATTATATATTAATATTATAAAAAAAATAAAAAAATAAATAAAAATTAAATATATAAAATATTAATATATAATTTTTACTGTAAAAATTAGACTACATAATTCTGCTTAAAATGAAAGGCAGAGAGCTACAAATTCTTTAAAATCTTTATTTATAAACATTCTGTTTGAAAAATCGCCATTAGTTGAACTAAGTTGCAGAATCTACTGTACATACATAATATAAAGTTGACTAGGTTTTTGATTATTATTTAAATAACCTTCTTGAAAAAGTTTTAGATTATGTAGTTTGGCACAAATTAGCGGTTTCAAAGGTTTCCTAATTTAGCATTGTACATTGTAAAACATCTGACTTTACGTATGTAAAACTAACCTATAAATACTAAGATTTTATCGCAAATTCTTTACATGCATTGCCAACTTTTATGTACAATTGCAACTTATTTAAGTGATTTTGAGCTCAGTTCACAGTGACCCTTACGAAGGAAAAAAACTGTTCTATGTCATTTGACTAACATTTGTATCTCTCGAAATTTGATACAATGCTATATGTCACCGATAGCGAGTCTTTCTACGAAATTTCACCGGGACTCGATAACAACAAATGAGTTAATTATCACTCCGAAGGTTTTTCTTACCTCAAACAATATTATATTTAATATAAAGCATTAAAAAAAAGTTTAAATAACTATTACAACAACCAGGGAATAAATTAGTAATGTTTCTCAATCATCCACACTAACTACTCTAACAAGTCATTCATCGGCAATGAAGAAACATGCGGTTTTGCGATTTCCGATAATAAAAAGCTCGCTATCAAAACTCACCAATTGTTAATAGTCCATCATGCGGTATTTCCCGGAGGGAAAAAGATAACAATGTCATTAGCTGTATTACTAAGCTCATATATATTTTTTCATCGTATGTGATAATGTTCGATTCCGTCTCTTTATAGATACATTTTTTTTTTTTTTTTAAGCTTTCTATAAAAATTCTGGAAGAAAGTGTATGTATTAAAGGCAAATGTGAGAATTTCCATTAATAATTTATTACTTTTCTATTCTCAATTCGATTAAAATAAAGTATAATTTCTATAAATTTTTTAATTTAAAATACTTTGAAAGCGTTAACATATGTACATAATGCATCATGTTTTCTTGATCCATATTTTTTTATCTTTAAAATTATCTATTTATACTTACAGTTTTCTAGCAGACAAAAGTTTGCGTATATAAAGGTGGTAAAAGAACATTTATAAATGTACTGAAATATCTGATTGACTTAGGTAGGGCGTTTTTAATGTATTTTAATGTACCGTTGTGTTGGGAAAATATAAAGCTGTTGTATGGGAACAAAGTGACAATTTTTATTGAGCCATCTTTGACTTTAATTACATTATAAACTGTTTAAGACATAGTGCTGAACTATATTCAACTACAAATATTTTGTTCTTTAATTCTATTATTTAAGTTGAGCGTTTTTAATGTATCCTTTGAAGTAATTAGATGCTCCCCGATCTTACATTTAAGGAATGCTACTTTTTAATGGGGATCCATCCAAGAGCTCTACATTATTTTATCTTATCCCTTTATTGTTTCAGTATATTTACGGCATTCTAGTATTGTTATTTTGCAATTAAATCCCATGCATGTTCGTGTGACCGAAAAGTGGAAATCATGACTGCAAGGTTGTTAGAGTTCATTGTTCCCTCACAAATAACCCTTTCGCCCACTCCATCCTCAAATCATAAAACCAACTCCTATGAGCTTAATAATAGGTACAATGTACTAGGGAAAGTATTAAAGGCCTAACCTTTGTCTCACATTTGCAAAACAGGAGTATCAAATAACTCTAAGCACTAAAAAAATATGAATTAATTTGGCAAAACTACTTTCAGATATTCTTTACACATATTGACACTCCAGTGTGGATTCTCAATGAATATAAGTTAATTAACACGTACCTGAAATTTAAATTTTCAGACCATAACATTTGGAACAATGTTCTTTTGAAAAGTATGAGTGTTTAGAGTCTATGCAAACTGCGGCTTTTTGTTTCATTTTGATAGCTATGGTTCCTTCTTAGCCTTTGAATCAATTTGAATTCGGCAAGTCTTCTCTAGTGGTTCTAGGCACCATTTACTATTTTGCCATCATCAGTAAACAGCAGCCACCCGACATGATGCTTTTATGCCTTCTCTCAAAACAACGCACTTTAACAATCACTCCCTTGAAGAACTTTTGCAAACTCAGCTGGCTCTTGTTCTGTTCAACTAAAAGCTATATTTTTAAGAAGTGCTCTAAAATAAGTTCATTACTTTTCGGAATTTATTTGAAAGAAAAGTAAGCAATGAAAGTAAATTCGATGCCCTTAAGGATAGGATTTTAGTCAAGTAAACAGAACTCGAGTGCATATATGCATACTAAAAGCAGTGAGCTAACTCATCCTAGGAAAACTCGAATTTCGCATTAGCGTTCTGGTTATATTTTATTGGCTGCTACATTCGATGACTTTTGCTTATGTTAATGTCTAAAGTCAAGATTAATGTTATAATAAGCAAATGTAGTTATTTTGGCAAAGACTTTTGCAGTTAACGTAAAAACACAATACTTTTGGATATTACTATAGAATAAAATAGACATTGTATACCGTGATTTACGATAAAAAATATTTTAACAAACATAAATGATTTTTTGGAGTTAAATTAAAACAACGTTAAATTACTTATTCAATTAAATTCCATTTGTTTAGGTTGAAGATAATAGTTTATACTTTTCTGCGATGTCTTTCCATATTCTACACAATGCCATGCCATTCTATATAATGCCCTCATGCCAATCATTTACGGTAGCATATACAACATAAATATGGCTTATAATTTCATTAAAAAAATCATGAATAGGTCTACATATCATATTTGCCTCCCCCTCGCTTGAGTCATAAATAATGTACGCATTTCCGATTATTTTCACACAAAAATATCAATTCAACAGTTTACATTACTCCTGCATACCAGCTATATTTGCTGTTAAAATCCAAATTCCTTTCCATTCAATTTATTTGTAAATTATACAATTTCACATCACATTGGTTTTTCTTTTGAAAATTTTGCATTAGTTTTGTATTTTATGTATATCACATTAAAATAAAACATTTCGCAATTGCTTTTTAAAGGAAATGTATTTATCCATACGAGAAAACTAATATCCGTATTTTTTTAAAGGAAAATTGTTTTAAATACAAAGAGATTTACAAATATTTGAAATATTCTTTAATAAATAAAGAAATATTTTAATTCTACGATAAAAGGAATTTTTCTATTTTTCTCTGGTGTAGAACACAAGGGACTGTTTTCTAGTCTTTTTTATCCAGTATCACAGAATAAATGCATTAAAACAAGTTGTGTTGCTTAATTTAAATATAAGGCACATTCGTATTTATAAAAAAAAAAGTAAAAACTGAGAAGGCCATTAATTAAAAAAAAAAAACCATGTATTTATCAGTATAAGAGGGGTTTTTTTTTCGGTGAAAGTCTTTCATCTCATCCTTTGCATTAATAAGAATAAGCTTTAATTCTACCATGAATGTTATAGAAATAGAAATTTTAAAATAAAAATTTTGTCAATGAAACTGTTCGAAGTTTATGGGTGAAATCGTTCTTTTTAAGTCGTCTATAGTTTGTTAAATTCTTAATTAAAGCCTTTAATTTAATTCCTCAAAAGTTTTAATTTCTTAATTGTATTATCATCAATTGTAAATAAATAAATAAATAAATAAATAAATAAATAAATAAATAAATAAATAAATAAATAAATAAATAAATAAATAAATAAATAAATAAATAAATAAATAAATAAATAAATAAATAAATAAACAAACAAACAAACAAACAAACAAATAAATAAATAAGCTTTAATTGTTCTTCAAGTAGCTTACTCTTCTACTCATTACAGGATAGTATACTTTTGTAAAATATAAAGTTCACTATCATTTATACTTGTGAAAAGTACTGAGTATAACGTAATTTAAAGGTTTACAGATATATCATCAAAAGTAACCTGTTTTTAAATAAATACTTATTAATAAAAAAAAATGCTGCATCCCAAATTAAAATAAAGAGAAATAAAATAAATTTATAAAATATTTATTTCATACCTGCTTATTGTTTAAGAAAATTGGGTTCAACATGAATAAGTCATGACATAAAATAACTGATATGTATCATTCAAAACTTTTCCAAAGAATTTACATTAAAAAAAAGGTAAGAACTACAAGGTTATTTAGAAGTATCTAAATCAGAGCAGTATTTAGTTGCATAAAAATAGGCAACTGATTTTTGTTTTCATTTTTTGTTGCATCAAAATAAAATTATATGCATTTCGTAATATCACGCAATGATAACTAAAATGAGCAAAGTTATGAATTAAAATACACTTGAGTTTGAATACAACATGAGAATTATTTATAATTTTAGTCACGAAAACTCTAGGTCATAACAAATATCACGAATTCATTCTATTTAAGGCGTATTTTTGCTCTAGATAATTGTCTTAGGTGTAGCATGCGTTTGTAAATAAGTATAGTAAAGTATTTATTTTAAGAAAATAATAGCTCAGTTTACTTAGGTGAATAAGTATAATTATTGCTAGCGAAATGAGAAATGCAATTCTTCATTCAGTTCATATTTCAAAAATACCTATAATTGGAAAGTAGTTTAGAACTATTTTCGCATACTAAGCATTTTAAATAATGTGAAGCTACGAAACCCGTACAATTTACAAATGTCATGCTATTTTTCTTAAAATATAAATACATAATTTTGCTTCTATCAAACGTCTTTTTTTTATTCTAAGAATTTACTAATGAGGTTAAATGAAATAGGTAAAAACAAATATCTTATTGTGTAAAAACAATTTTTGAAGAAAAAATATGCAAAGCCACGCAACTTATTTTTAACATAATTTTGCATAAGTTTTTTTTAATTTAAGCTAATTTTACATTCCCATTAAAAACATTCCCAAGTAAAAGTAATCAACTTAATTATTCACAAACCTTTATTTATAAAGAGTATGCTTTAAAAAATAAAAATTAATTCTTTGTTAGATTGTCTTACAATTAAAGTATGAAATTTCCAATTAAATAGTTTGGTTTCTCTTCACTAAGCCATGTATTAATGTACACTCCTATATTTTACTCATTTGACGTGAGTGTTTTTCTTTATTATTTTTTCTAACTATTATTATTTTTTTGGTTATTGAAATTTTGAACTCCGATTAAAAACAAATAAAGGGTTGAGAGCAAATAAAATTGAGAAATATTTTGAAATATTTGTAACTTTGGTAAATATTCATTGTTGAAGGCTTATTTTAAAATAAAAAATTCAAAGAATCCTTTTCCAAAATAATTAAACATTTATTACAAAACCCTTTAAACTTATCCACAAATGTGATACTTCTAAGTGAACATTACATTATTTATTTATTGAAATATTCGTTAGACACATTTTGAGATTTAAATTTCATTTCAAACTACATCTTTCTATATTAAAAAAAAAAAGGGGGAAAGTAAGCAACTGGTCTGTTTTCACTAACGTTTCTCTTTTCCCTGTGAAAGGAGAACTGTGAAGTTTTTAACACAACCAGATTTTCTCTCTATCTTGCCATGTATTATTGCAAAATGGCGAATGTTCAATTAGTTTTTTTATTTGAATTTTAAAATTTGTCCGTAATGGTAATCCAATGGGAAAAAGGTTTTCCGATACCCTTCTATCTGAATAAATACTTGCAATATTTACATTTTTCCATTGAAAAAAATATGGTTAGAATCTTTGAAATTTTCTCTTGCGGATGGAATTAAAAATATCGTTGGATGATAAAAAAAAAACTTACTTAGATACATCATGTTTTAGTGAACACTAAAACTCATTTTTTTTTTTTTTTTTTTTTTTTACTTCGCGCCACCTCCGGAAACCAATTCCCCCCCCGCCAAAGATATAGTGTAGGCAGTGGGAGAAGGGAATTACTTCATTCCGACAGCATGTATACATAACTTCCAAGAGCCATGTCATTGAGAATAAAAAGTCTGATTAATACTTTTAATTGACTCTCGGCTAACAACTGATTTTCGGCTTTTACTTGATTGAATTTTTAATGAGTTTTTTTCAATTACACATTTGAAAATTTTGCGAAATCTACGTGTTCTTTTATTATTAACTTCCTTGGGTTCTTTTATTATTAACTTCCTTGTGTTCTTTTGTATTTTTGAATTGGCAACGATTGCGCCGCCGTCATCTTTCACGTAATTGTGTGCTTGTGTTCGTTAAAGGCATTGGGTGGGTCAATAATTGTTTTTTATTCTATCTATTGTAAAATGTTTATATTCAAACTCGGCCATTGCTGTGTTTTAGTTAATTTTTATTAGCGTCTATTTCTAGGTAAAGGGTATACAATTGTGTATAACTCGCTTTGATTTTCAGCTCGACATTGTTATTCGTGTTCTTTTTCATAATATTTGTGTATACCTTGCATTCTTTTTTTGGTCGACATCATTATTTATGTTCTTTTGCGATAATGTTTGTGTATACCTCGCGTTGATTTTCAGGTCAACATTGTTATTTATGTTCTTTTTGAGATCATATTTTTTTAGTTATACACCAGTTACTTACTTTTTTTTAATATAGAGAGTCTGTCAAATGATGAATGTTTGTTCCTTATTGGTAAGGGTGCGAAGCAGGTGGATCTTCACGTCGGTGCACCCTGTTAAGATAGCCCCCCCCCCCCCACTAACTAATTTTCCTTCGTATTCACCTATCGACCTATAACTAACACACCTGCCAAATCCATTTTACATTTTAACTCGGCAAATTTCTTCAGCCTATTTCCAAAATGCAATCGCGAAAATTCATAAAATATCTTTTTACAATTTCTTCTGGCCACGAATATCTACAACTAATTTTAATTTCATATATAAACGGTGCGTTCACAGCACCCAGTTTACATCTCGAGTTGGCAATTTTCTTCGTGATTAATTTTGCGGGCATCACGGTTAGATAAAATACAATTTTCCTTCCCGATTCTTTCATTTTTCCTAAAGTGGAACATCCCAAGTCACACTTATATGCGTAAAAAGTAAATTGGTTATGTTGCGCACACCAAGTGGCAGGCAATGTATCCCATCCCTTGAACGCCGATGGATTTGCATCTTGGGGTATTATTGGCTATCCGGTACATCAAATCCATTTTAAATTTTTTTGTCACATTTCGACTCGGTACACTTTTTCTGGCTTAATATATAGCTTCGATTTTCAGAACGCGATACTGATAATACACACATTATCTTTTTATATTTTCTTTTGGTCACGAATTTCTACGACTACCAGTTTACATCTCGAGTCGGCATATTTCTTCGTACTCAATATTTAACCAAAGTTATTTTTACACCACATGGTTTGATCAATGATGAATTTTTGTTCACTTTGGTTGGGGTGCGAAACAGGTGGACCTTCCCATTGGTGAACCCTATTAAAATAGGCCATTAGCTGAGGCATTTTTTTTATAAAATCTTAATACCATTTTTTTGTGCTCATTCGTGAACCATTGTAACACAATTCCAATTCGTCTCATATTTCGTTACATCAGCTAACGATCTATAGCTTTCACACCTGCTATTGCGTTAACAACCCAAATCTGGGGAAAAAATAAGGGTTAACAATACGCAGCCACGGTAAGGGTTAACCGAAAAAGGGGTAAATCCTCCTTTGGAGATCGTGCAGCGATCTCCTGGTTTGCGCAGCAAACCAAAGGAATGCGTCAGTATTCCCCGGGGGTTGGCGAGCGTCAGCGAGCAGGTGGAAGAGCCACCTAATAGAAAGAATAAAAGAAGCACTACTGGGTTAATTCTATAAAAACAGTGAAATTGCCGCTAACTTTGAAGAGAAATAATCAATATTTATAGACTTAACATAAAAATAATACGTGCATATTAATAAAACAGTTTTTGATTATGTTTTGCTACCAATATAGTTTTATTACTAAAAGTGACACTATAATTAAATATTCAGCTGAAACTGTCTAAAAGAATTCATTTTACCCTATACGAATCAATTTGTCTAACAATTCTGCCCATTTATGACAATTAAAGATATTGTGTTTCTAAATTCATTTAATGTAATTATCTCAGATGTAAGTAGAATACTTAAAACAGGGGCATCAGTAAAACGGTAATCTAAATACACATTTACATTCTTTTATGTTCAAGTTGAAATTTGGCTAGATGTGGACTCGAAATGCATACAAATAGTGCGTAGACGTTCTTGGAAAAACATCGGGCAATAAAATTTTGAATCTAAGCAAGTAAAAAATACTTTTCTAAACTAGTAGTAATTTGTGAAGCATGGTCTCGTTTAAATCTTTCACTTTTAGAGAAGTGAACAAAGAACTGACCAACTTTTTAACTTTTTAGCTCTGCTCAAACGTGGCAGCTCTTTGAGAAGGAATGACAGATTGACGTCTGTAATAAATGCGCGGATCTTTCTTCAAGAAGTAGGGCAAAGAGAAATTCAAGGTTTGCCTTCTACGCCCTTCATTTTGAATAAAGTAACAGAATCTATTTGAAAAATATATTTTCGTAGCAGTATTTCGAATCAATTTGGCATTTGAGTTAAAATAAATGACATTTCCTTCAAAATATATAGTTGAACGTAGTAGTTGTTTTTGTGCTTAGTTGAAATTTAAATCTTGAATATATTTTCTTGCTGGAAAAAACTTAATTATATTGTTTTAATAATTGTTAATTTTTTCAATGTTAATCCTCATTGTTTATACCATCCAAAACGATAAATTTCCTTATATATTCACTCGTGATTTTTCTAGTAAAATTCTATCTGGAAATACCAATCCTGAATTTATTGGAAAGTTATTCAGCTTCTAGTAATTGATAATTTTTATAATCGTTAATTAAGAAGAGCAATGATTCGTTTTCTCTCATCAACCAATACCAATTAAACTTGATGTGATACTAAAGCAACTATCTCTATTTATCTCTAGAGTAAATGAAACGGGAAAAGACAATTAAATTAACGAACACGGAATCAGTGCTCGATTGTTTGATTATAATTCAAATTATGGATTCGTACATTTGCATTGCTTGAATAACAGTCTTTGTTTAGGTTTTGTGGAGATTAGGAGATTTTGTATCGTACATTTTATGTGTTGGGAGATAGTTATTTATATAATGAATGGTTTTCAATAAATGTTTGTATTTCATATTCTTAGAACATCTTTCTCAAATAATATAAAGTAAATACTGGATTTTGAAGTTTGAGAGCTAAGACTTTATCAAATAAAGCTTAAATTAATTTATTATGGAAAAAAATGCAACCTTTTAATGCACATTTTTCAATAAATAAATAAATAAATAAATAAATAAATAAATAAATAAATAAATAAATAAATAAATAAATAAATAAATAAATAAATAAATAAATAAATAAATAAATAAATAAATAAATAAATAAATAAATAAATAAATAAATAAATAAATAAATAAATAAATAAACTTATTTCCCATAAGCCTCTTCCCGTTTTGAAGATTGCCTATGCCTTCTGTATGCTTTTCGGAATTCTAATATGCATTCAGAGAGTAATTCACATATGATATTGCTAACAAAGTGTTTCATTTATAAACGTGATACAAATGTAGAGAAGAGCAAAAGGATTCAAATACCTTTTATTTTAAGATTCTGCACCTCACTGATGTAATGAGAAGCATTTAGAATGGTTCCTGTCGATCCAACTAAGATCAACATTCTCAGAAAAAAAAGTTCAAATGTTAGAGGCACGTGCGATATATCAAATGTAAGGCGACTTTTCATTTGCATCAAGCCGTGTTTCGATTCCAAAATTGAACAAGATGCTACTATTGAAATAGGTGACTGAAAGTATTTTTGCTCTACTTGCAAACTTTCTGGAGCTGATTTATTGATGGCTATAAATTTTAAATGGCGCAAAAAATAAAGCACCTTACATAAGTATTCACATTAATATATTGTAGAAACAGAAATAGGATTGTCTAGTCCACATTATTCTAAAATCATAGTTAATTAAGAAGTTGGAAACCTTAATTTCCATTCAGCGGTGATGTATATAATGTTTATTAAACAAGCAAAAACTATTAAATTGTTCGTAAAGTAAAAAACGACAGAATAAAATATTTTTAAATTCATACACCGTTGATTTTATAATGAAATACACTTCAATTAGTTTTCAATATTACATTTCTGCACTTGCCCACTTCATCCTATTACTTTTTTTTTTTTTAATGCCAATAGTTTTTTGTCCATTTTTTAACCAAAAATACTTAAAAATGCAAGATTACTTTTATTATAAGCTAAAAGATTTAAAAATAGCAGCACTTGTATAATTAATTAAATTAACTTCCAGCAATACAAAATTTTAAACGATACAAGATTTTTTCCGCAAATGAAACTAATAAAGCTTCATTTAGCCAAGGAGCGATTCAATTATGTAATGTAAGAAATAAAGCAATTAAATTATATTTCAAAAACTGGGATTTTCGCTATCTTGACCGTTTTCTTTTTCATTTTGTACGTAAATTTTTGTATGAGAAATTTATATTTTACATATTCTCTAAACACAGCTTTTTTCTATTTCCAAAGTTATAAAAAAGTGAGCAAATCAAAAATCTTACAAAATGAATAATTTTATAAAAAAATTGTGAACAAATGTAAAAAATTTCGCTTATTATACATTTACCTAATAAAATATTATTAAAATCATTATCAATTAAGTGTCTTAATTTATTCTAAAGAGTGCAAATTCTCTTAATTACATGAAATAAAAATAGCATATCGTAATATTTACAACGTTTCTTAATTTCTACGTTTTAATAATTATTAATTTTTTTACATACCATTACAGTACATAAGTAAGTTACTTTATATTTAGTAAAAAAGTTTTAAAGTAAGATACATGATAAATAAGCAGAAATATTCTTTATATTTTTGGAACAAAAAAAAAAGCAGCAGTCAACAAAAGACACTTTGTCCCATGTATTTATGGATTTTCTCTTAAAATTCGGAGATGCGTTGTCAAAGGGATGAAAAGAAAGAAAAGTTACTTTTCAAAGCTGAGATAATATCGATCAAATATCGATTAAGCGCGTGTTACCAGATGTTCCACTGAGATTTCCCTTCCTTCCTGTTCTATATTACATTTTGATACGCTAAAATTGAATCCCGCCATTCTGCCTAGGAGACCTGTCATCGAGTGTAAGTGGGAAGTTCCCTGAAGATCCTTCCTTGTTGTTTCCTTGTCATTTAAAGAGTTTACTTGACAGATTCCTTGATCTCATTCGTCGGAATCCAATAAATATCGGTGGGAAGATCTACTCTATTGTATTATATGGCGGAATGGTGTGAATATTGGGATGCGTATTGATTGGACAATTCTTGTGGTTGCGCTTCGGTAAAAGTAGATGCCAGTTATATTTGATAATAATGAATCAAGTACAATGTCAAAATGTTTGTGTATTTTAATTTAGGACTGTAAATGGTATTATAAATACTGTCACTAAACTACATTCAAGATGACATTTAACCAGTCTTCTCAAGAAGAATTGTTAGACTTACAAATATAACATTCTGAATGTCACGAAGGAATCTTATTGACAGAACTCTTAATCAAATAATTCACGGAGTAACGTTCATAATGACATTAAGTAAGACAGACTACTAAATAGAATTATTATTGGGAACACTATAATGACATTCTGGATGTTGCGTTGGAAAATTAATAGTAAATATTTTGGCATGCAATATTAAGGATCGCTTGGGAGCCACGCTTCGGCTTAATAGTAGATCTATATTTAAGTAGGCAATTGACATATGATTAGATTTAAATGAATGCTGTGATTGTGCAAATTTTAAGAACTATATATATATAAATATTTTTCGTAAATATGAAAAAAGTACGAAGTAAACAATACGTAAATTTTGATGTGGTAATGTAGTTTTCAAAATTCAGACTAATATTCTCGAATAAAAAAAATCAGAATAACATTTTCGAACATGTATACTGAATGATTTGTTGTAGTGATTCTTTGAATATTGAATAAGGAAACACAATAGAAGGAATGTTCCAGTAACAAATATTAAAAAAAAAAAAAAAAAAAAAAAAAAATGTGACTTTAACATATTTTCTCAGTTACAAAATAAACCCTTTCATATTGTTGCACAAATTGTCTGTATATATTGTAAATAGTGACGTATTATTTCAAAATTCTATTGTAATTTATTTTTATCTTATTTTATTTATTTATTAATTAATAGCGATTATACAAGCTAGAAAAAGGTGGCAACACCTAAAGCAATCGAGAAGTTTCGAGATATTTCTTTTCCGATGAATTGGCTGGAAATTTCGAGAATGTCTAACGCGCTTGTATATAAAAGACTGGAGAACGGGAAAGTTTTCAGATGGACTTCGGACTTCGTTGAAAGCTGATCGCTTTGTTTACCTATTGGAGTGAGCTTGTATAATCGCTGAATTCGAAGTTATTTTTGTTGAAGCTTGAGAGTAATTAAACTGTTGCCTGTGAATAAATTTTGTGAGTTTTCTGAAGAGAGAATAAATATTTTTATACCGTGAAAACTGCGCCATCATTGCCTCAGTGGAAAAATTCATAACAATATTTTAAGACAAAGCTGATTTGAGTGTTAAATAAAAATACCTATTTTTAAAAATAAAAAATAGCTGTTTGCTTTCAAGTTTGCTCTCTAAAATAGAATGTATTTTTAATAGAAATTGAGCATCACAAGTTAAACGCTAATGATATATCTATTGTAAAGGTGGAAAATTAGCTCTTTGCAACTATTTCTAAAGAAGTCAAATAATTTTGCTGATTAACGAAGTTTATCATTATTAAGTACAATTTTTTTCTTAATTCAAGAAAATTCTTTGAAAGACAAAATAATCTGATTAGAACTAACTCATATGTGATTTTAAAAAGAGGTTTTAACAGAAAGTTAGACAAATACTGCTAAAAGTATGTTTTTAGTTTGGAAGCTTACTTCGATTTCATATGCTATTTTTGTTTTATAAATATGCAAATTCAGTACAAAAAGCATTTTTTGAACAGAATAACAATGATATCACTAGCTGGAATTTACACCGATGTACTTTTAAGATACAAAACATGCGTCGTCAAATTTTTAAGTTAATTATAGACATTTTCATGGGTTTGTTTTCTATTTTATTTTTTAATTTGTTATTGATTGTTGTCTTGCTGATTGTTTTGAAAATGTATACTTTTGTTTAACTATAGATTATACTATTCTGTTTAATATTTTTAAAAATGTAAGGTCGACTTTGTTGGGGGGGGGGGGGGGTCTTTCTTTGGAGTAAAGCGCTACTTAAAATTATTCTACAATCAGTAAATACATATGTATGATAATTATAGTTAAGAAAGAAACTTTGTTTCTCGTTTAGATCTAAGAAAAAGTGGGGGAGAGGTTGAAGGTTATTAAAGATAAAATCAGGAATTATTAATACAAATAATTAAGACCCAATTAGGTTTACTTTTTAGCACGAAAAAACGTTCTTACGATACTATTTGAATATATACAAATTATAAATTGTGAATCATAATTTTTAGAAATTATTAATTTCTTACATGGTGAAAATATTGATATTTTTCGAAAAAATATGCAAAATTTAATTTTAACGCAAACAGTAAATTACCAATTCATTTACTTATCAGAGAGACAATGAATGATCTTTCAATAATCGTTATGTGTAAAAGTATTCATCTGAAAAAAAAATCATGGATAAACAATTGGATTTGAACATTACATGAAAAAAAAAAAACCTATTTTATTTTCTCTTAATTTAAGAGAAATATTTTATTTAATATTAACTGAGAGAAATAATATTTTATCATTGTTTTATGATTTAAGTGCTACACAATGTTTTCACTGGTATTTAGCATTTTCTCGAATAGACTATTTTATTTTCAGAATTTCCGGAATGCCAAAATTTAACAAATTTATATAACTCAAAGTATTGTAAATTTTTAAACTAATAGATATATTGAAACATTTTAGAGTGTAAATTTCAACTATATGTAAGGAAAGGATTTATGATATTTTCCATAAAAATTGAAAGGAGAGGACGTAGAAATTCTTTTTTTAATAATTTAATGTAGAATAATAATGCTTCTATATAATATAATCTATTGCATTGATACAATTATGATGAGAGATTTTATTGTATAATATTTGTTGTCATATTTTAAACATTTCTAAAATATACCATCAATATAAAATCTTCAAAACAGTTAGTGTCATTAATTAATGAAAAAAAAACATTTTGCTATTTTGAGTTTGGAATGGAGCAAATTTATGCTAATGAAATTCCTGACAAAAATACTATTTATTATATAAAAAAAATACCTAGCTGTTGAAAACACACTTTTATGTCCACCTAATTGATTGAAATATCTTCAAATTATCTTTCAAAAAAGATTTAATCACGAAATATTTGTAAAATACTTTAGGTGAAGAAAACACTCTTTCATCTACCTTCTTTGCATTTTCAAAAATTCCATTTCCTTTTTAGAGCTACTTTTATTTCGGATTGTAATCAAGAATTTTTAATTTATGGATTTCACTTGATAATCGTAGATTCTCTTCCCAAATTGAAAGATTTAACTTACGCACATGCACAATAGCAACAGATTTTACGTAACAAAGACAATATTGACACTATATTAAGAGTTAAAAAAAATTATCAGAACATAATATACTGAAACATTCTTTGAAAACAGCATATTCAAGTTACTTTTTACATAAATTTCAGTACTCTGGATCATCTGAAAATTATGTCATTATAAAGTAAAGTCTGCAGCAAAAACCAAAATAATTCATTCCAATAAATTATGAGGTGAATATTCTTTTGAGTAGCATATACAAAAGTCTTTCTTTTATATACGTGAGATCAGATAAAGTAGATTTTAATGGGAAATATAAAAAAGTTGTTTTTGTACATTATATGAATCATTAGCATACTACTAACAGGTTTTTTTTTTTTTTTTTTTTTTTTTTTTTTTTTTTTTTTTGTGACAGAAATATTGCTTAGGACATTAAATTAGCATTTTACTATACTTGTTATATTTTTTTCAAACATGTACCAAAGTATGATCAGCGCTCTTGTAATGTCTTGTATTAATTATGCAGTTGATAAAGTATAAATATACACTGACCATAAAAAGAATATTCTATTATCCTAGTGAGGTTTTTGAGCGACGGTGTTAGACATGAGTGCCTTGATACATCAAAACAAGATAACAAATCCAAATATTTCCCGCAATCTCCCAATTAAATAGATAATAAACTATATAGGGACCAGCGTATTTACGATCCCCACCTACAATTTGAGGATATATGTTTAAAATTATATAAGTGAATTATAAATAAATATTTTCTAATAGATAGGTAAAACACTAATATTTAGTTTACTACCAAATAATCTCATTAATATTGAAATTATTGAAAACAAATCTTAATAAGAAACCAATTTCCAATTTATAATTTTTATTATTTTAAAAGAAATGATACAAACTGAATACAAATTACATAATAAAACTAATTTTATGATTGAATATATAAAAATTTATATACGTAACTTTCTGTTCTCTATTAGAATAGACAAATTTCTATATTTAGAATTTTTTTATTTCTTTATTTAGAAGTATACAAATAATAAAATATCGGTAATAAATAACGTAGGGACCATTGAAATGTACTCTTCTATTAGAAGGGTACCAGATTAAATTGCAGAGATAACTCATTCAAAATTTAAATCCACCCTTTAAATTATTTATAATTCCTATAACAAACCCTTATAGAACTGCCATTCGTTATAGGGCTCATATAACAACTCTAGTACTAACCGTAAACATTTAGGCTTGTCGATACATTTGCTAGGCATTTGAACATGCAAACTTTTAGCCTTGGCGTCAACTGCGCAAAATGGAACCTGGCTAACGGAAGAGTAAAGAGTACCTTAGAAGTAACCCGGTTAATAAAATTTCATTAAATTCAACTGTAAATATTTGAAAACTATACCGAAAAAAAAATTCTATTTCAACTAAATGTAAATTTCACTTTTGGCTAAAAATATCGAAAGATCGATTTGAAATGAAGATATTCGTTAGCAAGTTTTCCCACAAAGTTCCTTAGTTATCAAACTGGCTACGTTTTTGTTTATAAAAAATCTCCAAATTAGCAGCTACTAATCGCCGTTAGCCTTAACAGAGGAAGATTTCAGTTATTAAATGTCGTCAAATTGCACATTCTCGGTCTCATTGAACCTGATATATCATATCTCTTCTACACATGTGTGTAGAAGAGGCCTCTTAATGACAATGGTTGTCACATTCCAACTAAGTTTTTAAGTCTACTTATATAATTATGAGGCTTATATAAGTAGACTTAAAAACTTATTTTGATTGCGACAGTCAATCTGATTAAAAAGTAGCTTCTACGCACAAGTGCGGTTGCAGTATATTAGCATCAAATTACAAGAATGCGCAATTTGATTAATTTTTAATTTGAAGTCTTGATTTAATTAAATAATACATTTAATTTGAGTCTTTGGATTAGTTTAAGTCTTTAATTTTAATTATATACAAAAAGACAAGGCAGTATTGTCAGACTACTGTAAATAAATTTCACAGGTATAAGAGAATGAAGTAAAAATATTACCATTATTTGCATTTTTCAATTAATGTAATTATATAAGTGGTTTAGAAGGAAACATACTTTTCTCAAACGAGTCCAACATGTCAAAATGTCATACAATGAATAAAATATTTACCTTTCAACTGCTCCACCTAGTAGATTCTTCAGTATTTCTCGAGACTCCTTTGAAAAGAAATGCACATTTCATTATATCAGATTTCAATATCTGGTTGGCGATCAACAAAGGGTGGGGCTTTCCAAAGACAAATCACACAGTCAGGATATTTATGGTTCATGCATAATTAATTTCATATCACAGTTAGAATCAGAATTAGAAACACAAAGGCGTTGTCCTCATAGAAAGCTAAGCTTAAAAGCTGCAAATTTCTACATCACATAATGAATGCATTAACGAACATATCCTTTTTCCATATCATTAGCTGTAATTAGGGTAATGTTCAAATGAAACAATGTTTAGTATTTCAATAAGCCTTCATTATGCAAATGCGTATTTGGGAATTGATATTGGAAATCTCCGTCTTTTCAAATGTGCATGTTAATTTTTATAAATTAAATTCAATATAAATTTTCATAACCTATTGATTATTAAGTGAATTGCTGCATTTTATGATGTGACATTTTGTTTCCACG
Organism: Linyphia triangularis; assembly: GCA_963978545.1. Taxonomy (NCBI): domain Eukaryota; kingdom Metazoa; phylum Arthropoda; class Arachnida; order Araneae; family Linyphiidae; genus Linyphia; species Linyphia triangularis. The sequence continues at coordinate 72,475,507 of OZ021725.1, read as the reverse complement.
TGTGTATTAAGGTGAACAAAAATTCCAAACAGAAGAATTCTCAATCAGAGTTAAAAAAATTAAACTTCTTTTGTTATTCACAAAGAAAACTCCTGAATGAATTCGCTATCAAGCTAACAACAGGGCTGGCTAACCAGTTGTTATATCCGAGTCAGCAATAACAATACAGAAACCTTCTTGGGTTTACAAAAAAAAATCCGGAAATCCTTTCACTGTTGTTAACATTGTCTGACTTAAAACATTAAAAAGGTTTACATTACACATTGAACATCATTTTATCTTAAAGTGAATTACAATATAATCTGAACTATTTTCCCCAAATTTATAGCAACATACAAATGCAATTTACTTTAAAACTTGTAGTTGCGTTTCTAATTCAAGTTTTAAGAGAACAAAAATTGTGTTATTGCATTTTATTCAAAGGCTTTATTTTTACTTATTTCAGTTTGCTATTTTTAATCAAATAACTATAATTATTCATAGTTACAAAGGTTTCTTTACAAAACTTAGGCATCAGTGATATTTGTAATGTTCTAATATTTGTACGGAATTATGTTGATAATGTTATAGAAGAGTCTAAACAAAAAGTAACATGGGAAAATATGTAATATATTGTGTAACTACGGAGAAAAGTAGTACAATTAAAGACGTAAGTCAACGAATTCTGCCTTGAGCGATTGGCCAAAAACAAAAGTTTTATTCATACATGTCACAGTTCCCTTGTAAGGATACAGTAGGGCGATCTCTTCTACCAAGCCAAACTAAAAAGAAGAAAATCGCCAATGAGCGAAAAGCAAATATCCCTGAAAAGAAACTAAAAGAGCTAAAGGCAAAAAGGAGAAAAAGTAGCTTTTAGATAAAGGTGTCACAACAAATTTTTAAGCTTGTAGATTTTAATATTCTAATTTGTATTTATTAAGTTTAGTAGGTGTGTAATACTGTTAGAAATATTCGTTTTCATCTCTAGGCTTAAATGCACAACAATATGTTTGTGAAAATTAAAGATAGATATTGCAGTTTAACTTGTTTACCATCTTAAAATAGAAATTCTACCTTTAATAACCATCAGCCTGTAATTGAAACCAGAAAGCACTCTGAAACTTGAAATTTCAATTTCCAAGGCGGATGCTTATTTAAATACATTTATGTTTTTAGAAAGATGTCCTCTATATAGTTATGTAATATTTTTCATTTTAATTTTCACAAACACTTTATTGTGTACTTTAGTCTACATATAAAATCTAACAAGAATTCCATCAATATAAAATATTTTCCTAGTTAAATTAAATTTGGAAATTGTGAATATTGAAATCTATAAGTTTAGAAATTTGATATCAAACTTTTCTAGTCGCAATTTTCGTCATAGCTTTTTTTTTTTTTTTTTTTTTCTTTTCTTTTCTTCTTTTCTTTCTTTCTTTTTTTTCTTCTTTTTTTTTTCGTTCTTTCTTTTTTTTTTCTTCTTTCTTTTTTCTTTCTTTATCCTTTTTGTAGAGAGAATATTTTTATTATTACTGTATTTCTTATATTTTTTTATATAGAGTTATAAATATTTTTTATAAATTTCTGAAATAATTGTAAACATATTTCCCGTGATGTTATTGATTCAGATTATAAAGAGCACCACTAAACTTACGATTCAATGCGCTTTAGGTCTTTAACATGGAAGAATCGAAGAACGCAATCACACAACAACTAGAGAGTGAAAATATGTGCTAGATATCAATTCAGCTGCTTAAGTATACAACAGGTTTTTAAACTTAGTAAATTATAACAGTTATAGTAGTTTAAGTTGTCAATTTTTAAAAAAATTAATTGCTAGATGTGTTTCACAATCTACTACTCTTATTATATCTTAGTAATAAGTGTAACAGTTTTTGTTTATTTAAGTATGGTATCACTTATCAATTGATTACATCTCAAAAAAGTGTGCAGTTCTTAAAATATTCATCTTTTATAAGTTTTACAAATTTTAATTTCATCAACAATGAAATACATTGTCAAATAATTTTATATACAGGGTGTTCATAATTGAAGTTCAACTTTCAAAAAGCTGAAAAAAACACTAGTCAAAATTTTATAAAAGGACATTATGAGTCAAATTATATTTGACTCATATATATTAAGAAAGAGGAAAATGTAGGGCGAAAGAAAAAATTATTTCAAACTATTTTTTTTTTTTTTTCCTTTTGCCATATTATTGCTTTTTCAAAGCTATGATATCGCACAAGAAAAAAATTCCGTGTTTTTAAAATCATGCTTTTCTAAAGTTGAATTTTCATTTTTATCACTCCATGGAGATTATAATTAAGGTTCAAGATTAGTTAGAATGACCCAAAATGTTATTATAATATAAGCAAAAAGGGAGAAAGTGTTATAAAAATGTTGTTATATATATGTATGTTATAAAAATAAAATTTCTTCGAATTTTTTTATCTATAATTAAAGTAATTTAATAGCTATAACTATAGTTTTTAATCAGCTGAACTTTTATTATGGGCACACTGTATATTTTGCTATCCCCAAAAAATACCAAATCTTAATTTGAATAAAGGTTTTCACTATAAATTTACACATGCTACTAGTAGTTTCCACCCATAATATCATTTGAGTTAATAACTTTGAAAATCACCCAAAGAAATGCAGTTGCTTGTTAGCCTTCATTTGATAAATCATAACTTACATTGCCAGATAAGATATTTATTAGAGTTTTTTTTAAAACTACTTTTTTTAAACAAATGCACAGCACTGCATTCCTTGCCGAGTATTTATAGGCATTTATACATATCCGACATACTTTGGAAATAATAAACTCAAATATAATATTTTTTTAATACATTTTCATTAACGCAATATGTCCTAACTACAATTGAACTTAATTGATAAGGTTTAAATTCTTAATATTGTAGAAGCATAACAACATTTAAATGTCATTCTTGTGACTAAAACTTTTCTGATATACTTTTACTGAATTTCAAGATGCAGTATACCACACTGTTTACTAGACTATTTTTAGTACTACATCCAATTACATTCTTTTCAAAGAAACCTAAAACTTTTTACAGAAGAGTCAACGTCACTCAATATAAAAGCTCGTGTTTTATTAAAGGCTACACTGATTAAATTTCTTTTCAATTCTTCCTCTGTTATATATTATGAATTAAGTCTGAATTTGAAGTTGAATTATTGTAGAAATTATTTTAATTCGAAATTTGCTAATTTTCGAAATCTTTGTCCACAGTGAAATGCTTAGTATTGTCTCTACCATTAGATTTGTTTTAATTTAGAAATTATTTAAATATAATGACTTATTATATGTGATCATGCATCTTGTTCTTGAAAGTATTGTGGTTGAAATTCTAATGCGCGTTGGGTTGGTTGATTTGTACGCTCAACGACCTATTTTTATGCACAATGATAGCTAATCCAGCCGGGACCTACATCTTAAAGTGGATTCCCGAACCACAGCGAACATCCATATCTAATACTGGATTCGAACCCGTCACCTTTGGTATGAGTCACCAGAGCTCAAACCACACAGCCATCAGATGGGCAAATGTACTTTGGGACTAACTGGAATATGCAGTAAAAAAAGTTGGAGAAATATTACTGATATCTAATGCATGTAAGATAGACTGAGTTTATATTTGCTTATATTACTGCATAATTTAGTGCAATTTCAATTGATACAAATAAACAATTTCAGAAATTGATATATTTGATTTTAGATAAATTGAATTCAAAATTGATTCTTTTAGATATAAGCTTAGTCTTTAAACTATGAAAAAAAATCTGTACATGTTTACTTTTTTCTTTTTTTAAATAATAAAATATAAAATGAAATTCCTATTATTTAATTTTCGAAATTGAAGAAAATTAAGAAAAGATCACGTGTTAGGTTTTTTTTTATCGATGTTAATAAAATATCATTATAAAAACATAAGAAAGTAAACAATTTTAGATATTGTAAAAATCATTAATGTTAAACTTACATTCTGTACATTATAGTCTCTAAACAATGCAAAATTTAGCTTGAATTTATCATGCGTTCACCCATATGCTGTATGTGAAATATAGAAGATGTATGGAAATGTGTCCTTCGAGAGTAATTTTTTTCTTTGTTATAGAAATGCAATAAAAATGTATCTGAATAAAGTTTTTTGAATAAACAACTAAAAGAAATCGTTCTAAAAAATGCATTGATTTCATTTAGGTCACAAATCATGCTGTAATTCAGCTCCCATGTAGATAAGAACCTGTTTACGCCCAATAAGCTTTCACTTCATTCTAATACACAATTCATTGTCGCGCAATTTAACACATCCGTTCTCATTAAAATTTCTCGTCACTTTATCACATTAGCGCAGTGAGTGGAAGGGCTTTGATCTGATATTTCATTATGAACACGGTTTTGTAAATAAATTATCGCGTTCGAAGGAAAGTATAGCAGAATCCGAAGTATCTATCATTAATCACTTATTGAATTATCTAGTGAAATTTTTTTTAAAGTTAAAGTTAATTCAAGTCAGTAACAATAAAATTAATTAAGTAATGGAAAATTTAAAATAAAAACTTGTAAAACTGTTAACAAAAACTTGATTTTGCAAAATATGATATTATCTTGGAAAAATAAATTAACTGAATAAAAGAAAATAGCTAAGTGACCTGTCAATTTAATTTCTAGAATAATTATTATTTAAAAAAATATGTAGAAGATTTGTTTCTTTATTTTAATTGAAACTAATAGTTTATCATTTAAGCCATTTATATTAAATTATCATGTATCAAAAGTTGGAAAAAATCAACTAATTTTCTAAAGCATGCCTTTGGCATTCATACAGCACAAAAAAACAGTTCAAAATGCGTATAAATTCTTGATTTATCTAACTTATTATAATACATCAAAAATAATAATGTAATTAGTTTGTTTTATGACCAGAAGAGTTTTTAAATATTCATTAATTAACATCAGTATTGTTAGTAAACTATACTCGTTTATTTTATATAAGTTTTTAGATGTCTGCATGGGTTAAAGTTTGCGTTAATATTATTGAATTTATAGCTGACACTGCCAAATAAAAATTCTTCTCAGAAAAAATATATATATATATATATATATGTATATATATGTAGATACAAATTAAAAAGGAAAGGACCTTCAGAAACATAAAAAATAAGTTTTGTTTTCACAGTAGAAAAAGTGGAGTCTTAATTAAAAATTGGAGTTGTCGAAAAATGATCTTACTCAACAGAAAATCCTATCGATTTTTCATCCTCCAATAACACTTAGGTAATATTCTAAGCCTTCATGAACCTGTCAATCCGCTAACAGGACGGGCGGCTAATAATAAATTGGTGCCACGGGGCTCTTCCATCAAGCCTATAAGCTATTTTTCGAAGTCTAATGAATTCTTCGTTAAGTTCACTATGGTGTCAGCACATAATTTCCTTTCGTGAAATTGCATTCTTTGAATACGAACTTTGTATCGGAACACATAATATTGGAGGAATTCTGGGAAAATAACTTTTAAATTTATCTAAAATTAAAACCTCTTTAGATTTTTGAAAAGAAGTTTGAGGACCACTTGTTTGTAATTTTATTGCCCTAACGTCAATTCTTATTAACATTTGATACTGGAACATAACATACTCAAATGAATTTTGTTTGAAGCTTTGTGAACAAAAAACATTGAACCTCTATGCACAAAAAACATTTAAAATATTTCAGTGCCATACATAGCACATTTATATTATGTTATGCTTTATGTACAAAATTGTTCCTGTATATCTGAATGTTACGGGGACAAGGACTCATCAAATAATCATTAGCGATAGCTTAATATTAAAATCCACACAACTATATCTACGCAAATACTTGGCCACTGCAGCAAAACTTTTTGTATACCATTTTCTCTAGATCAAATTCTAAAATGAAACGAGATACTAATAGTTCAATTCAAGTTGCTACTATAAAGGGGGTAAGAAACTCCTTTTTGCTAAAAGCTTGACATAATGTCTTTGTGGAGAAAACTACGTGACGTCAGACTGTGATATTTATAGTTTATTTTCTTTTCTTTATAAAAGATAGTTTGGCAAAATGGATAAAAGTAACTTGAAATTTCTAGTGAATAAAATATACGTTTGTTCTATACGCTACGTTTTAGTGTGTGTTATATATAATTAATAGGAATTATACTTTAATTAATACGTTTTATATATTGAACACGCAACATTCTGGTGCCGAAATATCCACATACATAAAATCACGAACATACTTAGACCTTTGAAACTCGACGAACTTTAATTTCACGAAGGAAGATGGCGACGAAGGAAGAAAAAGTGGCGCAGTTGAAACGGAAACGGAGAACTATTCGGAGTAATGTAACTAGGTTCTCAACTGAGATAAACAACTTGCAAGAGGATAATGCAAATGAAGACGTGGAATATACGGTAAACCGTTTAACATGTTCTTTAAATGAAATGAAAATAGTTGATGATAAAATACATGTTCTTTTCACGGAGGAGGAATACGAAGAGGACATTTCCCAATGTGAAACCTACATAGATAACGCTGAACTTGCAATTTTTAAAGGCAAAAAAATCATTCAAAATAAATTATCGCCAACCATTAACGCCACCAATAACCTTAATTTGGAAATTGATAATACTGATTTGGCTACTAATCTGGATATTAATCCACAACCTGTTCTGACAACACCTGTTACTTCTACTTACACTGTGAAATTACCAACGGTTAAATTAGAACCATTTGGAGGAGAAATAGAGAATTGGCGAAGTTTTTGGGAACAATTTCAGTCATCTGTAGACTCCAATCCAAACTTATCAACTATCGACAAACATGTTTTTTTAAGAGGATACTTACAAGATGAACCGAAGCGGTTAGTCGATGGTATCAGCATTATTGCAGACACATATGAAACAACTAAAAGGCTTCTAATGGACAAATATGGTGACAAAAATATAATCATCTAAGTTCATTTGGATTTTTTAGAGAATTTAACGCCAATCCGCAATCCATCGCCAGCATCACTGAATGAAGTTTATATTGAATGCAACAGAAGGTTACAAGCGCTACGTGCTTTGGGGGAAGATATTGACGCATACGGTAGAGTTTTAACACCACAAATTTTACGTGCATTCCCTGACGACATTTGTTGCCGATGGGTTATTCATGCGAAACGCCAACAAGTTTTAGAAAGTGATATCACACAACTAATACATTTTCTCTCCGAAGCAGTAGAGGGGGCGCTTACAACAAGCAAGATTAAAGGTTTTCTAGCTTCAGATTATTCCTCAAAATCTACCTTAGAAAACTTCAATGTAAATGCCAAGCCAATTACTAAAGGTAAGAAATTTTCACCTTTCTGTCCCTTTTGTGAGACTGCCGGGCATTGGCCTCAACAATGCAACTCTGTGACAGATATAGATACCCGAATACAGAAATTAAAAGCTACGAATAGATGTTTTTTGTGCACTGGACGCGGGCACACAAAAAATAATTGTGCTCGTAAGGAAAAGGCTTGTTGTGTTAAGTGCAAGAAAAAGCACCATGTTTCAATTTGTAAGGACAGTGTTGATCACCCTGGTACTACGTCTACTCACAAGATTGATATTGCTACACCCAACACTGTGCATTTGCAAACTGCAAGAGTTTTTATAACTGGCCTGACCGGTGTTACAAAATTAACCCGTTGTCTTCTGGATGGAGGCAGCCAGTCTAGTTTCATTCATAATTATCTTGTTGATGGTTTGAAATTAACAGTTATTTCTGCTAAATCATTGGAAGTGCATGGATTTGAATCCACAGCGAATGTTTCTCTTATGAGACGAAAACTAAAGTTTCAACTATCGAGCATTTGGAATGATTCTTCAGTTAATATTGAAGCATTTGAAAGTTCCAATAAGTACGCATCACATCCATCTGCTCCAGCTGATGTGTCACAGTTCGCATTCCAGAAAAGACAGAAACTGGCTGACCCTTACGATAACTTACAAAATCTACCTATACAAGTTTTGATTGGTGCTGATTTCTACTGGCAAATATTGCACCCTAAAGCTCCAGTTATGCTTTCAGAATCCCTTGCATTGGTTCAGTCACATTTTGGGTGGATTCTGAGTGGACCTCGATCATGCACAACAGTTTCCAATGTAGTTACGGTAAACTATCTCAACACATTCACTCAACAAGAGCCTATTAATGAAAACGTACGTTGCTTCTGGGACTTAGAAACAATTGGAATCACAACCTGCCAGGATAGAGAAATGTCTAAACATGATTCGAGTATTTTGAAGAACTTTCATGACTCATTTAAATTAGTTGACAATCGCAGGGTTGTGTCATTACCTTGGAAACCCACGGTCTCAACATTACCGACAAACAAAACTACAGCTGAGAACAGATTTCAATCATTTCAGAAAAGACTGACCGCAAATGAATATTTGAAGACACAGTACAAAAAATGCATGTTGAATTACATTGAACAAGGACATGTTGAAGTTTTCCCATCTGCAGAGGAAACTGAAAACACCGTGTACTATCTGCCACATCATGCAGTGAAAAAGAAGCACCAAGATGATATAAAGTGGAGAATAGTCTTCGACGCCTCATCACATGTTCCAGGCATGCCCTCATTAAACGACACTTTAGAAGTCGGCCCCAATCTTCTACCTAAAACTGTTGGTTGTCTTCTACGATTTCGACTGCATGAATTTGCCCTAACCTGTGATGGTAAACAAGCTTTCCTACAATTGGTTTTGAATCCAAAGGACAGAGATGCAACGAGATTCTTATGGTACAAACAAAAGAAAGGCCCTTCAAAAACAGCTACATTTACTGACGAAATAATTACATACAGATTCACTCGCTTGCCATTTGGACTGTCTTGTAGCCCTTTTCTGATGTGTGCTACTACACGAGAACTAGCCACTAATCACTTAAATGACTTCCCTACTTCTGCATCACTTAAATTACTTCCCTACTTCTGCATCACTTATAGATAAAAACCTATATATGGATGATTTTTTGGTTAGTCTGGAAACTGAATCACAAATAATGGTATTACAAAAGGAAATCAAAGATTTGATGTCACTCATAAAACTACCGATGGAAAAATGGGCTACAAACTCCTTGAAGCTTCAACACTTGCTAGAAACTAACAATGAAAATTTCAAGACCAAAACTACAGTTTTAGGCATTGAATGGAACACGAAAACTGATACTTTGAGCAACGCTTTCAAGACTTCACTCTGTTCTTCTCTTGATAAGCCACTTACTAAGAGATGGTTACTACACTGTGTTGCAAGTTTGTACGATCCCTTAGGACTGTTTACACCATTTACGATAATTGGGAGGATACTCTTTCAAGATACTTGGATTCTTGGAATCAAGTGGGATGAAATCTTGCCGACAAACTTGGCTACTCTGTGGCATACAGTTACGGAACAGCTCGACGCCATTTGCTCGAAGGAAATTCCTCGTTTCATAGGAATTTCATCGGTTGTTTCCTTTAGTATACATGTTTTCTGCGATGCATCGGAGCGAGCTTATGGCGCAGTCTTATACATAGTTACTTCTCACAATAATCAATCAAGTGTCTATTTAGTTTGCAGCCGCAATAGACTTGCACCCATAAAGAAAGTTAGTCTGCCCCGCTTGGAGCTTTTAGCAGCCGTCATTGGTACCAGACTGCTGAAATATTTTTGCAATGAAACGGGATTGTCGACATCCACTGCCACATTATGGAGCGACTCTGAAGTCACCCTTGGTTGGATTCGAGGTAATCCCAACAGATGGAAAACATTTGTGTGCAATAGGGTAACAGAAATCATTTCATACACTGACCCCTCACAGTGGCGGCATTGCCCGGGACAAGACAATCCAGCGGACAAACTATCAAGAGGTGTTTCACCGTCTATACTGAAAGATCTCAACATCTGGTGGAATGGACCGACTTGGCTGAGTAAATCCACAGAAACCTGGCCAGATGCTAAAAAAGATTACTCTCATGATTTGGAGGTAAATAAGAATAAAGAAATTAAAACATTTCATGTTACTACTTCTCAACCCATCATAGACTCAAAGAACTACAGCTCCTACTTCAAACTGTTACGTGTTACTGCATGGATTCTACGCTTCATCTCGAACTGTAGATCTCAAAACAAGAAAGTGGGAGAACTTGACACTCCAGAAGTACATGATGCTAGAAATTACTGGATACAAATGGTTCAGAAAGAGTTATTTCCGTTAGAATATGAAGCTTTATCAACATGCAAACCCCTTCCAAAAAATTCAAAAATTACCAAATTCAATCCACTATTTGAAAACAAATTTAAACGTATTGGTGGTAGATTACAGTTTTCGAATTTATCAGAATCCCCAAAACATCCAATTTTGCTGGACGGAACTCATCATTTCACAAGCCTGCTGATACGTCAAACGCATATCAAAATGCACCACCTCAGTGTCAGAATTGTACTTTCTGAACTACGTTCCGAATTCTGGATTTTACGAGGACGACAGGCTATCAAAAAAATTATACACAAGTGCTTGCCTTGCAAGGTAGTGCAAGCCATCCGTTGTTCTCAAGTTGAAGCCCCTTACCTGCTGACAGAATAACTCCAACTCCACCGCTCACCGTCACAGGAATAGATTTTGCTGGACCGTTAAATATACGTAATCAAAAACCAAGAGACACTGTCTACATAGCATTATTCACTTGTGCAACAACGCGAGCAATACACATCGAACTTGTATCAGACCTTTCCACAGATAAGTTTCTCTTGGCGTTACAGCGGTTTGTTGGTCGTAGAGGTCCCCCACATACAATCTATACCGACAATGCAACAGCTTTCCACGCAGCTAATAAAGAGCTGATCCTGTTGTGGCAAACTCTGACATCAGCTAAAGTTCATCAATTTTATGCGCACAACGGCATAAAATGGAAATTTATTGCACCTAGAGAGGCTTGGTGGGGAGGCTGGTGGGAAAGGGTTATTGGATCTGTCAAAAGGTGTCTGCGTAAAACCATTGGCCGTGCATTGTTGGGAGAAGAACAGCTATCAACTGTACCAATATAGGAATTGAAGCCGCTTTGAATAGCAGACCTCTTACGAGTGAAGAAGATACAGACTCCCTTGATGCCTTGACGCCTTCACATTTTTTTATTGGACAAAAGCTTACTCTGATTCCATCCAGCCCCGAGAGTAAGGAACGACGACTAACAAAGCTTTACAGGCAGCAACAAGACTTGCTAAACACGTTCTGGAGGAAATGGTCCAGAGAATATCTATTACAGTTACGTTCATTTCATCAAGTACGGAATGTTGATAAATCTCCTAACACACGCATAGGAGATCTTGTGTCACTACAAGAGGAGGTACTACCAAGACACCTGTGGAAGAAGGGGTGGGTTATGAACATCATTAACGGACGTGACGGAAAACCCAGAGCATGTGCTATAAAGGTGAACGAGAAAGAAATTACAAGGCCTGTCCAACTGGTCATACCTCTGGAGGTAGACCAGGGTGGGGAGAATGAGGAGAAAACTACGTGACGTCAGACTGTGATATTTATAGTTTATTTTTTTTTTCTTTATAAAAGATAGTTTGGCAAAATGGATAAAAGTAACTTGAAATTTCTAGTGAATAAAATATACGTTTGTTCTATACGCTACGTTTTAGTGTGTGTTATATATAATTAATAGGAATTATACTTTAATTAATACGTTTTATACATTGAACACGCAACAGTCTTTATCCATTGTATCCTTCATCTAAAATAAGTATAAGTAAACCTATTTGAAGAAAAAAAGACATTTTAAAAATAATATATGTAACTATTGTTAGTGCTTTATCTTTTTTTTTTTTTTTTTTTGCTTTGGTTTACCGCAAATATATACTTTTTTGTTCGTAGTATTGTGTTTTTACTAGGAAACATATCTGACTTTCCTCGTCTTATCAAAATATGTTGCAGCAAAAACCTAACGTTACTAGGTTATGGTAATGATTTTGTTGTGTAAAGATGATTTTGTGATCCACAACTTTTATCGTGTTTTCCATATAGATATAGTCGGATAAGAAGAAATTTATTAAATTTTTATTAGTTCTGGAGTGAAAACTCCAAAAAATTAAAACTGAAATTTTCATGAAACTTTTTTTAAATATTTTTATGTCCAGATTTAGTTCAAGGCTTACTGTTTAAAGTTAAAAATCTACCCATTGAAAGTTCTTATAATTACTTTTCGTTCAAAAGCAAATCCGCAACTTGTTAAAAAATAAATATTAACAAAATTAAATTCTCAGTCACTTCTTATTTAAATGGGTATGATTTGTATGTTACTCTTCAATTAGGCAATTTAGATGTCTATATTTTTTTTTTTTTTTTTAAAGGTCTTATATTTCCGTGCCTAATTTTTAAAATAATGCATAAATTATTGTCAGTAAAAATTAAGTAGTTTAATTAGTGATGAAAAAAATTAAATAAATCTTGAGTCAGTTTTTAATCTGTCAATATTCTGACGAAATTTTTAACTGTTGAGAAGTTTTTATATTACCATTTGTATTTTTATAAACCGAAAAAAGAGTCAGCCTTCAAAAAAATAAATTTATGCCGATAAATTTAACTAAACTACCAATATTTTGAGCATCAGTACGAAACTGGATATTTAAAACAAGCAAATTATTTAAGTTTTTATAAATCTTCAAGTGTATTTTTCTATGAAGTGAAAAAAAAAAATTTATCATTTCCCCCACTTTCGTAAGACATCTTTCGTGACATCCTTCTGACGCATTTTAATCTCTAATTTAAAGAAATATTTATTGTATGAAAAATACAATTGAAAATTCTACTACCGTACACTTGCGATTTATACTCTCATTTTCTTTCATGACTGTCTTGATATCCTGTCACATGGTTGTAGTGAGCAAGTGCAATTTCTCATTGTCCCCTCTTTTCAAAGAGAAATTGCACTTCTTCAGGGCTTCTGTTGCTTCTTGACCTGGAAAAATTTCCTGTATGTAATATGTACAATTAGAAATTCTAAAAAAGTACTGTTGGGATTTATACTCACAGTTTCTTTCTTGACTGTCTTGATATCATGTCATATCGTTGAGATGAAAAGTAGGATTTCACATTGCCCCCAGTTTGCAAAAAGAAATTGTACTTTTCCTTTATTCCTTCTTCTGCTTCTTGTTCTTCACTTGTAAGAAATTACTGTATGAAATACACAATTGGAAATTCTAAAAAAGTACAACCTCGTGATTTATACTCACATTTTTTTTTCATGACTGGCAATATTTCTTGTATATCCTTGAGGTGAAAAAGTGCAATTTCTCGTTGTCCCCTTTGCCAAGAGAAATTACACTTATTCCTGTATTAATTCTGTTGCTTCTTGATCTTCACCTAGAAGAAATTATTATGTGAAATATACAATCGACAATTCTAAAAAAATTACTGCCTCGTGATTTCTACTCACCTTTTTTTAAATGGCTGCTTATATTTCCTGTCATATCCTAGAGGTGAAAAAGTGGAATTTCTCATTGTCCGCTTTGCAAAGAGAAATTGCACTTATTCGTGTATTTATTCTGTTGCTTCTTGACCTTCAGCTAGAAGAAATTATTATGTGAAATATACAATCGACAATTCTAAAAAAGTACAGCCTCGTGATTTATACTCACATTTTTTGAATGGCTGCTTATATTTCCTGCCATATCGTTGAGGTGAAAAGGGCAATTTCTCATTGTCCCCTCTTTACAAAGAGAAATTGCACTTCTTAGCGAATTCATTCTGCTGCTTCTTGATCTTCACCTGGAAGAAATTACTGAGAGAAATATACATCTGGAAATTCTAAAAAAGAATATCCTCGTAATTTGTACTAAAAATTTTTCCCAAGACTGCCAACATTTCCTGTCATATCGTTAAAGTGAAAAAGTACAATTTCTCATTGTCCTCTTTTCAAAGAGAAACTGCACTTCTTAATGTCATCCTGTGGTCGCTTCTTTACTTTCATCTGAAAGAAATATTAATTGTGGGAAATATGCATTTGGAAATTCCATAAAAGTACAACTATGACTTATATACACTTTTTCCTTGATTACTGTATTTAAATGTTCTGTCTTATCATTGAGGTTAAAAAATTTAATTTTCTTTCTCCACCTTTCTTAAGAAAAAATGAACTTTTTAGTGGCATCCTGACATCACTTCTTGATCTTCACTTGTAAGAAATATTTATGATTTTGAAAAATGCAATTGGATAAGAGAAATCGCTTTTCTTTGTGAAAACCTCGTACTGTTTTTTGACCTTCACCTACAAGAAAGATTTTTTTTTTATCTCCTATTGGAAAGATTATTGGTGCACAATTATAATTTGCTCTAACGTTCTCCTTAATTATATCTATTTGTATAAATCATGTCTTCTGTTTTATAAGAAATGTTATTTCTTATAAATTTCACTTCCCAATAAGAAATGAAAATTCTGTCAAGGAAACTGCAGTAATTTCATTACTTTCACCTTAAATAACAATGTATTCAGGAAAAATTCAAAAGTGCAGCATGTATTGGCGTGAGTATTTTATACGGAGACAATTATGGTGACAAGAACTATTAATTTTCCTTATCAGAAACTATTGAATGATATTATAATCTTACGTCTAAACGCACCCTTACGTATTCTGTGTAAAATATTCTATTTTAATTATTAAATACTTTTTATTTCCTTATTATATATATTACATGATTGTTTTTTATAAACTATTTAAAAAATTTGAAAATATATCCAGTTCACGAAAGTTTTTATCGGTAATTTTCAGCAATTTTGTTTTTTCGTCATACAAAAATATCTATTTAAGCAATAAACAATGCTAACAATTACTATAACAATTTTCAACTAAAACTTCAAACGACTGCAATCTAAAATGCATAGAAGCGTTACTTTAGTAATGATGACAGTTGATAGCCATTAAGTTTCATACTAGTTTAAAGTTTGATACGAAAGGTTTTAATTAATATACATCCCTCGTATCACAGAATAGTCACGAATTCACTAAAGGAACATGTGTATTAATAATTGCGTATTTAACATTGAAACTAAAGTCTTCTCTTTCACAACATTAAAAGGATAGAATTTTTAACTTCGCATCGCAAGTTTTAAAAATGACATCAAATCAAAATATAATACGTATTTTTCCATTAAAATAAATATAGTTGCAGCTCATTTAGTTTAGAAAAATCAGTATTAGATAAACTCCGTGTGTTAAAATTCTAAATATCGATATATAAAGTTTAGAAACTAAAATTCAAAAAACTTATATTAGGTTTATGAGGAAACCTTTACAAACCAAAAGTCAATACCGAAGTTAACTCTATCACTGGACATTGTCTTTTGGATTTTATGCTATAACTAAAAAAAAAAAAAATTAAAAAAAAACTATTTAAAAGCGACCAAGTTCACCTTATCAATTAAATTGTGTTTTGTGTCAACTGAATCTAATTGGAAAAGCATGTAAAAAGTCGAAAATGAACTAAAAGTTTTCAACTAAAAAAAGAAACTCATGTTGAAGGGAACTGAAAGTTTTATTAGAAATTTAATTCAGTGATAAAAACAAAAAATAAAAATTAAACTTTCTTAAGCTGTAGCTTTGTTTGTTATGTCAAACTTAATTGTCAACTTCTCAAACTTTTTTATTACAACTTTATGGTTTTTATTAGTTACTCATGGTAATTCAAACTCTTAATCATAAACCCCCTAAAGCCTAGTCGCATACCCATCAGTAACAAATCGATATCCTATATAATGCCACAGATTTAAAACTAAATTTTCCGTTTAATTAATCATGGTACGGCTCTGTTTAAAATGTTCCGTAAGTCAGTAAGTAATTATTTATAGAGAGAAAATTTAAATGGTAGAAGAAAATAAATCTGGTTACTTCCAATTTCACTCATATTATGCAACTGCAGAAGTCACAGCAATTTCCATTTAACTTTTGAAAATATAAAATTATATTTACGTAAAATCGTCTGTCTGATTAATATGTATTTCTCAACTTAAAAGTTTTATCAAACTACTGAAACAAATGATGGGATGTCATTATTCAGGCACTTATTGTTGGGATCTATCTACAAATAAAATAATTTGCTTTGACTATGTTGTTGATGCAACAGAATAATGTTTGACCTTATTTATTGTTGTAATGATAGATTGGGGTCTTTCTTGAGACTTTGTTTTATTCTAATTGCTATGTTGTTAATGATTGTTATTAATGATTTTGATTCTATTATTAAAGTACTTTCCTCCAGCAACCTTTATCAACCAACTTGATGAAGATGATGATTGCCAAAGAATTTGTAAAAAAAAATGTTTTTTGAAACTCTTAAAGTTTCTGATTTTAATTTTAGTGACACGATCTATTTTCACGCTTCATTCGAATTCGAATTTCTCAAAATCACAACTTATTTAGTGTACATATGCTATTAAAAGTTTAAAAAAAATTAATCTAAAGTTTATAACAGATTCAATGACCAACCTTCTTTTTAGAAATTAAAAATTTGAATATTAGGAAAAGTTTAATAAAAGTATGAAGAAACAAAGAGATTGCAATTTAAACAAAAATGTATATACCTTTGAAAACCCCTTCTTCCAAATGTAATCCTACTAATACGTAAAAGTCATGAAAAGGGTTAAGATACATATAAGATGTCACAGATTCTTTTTGGAATAGCTGACATTAAATGCCCTGAAAGATTTAGCTAAAACACTCCAACAGAATAAGAAATAGAAAAAACATATAAAATGTCCAGAGGTAATGATCCATGAAATAAAAGACGCAATTTGAAGTTTTTACTTCACAGCTACTTTTCAACCACAGAAAGAAATTTTTGACTTACAAAAAAAAACTAGTTGGATAAAAACTATGGCAATAACAGAAATCCAGTAAATTCTTTAAAAATGTTTGAGAAAATCTCTAACTCGCATCATACATTTAAGCTCTTTTAGCATACTTTTATACAATGATCACTTTGCAAAACTGCACTTTCTTCCATCGCATATTGAATTTAAGGAATTCGATCGCAATACTTTATTCCGTTTTCCTCAAAAAAAATTTGTTCATATAATTTTACTGCAAAAATTTTTTAACAACATATTCAATTTACAATTTATTGAACAAGAAAATAAAATTTTCCTATTTAAATTTGTATTTCAAAGATATCAAATATTTAAATAGAGTCGTGGAAAACTATCTGCACGCGAATGATGTCTTAAAAGTTTATTTAAAAACTTATTTACTCTTTTTAACAACTTTAGATGGAAAACATGGTATTTTTCCACTTGGCCGGTGCTTATCTCGCCAAGCAGACATTATTGGCGACAAAACACAGTATACACATTACGAAAATTTATTTTTGTTGTTATTTCTAATCTCCATGTCCAGCCTCGGCCTAGACGATATCCACAAGATTTTAACTTGAAAAAAATATCATAAACAATTGAGGGAAGAGTTTAATTTAAAAATTTATAAATAATAAATGTAAATAGTAAAAGGTTACCAGCGAGGATCTTCCGTTTGGCGTCAGTTGTATAATTTTTGGCGAATTTATCGTCTACGCCAGTGAATTGGAAAAGTACCGTAAACACTTAAAATTTATTACACAGATAACCCTTTTCCTGCAACAACATAAATTTTAAAAACATAACTATCCAGTGTTTTCTACATTTTTTATTAACAATGATGAATGCATTTGGGCAAATATAGCTTAATTGCTGTATAGCTTGAACTCAGTATTATTTCCAAATGACATTGAATGGTGTACTTCAAAATTATGTTCAAGAATCCATTAATAATGCATTTCCAAATCCATTAATAAGAATTCATTATATGTATTTTAAACTTTTTTTGTTGAATTAAAACTATTTTTCATTGAATTAAAAGGATTTTTTATTAAATTAAAATAAAATAAAAATCAATATTTTTATTTTATTCGAAATGGAATATTTTGCATATTAATGACGAATATTTATAACTATGGAAAAGCAATATACTGTCTAAAATCGTTGGTTTCCAAAAAAAGATTCTTTTACAAATCCTTTTATAATTTTACTCTATTTTTAAGATTTTATTATATATGGAAAAATTTATGTTTCACCCTCATAGTCAAAGAGTGTACACAGCATATAAATGCTTATTTCAAAGACGAACACTAGTATTTTAATATAAAAAAATTATTAATATTACTTATACAATACTTTTCCAAGTTACAAATTTCCATTTTATGCTTTCGGTTATTAAGACTAAAAAAATGCGTATATTTCGTAGGGTCGAATTAAAAAAAAAAAACTTAAAAAAAAAAAAAATTCGTATTTATTGTTTTTATACTTCAATAGTATGCTTCATTTTCTCGCTGAAAAAAAAATTCAAATCTAATTAAATTGTTTGAAATAGTTGCATTAAAACTGAAATTATGCTGTTCTGCACTAAGAAAATATTTATTGGTAACCATTTTAATGACCCAAGCTAAATTAATATATGGGTTTCATAAAGAAAATTATATTTTATTTTATGACTGGCATAGAAATTAAAATTGTAGAAATTAAAATTGTACAAATGCAGAACATTGTATGACGGAATTGAATATTCAAAGTACAATTTGATAATGAAAAATTAATAATATTTTAATTTTTCTACATGTTCTATGTTATTTCACCTCTTTTCAAGCGATTAAATATAAACATCCTTAAGTTCTATCTTTAACATTGATTTACTTGGCTATCAATGTCATCTTCGAATCAGCGAAATTTTCTTTAGTTATGTGAAAAGAAAATTGATCATCACAGGGTTGGAATTCCATTAAGTAGGAAGCCTTTTTTATTATTATTATTGGGAAAACAAAGTGAGAATTTCTATGGTTGCTTGGCAACAGTTCGTTTTAGGAATGAAAGACTTCAAGGAAACAATCATTAAACAGGATTTGGAATTTTTTACATTCTTCAAAGTATTTTTAGAATTTCAATGACATACTTCAAAGGACCCTTTGGCATTTCCTTTCATAAAAGTTTATTTACTATTTCAAAGCACTTTAGCATTTTCGAAATGTGTGAGTGGTTTTCCAGGAAGGCGACATCTTGTTATTTCTTAATGTGAACTTTTTACCTAAAGGTATTCGTCTTTGTACTGGGACGACTCTGCCATCAAAGTTGCTTACAAAAGTACTTCAAGTTTAGTTATTAAGATTTCATTTTTAGTTGTACCAACCACTTTTGGAACTATTCAGTGATGAAATTTAACCTTCCAACAGTAGTTGCCATGGAAACATAAAGGAACAGTTAGTATAAAAGAGGTAGATTTGTAAAATTAATATTAAAATATCATTTTGGCATAATATCAAATTGCGGTTTACTGTAAAAATCTTGTTTTGAGTGAATATTTTAATCGATAAAAATGAGCAAATGTTTTTTTTTAAGAGATACAATATTTGGTTCAAAATTTTTACCTAGAGCGTACCGAATACAATATATAACAAATATATTTCATTGAAAATGATTTCTTATGCAAACAAACAATGCCATATAGAAGACAGTGTAATGTAAAAAAACTCTAAAAACGAGGGTAAGGTATTTGGTTAATAAAAGTAACAATCAGATTAATGCCATGTATACATCAAATTTTGAACAATGAACACCTTGTCTCTAGTATTGTGCATACCTGAAATCCTAAGTATTTCTTTGAATAAAATTAAACTATCGATTTTAACAACAAAATACAGATCCTATAAATAAATTTCAAGGAAAATAAAAAAAATTACTTGAACAAATTTTTATTATTTATTAGGACATAAGTTTATACTTAAAGTTACTTTTCAGTGATGAACATGCAAAACATATTTTCACATTAAAATTCTGAATATTTTAAGACTTAATGCATTCTTTATTTGATAAAATGTAGCAAACCTAGTTTTCCATGTGATTTTTAAACTTTTTTTAGATCCTTTTTATTAACTTCGATTTTGGGTGCATGTGTGTGTCGATGAAGGGCAAATCTGAGGATGCCTAATAACCCCCTTGTCGTTATCTCATCGAGCTGGAACTTGGCAGATAGATTCGATGTCGATGACAATACATTCTATCAAATTTTGAGGCTGTTACTGTCACAAAAAGGTCGCTTTTAAGGAATACTAATAAACCAACTTGCCGTCATCCAATCTCTTTAAAAATTATTTAACCGACCATTGGTGAAACACTTTCTTGTTGCCAATTTCTTTTTATTAAATAAATAAATAAATTTAATAAGAATAAATAAATAAATAAATAAATAAATAAATAAATAAATAAATAAATAAATAAATAAATAAATAAATTTAATAAGAATAAATAATATTTGGATGTGAGATATTAATTCACGTTCATTTTTAATAAATAAATTTTAAATGTAGTTTGCCGCACATTTTGCTGATAGAAATGTTTTCGATGTTTAAAATTAGATGCTAACACCAAGCACACGCTGTTTACAGAATCGGTGTTGTGTCAATGAATGTAAAAATTTCAATGCATTTAAAGGATTTATATAAAAAACTTTGTTTTATAGGTTATATTATTTAAGTTTTCAATGCCAAAAACGAGATATATAGACGTATTTTTTCCCGAGTAAAATGCCATTAATTTTACATAGATAAAAATAATTAGATAAAAATAATCACTATATAGTTTATTTTGGTTTCCATCTATTTCTTTTATTAACGGTGAGCATTTCTTATCAAACAATTTTAATAAGAGATAAGACATGTCTGAGAGAACTCCTGATAATAAAGCACGGTAAACTGCCTATTCTTGGCATCCAAATAGCAGCAATTCTCGTTCAAGAAGCCATTTGAGAACTTTTCTCTGCAATAGCACCAACCATATATAAACCCTTACAGTATTAGATGAAGAGTGAGATAGATTTTTTTTATTATCCCACTGCTCCATCTTCCGGGCCCGGTTTTTCGCCTAGAGCTGTTGCCACTTCCCAAGAGGAAATGCGGATGTTTTTCCGTAATATACGTAGTGGAAGTTATAGTGCTTGTTTTATTATTTTCATATCTCATCCGCTGACAATCTGTACCTTTGAGTACTTGTAAGATACGGAAGTGAGTAAAGGACGTGTTGTCGGTGCATCACTTCTTGACGTTGCTAAAAGCCCGCCGGATGGTATAAAAATTCTAATGACAGCTAGACATAAAAATTTATGTCGCTAGGGCGTGAGCTAGCAGAAAAGAAATTTAAAGTTTGACAATATATGGATAAAGGTATCTAAATTGCTTTTGGACCTCCTATCAGATAATATGACTGACTTCAAAGGGAATTTGCATATATACCCAACGTCAAACATATTGATATATAAAAGGCAGATAATTAGTTTTGCTAGTTTTTCTAATTTTTTGATCAAATAAACTTAATGCGATAAAAAGAAATAGTTCACTTTAAATCTAAAAACATGACTGTATTTATTAAGGCCATATTGTTTATCGGGCCATTTCCAAAAGCACTTGGGTTTCGTCGTAGAACACCACACAATTCCTGGCGATATTTGCCCAACAGATAAGTAGATGATAGAAGACATTACCTTTTTTTTTTTAAAGAAATTAAATATGCAAATCAGTTTTTCACTATTTTTCACTTCATTTAGGGTAACCTTGAGATCTTCCAACAAAATAACGGGTAAAAGTGGTGACAATAAACGGCATGATAAACACATTTAATACCGTAACCAGGATATCAATCTATTACCTCAGTCAGAAAATAATACAATCAACATACTGAGATGAATAGTTTAAGAAGGAACCACATTTACATTAGATGCATTATTACAAGTGTCAAACAAGCTCAGAGTGTTGTTTCTAAGACATTGTTTTATGATTGAAACTGGAGAATGAAGAATCATCGCATCCTCAGGAAGATTGATGGCATACAATTTATCGGAACTAAAGCATGCAACTATATCTTCCCTGGAGTAGCCAGGCGTGTCGAACACTAAACTTTTGAGATTGTTTCTAAGCAGAAATCGAGTAGGTTAAAACATAGCTCTGGCGTGGGTAAGTAACAGGTCTTTTACAGCCCCTTCATTAAATATTGTCGCTGTTTTTATGACTAAATATGTGGATTATATCCCTGGTTTCTTATACTAAAATTGTTGGTCATGATATGTACGTCTTACTGCTAGGGAAAGACTGTTTGGCTGCTGTTTTCAGATTATCTGGCGCCGTCATCAACACGAGGGCTATAATGCACAGAAACATTCGTCATTAGACAAGCCAACATACATTTACAAACACCCATGCCTAACACGGGATTCGAACCCTCAACCTCGCGGTCAAGAAGCTAGCACGCTAACCACTATACCGTTTGGTCGGCGCTAGGGGAAGAACCTTAAACATTTGTTTCTCAACGTGACAGTTATTTTAAAAGTTTACAGATATTTAAAGGTCTTCTTTAGTAGGCCTTATCTATTAGTCTAAAGAAATGATGTGATTACTGTGTAAATTAAACGGGTTCCGGACAAAATCCCGAAAGCCGAAATCCCGACAAGCCAGAATCCCGACAGCCGAAATCCCGAACGACCACAATCCCGAATAGGACGAAATCCCGACAAGCCATAATCCCGAAAAACGTAAAATCCCTACCTTAAAAAAATCCCTACAAAATCCCTACATGAACTGTTTGTTAAAAAATTGACTTTTGGTAAATTTTCTATTGAAAACGTTCCAATTCATTATGTTTTTCTGACTAGCTATATTTTATATTGTATAGTTTTATTTTCTTCTTTTAATTTTGATTTTGATGCTATATAAAAAAAAAATGCTTCAAGAAAAATCCATAATTTTAGTTATACAATAATTACAGTGCAATTATTAAAACAGAATATCCATTATATCATAACTTTGAAGAAATTAATTCATATTCAATCATATTTTTAAAAAATTAAATTAAAACAACGTGTTTGAAGAATTGCTTACAAAGTTATGTAGATTCATGTACAAAAAATATAGATCTTAAAATGTATGCAAAAATTGTAAAACGATTGCATGCACTGCAATAGAGGTTTCCAAACTTTTAAGTTATGTTATTGAACCTATTCAGTGCCAGCTTGAGATACAAATTAAAACGAAGGTTGTTTGGTTGTTTTCAGATTATCTGGCATTGTCAGCAACAAGAGGGCTATAATGCTCCGAAACATTCGTCATTAGACAAGCCAACATACATTTACAAACACCCATGCCTAACCCGGTACTCGAACCCGCAACTTCGCGGTCTAGAAGCTAGCACGCTAACCACTATACCATTAGCTCAAAATTAAAATTAAATTTTGATTTAAAATAAAATAATAAAATCAATTATAAATTTAGAAATACTTAATTTTAAATGAATAAATGAAGATCCCCTTAGAGAGATGGGGGGTTTTGATGTAAAAAAATACTTTTTCTGTGTTTTTAACCAACAAAATGGCAATCAATAAAAGAATAATTTTTCTGTAAATCAAAATCAGCTGAATTTAGAACCATAAAATTTTACCTTAAAAAAAAAAAAAAAAAAAAAAAAAAAAAGTAATTTATCTGAAATTTGAATTTCCAATTGATCATCCAATTGTTCACTAGATTTATAAGAGACGGCTCTCTTGAATGGAAACGCGTAATTTTATTAGCCTGGCATGTTTTCATTTTATAAAATGTCTCATTTTAATAAGAACATTTCTCATTGGTTTCAAAATGTTGAAAACGTATGTCGACAATATCTTTTGGTATGGCTTTCTATACTAATTTTTGACATAACTAATCAAAATTACTGAACCTGAATGTATGATCGAAAGTATTCTATCGCATTGAATTAAACGAGTATTTATTAACTTTATTTTTCTCAACAAAAAGAAGAAATAAAGAAAGCACCTAGTAAATACTTTTAAGAGTTTTCACTTACAGTTAAAATCATTTGGTAGGAAACAATAATTAACAAGAAACGTAAGGTGTTGCAGAACGTCTATGCTCTAGGTAATTGTCAGCAGACCATTCACTTACCTCCGGGGGGGGGGGGGGGCGCTTCAGCTTCAGTGGGGAGAGTACTAACTATGGGGTACTAGGTATGGGGTGTTTTCTTTTCTTTCTATTTTTTAACACTGGCAATAGTTTGCACGTTTGGAAAGGGAGAATGGTTTAAAGATGGTAATAAAGATTGATAGTTTTCTTGAGTATAAGGAATGAGGCATTAGCTTAGGTGTGAAATCCAGATAAGAGATTTAAATAACCCGAACATGAAACCCTGACATCACCTGTTTTGAAATAATTAATTTTAAAATTCAACAGAGTTACCAATTTAATTATTCTCAATACCTCCACATATTTTTCAATATTAAAATATAAACAAATCTCCACATTTGTAAACAAATCGCAGAATATCAGCACTACAAAGACATCTAAATGAGTATTACAAGTTGGAAATTTAAGAGGTCACTGAGCAATTACGCTAATTTCTTTCCAATAGCTATCGCGTCTACTTTTTTTTTTATGAAATACCAATCCTTGGGTGAATGAAAAGACAAATTTTAAATGTGGTCCTTTAATTTGGGAAAAAGATTCTATGAAATCAAAATGAAATTCCCGTACACCGGTAGGGAATAAATATTAGATTGAGACAAATTATAAGGCCAAAACTATAAAGCAAAGCTAAACTAAAGTAAAAAAAAGGAAAAGTAAAAAAACTGTTTCATTTTTCGTTCCGTATAGCTAAATGGAATTATAGAAAGGATAATTTTAAAACAATTACAGAACTTTTTTGTAGTTAGAATAGATATTTGATTTACAAGAAATTAATATATATATATATATATATATACATACATACCAAGCTCAAACAAGGATAATTTTGAACTTATTTTAAAGATAATCATTAAATATAGCATTAAACAGTATTTTAGAAAAATTAATTAGCCCATTAATTTTAAATTACATTTAGCGAGTAGTAAAAATATACGCGACAGATTAAATAATATCACATATTAATTGCAAAAACATCAATAACTAGTATAACAACCATTGTTTAAGCTGGAGTACAAAATTTCTTTAGCAAAAAAAAAACTAAAATCACAATTTTATTTTAGCAATTTGTTAAAATGATTACGAGTTCCATCACTTGGGATGTTTAATTTAACACAATTAAAACACTTTTTTTACTATAAAATCATTATTAACTTTAAATATAATGTTATTTTATACCAAAATCTCAACTGAAAAAATACTTTTCATTTTTGTTTACTTGAGCTTTTAGGCTGACTAACCTTGAGAAAACAAAAACGGCGATTTTGTACATTTAATGTCAAAATGTTTTAGCAAAAGAGCTAAACAATACTTTCACTTTTTAGCATTTAAGAAAGTTCTTAAGCATTTTGCTAAAAAAGCACCCACAGCGTAATCGCTAATAACAACATTCATTTAGCATTATAAAATATGAAAAATTGTAGGATAGAGCCATTGAATTTATGCATTACAACCAAATTCAAAAACTTCATCCTTAACAATATCGATTCGAAAAAGAAGGAAATCAATTTGACTTTTGTACAATATTTCAGGTCCTTGACTTCTAAAACTAATTTTTTTTTTCATTCCAATACAAACCAAACATACTTGTAAGTGAAACAGAGAGGAACTGTCGTTGATGGACGACGCTCAAGGGTAGAGAACTCTGTGTTAAAGACGTTCTTTTTTCAACTTTTTATGCCTTTATCGTATTTCTAAGGAAATTTTAGAGCTGGGAATGTTAAATTATCTTAAAGGTAATTTTTGCCGATTTTGATCAAAAGCGTTAGAGCCGTTTTTTGGCAATTGTTGAAAGACATAATTTAATCAGTGGAGGCTACCTTATGTGCATACGCAATTTTGACGAAAACTTTAATGACAGGTCCTATGGCCACCACTAACACGTATTCCAAAGTAACCTGTATTCCCAGGACGGAGATATAAAATTTCTACTATAATACTTCTGACATTTCTACTTAAAAATCAGTAGGCATTTCAAATAGAATTTCTCAATTCACGGTTTTTCCCCTTCGATTCAAAAAACCATTCTTGAATGTATTCTCCCTTGAAATTTAGGCCTTTGTAATTATTTAGGTGTTACGAAGTAGCCTTCATTTTGATCGTTTTGCCCCATGAAAAAATAAATAAAGAACCAATCGATTTGAATTCGAAACCTAATAAGATTGCAATAAATTTAGCTTCTTGGTAACTTTAAAATTTATGAATATTTCAGGAAAACGCAAAAAACACACATAATCGACAATTATTGAATAAATTACAACCTGTAGAAATTATATCGAATGTCTGCAACGATGGGATTGTTTTTACATAAAATGTTTAAGAAATATCAAAATATTATGTTTTAAAAGTATGAATTTGTCCCCTTTAAAAAATGTTACATTCATTGCTATGCTACATTGCATTAGAAAATTTACATGAATTAAAAAAAAAAAGATTTATGAAATACCACTTTTTTACCTTTACGTTTGTAAAACATATAAAACTTGGGATGTGGAACATGCACAACTTTCAATTATACCATAATAAGGACGTGGTTTTGTGTCATTTACCATTTTCATATTTTAATCGTTCATTTAGAAAAAATTGCCAGTTTTGGCGACATTTTTTGCGATAATTCTTGTATGGGTCTTTAAAAAAAAAAGATTTTGGCGATATACTTTTCAATAATTATTCTTTCTTGTAAGTAAAATTGAGGAGAAAAGAGAAAACGGTCTTTGACGAGGTATGCTCAAGGAAAGAGAACTGTGTTACAGACATTCGTTTTTCAACTTTTTACGCAATTAAAGCATTTTTATAGGAATTTTTGAGGGGGGAATGTTTTGAACACCTTAAAGGGCATTGCCACAGCGATTTTAATGATTTTTTTCAATGGCAGCTACCTTATGCGCATTCGGGGTTTTGACGAAAACCTTAATGGTGGGTCCCTGTGCCATCACCAACCCGCACACCAAATTTGAACATCGTAGGTCAATTTGTTCTGGAGTTATGCTGACCACGTACACACACACAGGCATTTTTTCTTGATCACTTTTTTGAAATCAGGATGTTCCAAAACAGGGAGATATGCCAAAAAAAAAAGCAGTTAAAAATCGTTTTATTTGTATCATTTTGGGGTATTTTTACACAGGGCTGCGGTGATGAATTTCATTTCGATCGTTCTAACGATCACAAAATGACCAAATTTTTCGGATAAAAAAATAGGCATAAAAGTGATTTTATATGATTGTCTTTCTTTACGTTTTGGGTAAGGAACACTACAAAGTTGAAAGGAAAGTTATTTCCTAAAGAGTGTGAAAAAAAATTGACGAGGACCATTTTCATAAACATAAGAGGAACCATTTTCATTTCATAAGACCCACAAAATTACAGAACATATCGTCATAACGTTAACATATGGAAACATTCAATACAATCGCTGTCTTTCTCTAATCAAATTAGTACAGTTTTAAGTGATGAGATATATATAAATGAATAGAATTTTATTAGATTGCTTATCACCAGAAAATATTATCAATTAATAATAAAAATGAGTAAGATTAAAATAGAGCTCAGGGATTACTAAGTATCTACAAAGCTAAGGAAACGGTGAATCCTTACTGCAATAACAATTGGCAAATGTTCTTATTTTAAGGTGTGTAATTAGGCCTTCAACACACCATTGAAGTTTGAACGACCAATATGTTTAAACTTCAAACATCTCAGAAAGCAATAATGTTAAAGAAATGAAAAAAAGTTTACTTTGTTCAACCTTACGCACTAACACATAGCCTGATAAAAACATAGGAGAGAAACTAAAACCAATATTATTAAAATCAACAAATAATGAAAAAAAGAAATTAAAAATACGTATAATAATTGCGTAACGTAAGCAAGAGCAAAAAAGTATCACTTCAGTGTAAAGGGAAGAAGGTCCTTTCTAGTTTCTTGACTAGATAAAAAAACACCTGTATACCTTTAGGGTGAAGCATCAGTGAGGGGTCTTCATGCTTTGTTGACCACCCCACCTTCAATACGCCCCTTTGAGACTACAAAAGAAGTGAACCACCACACTTGAAGCTGGTTAAGGGGAGAAGAAATATACCTTGACACTTTTCAAGTAGGAACTGTTGGAAGGCCAATTCATTCTTGAAGCGAGTTTTTGTTAACCCCCAGAAGGTTAAATGTTTGTAAATAATGATTGTTTTTCTTTTATTTTTCATATTGAAAAATTTTATACACAAATTTTGTTACTCTTCAGATGCAATTTTTGCAAGCATCATTCACAATATAAGGGTTAATAAAATTCAATAAATATAAAACTGTAAATACTACTCCAAAATTTAAAAAACCTCACTGATAGAACACGCAATGTCTTGGTAAAAAGTTATATCCTACTGATAATATTTAGAAGCATTTTATAGTATTGATCGGATAAGCTTCATATCTAAAGTATTACATTTTTTTAACAGAAATACTTCTTAGTAGTAATTTTTTTCGATAATATTCTAAAATATAATACTTTTCGATACTTAAATTTTACTTTTAATTTGTTATATTACATCCTAGTTTTATGTATACGTATTACTCATTTCCAATTTTAAATTCCAAATAAGTGCACCAAAATTAAAAAAAAAAAAGTAACGCCAATCCTTAGGAGCATATTATATTTGTTATTCAAATTGCAGTAAAATAGAAACACGCGGACAATTTAGCATAACAACTCTTATTAAATAAAATGTCTCAATAGTAATAAAATGTCTCAATAGTAATAAATACAACTCCTACTAGTAAATCAATACATCCAAAAAGATTTTAACTATACACTCCTTGTATTATATTACATTTCTCTGCATATGTTTCTATTACATATACATCGCTCATAAGAAAAAGTGTCCATTCTATAAACATTCTTTTGCCCTACTAAAGTATTAGGCTTATGACAAATGAAAACGCAATACATCTATCCATTTCTAAGTATACTATCAGACATGTTAATTTGATTTTCCATGTAAATATGTTGCACACGGAAACCGTATACACAAGTTTAGACAACATAATCATATTTAGTTGAGTAAGTAAAAACCAGGTGACTTTTAAGAGTTTAATTTGTAACCGGGGGACCGTTTTGTCACCTAATGAAGAGACCTTATAAAGTGCTTTGAAGAACAATCACGCCATAATTTATTTATTTTAATTAGATGCAAGAACTTTCTTTTAAAATATAGGCAAATTTCTCCAAATGAACCAATATTATTTTAAACCGAATATTTAAGTGGCTGAAAAATAGGCAGCAAATAGAAATATATATAAACATTGGAAATAAATTACATTTTGATAGGCAAAATGTAATATAAATATGTAAAATTTAAGTTGATTTTTCTTCAAAACTAAAGGAAGAAAATTAATACAATATAAAAATAAAATCGAAGGTAAACTGAAAAATGCAATGAAATGATTAATTGACAACTTCAATATGTTCCACTTCATAACGAATCAAAATCTATTTTTTATGAATGGCAATCGACCTCATTAATTTTTAAAGTTTATAAAAAAAATATTGTTTTGAAATATCTGTTAACACATTTTTTGGTCTGATGGGATTTTCCCGTTGGTAGGGATTTCTCTTGGTTGATAGGGATTTTGGCCTTTCGGGATTATGGCTTGTCGGGATTTCGTCCCATTCGGGATTTTGGCTTGTCGGGATTTCGTCCCATTCGGGATTGTGGCTTGTCGGGATTTCGGCTTTCGGGATTTCGTCCTAGACCCAAATTAAACATAGTATCTTTACCTCATTAAGAATAATCAATGAAATCAATCAGGTTCAATATTTTAATCTTGATTATAGGACAATATTCCCTCTCGAATGAACTTTTTATTTACCTGATACTTAAGAAATATAGTTTAATTTAGATATTTTTACTTTCAATTACCCGATATGGTATAAGGTACTATTATAAAAAAAGAAAACTTTGCTCTGTGGTCAGAAAAATGTTGTAATTTTTCTTTCTGTGTTCTGAGCGTTTTATATTTTGGTACGTCCAAAATTCAAAAATAAATATTATTCAAGCAAATAGTATGTTTATGTACAAGCATAGCTCTTATAATGTTCAATTTTAAAGCTAAAATCTGTACCATCTATAAAACGTTTCAAGAGAATTTTGTTAAAAATAAATAGGTTTTAACCCACTGACGGTCATGGGAATGGGCGAAATTCCCCAGTTGTTTTCTCTGCAATAATTTTTAAATTATATTTCTAATTCAAATACATAATTTTTTTTAAAAATTATTTTTATTTATTTTGTTTTAGATAGGTTATAGACTATTATCCTAATAAAAATATCTAAAATATATCTTATTTTAACTTTTATTTATAAACTTAAAAATGTTTTTTATTGCTAGAAAAACTGGGGATCCTAAGAAGTATATATACGTGCATGACCGTCAATGGGTAAGCAATTTCTTAGAAATAGTTTCAGATTTTGATAAAATCCTTCTGGCAATGTCTTTTCCTATTTTCTCAACATTTCCACCGCGAAAATTCCACTAAAAATGCTATTTGAGCGTATTAAAATAAAAATCGAACGCTTTCAACAATAAAACCTCAACAGTATTTATCTTTATACATCAAACTGTTAAAATAAAATATAAATAATATTTTAAATGTAACTTCCACACTACGTTTATTGATAAGACTATTTTAAATATATGTTTTTCGATCTGGGTTTCCAGGGTCAATTTTCATCGCCAAACCTGTAAATCACAACCACTTTATCCTTCAAAACTATCACCAACCTGGCGATATTTGTACAAATTTCTATCTCAAAAATCCTTTTTTTTTTTTATTATTTACATTAAAATATGAAAGCACAAGCAAAGAAAGAAGAGTTAAAATATGTGTGATTTTCACTCCAACAAGTTTTTGATCGATTCATTTAAGAATAAAGCTATAATAAAATAATTCCCATCTAACCTTATTTTCTAATGAACTCAGTCTTACAACGGTTAATTCGATTGAGATGTGTTTATAAATAAAATCAATATTATTTTTAAATAACATCACTTTCTTTTTATTCATTTTAAGTTCAATCTAAATTATTAAATAAAATATTGTAAGCAAATTACATACATTGCACCAACACGAAGTACTTAAAATGCAAATATTTACAAGAACAAAATTTAAGTACTTAAAATACAGTGATTTCTAAAAACATTTTGCCCAATGAATGTTGGAGAAAACATGTTGCCCAACGATTTGGGGAAAACATTTTTGGTTACCTAATATCACAACGCTCAACAGATTATAGAGCAAAGAACATCTAAAATATTCAGAAACATATTTTTTCGATGCAGAAAATATTTCCGAAACTCTAAAAATACATTTGAATGCATCACTCCAAACACCTCACGTCGAAAGGGTGGTTCACAAACGCAACAAGAATCTATTTTCAACTTGAAAAATTCTGATTTTTTTTATTAAAAAAAAAAGCTTTGAAAAGAAAAAAAATCTGGAAGAAATTCAATCTTGCAGAGCAAACTTTGGGTTACGTATGCTTAAAGGTGCCATTCAATGCTGGAAAGAGCATATTTGAAGTGAATTTGATTACGGAATGATTTCAAGAATAAAAAATCTCGGGAAAGTTTTATTCGAGTATTTTGCATAGTTAAATATTTCAGTTGAAGAATGAGTGCAAATAAAAACCATTACGCATTACAGAGCTATTTTTTTAGTTGATATATTGATTCATAAGCAATAAAATATTCAAGGTAAAAAAAAATGAACAATCTGAAGAAATATCCTATTATTTTATAAAAATCATGGATGAATAAAAAATTTTAAAACATTTCATCTGTTTATATTTGTTTTATTTCTTTAAAATAGTAATACTTTCAAAAGCTTTCGGAATGGAATTGTAAATAAATATCTAACTTTTCAAAATATTTTGATAGATATATTGGCTAATGCTATTTTATTAATAAATAATAATAATAATAATAATAATAATAATAATAATAATAATAATAATAATAATAATAATAATAATAATAATAATAATAATAATAATAATAATAATAATAATAATAATAATAATAATAATAATAATAATAATAATAATAATAATAATAATAATAATAATAATAATAATAATAATAATAATAATAATAATAATAATAATAATAATAATAATAATAATAATAATAATCTCTTAAACGGTTTATTTTATTTCATTCTATAAATTACTGGATTCTTCACTTTCAATACGAAAGCGAAAAAATTCTGTTTGACGTAGAAATTTTTTTAATTTTTATAATGTCACTAAAAGGCCACTTCTACACTAGTTTCTTATACTGTGCATCAGGTTCAAATACAAAGCGAAATTTAACTACTGCAATTTCCTCCTATCAAAGTCAACGATATATTATAGTAAAAATATTACCAATTTAATGCTTTTATAAACAAAAATTTCGTCAAGTTGGCAAGTAGCGAGACAGACGTGACGTTAAAGCTTTTCACCAAATATGCACTCTTTATTCCAATATCTATATTTGAAATTCCAGAACAGTTATTACATAATTACTCTTCCCCGTTATTTTTTTTATAATTCTACATTACATACGAAAATATTCAAACAGATACAAACGAGACGTTTGTATCTGTGTATTAAAGTATCGTGTCGTTAAATCTTTCACCAAATATGCACTCTCTATTCCAATGTCTATATTTGAAATTTCAAAACAGTTAATACATAATTACTCTTTCCCGTTATTTTTTTTATAATTCTACATTACATACGAAAATATTCAGATACAAACGAGACGTTTGTATCTGTGTATTAAAGTATCGTGTCGTTAAAGCTTTCACCAAATCTCTATTCCAATGTCTATATTTGAAATTTCAAAACAGTTAATACATAATTACTCTTCCCCGTTATTTGTTTATAATTCTACATTACATACGAAAATATTCAAACAGATACAAACGAGACGTTTGTTCGTAAGACGTTAAAAAAAAAAAAAAAAAAAAAAAAAATGCACTACCGAAGTATAAATTGTGTAATGTGTAAAAGGATTGATTTAAAATTGTAATAACTATCAAAATCCAACTATTTCCTAGCAATAAATGGCTTAATTATGAAACACATTTTAAGTTAATATTCGGCTTTTTTGCCGAAATATGTAAAAGCAGTTTTAATGTGAAAAATTATAAAAACGTAAACGTCTTTTAATTAGTGTTCCTCGAAAGCAAAGAAACTTGAGTCACAACTGGAACATCACAGGAGACTGAAAAAACTTATTCCTTTTCTCATTGAAGTTTCTATATAACGCTCTGTAACTCACTTACTAAATGCTTTTGACATTTTTTTAGTAAAGTAGTAGTACTAAAAAATGTCTAAAGCATTTTGTAACAATCTTTACTGTTTGTAGTAACAGTATTTGCAGTTTGATGGAAAGCATACTTTTGAAATATAATCCTGTAATAAAACATAAATCCCTAAATTGAGACAGGCTTTTTTGACTCGGATTTTTTTTTTTGCTCAGAAATATAATTTGACATTTAAAATATTTATAAGAAATTTCAAATACACGCTTTGACACCTTACATTTTACAAATTTTTCTTTTTAAATTATACTCCTTTATATTTAGGGGGAGTGATTTTTTTTAATTTTTTTTATTTAAATGTTTTATAGATACTTTCGAATAATAATTTCATCTCAGATAAAGGAAGTGTTCTCGTGAAACTCGAAAGAAGTATGCGTTTGGAATTTAATTAGCTACAAACGAATTCGGAATTTTAAATTCAGAAATTAACATTTTTATTGCTTGTAATATGATAACAATGAAGAATTGTTACAGTGAGACATTTGAAGAAAACAATTAACAACAATGGATTAAAACTACTCCTAAGACTTCAGTTTCATTTTCTCTTACCAAAGAATATTTTCAAAAAATTTAATAAACTTTTCCTTAAACTCTTTCCTTTATTTTGATTTCATAACAAATGTTATAATAAATCAATACAAAGGTTATGTTCGTTTATCTGTTTCCAAATTAAAAATTTACAACAATTTCTCTTTCAATCAAATCGACGCCAAGACCAACAATGCGGCAACTTTTTATGCTATAGAGGTTTCAAGTGGTGCAGTCAAATTAATTATATCTGTATATTTTTAAATTAACTCTCATCGAGTCAAGTTCATTTGGTAATTAAAATTAATCCAGCCAGCAATATTTGAGCATTTAAAACTTTTTAGTTATAGATATAATAAAATCGTTATAAGATGGCATTCTCAAAAGAATTTTGTATCTTTTTTAACACGCACAAAACATCGCAACATAATTAACAAAATACGCCTAGTGACTATAAAAGCAGTTATAGTGTATGTTTAAAAAAAATAATCAATTTTTTTAATACCAAGTTCATTAATTTTATTTTTTAATAAAATAAACTTGAAACTAAGCAAAAAACTAACCAATATCGTGAAAACCTTAACATTAATTGATTTTAAAGTCCCCGCTGAGAGCATTATATCTTTACCGTAAATACTAAACGTCAACAAAAAATAAAATGAATTTGAAATATATATAAACAAAATATTACATAAAAAAAAAATGGTAAAAATACATCTACGGAAAAGTAAGACCTACTATTTGTATGAATAAAAGGTTTTAAATGCTCAAATATTACTGGTTCATTTTCAATTCTGAATCTAACTTGAGTCGAGAGCTATTAAAAATAAACATAGAATCTAGCATAGAAACAGATTGCTTGGACTCAATTTTAGAAAGTGACGTCCCACTTGCAGTCTCAATTAAAAAACAACAAAATATCACCCAAACTCTAATTTGGCGAAGTTTTTTCACTGCTTCATTCCTATCAATGTATCCCTACGAATGGGAAAGTTAATGACCTCAACTTTCTAGATGCCTTTTTGTGTTCTGCATAGTTTTTTTTTTTTTTTGTAGATTTTTTCTTTATCTTAATCGTAAAATCTAGAATTTCAGACAATCCAACTGCTGAGGACTTGTTAGCCCCAAGAATAGAAAAAAAAGTCCTTTCTATTCTATATCGCGTCAAATGTCTTGAACAAGACTGCTCTTTTTACAGCATTGTTCATTCTTTAAGGGGAAAAGGACAATCAGTAACACAAAAAAACTTTTCAAAATTAAATTTGTTTCGTGTATTTAAATAAATTGAAGAGAAAGATTTAAATTAAAAAATATTTTTCAGAAATGTTAAGTTTATACTTTAACTATAACAGAATGTTGTAATTCCATCTAAATTAATTTCGGAAAAAGAAGAAGATACCTCCTCTAAAAGATATAATTAGATTTAATGTTTGTAAAATGCATTTTTATAATTTAGTTTCAGAATTTGTAAAGATATTCTATCCTTGAAATTACTTTGAAAAATTCCATACTTGTAACGTAATTAAATATTTGACATTAATTCAGGACTAAATCTTGAATAGAGCTTTAATGATATCGTGGATGTATTTAGAACATTTATGTCTGAGTTTTAATGATGTTTCCACTTTTTAGTACCAACATCAGTAATTTTTTTTTCTTATCTTAATGATTCTATGTTTTTACAAAATATTTTCATAAATAGTTGTTAACCAGTATTACATCGGCTTCGACCAATTAGTAAACTTTAAGATGGGATTAGGAATAATTGTAAATTTTTTTACTAAAGAAAAAATAAGAAGCTACATAAGTTAATTATTTTCTATTCAGGTACTAATAATACAGCTTGTTACGTTTAAGGTAAACAAATAAAACCAAAGTTTAATTTTAACTATGATTGTAATCATTAAAATAATAATAGTTATGTTTGTAATCTTCTACGTTTGAAATTAATTTGGATTATAGAAGTATTTTTAAGTATGTCGGATAAATCGCTAATATGAGTTACACTTTAAAAGATAGTAATAATTACAGATTTTACCGGGGGAAATGTCTATAAAAAAATCACAATGTCAAACAACATATAAAATATATCTTAAAACTATACCCTTCCGACTCTAAATCCCTTAAACAAATTTGAATAGAAGTTTTGGAGTATCTTGAAAACTGCAGATTAAATTTAAAGTGAAAAACTTTTTTTTATTAAAGGTCAAAACATATTGTTTATAATTCTAGTTGGGTCTATTAATTAAATCCACTATATTGTGAGACAACAATTCTTTGTTAGCTACATTTACTAATTTATAATACATGGATTTTCAAATTAATAATAACAGTTTTTTAAATAATAGAGAATTCTCAAAAGTACTTTACATTTTCATTTATTACATACAGGACTTAATTTTAAGGTTGAGGGAAATCGTTTAAAACTGGAGTTTTTGTTGTCATAGTCTATATAACCGTTGTTTAGCGATTTTACTCCTAAGTCATTTTAAGTTTGTTTGCTCGTAATCTGATTGTTGTTCTACTTACACCAGTCCTTGTGATAAACAGTCACAAGCCTCACCATTCGTTATGATCATTCCTAAGAGTGGAAAAGTTAGAGTAAGGCAAAAGATTATCTGCTTTTAGGAGGGGTAAATGATTTATTAATCTTTTCGGATTTTTTTTTTTTTTTTTTTTTTTTTGTATGTTCACTTAAGGATGGTCTGTTAATATAGAGTTCCATATAAGAGAGGGACAGTTAACGGAGGCTCTATTGTATTTGGAAATCCGGAAAGTTCCTTCCAAACTCAACATAATTAAAATGAGAAGGTCGATTAAAATGTTTTAGTTATCCATGTTCAATAGAAAAAAGGATTTTTCATTATGACCAACAAAGCAATATATTTAATTTAAGCGGTATTCCACAAAAGTATACTTAAATGTCACCTTTTAATGATTGAACTATTGGAAGAGAAAATAGTAAAGTTGGTTGACTTGTACTCTCAACGACCTATTTTTATTCACAATGACGGCTAATCAGGCCGCGACCTACCGCTTAAAGTGGATTCCGAACCACGAAGAACATTCCTGCCTAATCCAGGATTCGAACCCGGCACCTTTGGCGTGCGAGGCCAAAGCGCTAACTCCACAGCTATATCAGATGGTCCAGAGAGTAAAGTTGAACCTCCTTATAGGAAGTCTTCAGCTCGTTATACATTTTTACGAATTAAATAACTGATGTTGTTCTATTGTATTCCAACAATTATAAAAAACTTTACAAAAATTATGTAAAAAGCTTTATGATTCTCGTGGAACTACAAATTTAACCACATTATACATAGTTTAAATATTTTCAGTCTGAAGTAATTATTATAACATCGCTGTTTATAAAGTTTCAATTAAAAATAACAAATGAGTAGTATCCTAGAGAAAACAAAACTTTATTCATAGATTAGTTACTCTTCCTCTTATGTATGAACAAAAGTATAAGAGAAAAGGATTTTTTTATTATTATTATAACTAAACACATATTTGTGTTTCCTAACAATA
The DNA here is from genome assembly GCA_963978545.1 of Linyphia triangularis. Taxonomy (NCBI): domain Eukaryota; kingdom Metazoa; phylum Arthropoda; class Arachnida; order Araneae; family Linyphiidae; genus Linyphia; species Linyphia triangularis. The sequence continues at coordinate 72,438,023 of OZ021725.1, read as the reverse complement.
ATTAACTTTAAGCAATCATTCTCTGCTTTGAACGTTTTTGTATTTGTTAAATAAACTTAACCTAAATAGTTGATAAATTATAATTTTTTGATATCCAAACCAATTAACTCAGTCTAGAAAACCACGATAAATGTTATTTCGTATAATTAGAAACTGAAAGATTTCTCAAAAACTTGTGAAAAATAAATACTACGGAATCTAATTATATTTACTAGCACAATTAACATACTATTTCGGAAATAGTTAGCAACCTATAACTAATGAATCTGAAAGAAATAATTTTACTAGCGAAGGATTGTTTTTTTTTTTTTTTTTTTTTTTTTTTGAAATGCGTTTATTGGGTTGCTATTAATACATAATTGCGAAATCTTTTAGAATATTTTTAGGAATGAAAGCATATTACATATTTCAGAAACCGTATTCATTTTCTGGTTTTTTTAAAATTATCAATTGATTTTAGACATAAGACAAATAGCTTAACAAGGTTTAGCTTTCATGTGAGGAAATTTCTAGCACCTCATTGTTCGAAAACTAATTATTCAGACTTATTTTTATCCGTTAAATATTCAAAGTGAACTTTGTATAGAAATCTTTTGTTACAGGATACCGTGGGAAGAGGCTTTCTTTTACAAGATTAGATAGCGTGTCAATCAATTATTGTTAAACAATTATGTTTTATTTAAATTAGGTGGATACAATACAATACAATATGCCGCTTTCTGGAAATATATTATAAAACCTAAGATGTATTTTTTATAATGTAACCTTTACTGATCAACTCTATTACTAAAATAGATGAAATGAAATCAATGCTTATTTATGAATGTAGAATGTAATTACAATAATGAAACGGGAATATTTAAACTCAGTTGACAAAACAAGTATTTTTACTCTCTAACGCATTCCTCTTTCTAGCTATAACAATTTAAAAAATGTCAATAACATAAATAAAGAAATTGTCGCTTTAAAAACATTCCGAAATTCAACTATGTCAACTTCTTTTTCTTGAGTTATGAATCCCACATCATGGTTATACCGTAGTATAATGGTGGTAAGTATCAAATTGTAGCTTTACAGATACGATTTATTGAAATTTGTACTGATTATTTTTTATTTACAACATATCACCTTTAACAGTATACATATCCATCAGTAAACAGCTTTAATAGTCCATGTAACTATTAGATGTTATAGTAACCCACACCACTTACATCTATCCTGACAATTCAAATTTTAAAACATGTCAAATCCCTTCATTCATTTGTCCCTTTATTTATAGCCTTCAACTCTTCTCAAACATTCAAAACATTTATTCGTACAACTGGAAATATTTGAACATAAAAAAATTTTTCTTCTTGATACATATGCTTTGCTATAGTATGTTGCATTTCACATATGTGATTACAAGAGGTAATCAAAAAGATATTGAAATGTTTTGCTTTTTGATATAGGTATAAGTTTTTAAGAACTATTTATTTCAGTAGCATTTTAAGAATTTACGCTGAAGTTTTCAAATTGGTTTGGTGACATATTAAATGAAATGAATGAACCTAGTCAACTCGCTATTTAACCTTGATACAGTTTACCTGGCTTAAATCCTCTGCTAATTTGACCTCCCTTACTTATAATTCACCACTCCTATGTTCTTATAAAAATAATTGCAGCTTATACTCAATCATAAATTATTTTGAATTCAAGTACTAAATTCTTTGATTTTTTTATTCCCTTTCTCAAGAGAAACTTTAGCTAAAAATCAAATATATAAAAAAATCTATGCCTATTGTTCCCAACAATTTTTCCTAATATCATACAAAAAAAAAAAAAAAAAAAAAAAAAAAACTTTATTTAACAACAAACTTTTTTTTCAATTAAAATCAATAATAGACTTGTAAAAATAAAATTTCAGGTTATAAATTTAAGCAATCATACTTTAGTAAATAAGCAGCTTATAAAAGCTTTGTAATTTTAAGTCATTATTTGAAAGTAGGAGAAAACTAAAACACTCATCTAGAGTGAATGTTAACTCTGATAACATTCTTTTAATTAAAATAAAACAAATTTATTATTAATACATTCCTATACATATATTTATTAGAATTTTTATCGCTTGAATCTGCTAACATATATTAGTGGAATAATATTTTGTTACCAACTACAGTAATATTGTATATTCACATTTTAAATTCTTCATCCAAATGAACAATTAGTAAATTTCACCTAACGACAACTAATATAAATGAAATTAATGTTTACAACATATTGCATGCTTAAAGTATCTTATTTATAAGCACAGGATGTAATGGTAATAATATAATGTGGACGTTTAAGGTCAAATTTTAGAATACTAGCATGCTTTTAGTTGAATGTATTTAAACTTTTCTATAATAGTATATACTTTTAGAAACAGCAGCTTTTTAGAATTCTATATGAGATGTTTCATCAATTGCAATGCAGGTATTTTTATTTTATTTTACTTTTTGTGCATTAGTGTCTATTCAGTTGGAAAGAAAACTTAAAATTGAAATCCTTCGTGTATTTGTAAGTGGAGTTCCGAAATCAAATTTGATTCAAAATCTTTAAGCATTTCTTATTTTTATTTTGACAAAAGTTAAATAAAATAGAAATACTTTCTTTAACTTAACACAGCAATACATATATAGATAGATAAAAACACATTTTAATTATCGTGATAGTATACTTTAATCTTCTAAAGTGAAGTTTTAAAATATATATATACAAAAAGAACAATTGTAACAGATGTACAGATTGAGAAGATGTTGTAACAGATTGTAAAATTGAATATTCCGACCTGTAGCAATGAAACCTGAACAAATAAACTCTTTTATACTCACCTATTTGGTCAGATTCATAGAGTTGGGTTATAAAACCCTTTTTTCACATACTTTTTTTTATATTCCAGACCTTTATAAAGGGTAGAATGTCGTAACTAAATGGCTGGGGAGATATTACAGTTGTAACATAAAAATTTGTATTTATTACAATAATATGTGGCATTGATAGCAATGAATGGAAAGAATTACATATTGAAATTTGTTTTTAACTAAATACAAATAATTTGGAAATCAAATAAGACCACAAATAACTTAGGAGATAAGCAGTGCACAGACTATGATACGTTGTTTAATCGCATTTGTCAACTTAACTAGTGAATGGTTGTCTAGTTAAATCTCTAACAGTCTTAGTTATAATATCTACATAAGTAGACGCTGATAACATGTCATTTATCTTTGTTAGGTAGCAAAGAAAAAAGACACTTAATTTGTATTCTGATTGAACGAAAATATCTGATTTTAAATTGCTTTTTCCAAAATCTATCGTCGAAACTATCTTGTATTCTTGCTATAGTACTTTAATATTTTATTTAAGTTTGTTGTTTATCGCAGTTTTTCTACTCTCCCATTTTGACACAAAAGGTTATGTGTTCAATCATTTTGAATAAAAAAATAAAATAACTTTCATGTTTTTTTCTGAAATGTCATAAATAGAAATAACGACATCGTCTTACAAATAATAAAACAAGAAAGACAAAACATTTTCCTCATAGTGACATACATCGCAAACGAAACATTCAAATAAGAAAAAAACGGATTTGAAATTAATATTAAAAGTTTTTAATCTTCTGTCATCTTCAGTTGCTCTGTTTTAATTTAGAAGTTGTTATAATACGACTTTTTATGCATCTTCTCAAAATTGACATCGTTTTTGTTATTGTAGATAACTGTTATTATTGTTATTTAAAAGTATAAAAATAAATTATACATAGACAAGGTTTTTAATCAATACTGGTCGTTTTGTTATTTTGCTGCTTTGATTTATTATTTTTTTATGCTTACATTTTCAAAAAGAAAATACATATTTCAACTTTAAACTCCTAAAGGAGGAAATACGGAATTTTTTTTCTAGCAATTATAAAATTTGATATTATCTCATTGCGAATAAATGATAGTAAACTTCGTTGCTCAGAAGCACAAGAAAGCGTTTTCCACTAAGGCACTAAAATTTCCATTGAAGAAGCAAAACTCTATTCAAAAAGCGAATTCGATAAACGATAAAAGTTCAACCTCACATTCACTTGTTATTTACATCAGACACTAAAAGGAGTTTTTGACACATTTAGAACTCATCAATTAGACTTTTTGAGGCATTATGGTTTTTTTTTATTACGAGATTATTCTCTCCAGGTCCTAAATTTCAAAATAATGGAAAGATAAAAAAATAACTTTTTATATATATATATATATATATATATATATATATATATATATAGACAGTACTTCTGGAATCCTTTTACTTGTTTTTCATCAAATTTGATTTTTGTCTGTATCTGCTTGTTCTCCTTTTTTTCTCTTTTTACTTCTAAAATGTTTAATAAATTTTGAAATAAAAAATTATTTTCACACTTTTTTCTTATTTTTTGACGATTCCTTCTTTATTTCCATCAGGATTTGTAAAAATTATTTTTAAATTTAGTTTTACTTCCTAAACATAAAACAAGTATGATTTTTCAAAACATTGCATTTTAAACACTTAAATGCATTTTAAATAATTGCTTGAAAAAAAGTTATTTTTAGTGAATTTTTTAGAATAGGTATGCTATTTTAGTGTGTCAAATCTCTGGACTGTGACAACATTTTTAAATATTGAGACATTTTTGTAATATCAAAAGCTATTTGTTAAATTAAAAAAAAAAAGTGCTAGGCGGGTAATAAATAAAATCACGCGTTGCCATTAGAGTGGGCTTTCTCTTACACATACAAAGAACCCATATAGCCTTAATGTAGAAAAATATATAACACTGCTTTTTTGTCTGGCTATACGTTTAATGGTGTGATGTTTTTGGGTTCCAACACCAAGTTTTGTTGCTAGAATTCTTTAATGCACATTATATTATACAACAGAAACTTTAACAACCAGCCTTAGTCGATTCTCTTTGAGCACCCACAAAATAAAAGCCGAATAGTTCTTTTCTTAGGTTTTTTTCATTGAAAACATGCTTTGTATTTTGGTAAATGTTTCTTTAATCCAAATGTTTAAGTTTAATTTCTAATGCTATTAAATAGAAACATACTGTTATGAATTTTTCCACTGAGGCAATGATGGCACAGTTTTCACGGTTTAAAAATATTTAATCTCTCTTCAGAAAACTCACAAAATTTATTCACAGTCAACAGTTTAATTACTCTCAAGCTTCAACACAAGCTTCAACAAAAATAACTTCGAATTCAGCGATTATACAAGCTCACTCCAATAGGTAAACAAAGCGATCAGCTTTCAACGAAGTCCGAAGTCAATCTGAAAACTTTCCCGTTCTCCAGTCTTTTATATACAAGCGCGTGAGACATTCTCGAAATTTCCAGCCAATTCATCGGAAAAGAAATATCTCGAAACTTCTCGATTGCTTTAGGTGTTGCCACCTTTTTCTAACTTGTATAATCGCTGTTAATAAATAAAATAAGATAAAAATAAATTACAATAGAATTTTAAAATAATACGTCACTATTTACACTATATACAGATAATTTGTGCAACATTTCCCCCTTCTTAAAGACTGCACGTCCCGGGCAGTGAAGTCCTTAACAGGAAAGGTCATTCCATCACTTCTATCATAATATGGGGCTAGCCTATTGTAGTGTACATCTCTAGGTTTACAGGAAGGTGTCCGTTGAATTCTCAACACGACGTCGTTGATCTTCTTAAGGACCCCATACGGCCCTTCCCAGTTCGTCTGGAGCTTAGGGGAGAGTCTTTTCCGACGTTCAGGGTTCCATAACCACACCTTGTCATCTTCCTGGAATGTACGGTCCGTGGCCTTGGCATCGTACCGGATCTTCATGCGCTCCGTCATGATGTTGTTTCTCCCTCTGGCGAACCGATGTACGGCTTCCAAACGTGCTTGCAGATCATCTAGATACTGGACAGGCGAGGAAGGAGTGTCCGGTGGTTGTCCAAAGAGGAGGTTGCAGGGGAGCCTAATGTCTCTTCCAAACATCTTTAGAGATGGAGAAAATCCGGTGGTCCCGTGAGTTGCACTCCCGTATGCCAACAGAAGCGGTGAAAGTTTCTGATCCCCATCTTGCTGGTTACAAGATTTTGAGATTGGTTGTTGATAAGATTTGAACTCCGTTTTAGATGAATGTCGTCTGCTCTCCGGACATGAACTTCCGGAAAGAGCGTTCCAGTTCCCACTCCCATTCAACCGAACATCATCTTCAGTAAGATTTTCTGTGATTGCGTCAGAATCATCCGCGAGTGCAGCTGATAGATCTCGCGACCTCCGTTCGATGCTTGTAACAGGAGCACGGATGTCGATTCGCTCTTCACTAACTTTGTCCATTTCCACATGAACCACTTCCTGGGAGAGTTTCATCAACGTCGCTTTCTTCGGTTCTCTTTCCGAGGCTGGAGAGGTACTTTTCATAGATGTGGACTCTTCAGCATTCTCTATGACATTGTCTTCATGAGCCATAATCCGATATACGCACAGCTCTTTCATGTCTAGATCGTGCAAAGGAACTTCGCCTCTCCGTGTTTGCAGCTTGCTTTTCTCAAAATTCAGCGTAATTCCATTTTTCTTCAAAAAGTCTAGTCCGAGAATGCACGGATCTACAATTTCGGCAGCATAAACGGTGTGCTTGTAGGTGTTAAATCCAAGGGCAATGTCCACTTCCAATTTCCCATGCACAGAGATATTACCACCGGACACAGTTTGTAGCGAAACAGAGGGAGCTGTGTAGAGCAGTCGGCTGTTCAGGCGACGAGCCACGTCCGTCCTTACGATCGTTACGTTCGCTCCCGAATCGACGATTAGACGACATGGAGTTCCGTTGATCTCCCCCTTCACGAATAAACCCTGGTTTCCTCCTTGTCGGGATGAAACGTGGAAACGACTGGTCGGGGCCACACCTGTTCTACATTGCAGCTTCTGCCCTGCGAGATGGCATCTTCTTAGATTCAGTTGTTGAGATTCCGTGGTAGTGTTATCCCTTCTCTTTTTCAAATCAAGGCAGTTACGTCGTAGATGCCCTTCCCGTTTGCAGTGCCAGCAAATGACTCTGGTCTTTCGATCCCAGGCTCCGGGATAGCTTCTCATCATTCTATCAATTTTGCTTTCCAGTTCTCGAAGCTTACTGGTGACAAAGTCAGAAGAATCCCCGGCTAATGCACCACACACATATCGTCGGTCTTTTCCAGAAGCTAGCTGTGCGGCTTCCACTCTCATGGCGTACACAAGGGCTGACTTCAGGTTTTTGTTTTGGGATAACCTTACCGCCTGCTGCACATCGGGATCTTGAATAGCGTCGATGAAATACTGCAGAGAAAGATCGTCTCGTACATCCGGGGGACAGTCAGGGAAAGCGAGTAGCGACAGTCTCTCTACATCCGATGCCAATTCTTGAAGAGTTTCCTCGGCCTTCTGCTGTCTCATTTTCAATTGCAGTCTGTTGTAATCCTTTAGATGCTGCTCCCCAAACCTTAACTCCAACGCACTTGCCAGCGCCACGAATTATCCCCGCTTCTCTTCAGGTAGTGTCTGTAAAATGTCGGCAGCTTCAACTCAAAGAGATGCTGCGAGATGGAATGCCTTCGAAGTATCGTCCCAACCACTCGCAGAAGCAATAATTTCAAACTGCGTTTGATAAACGCGCCAAGACGACCTCCCATCAAAAGTGGCTACTTTGATGTTGGAACTTGGCGCAATGAAGGGAGTGGAAACATTATCCCATTTAGGCGTTGCAACGGTCATAGCTTCTCCCGTTTCAATTTTCCGTAGCCTTTCTTCAACAGCGTCATGAAACTTTTCCTGTTCCTCTTTCATGGTGGAAACCTTTTCTTCGATTTCATTCCTCACAGTCACAAGATCTTCTTTCATTGTAGAAACCTTTTCTCCCAAGCAGTCAACTTTCCCATTAACCGCCTCAAAACTCTCACTGATTTATTTTCTTACTTCACTCAGAACCTCTTCTTTTACCGATTGTAGAACACTTGTAGTAGTCTCTATTATCGTAGATTCCACCATTGTAGCCAGTTCGGATTGCATTTCTTCTTTAATCCCAATTATAGCTGCTGATGTGGATTCTCGGCAGGTGGCGATTGCAGCGGCGAGTTCGGCATTTGTCGTTTCTTGACGCGCTTGACCAACGGCGATTGTTTCTTGTCCGGCTTTTATTTCTGCGGCCGTGGATTCTTGTCCTGCTTTTATTCCAGCAATCATTTCCATTAATTGTTTCATTTGGTCTTCCATCATTCCTCTAGTTGTCGGCATTCAAAATTACGAGATCCCACTTCTGACACCACTGTTATGAATTTTTCCACTGAGGCAATGATGGCACAGTTTTCACGGTTTAAAAATATTTAATCTCTTTCAGAAAACTCACAAAATTTATTCACAGGCAACAGTTTAATTACTCTCAAGCTTCAACACAAGCTTCAACAAAAATAACTTCGAATTCAGCGATTATACAAGCTCACTCCAATAGGTAAACAAAGCGATCAGCTTTCAACGAAGTCCGAAGTCAATCTGAAAACTTTCCCGTTCTCCGGTCTTTTATATACAAGCGCGTGAAACATTCTCGAAATTTCCAGCCAATTCATCGGAAAAGAAATATCTCGAAACTTCTCGATTGCTTTAGGTGTTGCCACCTTTTTCTAGCTTGTATAATCGCTATTAATTAATAAATAAAATAAGATAAAAATAAATTACAATAGAATTTTAAAATAATACGTCACTATTTACACTATATACAGATAATTTGTGCAACAATACTATATGAAATCATTAAGAAGCTTCAACATTAAAAAAATAAATTAAAAATTTTAATTGGACAGCTTAGCTTCGTTAAAAAGTTTTTCAGATCAATTCTTTCTGTTCTTTTAAGAGCAATAATAAATATGACAAAGAAAAAGTCATTATAACATGACTTGCAACCTTTGGCATTCATTATAAAATATCTGAATTCTTAAGTTTTCATCCGATTTGTAAGGATGGGTGTAGTTTTGAAGTTAAAAATACTTTTAGATTCTATCTCAACAATTAAGGTCCTGAGTCGTTATTTTCTTTAAGTTATATTTTTTATTAATGTTTCGCTTGCTTTACATCAGCTGAATCTATATTGGAGAATTGTTCAGAAAATTTAAATCGGGCCAACCTAAATGGGCCTTGTGCCAGTGTAGGTACTCGTCATTTTTTTTTTTTTTTTTTTTTTTTTTAATATTTGTATATAAATTATTTGCTATTTATATTGTTGCGTTGATGGGTTCGATAGATTTGAAGCCAAAGCAGATCAAAACTTGCAGAAATTTATTCCGATATAACTCTTTGCAGATTCTATTACAACTCCATAACTTCTCGTTCTAGTAGACTCAATACAGCTCTTTTCCCAACAATAGAGCACAAAACAGCAGTTAAAAACTTGACAACACAACTGCTAAAATCGCTGCAAAAGACAATGCAATACAGTTCGCTTTAGAACTATTCTGAATGCTCACTGAGACTCAGTATCTCAAACTCAGTAATTCCAGTCAACTAACTCAGTGACTCAACTAACTGACTCAACTCACGGCCGGCCTTATATAGGAGTCAAACCTTCTTGAAACTTCTAGAGATAGATATTTGGAGAACTTTCCAGATCGTAGTCGAAAAGTCCTATACATTTACATGGAGACCGAAAATGTCGCTAAATGGTCGCCAAGTTTGGCGGCATTTGGCGATTTCTCGCCAAATTTGGCTACAAAAATTAGTGGCCAAAACCGTCGCCAAATTGGCGAGATTGCCATTAACATAATAATAAGTGGCCTGCTCCTTGTAAAACTCGCTTCCCAGCGTTATCTCTGTAAAACTCGTTTTCAAGCATTAAGACACATATTGCAGGGAAGCCAAGTTAAGACGAACTATTGCACTGTCTTATGCGAAATGTATATAAATTTTCCTATTTACAAAATTAACACTACGAAATATTTACAAATATACAAAAATTCGTAACAATATTATACAACACACACATTTTTTATATAAAATTGCTTGATTGGTAGTAGCAAAAAAAATTTACTTGATTGGCATGTTTGCATAAGGGTTATTTGTGTCTCAGTAAATATATTTTTATTGAAACACTTTCATCTCAAAAACTATAATTAAACAAACTTATAGGTTGTGAATTATGTTTACGTTTAAAAACTATTTAAAATGCCTTTCGTAAAAATTTATGTTAAAACACGCTCTTCTTAAGTCTGATTGATAAATTGTGATGTTTCTGCAATTTTTCCGAGAATTAAAATAAATTCTTATTGAAGATATACTGTACCTTCTTATTCATACTTATTGTTTGCTAGAGGTAATCAAGTAGTAATAAAGATAATCAGAAACGAAAAAATTGGCCCAAATTCAAATACGTAATTTTACGAATTGTTAATTTTTTCCACCAAATTACATACATTTGTAATTGAAGAAATATGAATGTATTGTAAAAACTTAAATTTACAACTTTTATTGATTGGTTTATGTAGGTGAATATTATGAACTAGATAAAAACTGCATACAAGTTAATGACTAAATAAATCTACCATTTCTCTAAAATATTTTAAATACCTAATTATTCGTTATTGACAAGACTGTAAATAGTTTCCCTAACAGCAGTATTGAACAGGGTACAGTACATTAAAGTAATCCATATTTGTAGAAAACGTGCCATCAGGTTTAAATAATTTATCCATTGACGGAACCTTGGAAGTCATTAATGGAAAACTGAAAGCTAGTCATAACAGTATACTACTGAAAAGTTCCTTTAACTTTTATTTAAAAAGCTCAAGAGAATTGTAATAAAAGTTGGCTTGTTACAAAATACTAACCAATACACAGTTAAAGCATTCATCAGTTCAAATATTGATAACAATATTCGGATGATCACGTAAAAGTACTTATATTTTTATCACGGACATTTGGACAGGTTTATCTTTGGCATTACTTGTTCATAAGATATCTATTATTACGATACACAAGTAAGTATATTTGTTTTATTTTATTAAAGTTTTAAAAGAGTTACTATGTACAATATACAAATACAAATTTGAAGAGCAAAAACAGTCTCAAAGTACAACAGAGTTGGACGAGAAAATATATATATATATCAATCGAATTCGCATATGTGATATAAAATACAAAAATTGCAGATTAAGATAATTGAAAATATCGAATTTACTGAATACAAAACAGAAAACACCACAGTTTCAGATTGCATAATGGACCAAGACAATTAAATTTTCAAACTTAACATAATTACACTACATACAATTTACAACACAAAAATTAGTTGCAGGATCATACATTCAATACACAATATTTACAGTATCGTACACACAATACACAATAATTACAGGATAATACATAATAATACAATACAATATACAAAGTTGGCACAGCTCTTGAAAACCATGCTATAAAAATTCAATACATAATACAAGCTAACAAAATTTATAGAATCCAACAATACGTAAAAATAAATACCCTTTATATTACTTTTAAACAAATATTGTACACTTAACACAGCAAATTAAATGTATACCAATTTTTCAACACAAGATTCAAATTACTTATCTAGCCAGTGCAATATAACCATTGCCCATTGATGATCCACCAGTGCATATCTGTTTCTCGAAACCTTTTTACACTAACGGAACTTACAATTATTTGCTGGCTAATCATTCCAATCAGGGATTTCGTACGTACAATAAAAAAATTATTGTTCAAGAAATGTAAACTTTTGTTAGAAAATCTTAAATTATGAGTAATTAATTCCATTTGACTTCATATCACAATATTGTAAAAAAAAAAAATATGAATCTATTATGAGTAAATATCACGTCCGCAATAACATTGGAATGAAAAAACGGTGTTCATTACATTTAGGCATCAAATATTTTCAACCTTCCATTATCCCATATCGAAAAAAATTCAATGAAGAATTTGAGGTCCATCAAAATGTTTGAATATGTGTTCTGCCGTCCTAAGCAGAAATGCAGTTAACTCCACTTTTTTGCAGATTTTGAGTTATTGTGATTTTTGGTGCCTCTAGGATCATAAGCATCATGTATACATTAACACATTATCGGTTTTCGGCCCCTTTCCTATTAAACTCGGTAGTCAGTATTTCAGCAACTCCAGAATAAGCCGAGGCCTACTAAGCAAGAATGCAGTAAAGACAAATACTAAACAAGAATGCAGTAAAGACAAATACTAAGCTGAAATGAAGTAACTTCACTGAATTGGGGAAGGAATACGTTTCTACAATGCTTACAAACTTAAGGGAAGTATGATTTACGCATCTGGGGCATGAATAAGACTGGACTGAAAACAGTGACCCATATACATACACCTAAGATGTTGTGAGATCCACTTTATAAGTTGAAATTTATTATGTTAAAAGACGTTTATTTATTTTCGTTTGCGTTTGTCACTGGGAACTGAACGAAACGAAAATATCACTTTTTATTTTTAGACAACTGGAAATTATTGTAAAAGTCGCTTGATGTTTAAAATGTAGAATTCTTTTTTTTTTTTTTTTTTTTTTTTTTAACTTTATTATTATCGATATAGAAAGCAATCTTTAAAGTTATTCTCTGATAATTGACCGAAGACGGTTATTGGAAGTTAAGTTTATAAAGTGATGAATGAAAGGGATTTGAATGCAGTAAGTTAGGTGAGTGTCTTTTCATTGGAAACCTTCATTAGTATACAATAATTATAATACAATTGTTAGACACGCAAATAAACAATTGTTATGGACGTTTGAGAATGATTGTTTCGGATGTGTTATTGTTAAAACTCTCAAATCGTGAACTTGAATAGCTTTATTTGCAGAAATTTATAATCATTAATTCACAATGAAAACTTTGTTTTTCAGGATTTTATGAGCTTAAATTAAAAAAATATGAGAAGAGAACCAGATAGCCTTGCATCCTGAAAATTGTTAGAATTGGACCAACGCAACAGCTTTAATACCTAAAAAATTATATTAGAGAACTTGCTATTTCTGATGCCAGAAAATCGTCAAAACTTCTTTTGAAATCACTTCCAACCAACAACAAAAACTGTAGATTTGCCTAGCAATTTTGACCATGTTTAATAAGGTAAAAAGAATAGGAAAAACCATGTTTTTTTATTTTTTTATTTGTTAGTTTAAGTAGAATCTAAAATAAGCATTATTATTTGTATAGTTTTGTAAGTAATACAAGGAAAATTTTCATTTTATGTAAATTGCACCGAGAATTTTTCCAAAAATGGTTTAAGGATGAGACATCAAAAATTCATTCGTTGATAATGTTCTTCATATTTTTATGTCGTAATGCAACGATATAAGCTAAATTAGTATTACACAATCTTTGGGTAGTAAAATGTATTTTCAATGACCGATTGATGGAGTTGCTGCAATTTTGCGTAACACCAATCAGAAAATACAAGGCTGAAAGGCAGTAATAGCCAATTCAGGCTAAAATTTCAAAAAATAGTATAATTTTATGCATCAGTGTTGTAGAGCATCAAAAATACCCCCTAGAAACATAAAAAATTTAAACATAATTGCATTTTAAATTGGTGGCCCACAAAAAAGAAACAAAATCGCGTTTTCTGACAAATTACCTCAGGTGGAGTTACTGCATTTCTGCTTAGAACGGCAGTGTTGGTCGTAATATTTTAAAATTGGAATAAACAGTTTTGAATCATTTAAAAAAAAAAAAAAATGAAATTAGAAGTCGTTTATTTATGTGTCGTTATGTTTTTCTAATATCTACCGTCATTTTCTCTAGGGAAATATAGATCATATTAAAAAAAAATTGGTACAAAAAGAAAACATTCGTTCATTTATAATTGGGATTGACTTTAAACCCACAAAATAAATTGATTGCCCACTTACCTTCAACTAAATGATTTATATTCAAAATAACTTATCTACAAGATAAACTCTTAATCCTCATTACAGAGCTGATGACTTTAAAAAAATAGCTATTATCATATCACTTCCTTCCAAATGCAATGGTGAATTTAAGTAATTACATTTAAAAGGAATTTAGTGTATGAACGAAATTGATTACCTACAACAACAAAAAATGATATAACCCATAAAACAGAGTTTTTAAATAATCTTTTATACGCATTGTCAATTTTTATTTTCATCACCACAGCGCCGATATCAAAAAGATTTCTATCAGCAAAATGTGCAGCAAACTACGTTTCCAAATTAATTTATAAAAAATTAACGTGAATTTGGATGTGTTATTTATTTATTCTGATTAAATTAATTTTATTATTTATTTATTTAAAAAAAAAAATTGGCAACTGGAAAGAGTTTCAACAATGATCGGTTCAATGCTATTTTAATGCGATTGGATGACGCAAGTTGGTTTATTAGTATTCCGTAAAAGCGACCTTTTAGCGACAGTAACAGCCCCAAAATTTGATAGAATGAATTGTCATTGATATCGAACCTATCTGCCAAGTTTCAGCTCGATTGGATGATGGTAAGGGAGTTATTTAGGCCTCCGCTGATTAACTCCCATCGACAAACAAAATAGAAGTTAATATAAAGAGTTTAAAATAGCTATTATCATCTCACTCTAAAGTACAATGTTGCATTTAAGTCAATGCATTTAAAAGGAATTTAGTGTACAAAAGAAATTGATTATCTACAAAAAAATAATTAAAAAAATTAATCACTTTCCTTTCTTTGTTTCTAACTTTCACAACTGGTAAAGGTACATTAAGATTACAAACGATCACGTTCATCTATACTAAAGAGAATTGCAATTATCTTTACTTGGATGACGATGCACCGTACCACAAAATTTTAACTATTATGCTTTGGTACAAAGACTATGAAGAGAAATTATGGTATGCTCAGTCTAAGCTATGGGTCAGGATCTCTCTCTGATCGAGCATTAGTGGAATGAATGGAAACACCAACTGGGATATAGACATACATTTTTATATCCAACAATTCAATTATCATCAACTTTGGAAGAGAAATGGTAAAATATTCATTCGACTGAAACAACGATGGAGGAAAATATGTTTTATAAATGCACTGTCCTAGAAAAAACGCATAAATTAATCTCCTAGATTCTAGGCCAAAAAAATCAAAGTAATTTAAGTAACTAGAAGGATCATTTAAAATGTATGCCTTAAAATTTTAATATTTATACTAAGAATTTAAGGAAATTAAGATTTTAGCTCTAAGTTATCATTTGTGTTAATTGCATTTATTTACTTGTCTATAAAATGTAAAGGACAAAAAAAAAAAAGAATCCATTTTAGCTTTTTAAGGAAATTTGCATGTAAATGTTTATAGTTTGCGTAAAAGATTCGACGAACTTTTTGACTCACTGTAAAAAGTCACACTTTGCGCTTGGAAGTTACGTCTTGTATATGACAGCTGAAAATGAGTGCGTCATATAGCACAACGGGTGGAAAAAGTGGCCCTATTGTTACTGAAGTTGAATTACTCCCCACAAAAGTGTTGTAAGCAATAGAAAATAACATTCAGCTTTAAATAATATTTGAAAAACTCTGAGAAAAAACAAAACGTTAAAGAGTTTTAAAACGAGCAGGATTTTTTGCCGATTTATTTTATATATTATATAAGTTATTTTCGCATATTTCAAAATGTTTAAGAAAGATTTCATTATTGTTTTACTTAATTTTTATTGGTATTGTAAAATTTGTATTTTAAAAAATTCGAAAATTTAGAAGTGCGCATATTTTACTGCTTCTACTTGTACGGATGTGTATTAATTGTCTAGATAATAACATTGCTTTTATGAAGTGCTTTAATATTTCTACAAATTTACTCTATTTTTATAGTACTAATTATATGTTATAGCTAATATGATTAATTTGGATATCATCCATAGTAAAATAATACACACAATAAACTGGATAATATGCATAATAACTATTTATGATACACAATATCTAAATTAATGATATTAGCTATAACATTACCAAATTAATGATTTAGCTAACATGAAACTAAATACTAAATTTGTAGTTTAAATTTTTTCTAGAAATTTTGAAAGCTAAAAAATATAGCGATACATATCTAATGCATTTTAAAGGTAAAATAATTACGATAAAATTCTGTGAAAAATTTTGCCGAGATAAAAAAAAAAAAAAAATGTCCTCCAATGAAATTATTTTTAAAGTTAACTAAGCTAAATAGGTTTTGTGCGAAGAAAAATATTTTAAGCCGTTTATCTTTTTTTAAAAAGTAAAAAAACTGAGGTACAAAAGTAGGATTATTACGAACAAGCAAAAAATGTTTTAAAGGTAGATGAAAAATAAAGATATTTTAAAAGACAGGTAAACCTAGAGAGTTAAATGTCATAAAAAGAAAAGTTTTGCTCTATTCTAGTGCCCGTTTTGTTTAAAGCTTAGCAATTTAATCTATATTGCGTACTCAAATTCAGATAAAAGTTTTGAAACAAAAAATCCTATGCTTTTGACAAATAACAATTACAAAGCAAATAGTAAGCAAAATAGACACATTTTCTGCAAAAACAAAATTTTTAAGGTATTCTACAAAAAAATAGAGATTTGTTTACTATTTTGCAATAGAAAGAACTACTTTTGTAATAGAAATTTATTTACTATTTTGAGAGCAATCTTACAAACAAAAATATTAATAGTAGGGGAGCAGAGGGAGCATTGATCAAAGGAAAAGTAAAAAAATTACAAAAATGAACTAAATAATATCTTTGTCCTCATAAAAATACATCCTGAAGGCATTTCTACTGTTCTACTTAGGGTGAGTTGGTACAATCCAGCACAGCAACCACAAATCTCTTTTTTTTACTGGTTCCTAATGAATTGCAATACGACAAAGGATTACTGTACTAACCTTGTTCTCTTCACTGATAGTTACGGAACTAACCATGAACTAATCAAAACACCCTAAAAACTACCTTCAGACCAAACGCAATCACCAATATTCTTCCGTGGATGAAAAAAGTACAAAAAAAAAAAATTAAGACCAATCCTCACATTTATTAGCCGTTTTTTATTCTTCTTTCCGTGGCGATGTGAATCCAACATCTGCAAAAACAATGTGACGGTCATCCGATGACCATTAGCTTAGAGGTCACTACACTAGGATTGTCTCACTCTGTTCTTTATTCTTTATCTTTCTTTTCTTTCTTTTTTCCGAAAGCTCGCCCCATTAAACATAGATAGCCCTCCCTTGTAGTTAAGATACATTGTCTTTTTTATTACCATATTGATCGGTGTGGTGAAACTGAATTAGTCAAGGAGAGGTTAAAAGTTATGTGTACTTAATTTGGTTTAAATGTTTTAACTATTAGTCTATACAAATATACAGTTATAATGGTTTTATTTCAGAAAGTTTTGTAAACTGTTATTTGAATTAATACAATCTTAGTCTTCTATAAAGTCTGTAGCAGTTAAATAAAATCATTCCAATTAAAAAAAAAACTATTTCAATAAATTGAATATTCTTTTATACTCCTTTTAAAGTACTGAAATAAAAACTAATTAATAATTAAATATTAATTATAGACCTTAATTAACTACTCATACATTATCAAGAATTTCCTTACATATTAATTATGAATACACTTGAAAATAAAAACAAAATATTAACTGCATTTAGTGGTATAACCAATATTAGTGTGTTTTTAAATATCAATTTTAGGCCAATTAAATTGAAAGAAATTATTCCTGTAACTATATATGAGCTTGCCCTTCGGTGGTTGATACAATATTTAGTTTCAAAAGCAAACCGAAGAGTTTGCTTAATATATTAAATACTCACTTATGATAGTAATATTAACTACTTAGAAAACAATAATTTTTCTCTTAATTGTTAGACACTGCAAAAGTAGAAAATAAAATTAATGGTTGACACTCTACTCTAATTAGGCAAAGACAATGCAGAGCCGAATTACCTCATAAATGTGATTTTGAAAACAAAAAAGCAATTTAATGGAGTCGGCAAATTATCAACATAATTAAGCATATTTTCTGTAGAGTTAGCCGTAATCTAATCACATAATTATCTCTTTCATCCCTTGTAGATATCTGTTTTAAAGAAGTCTTTCATTATTGACTATCTAGAATTTCAATCTCAAATATGAGATCATCCGTTAAATATGCATCCTAATTAAAGGAATTTTGTGACGATAATATATCAGAAATTATATAAAGAGTAGGTTTATTCAATAATGAATAATATTGCTAATACTAAAACGTCAGCATATTTTGTTATTAACTTGCTTGTAGTCAAGTAGGGTACTAATAGTTTAACACTGTAATAGATTTTGTGCTTTTGTTAAATTAGATGGAAAATTGCACATCTTTTGCTTAATTAATAGACGTTAAGTATTGAATTTGATAAGATACTTTTTTACGAAGTTCATACAATTTATTCTGTAGCCCAAATAATACATGCATGAAATTCATATTTGCGTAATAAACACATTTAAAATCAAATTATTTTTTGTGTGTGTGTGATACATTTATATTAGCATTAGAAAACATATCTTGTGCATTAATGATTATAATTTTTTAAAAAATCATCTGGGCATTTTGATAATTATAGCTCTTAAGAGCAGAAGTTATTTTTTATAAGGAAATCCCTCATGTCTCCAAATATAAAGCTTAATGTCTTAGATGCAAAATAATTTTATTTTTAGAAAAAACTCTAATGGGGTAATTTATTTTATAAAAATGAGTTTTAATTCAAAACGTCTGGAAGATTCATTTGTCTTACATTGTATCTTTTTTTTTTTTTTACCATCTACTTAATTGCAATTATGCATTTGTTAATGTTTTTTTCTCTTCAATTTCATTCAATAATTTCGTTTAATTGGGAAGTTCATTAAGTAAATTGAGTTTTGAGTTTCAGAAGCCGACATTAAACGTTTATTAAATGCCATTTTTAACAACTTTGCCTTCAAGGAATCTGAATTTTTATTTATTATGAATTATTTTTTATTTATTTGAAGTCTCTTTCTATATTTTAAAACTATTTTTAAAACATGGACATTATACCCACTTTTTTAACATTTTAATTTTCTTCCCATTTGGAAAAGATCTTACAATTTTTAAAATTACTATAGTTTTGTAAGTGTACTCTAATAAAATAATTAATTATGTAAGTGTGCTCTAATAGATTCAGAGTATATTTTTTGTGATATATAATATAAAGAAGTTTTGAAAAAGAAACAGCTATAATCAGAAAGCAATAACAATATTTTAACGTACTGGACCGGTGAATATTTGTCTTGTTTACACTGTTAAAAATTTTGGTAGCCCCATTAAATCGTGAAATCAAGCACCAAATGTTGGTTGCAGCTAAATGAGAACCAATTTTTGGTGCAAGGTGAGACAAATGTTTTAACAGTGTAGTGTTTCAAAATTCTTTATTAAGCACAATCCTTCAGACATATTTACAAGAACTCAAATATGTCAATAGATTAACAATCTTATCTTATTAAACAGCATAATTAAGCTTAAAATAGACTTGATACATATGACTTCTGAACTTCAAAACCTTTTTCTTAATGAATCTTAACTAATTTGTGAAGCTTCATGAATTGATAACCGCAATCCTTCTATCTTAACTGAAGTTTTTTTTATCTTTGAAACTTGAACAATGGTTAATCCCAGCAACAAACAATGAAAAAAGCATTGCAAGTAAAAATTCGAACATAGTCAGAAAATTACTTAACAGTTTTATATTTTCTTTCTTTTTTATTAACGAATTTTTTTTTTTATGAAAGACCGAGTTTAATAAACGATATAATAATTTGACGTTAAGACCACCGTTTCTAATGAATAGTTTATTTATAATTGTACAAGCGTTATTTGTTTGAGACTCAAAATTAAAAAATTTAAGAAACTTTGATAGTACGTGATAGATTGCAGAACTATACAAAAGAGAAAATCGCAATTTAATAGCATTGAGGAAACCTAAAGTATCTTATATATCTCAGCAATAGAAAGCAATATCTAACGCTGATGAACTTAATAAAAAGTAATTAATCTAAAAAACCTAAATTCGCCTTAAAAAATTAATAATAAATAATTATATTTTTTCCTTATTTATGAAATAATTATTTTTAATCTGTAAAAGTAAAGGATTTAAATTTAGTTATTTTTAAAAAATTAATCAGAAAATAATTAAGTGGCTGTACACAAAAACCAGACAGATGACAGATGGATAAGTTCCTTAGAAATTATAAATGTTCTTTAAGGAATATAAAACACCTGTTTCGTCGTAACGGACTTAATATATAATTAGAAAAATCCAATGCTACCAATAACTGAATTTATAAAATTTTGGCACTTGTCTGGTTTTTGCATATAAAAAACCAATTGTTACTTTCAATTACCAGTATGTTAACACAAGGGAATGGAAGTATTATTTTCTGTAAAACAAAAAATTTCAATATTTTTTTTTTTTTTTTTGCATTTCTCCAAGCTTTGGAACACCCTGACTTCAAAAAAGTAATCTGAAAAAAATGTTTGTCAGGTCTTGAATGGTCATCAGCGACCGATTTATTCTTTTATTCTGTTTCACATACAATAAAGGATAATGTAAGAATTATTGAAAAGTATACCCAACAAAAACATCTCTGTAAAAAGGCACCAAGTTCATCATGCAATCATTATAGTCGTGAAAAGTATTGAGATCTAAAGTAGAGCCAAGTTTAAAGTTGTTGTCAATTACGAGCAATGAAAATTACTAAAATTTTCTTCTCAGACACAAAATTTCCCAGCATAGGCCTAAATATCTAGCTGCCAAAAATATTTGTGACAATTGCCCAATTCGTTTTCTGGTTCACTGAAGCGTAAATTACTGGTCCAAATCACACAAGCATTCTTGTAGCTAGATATTTAGGCCTATGCATGGTAATTTTGACTTTGAGAAAAAAAAATTTACTTATATTCATTGCCCGTAAATTACAGCAACTTTAAACTTGGCTCTACTTTACATCTCAATACTTTTCACGGTCATAATCATTGCATGAAGAACTTAGCGTCTTTTTACACAAATGTTTTTGTTGGGATTTCACTTCTTTTTTTTTGAGGCATTAATTTTAAATTTATTTCTTATTTGTACAACAATAACTAGTGTTAAAAAGTCCAGTGTTCATAACTTTTAAACTTGCAAGAAAACTTCCTGGAATTGAAAGGGTTAAGCATATATATTTTTTGTTGAGTAATAACTTATTATACAGTCGACCGTTGACAAACTTTTTGTTAGCGGCCAACTACGAGAACTATATAATTATCTGACTCATTTATTCTCCATTGCCCCCTTCAGAGGATTTGGCGGAGAAAATCTCGATTTTCAGATATTTTTTTTTTCTTTGTATACATGTTAAACCTTATAAGTATACCAAATTTCATAATTCTAGCTCCACTAGAAATACCATAGTAATTTGATGATCAGTGAGTGAGTGAGTGTGTGGATCTCAAAATATGTCATTTTCTGCTGTCATTTTCTGCAACCAATAAAATTGAAGGCTTGAAACTTAGGGGCTTACTAAAGTAACTAACAGCTACCAGTAAAAAAAATTTCAGCACTCAGATATACAGTAATGCGCAGATATGAGAGGTCATAATACTGCTGAGTTGCTTCCAGTAAAAGATATCTGGCAGTAAACTTGGCGGGTGCACGGCCGTGCACCTAGATCGTCAAATTACCCATTTTTGTGTTATTCTTTTGCTCTTTTTTTTTTTTTTTTTTTTTTTTCAATGTAAGAATTATTGCGAAAGATACCGTCCAACTGGTTATTTTTTCAATTGAAACAAAGTATGAAATAGTAATAACACTGTTCTACGTCAAATTTAAACGAAGTGACCAGTATTATAGTGTAACTGAAAATTGTGCGATGTTCCACACCCCTAATTTTCTAAACAATTTCATTAGCGTTGGTAAATATGGCATTTAGTTATTTTACATTCCACCAAATATAAACAAACTAAAACATTATAAGTAACTAATGGTAATATATATATCAAATGTCTTCAATCAGCTTTACATCGGTTAATTTGATAAATTTAGGTTTTTATTTAACGTTTAACAGAACAGTGTTTCATAAAAATTTCTTAAGCCTTAAAACCATTGTAATAAAAATATATTTTTATAAAAATATATTTTTATTACTTTTAAATACTCTTAAAATGCTTTAGGGCATAATTTCGATTTAATACCTAATTAATTCGAATGAACACTTTCGAAAAACGCATTCAAAATTTAATCTGATTAAGTAAAATGTTTTTTTTTTTTAAAAAACCTACTTTTTTGCTAACCAAGAAGTTACTGACCCGAGGCTAAATATTTTTTATCATTTTGAGTGCATAAGCAAATATTATTTCAGTATAAATATTTCTGTTTGGGTTCTTTAGAACAAGCTGACTGAAAATAATCTTTATGTACAAAGGGAAGGGCTTCTAGGGTCACTGACTTAAGTATCCTCCCTATAGCGATGATCAAATAAAAAAGATGGAATATTGATATTTATTTGGAGTTTATCTTCAACAGGACAACCAGAGTGCATTTAAACTATAAAATGTTATTCAGTATGTGTTTTATATGTGTTTACCTGTTTAAATGGGTTCAACATACATTCCCGAATTTAAGCTCCATGGCTATTAAATTTACACAGCATATTCTTTATGAAATTTTCAATGTTTTTTGTGATACACGTACCGTTCCAATGTTCTTTAGGGTTTTCGCATGCGCCGAGCATTTTGCGACATGAAAAAGTGGGTGTTGCATTTCGAAATTTTCGAGTTTCTGTATCTATAATCGTAACCGTGAGTGTCATTTTGTTGCCATTCACAGAATCCCGAGCTCATATTTCTGAATAACTATTCTTGAAATCTCATCTTGATCGGTTGAGCGGAACGGAAGCTAGAGGTTCATTTATCGGCAAAGTTTTTTTATGACCACCCTGTATTAGGGTGGTTCAAAAAACTTTTTTTTCAGCTACAGACCAAGACACCCGCTAATTTTTTACATTTACCCATAGTATTATTCTCCTAAAATTTTAGCTTCCTACTCCTAAAAGAAGGTGGTGCTCAATGACCA
Organism: Linyphia triangularis; assembly: GCA_963978545.1. NCBI lineage: Eukaryota > Metazoa > Arthropoda > Arachnida > Araneae > Linyphiidae > Linyphia > Linyphia triangularis. The sequence goes on along the minus strand of OZ021725.1, from coordinate 72,414,903 downwards.
TTCATTTTTGTACTTTTTTGTAATTTCGCATAATTTTCGAGTTTTATGCTGATAAGAACTCATGTCTACATATTTTTTTTTTTTTTTTTTTTTTTTTTTTAAAGTTTTTATGGGTTTTAAATACATGCAATATGGTTTGGCAACAGTTATTTACTGTATCTGGCAACATCCATATTATCAAAAACATCGTCTGATCGTGATCGTGAAGCACTTCGTTTGATTGTTCCAGTAGTCGCAGCTTTGGGGCATGCTTCTCGAACGTTTCCTCTTTAAAAAGGTGTCAAAAATAAAATAAAAAAATGCTAGAAAAGAATACGCTTGTTACGAATTTTTGTATATTTGTAAATATTTCGTAGTGTTAATTTTGTAAATAGTAAAATTTATGTACATTTCGCATAAGGCAGTGCAATAGTTCGTCGTTAGTTTGCTTCCCCGCAATGTGTGTCTTAATGCTTGATAACGAGTTTTACAGAGGTAACGCTTGGAAGCGAGTTTTACAAGGAGTAGGGCCTTTAACATTATGGTAATGGCAATCTCGCCAAATTGGCGAGATAGAGCCAAGTTGGCGACTAATTTTTGTCGCCAAACTTGGCGACCATTTTGTGAAATTCTCGGTCCCCATGTACATGTATAGGACTTTTCGACTACGATCTGGAAAGTTCTCCAAATATCTACCTCTAGAAGTCTCCAGAAAGTTTGACTCCTATATAAGGCCGGCCGTGAGTGAGTCCGGGATTTTGAGTCACTGAGTTAGTTGACTGAGTTGAGTCAGTGAGTTGACTGGAATTACTGTATTGAGATACTGAGTCTCAGTAAGCATTCAGAGAGTTCCGAAAGCGAACTGTATTGCATTGTCTTTTGCGGTGATTTTAGCAGTTGTGCTGTCAAGTTTTTATTTGCTGTTTTCTGCTCTATGGTTGTGAAAAGAGCTGTATTGTGTCTACTAAAACGAGAAGTTCTGAAGTTGTAAAGGAATCTGTGAAGAGTGATATTGGAATAAATATCTGCAAGTTTTGATCTGCTTTGGCTTCAAATCTTTCGAGCCCGTCCACGCAACACGCTGATTCAAACAATGTGTAAATTTAAATCCGTCTGTCCTATTGCATTTCATTGGAACGACAAACTTCTGCTAAAATCTTTTGGACTAATAAAGATTGACCGTTTGTCTTTATATGTTTCGAAAGGATATTAAAAAACTTCTTAGTGTCTCAAAGTTGAGTGGTGGGAGAACAGCGAAATATATTTCAAAAAACTGTTTTTATGCTAGACAATGGCAAGTTGAGAAATAAATTTGGACAAAGTTTTGATACTACGAGTATAACTATTGGTTGTGTATAAGAGGCATGCATTAATTTGGAGAAAAATCGAAAGTGAACTGTTGTGGCCATCCTGCTGACACCATGTCATGGAATTAATATTGGGAAAGTTATTTAAGTTGTGCTATGGACACTCATGTTTCATAGAGGTTTCTCTCTTCAACAGACTTAAAGCCGTTTGAAAAAGAATTGCATAAATAAACTTTCAGGATTTAGAACTGAAAAAAGACGTTAAAAAGTTTAAAGTTTCAAATGTAGCCTTCCTTTCATCTGTGGATAAAACTATGATAGTTAGAGATGATTATAAAGAAGTAATCGAGTTGACAGTAATCGTTTTGAGCAATATAGCAGAGAAAATCCATTGCAGAGCAGTTTCATCAATTCATCACGCACAGTGGATAGCTAAACTCCTATACATTTTTAAATCCTTCTATTCAGAGACCAGCAAGAGGGTTTCCATATAACTAATAGAGAGAAGAAATGCAGCTCCAGCTATTTGTACAGTTCAATGCTTTTTTGGAAAAACATTAAAAAGTATAAGATAATTGATTCTAAAATTGGAATTGCCACTGGAAAAGTTTTGAAAAAGCTTATATGGTATCTTTCAAATGAATTGGTTGGTTAGGCAATATTTTCACACAGAATTACGGAAAAAGAAAAATTAAAAAGTATTACAGATATAAATAATTCAAAAGATTCCAGAAATATAAAAGGGTGCGAGCTATTAAAAATGTTGAAAGATAGTGCCAGTCTTGAAGAATTTGTGACAAAAAGAGCTCTTGATATTTACTTTTTACTTACAGAAAGAACTCTTGATATGGTAATTTTTCAATATTAAGTTATCAAACATGTCTCTACAATGACAGTGGATTTAGATAATCTGAATGGCAACTTCTACAGGATTTATGTTGTTTACAATTTCCATACCTAACCCATATTTTTTAGATGTTATTAACCATTTATTCAATTGATTTCAATTAGATGTTGTTCTTGATATGAGATTGAGTGTCGTTTGAAAATATTCATTAAGTACAGCTGTACATTTAGAAACTTTGAATAGAGCTGAAGCATAGACACTATTTATACTCTCTTGTACACTCTTTATTGAGTGAGAATTTATGATTTGAAATGATATTTTGGTATTTAGATAATTTTCGATCGACCATTTTCGGCTTACAAAAAATGTAGCCAAGTGGTACGGTAAATCTTGGTTAAATGATGAAATGAACAAAACTACTGATCTACATAGCACCACACTAATTATTCATTTCGCATTTAGGTGTAATAACAGCTTATGTGAATGCTTTTTAGGATTTTATACCGCCTAATTTATAGGGGCTTACTAACTAATTTAACGTTTTTTAATTATGGTATAAATAAAAACTTTCTTTAAGAAAATTGCTTTCACTTATACTTATTACCAAATCCACTACGAATACCTGAAATTTTATTGTTCATTGAGAGACATCTTTTAATTGGAGTAGGATTCCAATTCCAGGATTAGCAAATTTTGCTAGAACATTTGTATGGGTAGATGTAAGAAAGTAAGAAAATCAGGGAGGGTCCTGGTCTCTAGGTAAAAAAAAAAAATTCCCCTTATATATTTTTGAGCCACCCTACCCTGTATATTCTGTTAATATTAAGAATTATACTTTCTGTTGTTCTATCAATGTCTTTTTCTAAATAAATTAGTGCAACTATAATCTAAATAACAAAGTATTTACACGCGAAACTACTTAATTATGATATTACTAATCGCTAACAGTAGCTTTCTATCATACACAAAATGTTACATTTTTGCTGATAAAAAGTCGTAAAAGTTTCTTACCCAACTATGCAGTTGAAATACAAATAAAATGTCGCAGCTTATTTTCAAATATAACAATTAAAATAAATTTTTAGTACATAACTCTTCAAAAAAAAAAAAAAAAAAAAAAAAAAAAGCAGATAATAAATATAAAAAGCAGATAATAAATATAAAAAGCAGATAATAAATATAAAAAGCAGATAATAAATATAAAAAGAAGATAAATATTGTCATTGACGAAAAATTATAACAAACACTCTATACAAAGTTGAATAAGTAGTGCATCCTCCAAATAGCTTTCGAAAACAAAATACATTTCTTCCATTCTCATTAATTTTTATTTATTATGAATCATTTTTATTCAGATTGAAAAGTTACGTCACCTTTAGACATACAGTGAATAATATGTTCCTTTCAATTCCTTTGGCATAGTTTTCTTTTGTTATAGAAAATGGGAAAAGCCGGGATTTCATTCCATCCGATAACAATGAAAAATACACATTCTATTGAAAAGGTATATCTTATCACAAAGCTAGATTCTTTTATTTTGGAAAACATATGCTGTCAAGTATGTTTTTCACACGTTTTCTAAGTGTAACTCATAAATAATTGTTAATGTTGGTGTCAGTGGAGAAATCACTTTTATGACTTTAACAAAAGACTGTACAAAATTGAAATCATTCAATATTTCGCATATGATTGCATTCAGTTTTCATTCATTTGTGAATCAAATTATACCTTTAGTTATAATAAAAAAGTCACATCGCAGATGTAGATCTTACAAGTAAAATTATAATTTTCTTTAGAGGTATAAGATGCAACAGAGAAACTTTTCTTACATTTTGTTTTTATAGGAGTAAATATTTTATTTGAGTATATTTTTGCTATTTGTTCATTAAACCACTCATAACGAATCAGATTCAAGATTTTTAGGCCATTTTTAGTTAATATATGTTTTGCCAAATTCGACTTCAATTCAAAATTTTCTAAGATGTATTACTACTTAACTTTTATTACTTACGAGCGTAATCGGCTTTGCATCCTAAACAATGCAATTATGGACTGGTTTTTCTATGTTTTTACTTTTAAAACATTTTGGATTCTTGTTTCTTCTCAAGGTGAGTTTTAAATTGCCTTTTCTTTCATCATTTAGAACATCGTAAAAACTATTTTGTTTTTAAAGCCAAGAAAACATATTAATTTCTATTCTTATACTTATTATTGCGTGAAAATTTTCTTTACTTACATCGTACGAGAATATTTTGTCATCAAAATAATACTATATTTTAAATGCTAAAATTTATAAAATATATTTTACAAAATGTTTCTTAAATATACAAGTGCTAGTACACATTCTTATTTAACATTTAATTGTTTTATATACTTATTTTTTATCTAATTTCTAGTCACAAATCAAAAATGTTTGAAGTATTACTATTTTAAAATATTGCACACAAAATATTTCAGTAATATCATAAATCAAGTATATTTACTCAGATATCCTTATCGTGCTTATAAAAGTGACTAAAATATAAGTGTTTCAAATATTATATTATTGTCATTTCAACCATAATGATACAACCTATAAAACAAAGTTTTTAATATAAATCCTTGATATGTATTGCCAATTTTTATATTCATTAACATAGCGCCATTTCTGTTGTAAGCGTGTGCTTGGAATTTGCATCTAATTTTAAATATTAAACAAATCTCCACCTGAAAAATATGCAGTGAACAACCTTTTCAAAGTTTCTTCATTAAAAATGAACGTGAATTTATTCATTCACAGTATCAAATATTTTTTATTTATTTGGATTAAAACAATTTATTTGTTTGTTTATTTATTTATTTATTTATTTATTTATTTATTTATTTATTTATTTATTTATTTATTTATTTATTTATTTATTTATTTATTTATTTATTTATTTATTTATTTATTTATTTATTTATTTATTTATTTATTTATTTATTTATTTATTTATTTATTTATTTAAACAATTTCGCAACATTAAAGAGTTTTTTCAATAATCGGTTAAATGTTATTTCAGCACGATTGGATGACACCAAGTTGGTTTATTAGTATTCCGTAAAAGCGACCAATGACAGCCCCCAAAATTTGATAGAATTCATTGTCATCGACATCGAATCTATCTCCCAAGTTTCAACACGACTGTCTGATGTGAAGGAGGTTAATTAGGCCTTCGCAAATTCGCCCACCATCAACCTACATAACCAAAAAACCCGACACATATACACAAAATCGGAGTTAATATAAAGGATTTAAAAATATTAAACTTTCCACAAAATCTTCATAAATATTGATCATCATATCATTGAAGTAATATTTTTCTGTTGGCAAAGCAGGTTTTGGCTTTCTTCCACCACCAGACTTTTTTGTTGATGTGACCATGAAGTATCTGAACATACCAGACGTAGTTATATCCACTCACGAAAATTCAAGTAAGCCTAAATATTATGTTTTATTGCCATGATAAAACGAAATCACCTTGATAATTCACTTAAGCTTTATCAATATTCATACATTATAAATTTTCGTACATTTATACAGTTATTACGTATATTTATATAGTTATTATGTACATATTTGTGGTTAGAATTCTGCATTATGTTATACAGAATTCTAACAGTATAAATATACTCATAAATACATTTCGAGAATATTTTTCTATTCTTTATTAACTTATTATTGCATACTACAGAATCCGAATACAGTATTCTTTATTATTGCTTTTATATTATGAATTGCGATTACCGCACTATTCATATTATAAATACAGGATGCTTATAATTTAAATGACAGTGTTTATAGTGTTTATAGCAACCTAGACCTAGAAGAAATCAACACATCTACATAAAATTCTGTGTACGTACTTTTGAGATATAATAATTAAAAAATAAATATAATTAAAAAATAATTACAGAATTCCTATTTACGTGACACTTCAGATGCTACACCTATTCGAGTGCCAGATTGGACGATTCACACAATGTTTACTTTTCTAAATGAAGGCTGTTTCTACCCCGTTCCGTTAAAACCATTCCTGCTAATGTGGATGATCAGTTATGGCACTCATCAACGTTTCATATGACAGTTATTTAAAATTCCGTTTCATTGTTTTCTATTGTGGTCTATGATCTTGATGTCTGTGAAGTTAGCGCTCTGGTCATGCATGCTTAAAGTGCCAAGTTCGAATCCTGGGTTAGGCATGGATGTTCATTGCGGTTCGGATTCTGTATTATGCTGTAGTATCCCGACTTATTAACCACTGTTGTGAACAAAAATAGGTCGTTGAGCGCACAAACCAACCAATTCCAATGAAAGTTAACTTTCCAGATTGAACAGTGTGATAGCATTAATTTAAAATCTTATTACAGACTGAACAGTGCGATTTTCGAACACTCGTAAGCTGTTAAAGTTCCAAATTTATAATTAATGGTAAAAAAAATTAAAGTTTTTTTTTTCCCCAAATATTATTTCCTCGTGAGTTTAAATAATATGCGGATTACATTTTTTGAGGCTAACCTCATTAGAACAGCTTCTAAATAGCTATGATCAGAGTCAGTTTAATTGTACACACTTGTAAAATTTAGAACTCTGGCAAAAATTTTGAACCCTTACTTCCACGACCCCTTGGATTGTTGCGAGAGTATTTTGCTTTGTTAGTATACCTGGAAACAAGAACGACCAATGACAAACTTTTCAGTTTAGATTTAGCATACCAAAGTGAAATGTTTACTACATTTGCTTCTATTTCAGTGGTTTGCAAGAGGTTCTAAATAAACCGTTAAATACTACATTAATAAATTTACTTATTATAGCATATTAAATACATTAAAAATAGAGCTTTCCATTCACGTACGTAGCTCATTTGATAGTTATTGACTTTAATAATCCTATATGGTTCAGAAGTACAATAATATAAATACTATTTTTAAAAACTGGGAGCACAATTACGCATACTGCAAATTTATGGTTTCCAAGAGGTATCCTTAGCTTCAATGCTTAACGCTTTTTCATTGATTTGAAATGATTTGTGTGTTTTACTACTTTTTTATAAATTGTAATTTAAATTACTATTTTAACCTACTTTAATTATTTTAGGTGTACAAGTGGACGAGTATGTAATTTCTCTGAATAATCAAAACATATTTTCATCAGTTTTTGTGTGGAATAACTATGAGTTATACGTACAGCAGTTTGATAATTTTATTCGAGTGGTAAGCAGTGGCAAGCAGCTCACCATAGTTTTTTTCCTGGATGATAAAAGCTCCCGCATTTTCTTCAAATACGTGAGTTCTACTTATAAAATAAAGGATATTTATCTCTCTGTAATAGTTATTACAAAAAACTTTTATAATAAATTTAAACGTTATAATTTTGAGTGAAATTCTACAAATAAAATAATGTTAAAAATATGCATTTTTTTTTAGAAACTATGCTACTAAAAGGTCAAATTCAAACTATATTGGGGCCTCATTTGGCACGAATATATTATTTACTATACATTAGCATTATATATATACTATTAAGCATTTATTTACTATACATTAAAATTCATTTGTATTATTTACCTGTATTTCATATACTCCGTTAAATAATTGCAGGCACACAAAGTGAAAGAAGTTTTACCTTTGCCGTGCTTTTATCGATGGATCTTCTTTAACATCAACGGTCTGGATATGAAACGTCTTCAAAGATTTAACACATCAGCAGTGTGTTGGAAAACCATATACATTACTACACCACAAGAGAATCATGTAATGCATTTTTTTTGTTTTTTACTCGACCAGTTCAGTTTGCTTTTGACACTGCTTTTATCTTCAAATTTGTATTTGTATTTACTTATAAATTAAGAAATACTCTTCAAAGTAATTTTAGTTCTTTAGAAGTCTGTCTACAAATGTAGAGTGAGAGGAAATTAAATTTAAAGCTAAAGTAAATGTAAGCTGTGTTTTAGTTAAATGTAATGTTGTTAGAGGAATGTAAAATCTAAATAAACTCAACTACCTCAATACTTAGACCTCGTGTATTTTCTCAAAACGAATTGTATTTTAAGATTAAATATGTAGATGGCAGCACGATACAAATTGTATATTCGAAAATGAGTTGTCGAGTATTTAAAATATAGGTGCTTGCAAATTGTAACTAAAAATACTTAGGTAAAAATGGTTCGAGTAATTCGGCTGATTGATTGAGTTTGATGTAAAAATTCACTTATGACGCACATGTTCTGAGAAAATAAATTTAAAAAGTGCATGTTCCTTCTTGTTTGATTTTTCGTAATCAAAACAAAAGAGAACAAAAATTAATGGAATGAATTTTTCTACACTATTTATTTTATTTATAAATGATTTTTAAAAATGACACTACCAACAAAAACGAAAATTTATTTTTTAAAATGTGGTTCAATGTTTCAAAATTTCACAAAAAAAGTTCATAGGGGAGACCTTTGTAGGTAAAACCTCATGTACCTAATAAGGGTTAACCCACTTCTATTGAATAATGTCTAGTTCTAAATTTTATTACTCACTTGGATGAGTGGCAACACCCACTTGCTCTTTTGGCAGCCATTTTGAAATCTTAGAGGAAACAGCTGCGGTAAGTTATAAATGGAAAAAAAATTAATATGGTCTGAATTAAGATTTTTCAGCTCATTTCTTTTATTGTTTTACAAAGGTAAACCCAATACTTTTCTTTGAATTCTAGAGTATAAATTTGTTTGTAATATTAAATACTAAACGAGATAGTTAAATAAATCTATGTTCATTTTCAAAATAAGACATTTTGTATGAAATTACCAAGTCTTGAACCTAGGGCCACATAGTTGCCTTGTACCTAGATCCATGCCCTTAGTACAACAGCAGTCATATTGTTTTGTGTTTATTTATTGAAAAGGTTTTTTTTTTTTTTTTTTTTTTTTTTTAATAAATGGGAAAAAGGGTATTAATTATCCGAACCATTTTGACTCAGTCAAGATATTTTATTTGTTGTTATTTAAATGATAGGGCTGTTATTAAATGATACTTTGCTCTGTAACTTTCAATGTACTTTACTTATAATAATTATATTTGGTATTATTATTCAGGATTATTAATTGGTTTATATAAACATAAAAAATTATTAAAAAATCTGCAGTATTTCTTAAAGAATCAAACACACAGAGGTGTGTTTGGACCCTTTAAGAAATACTACAGTACAAAAAGTAGTAATTGAATGCCAAAAAACGTGGAAAACCAATCACCATATACTACATCGCGGAGAATGTTGACAAATCCTATGCTTTGGCCTTTATTCCAGTAAATATTCTAGCAGCGGGCTTTCGTGTGTCTAGTGTATGGCCAGTGAATCAAAACATATTAACTGATGAGGAATATTTGACTTCAAGTATGACTGACAGATCAGATCCCTCCTTAAGTTCTCAAAATAATGATTTTTCCGAGGAAGAAAGTGAGTCAACAATGAAGGAACTGGACGTTTCTGATCCAAACTCTATCTTACTGGAGCATTTTCAGAGCCTTCGCTATCAAACTCCGTTTCATGTGCTTCTGAATTTTGTGAGTTTCGAACATCTAACTCCATTTCATGTGTAATGACTGAACAGGTACGGGCCTTTTCCAAAAACGAAATCTCGTACATCCAAAAGAGAAGGTCGAAAACCAAGGAGATATAGAATCTTGACAGATACTTCAGAAAAGAAAGAAATTGAAGAAACTATTCGATTTGAATGGCCAAAAAAAGAGAAAAGAAGTGAACAAATCTGTGTTTCAAATTAAGACAAACTTCATCCGAAGAATTATCAGCTTTGTTAGTTCTACTGATTTCACTGATGATGCAAGTTCTACAGTAGCTTATATAAGTGATTCTATTGAAAAGGGGGTTTCTTTTGTTTAACGAGATTACAAGGCAAAAAAAAACCTTAATATTTCTATGTGGCAGAAATAATAGATGTTAAAGAGGAACAATATAGTGCTAAATACTTGAAAAACATTGCATGTTCGAATAAGTTTCTCTATGATAAAGATAATATTTATACAATTGAGAACAAAATATTGTATTCGATTTGCCAAAACCAAAATCTGTTGTTACTTCAAAGCAGTAATACATGCAACTCATTTTTGAAATCAGCTTTTCAAATTATAATTTTTAATAATTTAAGAAAATACTTGTAATTCACTAATAATTTGACACATTGCAATTTATTATTGTTATTATATGATAAACCAATGTCTGGTAAATTACTTACCTAACATTAAGAGCATTGTCCTAGGTACACCACCTACTGGTCCTAGATAAAACGAGGTCTTGTAACTAGGGCCATTTGTGAAGTTTCTTAAAAAAAACTTCTATTTGAAAGAATCTATTATATTACGTATTTATACTAACCATAATTGGAAGTAATTACCACAACGATGTATGCATATCAATTTCACATTTTTAAACTAGTCAGTGCTTCTTCTTCTTTTTTTTTTTTTTTTTTTTTTTTTTTTTTTTTTTTTTGTGCACTGAAAACAGGCGGCCCTAAGTACACAGGTCTTCCCTACACTAGGTATTCGACAAAATTCGAACATTTGGAAAATCAAGTATATTATACAATTAATATCTTGTAGCAGCATCTTTGGGTTATAAAGCTACCTAAATCCTTTTTGAATAGATAAATACAAGATGCACAACTTTGTTGACCAATTTTATGAACTTCCCGTTATAAGAGCATTAAACAATAGTAATTGATAGGGATGACTTTGGATCAAAGCAACTCCCTAAGAGTGGGTATAGGCTGTCTCGTATTAGATAACTAATTCATTATTTAACACTTTATACATATCTTAAAACTTAATTTAAAAAATATTTGAAATAATTCGAAAGAAGAGAAAACAAATTATATAAAACATCAACATAATGAACCTCTCCAACCCAAATCAAGTGGTTTTGAATATAGCCACCTTGCAGCAATTAACTAAAAGTTGGTTGCAATGATGAAGTTGAATTGCAATTGATGAAGTTGAATTGCAATGTGAAAGTAAACAATACTTTTACGATGTGACTTAGTGGATGAATCAGCCGTTTTAAAAGACAGCTGAGTCTACACTGGGGGAATGTTCAGAAAAATTAAATTAGATCAATCTAGATGTACTTTGTGCCGGCAGGCACATTGGCCATTTATGTAATTGGCCATTTTTGTATTTCGATTCCTCCAAAAGTATTTTAAAATAAGAATATATCGGGGATCAATTAATACTCATTAAGTGGATTAAAAAATATTATTCAATGAATCCCTATAACTTTAATTTAAAACAAATTAAATAATAAAGCTATGAGGTGGGGGGGGGGGGGGGAGTTGACTTTTGGGAACTAAATTGTAGGAGAAAATTGGTGTATTTTAAATATGGAAGTACGAAATATGCTGCACTACATGTTATCAACATACATTATATAAACTGTAAATAACGAATCAACTGTTTCGAAAATAAGCCATTTTGTAGTGAGAGACTTTTTTTTACAAAAAAAAAGCAAAAACAAAATGGAATGATTACAAAGCATGACAATGTGCATCCTTCTTTAAAAGTAGTCGGGACTTATTACTTAAAAATCTTAATGAACGACGAAATAATCTTCCCCTGAAGATATTACTGTTTTGAAAGGATTTATGAGCCATTTGGTAATCTACCGAAGACTTTGGTAAACAACAAGGAACAGTTGATATACCTTTCTTTGCCTGGTGCTAGTCAGCTCAACTTTTACAGTCATTTAAATTGATCAATATGACTAATTTTAATCTGGGTTAACAAAGAAATATGTTCATTAAAACTGTAAAAATGGAAAACAGGTTATATAGAACTAGATAACTTTCACAAAATAATATTTCACAAATTAAACTCAATTACTAGACGATTTTGGAATCCATTGCTTTTACTTTATTATTTATTCCTCATTATGTACCTCACTTATCTGTAACTTTTCTAGAAAAATGAAAGTCTCAAGTGGTCTCTATTTGGTCCATCTTTAACACCCTATGGCAACTGTATCATTAAAAATCACCTCGGTGACTGGAATTCCGAGAAGGCCTTCAACAAATTACATCAGCCGGACAGAAAGATACACGATTTTCAAGGAAGGTCCCTCAGAACAGCCGTTCTAGATGTAAGTAGATTTATTGGCTTCTGTCTCAAGATGCCAAAACGTCGTGGTAAACCAAGACTGATAGGGATTACGTGATAATGATATGAATCTAAATGAAACAGAAATCCCATCTTCTTTTAAAAATATAACTTAAAGGTTAAAAAACATGGAGGTGGCGCACACATCCAGCCCTCGTTTAGGAAACAAAGGGAATTCGGAATGCAGTCGTGACGTGCGTTTAAATGAAATATCTGCTTCAGAAAGAAATCGTCCTCGTTCAAAATGACACATTTAAACTGTATTCACAAATTAGGAAAAATAAATTAAGCTTACCTTAGAAAAATCATTAGATTATCATCCCGCATTATACTTCTGTTTCCGTATGATAGTATCGACTTTTCTCTTTCTCTTACGACATAGCTTCCTCAAGATGGCAATTACTGAAAAAGCTTAATTATTTAACATTTCATTCATCGAATGGATTACTTATTGTTTTGAAACCCATAGTAAGCTAGTTTAAGTATTCATACCGAGAATATGCGTTCGTTGTTGTTTTAAACTCCCTGTAAAATATATGTATCAATACGATTTTTTCTTTCTAAGAAAGTCAAGATGGGTTTCAAATAACTTTTTGCAAACTGTGTTGATATAACCAATGATAACAGGATATGCATGACGCGAGCTTACTTTATTTTGCTTTTCTCGAAAAAGGTTGCCTTTACTTTCATATAAAAAAACATATTTGACATAAAACCTAGAAACATTTATTTTAATAAACCTTTTTTTTCTTTTTTTCTTTTTTTTCTTTCTTAATATTATATCCAAGTGTAACAATAAACTAACGAATATTTTTTCTAAATATCAATTAGTTTTCGAAACATATCAACCAGCCATAAATTAAAAAAAAGAGAAAATAGTAAACAATCTAGTGATTAGTAAAAAGTCTTGTCAAATGATTTGTATGAGTAAATGACAGTGATAGTAGGATTGACATGGAGGCTGACTTATTTGAATATGGTAGATAAAAAAAAAATTCTACCTCCACATTTTTAACGTCATACTCGTATCTGATAGATCGATATACATTTTCGTGTCAATTGAATGCTTTACAGTGATCTTCGTAGCTAAATTACTCTAAAAATCAACTAACGAGCTAGTTTATTATAAGAATAAGAAAAATATTTCAGCATAAATTTAATTGATGTTTTATTTGCTTTCATATTCTTTTTATCATATCTGAAGTTGCATTTTCTATAAAAATAAACTTTTTAATTAGTTTTATCTAAAGTTGGTAAGGGAGAAGCCAAAAATTAATTTAAAATCTTATTAATCACAAATACAAAAACCATTATAATTAGCTCTCTTATGTTCCTTTGACCGGAGAAATTAAAGAATTTTTTTTAAAAATTCAGAAATTAAAGAAAATTCAGTTACTAAAATGCAATGGATTCCAAATTCTGGATAATTTCAGTATCAATGAAATATTTGTCGTAAAATTAATGAGGGGGAAAAAAAATTAATATACTCATTAAAAATTAAAATTACCCTGTCATAAAAATTTAAAAATTAAAACTTTATTTAAATAATTAAATTTATTTTAATAATATAAGTATACAAATGTGTTAATTAAAAACTTAATGTCCAGGTTCAGCCCTTCTACGCTCATACAGAAGAAGGATACGAAGGAATTGAATATGAACTACTCACCACCCTCAGGACTAAGCTGAATTTCAGGTATAAATATTTTAATTGAAGGGTTGCTGTCATAACATTTTAAAATTGCCTAAGAGACAGTAAAGAAGAGCAATCCCGTATAAAATATTTAAACATTTCCCACTACATAAGATAGGAGTATATAATTAAACTGAGATAAAAAAATAAAAAAAATAAAAAAATGAAACATAAAATCGTCTATTTTTTCCCCTTAAAGCAACATGTAGTTGTAAAAACAATTAGTATATTAATATATTAATCATGGTAGTTTTTTTTTTTTTTTTAATTTATTTATTATTTATTAAAATTGTTCAGTCACCATTTATTTTTCCATCTCAAAAGTTAGAAGATCAGATCAATAACACCATATTTAAGAAATAAGCAAAAACGATTCTAATAAAATGAAATTTAACAGGCAGTTCAAAATAGAAATTTATCTCCTTTAGTAAATTCTAATATGTTCAAATGATAAATAATGTTCATAATTTGTGCTTGTTTCGTAAATATTTTAAACATTTCAACAAATTCATTTGTAGAATAATAATCATGAATAACTCAGACGGAGAACATGGTAGGCAATTGCGTAATGGTACTTGGACGGGCTTTGTTGGACTCATACATGAAGGGGTAAGTTTAAAATTAAAGCATTATTAAAATGGTGAAAGATCCAAAAGTAACAGAATTTTTTTTTAAATATATAATACACTACTATTTGCAAGAAAAATGCAGTTTCACAAAAATTCTCAGAAAATAAAACATTTCTGAACCAAGTCAAATAATTTTTTCATCAATAGGTGGTGCTGAATGTAGCTAACAGCAATAACATGAGGAAATAGCTGTCTACAATTTCCTCATGTTATTTCCGTGGTTTGAAGTACACTAATCATTAAAATACAATTAAAAATACCATATGTTGCTAAAAACGAATTTTTTTTATTTTGTGTAAAAAAAAATACTGAGCATTTCTAAAACAACAAATTGTTTTCACAAATTTTCCTTAATTATTTATTTATTAAAAGTCCAGAAACTTTTGGATCACTTTTTACTAAACTTTAAAATTATTATCGTATAACTTTAACTAAATGATACCTAATCAAATATTGATTTTTCAATTGACATTTAACAGATTTTTTGTATTGTTATTATTGTGTTTTTTAGGAAATAATATCGTATAAAATGGCTATTCATTTCAAATAAAACCATTCAAATCCTAATTCTAAATATCAATAAAAACAATTGTTACATTTTAATACTTCTGAATATGAAGAAAATTCTATTTTAAATACAAAGAATGAATCAAGAGGAATTTTTTTTCTTTTCAGTGTGTGTTATAAAAAATTAACAAGTCTAGCACGGTAGACAAGTTTAAGTATAGGTGTTTATTTCCAAAATTATTTCAAGTATATTTGTGGAATTCATTCATAGGTGGCGAATCACTAAATGAATAAAACTAAAGCCTGAAAGTGACTCTACAAAATATCCTCTCTACATAACAGTAAACACGAAAATATTAAATTGCCTCCCTGATGAAAGCTACAAAATGACAAACCAGGAGTACAAATTTATTTTGTATGACTACACGATTTAGCATTGAAGTTTTATAAATTGTTTTATTAGCCACCATGACGTTAGAAGTATTACGTGTAGAGGTAAAGACCTGTTAAAGTTTTTGTTCAAACCTTGATTTTACAAATATGTTAATTTTATTTCATATTTAAGTGTTAATCCCTACATAATATGTTTTTCAAATATTTTTTTTTTTTTTTTTTTTTTTGCTATAGAAAAATCTATATTCAAGGCCAACGACTATTTTTTTATGAATTTTCCCACAGTTTGCCTAAATTATTTTTATTTTCTAAAGGTAGATGAGTGATAATTCCCATTCACATAATAGAATGTAACTATCATTTAGTGGATTTTTCACGATAATTTTATCAACACCCGATCAAACAAGTTATTGAATAAAAAAAAAAACGTTTTTAGTTTATATAATTTCAGCAACAAAGACATCACCTTTTTCTCAGTCTTTTGTTCGTGGACCCAATTCTGAGAAATGTGGATTTACACGATAGATAAAAATTCACCTTTTAAAATAAGTTACTGCATATTAGTTTTTACAAAATTGCTAAATTGAACCCCTTAGTTTATTATACTTACGTCAATAAATTCAGAATATATTGGTTATTCTTATACAGTGATTTCTAATGAGTATAAAAATAATAAGAGAAAAAAGCATTTAAAAAAATTATTTCTTAGGTGACATATATCAAAGTTATTTGTATTAAATCAACCAAAAAAAGGATTAATAAAGCCCTTAATTTGCCGAATAAAAAAATCAGTGCAGCCTAGTAATACTAAAAGGGATGCCTAATGATTATAGAAATAAACTCAGTGATACATGTACAGTCGAGGCGTCCCTCCTTCTTTTTAATTTTGAATGTTTGTAACCCTGTCAACTTTCCAACTGAATGATTCGAATATCTTTTGCTCTTCCAAGTCAGCCATCTTTGCTGCTGCGGGCCTTTCAATTAGTAGTAGTAGAATGAAAGCAGTGGATTTCTCATCGCCATATCTGTTTGGGAAACTTGGATTTGTAGTTGTCAACCCGGCTCTGCTAGGAAGGAAACTGGTACTTATTAAACCTCTAAGACCATCAGTAAGTTTGCAAATAATTCAGTTGAGATAGTTTTTAAATTTAAATTTTTTTTACAATACAACTTGCCATAATTCAAATCAAAATGTAATGTAACTACTAAAACCAATCTGTTTTGAGAAGCATTTAAAGTAAAAGTATGTTGAAGAATAATCATCAATCACCTTACT
Source organism: Linyphia triangularis (assembly GCA_963978545.1). Classification (NCBI taxonomy): domain Eukaryota; kingdom Metazoa; phylum Arthropoda; class Arachnida; order Araneae; family Linyphiidae; genus Linyphia; species Linyphia triangularis. The sequence goes on along the minus strand of OZ021725.1, from coordinate 72,398,102 downwards.
ATGTATATGTTTAACGATAATGTGAATTTTTCGCTAGAGAAAAAACAGAATTCATTAAAAAAGTTATATAATATAAAAATTCGATAAAAATGCTTTTAACGCAAAGAATGAGAAATTTTAAACAAGAAATTTGCATAAATTTATTAAAAGTTTTTATTGAGCATAAATCGTTTAACTATTAACTTGCTTTGATACGAAGCAAAATCTAAACTTAAGCCAATGATATAGACTTATGTTTCTTCAAAAGAATTTCGTCATTTATTGGATTTGAAATTTTTAACCTTAATAAAAAGTAAAATACAAAAACAAAAGCATTCGATTTGCATATAACTACATAATTTTTATAGTGGATTAAGTATAGTTATAATATTTCTTAATCAACTTAACCATTCTTAGTTCATAAAGGTAGTAAAATAATATTTGGTTTGAAAAGATATCATGATATTTATTTACAGCTGTGGATAACACTCCTCGCGACGTTTTGTGTCTGCACTGGTGTATTATACCTAATTACTCACGCTCTTCCTTGCAAAAGTGGTGTAAGGAATGCATACAATATATGGTTTCTACTAAGAACCTTAGGACAACAAGGTATGCATTCTAATAAGATAACCTCTGTTTAAAAATTGACTTAACTTTAATAATACGTATCCTGTTACATAAAGTGTTAAACTGAAGTAGACAATCAATTGTAATTAATTAAGAAATTGTGTAGGGAAATAGGGAAGAAAGAAGAAAAATTTTTGATTTTACCTTAACATGTGTATATTTACAAGTTTTTTTTTTTTTTTTTTTTTTTTTTTCCCCTCATCAACCAATGCTATGCAAGGGAAGAAGAGGATTAGTAATTGATTTTCAGCAATTACATACTAATTTTATATTTATACATACTTCTCAAATAAATAATAGGTTAATCCATAATTAACAATCATTTAGACAAATAATAGAAATTTTCTATATTTAATGGATGCAACTAGATCGTCAACAGTTTAGTAAAACAGGGAGTCTGATTAATTAATAAAAAACAAGGAAAACAATGTAATTTCTATTTACGAATAAAAATTTCAATCTAATAAGTTGATGCGGTTACGAAAAATATTAAACTACAGGGTGATATGTTTGCGGTACCTGACAAAATTGGCCAAATAACGCCTTAGATTGTGGGAACATTTTTTATTTTTCGGCCCTTTATCATCCAGCTTGCGGTTCCAAATGCAGAAGTTCAATTGCCTGGCCATCGAGATTTTCAGATATAGCTCCACTGGATTTTTTTTCTTTTGGGGCTAAGTCAAAGACTCAACTTCTACTCAAAAAACACACATAATGTTACAGACCGTGTCTCAATAACCGCTGCCACTGCTACAGTAACTGAGGAAATGCTGCAAATTTAAATGGAAACGGAGTATTGGATGGAGATCCCCAAGGCTATACTAAGAGAGCCGAAATGGAAGTGCATTGATTTTTTCATAAAACCTTTGTGAGAGCTGTAATTTAATTTTTAAATTTTCTTATGCTTTTTAACTTTCTCTTAAGTATAGATGCCTCAACAAATCAAGGACATTTGATTTGGACTCCCTGTATATTAATTCTGACAAAGTTAGTTTCTCTATAAATTAAAAAGAAAGAAAAAAAAAAACATCTCTAGCTTTGAGGTATTAACAGTATCTTTATAGATTTTTTCCTCTTTTACAGGAACTCCATCTCCTGCACCAAATCGTTACAGTATTCGCTTCTTCATAAGCTTCTGGTGGATATTCATCTTGGTCATTCTGTGGAGCTACTCGGGCATCTTGACTTCATTCATGACGTATCCCGGAAGAAGGCCGGCAGTGGACACTGTGCACCAATTAATACAAGCTCTCAAATCCCGCCACATTCGATATGGAACTACATTTGGAACTTCCTACGAGCATTTTCTCAAGGTCAACAAAAAGGCCATAATTTTTCTACAAAAACAAATTAACAATACTTTCAGATTGACATTCTTTCTTTCAGATCATTATTTCGTCAGACATTTTTTTTTATTAAATATAAATATAACGGAATGAGTTTATATTTTTCCACATGAAACGGTCTCTTTTTTAGAATGTATTGGTTTCGCAAGACACACAGACAAAAAAACCACCATTCCAAAGTTCATAATAGTTGCACACCTCCCTTTGAAAGTCAAATTCTTCTGTCAGCAATCACGAGAAGATCAATTCGTTTCTTCCGCAAATAATCACCGTCTTAGGCTTAAATGGCACTCTTTTTGGCTTTGATCGACGGCACCTTGCACGTCCTCTTACACGGCAAAATATACGGCAGAGTTCGGTCAGACACCAACTTTATCCACCGGGGAAACTCATGACCAATCACAGACGAAGAAGGTAAAGTTCCTATTGCACTGGTATTCTCAGAGATTACTTGGCGTCACGTCGCTCCTTGATTGACATCTCTTTAGCATTTGGTGAATTCTTTATTGACAATTCTAACAAAAGAAAAATGTGTTTCATCCTTAAACCGTACTCAGCCGCCATCAAATTTACTCGAAATCAACTAATTTTTCAAAATGATGTATTTACAATTCCACTTTGTCCATTCAATTCCACTTTGTTCCACTTACAAGTCCACTTTGTCCAATTCCATTTGTCATCATTGGCTCTTCTTTCTGTCTCTCACTTTTTCACAGTTATGTCATTTCAAAGTTTCAAAGTCAGGTATTCCTTTCATAGAGACTCATCCTATAATATATATATATTCATGAACCTCGAAGCCAGAAATCTAGCTTATAAATAGATCTCTTTCTTTACCAGATTTCACTCCATACTCAATAGTTTCATCACACATATAATGTATCAGTACGAAAGACTAATCTTGAACTATTTTATGGTCATAATTTGTTTTTAAATTCCGTTCATTCAGAATTTTAGACACACAAACGGTCCGTTTAGGGTACCCCAACTTCGATTTTCAATGACGATATGGTCATAATTTGATTCTCTTGAACACCACTTTTGGCACGTAATCACCGTTATTGAAATACAATTCTATGGTGAATTACATGAAAGTTAGAAAAAGTAATAATACAATACATATTATAATTAAGTTTATAGTATTTAACTTCTACTTGAAACGTATCATTCCAAAAAATTTTAAATTATACTCAGGTTTAATCCCTCTCTATTACATGTTGCACTGATGTAAGCACTTCCAAACCAAAGATGAGAACACATTTTTTGTTTCTTCTTTCCAAGGTTATTGGTGAACACCTGTTTATAAATGCAGAAACCATTTCAGAAATAAAAAGCTTCAGAAGTACATTAGTAACATATTTATAACGAAAACATTTAAATTTTTAAATGTAAGTCCGAGAAAATTTAATTCAATCTATTATGTAAATGTAATATAATTTAATGTAATATAAATGTTTAATTCAATGTAATGTAGTATAATTTCAGTGTAAATATTTTGTGAAGGGGGGGGGGGCGGTAATTTTTTAATAAATGAGTGAAATTACATATTTTTAAAATACTAGTGCGATTTTAAATGACAAACTGATCAGGTGAAAATATTTTGCAGACTGATATGGTAGATGTGGATCCAGTCTTTGGAGACAATTTTGAAAAAAGTACTGAATTCCAAGCACACACTGTAGGCGAAGGAATGAATCTCGTCCTGAAAGAAAAGTATGCATTCGTCTACTTGACCATGGTGATTAAGTGGTATATGGCCAGGATGGGCTCCAGCAAATTTCGATTATCAAGAGATGTCTTTGCAATCGATGCGATGGGAGTTGCTATACAAAAATGTCATCCTTGCAAAAAAAGTTTTGACCACATGTAAGAATAAAATACTTTTATATTTAGATTTCCCTCTTGAACAAATAAAAATACCATATCGAAAATGAAACGTTCGGTTCAGTTTCTAGTACAATTACCAAATTGTATCCAAAATACAAACATATAAGAAATACAATCATTAACATTGGCTGCATTGGAATTTGCTTTTAATTTTCATCTCGGCCTGATAACATGATCTGATGTAGCATGATCGTAATAGCTTTCCTTTTTTAAAAATGGAAGATGCAATTAAATTTAAACCTAATTCATACAAATTTTACTTATATTATATTAGATAAAAAAAAAACTAAAACACATTACATAAATAGTTAACATTTTTCCATCCATACTTTTTATCCATTCTTCAGTTAACTTTCGCATTAAAACTCTTTTAAAGGCATTACTTAACAATTTTTAATATTCTTTTACACATGTGCACCGTTATTTTCAGAAGATTTCTATTTATAAATTAGTTAGATTTACTCTGAAATATTAATTGTCAAGCATTAATTTTTTGTTCAAATAAATAATTTAAAATCCATTTTGCACATCTTTTTTCTTAAGAATTTTTCGGTTTTTCCTAATTTATTTTTAATTTTGAAATGCGAATATCAATGCATCCACCAGATATTGGAAAATTAAAAATAAAGTAAGGAAAGTGTATAAAATTGAAATACCAGTAAAAAACTTATTTAGAGATTCTTAGATCAATACTAAACTTTTTTTTCTTTAAATTTAGCATAAACAAACTAGAAGAAACTGGGTTTTTCACCAAATGGTACGATGACGAATTCACTAAAGCCACCATCAAAGGACCATCAGCATCTGTAAAAGAAATACGCCCCCTTTCCATGGATGATTTACAAGGAGCTTTCTACCTTGGTGGCATTGGCCTGGGAATAGCCCTTGTGGCATTAATTTTAGAAATTTTTGTTGCAAAAATAAAAAATATGAGAAAATCAAAAAGAAAGAAACATAAGAGCAAGAAGAACAAGAAACATTACAGAGACTCAAACTTCACCTATTGGATCACTGGTTTTGAATTCGAAAACTTAAAGTACAATAAAATTAACTGAATTAAATTGATTATCGAAATGTAGTGATGCATGCTTAGACCCTTGTCCCTCAATGTGACATTAAGTCATGTCTATCAGTGCTTTTGCACCCCATTTTAATGCTTCAATTGAACATCGAATTGATTTAATATATAATTTTGTTTAATAAAATAGTTTTGATGTATTTATTCATTTCAGTCGATGAAAAGGCACCAAACTTAACATTAAAATGATTTTAAAAAGGTCATATTTATTTTCTAAATGTGATTAACAAGCATTAAAGTATAGAAATTTAGTAATTTTTATACAATTTTCTTTAAATAATAGTAATATATTTAAAATCACTAACACCAATAGACAATCATGCATTTTGCATTTTTGATTTGGGAAGATATGTATTGAACCACAACAAAATTAGTTACATATTAAGACATTTTATTTACAATAAGTAAATTTCTTTATAAATCTACAATTAAAAAAATCAAATTCAACAAACATAAATTTGACAATATGTTGTTTTTTTAAAATAATTTATCTTCAAATTAAAAGTGTGCAAAAAATTTAGTCTAATATATAATATAAATGCATATAATTAATACATTATATATATATGTATAATTAATATATATATATATATATATATATATATATATATATATATATATATATATATATATATATATATATATATATATATATATATATATATATATATATATATATAATTATACATATATATATAATGTATTAATTATATGCATTTATATTATATATTAGACTAAATTTTTTGCACACTTTTAATTTGAAGATAAATTATTTAAAAAAAAAACATATTGTCAAATTTATGTTTGTTGAATTTGATTTTTTTAATTGTAGATTTATAAAGAAATTTACTTATTGTAAATAAAATGTCTTAATATGTAACTAATTTTGTTGTGGTTCAATACATATCTTCCCAAATCAAAAATGCAAAATGCATGATTGTCTATTGGTGTTAGTGATTTTAAATATATTACTATTATTTAAAGGAAATTGTATAAAAATTACTAAATTTCTATACTTTAATGCTTGTTAATCACATTTAGAAAATAAATATGACCTTTTTAAAATCATTTTAATGTTAAGTTTGGTGCCTTTTCATCGACTGAAATGAATAAATACATCAAAACTATTTTATTAAACAAAATTATATATTAAATCAATTCGATGTTCAATTGAAGCATTAAAATGGAGTTAATTAAATTATTTTTAATTAACAAACAATTTTTTATTGCTTAGTTAAAAATTTGCATCATTCATTTTTCATAATTTGCATTATTCAAGATTGCATAATTCAAAATATGCCATGTCCATATTCTTGTAAAACATTATTTTTAACTAAATTTCAAAGTAATTAACCTTTTTATAGAAAATAAAACAATTTAAAAGCTTATGTTCATAAATAGCCAAATAATTACTATGATTTTTGTCAAAGATTCTAAGAAAAATGTGGCCTAAAGTACTATGTAATTGTTTGATATTCAATGTATGATTAAATGGATACTATATTGTAATTATACACATGACTATGTGAATAAAATTACTGAATAAAATGTTTAATTTATGAATCCTAAAAGCCAATAATTATTACACAACATATTGCCTTAATTTTTAAATTTAGAAACGCATTTGATTTCTTAAAAAAATATAAAAGATTTATTCTTTTAAAGCATTTTTTTATTTTTGATTTAAGGCGAATGATTTTGATTACAATATCAATATAAGGGATATTTTTATTAATAATGTAAACTGATCAGTCATTTGAACTTGACATAATATATTTAAAACATTGATTTTTTCACTGAATTTATAAAAATAATGAACAGGGGTGGTATCAGGTAATTAAATAGGACAACGCTTGCATTCTTCTAGCTGTTGAAATTTCTTAAAAAGTAGAGAAAAACGGCAAAATTCACTGGACAAAATGAATTTTGAGCTGCTTTATAATTGATTTTAAATTGGTTCTTGAGAAGAGAAATAGTTTTGAAAAATCAAGGTTTAGACACAAAAATGAAAGTGTATTTTCTTGTAATTTTCTCCAAATGCCGCCATCTATGCCAATAAATATGTCCTTTATACGAAAATGTTGATGGATTCACTTTCTTTGCTGTTATATATTTGAATTCCTTTAATATGAAATTAATAATTATTTTTGATACATTGAAACCAAAGTGGGAAATAGTAGGAACGCAATTCAAATGTGTATTAAAATGCAAAAGTAAATTGTTTTTCGGTTTAGGAATGAGAAAGTTTATATTTACAGTCATTTAAAAAATTTATTAGCAGCTCTTAAAAAATCCGTTCCCCTAACTTTCAGGAACCAGGATTAAATGCAGTGGCAGCAAATAGGGGTTGCCCTCGTACTTTTAGTGATTTTGATGACAAAATCGTATAAATATTGCAGTTAATTCCGCCCAATCGCCGCCACTCTTTAAATGACTGTCCCAATTACACAAGATTCATAAATAAGGAATATTCTGAGCAAGTAGTAAGCCTATATTTGAATATCACCCCGTAAAATTAGACATAATTAGGATTGGGATGGTGGATAAATTAAAATTTCATCAATAAATTCTAATCGACTGATGGATTTTAGCTTTCCCATTGAAATTCCTTGATTTGTTAATTTTATTTTATTAATGGAGCTAATTTTGAAAGGGAAAGATAGGGTCTATCAAATAAGGGAAACATCTCCAAATATGCATTTCGATAACAATAAAAAAAATGAGAAAAAAAAATTGACAATCGACATCCTTAGCAATCTCATTCGAGTCAATTCATTTTGAAAGCAGATCTAAAAATTTATGCCGGTTTCTTTTCGTGTAAGGCATGTTCTGCTTTTGAATCAATCGATTTCAATCAAATATGAATGTTAATTAGATGATGAAGAAAGAATGTTAATTAATTTACGAGTATTCTTTTTAAAATAATATACATTGAATATAAAATAATCTGTTTATTCAAACATTAAACGGAAAAAATAATAAGTTTAAATATATATATATATATATATATATATATATATATATATATATATATATATATATATATATATATATATATATATATATATATATATATATATATATATATATATATATATATATATATATATATATATATATATATATATATATATATATATATATATATATATATATATATATATATATATATATATATATATATATATATATATATATATATATATATATTGGTGATAATAAATTGGGTGATAATAAATTCACAACTATGGAACGAAAGAATATAGCCTTCTGAACATAGGGGCGTTGAACTTAAAATTCCATAAAGAATATACTGTGTAAATTTACTGGCCCCAAAGTTTAAATCCGTATGGTGAGCCCTTTAAACAGGTGAATAAAAAACTCATACGGAATAACATTTTGTAATTTAAATTAGTGATGTAGTGTAAAATAAAAAGGCGAGGGAACTCTAAGTCATGTGGTTATATACGTTCTTTTCCGAAGGAGAAAGGATGGAGGGATAAAAGACGATCATTGCACTCACTCTATATTTGCACATAGCCTTTCATTTAGTGTGTTCATATCGATGCAATGAACTACTGAATTGATATATATATATATATATATATATATATATATATATATATATATATATTGCCACATTTTTCTTAGAATCTTTGACAAAAATCGTAGTAATTATTTGGCTATTTATGAACATAAGCTTTTAAATTGTTTTATTTTCTATAAAAAGGTTAATTACTTTGAAATTTAGTTAAAAATAATGTTTTACAAGAATATGGACATGGCATATTTTGAATTATGCAATCTTGAATAATGCAAATTATGAAAAATGAATGATGCAAATTTTTAACTAAGCAATAAAAAATTGTTTGTTAATTAAAAATAATTTAATTAACTCCATTTTAATGCTTCAATTGAACATTGAATTGATTTAATATATAATTTTGTTTAATAAAATAGTTTTGATGTATTTATTCATTTCAGTCGATGAAAAGGCACCAAACTTAACATTAAAATGATTTTAAAAAGGTCATATTTATTTTCTAAATGTGATTAACAAGCATTAAAGTATAGAAATTTAGTAATTTTTATACAATTTCCTTTAAATAATAGTAATATATTTAAAATCACTAACACCAATAGACAATCATGCATTTTGCATTTTTGATTTGGGAAGATATGTATTGAACCACAACAAAATTAGTTACATATTAAGACATTTTATTTACAATAAGTAAATTTCTTTATAAATCTACAATTAAAAAAATCAAATTCAACAAACATAAATTTGACAATATGTTGTTTTTTTAAATAATTTATCTTCAAATTAAAAGTGTGCAAAAAATTTAGTCTAATATATAATATAAATGCATATAATTAATACATTATATATATATGTATAATTAATATATATATATATATATATATATATATATATATATATATATATATATATATATATATATATATATATATATATATATATATATATCAATTCAGTAGTTCATTGCATCGATATGAACACACTAAATGAAAGGCTATGTGCAAATATAGAGTGAGTGCAATGATCGTCTTTTATCCCTCCATCCTTTCTCCTTCGGAAAAGAACGTATATAACCACATGACTTAGAGTTCCCTCGCCTTTTTATTTTACACTACATCACTAATTTAAATTACAAAATGTTATTCCGTATGAGTTTTTTATTCACCTGTTTAAAGGGCTCACCATACGGATTTAAACTTTGGGGCCAGTAAATTTACACAGTATATTCTTTATGGAATTTTAAGTTCAACGCCCCTATGTTCAGAAGGCTATATTCTTTCGTTCCATAGTTGTGAATTTATTATCACCCAATTTAACTCAATATATATGAACAAATTTTAATCCGATTAATCGCGAGACTCCTCTTGCCATCTCAATTCATAGCAAAATAAACTAACTATTGAAAACAAAAAAATTCATGTGATTGCATAAATACATTATGGATTACCAACTGTCCTATTAAAATTTGCATATTTTGGGAAAAGAGCATTAATATTGTTATAAAAACCTCTCATTTATACCTCTGATATATTAAAATGTTTATTTATCAATTGGTCTTTTTTTCTTCTTTTTTTTTAAGCAAAAGTAAATTAAACAAAGTCAAAGGTTAGAAATTGTCCAGTTGTTTGTAAGTTATTAATATTTGTAACTTATAAAACATAAAATAGTTTTTTTTAAGTATCAAAATTTGTTAATAAAGAATTTCGAAATTTTCAGGTTTTTTTTTTTTTTTTCTTTTTCTTTTTTTTTCTCCGCTTATATTTATTTATGAATGCTTGGTTTCAAATAACTTTTGCCATTATTTCTTCACAAAATATATATATAGGGGAGGGGTGTAAAATAAGTTTATAGTTAGAACGGTTTGATTTGTTTGTAAGCTCAATGACTTGATTAGCACAATAACGTATTAGCACTATTCTGCACAATAACGGCTAATCTGGTCGGAACCTGCAGTTTAACGTTGATTCTGAACCACAACGAACATCCATGCCTAACACAGGGTTCAGTATATAGTTAGAAATATTTTTTCTGTTAATAGTAAGAATTATACTTTCTGTTATTAATCAGTGCATTTTTTTAAACAAATTTATGCAGCTAGGATATAAATTTCTAAATATTTATGCGCTAAACTCCTTGATTATGATGTCAATTACCGCTAACCGTAGCTTTCTATCATTCACAAAATGTTAAATTTCTGCTGATAAAAAGTTGTCTTTGGTGTGTCAAAGTTCTATAAGTAGCTATGCAGTTTAAACACATGCAAAATGCCGCAGATTATTTTCAAATATAACAATTACAATTTTAGCGCATAACTTCCCAAATATTAATGAATATAAAAAAAGGTGGATATTCTCATTTGTGGTAAATTAAAAAATTTCACTTTACAATGTTGAATAAGTAGTGCATTTAAATTGCATCCAAATAGCGTTTGAAAACAAAGTACATTTCTTCCATTCTCGTTATTATATTATTTATTATGTATCATTTTGCGATCATGTGATTACACAGTCAAAATTCTTCTATGTATTAGAGGGTCAAGTAAGAACCTACCCCATATGTAATGTCAATTTTTACGTGTAACTTGCTGAAGCGATTTTGTCCAAGAATTGGCAGTACACGGTCAAGGGGTTAGAGGGAAATTTACAGCCTGATATGGATTGGATAGATGCGAAGATGGGGAGATTTTTTGGGGGAAGACCCTCAAATGCCATTGAATGGCAATGTTAAACAGGGATCATCTCATTATTATGTAAAAAGGATGAGCAAGCTCTCAGGGGCCACTTCTTCCCTTCACTGACCATGTTGTAAGAAGTGAGATGGCTTCTGCTGTTTAATTTCACGTCGGAATGGAGAGAGCTAGATGTACGAGGCCTTGATGTTAGTCCACGGAAAAGTTCAGGGTACAGAGTCCTCCATTAGGCATGCATCATATAAGGCTCTCAATTCTCTCCCAAGAGTTCCCAGATGTCCAAGTTAAAACTATCTTAAAGGCGTTTACTGACGGAGATTCCCAGCGACTCACCAATGAAAAGTCCTAACGCGGTCACTCCGGAGCTTCAATGTCCCGAAGATCAAGTCTAATAGATCACTAACGAAAAAGCCATCTACAAACACATCTGCATACCCTACCTATCTGTCCAAACGATCCAACCGAGCAACTCGCAACTGATTGAGCCCGACCACTCAGGACGGAATCACCAACCTTGCCTTGATCCCAAACAGCCCATCTTCTCCAGACGGTGAAGCCTAACTGATCCATCGATATATATAAACAACTGTATATACTGCCTGACCCTGGGAAAATGAAGCCGTTGCCAGATCGTTAGGTGGACAAAAAAATACGAATTGCCGAGGATTGAAATTAAAATCTTGGGTTGTATACAGCAGAGCTGTCAATAGTAGACATTAATTAGTAATAATGTGCAAAAAATGTCTACTCTAGGACTTTACAAGGTTTCTCGCATTCCCACCCAACTATTAAAGTGAACTGTGATTGGTTAATCATCCACCCATCATCATCAACTACCGGCGCGTTTTTTCCCTTACATTACTATCGGAGCAGTCTATCCAGTTGTTTATCTATATCGATGAGCTGACCACAATTTGAATGAGTCCGACCTCTCAGAACGGAATTACCGACACTGTCTAGATCTCAAACACCCAAACAGCCGTAAGGGTCTAACTCCTCTCAGTTAATCAATCAATTAAACCCTATACTTCCGTAATTAAATGCACAGATAGAATTAACTTGCTGCCAGTGCTTTTGAGTGAATTGATTTAATAAATATGTTTTTTTTTTTTTTTTTTTACCTGTTAATGTTTTTCTCCTTTATTTCCATGACTCAATTCTAAACTGACCTGTTTGTTCACAATTGTTGCCATATTTTTGATTAAAAGTAGTTATTGCGCCGATGACGATCCAAGACTTGGTACCAGTGGCCAATCAAAATTAACCTTGACACAATTTTATTCAGATATAAAAGTTATGCAATCTTTGAATGTGCAATTTATATTAAGTTTTTTTCTGTTCCTTTTCCATAGTTTTCTTTTGTTATAAAATGTGGAAAAGGGATTGCATTCCATTCGAGAATAAGGGGGGAAAAAACACAATTCTAGTAAAAATTATATCTTATCACAAAGCTAGATTCAACGATTTTACAAAACTCTTATACAAAACTTTTATTCTGGAAAACATATGCTGTCAAGTATGTTTTTCACACGTTTTCAAAGTATAACTCATAAAAAAATTGTTGGTGTTGGTGACCGAGAAGAAATTATCTTTATGATTTTAACAAAAAACCGTACAAAATTGAAATCAATCAATATTTTTGCTTATATTTAATACTTACATTCAATTTCAGCTTTCATTCATTTGGGAGTCAAATTATACCCTTAGTTAGTTATAAAAAAAAGTCTCATTGCAAGTGTAGGTTTTACAAGTAACAAAAAATTAAAAAATTTCTTTAGAGGTAAAGATACATCTAAAAAAAATTCCTTAAAATTTGTTATATAGGAGTAAATAATTGTTTGTATTGTATGTTTTTTGTATTTTACCTTAAACCACTTATAACGAATCAGATTCAAGATTTTTTTTTTTTTTTGCCATTTTTATTTAATAGATGTTTTGCCAAATTCAATATCATTGTAAAGTTTTCTAAGAAGTATTACTACTTAACTTTTACTGCTTACAAGTGTAGTCGGATTTGCATCACAAATAATGCAACTGTGGGGCTTGTTCTTCTGCGTTTTTACTTTAAAAAATCTTTGGATCCTTGTTTTTTCTCAAGGTGAGCTTAAAATTGTATTTTCCTCCATCATTTAGAGCATCGTAAATACCATTTTATTTTTAAAGCCAAGAAAACGTTACAATTTCTACACTTATACATAATTTATACTTAATTTTGCGTCAAAAATACCTTTACTTACATTACATGAGAATATTTTGTCATCAAAATATAATCATATTTTTATACGAAAACTTAAAAAATATATTTTAAAATCTGTTTTTAAAAGTGTTCAATTGCCATCTTACTACATATTCTTATTTAACTTAACTCCTAATTCTTTTGTATGCTTAATATATTTTGTATCTTAAATCTCAACACAACGCAATACTTATTTTGAAGTATCTGTATTTTAAAAATTGCATCCAGAATATTTCAGCAATATCGTAAATCAAGTATCTTATAATGCTCATAAAAGTGACCGAAATCAAGTATGTGAAATAGTGTATTACTGTCACCTCTATCATAAAAATGTCAAACTTTTCTACCATACTTATTCACAAATTATTCTAATTTGAAATTATTTACAATTTATATTGCAATAGTGCATTAAATATTTATACCGATGGCCTGTAAGAAATATGAGACTTAATAATATTTTATTTTTCAGTTCAATTATAAAGTTTTTTAGCATTAAGTGTACTTTTATAACATTGAAGTAATATTTTTCTGTTGGGAAAGCAGGTTTTGGCTTACTTCCACCAACAGACTTCTTTGTGGATGTGACCATGAAGTATCTGAACATACCAGACGTAGTTATATCGACGCACGAAAAGTCAAGTAAGCATAAACATGGGGTTTTTAGGTGATGATAAATCAATTTAATAATTGACTTAAGCTTTATCAATATGCATATATTTTAAATTTTCTACGTAATATTACACAAAATCCTAAACTCACAATTACAATTCAAGACTATTTTCCGTTCTTTATTAACTTATTAGTATTGCTTTTATATTATGAATTATATCTAAGCACTATTTATATTATAAATATAGGATATCTATCATTTAACTGACAGTGTTTAGAGCAACCTAGAGCTAGAAGAAATCGACATATCTACATAACATTATGTTTACGTACTATAGATGTACGATCTTTGAAAAAATATATATAATTAAAATACCAGAATTTAAATTTTCGTAAATGACACTTCAGAGGCAACACATATATGAGGCGTTGAGTGCCAAAACGGACCATCCCAAAATGTATATTTTTTAAACGAAGGTTTTGGTAAAACTTTTCATGACAAATGCTCCATTCTGGAGCTCAATGCATCATATGACGGTAATTTAAAATGTCATGGTATTGTTTTCTTTTTAGTTTTAAACTTCTTTCCCAGCAGTTCAGACTGTAAAGTTAACTTCCATATGGAAGTTACCTAATGCTGTGATATGTGATCCTGATGTCTGTGAAGTTAGGGTTCTGGCCTTGCATGTTTAAAGTACTGGGTTTGAATCCTGGGTTAGGCAGGATGTTCGTTGTGGTTTGGAATTCCCTCTAAGCTGTAGTACCCGGTCTGATTTGAAATCAGGTCGTACTGTTCAACTTGGAATTACCCGCTATTCTGCACAAAAATAGGTCGTCGAGCATACAAACCAACAATTTCACATGGAAATTAATTTAACCAGTTTGAACATTGCTATAGTATTAATTTAAAATATGATTGTACACTAAACAGTATGATTTTCGAACACTCGTAAGTTATTAAAATGACAATCTCTAATTGATAGCAAACATTTTAACGACTTTTTTTTTTAATTAATAATTTTCGATATCATTTCCTCGTGGCTTTAAATAATATGTGCGCCACATTTTTTGAAGCTAAGCTCATTAAGATAAGCTTCTAAATAGCTGTAATCAGAATCAATTTAATTGTGCACACTTGAAAAATTTAAAACACTGGCAATAATTTTGGACCCTTACTTCTACGACGCCCTTGGCTCGCAACGTATTGTTGCGAGAGGGTTTGCTTTGTTAGTACAGTACCACGAACTTGTTTACTTTTTTAGTAAAACACTAACGAACAATACTACATCAATAACTTTAGTTGTTATAGCATATTAAACCCGTTAATAATATAACCCATAAAAACAGAGTTTTTAAAAAATCCTTTATATGCATTGTCAATTTTTATATTCATTAACACAGCACCGATATCAAAAACATATCTATCAGCAAAATACGCTGCAAATTACGTTTCAAAATTTATTTACCAAAAATGAACGTAAATTTATGCTCTCACATCCAAATATCATTTATTAACTATGATTAAAGTAATTTCATTATTTATAGATTAAAAAAAATTTGGCAACAGGAATTATTTTCAACAATGCTCGGTCAGTGCTATTTTAACGCGATTAAATGGCGACAAGTTGATTGATTATTCCGCAAAAGTGACCTTTTAGTGACAGTAACAGCCCCAAAATTTGATAGAATGTATTGTCATCGGCATCAAACCTATCTGCCAAATTTCAGCCTGATTGGATGACGGCAAGGAGGTTAATAAGACCTCCGCAGATTCCGCTCCTATTGATAAACACACATACACACAAAATTGAAGATAATATAAAGGATTTAAATTTAGGGCTTTCCTTTCAAGTACATAGCTCATTTGATAATTCTTGACTTTAACGGTCCTTGATGTTTCTAAGTAAACAATATAAATATTCTTTTTAAAAAGTGAGAGCACAATAACTCTTACTGCAAATTTATGAAGAGGTATCCCTTGCTTAAATTTTCAGTGCTTTTTCTTTAAGTTTATCTGATTTGTGTGTTTTATTATTTTTTTACAATTGTAAACCGGATTATTATTTTAACTTCTTTATTTTATTAGGTGTCCAAGTGGAAGAGTATGTAATTTCTCTGAATAAGCAAAACATATTCTCCTCAGTTTTTGTGTGGAATAACTATGAGTTATATGAAGAACAGTTTAATAATTTTATTCGAGTGGTAAGCAGTGGCAAGCAGCTCACCATAGTTTTTTTCATGGATGATAAAAGCTCGCGCATGTTCTTCAAATACGTGAGTTATACAACTTATATGATAATTTTATTGATATATTTGTAAAAGTAACATTTAAAACAGTAACTACTATTTGCAATGAGAGTTTTTTTTTTTTTACTATGCTATTAAAAGCTCAAATTCAAACTATATTGAGATATAATAAATATATAAGAGATAATTATATATAAGAGATAATTATATATAAGAGATAATAATATATTAGAGATATACTATCTTGAGGTGTATACTATATTTCCTATAATTATTCTTAGTATTTATATTTTTCCATATTCTAAGTACTTATGTTTTCCTATAATTGTTCTTAGTATTTATGTTTTCCTATAATTGTTCTTAGTATTTATGTTTTCCTATAATTGTTCTTAGTATTTATGTTTTCCTATAATTTTTCTTAGTAGAAATATTACTACCTGATATTTTTTCGCATGCTGTATGCACATTTATTTAGGGACTCCCAAGAACATAAATAAGGCCCAGTTTTCAGGAATGCACATTTGCATCTCGAATGTAAGGAAAACCTAAATATTCTAGCAGATAAACATTCTTGTAAGTACGACCTGGGATGCGAACCATCGATGAAAGGTTATCTATATCACATAACCATCAGGGGGACCCCATTTGGCACGAATTGAAACATTGCAGCTTGCTTCCTGGTTATAAAAAATATTAGAACAAAAGACAACTTAAATGAATTTATAAGTACTTTTCCAAAAACAATTTTTATTATAGTTTTGTTTTCTCAGGCCATTTCACGTAAAAGAATATGCGCCTTTTATGAATCTTTTAAGAAAACAAATAGAAAGAAAAAGTGATAGAAATTTAGTTAATATAGTATAGCGTTTAATCTTACTATAGATAATATATCAGTTAAATACTTTTTATTCATATGTAGTACACCTTTATTTACTATGCATAAAAATCCCTTTGCATGCTTTACCTGCATTTCATATATACTCCGTTAAATAATTGCAGGCACACAAAGTGAAAGAAGTTTTACCTTTGCCGTGCTATTATCGCTGGATCTTTTTCAACGTCAACGGCCTGAATATGCAACGCCTGCAAAGGTTAAATACATCGGCAGTGTGTTGGAAAACCATATACATAACTACACCACTAGAGAATCGAGTATGCGACTTATCGAGTTATGCTGTTAACTTTTAAATTAAAAATATGCATCTTAAAAATAATTTTATTGGTTTAAAAAGTTTGCCACAAATGTATAGTAAAGGAAAATTAAATTTAAAGCTGTTATGTAATCTCTGGAAGATGAATTTAATGCGGTTAGAAGAAGGTAAAATCTCTAAAATCAACTTTCTAAATATTTAGATTACGTGTATTTTCTCAATATAAATTTTATTTATAAATGAGTTTTTTAGTATTTAAAATTAAGATGTTTGTATTTTAATTAAAAATGCTTAGAATAAAATGATATTATAAATGAGTAATTAAATTAATTAAATGAGTAAAAATTCACTTGTGACACACATGTGTGAGAAAATAAATTAATAAAATGCATGTTCCTTCTTATTTATTTGATTTTTCCTAATCTAAACAAAAAGAGTAAAAGAATTAATGTGGAAGGAATTTTTTTGAATTGTTTACTTCAGTCGTGCTTATTTTTTAAGAGTTATTCTACCACCATCAATAAGAATTTATGATGTAAATTGTTGTTTAACATTTCAAAATTTAGTAAAAAAAAAAAAAACGTACATTAGGCGACGGATAAATATTCAAAAACTGGAAAAATTATCTAATACCTTGCAGCAACATATTTGGGTTGTAAAACAAACTGAATCCTTTTTGAATGGATAAATACAAGATGTATAACTTTCAGTATCGGCTTGTGGGGTACAGTAAGTGCAGCCTTACTGAATCTAAGTTATTGATGTAAAATTAAATTTCACTAATTGCAAGTCAACTTTGATTATTTATTTTGATAATTTTCTTAAATGTAGATTAGAATCGGAAATAAAGACTGAATTTCTATGATAAGTAAAAATAATCTCTGATAAAAGCAAACTTGTTGCGCATTGCACAATTGAGAGGAAAAAAACTCTGCTAAAATCAACTAAATCTGACAATGGTCGAGCGAGTACAGCTAGAGAGTGCAAGTTCCAAAAGGGCTGCACCGTTGCCTTGGAAACAACTGCAAGTATGGAATCTCCCTCCACGCCAAATGTATATGGCGTAGTACCAAATGCAGTCCACTTTATTATACAAGGTGAGACCGAAAAGTAAGGTAACTGATGTCATAATAATCACTGTATTATATATTTGCAGATAAATACATCACTGTCCTTCAAAGTAGTTCCCGCTGTCTACAATGCACTTCTGACAGCGTTCATACAAGTTCTTGAAACTTCTGAAAAATTCCTCCTTTGATATTGTCTAAAGTTCCTTGGTAACAGCAGCTTGAATGTCTGAGATGCTTGAAAATCGGTTTCCCTTCAGTGCCAATTTCAGTCGTAGTAAAAGGAAAAAATCTGCAGGGGCTAGATCAGGGGAATAAAAAGGTGTAATAACACCCTCCTTATTCCCCTGGTCTGATTTTCCTCTTTCCACTACTGAAATTGGCACTGAAGGGAAACCGATTTTCAAGCATCTCAGACATTCAAGCTGCTATTACCAAGGAACTTTAGACAATCTCAAAGGAGGAATTTTTCAGAAGTTTCAAGAACTTGTATGAACGCTGTCAGAAGTGCATTGTAGACAGCGGGAACTACTTTGAAGGACTGTGATGTATTTATCTGCAAATATATAATACAGTGATTATTATGACATCAGTCACATAACTTTTCGGTCTCACTTTGTAGAATTTCCATTCATGAATGAATGCGGAGGTTGATGGGGGGAGGTCCACTGTTCCTGCTGCAGGCTGCACTACCACTTTTTACCACGGGCCGCCACTAATAACTTTGTCAACAAATTTTATATACCTCCCATTACAAGAGCTTGAAACAATAGTAGTTGATGTAGTTGATAGAGATGCCTTTGGATCATCGCAACTTCCAAACGATGTGTATAGGCTGTCTCATGTTAGATAACTAATTCATAATTTGTTACTTAATACAGATTTTTAACCTTGATATACAAAATATTTCTCAAAATTTGGAAGAAGAGAACACGAATTATATAAAACATCAACATATTGAACGACTCAAAATCATATAGATACCTGAATTAAGCGGGTTTTTTTAAATAGATATATTGTAGTAATTAACTAACAGCTGGTTGCATTTTATGGAGCAGCAGTTTAATGTAAAAATAAACTATTTTATTGCAAAAGTAGACATTACTTTTACTATAGAGTGACTTATAAACGGAGCAATCTGTCTGACCACATCGTAAATTGTACAGCGGAGTTAACAGTTTTAAAAGACAGCTGGATCTATACCGGGGAGTTGTTCTGAAAAATTAAAGTAGACCAACCTAGATATGTCTTGTGCGTGTAGTTGGTCGTCATTTTTAATATTTATATTCATTCAAAAGTGTTTAAAATAAGATTACATAGGGGATCAATTATTACAAGTTAAGAAGATGAATTAATATTCTTATATGAATTCCTATAGCTTTATTTTAAAACAAATTAAATAATAAAGCTATGGGAGAGAGAAGGGATAACTTTTGGGAATTAAATTGTAAGAGAAAATTAGTGTATTTTGAATATGGAATTACGAAATATTCTGCACAACATCTTATCAACTTACATAATAGAAACTATAGATAACGAATCAACTGCTTCGAAAATACACCATTTTGTAGTGAGGTACTTTCTTTACAAAAAAAAAAGCATTAAAAAAAAAAAAAAAAAAGCATGACAATGTACATCCTTCTTTAAAAGTAGTCCGGACTTATTACATAAAAAACTAAATGAACAACGAAATAACCTTCTCCTGAAGATATTACCGTTTTGAAAAGCTTTATTAGCCATTTGATAATCTACTTAAGACTTAGGTAAACAACAAGGAACCGTAGATATTTACCTTTCTTTATCTGGCCCTAGTCAGCGTAACTTTTATTTTCATTTAAATTGGTCAGTGTGACTAATTTTAATCTAGATGAACTAAGAAATCCGTTCATTAAAACTGTAAAAATAAAAAACAGAGAGAATATAGAACTAGGTAATGTTCACAAAGTACTATTTCACAAGCAAAACTCTACTACTAGAAGATATTGGAATTCATTGCTTTCACTTTATTATTTATTTCTCAGTATGGTTATGTACCTCACTTACTGTAATTTTTCTAGAAAAATGAAAGTCTCAAGTGGTCTCTATTTGGTCCATCTGTAGCACCCTATGGTAACTGCCTCATTAAAAAACACCTAGGTGACTGGTATTCCGAAAAGGCCTTCAAAAAATTACATCAGCCGGACAGAAAGATAAACGATTTTCAAGGAAAGACCCTCACAACAGCCGTTCAAAACGTAAGTGGATTTATTGGCTTCTGTCTCAAGACGCCAAAACATCGTTGCAAACAAGACTAATGGGGATTACGTGATTAGGACCTGAATCTAAATGAAACAGAAACCTCATTTTCTTTAAAAAATATTACTTAAAAGTAGCGAAACTAGGAGGAGGAGGAGTACACGTTTAGTCTTCGTTTAGGGAACAAATGGAATTCGGAATTCAGCCATAGTGGGCGACCAAATGATATGTCTGTTTGAGAAGGAGAATCGTCCTCGCTCAAAATGGCCACAAATTATGAAACAGCCATTAGGCTTATTTTAGATACGAGAACTTTCAACCGTAAATTACATAAGAATAGGACGAAGCAGCATACTTCTGTTTTTGGTATGGTAGTATCGACTTTTCTACTTCGCTAAAGACGTAGTTACTCCAGAAGGTAGCTGCTGAACAAGCTTAATTATTTATAATTGAGGGATTGAGAAAAAAAGGGGTCTACGAGGCTTTTCTTAACTTTTGAGAAAATATCTTTTAAAGTTCCTTATTTATATTAAATTCTATGAAAATTATTTGTTTTTTAAATACTAACCTCTAGAATGAAGATATCACTAGTTGTTTTTGCATATGCCAATTATCAATTTTAATAAAAAGTATATTTCTAGTTTCAAATGCATTACTTATCTCCACTCATTCAAAAAATCACTTCGACCCCTTTGCTTCTCAGGCCCTCAATTCCATTCTCTGCATGGATTACTTATTATTTAAGAATAGCCCAGTAAGCTTGTTTTAGTATTCATACCGAGAATATGCCCTGGCAGCTATTTCAACCTTCGTTTAAAATATGTATGAAGATGAAAAAACAAAATTTCAAAGAAAGTCAATATACATTTCAGAAACTTTTTTGCAAAATGTTTCTATATAACCAATGGTAACAAGATATACATAAAGCGAGCTTACTTTATTTTTCTTTTCTTGACAAAAGTTGCCTTCAATTTCATAAAAAAAAAAAAATTAAATTTTAAAAAATTTAAAAAAACAAAAACATATTCAGCACAAAACCTAGGAGCATTTATTTTTCTAAACGTTTTCTTAAATGTTATATCCAAACGTAACAATAAATTATCACTGGGAATCTCTCCTATAATTTCCAAAGCCAGCTGCCTGAGATGAGCTGGAATAAGATTTTTCTTCGTGACCGGAGCAGAAAAGCCGAAGTGGAAATGAACTCTGGGGATTCCCTCTGAGGGATTCAGACAAGATTTTAAGGAGTGGGGCTCAATGTCTTCAGAAAGCAGATGCAGAAGTTCGGCATGACTGAATGGGCTGTCTTTCTTTAGTCGCTGATTGTTGCGCCAATTGTTAAGGTATAGAGAGGTTTTATTGTGCTGGCCCTAGCTGGAAAGTTTGTTGAAATAATTGGTGAGGTTAGCCTTTCTTCTAGTTTGGAGAGGTTGAAGATCAGCCTCAAAGAGGACAATTTCTTTAGGGCAACTACGTTTGAGTCCAGTTATTATTCTCGCAGCACTTAGTTGAACCCTTTCCAATTTATCCAGATTGGATCTTGTCTGACTCCGTCAGACAGGTGGAGGATAAGAAACAACAACAACAACAATAAATTAACGAATAATTTTTCTGAATATCGATTGGTTTATGAAGTATATCAGCAAGCCATAAATTAGAAGTAGAAAAAGTAGTAAAAAGTCTAGTAAGTAGTAAATAGTAAAAAGTCTTGTTAAACGATTTTAATGAATAGATGACAATCATAGCTTTTGCGTGGAGGCTGACTTATTTGAAGATGGTAAATCAAAAAAAATCCCTACCACGTAATACAGAAAAGTGTCTGCTAAATAAATATATATTTTTTGACGAATGAATGCTTGATAGTAGTCTTCATAGCTATGGTACTCTAGCTTAAATACCAACTAACGGGTTAGTTTATTATAAGAATTAAAAGAATATTTCAGCATATATTTAATTAATGTTTTAATCACTTCCAAATTCGTTTTACAACATCTTAGGTTACATTTTTCTTTAAAAAAATTAAACCTTTAAATTTGTTTTTTCCAAAATTGGCAAATAAACAACCAGACATTAATTTAAAAATCTTTTTGACTATAAACAAACAAACAAATTATAACCAGCCACATTATGGTTCCTTTGATCTCCAGAAATCAAAGCAAATTAAATTTCTAAAATGCATTGAATTCAAAATTCTAGATAATTTAAGTTTTAATGAGGTAATTGTAATACAAAGAGTAAGAAGAAGAAAAAAGTTCAACTTGCCCATTGAAAAATTCAAATAACAAAATAATAAAAAACCAAAACTTTATTTAAATAATAAAAATTATTTTTAGATATATTTTTAAAAATATAAATTTACAAATGTATTAATTATAAACTTAATATCCAGGGTCAGCCCTTTTACTCACATACAGAAGAAGGTTACGAAGGAATAGAATATGAACTACTCACCTTCCTCAGAACTAAGCTGAATTTCAGGTATAAATAATTTAATTGAAGGATTATTGTCATAATATTTTAAAATTACCTAAGAGACAGTGAAGAAGAGCAATCACAAATAAAATGCTTAAACATTTACCATTACATAAGATACGAGAATATAATTAAGCTGTCATAAAAAAAAAATGAAACATTAAATCATCGATTTTTTTTCTATCGAGCAACCATGCAGTTGTAAAAACAATTAGTATTTTAATATATCGTCCATGTTAGATTTTATTCTTCTTCTTCTCTTTTTTTTATATATATATATATATATTCATCTTAATTGTTCCAAAATGAATTTATTTTTCAATCTCAAAAGTTAGTTATAAGTTCAGGTCAATAACTTCATACTTAAGAAATATGCTTATAATAAAATAATTGATTTTGATTGACTGTTCAAAATATAATTTATCTCCTTCAGTAAATTCTAATATTTTGAAAAGATAATGATATTTATAACTTTTCCTAGTTTCCTCATTGTCTTAAACATTTCCCAAAATGATTTGTAGAATTCTAATGATGAATAACTCAGATGGAGAAATTGGTAGGCAGTTGAGTAATGGTACTTGGACCGGCTGCGTTGGACTCGTACATGAAGGAGTAAGTTTAAAATCAAAGTATTAATAAAATAGAGAGAGAGATCCAAAAGTAACAGAACTTTTGAAAAATATTGATAATTCACTACTATAAGTAGTATTAGCCTTCTAATTGTAGTTTTGAAAAGCATAATTTTAGAATTTTGATTAGTGTTTTAATTCATTTTTTCTTAATCATTTTTTTAATTAATAAACAAGTATTCGCCAAATGTATTCAAATAAAAAAACCGGGAGTAAGATGGGTGCAGTTTCAAAAAAGTTCTCAGAAAATGAAAGAATTCCGAACCAAGACAAATAGTTTTTTCATCAACAAATAGCGTTATAGGTAGCTGTGAGCAATTTCCTAATATTATTTCAGTGGTTTGAATTATGCTAGTCATTAAAATATATTACAAAATAACAAATGTTGATAAAAAAACAAATTAGTTTTTATTTTTTGTAAAAAAAAAGTTTTGAGCATGCCTAAGAAAACAACCTCTTCTCACAAATTTTCCACAATTATTTATTTAACAAAAAGTTCTGAAACATTTAGATAACTTTTTACTGAAGTTTAAAATTATTGTCGTATAACTTTAGCTAATTTCTTGATTTATAATCAAATATTGATTTTTCAATAGACATTTAATTAATTAATTAATTAATTAATTAATTAATTAATTAATTAATTAATTAATTAATTAATTATCGCTTTGTATAATATTTGTCGTTTTGTAAAATATTTGTTAATTAATTAAAAAAATAATTATGAAAAATGAATTAAAAAAAAAACTAATCAAAATTTTTAAATTATGTTTTTCAAAACTACAATTAGAAGGCTACTTATATTGAAAATTTCAGAGCTGTACCTCTATTTGAAGTCACTTTGTACAAAAATTAAAAAAGAACTAATTAAAATTTTAACATTCTGTTTGTTGAAATTTAAATTACTAATTAATTAATTAATAATAATTTAAAAAACGATATCGAATACAGCTCTGGAATTTTCAACGCAAGTAGTTTTGGCCTTCTAATTGGACTTATGAAAAACAAAATTTTAAAATTTTATTTGCTTTTATTTTAATTAAATTAACAAATATTTTACAAAATGATTTTTAATTGGGCTACAGTTCTGAAACTTTCAACAGAAGTAATTTTGGCCTTCTAATTGGACTTTTGACAAAAAGAAAGTTAAAATTTTAATTTGTGTTTTAATTTATTTTTTTAATTAATATTTTCACAAAAAGCGACTTCTAATAGACCAAGATCTCTGAAAGTTTCAACATAAGTAGATTTGGCCTTCTAATTTTGCTTTTCACAAACACGTATTAAAATATTCTTAAAGGGGTGTTGTATTATTGCATTAACTGGAGATATTTTTTTCCCCCTCGACAGGGGTGAAGCTTCTAATATTAAGGATTTACGCAGAAATTAGTTTTTAGTAAGTGAAGCGAGCCCATGCTTGCATATCAATAAACCTTTCAAAGAGTGAAATAAGCCTGTGCTTATGTGTCAATGAACTTTTCAGCGAGTGAATCCATCTCGATTTTGCGTAGTGATGAACCTTCCTGCAAAGCGGGCCCTCACAGCTAGCTAAAATATTGCGCATGTTAAAATTTAATAGCGAATCAAGTGTATTCAGCTACTTTCAAATAAAAGCATTCAAATCCGATTTCTGAATATTTTATAGTGCCATTCATAACAACAACTGTTTATATATAAATATGACTTTAAATACAAAGAATGTATCAAAAGGAAAACAGTTATTTATGCAACTAGTGGGAACAGTAACACTTTTTCAAACGAGGTAATACGCATTATTGATACGTAAAACGTAAGTATCGATACAAATAAAAGCTTAAGAAATTCTAACAAACTTATAGCATACAAAAAAAGGTGTTGGTTGGGTCCAGATATACTACTGGGAAAGTAAGGGAAGCAAGGAATGAATGTTTCCATTTTTTGCAAGAACGAAAATAAAATGTTTACGTTTTAGTTTTCATTTTACATTAACTTTTAAGTTTGCTTTGATAGCTATGAATAGTTATTCATGCAACTCGTAGGAATAGTAATACTTTTTCAAACGACTTATTTGACGTGTGTGATAGCATGAGTCAAATAATTTATCGAGTTTGAAAAAAAATTACAAGATAAAGGAATTACAAATTAAAGAATTTGTAAAGAAGTTTGAAAGTAGAACTTTTTCGAGACGAGTGCGGAAAAGTAACTTTCTCGCACGCCTCGTTCTCAAATATTATATAGTCTTGGCATTGAAATGACATTTTTTCAGAAGAAATTTATTAGCTGGAGTTGCCAGCATTAATGAATGTATGCATTAAAAGTATTTTTTCATGTGATTATAAAAAATATTGTACGCAACACGCGTACAATATTTACTTTTAATACTTATAATAAATACTTTTTCAAACTCGATAAATTATTCGTTTTAAATTCATCAATTCGTTTGAAAAAGTATTTTACAAATTTGTGGCGCCTTCAAAAAAAACTTCTCGCCCTCAAAAAAAAAAAAAAAAAAAAAAAAAAAATTCTTTTTTTTTTTCTCCCTTCCTTCGCTATTGTACTAGTTATGAATCTATAATTATTTATACTTTTTCTTGTTATTTATCTATAATAATAAAACAAGCTGTGTGCCTGTCTGTGGATCTATAGAAATCTACTTAAAATTGAAATAGAGCTCTGAAATTTTCAGCAGAAGTAGTTTTGCCCTTGTAATTGTATACATGTCAAACAGAATGATAAAATTTTAACTATTTATTTTTTAAGTAATTTTTTTAATTTTTTTTTTTTTTCACAAAGTAACTTCAAATTGAGATACAGCTCTAAAATTTCAACTTAAGTAGTTTTGGCCTTCGAACTAGACTTTTGAAAAACAGAATTTCAAATTTTTATTTAGTTCTTTTTTAATTAATTAATATGTATTTTACAAAATGATTTCCAATAGGGCTACAGCTTTGAGATTTTCAACATGAGTACTTAAGGCCTTCTAATTGGATTTTTGAAAAACAGAATTTAAAAAATTTATTTGTTTTTTAATTTTTTTTAAATTAATTTTTTCACAAAAAGCGACCTTTAATAGGCTTAGAGCTCTGAAAGCTTCAGCATAAGTAGATTTGGCCTCTAATTTTGCTTTCCACAAATACGTGTTAAAATAATCTTAAAGGGGTGTTGTATTATTGTAATAAAGGGGATTTTTTTTTTTCGACAAAGGAGAGGCCTTCAATACTAAGACTTTACCTAGCAATTAGATTTTTGTGAGTGGAGCGAGCTTATGCTTACGCAGCAAATAACCTTTCAGCGAGCGAAGTGAGCCTATGCTTGCATAGCAATGAACCTTTCAAAGAGTAAAGTAAGCCTGTATTTATGTGTCAATGAATTTTTCAGCGAACGAAGCAAGCTCGATTTTGCGTAGCGGTGAACCTCTCTGCGAGCGAAGCGCCAAAAACTGGGACCTATACACGAATGACAGATTTCCGCAACGCGAGGCCTCACATCTAGCTAAAATATTGCACATGTTAAAATTTCGTAGCTTGGAGTATTCAGCTAGGGTATTCAGCTAGTTAAAAATAAATTTTAAAATTTACGAGTAAAGAAGAATTTTTTCACACTACCTTTCAATAAATAACAGCTGAAATCTCGCTGATAGGACAGTCAAAAAATTCTTTGAACATCTTGGAGTCTGAGAACTGAAGAGGAATTTCCCTCCCACTTCTCGTCCCTTTCAAATCTAGCCCGGTAGACAAATTTAAATATCGGTTTTTATTTACAAAATGATTTCAAGATTATTAATTAGACTAATGCATAGTTGCGAATCTTTAAATGAATAAAACTAAAGCCTGAATGCGACTCTACAAAATATCAGCTCTACATTACAGTAAACACGAAAATATTAAGTTGTCTCCTAATAAAAACTACAAAATGACTATCTAGAAGTACACATTTATTTTTTACGACTGGACGATTTAGCATTCAAATTTTAGAAATTGTTTTATAGACCGCCATGGCGTTGGCGGAAGTATGTGTAGGGGTGACGAGCTGCTTAAGTTTTTTTTTTAAACCTAAATTCTGCAAAAAAAGTAATTGGATTTCCAACTGAAGTATTAATTACTACATAATATTTTATTACGTTATTTTTTGATATTTTGTGTAATAGAAAAATCTATATACAAGGCCAACGGCTATTTTCTATGAATTTTCTTTCTTTTTGACAAATTTTTTTTAATTTTCAAAAAACCGAGAAGTATCAGTGCCCATTCCACATTATATTAAAATATCACTATTACATAGTGTGTTTTTAACAAGAATTTTTATTAAAACCCGAACAACCCCAAGAATTTTTATGAAACCGAATAACAAAAAACCCATGTGTAGTTTGTATAATTTCAGCAGCAAAGGTATTGTCTTTTTAAGTATTCTCAATCTTTATTTCGTGGATTCAATTCTGAAAATGCCGTTAATCTAACCAAGAAGCAAAAAAGATTTTAAAAAAAAAAAAAAATTAAAATAAGTTACTATATTAATTTCTCCAAAACTACTAAATTGAACTTCTTGGTATTGTATATTTTCGACAATAAATTCTGAATATATTGGTTATTGCCTTATAGTGATTTCTGATAAGAGAAGATATACAAAAAAAAATATTTCTCATGGGACATAAATCAAAGTAATTTATTTTAAATCAAACCAAAAATGTATAATAAAGCACAAAATTTGCAGTGTAAAATAAATATAATATAACCCATAAAAACAAAGTTTTTAAAAAATCCTTTATATGCATTGTCAATTTTTATTTGCAACAGGAAAGAGTTTTAACAATTGTCGATTCAATCCCACTTTAGTGATATGAATGACGGCAAGTTGGTTTTTTAGTATTCCGTAAAAGCGACCTTTTAGCAGGGGCGTACTAGCCATAGGGTTGTCCGATGCAATCACCGGACCGGTCAGTGTCCTTAAAAAATAGGCCGGTCCGGAAAGTTTTTTTTTTTTTTTTTTTTTTACTTTTAATTACCCATAAGTTAACATAGGGTAATGAAAGTATCAGATTAAGTCACACAAAAATTTCGATTTTTTTTTTTTTTTTTTTTTTTTTTTTTTGCATTTCTCCTCGTTTTGGAACATCCTAAATTTAAAAAAAAAAAAAAGTGGTCTACAAAAAATGTCTTTCTATGTCTCTGTGTGGTTAGCATATTAACACCCAAACAAATCGACTAACGGTGTTCAGTCTTGTGTACAAGGTAGCGGTGGCCATGTGACCTCTCAGTAAATTTTTAGTCAAAATAGCGCATGCGCACACGGTTGCTGCCATTGAAAAATTTATGTTTTTTTGCAATCGCCAAAAAAAAAAAAAAAAAAAAAAAAACTAGCTCTAAAGATTTTGATCAAAATCGCTGTGATAATGTCTTTTAAGGTGGTATTCTAAACATTCCCACTACCGAAATTTCCTCTTAAAAATGCGATAAAGGCGTAAAAAGGTGAAAAACGAATGTCTTTAATACAAAGTCCTCTTCTCTTGAGCATCGTGCATCAATGACTGTTTCTTCTGTATTTCACTTACAAGAAATTTATCGAAAAGCATATCACCAAATTCGCCACTTTAGCGGTGTGATTTTTTTATTTTTTATTTATTTATTTTTTTATTCTTATATAGTGTAATAATTATCGCCAAACTGGGCATTTTTTTTTAACTAATAAAAATATTAAAACGGTATATTACACCAATTTATGGCAAATATAAATGCAGTGTTCAGTACTAAGTGCAATTGAAAATTGTGCGACGTCCCAAACCCCTAGATTTTCTATATAAGTAGTTGCCTTCCTTAACATAATATATATATATATATATATATATATATATATATATATATATATATATATATATATATATATATATATATATATATATATATATATATATATATATATATATATATATATATATATATTCAAATCCCAGAAGCTCCCAACAGCGCCCTATATGTTATCGTAATAATTGCGTGAAATTGCGTTGCAGAGACCCGTCATTGTGTATAGGTTCCGGCTTTTAATGGTTTGCCAACAAGGCTCGCTATGCTCGCTGAAAAGTTCACTGCTTCGCAAAATCAAGCACGCGACACTCACTCAGTAAAAGTTTCATTGTTATGCAAGCACAGGCTCGCTTCGTTCACAAAAAAGTTCTTTGGTACATAAGCACAAGTTCACTTCACTCGCTATGCAAGCACAGCTTCGTTTAGCAAAACGTTTATGGCGCTTCGCTAGCAGAGAGGTTCATCGCTAAGCAAAATTGAGCTTGCTTCGTTCGCTGAAAAGTTCATTGACACATAAACACAGGCTTACTTCACTCGTTGAAAGGTTCATTGCTGTGCAAGCATATGCTCGATTCGTTCTCTAAAAGGTTAGTTGTTATGTAAACTCATATTATTGGACCCCTCCCCCCCCACCGTCTAGAAACAAAAGACTTTTCCCCGTTCATACAACCTACATCACCCCTATGAAAATATTTTAACGTTCTTTTTGTGAAAAACAAAATTAGAAGGTCAAAACTACTTCCGTTTGAATTTTTTTTTTTCACTTTGTAAAGAAACTTTAAGAAATTAGAAAGAAAAAAAAAATATTAAAAAGCTAACAAAAATGTAAACATTCTGTTTGTGGTTGAATTCAGATTATCTGGCGCCGTCAGCAACACGAGGGCTATAATGCGCCGAAACATTTCATCATTTAACAAACCAACATACATTTACAAACACCCATGCCTAACACGGGACTCGAACCCGCAACCTCACGGTCTAGAGGCCAGCACGCTAACCACTATACCGTTTGGTCGGCCATTCTGTTTATGAAAAATATAATTAGAAGACCATAACTACTTATACTAAAAATTTCAGTGCAGTACGCTTATTGAAAGTTACTTAGTAAAAAAAACAATTAAAATTTTAAAAAATTAATTTAAAAACTAGCTAAATTTTGACATTCTGTTTGTCAATGGCACATTTAAAAGGCCAAAGCTACTTATCTTCAAATTTTCAAAATCTACGCATATTGGAGTTAACTATAACACCAGATATGATACATTATCATTTTACATTTAATTTTTTTAATAAACATACTAGTTGTACAGCAGGACATTCTTTATTTTGCAATTTAGATTTTTTTTAGTTTTTTTTTTTAGTTTTTACAATAAACTATCAATGACTAACGGAAATCAAGTTCACTTACGTGAACTATAAATAGTAGAGACAGAGAACATTTGATATAATTAAACTAATTACTAGAACAATTCCATTATTATAATTAAAGAATAAAATGTATTAATTATTAATATTAATAACATAATAATTGGCATTATTTTATTATTAACAATAATTATTAAAATTTGATTAATAATTATATTGAAAATTTGAATCGGCATCAATCTAAATCATCGGGCCTATTTTAGGCCCAGTACGTCCCGGCCTTTTAGTGACAATAACAGCCGCAAAATTTGATGGAATGCATTGTCATCGACATCTAACCTATCTGCCAAGTTTCAGCCCGATCGGATTACGGAAAGCGAGATAATTTGGCCTCGGCAGATTCCTCTCCCATCGACAAACAAACACACAAAAGCGAAGTTAATATAAAGGATTTAAAAAATATCATTGCAGCCTAGTGATACTAAAAGTAAGAGTGATATCTAATGGTTGTAGAAATAAACTCAGTGAGAATAACTTTACATTCACAGTCAATGTGTCCCTCCGTCTTTTTAATTTTGAATGTTTGTAACCCTGTCAACTTTCCAACTAAATGACTCGAATATTCTTCGTTCTTTCAAGAAAGCCATCTTTAGTGCTGCGACTCTTTCAATTAGTAGTAGAAGAATGAAAGCAGTGGATTTCTCATCGCCATATCTGTTTGGGAAACTTGGATTTGTAGTTATCAATCCCGCTCTGCTGGGGAGGAAAATGGTTCTCATTAAACCTCTAACACCATCAGTAAGTTTGAAAATAATTCAGTAGATAGTTTTTTTTTTGTTTTTTTTTTTTAATTTAAAGGGTTTTTTTTACTATACAAATTGCCATAGTTCAAGTCAAAATGTAATGTGATTATAAATCTGTTTTGAAAAGCATTTAAAGTAAAGTAAGTTCAAGAATAAATACCAAACACGTTACCACGTATTTTTAACGATAATATGAATTATTCACTATATAAACAAATGCATTAATTAAAACATTTCCTTAACAGGAAGCAAAATATGTATCTCTAAAATTAAGCCAATTAAATAAACATATGTTTCATCAAAAGAATTTCGCCACTTATTGCATTTGCAATTTTTAAAATTACTGTGAAGGAAATAAGAAAAAAAAAATTCGAACAACGTATAACGACAAAACATTTATAATACTGTTGCGTGGATGGGTTCGAAAGACTTGAAGCCAAAGCATATCAAAACTTGCAGAAATTTATTCCGATATAACTCCAGAACTTCTCGTTCTAGTAGACTCAATACTGCTCTTTACACAACAATAGAGCACAAAACAGCAGTTAAAAACTAGACAACACAACTGCTAAAAATCGCCGCAAAAGATAATGCAATACAGTTCACTTTCGGAACTCTCTGAATGCTCGCTGAGAGACAGCTAACTCAGTAACTCCAGTCAACTAACACAGTAACTCCACTCAAATCAGTAACTCAACTGACTAACGGACTCAACTAACTCCATCACCCGCTCTCTTGGGCTTATATAGAAAAGGCGAATCTTCGAGAAACTTCCAGAGATAGAAATTTGGAAAACTTTCCAGATCGTAGTAGAAAAGTCCTGTACATGTACATGGGGACCGAAAATGTCGCCAAATGGTCGCCAAGTTTGGCGACTTTTGTCAATTTCTTGCCAAATTTGGAGACAAAAATTAGTCGCCAAAACCGTCGCCAACTTGGTTCTATCTCGCCAATTTGGCGAGATTGCTATTGCCATAATGTTAAATGGCCTGCTCTTTGTAAAATTCGCTTCCCAGCATTATCTCTGTAAAACTCGTTTTCAAGCATTAAGGATCACATTGCAGGAAAGCAAAGTAAAACAAACTATTGCATTGCCTTATGCTAAATGTAGATAAATTTATCTTTTTACATAATTAATGCTACGAAATATTTACAAGTATACAGAAATTCGTAACAATATATTATGAAGTTATAATATTTCTCTATCAACTTAACCATTCCTAGCTAATAACATTTAGTATAACATATAACTAATAACATATAAAATAACATTTAGTTTGAAAAGATAACCTGATATTTATTTACAGGTGTGGATAATGCTTCTCGTGACATTGTGTGCCTGCACAAGTGTATTATATCTAATTACTCACACTCTTCCTTGTAAAAGAGGTGTTAGGAATGCATACAATATATGGTTCCTACTAAGAACCATAGGGCAACAAGGTATGCAATCTAATAAGATAATCTCTGTCTAAAAATGCACCTAATTTTAACAATACATATCTTGTTATATAACATATTAAACTGAAAGTAGGCGATCAATTGTAATTAATTAAGAAATTGTGTAGGGAAAATAGATGGAAAAGTTTTAATTTTACCTTAAATACTTTGTATATTTACTACATTTTTTTTTCCCCACAGAATTTGCTATAAAAAGAAAGAATGAAATGATTAATTGGTTTTTAACAATTATAAACTAATTTTATATTTATACATACTTTCACAAAGAAATAATAGATTAATCCATTTTTAACAATCAATCAGCCAAATATTAGAAGGTTTCTACATTTTTTAATAAAAGTCACTTTATTTAATAAAAGGCAAGGAAAGCAATGTAATTTACATTTACAAAAAAATACACTTTAATAAGTTTAGGCGGTTACGAAAAAATATAGTTAAACTGTAGGGTATTCTAATCAAATGTCCATAATTTCAATAGTCAACAGTTGATTATAAAAAAATCTATTAGTGATATGTTGGCGTTATTTAGGTAAAATTACCTGCTGAATTCTTAGATTTCGCTGACAATTTATATTTTCCGGCCCGAGGTAATCCAGGCCGCGGTTCCGGAGGCGGGAGTCAAATTGACTGGCCATCAAGATCTTCAGGCATCACTCCTCTGGATTTTTTTCCCTTTGAAGCTACGTCAAAGACGCAACTTCTACTCGAAGAACATTCATGATGTTAAAGACCTTGCCTCAAAACCGCTGTCATCACCACTGTGACTGAGGGAATGCTACAACAAATTTGAATGGAACTGGAGTACCGGATGGAGATCTCCAAGGCTACTAAGATAGCATACGTGGAAGTGCAATGAATTTTTATAACACCTTTGTGAGACATGTTATCTAATTTTACAATTTTCTTATGCTTTTTAACTTTCTATTAAGTATAGCGGCCTCAACAAATCAGGGACATTTGATTTTTATTCCCTGTAAATTAATTTTGGCGCTAAAAAAAATCAAGTACCAGCATTGAGGTAATAACAGTATTTAGATAAATTATTTCCTCTTTTGCAGGAACTCCATCTCCTGCACCAAATCGTTACAGTATTCGCTTCTTTATAAGCTTCTGGTGGATATACATCTTGGTCATTCTGTGGAGCTACTCGGGCATTTTGACCACATTCATGTTGTATCCTGGAAGAAGGCCAGCAGTTGACACTGTGGACAAATTAAGACAAGCCCTCAAATTCCGCAACATTCGATATGGAACTACAATTGGAACATCGTACGAGCATTTTTTCAAGGTTAGCGTAAATAGCGATAAATGATAAATTTTCTGCATAAACAAATTAACAATACGTTCTGATTGGCCTTCTTTCTTTCAGGTAAAACTTGATCAGAAACGAACTTTGAAATGCCATAACTGCAAAATAGAAAGTAGAAACAAGTGGTTTGTTGGATAGACCAGGGATGAGATTTGAAATAAACCGGTTTGCAAAAGTAGTTAAAATATTAGTGTGGCCACAAATTATTATAAAATATAAATATAGCGAGATGAGTTTATCGGTGGTGTTTTTTTTTTTCTTTTTTTTTTTTTCTTTTTTTTTTTTTTTTCTTCTTCTTGGAAGGCTCTTGGTGAAAGCCGCCGGTTCGATTGATTGATTGAGTAGTGTGAGATTTCTGCTTGCCTACTGGCTGCCTTATCTAACATACCAGGTCTCAAATGCAGAAGCCATTTCAGAAAAAAAAAAAAGCTTCAGAAATACATTTTTAACATATAACGAAGACATTTAAGTTTATAAATGCAAGTCCGAGATCTATTAATTCAATGTAATATAAATGTAACATATAGTTAAAAGTAATATAAGTATTTAATTCAATATAATGTAGTATAAATCAATGCAATGTGATATATATTTATTTGATTTAAGGTCATGTATTATAGTATAATTCAATGTAATGTAGCATAACTCAAAATAAATATTTTCTGATGGAGGGGGGCAGGAGGAGATTTAGGGGGGTTGCCCCCCCCCCCCCAGGTTTGTCATCTAAATTATTTTTAAATGATAGTTCCCTGCAAATACAATGTAAAAAAAAAATTTAAATTTCAATATTTTTAAGATGTATTTTTTCTTAATATCAAGAACGTTAGAAATCAGCAAATAAAAATAATATTTTTCTGCTATTCTTATGCCCCATTAATATAGATTTTTAAGTCGTCTAACCGAGCTTCTTCTTTCTTTACCCGTAGAAGGAACGGTTTTGAGAGGGGATAAGTAGACAGTGATTGTGACGACCTGCAATGTACTGCCCAACGAAACTTTTCCCTTTGTGTGTGGTTCTCAAATTAAAAAATTCCTCAATTTTGGCATGATTTTCTCATTTGTCAGTAGGAGATGGGACCAAGGAGTGACAAAATTTTGATTACAATTAGCATTCTGCAAGTCTACTTCATGAACAGAGACCAATTAATTATAAAAGTTTAATATCGCTCCCCCTAAACTTAATTCAATGTGCAAAAGATCATGCATTCGAGTAACTTAAAAAAAAAAAAATCTTACTCTTCATTGAAAAATAAGATGCCTAATTCATAATTGAAAAAATAAAGCTTTGATCAAATTGATACTAGTATAGTATTATTGCAATTCTACAGAATATCGTAAGAACCCACAATTCTGATCAAGACACTATCGCTGAATTTTCCAAAAAAAATCTTCAGACAGCTCAGGGAAGGGATAAAAAATGACCCCTTCTTTGGGAAAACTTGAATTTGAAGGCCATAGACAAAGCCATAAAACTTGAGTTGTCATACCATTCCCTCTCTTTCACGTCACCATAACACATTAGGGTACCAAATTACTGAAATATCTCTACTCTGAGGTGAAATCGAATGGATTGGTCAATTCTTGATTTGGAATCTGCGATGTCTAGTCTTAGATTGCTTGCGTGTTCAATTGGTGTGTAAAATAATTGAAAGTTATATATAACCATGATAGTATTTTTCCCCCCCTTTTTCTTAAATTTTACTCTTAATTTTACAAAAAGTGATATTTCATTAACAATTTGTTTTTGTTTATATATTTAATTTTTTTGAAAAAAATAATGTTTAAATATTTCCTTTTAGTCCGATTGATCAGTAGTCCTACACACTGATATTTGGTATTGTATGCAATTATCAACGTAATTCTCAATTCAATACTATTAATATATGAATAGATTATAATAAAATATTTAATTCTTATAAAAATAAACTGATTTTACTGGACTAAGCCATTGTATATACACCCTTTCATATGTAAAATCGTTAAAGTCCTTTGACAATGTCAAATAAAATTTCTCTCTTAAATTATAAAAATGTCATTTATTAACAGTTAAAAGTGACTTCTATATTGTTTTTAACTTCTTTTCAAAATATTGAGAATCACAGCTAAACATGTTTTTACTCAGAAAAAAAATGAAAAAAAAAAAAAAGAAGAAAAAAAAATCGTTTTTTTTTCCCTTTCCCCCCCCCCCCCTTTTATATTTCTCCATGTCTTAGAACATCTTGATTTCAAAAAAGTGTTCTAGGGAAAATGTCTATCAGTGTGCACGTGGTCAGCATAATTCCCCTAATAAATTGACCTATAATGTGTTCAAATTTGTTGTGCGAGTAAGATGACCATGGAACCTACTATTAAAGTTTTCGTCATTATTGCGCATGCTGAAAGCTGAGGTTGAAATCATGAAAATCATGGTTTTCAGCAGTTGCTAAAAAAAAGGCTCTAACGATTTTGATTAAAATCTCTTTGCTAATGCCTATTAAAGTCTTTTAATCATCCCCACCTCCGAAATTCTAGTAGAAATGAGATAAAAGCGTAAAAAGTTGAAAAACGAGTGCCTTTAACACAAAGCTCTCTGCCCTTGAGAATAGCCCATCAACGATTGATTTGTTTTTCTGTTTCACTCACAAAAGAAGAAAAGAAAAAAGCAATGTAATGTCTATCAAATTTCATCGCCAATTTTGACAGTTTGGAGGGGTTTTTTTTACCCATGTGAAAATTTTGCCGAAAATATCGCCACACTGGTAATTTTCATTTAAATGAGGGAAAATATGGAAATGATTAATAACACCATATCAAATTTGAATGTAAGGACCAATAATATAGTGTAATTGAAAGTTGTGCGATATTTCTCACCCCTAGTTAAATATTGCTATGCTCCAAATCCAAACTCATTGACCAGAGGTATTATACTCGGAGCTCTGCAGTCTGTTTTCTAAACGAGTAAACACTTTGGTGCCTTTTAATTGTGAAGAATATCCTTATGTCGATTGTTGAGCTGCTTTGTGAGTGTTTCCTTAGGTTTCTCTCACTTAAAATGCATATGAAGTGCATTTTACACTTGAAAGACTGCAGAATTTTGTAGGTATGTTGTAGAATTTTTAATCAAGTTATAAAATTTATTTAGTTTATTTCTCATAACTCTTTGTTCTCTTTTCCTTCTACACAAAATTATAATGGAGTGACAACATATTTATAATTTCACGTATTTCATGTAACATATTTTAATTTACCAATATGATGTCAGAGTTGAAAATCATTAAGTTTGGAAATTATTAAGAACTTATGAATAGAGAGTTATACGTTCCTGCAGTGTTGGCTAAAGTTGTTAAAAGCTCTGCCGCCTTTTTTCTACATAAAATGATTTATGATGGTGAATATACTAGTAAATTAACTTATAATGAAAAAGTTGAATTTTCGGGGTTGTTGAATTTTTACACTTCGCCTGATCTACATAAGATTGTTGGTTGTATTCAGATTATCTGGCGCCGTCAGCAACACGAGGGCTATAATGCGCCGAAACATTCGTCATTAGACAAGCCAACATACATTTACAAACACCCATGCCAACACGGGACTCGAACCCGCAACCTCGCGGTCTAGAAGCTAGCACGCTAACCACTATACAGTTTGGTCGGCGATCTACATAAGATATTTTTTAAGTGCTCTTAAATATTTTTAATATAAATATATAATTTTTTAACTTATAAAATGTATAATATACTAAATATTTATGATTTAATTTTTCATTACATTTTAGAGGTGATTTATATGCAAAAGAAGGTGGTTAAACCTTGTATTTTTATCTGTCATTGAGCCCTGGTAGTATCATACAAATTGATGACCCCTCTTCCTTTCCTCCCCCAAGATGACAAAATTTCACATCCACTGTAAGCAATAACAATCATAATCGTACCCCCTTGTTTGACCTCTAAATCCGCCCCTGGGGGGGGGGGGTTCGGTAATTTTTTAACAAATGAGTGAAATTAATTGTTTATAAAATGCTAGTATGCTTTTAAAAGGCAAATTGATCCGGCAATAATAATTAAATATTTTGCAGACTTATGTGGTAGATGGGGATCCAGTCTTCAGAGACAATATAGAAAAAAGTACTGGATTCCAACCACGCTGTATGAACGAAGGAATGAATCTCGTCCTGAGAGAAAATTATGCATATGTTAATATGGCCATGCTGCTAGAATGGCATATGGCCAGGATGGGCTCCAGCAAATTTCTAATATCAAAGGATTACTTTAAAATCGATGCAGTGGGAGTTGCCATACAAAAGTGTCATCCTTGCAAAAAAAGTTTTGACCACATGTAAGAATAAAATCCTTTCATATTTCAATTTCCCTATAGAACAACTAAAAACGCCACTTTAAAAATGAACCATTTATTAATTAAGTTTCTAATACAATTGCCAAACCACATCGAAAATAAAAACATATAAGAAATACAATCTTAAAAATTGGCTGCATTGGCTTTACTTTTAATTTAACACTTGCATGATCATGCAGGTAAATCTAGATAAAATGGAAGGTGCAATTGAATAAAAAGCTAATTTATACAAAATGCTTTTTTAAAAAAACTAAAAAACATTACAGAAACATAATATTTTCCCATCCATACTTTTCATAAATTCTTCAGCAATTAAATTTCACATTAAAACTCTTTTAAAGGCATTGCTTAACAATTTTTAATATTCTATTACATACATGCATGGGAAAGATTATTTGCAGAAGATTTCTAATCACTAACAGTTAGATTTCTGTTTGAAATATTTATTGTTGCACATTCATTTTCTGTTCAAATATATAATTTAAAACCCATATTATACATCTTTTTTTCCTGGGAGTTTTATCACTTTTCCCTGCTTTATTTTTAATTTTAAAATGCAAATGCATGCACCTGGCATTTGAAAATTAAAAATAAAATGGAGAAAATGCACAATTGAAAGGCTAGTAAATATTCTCATTTAGATATGTCTAGATCAATACTAAACTTTTGTTCTCTAAATTTAGCATAAACAGACTAGAAGAAACAGGTTTTATCTACAAATGGTATCAGGACGAATTCACTAAAGCCACCATCAAAGGACCATTAACATCTGTAAATGAGATACGCCCCCTTTCCATGGATGATTTACAAGGAGCTTTCTACCTTGGTGGCATTGGCCTGGGAATAGCCCTTGTGGCATTAATTTTAGAAATTTTTGTTGCAAAAATAATAAATATGAGAAAATCAAAAAGAAAGAAACGAAAGCACAAGAAGAATAAGAAACATTACAAGAACTCTACTTTCACCTATTGGATCACTGGTTTTGAATTCGAAAACTTAAAACACAATAAAACTAACTGAATTTAATTGATTTTCAAAACGAAGTGATACATGATTTGACCCTTGTTCCTCAATGGGACATTAAGTCATGTCTATAAGGGCATTTTCACCTAATTTCAGGACTTCAATTAAACATCTTATTGACAAAATATCAAAAAATTTTAATATAATAGTTTTGAAGTATTTATTCTTCACTTCACTGGATGAAATAATAGCTACCAAATTGAATAATAAAATATTTTGAAAAAGGTAATCTTTATTTGCTAAATGTGATTTACAAGCATTAAAATTTAGAAATTCAGTAATTTTTATACAATTTTTTTAAAACAATAGTAATATATTAAAAATCATCAACACCAATAAACAAAATAATGTCATGCATTTTGTCTTTTTGATTTCAAAAGAAATATATTTAACCATAACAAAGTTAGGTACATATTAAGACATTTTAATAATAATTAAGTAGTAGCAAAAAATATTTTCATTAAGTAAAGAAAATTTTCTTTAAGTTATTTTAAAATTAAGAGTGTGTAAAATATTTTATCTAATATATATGTATTGCATACTTTTATCACAGATATTCACTTTACATGCTTCCAAGCAAATTTGAATTAAAAATAAAAACATGAATAAAATATGTATTTAAATTATTTTTAATTAACAAACAATATTTAATTGCTTAATCAAAATTATTCAAAATATGCCATTCCATAAACTTGTATAACTTTTTAACTAAATTTCGAGTAATAAAACTTTTTATAGGAAATAAAGCATAATTAAAAAGCTTTATTTTCATAAATAGCCAGATAATTATTATGATTTTTGTCAAAGATTCTCAGAAAAATTTGACCTAAATTACTATGTAATTGTTTGATATTCAATGTATGATTAAATAGATATCATATCGTAATTATACACATAACTATGTGAATAAAAAAAAAACTGAAAAAAAAATGTTTAATTTATGAATCCTAAAAGTCAATAATTAATAAACAGCTTATTGTCTTAATTTTTAAATTTCGAAACAAACTTGATACCTCTAAAAGTTTAAAAGATTTATTCTTTTAAAGCATTTGATTAATTTTTTGATTTAATGCAAATAGTTTTGGTTACAATATCAATGTAGTGGATATTTTCCATGCATCAATAAATAAGGAAATTTCTAATTATTTGACTATTTAGCAAATGAAACTATTACACAAAATAAGACTTGGCTTGCAGTAGTTGTAAATGATCAGAATAATTTCAATATTAAAAGTAGAATAAACTTTTTCTGTATAATAAGCTCAATATTTATATATATATCATAGATTGTTCTATAAAAACATAATAAAATTTTGCAATGGTTTAATGATCAAAATGCCAAAAATGTGTGGCTATTTGTTAATCCCCCAACAGTTTGCATTTCATGTAGAGTTTGTATCAAAATTGTGCAGAAAGACCTAGAAGAAGAATAAAACTGGCAACACATGTTCAACTTATAGTGTTTTTTAAATAGACACTACCATTCAAAAAAACACAAGCCTATAAATTAAAACAAAAGATTAGAAATTGGCTGTTTTGCAACATAGAAACCTCCTACATTCACAGCTTGTGTATTTCATACACATTTTCATTTTATAATAAAGGATCAAAATGTAACATATATAAGCATTATAACAATATATCTAGCATCATACTAAAAATAAAAGCCCAATTTAAGAACTAATATCAACAATGAAGTATATTATCAAGGCAAACCATGTTTCTCAGCATGGGCTTTCAAAGCGTTTCCATACCACTCCAATTCAGAAATTAACCGTTGTGACTTTGACAAGGCAGTGTCATTTGTTGGATCTGGTGATCCATCTTCAGAATAGGCTGTATGTACTGTTGCATTACTAAACATAAA
The DNA here is from genome assembly GCA_963978545.1 of Linyphia triangularis. NCBI lineage: Eukaryota > Metazoa > Arthropoda > Arachnida > Araneae > Linyphiidae > Linyphia > Linyphia triangularis. The sequence goes on along the minus strand of OZ021725.1, from coordinate 72,356,366 downwards.
ACCAGGTGTGATCATTCCAAGCTCACCCAGAAAAGACCTTAACTGATTTCCAGCAACCACTCCACCACCAGGCCCTACAAAAAATAGAAAAATGTTGTAGAAATTTAAAAAGTAATTTAGATATATAGTGTAATTACTAAAAAAATTAAAGTGAAACAAGGACGTCGACTTAAATATTCAATAAAGATTATAAATTAGATTAACAATTGTACAACTTGGCAACATTTTAAAACTGAAATTTTCTCCTTTTAAAAAGATTGATAACATGTAACAAAAACCTTGCCAATGGGAGATTTTTAGTTAACAAAAATGTCACAATTAGCGAATTTGTTGGAAAACTTTCCAAAAAAACTTGTCACTGAATATTTGAGTTCTAATCCAATACCTCTACTTGTAACCAAGATGTGAGCTTTTCAAATAGTTACTATGAAAAAATTCTTCTGGTCCACTTTCCAAGGATTTCTTGTTATAATTTATGATTAAATTTTGTGAAAAAACTACTAATCGCATCGAGACCTTCAAGACACATGCCTTTAACATTTCTAATTTAGACTTAGCAAATTGGAAACTGATTTTCTGGTCACAATTTACGATTAATTTTCGTAAGAGAACTCACTCTCTTTAATTTGATGTATCGCAAATGTCCATAGCATTTGTAGTTTTCTCTGGGAATATTGACCTCAAACAGACAGAGAAGGCTTTTAAATAAATTTTAAAAAACTATTATAGTGAGAAGCTTTTATATAAGCTTTCCATGACAATAGAAATAAAAAATAAATATGAATTTTTAATTAAATAATCATAAAACATAGACATTATAAGTATAACACAATCAAATAATATCAATGCTAAGAAAGGTAATAACTAAGCAAACCAAATTTAATATAATGAAAATTTAATTGATCAAAGAATTGAATAGTTTATTTCCTGACATTTGATAAAATATGATTACTTGTTGATTTTGATGATAATTTTTAATGCATTTCTCCATACAGATCATATAATGAAATTCAACTAAAAATCCAACTTTTTTAATACATAGCCAGATTAATTATTAAAACAGCAATAAAAGAAAACTATACTCAATACAAGAAGTCAAACTTTGATTCCTGCACCTAAACACTACCTTGTAATACAATCCATTATGCCTTTCAGGACATAAATATACTTATAATTAAAACTCAGTGTTTAATTAAGTAATTTGTAATTATTCCTACTTAGAATATGCATCTAATTTAATATATGAAAAACAGCTCTATCTGCAAAATATGCAGTAAACTACTTTTCAAAGTTTCTTCATTAAAAATAAATGTGAATTTATGCATTAACATCTAAATATCTTTTATGGATTCTGATTAAAACAATTTTATTATTTATTTATTAAAACAATTTTGGCAACAGGAAAGAGTTTCTTCAATGATCAGTTAAAAGCCATTTCACATTTCAGCAAAATTGGATGACAGCAAGTTGGTTTATTAGTATTCCGTAAAAGCGACCTTTTAGTGAGAGTGACATTTCCCAGAATTTGACAGAATGCATTGTCATCAAATCTATTTGCCAAGTTTCAGCCCCATTTGATGACGGAAAGGGGGTAAATTAGGCTTCGCAGATTTGACCGCCATCAACTTACAAAGTCACCCACCCACAAAATTGAAGTTAATATAAAGGATTTAAAAATACGCTTAATTTATAACCTAAGTTGAAAAAAACACTCCAAAAAGAATAGTTTAAATACAAATTTTTGAATTCAAAGTTTCATACATTTACATGAGTAGTAAATTATATAAAGAAAAATAATACATACCCATAGAATAACAGACAATGCTGCAAGGTTTGCATCTGAAAGTTTTAGGTGGAAAATGATTCAGCATGTTTGTTAGAGCAGGGGGAATGCACCGATTATACTCTCCCGAAAAAACAACCAAAGCATCTGCAGCTTCTATCTGAGCATTGCATTCAACCAACCACTGTGGTGGTACTTCATTTGGACCATGAAAGTGCAAAGGTTTTTTCACCAGAGGAAAATTCATTTCCATGGGATCTAAAATAAATAAAAGAATGCAAGAAATCAAAAAGGTACAATATATGCAATTTGGACCTTAAAATATAGAGTGATAAAAAATATGTAAAAGTACACATCATACATTTCATTAAAATATTCTGCAATTATCAACAAAAAAAGTATGTTTTGATACTAAAAAATCAGACTTTTCTAAAACGTAAAATCCAAATATACCTGAAAAGAATGCAATTTTTAAAAAACATTATAATTGCATAATAAGCTTTCAAGCATAATCACTTTAAACCTCTGAGTTATCTGTTAACTTACACCAGTGAAGGAGGTCATATAACTTTAAATAACAAGTAAAACAACCATAAAAAGGATTAAAAAGAATTATATAAAAGCACACTGCAATAACTTAGTGATAAAAAGAATTACAAAACATTTGTCACTACCTGCAGTGAATGAAAAGAGATCTTTAGTAAATTTGAAAACTGGTTTGGCAAGAACTTGTTATTTTATTCGGTAGGTGACAAGTCAAATTAAAATCTATCGTTTCCTCAATATGACCAGATAACTTAAAAACTTATCAGAATTCTAGATTTAAAATTTAAGTAGATATACAAATAAAAAAATTCTAGTTTCTTAAAAAAAAAAATATTACCTGAAGACAAAATTTGTAAACATATCACAGTCAACATTGAATGTAGTTTGTTTACTCCCAAAAAAACAACTAGACGTAGTAAAAAAAGCCTGCCAAGTAAAACAATCAGTCAGAAAAAGTTGTGAAATCTAATGTTTACCGCCAAGCGGCTGTGTTTAATTTGTTTGGGGTACTTATACACAATGAACTAAATTGGGATTATTAGGGAGAATCCTCACAGGCAATCAGAACTTGGCAGGTTAGAGTTATTTCGGATTAATTTCATTTCATTTGCTTCAGCTACTTTGCGCCCATTGCACAGAATTGAGATTAATTTTATAAAAACTCTAGCCTGCCAAGTACTAATTGCCTATGGGGATTCCCCCTAATAATCCCAATTTAGTTCATTGTGTACAAGTACCCCAAAGAAACTAAATGCGGCGGCTTGATGGCAAACATTAGATTTCACAACTTTTTTTGACTGATTGTTTTACTTGGCGGGCTTTTTTTACGTCTAGTTGTTTTTTGGGAGATATCAATTCTTTTTGTTGTGTTTGTAATGTTCTAAATGTATAAGATACGGCCACTGGATATTTTAGAGAGAATAATCATATCGTAGCTCTAAGGAAAAAAATAATGTAAACGACAACACCATTAGATTCACATACTACTCTTTGTATTGAGAGTGACAATAAATATCCTGATTAAATATTAAGAGAGATTTAGGCTTGCAATCCAAATCCTTTTCGTTTCATTTAAGAAGAAATCTTCCTTACCACAACAAGAAAAACAATTTCGTAACCAAAAATATGTATCGATTATACTTTGAGCCAAAAACATGCAATTATATACAAAAAAATAAGTGATTATACAAAGTAAGTAAAACATACAAACAAATTACTTGCTTTGATACATAATTGAGAATTACCAGCTTTTACATACGAATAAATATATAAAAAAAATGTGTCTCAAAGCAACTTTCGCTTTAAGTTTGAAATATAAGACTTGTTATTATTTTAAGAGAAATTCAGCAAGCCTTAGTGGTGGAGTCGTCAAGAGGAAATCCTAGTAAAGATCATTCCCTATACTCGTTATGTTACAATCAATCTTATAGCCTAGTGCATTTAGAAACTGCTTTCTACAAAACCTTGAAATTTGGTGAGTAGGTACAAAAATGATCACAGAATGAAATGACATAAATTGTTTTCATTTAATGTCTATCAATTAGAAATGAAAATTAAAATAGCAAATGACAAAACCTGGTAGAGCCACTGCATCTGCATTGACGTAAGGATTTGAAATATAAAATAAAACATATTTGACGCTATTTCTGAATTTTTAATTTATGTCATTTCATTAAGGTGATCATTTTTGTACCTACTAACCAAATGTAAAGGTTTTATAGAAAGTAGTTTCTAAATGCACTGGGCTAGACGATTGTAACATGGTGAATATAAAGAATGATCCTTACTAGGACTTCCTCTTAAGATATCAGGTTAGTGATCAGAAGGATCTGGGGTTCAAATCTGACCTGACACCTAGGAAACTTTAAACTGAAAGTGGTTTTCTAAGTAAAAAGTTGAAACACATGTTTTCAGAGCTTTGATAAGCATGCAATTTAATTGAAAAATAAGTAATTTTTATTTTTTTCTAATTACACTGTTTTGATAGTTCAACTTAAAGTATTAAAGTCACTTCTTGAAAGTGAGAGAAAGGTGAATATCCGAAATCCATTGGCATGTTTTAATCAGTCATTACCCGAGGTAAATTTTCCGACTTCCAGGATCATATCTGGGGTATAGACCCTGATAGTCATTAGTTTATACAAAAGGCACTTCCTCTAAACAAGCTGGGAGAAATAAAAAAAAGAATGATATGAATATATTAATGCGTTTAAGCAGTAGGCCTGGCTAAAATTCCCAAGTATCGGGATCATTTCCCAGGGGTATAGTTCTACCCATAAAATCATACAAAAGGCACTTCCTCTAATCAAGCTGAGAAGAATAAAAAAACAATGGTGTCAATCATCAAATAGTTTTGGCTGTAGCCCTGGCTAAAGTATTGGTCACAACCAGAAGAATTAGAAGAACAAAAAAATGGTGACTTCGGAAAATTTCAAAGGATTTGATTACCATCTTCCCTTGTTCATTGTTAACAATTATGATGTTATTTTTCATCTACTCACCCAGGGCAACATGTTGGAAGGGGAAATCAAGGTTCTCGCTACAATAGAAGCAGAGTTGTAAGGGGTCGAAAATGGACCTAAGTTCTGTCAACATAATATACACAGGTATGTTTGCCACTTTGACATCGGACTTGTCGGTGTGACATGCCGCGTTCTTAGATAGAACAGTCAATGGCATTAAAACAAACTCATTGCAGGAGATTCGAATCCTTGAACTCTAAACAGGAAAGTTTGTAACTTTTATACAAGGATTGAGCTTTTACTCATTAAGGAGAGGGAGACATATTTGCTTCATACAACAAAACTCAAGAACCAATATCACAGGTTATATTAAAAATTTCTTTTCGTGCATCAGGTATTTAATGTGTGACTTTACAGCTACTTTGCCCAGAGCGTCAATACAAAATCTTTCAAGCACAATTTGCATTTTGCCTTATAAACAGACTTTGACGATTTTCGGCTTGCAAAACGTAAACACGAATCGTCTAATAGAGTGCAGTGTGTAACCAAAATCTCTAAATTTCTACACCTCCAATCACCAATAGTTTATATAATTTTACAAATTTGACTGTTAGTTGATTCAATAGCATTAGTAGTGTAAATCGCCTTTCTAATGTCTCCCGGAAAGCTAAGGAACAAAGCTATTCCAGACCAATTTCTTGCCACGAACAAAACTATGTACAAGTTGATGCATGTGTAATACAAATATACCAAAAAAATTTTGTGCAGCATGAATAAGTGACAAAAATTAAGGACCTCTAAGTATTTTCAAGTACTTTTAAGGCATTGAAAACAAGTTTAAAAATATTAAGCACTTTTAATGACCGTGGGAACCTTGTCCATATATTATCAGACGATCTCTACCAATCTCATAATTGGATTGTAATTAATAAGTTCTATGCGAGAAAAACATTTCTAAGCATTTAATGATTTCAATAACAGAGTGACCACAAAATTCAAGAAAAAAAGTTCCGACAGATTTTTTTAAAAATCCACGATTTTACGAGAAACTTTTTTCAAATTTTCCAATGATGATTGGAAACACTGATCAAATAAAACATGTATGTCAAAGAGATAATATACGTCATTTTTTTAAATAGTTTTTGTGTTAATGAAAATATTGAATTATTCCATAACATAAAATTTCTAACAATTAAGCCCACAACTCTGGGTAAATAGCTGAAAAACGTACCTTTAAAAGAATGATAGCAAATTTCCATGATTAACATGAAATTTTTAAAAATTCCCTAACATTTCCTTGATATTTTCTAAAATCAGAAAGCTCCCCGATTACCAGGTTCTGTGGCCACTCTGAATAATTTTTCTCTCCTGCTGCTGAAATAGTGTTTTGCGGAGAATGACCAAACACTCTGTCTTTGCTAGATATTAAGAACTTGAAGAATGGGAACAAGTAGGGAAAACACAGTACTAAAAACTAATAGTCAAAACCCGTTAACGTGAAATAGCTTAACATGAAATCCAGTGTACCGCGAAGTAAAAGCAGTTCTCCGTACTTAACAAGTAATGTTCATTTATTCGTTTAACATGAAATTCAGTTAAACACAAACAATTTCAATAGCCTCATCGACTTTGGTTTGACTGTATTTAGACGAAAGCGTATTCCTTATAAATAATTGAAATTCTTTTATTAAAAAATTCTGAACAAAACTAAATAAAAGAGTAAGAAGAGAACTTCCGAACATCGATTCTAGTAAATTTTTAATAGTAAAATATTTGTAATTACAAATTTTATTGTTATAGTAGAGGCATTGCGAAACCCAGCGATTTTTGCTAACTTTGTTTAGAGCTTTTATTAACCAAAACCAAATGTTATATTAGACTGTAAAACTGAGAAGGAAGAGAGAATTAAAGGGTTATAATATCAAATGTTTCATCTTTTTGACAATGCTACAAAAAGGTTAATGAAAATTAACAGTCACATCTGTAACAAACAAAATATTAGAAACACTTACCAAAAACAGTAACTTTGTGATTTTTAGCTTCTAATTGTTTCTTGATGAAATTGCTTACTCGAGTACACATTCGGCCATCCCGAACAGAACCCAAAAAAAGTATGATTTTCAAACTCATATTTGCCTCCAAACTTTAGCCAATCTGATTAACAACTGAAATTCAAACACCAGAAATGTGTAGCAGATGTGAAATTTGTCGGGAAAGTAGAAGGAAGTCGGCAAACCAGAAGAACGGCTTAATATTTGTAGTAAAAATAATTCAAGATTACATGATGACAGTTCAAGATTGTTTCCATAGCAACATGAACCGAACCGAAACATATTTGCGGTTTACAGTTAATTACAAAATTCTCGCATATAAATAAATATTTTGATGTCACTACATATGTAGTAAAAAACACCAGGGCAAAAAAAATTGTCATACCTTTTGACTATTATTTTAAATTCTTTAAACAAGACATTCTAGTACAAACGTAATTTTTCAAAAATATTGGGTTCGACGAGTAATTCGACAAAACTTTTTCTATTTCCTGCCTCTCATTTCTAGAGCGTTCGTGGATCTGAAAAAACTAGTTATATAGCCTGAGGCAAAATCGTGTAATGCCTGATTTACACGCTACCAGTTATGCCTGATTTACACGCCCTCAGTTACTACCGCGACAGCCGGCCAATTGGCTGGAAGATCATTGGAACCAGTTGGCTGGAATTCTAGTTTACTGGCGTTTTATGTTTACACGGTGCTAACCGACTGGAAGAATACGGGAATTGTGCGAGCAAAATTTGCTGACGATCTGGTTTTCTTTTTCGACTAGCGGCAGCTGTTGATTTTTTTTAAACAAAGTAAAATCTAAAATATATAAAATCTAATCTTAAAATGTTTAAATATACAATTTTTCTCAATCATGCTCATTTTTAAGGCTGTTATAGACTCTGCACATTTTTTTTTTTTTTTATTATTATCTTTCCTATTGAATATCTGTAACAAAATCGCAATTTTACTAGTTTGGCGACAACGGGTTACCAGATATTTGCAAAATTGCCTTTTTTGGGTATATTGTAATAGAATTTCGTTGTGTTGTAATTGACTCCAGTATTTGAACATTTTACAGTCACTGATCTCTAATTAGAACTTCTGAGTTATCATAGTGTTTCATAATTGTTTTAAATAACTTAGTACAATCTTCTACTTCCTTGCACTTCCTAAAATCTTCATATACATAAAATTTGGAATAAAACTTATGGTTTCTTTTTGTTTTTAAAACAATTCTCTATTTTGTTTCTAATATTGAGTTAAATGTAAATTTGCAGGACAAAAGGTGGAAATCTTAGAAAATGCTTTTATACGAAATACATATTACCTAAAAAAAAAAGCCTGCCCAACAAAGGAAGTTAAATGTAATCTGGTCCCTTCCCCTTAACTTATTTTGATGTTGAATTAAAAACTAAATATTCGTTTTTCTGTGGACTAGGGTTTAGATACATATTCTTTCTTTGATAATTCTTTAAAATTAAAATTTCATCTTAAAAATGTTAGCAAATTAAATATCATTAGTTAAGCAATTTGTAAGCATACTGGAATTAAAGAATTTGGATTTAAAAAAATGACTAAATTTATCTTTTCATTAAAAAAGATTTTGTACTTTAATCAAGTTCATAAATTGCACTTGAATCTTCTTTGGAATTCGCTATTCATATAAATGAAATAACACCAGTGAATGAGTCAGACAAATAAATTTCATATAGATGTTTTATTCTTACAATAAAATTGGAAAAGTCTAAAAATCAATAACTAAAAACATTTAAATTTGCACTTAAATACCACCAGTATAAGTTTTTACAAAAAAAAAGCCTGAGTGTCTATTTCAATAAAATAATCCATTTTTTTAAATTTTGAAAAGAATCATCCCAGATCATTATTGCAACTGAAGGTTTATGAACAAGAAAGAGGAGCGATTCACGACAGGTCCGAGTTGGTCAAGATTCAGAAGCCAATTTTAAAAGTAGTATTGCTTAATAATAGAATTCATTGGAAACAAACGCCTGTGAGTAAAGCAATTCCCATCTCGATTCTGGTCTCGCCTATCAAAAGTGCCATGCTTGAATCCTGTGTTATGTTCATTGGGGTTCAGAATCCATGTCAAGTTGTATGTCCTGGAATGAGAAACCGTTATCAGGCACAAAAATAGGTTGTTAAACGTACAAACCGAAAATACAAAGATTGCAGGAACTTTAAACAGGCGTGCAACCAGGGGAAAGGTTTTTAGGGTTAGAACACCCCCCCTAGAATCCCCAACATTCCCAGTATTTTGTTATGAATGAATAAGAAACACTTGGTAACCGAAAATAATTTCAAAGGATACGTTTTTAATCTACCGTCATTCAGACAGAGTAAGTTAATGTATCCCACTAAAGTAGGTATTAGACTCCAAAACTGAAATAAATGACATATTCGTAAATCTCATACTATCAAAAAATCATTGTAGATTGCTTTTTGACTTCTTGGGTCCAATAAAAAGTATTGTTTAAAATTTTTATAAGCATGGATGTCTATCTTCCAAATGTTGTTATTGTGTTTCAGTGCTTCAAGCCTTTTATTTCAAACACCATTATACGACTAGGTTCGGAGACATTTTTTTTTAATTTCTATTTAATTGGCATAATTTTTGCATTTTAAGGTAAAACATATCTTAGAATAAAGGTATGGACTAAAAAAATATTTTTAATTATTGAATATTTTTCAAAATTTGAAACATTTTTCATACATACAAATAAAAAAAATTCCACTTACATTTTATGAAATTTTCTTTGACTAACATGTTGTTTGAACTATCCTTTAGGGTCTTGAACTATGAAATAGGTATATTCCAAATTTTAACTAAGGTATGGGTGTTGGTGTACATAACCTTACTTTCTTCGAGAAAACAACAAGTGTCATTACATAAAATCCTCCAAAAACACACATTTAAAATTAAAATATCTCAAAATGGTATTTCAGTGCACTACGAAATGCACTGAAGTTTATGTAAAAATATATCAGATATGTAAAATGATTCTGATATTGGTGTTTGTGTTCATTCACCTAAAAATATTGCTCCTTCTCTAATTGAATAAACACGAAAAATTTTGCATCGATTTATGATCAAGGTTACATGGATAATACAGGATATAGAAAAAAATGCCATATTAGGTTTTTATGTATAACTTGAATACTGGACAAAACCATTTTAATATTTTGGCATATGAGACACATTAAGAAACTGTAAAAATATTGATTGGTGAAAAATATAAGATGAGGAATTTTTACGTAGAACTTGTTTTTGTAACAGAAATACAGAAGTTAACTTGATGGAAAGACCCCTCCCACAGAAATTTTCTGGTTGCACCCCTGACGTTAAAACTAGTTCCATGATGCAATAGTGAATACTAAATGGTTTGCAATTCTGGGAAGGTTTCAAAAAGTGCTGACTAATGCTGTACCATGAAAATAATTACATGAAGCTGACTAGAAAATAAATGTGGGAAAAGTGTCAGAGGGGATTTCAGTCGAGATGCATTTAAAGACTTGATGTTGCTGGTAATTTTAAATAAAAGCATATTGTTACATATTCAAATATTTGAGTAGCATAACAAATTAACTATAACACATTATGCAGGAGTGAGAAGTTGCAGCTTGCATGTTTAAATTTTTATTATTTTCATATAATTAATTTCACAGAAACAAAAAAGTTGGATGTAAACACAAATAGAAATTTTTAAAGGTCAGCCAGTAAGAAAAAAAAAACTTTTTTCTATAATAGTTTAAATGCGTTGGATGAAAATCTTGGTTTGCAGTCTAAGCCATTGCAGCATATTCGAGTGGATGACAAATCAGGAAAAACCAATTCGAAGACATCTCTTGCATACTTGTACACTCTTGTAGAGTAGTAAAATTTAAATGCCTTTATACCTTTTCTTGTTATTCATCAGCACTCTTTTTGTCAGTTCCCAAAATGCATTCGAAAATATAAAAATTTCAGAAACATTTTCACAAATAAAGTTGTTTCCTTAGCGTTAATAACTTCAGCCAAAATAACAACGTTGATAATTTCAGCCAAGTGTTTAAAAAAAAAAAATTTCCCCATTCACCTTATACTTTGCTGCAAGTTTTTTTTACAACACATTTATGCTAACTTTCATTACATTTTAACTCTCTGCTTTAAGTGGTTCAATGTTTTATTGTAATTGTGATAACATCCAATGCACTCTGCTTTTGTTAGCTTTCTTTCACAACCTAGAAAAGAAATTTTAATTGGATTAGCATTGTTTTCAAAGAATTTTTTGACTTACTATCCTATCTCTGATTCAGACTAAAAAACATTTGTTATTGATGGCATAAATTTTCCAATAAATGACATTCAAAAACAAACAATTTTTAGTTACAAATTAGTTTCTTTCACATTCAGGGTAAAACTTTCCGATGCAATTAACCTATTCAAATTTCGCACAAGCAGTAGAACTTAAATTACAAAAACACTCAACATGCATTCAGAGATAAAAGGAGTCAATTGTGATAACATCCGACAGCCAATTACTTCAAGTCTAACAGTTGATGAAGACAAGTTGTACTCTGCTTGTTAGTTTTCTTTCACAACCTAGAAGAGCAAACAAATATTGAAATTATAATGTTAATCTTTAAACAAAATATACATATCTACAAAATTTGCTGATAAAAAAAAACTGCATAAATTATCCATCTCATGTTGGGTCCTCCTTATGTTGTGTAATAACTGAGTAAATTTATGACTGAAATTTGTACCAAAACATTTAAGCTTAAAGCATAATTCCAACTATAACAGCTTTAAAACTACCATTATTTGACTATATATTCACTAGTATTTTAACTAAATTCAAATACCCAAATGTAAACAAACATCTTATTGTTGACATTCTTAACGTTGGCACACTAGCCATTATTTAAGACATGCTACTTTTGAATATAATATACTACACGAGATATACGTATAATTTATACGTATTTTAATTCAATTAGAGCACATAAATGTAAACAACCGTTAATGTTCAGAAGTACTTCAACAAAAGTAATTAAGGAACTATTTCTGGAAATTATATGAATGCCAAATGTCACAGATGCTTCCCTCAGACACAATCAATATGGGTTGGTTGTATTCAGATTATCTGGCGCCGTCAGCAACACGAGGGCTATAATGCGCCGAAACATTTCGTCATTTGACAAACCAACATACATTTACAAACACCCATGCCAAACACGGGACTCGAACCCGCAACCTCGCGGTCTAGAAGCCAGCACGCTAACCACTATACCGTTTGGTTGCAATCAATATGGGATTAGATAATTCTTATCTTTTATCAAAAGTTACATTATAATTTAAAATATTTTAAAAATCAATAATAAATAAAAAGGAACAGTTAGGCTTTCATACGAGTGGTTTTAACAGGTATTATTTTCCTACTATCTCTATAAGTACAACCAAAAACATTGTAGTTAGGCATATTATAATGCGATTGTGAAACACAGTGCCGTTTCAATTCCGCGAAGGATTGCCGTCACCAAGCTTACTAGGGTTGCCTTTCAGAATATGACGGAAATTACTTTAAAATATATTTGTATGTTTTAACACAATAAAAAATACTAATAATTATACTAACCCAAAGCTAGATGTTAGGAAAATGACAGTTTTCCTTGACCGTTGCTGTTTTCATTATATAATCCATATCATTCCAACGATTTGGCATCGTTTCAAGTTTAAATATAGTATAAAGCTTGTTCTTGTTATAAACATTATCATTCAAGTCTTTAAAACTTTCAGCAAAATAAAACTACTGCAGGTGTTTTACACGGTGCACGAGAGTATGAGGGTAGGAAGAGTGGTGGGGGAGGGGAGTTGACGCTCCAGTAAATAGAAAATGTTTTATCTACTGGAATCACCAGCCAGAGGCGATCACGTGACAAACTGGCTTATCCTGTGACTGGAATGATGCGTTTACACGCTACCAGCTGTGACGTCACACGACTAGGGATCTCAACTGGAATGCCGACTGGTAGCGTGTAAATTGGGTTTAAAGCCGTATTTACACGCTAGCAGTCGAGATTCCAGTTTAAATCGCCAGTCGGTGACGTCATGTAAAGTCACCAAGCTACTGGTTTCAGTAAACTAAACATTTTTTATTTACTGGCGCCGGCGACTCCGATCAACCAATCACGTGCGCTCTCCCTTGATCACCGATAGACGGCGCAACGGTCGCTAAGCTGACGTCACAGAACTGGCGTTCTAAACTGGAGGACCGACTGGTAGCGTTTAAATCCGGCTTAACCTGTTCAGGACCGGCGAAAGGAGAAAGAAGCGCTTCCCCAGGCCCGCGCGCTCAAAGAGACTACGCACGCACGGGACCGGGCATTTTTCCCCGTTAAGCATTTTGCCCCGTTAAATTCAAATAAAACGTTCCAATCTGAAATCACGTCTGTGTGATGATGGGCCGGCTGGCACGGAAACACTGATCACAAATACGATATCGCGGGCCGTGAGGGAAGAATCGTCTGATCACATATACGCGATCACGGTCCTGAACAGGTTAAGTGTTTGTAATCTTAACTGATTTTGTAATTATCCATCCGTAAGCGCGAATTTTTTTAACGGGGAGAGTTGGTTAGCGAACTTTTTTAACGAAGGTAGAAGCTGGTTATCTTTCGGTTTATTCCATTAAGGTGGTGTTTCCCCCCTCCCTTTCCACTGAAAATACTTTGCTTTGGGTTTGGACTTGTAAATTTGTAAGTTATTGTAACATTTATTAAGCATAAGTTTTTCAAAAACTAATATTTCAAATTATATTTCCAAATAAAACATTTTTGAATTGATGTTAAATCAAAACAATATTTATAAAATCATTACATTTATCATTCCACAAACATGCCCTGCATTGAACTCCGAAATCAAAACCTTGCACTCGGGGGCGGAATTAGAGTTCGATCAAGGGGTGTGCCGTTATGACCCCTATTTTATCAGGGGCAACTTGGAAGAGGGGTCATTAATTAGTACAATATTACCAGGGCTCTATGATATATAAAAAAAAAAGTAGGGTTCGACCACCCTTTTTTGTCCATAACTAATCATCTCTAAATATGTAACTAGGGATGCACCGAAAATCAGGTATCTATTCAGTAATCGGCCATTAAAGCGAATATTCGGTTTGGCCGAATATCTGGAAATCTTGACTTTTTTTCTAATTATTGCCAATTTATTATTATTGAAGAATACTACCTTTTTTATGAATTTCAGGGAATACCAGGGTCCTTAAATTTGCCAACAACATAAGATGTGTTCTTTGGAATAGTTTTAAAGGTATGAGAATAGTTACTTATGTAACCTTTTTATTGTTAAGTCAATAGTCATTAATGATGGTTCAGTCCTAAGTTTTTATAACATAAAATAATTCTATTTTTTATTATTATTATTATTGGTAATTAAGACAAGTTTTATAGGAAACAATACATCAGATATTCGGCTTGTCCATTGGCCGAATATTCGGTTTCGGTATTCGGCCAAAATAACTATTCGATGTATCCCTAAATGAAATGAAAAATTAAATTATAAATATTTAATATTTTTATTATGTTAAGAATATTTAAAATGCCTTATATTAGACCAATCAGTCTAAAAGATACCATCAAGTTTGAGTCACACATAAAAGTACACTCGAAGTTAGACTGAATATTTAAATAAAACATTTTAAAAGATTTCAAAATAATTGAAGTAAATTAATTGAAAGAAATTGGTATTGCTTTTAATATTTCAATCAATTATAATACAATAATCAATTAATAAAAAATAATTTTGGCTTTTGTTTAACGGAGCAAATGAAAACTGCCAAAAAGCTTCGAATGCGCGATATTTTTAAATTTGCAACTTTAAGATGAAGGTTTTACTATGTTGACTAGTTTAACAGTTTTATATTGAATAACTTGATATTTTTCGAATAATAAAAAATATCATTTTATTGGATATTTTCTGGCACAAGAGCTATAAGAGGGCCATATTGCTCCGGAGCATCGATAAATCAAAATCGGGACTACTGATATTAGTTCGTCTATCAAGGAGGGAACATCTTTCCAGGATGTCATTCAAGGGAAAAAAGATACTTCATATGGTACTTTAAATAGAAAAAACCCTGGAAAACTCTCACAAAGTAGCTGAATGATCGCGACACAAGGATATTAGACCCAATTGCTAAGGTGTCTACTCAATTTGAAAACCGACTACATAGCAAGATTTTGTAGTTTTAGAACCGCACAAGGGGTACAGATTCGTAGGCCAGTATATTACAGGTGGTTAAAATCATGGTCTTCCTATATCTACTTCACTGGCACCTTTTACGTAAAAAAAAAAAAAAAAAAAAAGGGGAAAAAAAACTCGATAAGGCGACTTTTATTAATGAAATAAGGAAAATGTCAGAAAAAAAATAATTTTGTCAGCTGATTTCGATCTATCTTGATATTTTAAATAAAAGATATACTTTAGAAAAAAGTAATGAAATTTCAACTTCTTTTTTCATTGCAACGTGTGATGGAAACAACCTTTAAAAAATAATTTTGATGACATACTGTATGGGGGGGTGCCCCTCCCCTCCTTAATCGCCCCTGCGCACTTAAGATCTTGTAATGTTTTCTTCTCTACCATTTTTATTAGATGAGAGCTGTTACGAAAATGAAAAGACTCTGGGTGGTGAACGAAAATTAATGTTTGGTGGTAGCGGCAAGCGGTAAGATGGCAATATGTTTCACACAGACATTCGTGTTCATCATAGCAAGCAGTGCCGCTCCAGTCACTAACCACTTGCCTCTCGTATCGTACCCGAGTCCTTAAACTTTCTAGTTTCATGTAGTACAAAAATTAGAGTGTGATTCAAATAACTTAGTCGAAGTTTCACGATTGTAATTTATTTTTTTTCAATTTAAAAATTTCCACTAGAAAGTCAAATTGTTCCTCTTCACTTGTGCTCATGAGTGCCTCCAGGAGGATAAAAGAGGGTGCACTTTACCAGCCCCCCCCCCCCCGCCGGCCTTTAAATATTAATAAAAGAAATGGTGCAAATTCACAAAAATTCACAGTTGGCGTTCTGAAACTATTGTTCTGAGCACACTTATTTAAATTGATTTTTAAGTCGCTTGTCTATATCCTTTTTATTTTGAAGCTGATTTTTGATAATTTCAGGTGAATTTTTCTGGACTAATTTTATCCAGGACTGAAAAGAAGATGAACAAAAATTTTCCTACGCATTCACTTTCTGTGTTTTGTGTTCTCCATTTCTGAAAAATGCTTTGCTTTATGATTTTTAGGCATCTGATATGAGACCTTGTGATCTATTTCAAGAAGTCAATTGAGCATTTCCTATATACTATATTTTTTATAGAATTATTTTAATTAATTAATTTCTGGAATTTGGAAGAAATGAAATGTTATTTGCTATAGGTTCTTGGGTTTGAAACACTGCCATGTGCATTAGAGTGGGCCGAAAAAAATAAAGTTTTTTAGATCAAAATCTAATAGTGTGGAAAAGTTGTTATAGGTCAATAGAAACCGAAAGAAGCAAAACAAATTTAAATAAAAAAATGTTTGACCCTTGCGCATCAAGGTCAAAGTTTCGAAAATGTTACCATTTTTACGTATTTTTCCATTTTTCTAAAACATTGCTTCTGAGATTTATATTTTATTGTTGTCTATTAATATATGATACATAAGCACTAAAGAAATCATTTGCTATAATTATGATATTCTAAGTTGAAGTGGGGGGGGGGGGACTAACTCCAACGAATGAAAACGAACAAAACGAAATTCTTAAAACGTTGAGGCATCAAAGAAATACTTTCTCTAGGGTAAATCACAATCCCTATAAATAGTCACATTAGCTTCTTTTTTTAACCCCCTCCCACTCACTTATGTCTTCCGTTTTTGTCTTTGCTTTCTTTGAGGAGAATTCCCCTTTCATTGTCTATGCAATGAAGAATGTGTCTCGTCCTGTTCACATTTTATTAGTGATTTGGTTTGCAGCGAGCTCGTGCGCTTCTGTTAATGAATTTTTTGTGTGTGTATTTTTTCAAGAAGATTCACGATGGAGGAAAAGAAAGGAACAGGAAAGCGTATCACAGGGAAGGCTTTTAATTGTCCCATACTTGGCAATCCAGAAGATTTACCTTCATCGAAGCTCCTCTCATACGAGGACGTTTTACGTTGTTGTTTCGAAGAAAGATTTGAGTTGGCGTTGGAAGCTAATTACACGACTGTCAACTTTTCTGTTGTTGCTGATTCAGTGGCAAGAAAAGTCGAAAGCTTGTTTGATATGGCCTCTATTCCCGCAGTAAGTCAAACAAGAATCGTACAAATGGTTAGTAGATACCATGACGTATACCAAAATTTGAAAAAGTCCTACAATAGAGATAAGGAAAAACAAAACTACAAGAATAAGCTGAGGAAATTCAAACAGGAAGCTACTAAACTTTTCGACGTTGCAGCTTGCAAATGCCCAATGACTTTCATTTGTTACTGTGGAAAAAGAACTATTGTTGCAAGTGCCAAATTTCTATTACTTGTGGCTGTGATAAATCGAGAAAAGTACCTGTAATAGAGCTAAGATTTTTTCATGACCAAAGAAATAACAGAATTGGTAACATAGATATCCAAGAAACAGAAAAACTTACTAATAGGCAATTCTGGAAGGAATGACAACGTGAACTCAATGCTTCTGGCATTTCGGAGTCTGAGAGTAAATCCCAGACACCCGCTGATTTAACTGATATCGCTTTTGAGGAGGATACTACAGAATCAGACAGTACTGATGAAATGTTTCTTCCATCAACACCTAATTTACCTTCCACTTCGCAGATGAGAAAAAAACTTGAATCTACTGCATTGGTTTGTGACAGGTATAATGTGTCTGACAGCAACTGCTGCAGTTGCTACTAGTGTTCTTCGGGATATAGGCATAATAACAGAGTCAGATATGTCAATGGTGATAGGCAAAAATAAAATAAGGAGGCAGAAGTCTCAGACAAGAAGATCATTGCAGTGTGACCTTAATACAATGATTCAAGGCTTATATTTTGACGGCTGTAAAGATGATGCACTGGTCATGGAACCGATCCATAAAAAGTATTTTCGTAGAGTCGTGAAAGAGGAGCACATTTCTCTGATTCAGGAGCCAAGATCAAATTATATCAGCCAAATTATACTCCCCATTCAGGTACGGCCTCAGAAATCAGTTCTAGTATTATTTCATACTTATCTCAGCAAAACATATCCTTAGGTGAATCGGATGTTGTCGGATGTGACGGAACAGCAACAAACACTGGTTGTAGGAACGAAATAATACTGAAGTTGGAACTGCATCTTCGCAGACCCTACAATGGTCTGTTTGTCTTTTGCATTTTAATGAATTGCCATTCCGACATTTGTTTGAGTATTTGGATGGGAAAATTACAGGGACCGAACACATTTTCCGGACCTATTGGCAAGGCACTTCATGACTGCAAAAATTTACCAATTGTTAAGTTTGTAAGCATTGAGTGTGAAGTTCCTCTTCTAGATGAAGCAGTTCTAAGTAAAGATTAAAAATATCTTATCAACATATCTCGAGCTATACAAAAGGGATTTTGTCCACCAGATCTTGCTGTTTCTGATCATAGGCTTCTATCTAATTCTAAATGGTTGACGGCTACTAATAATGTTCTAAGGTTGTACATATCATCAAAAGAACCCACATGAACTGGAACAGATATTTACATTCCTTTTGAAGTGCTATATTCCAGTTGGGTTTGCTATTAAGAAGAAGAGTTCTTTCATAGATGGACTAAAAACATGTTTTCAAGGCAATACAATTATCAAGGTACTTACCTGAAAATCTTCTACAATTAATAGATCCAGTGATACAGCGCAATGGATTTTTTGCCCATCCTGAAAACTTGATCATAGCAATGGTGTTTGACGAAAGGAAGAATATAAGGGAATTTGGTTTGAGGCGCCTTCTAAAAGCACAATAAAGTCTTTCCGTGGAGAAAATGGTGCGCACTTTTTTGCCTCCTACTATCAATTTTTCTGCCACAGATTATTCTGAGTTGATCGACTGGAACTCTTGTATTGTAAGCTGACTCCACCACCTATCTTGCGCAATATCAGCTCGGATTTCGTCGACGCACTTATCAAATCAGATACTGTACCAGATTGGAACGTGCACCATTTCCCTTGTCACACACAAGTGGTAGAGCGATGCATTAAGCTTGTCACAGAGGCAGCAAAAAAGGTTTGTGGCTCAGAAACCCGGGATGGTTTGATTCAATCCACACTTCTATCCAGGAATATTATGCCTGAATTTAACCATAAAAGAGAATTTAATCTTGTAGAAATAAAGGAGCACAAATAAATATTTCTGTGCAAAAAGAACCCTTGCCGATGGTTGGATGGTTGGGAAGGGTGAGGGTGGAACTCGACGTGCATCCACCTTCGCGCGGCGAGTTCTGAGTCATTTTAATGAGCTAAGAGCTGCACACTTTGTAATGTATGTGTGAGGGGTTAATCGCGATGTCCCACTTCATAGTCAGTTGAACCTTACTGCTATATTGGTCGAAGTGTAATTTTGGGTGAAATGCTCCCTCCCACCTCCTTCCCCCCTTCGACTTAGAATATCATAATTATGACAAATGATTTCTTTAGTGCTCATATGTCATATATTGATAGACCATAAAAAATATAAATCTCAGAAGCAATGTTTTAGAAAAATGGAAAAATGAATAAAAATGGTAACATTTTCGAAACTTTGACCTTGATGCGCAAGGGTCAAATATTTTTTTATTTCAAAAATTTTTGCTTCTTTTGGTTTCTATTGACCTATAGCAACTTTTCCGCACTATTAGATTTTGATCTAAAAAACTTTATTTTTTTCGGCCCACTCTAATGTGCATTGCCCCGTTGCATTTCTCCAAGTTTTGGAACATCCTGATTTCAAAAAAGTGTTCTAGAAAAAATGTGTGTGTGTGTGTGTGGTCAGCATAACTCCCGAACAAAATGACCTGCAATGTTCAAATTTGGTGTGCGAGTTGGTGTTGGCCCAGGAACCAACCATTAAGGTTTTCGTCAAAATCGCGCATACGCACAAGGTAGCTCCCGTTAAAAAATTCATGTTTTTCAGTAATTGCTAAAATACGACTAACGATTTTCGTCCATCAACGATTGATTTTTTCTCGTTTCACGCACAAGCAAGGACGATGTCTATCGAATAAAACCACCAATTTTGCCATTTCGGCGTGTTTTTTTTTTTTCTTTCTTTTTTTCTTTTGTTCTCATGTAAAAATTGTTACCAACGATATCGCCAAACTGACCATTTTTATTTAAATAAGTGACAATAAGAGAAAGGTAAGTGAAACCACATTAAATTTTACTGCAATGACCAATATTATATGGTATAATTGAAAGTTATGCGATGTTTCACTCCCTTAGTTTACTTTCAATTACCCATATGTGTACATAGGGTAATGGGTAATGAAAGTCTAGCATTCGGTCAAACCAAAAATTTAATTTTTTTTTTCTTTTCTTTTTAATGCGCATAGAGTTGAAATCATGAAGAATCGTGTTTTTCAGCAATTGCTAAAAAAACGGCTCTAACGATTTTGATTAAAATCTCTGTGATAATTCCTCCTAATGTACTCTGATCGTCAACACTTTCGAAATTTCCGAAGAAATGCAATAACAGCTTAAAAAGTTGGAAAATGAATGTCTTTAACACAGAGCTCTCTGTCCATAAGCATCGCCCATCCACGATTGATTTTTTTCTGTTTCACGTACAAGAAAGGACAATGTACTCTGTTCCAATACAGTTTTATTAGAGTATTAAAAAGAAATCAAACTTCTATCAATTTTTAATTAACTTTTGATATCCGTTGATAGCATTCTTAACCTATTTTACACTAAACAATCATCAGCTACTTAAAAGAGAGTCTCAAGAGTTTGCACTTGCACTCTCCTGACTGAGGAAAAATTAAACATAAGTGGAGAAAATTTCAAAATTCATAAGAAATTTTTTTTATATAAATATCAAATTATTCATTTCCGAGCAGAAAATTCATGTTCAACTATTAATTAGCATGTTACTTACGAAATCTCATAATCATTTTTGAAGAATCAAGAATTGATCGCTAACTTGAGCTGCTTGTTCCTGTATCTGATTCACTTGTTCTTACAAACAATCCTACCAACGTCCATGTACACAATTGATTAAGGGATTTCAGTAAATAAACAAAGTGATTAACATAATTATATTTATTTCTCACTCATGTTTGTTACATCATGCCATAGTGTAGAGTTTTCAAAAATATAGTTGTCTCCTCCCCTTTCACACATGCCAGCCCATACTGAAGCAACGGGCGATAATGGGAGGAAACAGAGGTGATAAAGAAAAATATTTGATACGTGCGTATGTGAAGAAATTAGTGACACTTGCTTACATAACAATAACTTAGTATAATCAAACGTATAACATAACATAAACAGGGGTGTTTGAGTACATGATGTGTTTATCCATGTTTTACTCTCTCTCCCCTCTGACATTCATTTACTCTTTTCAAATATGCCTAAACCTTCTAGTTTCTTCTTTTCGACTATTAATAATTAACTACATTAATAAAAAAAACGTTATATAATTCTTTAAGATTCTTAACTAAAATAAATTAAAAGTACTTTTAATGAACTATTTTTCTTTTCTTTTTTTGTACTAAAAGGTCAAACACTATGAAAACTCGATCCGACCTCAAGAAATTGCAATTGCACACAAAAATTTTCATTGCATATAAAGGATTTATATTAAAAACTTTGTTTTTAAGTGTTATATTTTCATTATTTGGACGAATACGTATACATCCAAACGAAAAAAAAAAATCCCGAATGAAGCTTCTTTCTTGAATTAATAAAAACAATACCAGTTTTTAAAAAATAAATATTTGAACGTTTATCACTCTCTTCTTGCAACCTCCTCCTCCCCTCCCGTCCCCCATGGGCTCCCCCTTCTCCAGCTAATATTTCTTAAGTATTACTTATCTTAAATTAAAAATATTCCTTGAAAACTTACCATAATTTTTGTTTCCCTACAAAAAGTGGAATTATTGTAAGAAAGGAAAAAAGAAAGTAAACTTCCAAAAAGGTATGGAGGATTTTTGTGTATATTTGTAAACAGAAACTATTCGCAGTAAT
Organism: Linyphia triangularis; assembly: GCA_963978545.1. NCBI lineage: Eukaryota > Metazoa > Arthropoda > Arachnida > Araneae > Linyphiidae > Linyphia > Linyphia triangularis. The sequence goes on along the minus strand of OZ021725.1, from coordinate 72,334,315 downwards.
CAAAATATTTGTATCGTTCCTTTTCTTTTAAGTTGGTATCCAAACTCAGCTTCAGTTTCAATCGCAAAGAATATGAACAATAGTGCATTCATAAAATTTTTCATTGTAGCTAGTATCAAACACGGCATGGCTTTGTGCGATATAATTCTGTTCTCTTTGAGAAGAAGAGATAGGGGATGAGAGAGGGGGGGCAGAAGAATTTGTTATTGAAAGGGTTTTTTTTAACTGTGATAAATAAAAATAAAAGTACTTGCATGTTTATATCTCTATTTCTTTCAAAGTAAATTTTTACTTTGAAAAAAAATGACTACTTCAAAACTAACACATAATCAGCACAGCATACGTAAAAAGAAAACTGACATTCAGAATCCCTGGCTAATAGTATGAAAGAATAAAGCTATTTATAACATATTTTTTTTTTAAACTTTTTATTTAAAGACTTATAATTAAATAAATATTGTAGCCAAATTAAAAATTCTCCATAGGGACATGTGTATACCTCCCTGTTAGCGATATGCACCTCCCTGCAAATAATCCTGTCGGCGCTTATTGACAATATAATTGCATTTCAAAATACAATAATTATTAAAAACGTTTTGTTAATAGATTTTTAAATACTTTTTAACATATTTTCCTAACCAAAAAAGAAAATAGGATTTTACTTCCTTTTGAAAAGTATATTATAGTAAAACTTAATTCTTTTGAGCAATTTAACATATGAATTTACTTCTTCAAAATAGTTACTTCCTGTACATATTTTTTACCAAAACTGCTGGATTGAATTTAATGATTTTTTTAGTTTAGTTTAGTTTTCTCAGTAATAAATTCTGCAAATATTACTCTTTTTATTAATAATAATCGTTTGTTCCCTGAAGGAAAGTATAATACTAATTTTCTCTAAACAGGACTAAAAATGAAATGTATTACTTTACCAATAAACCAAATTATAATATTATTTATATGTAAAAAAAAATATTATATATATATATATATATATTTCTGTTTCATTAGGATAGAGGTTCATATATATATATATATATATATATATATATATATATATATATATATATATATATATATATATATATATATATATATATATATATATATATATATATATATATATATATATATATATATATATATATATATATATATATATATATATATATATATATATATATATATATATATATATATATATATATATATATATATATATATATATATATATATATATGAACCTCTATTCTAATGAAGCAGAAATCAAGTTTTTCACAAAGCAAATTATTCTCAACTAACTCACTACCCTTATGAACTTCGAATTTAGCAACAAAATATTCAGATCTATGAAAAAGCAAACCATAATTTTCGGCACAAAAATCCAAACTAAGTAAGGAGTAGTACCTGCGGAGGTGTTTTTTTTTTTTTGGGGGGGGGGGCGGGTATTCTAATCGTCAATGTTATTATCTTGAGGAAGGAGAAGTTGCGCTTATGATCTTCTAAAGAAGAGAATAGAGAAACGTCACAGTCAACATGAGATTTTTAAAAAACCTCCCCCATTTCCCTTTCCCACCTTTAAAGGTTATGATCGGAATGTGAGATCTACTGATCCAATTTGAAATATTTTTAAAGGTGTTTTGACAAATCTCACTTATCTGAAACACGATATCTTTCCGATGTTTCGTCTATAAAGCGGTGAAATCGAGGATAGGCGGGAAAGGATAGTCACTACTTCTAATCGACTGAAACCTGGATGTAAGTCGGATAACGTCAGACCTCAGCTATTTGACTACAGGAAACGTCAAGAAATTTAGATAGTATTATAACAACAAACCTTTCAATAGTTTTCCAATTATTATTTTGTTGCAATAAATACGATATTGCCTTCCAATTTACATGGCATGCATTATGTCGGTAATACATTTGTGGTGGTCTCATGTACAAATGACGGATACAACACCTAGGCACTAGTGGTCACTTTTACCTAGTGGGTAGCGCGCCTGTCTTTTGATCTAGGTGTGCCGTGTTCGACTCTCCATTACCGCACACCGTTGCACATTTTTAATAAATGAAGTTATTTATAGAGAAGTCATTTATAGAGTTCTACTTAACATTAATTGCAATAATTTGGCAAAATGAAATAGAAATATTTTCAACAGAATTGTACTCTTCTTCCATTTCACTCAACTTCACGTTCGTAATAAGTAAAAATAAATCTCGTTGAATAACCTAATAAAATGTATTTTTTATTTTTATCTTTAACAAAAAAATAAGCAAGTTTTATTCGAAATTGAAACTTCTTGCCAGACCAGTGGTGTACCGAAGGAATGTATTTGATAAAAGGGGACTCATGTTTCGGATGTTAAAATTTAGACGTTTTGAAATTTTTTGTAAGACTTTCAATTCCTATGACGTACAATACATACTTTATGTAAATGACGTTTAATGGGCATATCATGGTTTTTGAGGCGTTATCTGACGTACTAAATATATGTCTCCTACTGTAACACCTCAGAGTTATCTATTAATTCGAAGAGTAAGTAATTATTGTCAATTTCTGCCTGAGAATATAGTTTGTACTTATCTGGTGACTGAATTTAAAAACTTACGACAGTTGATTTGATGATTTATATAATTAAATGTACTGATTTGAAATTGAAGGAAAATTATTCATTCTGTAGAGAATTTGTGGAAATTGATACTTGTGCAACAGAATGGGGTACAGGAGATATGTTCAGATTTAATTTCATTTAGAAGCTGTAAGTGACAATATCAACTTAAATGTTCCTGCGATAAAGGAATTTACTTACACCAATTTAAAGTTGCCGACCGCCAACTTGAGCTGAATTGTGACCAGGATTTTTTAATACTATTGACGATTTTAATTATTTATATTTTTTTTCTATTCAATATGTTTTAAAACATCCATCTTGGCACTTTTAAAGGAATTGATGAAATTTTGGAAATTTGCCGAGTGCCGTCTTTCTTTTCTAAAAACTTTGGCGGGGTGAGATAACAAAGATATCTATGATTTGTGTTTGCAAGATACCTTTTTCATTTGTGTACGCAGTGCCGTAAGGCCCAAGGCCTATTAGATCGTATAGTGAAGTACAAAGGAAATGCATGCAAATAGCAAAGAACCACAGAGATGTGCTCGATAGATAACGCAACCATTTATTAATACAACGCAAAACATTAAGAAACAAACAAGCAATTTAAGAATACAATTAAATAGTTATTTAACTTCCTCAAAAACCAAGCACAAAGCCGGTTGAAATCCTAATAAAAGTAAATATCTGGCCGAGGGTAAGTAAGGAAAGTGTAAAAGACTCACAGTTTGCTGTCTGGGCTAGGGATACCTCTGTCAGGGGCGCACATCGTCAGGGGCGTATATCGGGTTGTCAGCGGACTGTATCAGAAATACCTCCGATCCTTTCTCCGGTCTCCTTCGTCTTTTTGGTTTGTCACCGTTAGTCCACCTTAGCATCCAGCCACCATCCTGCTCACTTCCATCATCCCTTCTCTCCCTTTTTCTGACCCGTGCTTTGCACCCCCCCCCCCCCTAACAAGGGCAGCTCCCCCCGACAAAAGCCCTCTCATTTGCTGTGAGTCCAGCGACGTGTGAGTCCTACATTGGTGCATTTCCCCAACAAACAGATGTTGGTTAACTTGAAGCGTGAGAAAAATCCGCCTCCTTGATTTAGAAAAATGTGTAACATACACAAATAATTGAAGGGGATGTGTAGAGTTTGCCTAATGCAAAACCCCTTAGAGTTTATGAAATAAATGTCATATACATTATGACATCACTCCCCTCCTTTCAATTTTTAAAAATTACCAGAAAGAGCGGGTTGAACAAAATCAGAGAGTTAAAAAAAATTTAAAACTTCACCAATAATACACTCGGCCTGTAAATAAAAAATAGGTATATAAAATAATGCAGTTCAAATCATATAAGAATTCAATAACATGTTATAATTCCTGAAAAAGAAAAAGTTTATATTGCAGTGGTTTGTGATCGGTCAAAACAACAAATTCATTGCCAAATAAATAGCTATGGAAATATAGGATCGCTTTGTAGATCGCTAGTAACTCCAAATGGATAGCCGGAAGATTCGATTCAACATTTGTGTTTTTCTTCGAGAAATACGCCACTGGACATAACTTGTCATTATGCAACTGGTTTAGTGTAGCTGCGACAGCCACTTTGCTTGCGTCGGTATTTAGAAAAAATTGCTTTTTTAAGTCAATTTGCCTTAGGAAAGGTTTACAAAAGAATTGCCTTTGTAATCCTTGAAACGCCTCTTCGTGTCTGTCAGTCCAAATGAATTTTACGTTTTTTTTTGTTAGTTCTTCAAGTATTGCAGTGTACTCTGCGTATTTTTGAATGTGTTCCCTATAAAAATTGGTTAGCCCATTAAATCTCCTGAGTTGCCTCAAATTAGTTGGAGACGGGAATTCGAGGATCTTTTCAGTATTTTGTACCGTAGGTGATATGCCTTGCTGAGAAATCTCGAATCCAAGATAAGTGATTTTCTCTTTGAAGAAATCACATTTCGTTGCCTTAAGAGTGAGATTGTGTTTTTTTAGCCTTTCGAATACCAGCGTGATTTTATGCACCATTTCTTCAAACGTCATAGATGGTATTACTACATCATCAATATACCATCTCACTCCAATTTCATCTAAACCCTGTAGTACTTCATCCATTAAATTCTGGAAAATGGATGACGATGAAACAAGTCCGAACGGTAAACGCAAAAACTTGAATGTCCCTGCCTCACATGAAAATCCCACTTTATCACTATGTTCCGCGAAATCCGTTTGGGTAAACGCGAAACCTAGATCTAAAATTGTCAAGTATTTATATCCACTGAGTGAAACGACAAGATCTTTGATATGTGGCAAAATTTGTGTTGTTTTCTCAACTCCAGCGTTTAATAATCGCAGATCGAGGCACATGCGGAAATCGAAATTTTTGCTGTCCTTGCCCATGCTCTTTTTTTTAACTAACAACAGCGGCGCTAAGAAATTGGTATTGGAGCGTGCAATAATTTCTGCATCCAAAAGCGCCTGAATGTGTTTTTTTGCCTCGTCTCTAAGGATATGGGGAATCGGGTAAGGCTTACAAGCAACGGCCGAGTCATGTTTCAATTTCAATTGTGGTTTGACAGCGTCACAATGCCCCAAGGATTTCATAGATTTAGAAAAAACCATATAATAGTTTTCCAGAATTTTGCTAACTTCCAAATATTGTGATTCACTTAAATGGGTCAATTTGAAGTCATTCAAAGAAAATTCTTGTTTTCTTAGTTCCTTAATTTCAGATGTAGCTTGTATTAAATTAATTTGATTCTCCCTATTCTCAAAATTTAAAACCTCTTTAGCCATTACAAAATCACTTTCCACTTTACCCAAAATCATGTGTTTGTTTAGGTGCAAAATTTGATCTGAATTGTTTTTAATGATAGTAGAAAAGGAGTTATTTTTAACAACATTAATTGAAGCCCCCATTTCCAAATCTTCTATAATGTCAATTGGAGTAAACACGACCTCCAAATTGTCTTCCAATATTTGTCTTTTGACCTTAAGTTGAACGATCGTAGTCTCTAATGGGTCGAGTACCACTTTTCGTGATAGTTGTACTACATTGCATTCCCTATCATAAAACTTGGGGTCATGGTTTGCTTTTAAGAACTCGACCGAAGAGCCATCAAGAAAGTCCAGTTTACCCTCACGTAGATTCAGATTAATTTTATTTTCCTTGAAAAAACTTATGCCCAAAATTGCATCAAAATCCTGAGAAATATTTTCTCGTGTAATGAAAAATGTGTCCCTTAACATTTTGTTTCCCAATTTAATTGAGATCTCAGCGCAATTGGTGTAAAAGAGAGTAGAACCCGTGATAGTCTTAATAACTACCCTAGAGGCCAAATGTTTAATCCTATCATAACCCTTCAGTTTTGCGTAAATATTTCCAGATAGCACATTCAAATTTGCCCCCGTGTCAGCCAAAGCCTTGACATTAATGTTTCCAATTTTCATATTAACAGTCGGTAATTTTAAGTTCTGTGCCCCCGAGGAATCCGAATCCAAAACATTAAAGACCACTTTCGTCTCTCTGGTAGTTGTGTTATCATCTAAATTTTGACCGTTTGTTACGTTTGATAATCCTCCTCTCCTTCCGTTTCTAAAAAATAAGCATTTCTTTGCTGTGGTGCTCTATACTGGTTTCCATCACGCATATATCTACCTCTTGCCACGTTACCCCTGGGGTTGTTTGGGAAATTTTGGCGTTGTGTGTTGTGGTATTGTCCTCTGTGTGATTGGAAATTGCCTCTCTGAGTGTGATAATTTCCCCTATGCGGTTGATAATTTCCCCTATGCGGTTGATAATTTCCCCTTCTTTGGTTGCCAAAATGACTTGCGCCCGTGTATGTTGTTTCCTGATTAGCACTGTGACTATTTTGAACGTTCGGGATTAAATTCCGAATATTCCCGCAATTTGCGCTAAAATGTGTTCGTTCGCCGCAAAATAAGCACTGGATCGACGGACCACTCGGATTGTTACTACCCAACTGCATTGCATTAACCCTTTGAGTTAACTCGTCCATTGAGTCCGCTTGATGTGTGTCTTGAAAACTGGATTGACTGCCCCTTATTGCATGTATTCTTAACCTCGCAACGGTGTCGATTGCAAGTTGTGCATTCTTCGCTATCTCCACTGCCTCTGAAAAACTTTTAGGGTTCGCCCTTACGACATCTTTTTGGATTTCTGGCAAAAGTGCACTTATGAACTTTGAAAGTCTTAATCTGTCAATAATCCGCCTAGTGTTTTCCGAGGTTTCACCTTGTGTTGTCCCCAAATAATTATTAGTGGTGACGATTAATCTATGCGCAAAAGTTTTAACGTCTTCGTGTTCCCTCATGACACCAGTTAGAGAATTGCATTTGTCCTTCGCTAATTCCCTGTTCATTCTTAAAGAAATCGGCAATGCTGTTTCTAACTAACTCATAATCCTGTGAGTTTATCAACTCTCGATCTGACATTAAGAACTGAAGAGCATTCCCCTTTAATTTCGATTTTAAAATAGTGAGCTTTTCATGTGGAGTCCAGTTTGCAATATCAGCGATTTCCTCAAATTGTTTAAAAAAAAATTCCGTCTCCTGTCGGTCACCCTCAAAATTGGATGAAATCAAAGCCAAACCGTTTATTGGATTTGTCCTTTCCATGTTTATAACCTTATTTTTTGCCTCACTGTTTTTTTTTTCTCGGGTGGTGCTGCAGAGCCTTGCCTGCCTGCTTCGTGTATTGACACCGCTTGTATTGATCTTTTTCTTCCCTCTATACATTAGCAAAAAAAAAATTATTTCCCTTAGATATTCCTACTCGAAAAAAAAATAGATGGATCTGTCATCAATCAAACACATCCTGTTTTCAAAGATCGAAATCCTGGTCGCGTAACCAAATATGCCGTAAGGCCCAAGGCCTATTAGATCGTATAGTGAAGTACAAAGGAAATGCATGCAAATAGCAAAGAACCACAGAGATGTGCTCGATAGATAACGCAACCATTTATTAATACAACGCAAAACATTAAGAAACAAACAAGCAATTTAAGAATACAATTAAATAGTTATTTAACTTCCTCAAAAACCAAGCACAAAGCCGGTTGAAATCCTAATAAAAGTAAATATCTGGCCGAGGGTAAGTAAGGAAAGTGTAAAAGACTCACAGTTTGCTGTCTGGGCTAGGGATACCTCTGTCAGGGGCGCACATCGTCAGGGGCGTATATCGGGTTGTCAGCGGACTGTATCAGAAATACCTCCGATCCTTTCTCCGGTCTCCTTCGTCTTTTTGGTTTGTCACCGTTAGTCCACCTTAGCATCCAGCCACCATCCTGCTCACTTCCATCATCCCTTCTCTCCCTTTTTCTGACCCGTGCTTTGCACCCCCCCCCCCTAACAAGGGCAGCTCCCCCCGACAAAAGCCCTCTCATTTGCTGTGAGTCCAGCGACGTGTGAGTCCTACATTGGTGCATTTCCCCAACAAACAGATGTTGGTTAACTTGAAGCGTGAGAAAAATCCGCCTCCTTGATTTAGAAAAATGTGTAACATACACAAATAATTGAAGGGGATGTGTAGAGTTTGCCTAATGCAAAACCCCTTAGAGTTTATGAAATAAATGTCATATACATTATGACACGCAGTCCATCAATGTAGGCGGGGGAAAAGACACCGACTCCCTTATAATATACTTCTAGAGTAAAAATTCCGATTCTTGAAACTCGGGTCGGTAATTTTAATATTTCTGTTCGACATTTTTTTTTTTTTTATATATTTTTTTTTTTATTATTTAATTTGATTTTATTGTGGATCGACTTTAAAAGAAGGGCTCGATAAAATTTCGAAAATTTGCCGACTGTTCAACTTTCTAAAACTTTGGGAGGGGGAGGGGGGCGAAACGCCCCCTTCGCCCCCAGTTCGCGTCGTCCATGGGCCCATGCCATAACTGTCGGAGCCCCAAACATTCATTTCATTGCTTCGCAGTTCGCTATCGCTACTGAATGGTGAATTTCTTTCATTCAATTCTTTTACTACTTTAAACGGCATTTCAATTATCTGCTGAAAGAAGTCCGAATATATAAAACTAGGTAATAAGTGATCTCCATTCGTCATTCTTTATATTTTAAGGACTACATTTTTCTGTTAACTTGTATTATTTTGTTAAATGCTTCCACCAAAGCATGTAGGTACCTGTAAACTTGTTGTAACAGTTTATTCTTTTATTTGTAACTTAAAAAATGTTTGTTTTAAAAAGTATCAATAACATTTCTGATTTTAGGGCATAGAATATTGGGACATCACCAAATTGTTATTAGCACATGGTTACTTAAATGTATACTTTTAGGAAATTGTTACTTTTCAAAACTTTTCCCAAGTTAAAATTAATTACACTAACATACGTTTCAAAATCCTCATCATCAACTACTAATATAACTTATGTGGACTAAGGATGACTATAATATTTATTTTTATGGAAAACATTATTATTTACCATGCTTTATTTAAATTGTATTCCCTTGTTTGGATTGGTAATAGAATACTAATAAAAATACTACTCAACGTAAATTTACTTGGCACAATTTCTGAAAATTATTGACACGAGGCATACAATATCCATAGCGTTGGCGGGATTTAATGTTGCCACAGTTTCCATTTTCACATTGGTGTGATTAATATTGCTGAGTTCAAGGTTTAAAAATATATATACTTTATCGTGTATTGACCATGTATTGTCAAAACTTGCCTAATCAAAGGTGCATCGTTTATTAAGAAAATTGAAAGTTTAAGATATTTAAACAAATAAAAACAAAAATTACTATTTTACAAATACTAATAATATTTTACTATTTACAGACACGCCACGGAAGTGTGCTGTTCATAGGTGTAACTCTAACGGTAAAGGCTTACCGTACACTACACTCTTCTATTTCTTAAGGATGCCGAAAACAGAAAAAAGCGGATTCGATCTATACACAAAGAAGATTTTGAGCCGACTGCGGAATCTGTTGTTTGTATTAAGCATTTTCATGACCAGTTCATAATACGAGAGGATCAAGTTCGTTGCGATGATAGAAGCTGGTTATGCGAACAACTATCAAAACCGAAACTGTCTCCGGATGCATATTCTGATGGCAGATGAGTGGGGGCAACTACAATGTGTCTGTCCCGGAAATCTTGGAAAACAAGAGGAAATTTAAGATAATAAGTCTTCTCAAGATGAATTCGTCTCAGAACGGTGTGTTTTCTATAAAAAACTTCATGCATGATATGCAGTGTAACGAGTCTACCTGTTCAGTAAGTAATAGTGATTAAGAGTTTTTTGGAAATATTACTTATGAATTTATGTTCATTTTGATGAGAATGAGATACTAGTAATTATTTATATATCGGGATATGTTGCTCGCCAAATTTCTTGTTGTAGCGAATGCATACAAAAATTTTGCAGTGATCGTGCCATGATTTCCTGTATAAATATGTGGAGGTGCTTGATTGTGGGGGTCTAACTTACCCTACACGGCTTACTGTTCATTACTGTATGCGTACGTTAAAGGTGTTTAATGTTATGCTCTGTGAATATTACGAAAATAAATTTCGAAGTTTGTCACGCCAGCGGGACTAAATTATTAAACTAACTCTGCAGTTCTTATCATCGGATGAAACTGATGATATTTCATGTGTATGTGGAAAAACTGCATTGGATTTAGGAATACAGTGTGTAAAAATAATGTCCAATATTTTGCTGAACAATTATTGCAAAATAAAAAATAACAATTTAGATGAAATGAAGAAGAAAAAAGAAAAAAAATCTATGAAGTGTGATAAACGCAAGTTAAGTTTTATGAAAAAGTAGTATTTATTAAATATATTGTTTTAAAATGTATATTTTGTGTAATAAATTTTTTTTAAATATAGTGTTTTCTTTTTTTATACATAAAATTATTTTAAATTTGAAAAGCATCTATGATTCTAACTTATGCAAAATATGTTAAGTTTTTTCTTATATATACCAACTTTTCTATGAAAACCTCTTTTATAAAGTCATGAAGTTATAAGTAAAAAAATTAAAATAGATTTAAATGTGTTTTCAAGTTGAATTGATAGCGACTTTTTGGTTATTAAATGCTTTCATGGTAATGTTTGTTTATATAAAAAAAAACTAATTTCCAGCTGATTTATAGCTTAAGCACCTAAAATGTATTGAAAATGAATGTGTAATTCAAATCTAGTTCAGTCAATCTAGTTATCAACTGAAATAGACATAAATATATATATATTTAATACATAAGATCATTGCTTTGATTTGGTTACGATCAATGGCCCCGTTTCGTGACGTCACCAGCACCAGGTTTCAGCCTGTTACACATCGAGACAGCCTTGGGTTGGTCCAATTCAACTTTTCTGAACAATCCCCCAGTATATAGATCCAGGTGTCTTTTTTAAAACTGTGGACTCCGGTACAATTAACGATGTGGTCCGACTGATTGTTCCACTTATCAATTACTCTATTGTAAAAATAATGATTCCTATTCTCCAAGTTAGAATGCGAATTTGGTTGGAAATTATTGAATTTTAGCCTATAGAAAAGTAAACATCTGTTTTGTGATGAATCTCAACTCACAAACGTTGATATTAGAAGTTTTAACTAAAATATAAAGCAGTTTATCGCGTGATCAGCAGACAAAAAATTATTATCAAAGGATGGAAGAGAAAAACTTTTGAATAAAGAAGTTATTGTAATTTTAGTATTTCGTGTATATATTTTTCTGCAATTTTTTTTTTTTTTTTTTTTTTTTTTTTTTTTATATATATATCACTCTCTTTTGAAATTTCACGTTACACAAAGAGAAGTGAATTATTTCCATCGATAAGATTTAATTGAATACTAACATTTAAAAATGAAGAAAGCTTGAAAATCAACTCCATGAAACTCTAAAAGTAAAAGTTAACAGCTTACATTTACAGTAATGTTGCTTACCACTTTTTAATATTTGTATAACTATCTCTTTTGATGCTGGGCAATTAACGTCATGGATTTTCTCGATACTTGAAAATAAGATTTATTTGTGATAAAACGAACCAATGGTTTATCTGTTAAAAATGCATATGAACATGCATACATACAGTCATACAAAAATACATAGTCATGGTCTCTAGATAGTAATGAAGATTCACAGAAGTTAGAAACCAACTACTACCAAACTTATAATATCCTTAATAGTATCATCAGGTTAATACAAGATTTCTACATTTACACGTATGTACAATTAAAAAAAAAATGGATTAAATTTGATAAGATCTTATTGGCCTATATTAGTCTTATAATCTGATTTGTTACTTGTTTAAAAAATAAAAATTGCTATTCGTCTTATATCTATCAAAGTACAGAATCATTACTTTTAAAATAGATTTTACTATTCTTGCTTGGTCTTTCATTCACAAACTTTTTTGATGGTAGGTATATTGAATCGAAAAGAACTGACGATGAGCGTGTGGGGTTTTGCCAAGAAACAGTTGCTGCTGTCCATGTTGACGGGCGTACCACAGATCATCGGAGTCAGAGGAAGAGGAAGGAAATTGCTGAAATCTTTGGTTCTGTTGGTGTGCTTGCTTGGATGTGTCTACCAGATATTGTCTTTCATGGCAGTGTACTGGAGTTATCCAGTCATTGTGGATGTTTTTGTATCCAATCCCAATCGCATCACGCCGCCTGCATTCACAATTTGTGAATATAATGGGTAAGTATGTTGCATTTATTCTGTTGGAAAACTGCTTCCAATAAGGGAATCTATGACAAAAAAAATTAGGCTTAAAATCTAGATGTTTTAAAATCTAAATCATAAAATCTAGGCTAAAATCATTCAAGAGAACTAGGTCTTATTCAAGTGAATTGGGTATTAATAAAAACCAAATAAACGTTTTTAATTTATACATTAAAAGTACAAAACTGAAAATGGTCAACAGAAAGATTCCTTTCTACGAATTAAAAGCTTTTAAAACATATTTAAGTATTATAAGAGAAAAAATTTTTCATCTGACTTCTCCAATCGTTAAGGTAAATAAATAAAAATACAGATTTGATATTACATAAGTATAAATTTGACCTTAAAATTGAAATATATTTATTAAATCTATTATGAAATAAATGCGACATATTTAATATAACTATCCCTAAAAAAAACTTTTAAAAAGTAGAAAGAAAAAAAAAGGAAACAGAAGAAAAAAAAACCCGCCAACCTCAAAAACACAAAAAACTTTCTTGCAAGAAAAAAATTACAAACACGATGAAAAGCTGTAGCTACAAGAACAGTGATATAAACGTTTCATTGAAGCGTCCTAAAAATGTTCATTAAAAAAAAATTGAATTTATTTAAGTTATGATCAATAAAAATCACTTGGAATTAAAGCAAGAAATAATCTAAAACAAGATCTCTTAATAAATTAAGTGTAGTTTTCAAAGGTTGAATTCAGAGGACATCAATCGTTAATGCAAATCTCTTTTAAACTAAACAAAAGAAAACAAGTTGTTTTTAAGAGACAGTTATTTCATATTTATAAAAGAAAAATATAGTGAGAAAAAAAAAAATATTTGAAAAATCTAAAATGTTAAGATTTATTGCAAAAGTACAAAAATAATGTTTTACAAAAATGAAAAATCTTATAAAAGCTTTACAATGCAATATAAAAAATATTTTTTAGCACGAAGTGCAAAAGAAAGAATTCTATATTCTTTCACTAAACATCAATTATGAACTTTATTCAATCAGTGCTAGATGTGTGGGTAGACGAGGGTTGACATGGCCCTCCACTTTTCAAGAAAATACTCATGCGTTCCCCTCCCCCACTTTTAAAAATACTCAATCCGCCTAAAAACTACTAATGAAAAATAACATTAAACCTTAAATGTAGTGACACTGAGAAAAAGTGATTTTTTTTTTTTTTTTTACATTTGAAAACCTTTAAACTCTTTATGATATCTATCATACTATTATAAAAACGTATTATACTACTTTGTATAACGATATAAGTACTTTTATTAACAAAATACTGTTACACTTGGTCAACTTTTAACTTTGGATGAACTTTCTTTTAACTTAAATATCTATTCTTGTTTCATATAAAGACAAGCTATTTTTTAAAAAAACATTTTAAAGTTCTCTATTAATTTAATTTCATGAAAGTATGCACATTTATAAGCACTATTTAAATCTAAATAAGCAGTAACGTATTTAATTTTGAATTATTACTTCACTTAATCGCTTACTCACAAGTAAAAAAACTCAGTAGCAGAATATTCATTAAAATAACAATAAATGTTGGACCCTTGTTCAATGTTAGTGTTAGGAAGTATAAATTATTTCCTTACTTTCGTAACTTATAATAATATTTTTATTATAAGTTACGAAATTATAAAATTTATCATTGAAGATGGGGAGGGAAGAATGGGGGGGGGGGATGCACTTGTCACCAACTTTTGGGCTTCCCTCCACTTTTTTTTTCGCCACCTACCACTGCATTTAATTAAAATTTATGTCTCTAAAGTAGCAAGATCAAAACAATGTAACAGCAAATGGGGGGGAAAATATAATAATAAATAAATAAATATTTTGGTTCTGACGGCATATTTTCATTAAATTATTTTATAGAAATAACGTTGACGATCATAACTATCTTAAAGAATGGATACAGATTTTTTTAATCCCTTAAATTAACTTCAATTTTATTTAATTAAGAGTTTGTGGTGAGCAAAATCTTTGGATATCTAATAGGATTATAGCTCTGAAATTTTCAACATTAGTTTTGGCCTTTTAATCGGACTTATAAAAAACAGAATTTTAAATTTTTATTTTGTTCTTTTTAATTTAATTTTTTTAATTAATTAATAAACATTTTTCAAAACGACTACTATAATTGGACTACTGCTGGGAAATTTTCAACATAAGTTATTTTGGTCTTCTAATTGTGTACAACACAAACAGAATGTTAAAATTTTAATTAGTTCTTTTTTAATTAATTTTTTTAATTAATTAATAAATATGTTACAAAACGACTACTAATAGGGCTCTGAAATTTTCAACAAAAGTAGTTTTGGCCTTCTAATTAGACTTTAGAAAAACAGAATTCTAAATTTTTGTTTAGTTCGTTAAAAATTAATTTTTTTAATTAATTAATATGTATATTACAAAACGATTTCAAATAGGGCTACAGTTTTGAAATTTTCAACATAAATAGTTGTGACCATCTAATTGGATTTTTGAAAAACAGATTTTTTTTAATGAATTAACAAATATTTTACAAAACAATTTGTAACTGGGCTGCATTTCTAAAATTTTCAACAATTTTTTTTTTTGGCTTTCTAATTGGACTGAAAAAAGAATGTTAAAATTATAATTTGTTTTTCAATTAATTTTTTCACAAAAAGCGCCTTTGAATAGGCCTAGATCTCTGAAAGTTTCAACATAAGTAGTTTTAGCTTCTAATTGTGCTTTCCACAAACACGTGTTAAAATAATCTTAAAGAGGTGTTGTATTATTGTATTAACGGAGATTTTTTTTTCTTGACAAGAGAAAGGCTTCCAATATTAAGTCTTCACGTAGCAATTAGATTTTAGTGAGTGAAGCGAGCTTATGCTTACGCAGCAATGAACCTTTCAGCGAGCGAAGCGATTCTATGCTTGCATAGCAATGAACCTTTGAACGAGTGAAATAAGTCTGTGTTTATGTGTCCATGAACTTTTCAGCGAACGAAGCGAGCTCGATTTTGAGTAGTGATGAACCTTCCTGCGAACAAAGCGTCAAAAACTATAAGTCCTATTCACGAATGACAGATTTCCGCAACGCGAAGCCTCACAGCTAGCTAAAATATTGTACATGGTAAAATTTCGTAGCGAAGCACGGGTATTTAGCTAGTTACAAAATAAGAACAATTAATCAAATAAGTTTGTTTAGTTTTGACTGGGGAAAAAAAAAAACTTTTCTCTCTTTATGGCCTCTCAATGTAATTTCTTGTTTAATTAAAAATAATACTGCTTTGATTTGTAATTCCATGAAATGTTTATTCAGAGAGCGATCTCTTTGTTAAATTGTTTAGAGAGTTTTTAAATGTTCGATTAAACCCTCGCGTGCTTTAAATACTCGTATGATGGTGGTTAATCCACCATATCCAGCACCTATTCCAAACGCTCTTTTTAATTCTGATTATCAAATATGGTCAACAAAACATTTTTTTGTGAGTAAACACTACCACATAATCACGAGAAAAACACATACCAAAACAATTGAAAGTACTACCATGCTGAGACGTATCTCCCTTTTTTTATGAATGGACAGTTTTGATATCGGTCTATCTTCTTTAAGTTGTTGAAGTTAACAATCTTCTTTCTATCTTCTAAAAGAGTTTTAAGCAAGACGCACACTTTATCATAACGAACTCCATGTTTCAAAATAGTTAACTTAAAAAATTACAAGACAACACTTGTATAAACATCACGAAAAATATTTCCGTTTGGAGAGATTCTTATTAAACGTGTCCTCTGTTGCCCGTCCTCACCGATTCAAGCAGCCAATCAATTCCGAAGTACAACCAAAATTGTAAAATTCCTCTCAGTCTGAGCCGCACGATAACGCCGTATTCAAAACGTGGAGGAAAAAGTTCATATTAACAACGGTTGCCATAGTAACGATTTAGCCGGATCATAATTTCAGGAACTGGCTGTAGTCAATGCCTAGAGAAAGACTATCTATACTAAACTCCAACTTAATGGGACATCACTAGACGATAGATCTTCATCGTGCCCATAGGCAATTAATCCATTTTAGCGGAGGGAAGACATAATTCTCGCCAAACTTTATAGCCTTTTGTTCTCTACAGAGGGTTGTGGTTTGGCGAACATTATGCTTTCACGCCGCCAAAATGGATTATTTACCTTTGAGCACTGCGACGATCTACCGTCTAGTGATGCCAAGTTAAGTTGAAGTTTGGTATAGGTGGCTTTACTGTAGATCATTTGGAGGTCACCAGTTTGGGTTGATTTTGAAGGGTTTTTTTTCTCCTGAATTATGCCTATAGAGGCAACAGGTTTGCTATTTATTGAAGTTTTGCTCACTTACTGTAGAAATTCTATCTTCGTTTTCAATTCTAATCCTTATTTAAGAAAATTAGTTTAATAAATAATTTTACTTTTTAACTCATAAATTTAGACGCAGTCCGACTTTACCCCACGAGCCGCCACTGTATTTAATTGTGTTGCTCTTTGAATTTAAATGTACATGTGTCATCACAAAAACTCCACTCTTAGTAAGTTAAAAGGTTTATTAATTAAGAGTGGAGTTTTTGTAAATCAAAAGGTCTATTAATTTATTAACTATTTTAAACTAGTAGGCATCTACTGATGGAGTTCACACTCAACAAATAAAGAGATTTCAACAATACATACTGAGAAATCGTTTAAATTATTTCAATACTTTACCGTAAAGCTATAAAAATATTGGTTAGTGTAAGAGCTTTTATGTATGATAAAAGCCGAAGTTGTTGTTTTTTTCATTAAACTTATGAACATCCCTTCCATTTACTTCAATTTTAGGATAAGAAGATCTCGCTTTTGCAATAAGTTTTCCGATCTTTGCACACCAGAAAAGTCTTATGTAAACTTTTGTCATCGACACTTCTCATTCTGCAGAGGAAATCCATCAGAACCTAAGAATGAAAAGGTTAATCATCGACTGATTTTGTTATTCTCTTGTTAATACTAGTTTTTAACTGAAAATAAAAAATTTATAAAGTGATTTAATCTGTAATTTTTTCCGCAGTACCAAAATTTTAAATTGTGATACTTAAAGTAATCCAAAAAACTCCTCAACGAACTTAGTTACAGTTGATCAAAGCAAAAAAAAAAAAAAATTAGGCGAGTTTACTCTTCTCTGCTCTTTTCTTGAGATTTGTACGTTAACAAGTTTTTTAGATCTTATCGCCAGAACAGTTTCCAAAAGTTAGTTTTTATTTTTAATGAAACCTAACAGATGGCGCCACTACAATTACATTTTAAAAAGTTATTGATGACGGTAAATATTCGAGGTCGGAAATATCGATCAAAATATATATCGATACTATATCGTTGCATAGGAAAAAATATCGAAACATCGATACACGATTTTTTTTTTATTCGATTTTTAATTTTCCAGAAACGAAGTTTTTCGGGCAAATTTCTACTTTTCATGAATTTTGTTCATGAATTCATGAATTTCATGAAAATTGTTTTAGTAAATAAATTATAAAAATTGTTTATATAAGTTATAAAGATTGTTTATATAAATAAATTATATTATCCATCAGAATAAATAAAATACATTTGGATGTCAATGCATAAAATTATATTTATTTTTAAAGAAGAAATTTTGAATATGTTTAATTGAATTTATTTGGCTGATAGAGATGTTTTTAAATTTTTTAATTCGATGCAAATTCCAGGCACACGTTGGCAACAGAAACGGCGCTATGTTAATGACTACTAATAAATGATCTTATCTTTTCATTACATTGTTTTCTTATTGGTTAGGATGTCATTTTAACTGTCTCACAGGCAAGTCCAAACTTTAGTTTTTAAGTTTTTGAAAAGGAAATAAAGAAAATTGAAAAAACACATGGAACTACAAAACGATCATCAAAAAACTATAAATGTATGAAATTATCGATACATCGGTGACTTGTATCGATATTTTTATTATCGATATTTTCTAAAAAATATCGTTGTATCGATATATCGCCGACCTCTAGTATATATAACTAGACATGAAAAATAATTCGGAAGATATTAATCATTATTTACCTTTCACAATCACAAACAGGAACAAATGAATTATGAAGATTCTTTTCCCAGTTTTATGATAACATCTAAAAAGAGAAAAAAATAATTATTTTAGAACAATTCTGTTAAATATTCATTAAGAAGCAATTTCTGTCTCAGGGAATATGTTTGAAATTTACTCAACATTAAGTTACTAAATTGCTTATTCATTTTAAAAAATAGCTACCTTTTCTATTTAACCTTCTCATTTTCATATTAAATTTACCCACACAGGTATGTAATGCAAACTTATATTTCATATCTACCATTAAAATATTCTATTTCTTACAATTCTTGTATTCGGATTACAATAAGTTTGATAGCTTTCTTAAAAATTCATTTCGACATTCAAATAATAAGAAAAAAAAGTTGCAGTTTTGTATTCATTATAGATTCCAACTGTATCCCCACAAGAATTACCTACGAATTTCAGTTATCCACGAGCTGTTTATCGCAAGTTAGGGATACAAGAACATGAATTTATTAATTATGTATTCTACGGGAGTGAAGAACTGGAGTAAGTATATAATCTACAATAAGTTATTCTATTTGTAAGAAACAGAAAAATTTGTCAATTAAATAAATACATTTAAAAAATTAATCTAATTTAATTTTTTTTTCGCTTGAAAGTAGGCACTATTTATATAAGCATACAGTCTGTGGAAATTAGCATATCTTCTTAAGATGTGGTTCACATGCTACTGATGCCATGACATAAATATTTAACATAACCAGTCATTCTATTTACAATTGTTTCTCCATTAAAAACACTACCTTTGATTTTAAACTTGTAACTTTGTTTATAATAAAGTTACAAGTTTTTCCAAAGAAGCTTCACAGACTGTAATGCTCTAAATTCTATTTAAAACTTTAATGAAGAGATATTTTTTTTTTAAACTTCACTCAAAACTTTTCTATGAAATTGAAATCCCCTGTCATACATAAGTCTTCAAAGCCCCACATTTCCATCTGGAAGAAATTTTTTATACAATGTTCATTTCCTTCAGATATATGTGTACGGAATTTCATACAGATGTACTAATATGCTCTAATCGGCTCTAAATATGTGCAGTTTAAATATTTCTTGTTCCGAAACTTATTAATGACTTGCGAGAGATAAATATGAGATGAGAAAGTGCTGCATAGAAGTTGCTTGTTATAGAGAAATATACAGAAGTAAACTTAGTGTTTCATTAAAAATCATCCCACGAAAATTTTCTGGTTGCGCCTTTGATTTGAAAAAGTTCCAATCGCAGTTTTAACTTTGAGAAAAAAAGAGAAAAGAAAAAAAATGAACATAGAGCAAATTATATAAAACCAAAATACATCTGGTTTAACTCTCAGCAGATTCCCATACATAAATTAATTAAAAATCTTTCCAAATCAGATTAGGTTAACCCATTTACTTTAATGTTTTTACCTATTTATTTTAATTTATTAAAAAAAACTCACGTAACTATGTCAATTATGTATTCTCAGTAGAATTAATGTGAGCACATTTGCATGAAACACTGTCAATTAAATTAATTTTGATAATGGTAGATAAGAAAAGTGTAGTTAATTTAAAATTAATGGATAGAAGTTAAACTCATAACAAGAACTTCTTTTTTTTTGAAAAACAATCTTTATACCTTGATGAATATTAATCCGATTAAAAATTTGGGAATGCTCAACTAAAGTGACAATGTCAATACTGATTTAATGATATTGACTTTCAGATCAAAACGTGTGTCCTCATTTAATATTCAAGGTTTGCCCACAAATTGCTTTGCATACAACATCCTTTGGGGCAACAGTTCTGCTCGTCTGACCACTGATCGTCTCACAACAGGTAGAAATTTGACACTACTTTGTTTTTATTCAATTCCTTTTCAAGTTGTTGGGTGTAGTTCTTTCAAAATCGACACAGTATAAAGAAATATATTGTTTTTATTAAAAGTAGCAGTAACTAATAAATCGAAGACGCAAGTAATTAGAATTTAGTTGCAGGTTATGAGGTTACCTTAAAATTTACACCTCAAGGTGATTAATAGATCTTGACCTCAGTTAGAATGGAGTACAAGGTATATTGTAATTCAGGTGGTGCAAATATTGACCTAGTTCCGTAATTTGGAATACTCGAAAGTTAAAGGGACAATAATGTAGCTGTAGTTAAGGGACCCTTAATTTCCCCTAGAGTCCCAATACAGTGGAGCTAGAAAAAAATCTTTTAGGAATTTGCTTTGCTATAAGTATACAGAGTAAAGACAAGAATAGCCATTAGATAGAACTTAACGTACTTAGGGACGGAGGGGGGGGGGTGAGTACCCATGGATAGTATACATAATCCACATATTTCATAAAGAAACAAAAACAGCTCAGAAGACAATAAAATACATAATTTTCAATACAGTAAACACACGATAAAAATTGCGACCATTTTGGAACAGTAAAATACATTTTGTAACTCCCGAAATTTCATTCCTATGATATATCCATCGCGGTAAACAACTTTTGGAAACTAAATTAAAAGCAGTTCCTCAAAATAAAATTTAAAAAAAGAAGAGCTTTATCAACCCATAGAAGGGTACCATGCATTTAATATACCAAACTAGATATTTGTAATTTGGAGTTTCAGAAAGAACAAACTTTGAATCTGCTTACCGAATTTGACTTTTATAGTACTATAACATTACCATCCATAAAAGATAATAAATATAAAAAATACTCCAGAAACAACAAACCATGTCACGTGGTCAATGACTCAGCGGTATTGTTTGATAAGGTACTGGATCTTGCCGAAGATCTAGTCTTGTGGAGTTCGTATCTCAGGCAGTGTAGCACAACAACTATTTGAAATGTCAGCGACACCACGGCTAATTGTCAATGGAAAATTTCGGCGTCTTTCTCCCTTTCGTAATGTAAATGGGACAATGTAGTTACCCCCAGACCCCCAGCAGAAATCTCACGAACAATTACTTCGCTATTCTGTTTCAGTATTCTTTGTATTTTATACATTGCTGTGGTATTTTAGTATAACATTACTTTTGTATTAACCTTGCTCCATGAAAAATATAATACAATGGGCCTTCAGAATTTTCCTACTCTCTGTATACTGAAAACTAATTTTAAAAAAATATATACTTTTCTCAGTATACTTTCATTCATATAGCCTTCAATAGTTTATTCCCCTACAACTGAATTAACCTTTTCCGAGTCTGAGCGTAATTGTAATGCCCAACACAAATATACACGAAAATGCTGCCTAACGTATGTTAACCTTGCCAAGCTCCTTTAGGGATGGGATGAAAGTTTCAAAAGTGAACGGGTAGGTCATATGTTGACCTCGTTAGCGACTTTCAAAATAACATGGTATCGCTCCCATTCTGTAAAAGTACATGACACCTCCGAAAAAAGTGGGTTGCTAATCTTTTCCGAAATCTTAACAGGATTCGAGATATCGTCACAGATGAGTAGAGGAGAAGACTTTTACTCATCCACTCCCCAGGCAATCCAGATGGCTGTTCACTCACCCTTCATGAGAGTGAACGCATTCACGGAAGGATTCTCCATTCGGCCGTGCACAACCTACAAAATGTTTCTTCAAAAAGTAGGCGTAACTCATCTTATAGTTTCTTTTTTGTCAAAATAGCAATATATATTTTAGAAGCACTTTTAGTGGGTAAGGGGATAGTTTTAAGAAAGGATAAATTAAAGTTTAGTAATAAGCACTCTATTCGACCCAGTAATTAAAAAGTCGAATCAATGTTGTAGTTGTTGATGGAAATTCATAAAAGCATATATTTTTTTATTTTTGCTGTTCGAAAAGATTTAATTTCATGTAAAATTGGAGAGAGGAGAAGTTTGCATGAAAAATTAACTTATGAATTAACTTTATCAATTTATTTGGCGATTAAAATAAACATAGTTTAATTCCATTGGGATAAATTTTTCCTATAATGTCTTAGTACGTAGTCTTAAATACGTAAAACAAGCATTACAGCAGTTTTAAAACAAAGTAAAGAAATAAAGACAGTTCAAAATGTAATACAATAGACCAAAATCTTCTCCTAATTAGAGACATTGCAAAAATCCTATTCCTATATGGAGCAGTCTCGTTAATGTGTTTTGCAAAATCCATTTATATTTTGATCTTTCACACACTTAAAATATCATACAAAAACGTGGTGCATTCATTTGTGATTTATAAAACACATTCAAACAGTCGTATATTGCATACAGAAATTATACGGCTTTTAAATTACACGATATATATAAAATTTATTTTTAGTTTCTTTATAAATACCAATAAATAAAGTAAATTTAATTTGAATGCGAATATCGTATCTAAATGCCGAGGTACAAGAAAGCAAAGATTTGGTGAGAGTTTTTGTGGCGGAAAAACAAGCCCTCTGATCAATGTTTAAGAGGTGGAGTCACAGGGCTTCTTGTCTTTATATAAAGAAAATCTCTATTTTTAATAATACTCAGAATAAAGGTCATAAAAAAAGTATTGAAACAAATAAAAGCTTAAGAAATTCTAGCAAGCTTATAGCATACAAAAAATTTATTGGTTGGGTCAAGATATACAGGGAAAGTAAAGGAAACAAGGAATTAATGTTTCCATATTTCGCAAGAACGGAAATAAAATGTCTACGTTTTAATTTTCGTTTTACATTAACTTTTGCTTTGATAGCTATGAATAGTTATTTATACAACTAGTGGGGAAAGTAATACTTTTTCAAGAAATGACATATTTTCAAAACAAATTTATTGACTGGATTTGTCAACGTAAATATCTGTATTAAAAATATTTTTTGCACGTGATTATAAAAAATATTGTATGCAACACTTGGGAACATACTTTTTCCAACTTGGTAAATTATTTGACTCGTGCTATCGCACTCGTCAAACAAGCATTTTACCTCGTTTGAAAAAGTATTACTTTTCCCACTAATTGAATAAATAACAATTTTCCTTCTTCGTGAAATAAAATTCGCTAAACGGGAATGTTTGCAAACGGGAAAATTTATATAAATTAACTTCAATTTTCAAAATCATACAATGGAATGCTAATGTGCATTCTGAATTCTTAAAGTCGAATTACTACAATAATACTTTTTCAGAAAAATTAATCTGAATATTTTAATTCGGCTGCTAGTAAGGTAAAATATATTTTAAATGAACAAAACAAACACCATTTCGTTATTGAAATGCATAAATTTATGGAAGAGTGAAGTGAACACTGGAATATTCCATTGTAAAACTAGTTCATTTTTTTTTTATCTATTGTCTTAAAATCTTAGTTTTTATCCCTTCACATATTTTACCAATGATCTCATTAAAACGTGTATTAATTTTATAGAATTAAAAATTCGTTAAATTAAAAAATAAACTATACTAATAAAATGCACATTAATTCAAATCTTCCTTCAAATGTAGCATAATAATTTTTTCAGACTATAAAATATCTTCTTCCTGCTCCTTATATAACAAATTGCACAGACTATGAAACGTTATGGAGAATGAGAGGAGGGCACGGACCCTTAAATAAAAAGGTAAAACTACTCATCTTTTTATTTCTTATTATTTTTTAATTGTTTTTAAATAAATAAGTGTAACGTTTTTTAGTTTATTTACCAGTATTGATTTCTAGTATCTAATGCCGCTCATGGACGCTAGTTTTTGTTTAGTTTGCAAGCTTCCAGCTATATATTTCTGCCACTATGAAGTGCTTATCACAGCCAAATACGCCTCGTAATTTTGAACTATGATAAAATTACGAGGTCAAAATCTTATCTCGCATACCTCTCTCTCCAACCCCACCACACTAAGGAAAGTACGCTAATTTTATTTTGTAAGAGATGACGATCTAGAGAGAGATTTTGGTTTGTTGTGGATTGAGAAGACCAATGTAGAAGCAACTTATAATGACGTTAAAAAGTAGTTGAACTATATTTTTTACAAAAATATTTTATTTTTAAATGGTTAAGAACTTATCAATTCTTTAGTACGCACACGCACCGAAAAGTGCCCGAAGAATTTTCAATCTGTACTGTGCAAAATTTCAATCCCATACTTCTAAAAGTTGTGTTCTTATTAGAAATTTTTCGGATGGTCTCTGAATAATATGACTGTAATCATTTGATTAATTACTTATTTAGAATATGGAAAGTAAATGTACCCAAATTCAAATTTTCAAAAGGGAGCAAATTTGAGAACGAAGATCACTGTGTTTATCATAGAAGCGATATAGACAAATATCCTCACCCTCGCCATTATCAAAAATACATTTGAGAGCGAAGCGAGCAGTTCCTTTGGTGGCTGACAATAATTTACAACTAGAGAAACGGGTGATATATTGATTATTGAATGATCGTTTCAAATAATTGACACAGAACAGTTATGGTCACCAAACAAAACCGAATTTATGTCTTTTATAACAATAAATGTGTGCTTTTTGTCGGATAAATAATACGATTTTTCCTTTTCAGTTACATTTTTATAAATCTTTGTTAGTAGTTTACAGTAAAAAACACACATTCTTGTACACTTCAATCAGATGTGTTACGATGAATGCGTCTTCAACCGATCAATGGAAAAACATGGATGTTTTAATCCGACAGAGATTGCTTATCCGAGTGAAAATGATCCTTTCTGTTACACAGGTTTGTATGGCATCATGTATATAATAAGCACTATTAGATTTATTTACGAAAGATAAAAACACTTCTTAATTATACTTCGTTTTGATGTTTAGATAGCGGCTGAGTTTTAAATAGTGACAAAATTGTGTATGTTAAATAAAATGTTTAATTATAAAAGTGAAATGTAATTGTCATTGAGAACTAACAAAACTTTATTCTTTAGTTTGACTATAGATTGAAAAACTTAAACTAATTACATTTATTTATATAATCACCAAACTTTATAAAATAATAATCTTTATAATTTATATCTTTACATAACTATTTTTAATTGCGGTCGATCTTACTTTATAAAATGTGCTTATGCATAAAAACTGACGATTGTAAAATATCCGGAATGAATCGAAGTTTTGGTTCAGGGAGTGGGGGGGGGGGGGGTGGATTCGATTTCTTAATTCCAAACTATCAAATAAGGTTGATTAATAGGATAGGTGATTTGAAACTTGCAGAATTACCAAGTCAGACTGATAAACGCAAGTCTGGCTTGGTAATTCTGCAAGTTTCAAATCACCTATCCCTTTAATCAACCTTATTTGATAGTTTGGCACTAAGAAATCTAATTCCTTGCCCTCCCCCCCCCCCCCCTCTGAACCAAAAACTTCGATTCATTCTAGAGATTTTACAATCATCAGATGCATAAAAGTAACATTTGAAATACATGTATTTAAAAAACTATCTCAATAGATAACATACCCCTAGCACTACCACTTTGGCCAATATCGATGTGGAACGTTTTAAATCGGCCGTTGGATACCGATATGGACCAATCTCACCCAATGCTGCATAAAATATCATGAAGTTTTGGAATGCCGATGCACAAATTTAAAATTTCAATATATATATATATATATATATATATATATATAAGGAAGGGTGAAAGGTAAAAATGTGTTTTATGATGATTTTGACGTATTTCTTTTTTATTGTTATTTTTCTTTGATCGTGTATTTTGGAATGATGCTTATATTTCGGCCAGAATTGACCAATCTTCCAAAACTCTTGTTTCCGACATTGCCCAAAACTGCTGCGAGTTCAAAGAAACGCCATAAATGGTTTTGAAAACACCTGTTACAGGTTTCAGCCCTCTAGCTTTGGGAGAAAATTAGGGTTAGATGCACCTGGAGCTGTTGAGCTGTCAGAGCTGTTGCTTTTATGTATATGTAGGTATTATAAAGCAACATAAAATATGAACGATTTATAGAAAATTTCATTACAGAGCATATTCAAGAGAAAGATGTTGAAGACTGCAGCCGTAACTGCCAATCTGCTTGTTAGTGAGTATAATTAAAAAATTTAAAAAATTTACTAATCTAATTTTGTTTTGAATAAAAGTTAGTGAATTTGATTTTCAAATTGGGAAATGTAGACAACGTAGAATGTACTTGGTATTGTTTACATAAAAAAATTTACTTTGCGAGATTTATCTTTTGTAAATTATCAATTTTTCAATTATCTTATCTCAAAAATGAAAGTTAGCACAATTATCTATTTTATGCAAACATTTTAAATAGCCGCTAGCTAGTTTGTCAAATGAATAACTGAAATACGATGTGAGTTGCGCATTCATACTAAAATAAACTAAAAAAGTTATATGCTAATTCACAACACTATATTTTTTAAAGTAATGTCCTATTTGGAAATATATTTTATCATGTTTTTTCTTGTGTTTTACATAGTGAAGAAGAAATGCAAGTGAAAATTGAAGAGTTGGTATATCCTGATACTGAAGTGAGATGATAGTTTGAATTTTATCTAATAGGTCACAAGAAAACACTTAACTATTTCGTAGGAAAATAGGATTTTGAAGGATTTTTTTCTTGAATTCAATTGCAACTTTAAATTTAAATACAGCCTTGCGTTGTTTACTGTAAATACATGTAAAAATTAGCCATTATGATTAGCTTAATTATAAATTTGACATTTTCATAAAATGTAAATATTGTCTTTTGCTATGCTCTTCTAATTATATATTGAAATTAATTAAGGCACAATGAAGTCCAATTGAACCTTTATTTTATCTCCAAAACTGCAAACGAAGTAGGAAATAATAAATGTTTTAAATAATGTATGTAAGTGAATCGAATTTTAAATAAAATATTAAAACTTTCATGTTGTAATGCGTATATAAAAAGAACATCTGTTCATTAGAAGCTGTATTTAGTATAATTACAAATTGTGTGCTCCAAACTCCCAAAGTAATTAACATAGCAGATCAAAAATATATCTAAGAAAAGTGATTCACTGTACTTTATATTACAAATACTTCTCACAATTGAATACTTTTTATATGCATTTGTATTGCTTATTAATATCTGTATTCGTAGAAATGTAAAATTAGAGAGCTCTTAAATGTGTTTTTTGTATTTTACCTTCATACTTCTTTAAAATGTTTTTTTTTTTTTTTTTTTTTAATTTTTGTTTTAGGAAGGAGCAAAGTCTAAAAAGTAAGTTATAAATAAATTTGTCATACATTTCCTAAAATACTGGCAATTTTCAAATGATTGCTTCTCTAAAAAAACCTTCTCCATAATAAATTCAAGCAAATAAGTTTCAGCCCTTTTGTATAATAGTTACAGCTTTTTGAGAAATTAATTATCGGGTAATAATTAATCCCATTAAAGCTTTCAATTGAAACTGAGCTATGGAATATTTAATATGGTGCGATGAAATATTTATCGGATATTAATGGTTACTCAAATTAGATACATCATATTTATTATCATTCTCACAGTTAAAACAATTTTTATTCACTACTGAGAGTGTATTGTAGCAGCAAAGAGAATAATATATTGATAAAGAAATTGTACCCTGAAAAATAGTTTTTTTATACATATTTATAATAATATTATACCTTTCATCTATTTATAGGTGCCTGACAGGTATAACCTTGTCTTTTGCGAGGACTCAAGTTATGACGTTTACCTACTCCCAAAAATACCAGGTGTTAATTTGCCTTTAATTTCACTATTATTAAAGTTTGTCAAAACTTATAAATTAGCATGGCACTAAGATATATCCTTAATATGTAATCAATAAATTTATTCCGGAGGACATTTGTAATTTTTTAATTCAACAAGTTTGAA
Source organism: Linyphia triangularis (assembly GCA_963978545.1). Taxonomy (NCBI): domain Eukaryota; kingdom Metazoa; phylum Arthropoda; class Arachnida; order Araneae; family Linyphiidae; genus Linyphia; species Linyphia triangularis. Next base: position 72,306,136 of record OZ021725.1, on the reverse strand, counting down.
AAAACTTATAATATTTTCAGTATTGTAACATTAGAATGATACAAAATATTGATTAATTTTCCCTCACATTTGCGAACCGACTCTATGTATGACGTTATTTGAATTGGTGTATTTTCACCTGCCGAAATGTGTGCACCTTGAAAAATAAATTCGAATTTTCATCGAATCAGAAACCTTCATATAGTTGTCAAGTCACACATTTCGGAGAACTGAGTTCCATGATATCATCAACTTAAAAACCATTAATAAAATCTATGTTTATTAGTTCTTATTGATAAGCGACCACTTACTCTTAACTGTTAAAGAATGAAAACCTTAAATGTGTTTTAAAAATATCAAATGTTTTCTTTCTTAGGGTGTTGAAGCTTTTGGATACATCGGTGGGTTTCTGGGAATGTGGATGGGCCTATCTCTCATTGCAGTGTGTGACTTCTTGGAGACGTGTCTTATGATCATCAAACATGCATGCAACAAGTTGAAATGGTTTCGAAGAAAGAAAATAAGAAACGTAAAGAATTCAAAGAAGAAGAGTATCGTACTCTATATGTAGCAAATTAAACTTCTGAAATGTGTAATAATGCAGCAAGTGCAAAAGTGCAAAATAAAAAAGTTATAAAAATGGAAATGACGTTTATTTTTTTAACATACTTTAATACCATTAAATGTATTTCAATATTAAATTAATATTCATCGACTCTCTAAAAATAATAGCCTTTTGGGTTCCAAAATTTAAATTTGGAGATGGTTTATGTTATTAAAGAAAACGTTAGGATTTTTCTGCATGTATGAGGTGTAAGCACCCTTTTTACTAAAGTTGCACGTCGGAAAATTTACTGCAAATCCGGTTAATTGAAACAGTTTTATATAAAATGTTGATATGGCTTTTGTAAGAAATTACTAATAGAATTATAAGTATATTATCTCTCTGATATCAAGATTAAATTATTTACAATTGAACATTGAATGGATTTCGAATACTGTGATGTCAGAAGTAATTTATATGCACAATTTATACGGAGTCTTCTCTCCATCACTGATAAGAGGACCTCCATAGTAATGCTATACATTTATTATGATTTTATTTTTATTAAATACAGTAATTTTTTCCCGTAAATTGAAGCATATTGCTTTACTCTTCGATTTCGCAGCAAAGGAATTCAAGTTTCAATAGCACAAAAGGTGACAGCAAGTTTAGGTACATCAACATCATTGAATATCATTCTGAATTTTTTATAGAATGTAAAGAAATGTCAGTAGATCACATCATGAATCTACTGGTCTGGCGGGACAAAAAAGTCGAAACTAATCAAAAATCTACTTTGAATGAGTTAAATTAAATTCGATTGCAAAACACATCATAACTTGCGAAATAATGACCATTCTTTTTTGTGTGATAACACTCTGCCCTTTAAATTTCAATAAGGAAGAGTGCAGACGATATACAGTAGGGTAGAGCGAAAAAACCTTTTTTTCAAAATTCCATTTGTCAGGGAGCGCAAAAGTTGTATTTTGAGTTCATTATATTATCGTAAAAGTTTCATCAAAATCCATTAATATCTTCCGGTGCCCCAAGCCTCCTGAAAATTTGCTGATAAGTGATTTTGTAGCAAAAATTACCCTAAAGGAAACATTTCGTAAAAAAAATTACAGAATCGGTAGAATAATTTAATAATATAATTTACATGTACTCAAATATAGAAGTAGATAGAAAGTGGGGTTCCGGGGCTAGGGGCGGTGCCGGTGCAGGGATGAGGGATGGTGACATCACCGAAAGTGGACGTGACCGGATATGACTTAACCGGAATTCACGTGACCGGAAGTGGAGTGGAGATGTTTCCCCCTGCTGCTGTTTTAGTTTCGGTTTCGTTATAAGCTGTTTGTGTATGACGTCACAGTGGGAATGACGTCATAATTTGTTTTATATCAAAGTTTTGAGAGGTGGCAACACTTTTTAGTTTCGGTTTATCTTTAAGGCGGAGTTGAGTTGTTCTAGGACTGCTTCTTAGCGAATAAGTTAGAGTTATAGGCTTTTATTGCATGACGTCACAGTAAGTATGACGTCATAACTTGTTTTATATCAAACTTTTGAGCGGTGGCAACACTTTTTAGTTTCAATTTACCTTTCAAACTGAGTTGAGTTGTTCTAGGGCTGCTTCTTAGCGAATAAGTTAGAGTTATAGGTATTTTTGACTAGTGACGTCACAGCGGGTATGACGTCATGACTTGCTTTATGTGAGAGATCGACAAAATGCTTGCTTACGATTAGTCGGTTCTAAACACATGACTAAATGGACGCTTATAATTGGCTACACAGTTTAGTAAGATAGTTTTCTACTAAGTTTAGGGTAGTGGCGCCATCTAGGAGTGAATTTAAGAGATATTTACATTAAATTTCTAAGATCAGAGATATATGCAAATAAAAAAAATCTTAACACGACTTTTAAGTTTAATAAAAGTGAAGGCCATTTGCTAAGGGTCTAAAGAACCCTAACCCCGAGCTACACGTGACATTTCAATAGTTTACCAAACGATTGTTAAAATATCGACTATCGGACGTTGCCTTCATGGGAACTCATCTACCCACCCCCCTTCCCTAACCAATTTTGAATAAGCTAATTTGAAAGACTTTAAGAAAATGTTAATTATTTTCAAGCTAAATTTTAAAAGTGAGGACCCACCTCCGGCCCGATACCTCTTTTAGGAAGAATTGGTACCGCCTCACTCCTCCCTATAAAAAGAAAAAACTTATTCTAAAGAACGTATATTTCTTTGAAATATGAGGTCACTAACCAACCATCCAATACTGAATTCCATGAAAATTTTAGTCTGTCTAAACATTTTTTCATGAAAATTTTAGTTTTGAAAATAATTATTTAAACACTAATGTAAAAAAAATATATATATTTTTAATAGAAATTTTTACTAATATCTACTTGTATGTAGCTTTTTTCCGAAAAAACTTAATGAATTTCACGAAAATTTTAACGTACCCTTAACAGTTTTCATGAAAATTGTAATTTTGATACAAACAAATTTAACTTTAGTGTTACAGTTTACTCTTCATACAAATGTGCAGAAATATCTTAATTTTTTTTAACTAGCATATCTTTCTTTAGGATGTTATTACCAATGACTCCCAATTGGCTCTCAATGGCTCCCAATACCTGTTAAATGCTTCCTAACTGCTCCCAATACATGCTAAATGCTCTCAATACCTATTAAATGCTCCCTAAATGCTCCCAATACCTGCTAAATGCTCCCTAAATGCTCCCAATATCTGCTAAATGCTCCCTAAATGCTTCCAATACCTGTTAAATGCTCCCTAACTGCTCCCAATAAATGCTAAATGCTCCCTAACTGCTCCCAATACCCGCTAAATGCTCCCTAACTGCTCCCAATACATGTTAAATGCTCCCTAATTGCTCCCAATACCCGCTAAATGCTCCCTAACTGCTCCCAATACCTGTTAAATGCTTCCTAATTGCTCCCAATACATGTTAAATGCTCTCAATACCTGTTAGAAATTAATCTGTCTATGTTAGTTATATTAATCAAGATAGTTTTTATTGTACAATGGTACTTACTTAAGTTGACGAATGGCAACACAGAACTAGCTGCTAATGCTGAATAGAGATGTGATAACTGATTTTGGATACTCTAATGCCTAAAAAGAGAGAAAAAGTAACATACTTGAACATCTTACAACAAAGAATTCAAAAGTGAACTTGAAAATTTACTTTACGAATAAAAATCATGTCTTTAAAATGTGTACGAATATCACTAAATGAGAGAAAAAAGTAACATACTTAAACTCTTTACGACAAATAACTTATTAACGTAAAAAATTTACTTTACACATAAAAATCACTTTAAAATGTGTAAAAATATCGCTAAATAAGAGAAAAAAAAGTAACTTACTTAAAATTTCTAAAATAAGTATTTAACCTTTACGCGAAAATTCACATCATATATAAACAACACGACTTTAAAATATGACATGCAAGAGAAAAGTAACGTGCTTAAACTTTCTACGACAAATAACTTTAACATTAACGTAAAATTTTACTTTACACATAAAAATCCCGACTTTAAAATATGTAGAAATATCGCTAAATAAAAGAAAAAAGTAACATACTTAAACTTTCTACGACAAATAACTTTAACATTAACACAAAAATTTACTTTACACATAAAAATCACGACTTTAAATTTGAAATGTAGGAGGAAAGTATAACATACCTATAATTTCTACGACAAAGAATTCAAACATTGCAGTTCATGTCTTTAAAATGTGTAAAAATAATGCTAAGAGAAGAAAAAAAAATAACATACTTAAACTTTCTTCGACAACAATTTAAACAATACGCGAAAATTTCATACACAATTATTTTCATATGTTAAATAATGGGAAATTTAACAGAATAAAAATTTCAAAGATAAAGAATTTCAACCTTTACACGAAAATTTACTTCACATATAAATATCATGTCTTTAAACTTTAACGTGACAATTTACTTCTCATATACAATTAAACTCTTAGGTTAATGTTAAATAGAAGAAAAAGTAACATACTCAAAAATTTCTAAGATAAGCATAACATAAAAATTTCATATCATGTGTTTAAAATGTAACATATAAGAGAAAAAAAAATAACATACTTGAACTTTCTATAGCAAAGAATTTAAGCGTTAGCGTAAAAATTTACTTTACATATAAAATTCACGTCTTTAAACGGGATGATAAGCATGTGACGGTAATTAGCCAATCAGGTTAGCGGTAGGTGATACGCCACTTGCCGGCATTTTTAGACCGGAGGATGAGTCACGCTAAAACTTGTTCAAACAGGTCGGGAGACTTGTACAGCAAGAACGGCAGCATCGACGCGCAAGCAGCGGGTGATGCTGCGGTGTGTCAGCAAGTCTTTGAGATTATCGTTTTCCTACTTTGCCTTTAATAATGAAATGTTTGTGAAAACTTGGAATGAATGAAGTAGATTTCAAAGACACATTAGTAAGTGATGGTAGAATTCGCATGGACTTTCTTTAAAAAAGGTATGATTCACTTGGAGAATTTAAGATCATTTCTACTTGAAAACTTTTCTCATTATCTAAAACATTGAATATTGTTCAAACTCAGTGGGATTATATGCTACAATACGGGTAAAACTTAACAAAATTGTTACATAGAAGAAAAAGAGTAAGAGATTTAAAATAAATACTAGTTATAGATACTCCAAAGAAAAAATTTCACCTCTACTTTTCAATAGGAAAATCAATGCAAGTTGGAAATTTATGTTACTTCAAGAAAGACTTAGACAATTTACTTTGTAATAATATACGTTAAGGTGTCGTATTAACTCATGCAATACATGCTGACTAAGGTTTATTTTACTTATCTAAAAAAGGTGAATTGGGGGAAATATTAAATAAATTGTAGATATTAAATCATCGTAGACATGCATTCAAGTTTTGAAAATCACCTGCAAGACTTTTAAAACATCTTAAGATAAATTGAAAGAAACTTGCGAATTATATGTAAACTATATAACTTTTTATACTCTGAAAGGAAATCACAAGTAATTTAGTTAACTTTTTTCATGGTAACACTCATATTCAACGACATGTTTTTAAAATTTAACTTTCATTACATGATAATAGTTATAAATTTTTTCAATCTCAGATGCGATATACTATTATTTCTAACATATATGTTACGAATTGTGTAAAGTTTTTAAAAGAGTATATGCAAATCACCAATCAGAAACATAAAAATCTAACATCAATCAAACAAACTAAAATAATAAGATATTTTCCTTAGTGGAAATAGTTAACTACTCATGTGATGGAATATACTTAGAAAATTTAAATACTGAAAAAAGTTTGCTAGGCAAACTTAAAGAATATTTTTTTTTTCTTGTGAAAAACTAGCATAAATTTGAAAAATGTATAGTTTGTTACTACGTAAAATTGAACATCATCTGGACAAACTAAATTATACATGATTTTTTTTATTTTTTTATTTGAGAGGTGCTGACAATATATCATTAATATAGAGATTTTTAACTTCCACCCATAATTTCTAAATAACTTATACATAAATTTCAGAAAACTGAAACGGAATGTGTTTTACAAGACGCTTATTTTGTAAGATGAATATTCAATATTAATATAACTGAGCAAAGTTCATTCCGGAAAAAACTTGTAAAAGATACTTATATTTTGAAAATAGTTTGAAATATCCTTTTTAAATTTATGAATGCTCGCTTTCGAAAGACACAAATAAAACTGATATTACACATGATAATTAACACATGCATAACATTAGTCAAACAAAGTGGAATTTTTATTGCTTGTGAGCGATAACTTTTCAGTGAAGTAGAACTTACATAGGAAATTTGTGCAAACTTTTTCAACTTTTAAACCAAGTATCATGTAAAATTATAAATTACGATGGGAAATAGCACACTTCAGAATCGGAACAAGTCTTCTAGTTAAGCTAAATTTATTTCTCAAGGAATTGAAAGCATACCAGAAAAGTCCTTATCATTTCGCATCTTTTCTCATGTTGCAAGAAAACATACTTTGTAAAAGATCGTCGTTGCAATTAACAAAAATCAGTAAAAATAAATGTATTTTCTATGGCAAAGATAAAACTTCACAACTTAATTACTGAAATTTAGCTAAGTTGCATATGGTTCATTCACATAACTCGCATATGCTTCGAATGTGGAAATATATTTGTCAGTTGAAATCAAACTCATCGAAAATAAATGCTACCTATATTTTCAAGTCGGAAATTACTATTAAATAAACTTTACATGTAAAACATTGTCATGTTAAAAAGAAAAATCTACAAAAATGTAAATGATAATTTTACTGTTGGTACATAAAGGATGAATAATTTATGATTTTATTCTAGGCAAACGTTTTATTGTCTAACAGAGAACTTAAACTTTAGCAGAAAAATGAAAAAATACAATTTTTATATCCTATCATGCTTGTCGAAAATTGAATTTATTAGCTGTTGTAATAGATTTTTATTGTCCAAATTTCTATAGTTTTTCTTCCCAATGCAATAAAATTAAGTTCATTTGTAATGATTAGGTTTTTTTTTTTTTTTTTTTTTTTTTTTTATATATATGAATCTTATCAATTTAATGAAATTATTATGACTGTTTGTACTTAATTAACTCGTTCTGTTTCGTATGGTACTCATGACAAGACAGTAAAGAATTACTTACAGGTTTCTGGTACATTTTATTTGAACCGTCATCTCAGCTTGAAAGGTACATGGTAGCAAGGAAGTTTACATGGCTACTCTCTCTACTGACGGTTACATTCAAGTAGAAGAAAAAATATAAAAACAATTTGCGTGTGTGTAACAAATGTAATATAAAAACAATGTGTAATATAAAAACATAGCGCCATCTAGTGGATTGTATGAAGAAAGTTACTGAACATACCGCCCCCCTTGAAACCTCGGAGGGGGGTTTCAACAATGCAAGAAAATATTATAACTAAAACTAATAAAGATAACAATATGCAAGTATATGGAAAAGATACACAGATGGAAAGATGACTCTTTACATTGCTGAAAGAAAAAAAATTAGTATAATTATAATTGAATTAAACATAGAAAGTAAGAATGTTCAATCTTGAATAGGTAAAGGGCAAAGTTTCACAATTGGTCTGATAAGTTCGCCATTTTGAGTTTTTACCCTAACAACACGAACCTTGTTGTCGTTTCCAGGGAATGTTTTGGAAATTTTACCCAACTTCCATTGAAGTGGAGGTAGGTTCACGTTTCTTATCAAAACCAGATCTCCAACATCCAGATTCTTTTGGGACACACGCCATTTGGATCTTGATTGTAGCTTTGTCAAATATTCTGACGACCACCGATTCCAAAAGTGCTGAATCATGCGTTGCATCATTCGCCATCGGTCACAGTGACTGATGTCATCCAGAATTGGTAGTTGTGGAATGGCTGTTAACGGTTTCCCTATCAGAAAGTGACCTGGTGTTAGCACACTGAAATCGTCTGGACTAGTAGAAAGACCACAAAGCGGTCTAGAGTTAAGACACGCCTCAATCTGAGAAGTGATGGTAGAAAGTTCTTCAAATGTGACACTAGTGTTGCCGATGACTCGTCTCGAATGGAATTTGAAGGATTTCACAACGGCCTCCCAAATGCCTCCGAAGTGAGGAGCCGATGGTGGATTTAAGTGCCAAGTGATGTTGTCTGTAGCAAGGAACTGATGGATAGTGTCATCCCTCATCACCTGTCTAAATTCTTTGGTTAGGGCTCGGCTTGCTCCACAGAAGTTCGTTCCACAAACGCAAAAGATCTCAGAAGGCTTACCCCTGCGTGCTACAAATCTCTTCAAACAAGCGATGAATGCAGTGGTTGTTAAATCACTCACAACTTCGAGATGAACTGCCTTAGTTGCGAGGCACACGAAGACACAGATGTAGCACTTTGTGGTCCGACTTCCTCTTCCTTTGGAACTTCGGATAAGAAACGGTCCTGCGAAGTCAAGACCAGTTCTTTGAAAAACTGTTGAAGGACTAACTCTGGACTCGGGAAGATTTCCCATGATTTGCTCAGCAAGCCTTGGCCGATTCCTGAAACACGGAACGCATCTTCTTATAACTCTTCTGACAGCATCTCTGGCGGAAAGAACCCAAAATTTTTCTCTCATTGCTGCTTGAAGAAGTTCTGGACCAGCGTGGAGCATTTTCAGATGGTAGTGATTGATGATCAAATCTACGACGTGATCACTTTTCGGAAGTAGAAGAGGATGCTTCTTCTCTTCTGGAACCCTTGCATTTTCCAACCTGCCGCCCACTCGAAGAAGTCCAGAATCATCGATGAATGGTGTTAAAGAGAGAATTCTGTTGCTTGAAGGAAGTTGTTTTCCGGCGGTAAGACATGAGATTTCTGAACAGAAATGAGCTTGTTGCACAATTTTTACGATAATCTTTTTCGAGTCATTCAACTCTTTAGTCGTCAAAGATGTCTTCTTCCGTCTCTCAGCTGGCAGAGAACAATTTCTGCGAAATCTAAGACACCATGAAAGAATTCTTTTAAATTTATTCCACGAGGAATATTTATGAAAAATCTCAAATTTGAATGTTTCACTGAAAGTTTGTAACATGGTAATCTTAGGTTGTTTCTTCTCCTCTTTTGGTTGGTTGTTTTCAGATTATCTGGCGCCGTCAGCAACACGAGGGCTATAATGCGCCGAAACATTCGTCATTAGACAAGCCAACATACATTTACAAACACCCATGCCAAACACGGGACTCGAACCCGCAACCTCGCGGTCTAGAAGCCAGCACGCTAACCACTATACCGTTTGGTCGGCTCTCCTCTTTTGACATCTCATCTTTAAGAAGATGATCCTGTTCTACCTGTGCAGTGGGTAGAGAAGGATCTTTCAACCACGTCGGACCATTGAACCACAAGTCAGCGTTAACAAATTTGGATGGTGTTAAGCCTCTTGTGCCATAATCAGCAAGATTATCGAGTCCACTCACAAAGTTCCACTGAACATCAGGAACCAGTTCTTGAATTTGTGACACTCGATTTGCAACGAATGGTTGCCATCGTTTGGGCTCTGAAGTTATCCATGAAAGAGTGATTTTGGAATCGGACCACGCATATTTTCTCTTAATAGGAATGTCTAAAGACGGTAGAGTAGAATGTAATAAGTTCGAGAGTAAAAAAGCAGAACAAAGTTCCAACCTAGGAAGAGATTGTACCTTGAGAGGTGCCACAAGTGTTTTAGATGTCAGAAGAATGACTCGAACAGAATCAAAGGAAATGCAGCGTACATAGATTGCCGCACAGTATGCTTTTTCAGAAGCGTCGCAGAAGGCATGCACTTCAATTTCAGCATGAGGTTGTAATACGTATCTCGGCAATTTGACTTGTTCGATAAGATGAAGTTCTTCCAAAAATGACCTCCACCTTAAGCAAAGTTCGCCTGGAAGCGGTTGATCCCAAGTGAACTTATGCATCCACAACTCTTGAAGAACGATCTTCATAAATATCACGCATGGTGACAAGAGTCCCAATGGGTCGAACACACGAGCTATTTGAGAGAGAACTTCACGTTTGGTATAAATAGCCTTTATCTCAACTGGAGAAACAGCAAATTGAAACACATCCAATTTGGGACACCATTTGATCCCCAGTACCTTGCAGTCATTGTCAGCATCCAGGTGAACTAGATCGTTTTCTTTGGTATAATTTTATGTTTTCTATGAAAATATATAAAATTTTGTAACTTTCACATGAAACATGTATAATTTAACTTGTTACAAATGCAATGCTATAAGTATGTTTTTACCTTTGAAAGATTTACTTAGAAGATTAATTGATGAAGAACTAGTGTATAAGCTATCGATTTATACGAAGAAGACGAAAAGTTACAATTTTTCAATACATACGACAAGTTTTATAACTTAAACATACATTTATTGAAGTGAATAAGTTTCCGTATTTAAATATACATATTGATTTGAAAAAATTCTTTGAAATATATATATAAAAAAAAAAAAAAACTTTAAGTGTAAATTGAAATTTTTATAAGTTTTTCAACAGTGACTTATTAATATTTAGAAAGAGGTCGGATATCTTCAACTATTCTACACCTGATTGGACAACACTTATAATGTGTATGAGAAAAAAAATTCAATTACTAGATGAGAAAAATTTCCTTGTAGGAATCAATGAAATTGGATAGTTATACTTTGGTTCGAAGTAATTTTCGTTTCAAGCATATGATTTGTTGCTAAGTTGAAATAAATACACTTTAAATCAATGCTTAGTATCTTTTCTTTTATTCTTACTATGATCATTCTTATATTGAAGGATGATTTTTCGAAAGTCAATATATTTGAAAAATAAATATATCTATAGTGTAACATATAAAGTTGAAGTTATGTGGAATACTATTGGAATTAGCATTAGAAATTCAATCAATCAATTTATTCATGGGATATTGACCATCACGTGAATATCTCCCCGCAACATTGGTTGCTCTTATCGGTATATGATTACGCATGTTTCGTGATCTTAACGTACGTCAATGTGTTATTTATTTTTTTTATATGTGAAAAAAGGAAACTTTTCCACATATATTGATAATTTTCATGTTTATTCAGTTTGTGGTTGTTTTTCATGTTATTCAGTTTGATACAACTGAGATGACGTAATATAAATTGTTTAATGTGCTATAGTTTTAATATATGTGTTCCCATTTAAAAGCATGTTTGATTTTAAATTTTGTTTAAACTTTGTCCTAAAATTTTTTATAGCGAACCTCAGCGCATTTTTTTTTATATTTCTGATAAAGTACTTCGAAACATTCACATCTTTCAATGTTGTATCTTCTATATTTCCAGTAAAACTTCTCACATTATACATGAATTTCAAGATATTTGCTATGTCTAAGTTTGGTATTTTTTTTTTATTTTTTTTTTAATGTATAGATATTTCATCATTGTCATTCTATGATAAGATATCAAGTTGGTTCTTAATAAGAAAGAGTGTATTTTCTTGTCATAAGCAAGAAAAACGAAGTTAATATAAGTCAATGATAATTCAAAATTACGAATTTCTTGTCGTCTTCAACTTTTTTCAACACATTTCACTCAACTTCTATTTTTACTTCATCTATCACTTTGTCATACTTCTTTACAGTTATAGTATGTATCAGTTCAAGTCACTGTTTAAATTTACATCATTGATTTATTCAGTTCACTCAATCTCTTAGGTCATAATAATTTCATTAAATTGATAAGATTCATTAAAAAAAAAAAAAACTAATCATTACATATGAACTTAATTTTATTGGATTGGGAAGAAAAACTATAGAAATTTGGACAATAAAAATCTATTACAACAGCTAATAAATTCAATTTTCGACAAGCATGATAGGATATAAAAATTGTATTTTTTCGTTTTTCTGCTAAAGTTTAAGTTCTCTGTTAGACAATAAAACGTTTGCCTAGAATAAAATCATAAATTATTCATCATTTATGTACCAACAGTAAAATTATCATTTACATTTTTGTAGATTTTTCTTTTTAACATGACAATGTTTTACATTAGTACAGGAGATATAGGTTTTTGGGTGGAACTAATTCCCACAGAAGCGGCGATTGAATTTTTTAGCTCGTGGAGGATAATTTTTTGACATACTAAAAGTCTAGAAAAATCTGAGCGTGCAAAATGCGTTTTTTGGCCTCCATTTTGGATTTTTTTTGTAAAAATCATAAAAAGTCATGTGTGGTATCAAATTACAGAAAATTTTATGCTGAAAAAGATTATCATTTTGGTTTTAAAAAGTACAAATAATTAGCAAAATAGTGACCAAAAAACTAAAAGCTTATGCAGTGTTAAAAATCCTTTTTATTAATAAATAATAAAATAGTTTTATAATACGAATGCATCATGCATTTCGTCAATATTTTTCATCTTACATAAGAAAAAAGCTATATCTATTAATATTCTTTTAAAATACTTTGTTTCGGTGTACTATTTGTGCAATCTCTACCATCAGAACAGTTACAACCTATCTCGGTACATTCCAAGCCATTAACGTCGACACGTAAATCTACCACACGGTTCATTTGTATATGTTTTCCATGTGCAGCGGACCTTGTTCAACAATAACTCTGGTGTAGAGCTCATTTCACACATTATGGGCTGTAGTTGGTCTCCTACTTTTTCCAACCCCACACTTGGCAATATTAGTGTTCATAGTTTTCCAACAACAACATTGTAAATGCACGCGGAGAAGATGGTAAACAGCAGCATCTTCTGTTGGTGGCAATCTTGCAATATTAAATTCACTTTTGGCAGTTGTGATTTTTTTCAAGTAGATATTTTATCGTAGTAGGTTCAGATTCTCAGTCTTTGGATTTCCACCTTACAATGATACCAATATCTGTGAGTTCGTTTATGTTAGAATTTTCTGATCCAAATAGAGTAGCTAGCACAATTATTAAATTCTTTACATTTACAGAAATGTCTATATGCTGTCGATTTACTTTTTCTAAATAAAGAGCTTGTGGTATCGCATCCGTTTAAAGCATGTGAAAAGAGAATAATTTTGCATCCCTTATCGTCAAGAACATATTGCACCGATTTAATATTACAGTTTTTATCGCTGGAAGTAGAAGACTGCAAAAGTATTATGGTAAATCAAAAGTACTAAGACACCGGTGTATTCAGCAACAACTGTTACATGTATTTTTTTATGCTAAGGTCAGTGCTATTTTCACTATAACAGTGTCAGTATCATCTGTAGCATGAATCACAATGTGGCCATTCTCTTCTAAGTGTTTTCCAAGCATGGTTATAAAGGACTGTATATTTTTTTATTGAAAAGAAAGGGTCCTTTGCCAATAAGAAGTGGAGAGCTCTCTGTTAATTTCACTGAACCATGGCCAAAAACTGGGAAATTTTCAAATGTATTACAACTATATAGTAATCATTTTGTTATAAGCAATATCAAGTTGTGACAATAGTATTTGGTGGCTATATCATCTCCAGTACAAAGGATATAGAGCATCAGATACGCACAAAACAATCATCAGTAACAGTGAAATTTACTGAGAGCTATCCACTTCTATTTGAAAAAGGACCCTTTTTTTTTCTAATAAAAAAAAGTAAACAGTCCTTTATTACAAGGCTTGAAAAACACATGGAAGAGAATGGTCACACTGTGATTCATGCTACAGATGATACTGATACAGTTATAGTGAAAACAGCACTGTCCTTAGCAGAAAAAATGCGTGTAACAGTTGTTGCTGAGGACACCGATATCTTTGTACTTTTGATTTACCATAATACACAAAATATTTGTTTGCCTCCTACTTCCGGCGATAAAAAAACGTAACATTAAAGGTGCAACATGTGCTTAGGATAAGGGATACAAAATTATTCTCTTTACACATGCTTTAACTAGATGCGATATCATAAGCTCTTTATTTGGTAAAAGTAAATAGGCAGCACATAGACATTTTTAGAAATGTAAGGAATTTAATATTTATACTACTCCGTTTGGATCAGAAAAGAACTTACAGATATTTGTACCAAAGCATTGATATCATTGTACGGTGGAAGTGAATTTAATATGGTAAGACTGCCACCTACAGAAGATGCTGCTGTTTATCATCTTCTCCGCGTACATTTACAATGTTATTGTTGGAAAACTATGAATACTAATATTGTCAATTGTAGGGTTGGAAAAAGTAGGAGACCAACTGCAGCCCATAACGTGTGAAATGAGCCCTGCACCAGAGTTATTGTTGAACAAGATCCGCTGCACATGGAAAACGTATACAAATGAACCGTGTGGTAGATTTAAGTGTCGACGTAATGGCTTGGAATGTACCGAGATAGGTTGTAACTGTTCTGATGGTAGAGATTGCACAAATAGTACAAAGAAACAAAGTATTTCAAAAGAATAGTAATAGATATAGCTTTTTTCTTATGTAAGATGAAAAATATTGACGAAATGCATGATGCATTCGTATTATAAAACTATTTTATTATTTATTAATAAAAAGGATTTTTAACACTGCATAAGCTTTTAGTTTTTTGGTCACTATTTTGCTAATTATTTGTACTTTTTAAAACCAAAATGATAATCTTTTTCAGCATAAAATTTTCTGTAATTTGATACCACACATGACTTTTTATGATTTTTACAAAAAAAATCCAAGATGGCGGCCAAAAAAACGCATTTTGCACGCTCAGATTTTTCTAGACTTTTAGTATGTCAAAAAGATATCCTCCACGAGCTCAAAAATTCAATCGCCGCTTCTGTGGGAATTATTTCCACCTATAGCCTATTTTTTGCCTATATCTCCTGTACTACATGTAAAGTTTATTTAATAGTAATTTCCGACTTGAAAATGTAGGTAGCATTTATTTTCGATGAGTTTGATTTCAACTGACAAATATATTTCAACATTCGAAGCATATGCGAGTTATGTGAATAAACCATATGCAACTTAGCTAAATTTCAGTAATTAAGTTGTGAAGTTTTATCTTTGCCATAGAAAATACATTTATTTTTACTGATTTTTGTTAAGTGCAACGACGATCTTTTACAAAGTATGTCTTCTTGCAACATGAGAAAAGATGCGAAATGATAAGGACTTTTCTGGTATGCTTTCAATTCCTTGAGAAATAAATTTAGCTTAACTAGAAGACTTGTTCCGATTCTGAAGTGTGCTATTTCCTATCGTAATTTATAATTTTACATGATACTTGGTTTAAAAGTTGAAAAAGTTTGCACAAATTTCCTATGTAAGTTCTACTTCACTGAAAAGTTATCGCTCACAAGCAATAAAAATTCCACTTTGTTTGACTAATGTTATGCATGTGTTAATTATCATGTGTAATATCAGTTTTATTTGTGTCTTTCGAAAGCGAGCATTCATAAATTTAAAAAGGATATTTCAAACTATTTTCAAATTATAAGTATCTTTTACAATTTTTTTCCGAAATGAACTTTGCTCAGTTATATTAATATTGAATATTCATCTTACAAAATAAGCGTCTTGTAAAACACGTTCCGTTTCAGTTTTCTGAAATTTATGTATAAGTTATTTAGAAATTATGGGTGGAAGTTAAAAATCTCTATATTAATGATATATTGTCAGCACCTCTCAAATAAAAAAATAAAAAAAAAAATCATGTATAATTCAGTTTGTCCAGATGATGTTCAATTTTACGTAGTAACAAACTCTACATTTTTCAAATTTATGCTACTTTTTCACGAGAAAAAAAAAATATTCTTTAAGTTTGCCTAGCAAACTTTTTTCAGTATTTAAATTTTCTAAGTATATTCCATCACATGAGTAGTTAACTATTTCCACTAAGGAAAATATCTTATTATTTTAGTTTGTTTGATTGATGTTAGATTTTTATGTTTCTGATTGGTGATTTGCATATACTCTTTTAAAAACTTTACACAATTCGTAACATATATGTTAGAAATAATAGTATATCGCATCTGAGATTGAAAAAATTTATAACTATTATCATGTAATGAAGGTTAAATTTTAAAAACATGTCGTTGAATATGAGTGTTACCATGAAAAAAGTTAACTAAATTACTTGTGATTTCCTTTCAGAGTATAAAAAGTTATATAGTTTACATATAATTCGCAAGTTTCTTTCAATTTATCTTAAGATGTTTTAAAAGTCTTGCAGGTGATTTTCAAAACTTGAATGCATGTCTACGATGATTTAATATCTACAATTTATTTAATATTTCCCCCCAATTCACCTTTTTTAGATAAGTAAAATAAACCTTAGTCAGCATGTATTGCATGAGTTAATACGACACCTTAACGTATTTTATTACAAAGTAAATTGTCTAAGTCTTTCTTGAAGTAACATAAATTTCCAACTTGCATTGATTTTCCTATTGAAAAGTAGAGGTGAAATTTTTTCTTTGGAGTATCTATAACAAGTATTTATTTTAAATCTCT
Organism: Linyphia triangularis; assembly: GCA_963978545.1. Classification (NCBI taxonomy): domain Eukaryota; kingdom Metazoa; phylum Arthropoda; class Arachnida; order Araneae; family Linyphiidae; genus Linyphia; species Linyphia triangularis. Next base: position 72,289,616 of record OZ021725.1, on the reverse strand, counting down.
TACTCTTTTTCTTCTATGTAACAATTTTGTTAAGTTTTACCCGTATTGTAGCATATAATCCCACTGAGTTTGAACAATATTCAATGTTTTAGATAATAGAAAAGTTTTCAAGTAGAAATGATCTTAAATTCTCCAAGTGAATCATACTTTTTGGAAGAAAGTCCATGCGAATTCTACCTTCACTTACTAATGTGTCTTTGAAATCTACTTCATTCATTCCAAGTTTTCACAAACATTTCATTATGAAAAAGGCAAAGTAGGAAAACGATAATCTCAAAGACTTGCTGACACACCGCAGCATCACCCGCTGCTTGCGCGTCGATGCTGCCGTTCTTGCTGTACAAGTCTCCCGACCTGTTTGAACAAGTTTTAGCGTGACTCATCCTCCGGTCTAAAAATGCCGGCAAGTGGCGTATCACCTACCGCTAACCTGATTGGCTAATTACCGTCACATGCTTATCATCCCGTTTAAAGACGTGAATTTTATATGTAAAGTAAATTTTTACGCTAACGCTTAAATTCTTTGCTATAGAAAGTTCAAGTATGTTATTTTTTTTTCTTTTATTTTTACATTTTAAACACATGATATGAAATTTTTATGTTATGCTTATCTTAGAAATTTTTGAGTATGTTACTTTTTCTTCTATTTAACATTAACCTAAGAGTTTAATTGTATATGAGAAGTAAATTGTCACGTTAAAATTTAAAGACATGATATTTATATGTGAAGTAAATTTTCGTGTAAAGGTTGAAATTCTTTATCTTTGAAATTTTTATTCTGTTAAATTTCCCATTATTTAACATATGAAAATAATTGTGTATGAAATTTTCGCGTATTGTTTAAATTTTTGTCGAAGAAAGTTTAAGTATGTTATTTTTTTTTCTTCTCTAATTTAGCATTATTTTTACACATTTTAAGGGGACTGTTAAGTCAAAAATAAAAATTCTTCAATTTTTGTCTAAAATTCATGAAATTTTTTGTGCAGTTCAATAGCAATTAGATGAAACACAACCTAAAATTTCAAAAATTTATATTGATTTTTTTTCAAGAAATTAAATTTTTATTGAAAAATTTAGCGTTTTTTCCGTAATTTTAAAAACGCTCCTTGCGATTCAAATTTTTTGCAATCTGTCTCAATTTTTTTACATAAGCTAATCGAATATATATTGATATAATTGTGCATGGATTTTGAATTTGACTCATTGGTTAATTATTTAAAAGTAAAACTTTGGTACTACGGCAAAAAATGCAAACTTTTTAAATAGTAGCATTACGAAAATTACTGTAAAACAATAAAAAAATACCAGATTCCAAAATCCATGCACAATTGTGTTCAAAATAGTATAGTAAACAATATCTCCAAATTTAAAAAAATACATCAATTTTTGAATCGCAAGGAACAAATCGAATACCTAAAAATCTTAAAATACACATGAAGAGAAAAATGCAATTTAAGAAATTGAAATACATATGATTTCTGATATGCGCGCTTACAAAAACTCAAATAATATTCTTAATTCTTCTCGGATCAGCAAAAGTAAGGTATGTACTGAAAGCTAGAATTGCAGGCTATATATTTCCACTAAAATATAAAAATAGAAATTTTTGCCTTAACAGTCCCCTTAAAGACATGAACGGCAATGTTTGAATTCTTTGTCGTAGAAATTATAGGTATGTTATACTTTCCTCCTACATTTCAAATTTAAAGTCGTGATTTTTATGTGTAAAGTAAATTTTTGTGTTAATGTTAAAGTTATTGTCGTAGAAAGTTTAAGTATGTTACTTTTTTCTTTTATTTAGCGATATTTCTACATATTTTAAAGTCGGGATTTTTATGTGTAAAGTAAAATTTTACGTTAATGTTAAAGTTATTTGTCGTAGAAAGTTTAAGCACGTTACTTTTCTCTTGCATGTCATATTTTAAAGTCGTGATGTTTATGTATGATTTGAATTTTCGCGTAAAGGTTAAATACTTATTTTAGAAATTTTAAGTAAGTTACTTTTTTTTCTCTTATTTAGCGATATTTTTACACATTTTAAAGTGATTTTTATGTGTAAAGTAAATTTTTTACGTTAATGAGTTATTTGTCGTAAAGAGTTTAAGTATGTTACTTTTTTCTCTCATTTAGTGATATTCGTACACATTTTAAAGACATGATTTTTATTCGTAAAGTAAATTTTCAAGTTCACTTTTGAATTCTTTGTTGTAAGATGTTCAAGTATGTTACTTTTTCTCTCTTTTTAGGCATTAGAGTATCCAAAATCAGTTATCACATCTCTATTCAGCATTAGCAGCTAGTTCTGTGTTGCCATTCGTCAACTTAAGTAAGTACCATTGTACAATAAAAACTATCTTGATTAATATAACTAACATATACAGATTAATTTCTAACAGGTATTGAGAGCATTTAACATGTATTGGGAGCAATTAGGAAGCATTTAACAGGTATTGGGAGCAGTTAGGGAGCATTTAGCGAATATTGGGAGCAATTAGGGAGCATTTAACATGTATTAGGAGCAGTTAGGGAGCATTTAGCGGGTATTGGGAGCAGTTAGGGAGCATTTAGCATTTATTGGGAGCAGTTAGGGAGCATTTAACAGGTATTGGAAGCATTTAGGGAGCATTTAGCAGATATTGGGAGCATTTAGGGAGCATTTAGCAGGTATTGGGAGCATTTAGGGAGCATTTAATAGGTATTGAGAGCATTTAGCATGTATTGGGAGCAGTTAGGAAGCATTTAACAGGTATTGGGAGCCATTGAGAGCCAATTGGGAGTCATTGGTAATAACATCCTAAAGAAAGATATGCTAGTTAAAAAAAAAATTAAGATATTTCTGCACATTTGTATGAAGAGTAAACTGTAACACTAAAGTTAAATTTGTTTGTATCAAAATTACAATTTTCATGAAAACTGTTAAGGGTACGTTAAAATTTTCGTGAAATTCATTAAGTTTTTTCGGAAAAAAGCTACATACAAGTAGATATTAGTAAAAATTTCTATTAAAAATATATATATTTTTTTTACATTAGTGTTTAAATAATTATTTTCAAAACTAAAATTTTCATGAAAAAATGTTTAGACAGACTAAAATTTTCATGAAATTCAGTATTGGATGGTTGGTTAGTGACCTCATATTTCAAAGAAATATACGTTCTTTAGAATAAGTTTTTTCTTTTTATAGGGAGGAGTGAGGCGGTACCAATTCTTCCTAAAAGAGGTATCGGGCCGGAGGTGGGTCCTCACTTTTAAAATTTAGCTTGAAAATAATTAACATTTTCTAAAGTCTTTCAAATTAGCTTATTAAAAATTGGTTAGGGAAGGGGGGTGGGTAGATGAGTTCCCATGAAGGCAACGTCCGATAGTCGATATTTTAACAATTGTTTGGTAAACTAATGAAATGTCATGTGTAGCTCGGGGTTAGGGTTCTTTAGACCCTTAGCAAATGGCCTTCACTTTTATTAAACTTAAAAGTCGTGTTAAGATTTTTTTTATTTGCATATATCTCTGATCTTAGAAATTTAATGTAAATATCTCTTAAATTCACTCCTAGATGGCGCCACTACCCTAAACTTAGTGGAAAACTATCTTACTAAACTGTGTAGCCAATTATAAGCGTCCATTTAGTCACGTGTTTAGAACCGACTAATCGTAAGCAAGCATTTTGTCGATCTCTCACATAAAGCAAGTCATGACGTCATACCCGCTGTGACGTCACTAGTCAAAAATACCTATAACTCTAACTTATTCGCTAAGAAGCAGCCCTAGAACAACTCAACTCCGTTTGAAAGGTAAATTGAAACTAAAAAGTGTTGCCACCGCTCAAAAGTTTGATATAAAACAAGTTATGACGCCATACTCACTGTGACGTCACGCAATAAAAGCCTATAACTCTAACTTATTCGCTAAGAAGCAGTCCTAGAACAACTCAACTTCGCCTTAAAGATAAACCGAAACTAAAAAGTGTTGCCACCTCTCAAAACTTTGATATAAAACAAATTATGACGTCATTCCCACTGTGACGTCATACACAAACAGCTCACTTTTGGAACACCCTTTTAATAGAATTTATTAAGAAAGAAATGCATTTCAAAACATTCGCAAATGGAATCAAAGAGCATTAAAAAAAAAAAAAAAAAAAAAAAAAAAAAAAAAAAAAAATAGAATTCCAAAAATTCTTAACGTATCACTATACGACACGCTTTGCTAATTATGAATATAATAAAACAAAATAAACAACAAGCGATATTCAAAACTAATGAAAAAAAAATGGGAATTCAAAAAAAAATATCATAAATGAAACATGCAATAATACTATTTTGCCTCAAATCAATCGCCAATTTGATGTGGACGGTGTTTAAGTCCTTTCATTGGAAAACAGCGGACAACTAGCATTTTATTCACTGTCATTGGTACGTTTAGAGTCGGTGATTCGGGTTTTAGATTTAAGCTGCCTGAAAAGAGTCCCAAAATTTTTTTAGACCCATAAACTTTCATTTGCGACCCCAACAATAAATTGGAATTATGATTAATTTTTGTTCTAGGATATGTGGGTACTAAGGAAGTGCGGTCGTTTCTGAACACCCTGTATATTCTCTAGCGGAAAATACTTTTTATCTTTTAAAAATTATGTCGTAATATTTATTACCAATTTGGCTGACTTTTAAAAGATAAAAATAATTGGTGCCAGGAAAGACAAGCTGTCTGCAACCTTTTTAGTTGAAAATAAAAGATTGGTGGGTTGCCAGACAAAAAAGAAAGTTAATTTTTTGGCAAGGTATAATATATTTAGCTGTCATATTTAGCTCACCTCATTCAAATTCAACTTTTGAATAGTTACTAATGTTTTTTTTTTTTTTTTTTTTTTTTTTTTTTTTTTTTTTTTTTTTTTTTTTTTTTTTTTTTTGCCCTGGCTGCTAACATTTCTCTACATCCCATAAAAAATTCAGAATGATGTTCAATAAGGTACCAAACTTGCAGTCGCTTCTCGGACTATAAGCATATTCGTGAGGAAGCAGGATCAGAGCGTCGAAATTAGAAAGTCATCAATGTCATTAGATTATATTTTCAACCACACATATCAAAAAATAGAAGGTTGAAATTTTATTTGGGGATTGTAATTACAGCTTGAAATAGGCCATTCAAGGCCATTTAACTAATGTTTTAAATATTCATTAACACTTTAATTTGAATTTACCCCAATTACTTTCTTATCCTTGACATTCCTGATAAACTCATCTTGTTAGATTTCAACATCAATTTAGCATCATTAATTTAACATATTATACGCATTTCAAGAAGCTTTAGATGAAAAAATGCTTATGTAAAATTACGATTTATTTTTCATTTTCGATGAAAATATTATACCTCTATCATTTTATGATGGTAGAAAATATTTATTATAAGAAATTTTATTTAAAAAAATCCTTTTAGACATTACTTAGTTAATTAAGAGTGTGGAGCCTTGAACAACTTTCAATTACCCTTTATTAATACTGGCCACTGCATTTACAGTTATCATGCATTGGTGTAAGTTACCATTTTCCTTTTCATATATGTTCCTTGATTTAAAAAAAAAAAAATGACCAGTTCTATTATATTTTTGGCAACAACCATTACATCAGGGAGGGGAAAAAAAAAAAACAAAAAAAAAAACAAAAAAAAAAAAAACACTCCCTAAATTACGATTTTGGCAATTTTTCTTTCGATAAATATTAAAATATCTTTTCTTATATGTGAAACAAAGAAGAAACAGTTGCTGATGAGCGATGCTCAAGGGAAGACACTGCGTTAAAGACATTTGTTTTGCAATATTTTACGCCTTTGTCGCATATCTGCGGATATTTCGGAGGTGGAGATGTTTCGAGTACCTTAAACTTTCGAGTATTACCACAGCGATTTTAATCATAATCATTACAGCCGTTTTTCGGCAACTTCTGAAAAACATAAATTTTTCAATGACACCTAGCTTATGCACATGCACAATTTTGACGAAAACCTAAATGGCAAGTCCCTATGTATGGCTGAAGGTAGCTGAAGAGTTTATGGGATACATAAAACATGTAAAAAAAAAAATCGATAAAATGGCGTCATATATTTTTCGATAATTCTTACATTATCCTTTCTTGTAACAGTGAAAACAAGAAGAGGAGAAAAACGGTCGGTATGCGATGCTGAAGGAAACACGACGACTCATTTGTCTTGAAGACACTCGTTTTCAACTTATTCCACTTTTATAGCATTGTTACTGGAATTTCGGAGGTGGAATGTTTAGAACACATTAAAAGCATTACCATAGAAATTTTGATTAAAATCGTTTAAGCCGTTTTTTTAGCAATTCCTGGAAAATTTGAGGCTCAACACAAACAAAATTAGCTTCTGGGCTGCATTCCCCTTCCAACAATGGGCAAATTTCTGGATCAGGCACTGTTAGATGCACTTTTTGAACTAAAAAATGCAGTGAAACGAGACCGATGTTACAGGCAACTGATGGGAAAATACTAGTTTGTGATCGGTTAATTGGGTTTGTAAATTTCGAAGTGTTTTTAAAGGAGCTTTTGCTATTAATCATAAGTTTCGTCTGTTGATGAAATGATGATAGAAAAACATAAGAGCAAATAGTGACGTATTCAACGTATCTCTATAATTATGTGCGCGACTGTGCGTTCGTACCTACTGGTTTGTATTTTCAATGCAGATAAACAAAATATAATTTTTTTTATTTTAATTCTACTTTCATTTGTGATAAAAAATAGTTTATGCAGCGATTTGACTCACATTGCATAATTCTGTGCATCAGAGCTCCTCCCAAAACCAAAAAAAAAAAGTTTGGATACCGGCTTCTGCATTTCCTTCTAATGCGTTTGTTCATCATCGAAACTATTAAGGACAAGTTTTTCCTGTTGTCAATTTTCTTCAAGGTTGCGCTCATTCTCGAACCAACAAAATATGAAAATATATCATTTATTTCTTCGGACCGCTTTCGCTTTTCAGTTAAGGAAAGATTGTAGAACTTTAACACCTCTATTCTTGTTTAAACGCAATATGTCGTTATTATATCCAGAGAAGCCCGTGTACGAAATATGTTTCAAAACTTGTGAAAATTTATATCTGAAATGGGAAAAAGAAGGTAAATATCGAAAATTACCAATAGGAGGTCTGGATTTTAAAATCAACTATGTTGATACTCGTAAAATTGTGTCTTCAAGTCAAGAAACTTCTGTGCCAACTGTGTTAGCATTACATGGAGCCCCTGGATCATATGAGGATTACAGTGGTTTGACATCATACCTTCATCAAAAAGGGATGCGAGTGGTGGTTCCTAATTTTCCAGGAAAGTAAAATATACATTTTATTGCACTTTTACATATTTTTTTCATTTCAAATTTTAAATTAAATTTTTTTCAACAGACTTTTCGGTTTATGAACCTGGAATATTTAGACATTCGGCTGAAGAGAAAGCTCAGTTTATCAAAGATTTCTTAAAAGCACTTTCTATTCAGCAGTAAGTTACATTTTCCTCTGCAAGTAAAAAGCATTCAGTTTGCAATTTATATACAAACAATATTTCATTGTTAAATAAAATGAATGAATTGATGCATTTTACATTTACAAATTTAGGTACCTGCGAATAAAACTGAACTTGTTCGTGCAAAGTGAATTTTTTTAAAAACAATTTCGTCTTTCTAAAAGTGAACTTTGTTTGCCTTTGAAATATTTTTAATTAAAAGTGGTTATTAAATTCCTCAAAATAATAGTATGCAAAATACGTTACATTTATACAGAACGATGGTTATGTTGTCCTCTCCTGTGCAAAACTATTGAGAAATAAGGTTTTTTTTTGCCTGCTCCTCAATTTTGATTTACTGGTTATTCATAATGGAGAAGGCTTTAAATATTTATTTCCAATTAATGGCAAGACATGGCACGATATAGTACACATAAAAAATTTTCAACTTTCCTCTATTCATTGATATGTTGTATATATATGGTGCTATCTATTGCCAGTCATTGGAAATAAATATGTAAAATCTGCTCTTTTGTTTTGAATAACTCTTTATATAACAGAATTAGATAAATTTGAACATGCCTTTTTGGGCATGTTGTGGAAAAAGCTAAATACCCTAGCAAAATATTTACAGGCCTGATCAAACATTTTGCTGGTAATATTTTACGTTCCTGAAAAGCTCTATAGGTCCTAAAAGCTAAAATTTAATATAATTCTTTGACTTACATAGCTTTTTCTTTTTATTTACTATAAAAGAATATAATTGAATACCAAAAGTGAAATTTTTTTTACCTTTAATAAAGTAAATATATCAAAAATTGATCAGTTAAGTATATTCAGAATATTTTCAACTGTACAGTATAGACAAAAATTAAATCTGACCTACAGATTTCCTAAAATTTATCATCACACACCCACACACAACTGAATATAAAAAGTGCTATTACTAGTGCCTTTTTCAGCTGATTGCCAAAGTTCGGTGGCTGGAGATGGATTATGATCATAACTGTCAGGGGCATCAATACTTATTCGTATCGAATAATTTATTATTTCAGTCAAAAAGTGAAAACAAAGAGAAGTTTTTATACAATTCATGCATCTGAAACCCTTTTTTCATACAGATGTAGGAGAAAAGCAAACATGATTTCTACCAATGATATAAGGATGTTGGTCACAGCTCTCAGTTGTGTTTAAAGAAGGATGCATATGCAGCAAAAGGCCACGATGTTGTAGTTGCACAAGCAACTCTTGCTGTTAAATAATAAAGGAAAAATTGTGCATGCCCTTCCAGGCATATAGTGGTAAATAGTATATGCCCAATTTTAATTTTTACCTGACCCGGACAATAGATTTATTGAACCCTGGTATATAATTTTATAGTTTCACTACATACATCCATTAGCAAATGTGTACAGTATTTCATTGGGCTAATGCTATTTAACATGTGTTGTTGTTTCTTATTCCACTTGACTGACAGCAGCATCAGATCAAGTCCATGAACTCGTAAGCTCTCAGAAGAGCAAGAACTTCACCAGGATTAGAGTGCAGCTTATCTTTTTGGCATCCAATACATGCTAAGGCATGAGCAGGAGTGGCTTGAACCAAGATGACAGCTGCTGTGTCTGGCCAGTCTGATCTCTCCTGCTTGCATGGAACAAAGCAGCACCAGTACGGCTGCAAACATACCAATCATGTAAGGGGGTCATTCTTTAAAAGGAGTTAATTTCCAGTTTGTTACGAGAAGCAAATTCTGAATAAGAAAGACAGGCGCTGTCAGTTGAACTCCTATGGCGGCCCTCCTTGGCCAGTTCATCCACAACCTCATTACCGTAAAGATCCACATGCGACGGTACCCATTGAAAAAATATCTTATTATGGGCACTCAAGCTATCCAAAATGCTGAATATTTACAGTTGTACTGTCACTATGTTTCCACCATTTAGCCAGGTGCTGAATTGAACTATGGCTGTCACTAAGAATCCATATATCTCAATTGATTTCCTCATTGAGATAATACCGCAAAGCCTCCTCAATAGCTACGAGTTCCACCCGGAAAAACAGAGCAGTAGTTGGGGTTTCTCCTACATATCCTTATGCCATTCCCCTGTTTGATGTATACCCCGCTACCAGAGTTGGCACCCATTTAACATGTAGTTAATTTGTTTAAAATTTATTTTATGTTTGATTAACACAATTTGTTGCTCATTCATAACAATATAGGGTCATTCCATGTCAAGTATACACAAAAAAGTAACATTTTCAACCTGACCCCTTCAGAATTGAATAAAATTTTGCTCACTTGTTGAATTCATATTGAAAAGCAAAAATGGCCAATATTAGGTTTGAATATTGTTTGGTTTCTGAAATACAGTGCTTTAAAAATGAGCTAAAAGGTCAAAATTTCGCATTTCTTGCTTTATAAATTTGCACTTAATTTTATCCCTAATTATCATAAACGATTGCTTTTGATGTAAAAAAAGCTGAATATTTGGGCTTTCTTGTGATTTTCATTTGCACCTATATTTTTAAATTTTCATTTTAAGGTCAAACAGTTTGATCTTCAATACCTCAAAAAAGGGTATTTTTATTTTTTTTTCAAAAAAATACATTTTCTTCATACATTAATTCTCTATAAAAATCTGTTGGTTTCATTTTGGGACCGCAATGGGATGGCTAGTTATAAATTTAAATGCAAACCCTTATCCTTAACTTCGTGCGATAATCACCAATTCAAAAGGTTCACCTGATGGCTGTATGGTTAACGCTTCGTCCTTGCATGCCAAAGGTGCAGGGGGACGAAAACGAACATCAACGCTTAACCAAGGATTCCACCTTGGTTAAGCATTGATGTTCGTTTTCGTTTGGAATCCACGTTAAGTTGTAGGTTCCGGCCTCATTAGTCGTTATTGTGCAAAAACTGGTCTTTGAGGGTACAAAACAACCTAATGCAAAAAAATGCACAAGGAACTAAATGTAAATTATATAGTTTTCTAAAAAAATTAAAGGATGGAAATTTAATTCTCGAATCTTTTGTTAGATGTGTGGGAGAGTTACCATATTTTATTATTGGGTTTTCCAATTTTGCTGATATACGACAAAATAAGTGCCGTTGCAAGGGGAAGTGGTACACTTACCGTTCATGTTTGTCGTATTCATAAAAATGTGAAATTAAGGCTGATAGGTTGTTATTCGAACTAATTAAGTAAAGAAATTGAAGCTCTATTTGATTCCTATGAAGCCTGCATGTCTACAATTGTTTTTTAATCTCCTCAAACTATTTGTTACCTGTTGGAACTGTGACAGCTGTCAAAAGTTCAAGGGATTTAGTAAGTGTATGGTAAGTAAACTAATTCCCTGCAAAAATCTATTGGTTTCATTTGGGCAATGGGATACCAAGTAATAAATTTAGATGCAGAACATTATCCTTAATTTCGCCCAATAATCAACTTTAGCTGCGAAATGAAGATTATCACATTCACAAAACTCAATACAAATTATTACAATCTCACAAGTAACATATTGTTTGAGGATGATTTCTAACAATTGCAGTTATGCAGGTTTAACAGGTAGGGAATGAAGTTTCAATTTCTTTACTTAATTTGGTCGAATGACATCCTATCAGCATAAATTTCACCTTTTTATGAATATGACAAACACAAACGGTAAGTGTTCCACTTCCCCCTGTAACCGCACTTATTTGGTCGTTTATCAGCAAACTTAGAAGACCCAATTATAAAATATGTTAGCTCTTCCATACATTCAGCAAAAGATCCAAGAACTAAATTTTCATTATTTGATTCTTTTAAAAATCTAGAAATTTTACATTTAGTTCTTTGTACATTCTTTTGCAATAAGTATCGGTAATATGGGAATTTTTACTTCACACCCAAAAGTGATTATCGTGCCAAGTTAAGGATAAGGGTTCACATTTAAATTTATAACTTCCCATCCCATTGCAGTCCCAAAATGAAACCAACAGATTTTTATAGAGAATTAATGTGTGAAGAAACTATATTTTTTTGAAAAAAATAAAAATACCCCTTTTAGAGATATTGAAGTCAAAGGTCAAACTGTTCAACCTTAAAATGAATTTTTTAAAAAATAGGTGCAAATGAAGTATTATAAAAAAGCCCAAATATTCAGCTTTTTTTCATACCAAAAGCAATGTTCCATGATAATTTGGGACAAAATTATGTGCAAATTTATAAAACAAGAAATGCAAAATTTTGACCTTTGGCCCATTTTTGAAGCGCCGTATTTCGGAAACCAAACGATATTCAAACTTAATATTAGCCATTTTTTCTTTTCTCTTGAATCCAACAAGTTATCAAAATTTTATTAAATTCTGAAGGGGTCGGGTTGGGAACCATGTGGATTTGACATGGAATGACCCTATACTTCTTATATTTAAAAAATTAGATGATTACATATAAACATGTTAAATCAATTAAAATTCTGTCTTGAATTTGACTAAATATAACTTAGAAATCAATGTGTTTTTATAATTATATTTTCAAATTATCCTTTTAGGATAGATTCTTTGATTGTCCACAGCAGTGCTATCTATCCAGGTTTACTACTTTGCCTAGAGAATAATCCTTTAATAAAGTCACTTATTATGCTAAATCCTGGAATACATACATATGATATGAAGTAAGTCCTATAAATATTTTTTCAGTCATAAAGTTAAGAAAAAAGAGTTGCACGCAATGTTTACATTTAGAACACATTGCCAAAACTGTTGTCACCATTTTTAATTGTAGTTCAAATATTTTATGTGAACACTTTTAGCTGAATTTATCTTCATACTCATGATATATTTATTCTCGATACTCTAACAAACTAAGATTTTAGTTAAATATTAAATCTTTTTCAGTTAATTTTATAGTTCAAGCATTTCTTTAAAAAGTAATGAATAACTTTATGCATCATATTAAAATTATACCATATTCTTAAATTAAATTAAATTATCATAAAATTTCTTTACTTCTGCCTTTTCAAACTTTGCTTTTAAGGTCAACAAAAGTTATACGATTTATGGGATTGATGGTTTCTACAAGTGAAGTGCCTATTCTGTACAAAGCTCTACAAATTTTTGGGCCGTCTGTGTTGCGAATTATAAGGATACCTGTAAGAGTAGATAACTATTTAGATCCTTTGCTCTCTGCCACTACCATGGTACGAGCAAATATTCCTGAGGTAAGAAAAACAAGTTCTTATTTTGATTTTTGATTTCAATTTTTTTAAACATTGTGTAACAAATGTGAATGTAATCATGCATATGGAAAACATTGTCTTATTTTTAGTTCTGTTTTCTTTGACATTTCTTAGGCATACAATTAAATCTGGACAGCTAAAACATTGTTAATAAGAAATTTCTATCTTCAATTGCCTTTCTTGAAAAATAGGGATTTCCATTATGTCAATCAATTTAAAAACAAACAATGTATTTATTCGGTCTTGCATTACTTATGAAATTATACATTATTTTTTGTCTTGTATAAATTAGAATAAAATGTTTGCTTAAACATCTGGATAGCTCTGAATGTCTACCCTTCGAATTCATAAATTTTTCAGCATGTGATTTTCTTTCGGAGGGTAAGACACTCCAAAAACTGTTCCGAGAATATACCAGGGATGTTTTTTTTTTAGAAGCAAGTGTCCAAAGACCATCAAAATAGAATTTATTTTGTTGCTATTAATGTGCACAAACTTTGTTTTTTAAACATCAATTACTCAATATTTAAATGTAATGCTATTATTTTGCTAAGATTCAGAGATATGCATTGACTCCTTTTGGTACGACGTTAAAGTACTCAGAAAATATTCATACCATTACAACTACGTATCTCATTGTACATATAGAAATTAGAATTTGCCCCCAGTAACCTGAAAAGATATTGTATGATGGCAGTTAACATGTTAAAATAAGTTGATGCACCAAATCAACAGGAATTTTTTAGGTCTAAAACATAATAAAATTTTATTTTGTTTCATGGTAAAGACAAATTAAATCCTATTTCAGCGGCTTGCAGTCACCTAACACCCCTATGAAGCATTTCTTTGGGTTGTCTTTACCCCCAAAATTAAAAAACTGTTTTGATCCAATTTGGAACTCTTAAATAAAAGCAAACACAGTGCCAAATTTCCCCAAAATTAGTTACAACAGTACTAAATTATTAAATATAGTTAGAAGTAAATTAGTTCTTTAACTCTCTTTCAATACATTATTTTCTTCTTTTACTCCAGACAGTACTTAACTAGTAATGTTACTCAAATTATTTTCATGTTATCACAGTCTAAAGAGAAATTTCTACACTTATCAAAGAATGGATTGCCTATGCTATACGCTTTCAGTGATGATGATAAACTAATTGGAAAAGAAGCCTCTTATAGTTTAGCGCATCTCCTTGGGTGCTCTGATTCAGATATCTATATTTATGATAAAAATGGGGACTTAAAGCAAAATGGTAAGTAGTGTCTTTTGCTAAATGTATACTTTATATCTACAGTAACACTTAAATGACGTTTGCATTGCCAGAAAATATAGAATTATAATTTAACTCAAACTATTTCATAGTTACATATATTTTTTAAATTGTTGGCTGCAGCACTGGTAAAAACTTGACAGTTCTAAAATCGGCTTTATTTAAAAATTATATAGCATTAAGAGGATTACCCATTATCCCCTCTCCCCACCTCACCATTTAATGCAAAACAAACTGAGATTTATTAATATGTTGGCTGACATATAACTAAAGCATAATGCATTGCTTAATTTAAGGCAATTACTGAGAAATCACCTGATTCCCTAGTCTGGATTTGAATTATAAAGATACTCTCTAGTCTACCTAATTTGTAAGGTATACTTAATATTTTTGTTAATATTTAATGAAATCCATGTTTATTTATATTTTCTCCTTGCACTGTAATATCTATTTTTTAATCATGAGTGTACCATATTCGGTGTTATTAATTTTCATTTGCCCCTTGTTAATTGAAAAGTACCACTTTATCTTAATGTATATTTCAAATAAATTGTAAATCTCTCCCTTGCTATTGAAACCTTACTTCTAAGCATGATATTTTTACTAGATAGAACAATGATTTCATAAATTTAAATACTAGTTCAATCACAATTACAAATATGTTTTTTAAATAAAATGAAATTAATTAATTGTTTACCAGTTCCTTACATCAGATAGATTCACTGAAATAACATAAATTGTACAATAAGCTATATTTTTTACATAATGGCAGTAATACTAAACAGTTTTTCATTTAAAATTTATCCTACATTTCTATGATTTAAATTTGGTACTTCAAAATTTCGTATTCTCAAAGCAATATCCTGCAAATATTGTGCAGGTTAATTTATAGTAATGGTAATATAAAATGGAAAATAGACTAACAGACAAAAAAAATTAAATTTTAAATAGTATTAAGTAAAGTGATTGTCCAATTTTACTTTCTAAATACTTTTGTCTTCCTAGAAAGTGAAATATCGTAACTAATTTCATAAATTTTTTTTAACAAGAAATTTTCATTTAAAAGATTTTGTATTTATGAATATGTGTATTATATATTTTGTATTTCAACAAAAAGTTCAATAATGCATTAAACTATTTATGATAATGATTTTAGTAATTTGTTGACTGACTACACAACACAAAATTCATAAAGATAAAAACCATTTAAAAAATTAACATCAAATGATAAAAATCTCAAGAAAAGGAATTTGCTTTAAAATGTTTAGTTTTTAAAATATTGTTTTCCTATTTAATCAACTGTAAATATACTTACATGTCTAGTGTACACTTGCATGTCTATTTTTTTTCCCCCAAAATTTTTCTGCCCGTAATTTTCTCAGAAATTAAAGAGAGGAAGATCAGGCATTTTTCAATGTTTACTTATTTTACTAACAAAATTTATAACAAGTCACACATGTAATATGTTTTAAAATTAACTAATCCAGAGCTTTCATTTACTACCTACCAAACATGATTAAGAAGCAAAATAAAAAGTTAGAGGGGAAAAAAAAGGATTTTTTTTCAATGAATATGTATGAAATAGACGTACCAAATTAAACTTTTAAATAGTCCCTCTCCTAATGGACACCATAGTGGAAGGAAGTAAAATGCTTGAACCAAAAAATGCTAAAATCAATGTATCTACCAGATATTATCAATTAAAAATCATTTTTTGTATGAACATGAGCCCCCAAAAGAGCCTATTATTTTAACTGTCAAAGTGACATAAAAAATAAACTTCTGTGTCACTTTTCCAATGACTGCTACTTCTTCCTATAATTACAAAACCCTGTTAATTTCTATATAAATAAATTAATTGCAGAGTTGTTTTGTATCAGGTGTCTTAAGAAGCAAGAGTTTGATTATATCATTCTCAAATAATTTTTTAGAATTTTCTTAGGTCTTGTTCAATGTTTATATTTATTAAAAAAAAAATACTTTCTAATTATTTTGTGTTTGTTAGGAAAAGGTACATCAACATTGAAGGTTATTTCTTTTGAAAACGGATCACACTATGTATTTTGGAAGCAAGCTGATATTATACATAGAGAAATTAGTAATTTTATGGCAAAGTTATGATAAGGAGAAAATTATTTTGTTAGCTGTTATTCATTGTTAATTTATTTGTTGTATTAATAGTTCTGCAAGCTGTGTTAAATAAACAGAAAGTTATTTTTTATACTGTCAATACAAAATAGTAATACTTGACCATTTAATAATTTACAATTTAGATCAACTTCGGTTACACTTCTGATTTATCAAAATTATTTAATATTCATTTTGCTAAATAGTTCTTGATTTGAAGTCCCAAATACTGATACTTATAGTTAACAATGTGTACGTGACTCACCAATAGTATTTATTCAACAAGTGTTAAACTATCTGGCCAAAAGTATTCAGATTCCCAGTGGTTAGGACTCGGAGAGTCCCAAGCCTTATATTAATATGATGTTGGTCCCCCTATTGCATTGATGACAGCCTGCACAGTTTTGGAAGACTTTCCACTAGTTTTTAATAGGTGGCTATAGGAATTGATTTCCAGGCATGCGAGACATCTGAAGTGAGTGCTGGCAGTGAAGATGGTTGATTTGGCTGGCTACGTAATCTGCATTCTAATTTGTCCTAAAGGTGTTCTATGGGACTTAGATCGGGGCTCTGAAAAGGCCAGTCCAGTTTTTGAACACCCATTTCATCAAGCCACGCCTTGCGCAAGTCTCAGTGTGTGGATAGAGCAGTTATCCTGCTGAAAAAGAAAGGTCTCTTCCCCGAAATATTGCTGTAGAGTTACCCAAGATGCCATTACCAAACTTTACAGTCGACACAATGCAGTCATGCAAGATTCGCTTGCCGGGTATCCGCCAAGTCCAGGCGCGTCCATCAGACTGCCAAATTCATCACTCTAAAGAACATTTTTCCGTATGCCCACAATCAAATGATAGTAAGCTTTGCACCATTGTAATCGATGTTTCACATTCTGGGGAGTGATGTCTGGCATGGAAATGACTTCATGACAATGGAATCCCAGGTTTTTAACTCTCGACAAACAGTCGCACTAACGCCTGATGAACTTTGGAACTCCAGAGTAATTTCAACCAATGAGGAATTGCGATTTGGTTTCACTACACTTTTCTGAGTTCTACAGCTACATTAAAAAAAATTATTCGACCTGCCATTTTGTTCTTCTGCGGTTTCACTGCCTCAATGTTTCCACTTCACAATTACATCACTCGCAGTGGATTTGGCTTCTGTAGAACATCCAAAATATCACAAACTGATTTCCCACAAAGGTAGCATCCCATTATAATGCCACGATCAAAGTCACTAAACTCCTTCGACTAACTCATTGTCTTACAAATGAATAAATATGACCTGACATACCACTACCAACACTTTTATAGCTTTGGGTTATGCATCAAATTATGTCTCCTGCCAGATCCACTTCTTTAGTGGGGTGTCCGGATACTTTTGGTCAAATAATGTATGCAACAACAACAATAACTTAAAACCCCAAGTTTTGAGTCACAACCTCAAGTTCGTTATTAAATGTATGGATTTTTATATACTATATAAACTTCGAAGATATTCCAATGTGAAGACTAAAACATGTCAAATTGTAGTAATCATCATGCATAGAAGTATACTGGAGCTATCTATTTTATGTGACACTTAATCCTATTCACTTTTCAAAGCAATTTATAAAGTTACACAGCTTACATTTCCTGGTTGGATTATGAGTTTAGATTGTTGGAACTGTGCAAGGAAAATTGTATTACTTACAAACTTGAGATACACATAAAGCATTGAATTGAACTTTCATTAAATAAATCAATAAACACTAAAAAATACTAATTATTACTTGTGATGAAGGGGGGGGGGGGATACTTTAGCTTAAGCAAAGTAGTTGTGGAGAAGCAACTTTCTAAAACAATGTCTCTACCATTGCAAGTTTGACTATGCTGTTTTAGTTATCCAACTACCATAAAAAGAGATAGTTTGTTGCTATGAAAATAGAAAAGTTTATTTTTTCAGCATAAAAATTATAAAACTAATACCAATTGCATTTCTTTAGTGAAGGTATTTGCATATGTTTGGATTATAACAAAAAGATCGTTTGAGCAAATAATCTTGACAAGATTTGACTCCTTATCTCTAATTCTTCCATAGTCGTAATTGATGCAGGTTATGCAGCAATAGAAAAATATCAAGGAATTCTGGAAAAAACAGGGAATTTATGAAAAGTTGCTGTTAAATCAGAGAATTTAATTTTTTGCATTGTTCATTAGTTATAAAATGATAAATCACTGGAGGTAGAAATCACATTTTCAATCAATAATTGAATATTTAAAAAAGCTTATATTCATATTTTGCACAATAAATTTTGTTGAATTTTTTTAATGGAATTAATTCATACTAAAGCATTTGCATTACAGGCAACCCAGATTGTTAGCAAATTCAAATTTTTTATCCTCTGGTCACCCTATTATAGGTTTAAAAAAAAATTATAAACTGAAATACAAAATTCAAGATTTTATATATTACAGATACACTCAATTTAACACCAAATTAACTTATTATGACATGCTTAGACTAACTGAGTTTGATATGAAAAGTATATGATTAAAGTAGGAATTATATTTCTAAAATGTATCAATAAGATGTTCCAACTTTTTTAAAAATACTCGTCCAAAAATAAACATCTAGCCAAACTCTTACTTCCTGTAACAATAACATAAGCTATATGACAGTGTATGTTCCACATTGAATTGTATAGAAAAAATTAAATAAAATCGCCATCTGTTTTAGAAGGTTAAAGTTCAATTTTGATGTTGATTCATATTCATAATATTTTTCTATGGCTCATTTACAATCCGAATTTGCACTAAGTTAAAGATACAGTAACATAAAAGTAAAAAACTTAAAAGAAAGTAATAGGAGACATGTTTGGAGAAGAAAAATAACCAGAAAACTAGTTTTAAAACGCCTCCATTACTAAAACAAATACTTATCTATATATTTATTGCAGCATGAAATAAATAATCAAATATTAACTTTTACATTAATAAAATAGTCCTTTTTTTAAAATAGAGAATACCCCTTAAAATACTGTAAGAATTCTGATAAAATAAAACTTGGTTGTCAAATAATTTCTAAATTATATTCTCATAGATAAATTTAAGAACAAAAATTTACTCATTTGCTGTTTTTAAATTAATAAAACTATCCATTTTGCATTGCAATAATATCTAAAAAAATATATATATTTCGAAGGTGTATTATGTGACATTGAATAGGAAGTCACTTACCTTAGATTTCAATAAGCATAATTTAAGACTTTAAACATGTGTAGTTCTTCACAGCTTCTTTTAATCGATTTAAACCTGGAAGATTATATATATAATAAAAAGTAAGAAGTAAATGCTTGAATATGAACTGTTGTCAGGGGTATAGTTCACATTCTATACATTTACAAAACCAGAGCAATTTGTGTAGAAATTTGTCAAATTGAGAGAACACGACATTTCTTCATCTCCAAATGCTCAGGGGAAAAAATCAAAACAAGAGGAATAAAATAATAGAAAATACAAAGCAAAGTGTAGGAGAAAACAGATGATGTTATGACATTACAATATCACATTAGCCTGGTTGTTCAAAAAAGCCATTAGAACAGTCTTGCCAAATGAAACCAGGTTTGTGCAAGAGATATAGGAAATGACATTGTATTTGCCATTGAATATTTTAAAAACCAAAACTAAGATCGGGTGCTTTTGAAGGAATTTATTTCATAACAATGATGAGCAATAATGAATTTAGTCCGACTAAAGTGTCTGAATAAGGCAATTTAGTTGTTTTAGGTAGTTGCCTTTTTTGTTAAAGATATATTTTAATCTAAGGACTAGTGTACTAATGACATTTATATTCCATGCATATTTGGGGCTGAAGAAATTTCAAATTTGAATGAATTTCTACTAAAAATGCTCTGGTTTTGTAAACCTACAGAATGTACACTCTTTGCCCTGGCAATCTGTTGTGTTTTCCTTGTTCTTGATAATCTGTAAATTTAGTTTATGTAACTTCACTCTTCGTCTTTCTTTTATATATACTTGCAATATACCAATAAATAAACTACATATTTTACAACTTTTTTACTAACCCTAGATAACTAAACATCCATTTAATAGACTACCCACCCTGGCCAGTTTTGCAAATTCAAGATGTTCCCTTTGCACTTTTAATATTTGCCAAGAATGCAAATGCTAATTTTTACCACCTTTCTATTTTTTAATTGAAATATTATACTGCTCTTAATGTATACTAATTTGAAATAAATGAAGGAAATATAAAAATATACTTGTTTTTACTTCATAGTCTATGAGCCGAGTGATTAGTTACATAGTAATGTTGATTTAAATTATTTAGGGTTAACATTTCACTAAAAATTATGAACAGCCAATTTTTTAATAATTTTATAAATTAAAACTATTATTTTTTATTTTATAATAAAATTAGGATATGTGTTATAGTTTTTTTTACTATTTAAAAGTCTTTAATAAAGTAGAAGACATTGGTACAGTTAACTGAATGTAACACTACTTACAGCTGAAGTAACTGATCATTTCTCAATGCTTGCATTATAAGATACTTTTATAAAATTACCTGTTATGAGTTTTTGAATATATCTTAGAGAGAGGATTTAAGAGTAACTTTAATTCTCAGTTTACTTAAAACTACATATTTCTAAATTTTCTTACAAACTGTGTGCCTGCAGAATTTATTTACAGTTCTCATAAAATTCATTCCAATATAAGCTATTTATTACCTTCATCAACATGCTCTGGGGAATTGGTAAAAGTAAGCCTGAACCAGCCAGGCTGTTCACAAAATAGTTCAGCTCCAGGTACAACATATAACTTGGCCTTTTCTAAAAGATAATGAAAGAAATGCTTTTCTTGTGCAAAACTGTCTGATCCACAAATCTGCAAATACAAATAAATTTGTTAGATATGGTTAGTTCTAAATATCCCTAACTTAAAATAAGTACTTTTACATTGACTAACATAAAAATTGTGATACGGTAAAAAATAACTGCAGCATAATCAATTACTTATTTTTCTTTGACAATACTCTTACAAAAAATTATAACAGTTCCTCAATCAAAAGTAAACTAATAAAACTGACATTTTTTTTAATGTAGCTCTCTGTAAGAATCTATTTGTGAATATCAGCTAGGACAGTGATATGTAAAAAGAAGGCATGCACCTGAATATCAAAAATTTAGTATTATCATTGGAAGGCTTAATTAAGGTACAAATGAGTATTTACACATTTCAGCTCGCATCACTGGAAATGTGTATTCAAAACTGAAGATTCCTTATTGTTTCAAACACATTATTCAAAGAGACCTGAATAATAAGTATAACCTTACATTTCTTTATTATGATCATAAATCTTTTGTCAATTTACTTAAATAACAAGAATTCAAAAGCTAAAGAAAATTTAGTTTCAAATAATAAATGTTCATGTACAATTTGAACTGCATGCGATTTATCTTCAGTCTAGGTTTTATATAATTGAATTATTTCATAAATGATAAATGGATGATGACAAATATTAAGGACTATTTTTTATATAACCAAAAACAAATTAAGCAAAATAAAAAGCATAAAAATGTGTGTGTTAAGATTCTTACAGGACGAAAATCCACCCATAAGAAAAACCCTCCTTCCGATTCACGAACATTCAGGCCTATTTCTTTAATTCTCTTGACAGAAGATTGAAATTTCTGAGTCAAGCGTTTTTGATTAACAGAGATGTACATTTTGCACCATTCTGAAAATAAAAAAAAATTATTTATAGAATATTTATAGCTAAATTTACATATCCTGGTAATTATTTAAATAAAAAAAATATTACAAAAAGTTTTCTAAAACAATGATAGTTTGAGTTAGTAGGAAAAATTTAAAAGTTGTTTTGAGTAATTTCTAAATTGAAACATTTACTGTATTTGCTTGAATTTCAAATACTAATATATACTTTTTGCATAAATATTATTTGTAAAATTTATTGTCATGTTGTCCGTACAATATAAATGATTCCCAATATAAAAATTCATTAAAAAAAAAAAAAGTAATACTAACAATGAAATAATTCAAACATTTAATTGAAAAAATATAAGTATTTTTTTCAAACCAATTAGGAATGAAAACTTGACTGAAAATTAAACACAAAAAGTGAATGGGAAAACAAATATTTTGCTATTCATATTACTAAGTAACGATAAAAGGACAAATTATAATATTACTTCAATTTTTAAATGGAGACCAATTGAAAACAAAAACCTTGAGCTTAAGGCCCAGGTTAATAAGTATTTGAACTAGAACAAACACTATTGAATGGGCATCATGATAATGAGTATACATCAATAATAAGTAAAATACATAACAAAAAGCTTTCTAAATCAGGTATAAAATTAAATTTATTTTTACAACAGGCTAATTGCAAGACAAAAGAAATTTGTATAACATTTGGGTAATTCATAAAGTACTGTAATATAAAGGCTAAGTATAACTTTAGGTAGCCTTTCAAGTTTATTACCAAAGATAATCCAGATACTGCAATATAGACTTTCTGGCAAAAAATAGCTTCCAAAATATATGCAGGTACATTTACAAGATTGTATTCTTGATATGGACATTTGTTTGGCATATAATACTACCTACATTGCTTCCATGTGGCAAAAACACAAAAGTTCAGAACTTTTTTAAAGCATCAGAATTTAAACATAAATTAATATTAACTCTTTGTTTGGTCTCAAAATTAGAAAAAAAAAGCAATCTACAAACCTATGGGGAAAGAAACCTTTTAAAACAATTGAAATACATAAGGCCACACTAAGTTTTTGATAGATATCTAGTAAGGGTGTAATTAAAAAAAAAAAAAAATTGTAGAATAACTTAAAACCTTCAACTTTCTTACATACAATGCTAAGTATAAACTATAAACCTAATACAGCAACAAATAAAATTACATTTACAGTTAACATGAAATCGCTTAAGATGAAATCCTGTTTAATGCGAAGTAAAAGTAGTTCCTGTACTTAAAACTTATAGTTAATTTATTCATTTAACATAAATTCGGTTAACACGAACAATTTCAACTGCCCCATCGATTTCGCATTAACGGGGCTTGACTGTATTAATTTTCTAATATTGGTTGGAATGCCTTACAATGGAATGCCAATGTCTTCCTAATTCAGAATTTATGCTTCTCAATTTACAGGTATTGTACTTAAAACAACTTTTAATGGTTGTGTCATATTTGTCACTCTGATTAAAGTATTACACAAAGGTAAATGTTTTAAAAAAGAAAACAAAAATGTGTATGCCCCACAACATTAATCTTTGATGAAATTTGCATGTTTTCCTCAAAACAATACTTAAGAAACCACTTTCACCTATAGAAATCTATTATAAAAAGACTTTATAAACAGTTTCGAAAAGGCAATCATTAAATTCATTGGCTAAATTACAATGAGGAACTTGCACAAGTGAGGAAAATGAATATTTTTTGTATTTTCTAGTGTTATCCAACGAATATATTTGAGCAGTGCAATTATTTTTTATCTTTAAGCTTTCAATTAATCAATAATCGAGTTTGAAATCAAAGCAAAAGTCACATGACCAAAAACGCATAAAAAACTGTGACTTAGTTACGCATAAATTCTGCCAAAAATCTGAGGAGGAAACTCACTCCCTCCTCATCTAAAACAGGTTTTAGATTGTTTCATCATCTGCGTATTGACGTCACCCGCAAAAGTAGCTTTTTCCCGCCAAATCGCAAAGTGAAAAATTAATTTTTTTTAAATATCTATCCGAGTTCAAATTTTTGAAAGAATGGTATTGTTTTTCATGACTTTTTCTCTTTTATTTAGAAAAAAAAAACAAAAAATGTAAAAGTTCCTCATTACAAATGTATTAAAGGGTTAGGATTTAGATTGCTTGTCTATTCAATCTATAAAATGTGGCGACAGCTTTAGATAATCATTTTATCACTTAATTTAATGGAAAAAACATTACTTTATGAATATAAAAAAGAAAAGAATAAAATATCTACAGCACAATAATACTCTTTCCCATTCTTACTTGTATAATATATACTTTAAATTTATTCCTACCTAAATCCTCAATAAATTTTGCTGCAATTTCCATAACTGGAAAAGGAATATTTTGAAAAAAGGACAGTTGAATCAAACTCTTTTGCAAAGCTTTGCATTGTGTATGTATTGCACCTATTCTTATTCCAGCTACTCCAAAATCCTGCAAAAAATAGCGTAGAAATAAAACCAAAGAGCATTAGACATTTAATGTATCCATTCTAGAAAAAGGTAGTTAAAATGTTATTATAAAATATATGTCTAAAAATATTTACAATACCTTTTTATATGAATAGTCTTGTTTGGACCTTACATGGTATTTTCTTGTCATTAAGTACTTTTTAATGTTCGGTAACACACATTAAAAAGAGTCACAAAGAAAGTATACTTAACTTTTAGACACGAGTATAGTAGCACACATCAAACAAATTCTTGAATAAAGTCTTTCATTTGTTGTGAAAATAATGCTTTAAGAAATTAGATATATACTTAACAGTAGAAATTGTAAAACAAACGAACAACAATATGCAAAAATCAGGTAATTGATAAATTAACAATTTTTTAAAAACATTTAAAAGTAATTTTTATTTACTTACAGTGAATATTACTTATTCGTTTCACGATATTTTCCTTCATGTTTAAATAGAGTGTACTAATAAATTCACAGGAGGAACTAAAAAAAATACCTATTTAACTATACACAAAACTAAATTTTTTTCGCTTTTTTAGTTTTTGCATACTGTGGTCCATTAAAGTGAATTAAATTATGAAATAAGTACCATTCTTTGTTAATTACTTTGCTAAGTCCATAAAGAACATGAACTCTATTTTGATCTGGTAAAGTAGGAAACTTCAAAGTACTGTAAAATTGTTGACTTTCATTGTAGATTGAAAGAGCATAAACCTCATCAACTATCACATGTAACTTGTACCTGTAATATCAAGTTTTTCATAAATTTTAGTAGCAGAGAATATATTTAAAAAAATTATTCACAAAATAGTACATCGAAAATGTTTCAATAACCAATATACTGAGAAAAAAATATCAATGTTATGAGTATTCAAATATTTAAATTTAAAATAACACAGACTTTTATAATACTAAATTTAAAAGGGTTTAATTTGTAAAGTTCCTGCTGTACATTCCTTCCACTATGAAGTGATTATTACAGCCAAATATGTTTCATAATTTCGAATTGCGATAAGATTACAAGGTCTAAACCTTATTGCATATACCACTCTTTCCAATCCCACCACATCAATGAGAGGACATTGAGGACACAACCTATTTACTATGCACCAGCTCCTATTATCGTACACACCAGTATTCGGTGAAGCAAGTACCAAACCCAAGATCCCTTTGAGCACTGTGTCTTAACCACTGTCTTCTTCTTAGGCTCTTCACGCCGTTTGGCGCATAAGGCATCAAGCCTACCTCTCCATGCCCTCCGATCTTTTGCCAGGGATCTTGCTTCCTCTAGACCATTTACGTGAGTTCTTAACCACTGTAAAAGGGTTATAAGTTTTTAAAAGCAAACAAATGGATTAGTAATAAATATCGAACTAGAATGACGTTGAAAGAAAACAAAACCATATATTCCTACCATTAAATGACAATTCTACAAACCAAACACCATTGAAGTTGGATTCTTTTTTATTCCTATTCTTCAAATGATAAGGTTAATCTAGACAAACACTTAGTCTATACAAGATTATATGTTAAAGAAATTAAGATCAAACGTTTGTTTAAGATGATGCCAATATCTTACTGAAGATATCATTCACATTGAAATATAGCATTTTGGTATTTAGATGCACTTTCTATGAGTTTGCTTAAGTAGTGTTTCAAGCTACCTTATCACAATAATTGAGCATAACAGATTAATCATACAGATTGATATTTTTCAGAGCTTAAAATAATCACTACAACAAAGAAACAAATAGTTCAAATAGTAAACAAACATACTCATTACAAAACTTAAAAATGTCCATCAATAACTCAGAACTGTATATGTCTCCAAGGGGATTGCTTGGGTTAATTAAAAAAATTCCTCGTACAACTTGATTCTAATAAAACACAAAAAAAGAAATAAATCAAAAAGATACAATATTTAAATTATAAATTTAAATTTTCTTAAATAGCCTACAATTGCACTTCTTTAAACCATTATCTCTATCTTTTCCTGAAAACATTTTACAGCGTAGAGTATAAAAAATTACCATTCTTAAAATCAACCAATCTTTTATGCTAATCGCAAAAGTATACATATAATTTTATATGCATTTCTCAATTGATGTTACCAATCACATACAATTTACAAATCAAAGGCGTTTGAGGATTTCACATATTACACTGAACCAAATTAGAAAAATAATTATGTTCTGTCATGTGAAAACTCCATAATTTTGTATGTATTTTTAAATTTTTTTGGAGAGATATTCATTATTGGAAACATCAATTTTCAAACCTTGGGAAAAAGTACAATTTTTAACTTAAAGGTTAGTGGCGTTAATCAATTGAGGTTAAATAAAACATAGGAATACCTTTGAAATGGCATCTTTATATGACTTTATCACTTTATCCAATGTAAGAGAAGGAGAACTCTCAGTGTTGTCCTAAAATGTGTTTAAAATTTTATCATAATATGTCAATAAAAAAAATTAAATCCTTATAGTACAAAATTTTTTGGTAATGTCATTTGAAATGAAGAAAATATTGTTTTGCAATAATTTTTTTTTTTTTTTTTTTTTTTTTTTTTTTTGTAGTGACTTCTAGGCAGAAGTCTTTTCATAAATGTAAAAATTTCGTTGTGTATGTATTTCACAGGTGTGAAAATTTTATACAAATTAAATTACTATTGAAGTTTATTCTAAAAACCATTTTTAAAAAATATCAAACAATTTAATTGGAATTTTAAGAATTTAAATATTGTACATAATTTTTAAGCTTGATACAAAAAATTTTGCAACAAAGCATAAATTACATGTGTGATGATAGGAATTGGCCATAACTTCACTTGAGATCGTTGCATGAAATCAGTGTAAACGCGTCCATAGATTGGAGTTGGTGCTAGAATAACTTCTGTTAAAAGAAGGGGGAAATAAGATTAAAATATGCAAGAAAAAAAAATATAAATTGGTATTTAAAACATATTTATTAAAATATTTGCAAACAACTATAACAGAATTTTGCTGCACTGTATAGCAAATTATGCCCCATCTAAAATTATTGGCACTGGAAAGTTTTTTCCCAGGTATAAAAAAAAAACTATGCTGTTTAAAAACTATACATAATTTTATTTTTTTAACAATATCTCTATATTTGTGTTTTAATTTTTTTCAATTTTTTTTTCTATTAGGCTTCTATATAAATAAAATGATTAAAATTCAGAACCTTGTCTTGGTAAGCTTTAAGTTCAGAATCTGTGGTGTGATCAATTTTTAGTTGATCAGTGTTAAATCAGTGTCCAATATCAGACTGTTAAGTATGTCATAGGCTCAAATACATAAATTTTTATTTGATTATGATAAACTTTAGAAGAAGGGAGCTGATATGACCTAAACGTGTTCATGCCCCACACATATACTCTCTTCATTAATCTAATCTTAAAAAGAATTAGCTTATTCTTTGTTAGAAGTAACAATCGAAAAGTAAAGCCGATTTAAATTCTTTGCACAGTTGATATTCTTTGCAATTAATTAAAACATGTTATTTTTTTTAACTAGCTAAATCTATTTTTAAAAGTATTTACAGTTTATAGGATTTACCTCCTGGATCTGCAAGACAATGAGCAATAACATCTATACAGCTAGTAACTCCAGTAAAACAAAACAGCTGCAAGAAATAGTATATGTATTACATTTAAAAATATTTACATAAAAATAAATTATGCAGAATAATGTAAAAAGAAAACTAAAAACAAAAATTAAATAGTTATTTTAAACAACTCACTGTTTTTAGAAAATAATAATAATAATAAAAACTATACTCTCTTTCTTTCTGAAAAATGTGCATTGTAAAAAAATATTTTAGCTTTATTACAAGCTATAAATATTAAAGTAAATAGGTTGAATTGTAACAATAACTGTCACTAAAGCACCTCTTCTACATCTTTCTATTACTTTAAAAAATCAGGTTCAGAAACTAAGCATGTACAATTGGAAGACATTTGACCATAGAATTCATTTCCTCCTATTAAATATGATGACATGTAATAACAAAAATAATGACAATTGAATTTTTTTTTTTTTGTAAACAAAATTATCATCAAGTTGGCAAGTTTGGAAAGAAACTTGTCACTAAATTTAATTTATAATTATATATTTCCAGCCAAGATGAGAATTTCCCATAAAATTAAAAAAGGAAACATTCTTTCGTTTGATATCTAAAGTTTTTCCGGTTGAATTTTGATATTGGAATTCTCTCATTTATTTGACATAGCACACATGACAGTTACATTTGTAGTTTTGTCTGAGAATGTTTACCCCGACAGATGGGGAGAACCTTTGTATTAGCTCATCACTACTTTAATATACTGTAAAAGCTAAAAAAGAAAATTAGATGAATTCATATAAGCATTGATTTGAAAAATAAATTCTCACGTTATTTGGATTTACAGGTTCATGAGTACCAAAGAATTCTGAGATGATTGTAGCTAAAGCTTTTCTTAACCTAAATTAAAGTATTAACTATAAATAAAACATACCACAAAAAACATATCTGTATACATGTACAATAATTAGAGAGAAAAGTAGAAATATGTATTTAAGTAGTAAAATAGTATTGTTGTTGCCTTTTTAAAGCCCTTCATAGTAAAACTTTTTATCAAAGGGTCTGGGTCTGTCTAAACAATTTACAGAGTTCTTTGAATACAGAAAATACCAGAATTTTACAGAGAGACATTTCAAGCTTAATTTTGTGTAAAGTCTAAAATTTCCTTTCACAGAAAACATGATAAGTATTTTAAAGAAGACAAATTTTTCACATGAAACATCCAATAAATAACAGAATATTTGTTGTATATATTAGTTTTCCAAATGCTGTTTCTTAAGATTCAGAATTTTGGGACAGGTTCTAATATAATCAAATAACAGCAACATCTTATTTTTATCTCCAAATTAGGAAAAGAAATACTATTATATAGTATTTTCTAAGCAACAATCACTCAAAACTTTGATTTGGCAATAGCAAATGCAATGAAGATTGCATACATATATAAAAAAAAAATCTTAAGTACATTTTAGGAAATAAGAAATGCAACACACACCCTTTATCTAGCAACAATATTGTCAAGTAATATGAACAACTAGTATATAAAAAACATGACAAGTGGTTTACAAAAGAAAAAGGACTTGTAGGATTTTGGAAGTTTTGATTAAGTACAGAATTGTTATAGTAAAAATATACCAAAAGTAGCAGAAAGCATTTAGTCACAATGATTGGATAATTTTAACATATTTGGCGATTTGAAAAACTTATAATAATTGCAATTTGAAACTTTTTTTTAAACATATTAAGAAAATTCAAGGAACTATAATATTAAAAAGTATTCTATGTCAGTATTTAAAATTTGCAATTAATAGGTGCACAAATTCTTAAAATAAGGGAAAAGTCCCAGAAACAATAATCTTGACTCACTTTAGAATTCCATATCCTTCTCTATACTGCAATAATGCAGGATTACAGGTCCAAACATCATTTCTTGTCAACTACAAATACAAATCCTCTTTTATCAGTAAGAAAAGATTTGAATAAAAGTACATATAAAAATAAAAATGCAGTTACACTCTTGTAGGAAATAAAAAAAAATAAAAATAACAAATATATATATATATGTAATATATTAATCCTTTTTAATTAAGGTTATTGCAGCGTGGTCGTGGAACTATAGTGAAGAATCCATTTTTAACAATATAAAACATTTATTAAGATATAAACCATAAATCAAAGTTAAACCCGGAGAGAGAGAGCGTTAAAGTTACGTCTTTACAACATACTGACTGGGAATAGAATGTCCTACATAGTAATGTCGAACAGAGAACAGCTTCGTTAAAAATCGTGGGAATCACTGATTCATCAAATGTAATTTATAAACATTGTAGGGAGAAGGCAAGTATTTTGGCGCCAGAACGGAATACTAATTATGGGATACAAAACAAGAATGCTGACTCACCAAAGATCTCACACATTAAATTGGCGTGGGAAGTTATCCTAAATAAGTTGTTGAATGAATTGATTAAAGAGGGTTTTGTGCTTTGGAAAGAGGAATTAATTTAACTGTCGGTTCTAAAAAAGGATTTCTATTACATATCCCCCCTGACAAAAATGCTCCCAGGGTCAAAAAAGTGTCAGCAGAAGTATTTTAAAAACAATTCTAAAAGGTATAATTAAAAAAAAATTAACTTTTGGAAACTAACTTTAGGTCAAACAGAATGATGGCCAGTCAAACAGCCTGACAAAAGGTAGAGAAAATCTGATAAATTTTAAAGTGGCTCTTTTAAAGTTGCTCTCTGTTAGACGACTTAGTAATGTAGAAATAACATAAAATATTTCGAAGAAAAAGTGCATAATAGAAGATTATACTACAATGTAAATACAGTACAAAATATTACTGGACAGTTGGGTAAACAGGACCAACCAATAAACAAAATACAAACAGTATTAACTGAGGCATAAACAATTAAATGACATAGTTCTAAAGAAAATAAACAATTAAATGGTAAAATTCTAAAATATAAACAATATTAGGTGTTATCCAAAACATAAACAATGAAATTAGAAAGTTGCCTATGCAATATCAAGAAAGATCAAAGTTAAAAACTGTGTTGAAAAAAGTTAGGCTATTCTGGTATGCAAAAGTTGTTTCCCAAAGTGAAAAACTTTACTTCAGAATTGTGAAATGAGGGTTCAAATTTTGGATTTCTCAAGATAAATTTTTTTTTTCTTAAGTCTCGTGAAATTAGAAGTGGAATGCTTGTTGCAAAAAAGGGGTAAATAAACAAGTGTTAAATTATGTGTAAAGTAAAAATTTAAATCCTTGTGTGTATGATGCATCATCCAGTAAGTAATGGAATGGCAGAATTGACGCCAGCATCAGATCCTACACTTCAAATCTTAAACTGGATGAGGGATAATACAAAATAAAAGAAAGATTTGATTTTCAAATGAATAAGCATTAAAGAAAAGACTAATTTGAATAATGACAGGTCATCAATGTGCACAAAAGAAAAGTTTGGTGAAGAATGTTGACAAAATGTTTGTTTGGGTGCGATTCGAACATAATGTTAAATGATGCAGGCAAAATAATGCAATAAATAGTAGTATACAAAATTGAAAATTAAAATTGAGGGAGAGAAGAATTCAGTCATGTAGTGATAGATAACAGTGTTTTTGTAGTAACGACAACAGTATTCTTTTCTGTGTGGCCTTTTGAAACATGTTACTTCACTGACAAGGAATTGCATCTAGCTCATATGAAGTACAAAATTGAAAATTAAAATTGAGGCAGAGAAGAATTCAGTCATGTAGTGATAGATAAGTGTTTTTGTAGTGACGACAACAGTATTCTTTTCTGTGTGTGGCCTTTTGAAACATGTTACTTCACCGACAAGGAATTGCATCTAGCTCATATGAAGTAGTTGATAAATGTATGAATGCCAATACACAATTGGTAAACAAATCTAGTTGTGCTTTCAAGTGAAAAAAAAATGTTTAAATAATCAAAAATTTAATAAAAATTTAAGTAGTGCTTAGTGATAAAAGTTTAAATAATATTTTTAAAAATGAAGTGTCGACAGATTCCTGAGATTGAGTACTGTTCTAGTACTTTTAACAGACAAAAATGTATCGCATTTCTGTGATTTAGCACTTGGTTTAGAAAGCATATCATTCTCTAAAACAGACAACACTAACATAAATTACTTGACAATTATAAAATATGAACACCCAAATATTACTTGAATCTTAAGTTTAAGTATTAAATAATTCTAAAAACAAAAAGAGAAATGCTGACAAATTTTTAGGACTGAAGTGACTTCCTAGTATTTATAACAGACAAAAATGTAATATGACATAGTTGTGGTTTGATACTTGTTTTAGAAAGCACATCATTCCTCAAAAGATACAACATTCACAGAAATTACTTCAAAATCATAAAATATACCACAAATAATAGAATGTAATTAAATAATTTAAAATTTTGAGTTGATGAATGACTTGTTTACACTAGAAGAAGCAGCATTTGAAGATTTGTTTTGTAATGTTAACATTGAAATTGCCTGATCTATAATTGAAAAAGACTTGAAGGTGGTGGTGTGATTACAAAACATTCGGCAGTTGTACGTTGATAAACAAAATCTCGTGCACATTGACATTTGAAGTGGTTAATTGAACTTGTATTTCATAATTGACGACTTAATATTTAACACATTTCACGAGAAAGAAGAAAACACTGTTGGGCTGAACGACGATATAACTATTGTGGTTTGTAGCTGTAGGATGTGGAGCACAGCGGCGAGATGGAAATTAGCAGAATGTGCACAGAAACGTAGGTTGGTGATGGTGTGTAGAGCACAACGGCGCGAAAACACTGATTTAGATTCGGCGGGGCAGTCTAGAACGGTCTCGGCGATTTGGTAAACACGGAAATTTGGTGGCAGAGGAACGCTGGCACATTAGTAGACATAGAAGTGGAGGTAGAGGAACGCTTGGAACATCATAGTAGAACAGGATTACATCATGGCGAGGAAGTTGTTGGCTGACCGAGATGGGGAATTGGTGGTGAGATGGTAAAAAATCCGGCAGTTGAGCACATACTTGGCATGGTAAATACGAAGAATTTGGTGAATGTCTATCAGTCTAACGCGAGCGGTTCTCGAAAAGTCGAGTCGAAACGAAACATCAGCTAGGAGAAGTCTTTCTTGAAATTTGCATAAGGTTGAAAAAGGATTAAAAGATAAAATAGTTTTTCAAAGCGTCATAGTCCGTTGGGCGTTTGATGCATAGTTTTTTTTTCTTCCTCTCTCTCCGGCGTTTAAAGTTAAATTTCGAAAGAAAAAAAAATAGTTGCATGAAAAATTTAAACACATCGCGGGGCTTCATGACAGGACAATCCTGTCGACTTTTGTAATATTTTAATCCTTTTTAATTAAGGTTATTGCAGCGTGGTCGTGGAACTATAGTGAAGAATCCATTTTTAACAATATAAAACATTTATTAAGATATAAACCATAAATCAAAGTTAAACCCGGAGAGAGAGAGCGTTAAAGTTACGTCTTTACAACATACTGACTGGGAATAGAATGTCCTACATAGTAATGTCGAACAGAGAACAGCTTCGTTAAAAATCGTGGGAATCACTGATTTATCAAATGTAATTTATAAACATTGTAGGGAGAAGGCAAGTATTTTGGCGCCAGAACGGAATACTAATTATGGGATACAAAACAAGAATGCTGACTCACCAAAGATCTCACACATTAAATTGGCGTGGGAAGTTATCCTAAATAAGTTGTTGAATGAATTGATTAAAGAGGGTTTTGTGCTTTGGAAAGAGGAATTAATTTAACTGTCGGTTCTAAAAAAGGATTTCTATTACATATATATATATATATATATATATATTATGCTTAGTAATTTTAGTAATACAGTATGTTAGCTACTCAATAAACTAAAAAAAATGTATGTTAATATTTTCCTGTGAAATTAGGTATGTTTATTTAAGTGAGTATTATTAAATGAATATTTGTGTATGTTGTTAAGTGATGAATATGCCAAAATACTTAAAACTATCAAAACATTAAATTCTAAGAGAAAGTAATGTCTATCATATTAAAAAATATTAGACTAACAACAAATCTTATAATACACTTACCCTCGGCAGCACTATGTCAAGGCACATATTATTTACTGCTGTTCCTAAGTTAATGTAACCCTAGAAAGATAAGATAGGTATACATTAAAATGAATATTATAATTTTTATTTGCTTTAAAATAATAAATTGTAGTATTTTTATAGCTTGTTAAGTGTATACTATTAAGTTAATAAAGAAAGTTATAATAAAGTTTCTTAATTTAATGTAAGAAAAAAGTATTTCTATACTAAATACTATAATAATGTAAATTAAATTATAGTATTTTTATAGCTTGATAAATGCATACTATATTAAAAATTACAATAAAGTTTCTGAATTTAATGTAAAAAAAAATATTACGGTCTAATTGTCAATGGTGTGTTTAAAATTCATAAAAAATTAAGAAACTGAAAAAATCAAGTCAAATAAATGGAAATAGAAGAAATCTTTTTACAAAACTACTTAAATATTTATAACTAGAGACCTGATCCAAAACAAGAAATTAGCTGAAAAGGAAAGGAGCTTTGCATTTAGAAGATGAGGCAGCTAAAAAGTTGGAAATCAAAAAGAAATTTTACACAGAAATTCAAGAATTTTTACTAATTTTGCAGAAAAATTCATTTGTGTATATTTTCTTATTAAGATAAAAACTTAAATACTAAGAAAGATTACAGTGAACAACTTGATTTATTTTCAAATATAAAAAAAGTAAATAACCTTAGGATTGTTTTCTTCATGATATTCGTCATGATTGCAGATATTCATAAACTTATTAAGAAAATCCTCCCAGTTCCTGACAACTTCTGCTCTTTTCGAAATGTCTCCAACTATAAATATAAAATGGTTACATTCTTTCATCACATTATAAAAATAAAATGCCCTCATTGTAAATTTTTTTTTTTTTTTTTTTTTTGGTACTCTTTTTACTTTTTATAGTATTTCTCCAATTTCATTGTAAAATAATTTCTCTACTTTAGATTTGATGGATCACATTAGATTTAAAATATCCCTAAAATTTTTCCTTATATAGCTCTACTTTAGTGTCCAATATTTAAAAAGAATGATTGTGACCCCACCACTAGTTTCAAATAAATTATTAAAAGGTTTCTATTTTACTTAAAATATTTTACAATTTCGATGCAAGTCATATATAAAAGTCAAAATATTTATTATGACCTTTCTATTAAAATTTAATAGATATAATACCAGAGTAAACCTAAATAGAAATTTTTAGCTTTCTCATCAGCTTAATTATTTCATGTCGAATAGGGTTAACCATTTTGGCCTCATAGGGTCATATATGTGTCCCGCTCATATAGTTCCAAATCACCCAGTTGGGAAAAAAGCATGAAATGGACATGATAGTCTATCCTTCTGGTAACATTTGATTGGGATTGTGGTTAGCTTTTATTTCAATAGAATATTGCTATTTCTACTATATTTGACCTAATTAAACTACTAATCTACTTATTTTTTTAAAAAGAAAAAGCTGGTATTTAAAGAGTTAAAATCTAGATTTATCAGTTTTTCACTTCCAACATTTATACTCTTTTATAAAATTTAATAACTTCTAAATTCAGATTTTTTTTTTTTTTTTTTTTTAAACTGAACATTTTTGCATTACAATTACAGTTACAATACAAGTAAGAAAATTTCTTTTAATGGTAACAAACATATCTGCAATTATTAAACTAATAAGAACAGAAAAAATTTGAGATTTTTTTCAATTGTTTAAACATTCAGCACTTCCCGGAAAAAGAAACCACCACATAAAATTGCGCTTTACAACATCTGTACATCAACATTATTTCATTAACACATTACAATTTAACGGTAGAATGGTGTCTAAAATATATATTCTTCCAGTACTTATGTTATCCCATACTTTCGTAAACATTTGAAAAAAAAATACTTTCTCCTCACAAAGGATTTTTGTAATATTTCCGCACTTTCCTCAACTCAAATCATCAAAAAGAAATTTTAGAAAGTTTATAATACAAATGAAATATGAAAATAAAACTTCACATAAACATTTTCTATATTTATAAGGATTTTAAAAGACTTCAGGTACCATTCTGAGGTAAGAAAAGATCACAAGTTAATTTTACCTTTTTCCATATTATTTATGATTTGAAAGTAGTTGTTCGACTAACAACTTTAAAAAGAGATAACAATGGTAAGTTTCAATTTTTTTAACTATTCAGCAGGACAGAATGTAAAAGGCAAATTTAAATCAATGTTTTCTTTTCTCTTACTAAAATGCAAAACTGTTTTCACAAGGGCTAAAATAATTGACAGCTTAGTTTTAAATTTTAATCAACCAATTGATTGGGTGGTGTGAGATTTTTACTCGCCTACCTCCTACTGGCAGCTTTATCGTAATCAACCATCGAGTTAATCAACCAACGTCTGTTTGTTTTGTTTCTGTTTGAAACCAGGATATAACAATGGATTGTTGCAGTAAGTGCATTAATTAATTTCCTTTGGAAATTGAGTTTGTATGTGGTGACGTTTTAATAAACTACCAGGAAAAAAATCGCATTTATGATTTGTTAAAAAAGCTATTTCCCTGAAATTTCTTTAAAAGTATTTTATGATTCTCTAAATTTTGAGAAATATAGTTATCAGATGCTTAAAATATTAAAATAACTGCTTGTAATAAGATCCATCTAGTTTATACTAAAATGGCTATACAATATGTTAAACCCAAAACCTTATATTTATTAATTTAAAAGAAATATTTTATGCGCTTTTTTCTTTATTTGTAATGAAAGCTACACAATTCATTAAAAACCTTCTCGATTAAAGCCACACACACACAAAATTATATGTACTTCTACTACGTCTTTTATAGTTCCTCAATCCTCAATGTAAATATAAACATCTAGGTCTCTTTGATCCTTTCCTGCCTTAAAACGCTTCGAGTAATTTTTTTGTTCTCTAAATTATGAGGTGGCTTCTTTTTCGTGTGCATAATTTGGTAAAAAGTATTAGTTTTGTTGTATTTTCATTTCAAAAGAGTTTAAGTGTATATTCTTTGAAATAAAATTCATAAATCAAATTATTTTATGTATCCACTGAAATTTACACAACGAAGGCTTCCATAATTGGCTCTCAAATGTAATCTATAGTTTTAATATATAGTATTTTGTGCTACTGTTTTTTATATGATGAGCATGAATATCGCTGCTCAGTCTGTTTTATATTTAAATAATTGTCACTTAACATATGTTGCTCACGAGTCAAAGCTTCATCAAATGCAATTGTAGCTAAAGATATTTGATTTTATCTTTATAATGATATTTGACAAAAAAAATTATAAATCATTGTCTTGCCATTTTTCAGTTTGTTACAAATAAACTTGTTGTACTACTTTGTATTGAAATAAGTCCATAAAAGAAGGAAAGGAAAGAGTTAAGTGCAAAATTTA
Organism: Linyphia triangularis; assembly: GCA_963978545.1. Taxonomy (NCBI): domain Eukaryota; kingdom Metazoa; phylum Arthropoda; class Arachnida; order Araneae; family Linyphiidae; genus Linyphia; species Linyphia triangularis. The sequence goes on along the minus strand of OZ021725.1, from coordinate 72,252,147 downwards.
AATACTAACAAATTCTTAAATTTTCAATAAGTACTATCACCAATAAAAATGCCAAACTGAAGTTTGATAAGTTTCACTGGTTAGCTAAGCCCTGCTCAGAAAAAATCTGAGCAGTACAATATAGATATTTAATAATAATATGGTTATAAAGGATATTATTTGCTCCAAAGCAAAATCGGCACTATTCTGTAAGAAGTGTCTTTGTCAGACACACATTCCCATAAAAATAACGATTTCAGTTATTACTAAGATTGATATAAATATTACATGCATATCTAGCCAAAATTACCTTATCTCGTAAAGTTCAGCTTTATTTGCTAGGGATGTATCATGTCTGATTAGTAGTTAACTCAATACATAATAACAGCTGTACTGTAAATTTCATAGAAACAAATTTTTGAAATTGAGCTATAATAAACTGGTTTGATACCAAATTGCAGAACCTAAGATGCCTTCAAATATAAATAACATAATAAATATCGCAATTTCTATTAACTTTTTTTTTCCGTTTTTTTCTCCAGACATGCAAGTTGGTGTGCAGTACATCCACCTAGAATTATACAACCCCATTTAGAAATTATTTAGTAAGTATAACACTAATATAGCATTAAAATTTAATTCATTAAGCAGGAAATCGTAATGAAATTTTATGATTTGGATCATATTTGTACAAATGCATAAAAGTTTTGTCTTTTCATATGTCTTATTCGGATTCACTTCAAACATTAGTAATTCAGTGTTGTGGATGTTGAAATTTCTTTTCTGCATTACCTATAAATGCAGAATAGAAATTTAAACATCCACAACACTGAATTACTAATGCTTCAAGTGAATCCGAATAAAACATATGAAAAGACAAAACTTTTATGCATTTGTACAAATATGATGTACGAATGCATAAATGTACAAATTCAAAGATGTACAAAAATGAGCATAAAAAAATAATTTAAATTCAACATTTAAATTTTTGAACATTAGAAAGTTTGTATTGGATTGTTTTAAATAGATGGGTCATTCTTCCAAAACAGGCAACTTTTCAATACAGATATATTTTTTAAAAAAGGATGCTATTAAAGTATGTTATTAATTTTTTTTTTTGTTACTTTTTTATACAACAAGACAAAAAATACCAGCAGCGCAAAAAACTGTTAATTGTGAGAAGGAAAAAATATTTAAAAAAATCTGTATGCCAAGACAATGATTCAAATGAGGTGACTTTATTACAAAATCATTTTACAGTTATATTTAGTAGAAAATGTATTAATTCTTAATTAGCATAACAGAGAAAAATAACTAAACAAAGTTGAAAAATTGAGTTCAAGTTAAAATTAAATTTTCAAAAGTAAGCGAGTTCTCTGTCAATAATAAAATTCAATTACTTTAACAAAATGCTGATTAAAATAGAAAGTGAACTTTTCTAATTTAATTACAGTAAAAGGGGTTACTTATAAACTTATATCTATTTTAATTATATTTTATATAAATAACCAGCATCATTATCCTAGTTTGCTGTCATTGTGTTCTTTATTTGCCAGAACAATGATTGATTGGATAATGACGAAACTTTCATAATTAGAAACTGACATATTCTATCTAAAAATTTTAATAAAAATGTATTTATTTTCTAAAATATAGCTTTATTATGTATTTCATGTTATAATATGAACAATTTTCTACTGGCCTGGTATTTTCTGTAAATGTCAAGAAAATTATTCATATTAAACATAACTCTGATAGCAGAGAACTTCACAATTCCCAAAAAAAGAAAATGGTGCCAATTGAGAATTATTATTTTGACAGTTTACTAAAGAAATAAAAGTTCTTGAAATAGCCAATAAAAATAGAATGCTGCTACCATCTGTGTACTAGAGGACAGGATGAAGTGAGCTCACTTAGTACGTTGTAGGAACCGGTTCCCCTATGTCATTGAGAGAGTCAAATCAGGCTGTCTTCTAGTATAGTTAAAATATTGAGTGTAATGCAATCTACCAGAACAAGGATTTTTTTTTTTAGTAGCAGATTCATGGTAGTTTTCTAATTATTTAAAAATAAGACAATTTATTCAAAATTATTTTCCATTGTATAAAACACTTTATTATAAAAGAAATTAATAACTGTTAGAAATTAGTTTTATTATTAAAATATATAACCATTTATGACAGCATAGATGGCTCTATTGATAAGTCAGGTTAATGACATTTGGACATTGAGATATTTTTATATACGTTTATAAAAGAAAGTTCAATGTATTGTTGTTAGCCTGGAACATCAAACAGTTATTAAAAGGCTATTAATTACAGCCAAACCCCGTTAACGGGAAGTCGATGGAACTGCCAAAAATTTTCGCATAAACTGAATTTCATGTTAAACGAATAAATTGACATTAAGTTTTTAGCATGTGCTTTTACTTTGCATTGAACAGGATTTCATGTTAAGCGATTTCGCTTTAACAAGATTTGATTGTATTGTATTTTCGTATTTGTTTTTAAAGTGGTATAATGTTGTGACATTTTTTTTCTGTTTCTTGAGAATGACCCAGACAGTAGGCAAATGCTTAATAAATTGCATTTTATCTCTTTTTGATACCTTTTTCTTTTTTGAACTAGAAACCTAAATGAACAAGAGCAAGCAATTAGATGTTGTTGAATCGTTATACGAGATTAAGCAACGCTATGAAGACACTGCTTTGGTTCTTTTCAAGGAGAGACAGAATAAATCCCGACCATTGAACTTTATGAGCATTGGGGACAGTCGTAAAAGTTATGCATATTCCTGCCATGGTAACTCAGCCATCGTTGTTGGTAAAAAAGGAGGTGAAGTCACAAAATCGGATGAAAAGTCCATACAAAGTCATATTTGCACCATACTCTAGCTTTAATTTCCTACTCATAAGCATGCATTATATTCCATTACTGGAGTTCATTATTCACTTTTTGTTTGTAGGCAAAATCATAAACAACATTAAATTATTTGACAAATTTCTTTGTTTATAACCATATTTGTATATGACATTACTATCAGGACTAATTGTTATTTATTGTTTCTTATACTTGTGGTTTTATTTTTAAAAATTGTTGTTTTGCTCTTCCAGTGTGTTAAGTGCATATTTTTGCCTGCTGTTAAAACTTTGTTTATTTTTCTGTGAACCTTTTGTTTATTTTTTAAAAAATTCATCAATTGAGTTAACAATCCATAATTAATTTCTACATTTGTAAGAATAAATACTGTATACTTCAATCTCTCAGTTTCCTATCAATATCTTGATGTATGTAAAGATACATGAAGTATTTAGAGCTTCAGTTCCACTAGATCTTCTCTTGCTCCATCAATTTATATACAAAATATTTTCTATTGAATAACTTAACATTTTAATAAATTGTTATATAAGTAAAGATTTTAATAGATTGTAATAATTTGTTTTTATTTTTCCCAACATAGAAAAAGTGTTTTATTGATTTAAAATTTAAAGTGTGTGTTCAAAATGTATTTAAAATTTCTAAAAATATGAAACAGTGAATTTTATCAAAACATCTTAGGTTTCAAAATTTCTCAGTGAAAACTATGTATTCTTGTTATAATGATTGGATTAATACGTATATTGTATTTAATGAGGCTATTAATAAAGACATTACAAATATTGTCAATATAGGAGCAGCTGTTAATGAATGGCTCTAAAAAATGCTTGAAAATACTCCATATATGAACATACTATGTCTATGTATTACATATTAAAACTATTATCTTTTGTATACTTTACAAAACTTACTCAAGATTGTATCTGTAATTGTTTAAAAGTCTTAAACCTATTTATTTGCATATTGAATTTCTTTTTTAATGAGGCTAAAACTGAAAATTCTTATATACTATATGAACGTTTAACATTACTTAAATTCTTTCCTTTGACTAAATGTTTTGAATTATATGCTGGTTAAGTGTAGACAAGTAGAGTTGATTTATTTATTTTCAAACATTATTTCTTTTGTTTCGTGCTTTATTTTTGACAATTTTCAAAATAAAAAAGTTTCTAAAAGCAAATCTTTGCATAAAATTATTATCTGATGATTGTTTACTTATGAAAACTTGGAACAAATTTAAAATTAAGTTTTTATTTTTGATTATTTGAAAACCTTCATGGATAGTTAATTTAAAACCATAAAATTCTATATTGTGTCAAAATTTAAGAATTGACATTCCTTCTAATATGTTTTATGAAAGTTAATAATTTCCTTAATATGCCTTAAAAAGATGGTTTTTATTTTGTGAATTGAATTTATCAGGTAAATTAACTTTTATTTGTTACTTAATTTGCCTTTTTTCTGTATTGCAATGACTTTATACTTTTTTGTGTTGATGCACATCTTACTAATAGGGTGAAACTAATACTTGATGAACTTGACTTGGTACTTTATTATTGTATAATCAAATGTCTGTGGGCCTTGAACCTGTGAATTTTGTTTACTTATTTTATTCTTTAAATATTATGATAAAAAAGCACCATCATTATTTATGTTTGTTTGAATCTCATTTTTGATGTTTTGTTTTAATTTCTAATTTTTGTTTCTGTTGTATTTTTTCTTTACCTTAAGATAACTAAATATTTCAAAATTACGCTTTTAACTTATTTTACCTGGAAAATATTTAGCCAATTCAGAGCTTATGTACTGCATGGAAATAAGAACAAAATTCAAAATAAACATGTTCTGGTGATGTCAATTATACCTGTAAATCTTAATCCATTAATAAAAATTTATATACTTAAGTGTATTCTATGAATCCTTGAATAATATATCCTACTCTTTGGTCAGTAATTAATATTAAAGGGCAATAGAATATCTTAACATCAATTTTCCAAATGGTTCCATAGTTATCGATTACACTATTATTACATCTAACTTTTACTGTACTTAGTGAATTGATCTATACTTGAAGACAACATACCCTGAGCTCACTGAATACCCTACAACTATAAAGGAACTGGTTCCTACAATGTATTCAGTGAGCTCAGGGTATATTATCTTCTAGTATAGATCCAGGAACGCGGCAGTGTTTCACCGCCAAGTCCGATGTCAAAGAGCCAGACATACAAGTGTGTATTATGTTGACAGAACTTAGCTCCGTTTTCGAAACCTCACAACTTCTATTATAGCTAGAACCCTGATTTTTTTTTTTTTTTTGCCATCCTGTTGCCCCAGGTGAGTAGACGAAAAATAACAACATAATTGTTGGGAACATGACAAAAAAAATCCTTTGAAAATTATCAAAGTCACCGTAATTTCGTTCTTCTGGTTGTGACCAAAACTTAGGATAGGAGCCTGAAAAGTTCTGATTGCCGATGGGGATTCTTTCCAATAATCCCAATTTCGTTCATTGTATACAACTAACCTAAAGACATGTTATGCTGCCGCTTGGTGGCAAACATTAGATTTCATAATTTTTTCTGGCTGACCATTTTACTTGGCGGAGTATTTTTTTACAACATTTAGTTGTTTTTGGGAGTTTGATTTTTAAGTTTCTCTTTCATGTGGATCAACCTAAAAGTTATCAATTAGGCGGTGATTACCGAAATAAAAACCAATTGCCAAAGGGTGTAGATAGAAACAGCAGTCCAAATGAATGTTGATCTGAGCAAAGCTCGCGCCAACTGTGGTAGACTTCACATCTTAGATCTTCTTTCTATATTTTTAACTACAGTTCATAGAAATCGTCGCTAGAATTTTGATTTGCATTTGCCTGCCAACTCTTTTTCCCGAGTCTTGATTAGAGCAAAAATAAATGGTAGATGCTTTCAAACTACAACATCATTTTTCTCCCAATAATTTTACCTTTTTATTTGCCTCTTCTACTTTTGACCTAAAAACAAACCAATGCTAAAACCAACCACAGCCAAAACTTCCGTAATTTATTTCCGGTACCTTTGCATCTGTTATACAAGGAAAACAGTTTTTCATTTTTGTTAGTTCACAAAATTGTGAGTCACCAAAGATGCTAGGTGTTCAAATCCTGGAGTAAGAATGATTGTTCTTTGTGGTTCAAAATCCACGATAAGCTGTTGGTCTTGGCATGATTAGCCCTTACTGTGCACAAAATTGGTCATTGAGCGTACAAACCTACAAGAACAAATAATAGAACCTTCAGTCGTAAAGACTCCTAACCTTCCAGTAAAATGATTATTTTCCCGCTGTTTCCTCTAATGTAGTGTTTGTGTTGGTGTGTGATGATTAGTTTCGTCGAGGATTATGCTGATTTAATAACCGCTATTGTTTAGATTTACGAGTGTATGGTGAATGCTCTCGCTGCGGTTTACTTTGTAGTGATTTTAATTTGTGCCGATGATAGCACTGATGTAAAATCTGTTATGTCCGTGATTTTTCTTGGTATATTGATCTTGTCTTAAGAAATTTAGCTATTAGAGTTTAAGTTTTAATTATTTGCAAACAATTTTAAGCTGTAGCTAAACTTATTAATATTAATTTCAGGTTTAAAAGTTCAAGCAATATTCTTTTTCAATGACTTTGAATACTGTTTAAAAATTAAATAGGTTTAAATAAATTCTTTTGTTGTCAAAATAGTATAATTGTTCATATACACAACTGATTTTTTTTTTTTTTTTTTTTTTTTTTTTTTGATAAAAAGTTGTTTGACTCGTTCAGACTTTTGAAAATTGGCAGGTTTTTTTTTTTTGCCGCTTTTGAAGCAAGCTTTGGAAGAATATGTCTGTGTCAGGTACCTATGCAAACCCGTAGCCAAGGGATGGGATATATCCTCCTGAAATTATTGAATTGACTGTATAAATTTAGCACATCAATATTTTCTATTATTTTACTAGACCCATTAAGTTTAATGCTACAAGTGAAACCATGGTAATTTGATGAAAGGGATTAAAAATTCCAATTTAAAACATTCCTTTTCAACATTAGTGACCACCTGAAAAATTAAAGTAAATATTTTTTTTGCATACAAAACATAGGTTCAGTTCTGGGCTGCTTTTTTATGCAATGCCCCAATTTTTTAGTTATTTAATTAATATATTCCATGCTAAGAAGTATTTTTATGTCTATATTGAAGGACTTCATCACCAGGCCAATGATGTACTGGCAATCATTCGCTAATGTTATAAACAGTCAGCAATATTCTGGCCTATGTTTTGTATTAAAAACCGTTGTTTCTGAAAGTTCCCCTTATTGATTTCCAATGCAAACCTAACTGACTCTGTAATTTTTATAAGTAATAAATTATTTGATTCGTACAAATTTTTACTTGTTTAGGCGCAAAGAAAAATTTCCTCGTATAATTATTAATTATGTATATATGCGAGATTGAATTTAAAAATTAAATTTCATAACACATTATTTGATTTCATGTCTCCTCCTGAAGTAATTTTCTAGCTACACGCCCCTGAACCTATGAGAGCTTAAAGAGGAAAAAATATCCCTAAAATGTTTGGAATTATCCCTGTTGTCTCTCTCTCCCCCCTATCCCCATTCTGTCTGTTGCCTACAGGCTATTAATGGTACAATACCGTTTCTGTCTGTCATTTGGCACTATACTAACCCCTGACCTGATTCAGAAAGTTCCTGACCATCAATTGCATATTTTCTACAGAAAGTGCAGCACTGCAGTTGTGTATAATGTGTGTTGCATTGCACTCAAGGCTTTGCCTGAAAAACTAGCTATATTCTTAATATTAAAGTAAGTACCAATTATTTTTTTTTAAAAAGAACACGACACTGCGTTAGTTAAATCCTTTCATAAAAAATAATGATCCATTTAAAATATGCACCATCGATTAGTATTTGGTCAGCACTGTTTAAATATTGTTTGTAAGTACTGGGGACAAAATATTGAACAGAACTAATATTTGTTCAATATAAGAAATTATTTTACACACCTTTGTGGTTTCAATTTCTTCCACAGCTCTTTTTTAAAGTATGTATGAACATTACTGTTGTACAACAGGTTTTGTAGCATTGTGTAAACTCTACATAGCTTTAGGTCGAAGATAAGTTTTCCCTGGTCCTCGCAAACTCTAAAACCACACTGACTATGAATGAGTATATTTAATTATTTAGTTCTACCTATATTCTTAATGCATATACCCTTCTCATCTAAAAAACGGATAAGGCAATTGAAAAATTACCTGAGAAATTCTACTTCCCAAAATCGCTTAAATGGTTTGAATATCATATCCATCCATAGAGATATTGACCAAGAAGTCCTTAATAAACTTTTCAAAAAGACTCGACAGTTAGGTTTTCTATTATGAATTACGAAGCAAAATATATGCTTAACTTAATTTTCTGCAAATTTTGTAAGTGGAGTTAATTAATAAAATTTATATTTCTTTTTTACTAAGAAATTATATGTTGCAAAATAGTGCCGAAGATTTAATTGACTGATTAATTAATTGACTTAGTAATTAAGGGTATTTTTAATTTAAAAGTACTATCTTCGAGTTTTATATAAACCATCCCCCCCCCCCCTCGAAAAAAATTCCAGGCTACGCCCCATAGCCAGATTCGTTGAAGTAAACGTATTCTCAATCACTTTAGAAAAAAAAAATATGTTTAGTGTTCTGTACCGTAAATCAGGGTTACTTGGACCCTAGGGGCTTACTTGAACCCAGAATGATAAAGCGTGATGTAAGTCATATCAGGAACGACATACATCATTCTGGGTAAAAGTGAGCCCCTAGGATCCAAGTAACCCTAATTTACGGTACTTTATAGCAGCTCACGGTGGGACATTCAAAGGAAAAAATCCCCAAAACAACTATTATTGGAGTATGAACCATATGCACTTATCGTCATCTAAAAATATATCTCTTAAAAATTATTCATAATTTTGCTTCAAACATACTTATGTCAGCCGAAAACATGCATTATATTTTGAGTTTTAACTATTATATTAATTTATATCTTTCCAAATAATTATATCTTTCTATTACAATTTTATTGATGAAAAATTGTTTTTGCATTATTGTCATTATAATTTTATTTATTAATTTATTTTGAAAATCCCGAAGAATATTCCTTAACAAGCCAACACTAACAACTCTGAATAGTTATAAATTTTGCATGTTTATTTGCACTTAACGTGGACCACGAAAAGTAGTTTGTGTTTTTGTTTTGTTTTCAGTCGAATACCTCACATTTTGAAGCTAAGTAATAATAGCGACTGATTTTCCATTAGGTCCCGTAAGCACGGAACTAAGGACACCGAAATAAGTGCTAGTGTTTTATATTATGTTAACAAGATAATAGTGAATTTTAATTTTTATGGGTACAGTTAATTCAAAACAATAGCAGAACCTTTATTTTGATTTAAAATATATAATTTTAATATGCAATGAATGATCAAAGTATAAGGAACATAATTAGATGAAACTTTGACTCGTCTGTACAGCAAGTGAATTAACATAATAAATACGATCCCAAAAAACAACTAGACGTTGTAAAAAAAAAACTGCCAAATAAAATATCAGCCAAGAAAAAATTATGAAATCTAATATTGGATCAAGTGTCTGAGTTTAATTTCTTTGGAAGTGCTTGTACATAATGAAATAAATTGAATTTATTGGGAGGAAACCCCATAAGCAATAATTACCCCTCCCAATAATTCCAATTTAATACATTGTATACAAATACTCCAAAGAAATTAAACGCAGCCGCTTGGCAGCAACCATTAAATTTCATAACTTTTTCTGGCAAACCATTTTACTTGGCGGGACTTTTTTGTGTGTGTGTTTGATTGTTTTTGGGAGATATCAATCTTTTTGTTGCGTTTGATATGTTCGAAATGGGTAAGATACGGCCAATGTAAGCTAACCAAAATCGCTTTCAACAATCGCAAATTTTATAGTCCATACCTGGAAGATATCCACTACCATCAAAGCCAAAGTACCATATTAATACGTAGCCGGAGGTTCTAAATATTTGTCTCCTCAGTGTAGGTAGTTCTTGTAAAAGTCTTTATTATTATTATTTTATTATTATAAATTATTATAATTATAAATTATTATAATTATAAATTATTATTATAAATTATTATTATTATAAATTATTATTATTATCATTTCTTTTCGATATTGGATTTATAGTAGAAGGCCTCTCATCTGATGCCTTGTGCCTACAGAAGCCAACTTTACTTCCTGAGTGGTAGTCAACGTTAAAATTTAGCTACAGATACTTAGAAGACAAAATTTTGCTTTTTAAATGTAAAATCTGGTTTCTGTCAACTATATACTATTATGTATTACTATTAGTGATAATTAGTGTATGTATTTACTATTGGTGATAATCAAAATAAAAATACCATCCATTAATTATGAAGTTTAAAATTAATTTTCAAACAACATAAAAAATAAGGGCATGACCATTCTAAGTTCACCGCAGCAGTAAAAAGATAGGCAAGATTATTTTATATTTTTATTACAATAGTGCACATCCAACTGGTGTTCAACTTATAACATTACTGTCATTATTTCACTCTTTACATATTCCTTTCGCTAAATTTATTCATGAGTATGTTCATAAACAATGAATTCATATTTTCGCCAGAGAAAAATCAGTTCACAAACATCTATTCGTACTTTAAATCTCGTTTTAGCGGTTGTTTTGTGTATAAACGCACATTTGATTCATTTGTCAACTTAGTTTACAATTTTTCACTCCCGATGTCAAATTACTTTTTTCTTCTATAAAAGTTTTACAAAAATGTATAGAGTATTTCTGTATTTTATTAGTATTCATGCCTCATTCGGATATTTCGAGTTGCGTTTCACCAATTACTTTAAATCAATGAGAATTACAACGAAAAACTTAAGCCCGATGTCCCTTAATACATTATGATAAAAAAATTCATTTGAGGTCACATGTCTTTCTTATAGTTCTCATTGTTTTGAAGTATTTGGATGGCAACCTAAGAACCTCCAGCGAGAGGGAATTTAAAATTAATTATGTGGAAAAAATTTAATTCACAGAAAAAAGAAGTATATTTATCATCTAGAGACCGGGAGTCCACTTAAATGGACACTCTTTTGAATTTTTTGCACAATAATTTTTTTTAAGGTCAATTATTTTTATGTTATTTTATCCCTAAAAAAAGGAAAAATACAACAACAAAAAATGTGGGGAAAAAAAATCTGCTAGCAAGCTCAGGTCTCTAGAAGATATAAAATATAGCTTTTAACTTATTCATTTACTTTTGTTAAATTATTACTAGTTGTTAAAATTGCATTGGTTCATTGGATTATCCAACATCCCATTGTTAAAAAATCAATTTAGACAAAAAATTTCTTCTAAATTTCACCCCGCCTCTTCCTTTCAGTACGATCTATATATTTCGTATCAAAAAAACCTGCTGGCACCCGTAGATTCCAACAATATTATGTATTTATAACAAAGTGACTACCTTAAATACAAAATTCACGTCCATGAATGTTAGTTAAGAAATAAGTTTTTGGACTTTATTTTGTCTGACGAAAATATGTTTGTGAAGCTAATAAAGAACATAAGAGAAGACTTTTGGATCTTCATAATATTACGAAATATTTTCAGTTAAGTATTTAAGTGACGATACTTTTCATACTAACATCAAAAGATTGCCATCTAACGCCTTTAACCACGTTAACTTCGAAAATCGTCAAAAGTTTTGTATTCATAATTGCTAATCGTCAATTACAGCTTTAAGTATTTTGCATTTCAATAAAGTTATTATTTTAATTTAAAAGGTTGGTAACCTAATTCCTTAGTAAAGTAATTGTTTCGCTTTTATTTCACACCCTAATGAAATTAGATGGCAATCTATTCAAGCAAGCAATGTGATGTGTATAATAACCATGCTTACCGTATAAAATATTGACTCACAAAAATATTAGGCACATCATATTGTCATAGACAACAAACAGTACAAAAAATTTAGTTGACGCACACAACTTACTATCATTTGGCATGATTAACATGAATACTACATACATTCAATATTGGGTTTTTAAAATTTTACACTAAAATTTACTGGTAACTGTCCTTGTTGAATATAAATTTTTTAAATGAGATAGTGATAATTGGTAATTTTTATTTTGATTATTTTCTAAAACTTTTTGGTTTTGTTTTATTGAAATAATTAAAAATATTGGTTGAAGAAGCAGGATTTAATCAAGATTTATGGAATTTCTTAAGTATTCTTGCTAAATAGGAAAATGTTAGCAAAGATATTTATTAGTTTTTCAATGTGTTTTAAGTAATGAAATGGAAAATCATTAATTCTTTTGTAAACACAAATGTAACACACATAGCTAATCAGCAAGAATAAGGAACATTTAAAAATAAGTACAGTAAAATCATGTACTTAATATCATAAATGTAATATAAAAAATTCACCTTCTCATGGTAGTTTCAATTGCAACATCAACTAACTCATTTGAACGCGAAAACATTTTCTATGAACTATATATACACATTAACGTTAAACACTTAAACAAAACATTCCATGCATTTTAAATAAATATATTGTATTGAGTTTATTCAGTTGAAGTTCACTTAAAAAGTATATACATAATTAGTTATTTGCTTTGTATGACAATGTTCCTAAAGACCTCCAATATGTATATTTATAACAAATGACGGGAGAGGATATTGTGTTATTTTAATTCAGTGTACAGTTTATGTATTTCCTCTGTAGAGGATTACCATTCCTCAACTTTCATTCACATAAATAGTTCTACATAGTCTCATTACTAACAAACAACTTCAATCTTATTTCAAATATCCTTGGGTTTTTTACACAGCTAATATATTCCACAACAAGCAATTAGTTTTGTGTTTTATACCACATATACAAATGTCGACGGGAGGGTAAATATTAAAAAGAAAAATATTTTTAAAAACTCTCCCATGGATAAAAAACGGTCACTCAGTATTATTATTACATATTGGGATAACTTCAAATCTAAAATATATTCCGCTACATGTTATCATCAAATAAAAATTATTCTGCCTTCCTCATTTCATATTCTTCTTATAATGACAAATGATTGTATAGGTCAAGAAAGTGGAAATCTATTTTTGATCAAATCTATTAATTAGACTATTCAAAATAAAAATTTATTATTTTTGAATATTTAAAAAGATTTTAATAAAAATATATAAATAGCATCATAAAAATATATAAAATCATTATAAAGGTATAAAATTATTATTAGAATGAAAAATATATTTAAAAAAAAAATAAGAGAATTCATATTAGAATGATCTGCACCTAATTCATTTCTGTAGTAGAAAGCATTAAACGCCATGACCTTATCAAATTTATAGAGTTTTACTTGGGTTATTTAGGTTAGGAATTTTGTTTTTAATTACTGATCTAGAGAAGTTTTTTTTTTTTAAATATTTTTATCACTGAAAAATCCTCCCGATACAACGCATCCTTTCATTCTATTAAAAGCTTTAATATACAGCTTTAATAGAATTTATAAATTTAAAATATATGTCTTAAACGAAATTAGAATTAAAAAAAGCAAGAAAAAGTAGTTATTCTCCGTGACAAAGCACACTTATTTTAACACTACCCTAGTAAAATGCTTTTTATCCATGAGCACATTTGTACACGTGTAATCCAGATATTCAGAGGATTTAACAACAACCTTCCTTATTAATAGCAATTTGAGACTGACATTAATATATACAAAATTAAGTTATTTCTCTCATTTAGAAATACTGGTAGATATTCAATATATTACACCAATTTGAGACCTAAACACAATTTGAAACAACAAGTTACTTAAAATCAAATATGAACCTGATTTCACCAAAGTTTGAACTTGAATATTATATTTATAAACATTAATTCTAATCTTTTATTATTCATATTCTTGACCCTTTGAGCATTCTTGAGAGCGGAGATAATCATTTAAATATCCTTCTGTCACCTATATGGGCAAACTTAACAGTTTCGTTGCACTATCATGATTTTGGCGCTAAGTCCCTTTGTTTTCCACGTAACACAAATACACAAAGTATACATTTAGAATATACATTAAATATAATATCCATATTGAGCACGACAGACATTCAACGCAGAATATAGTTACATACATTTATATAAAGCTTCACAAACTATACTACTATTTTTCTTTTTACAACAAAAAACTTGTACGAAATTATCGAAACCGAATTTCATTAACTTGGACAAATTTGGATAAATTCTAGAGCTAGATATCTGAGTTTTATTACGATTCTTCTTCTTTTTAATGAATAAGAACACAAACATTATTATTATGAATTGGAAAGTATATTTATTGTGTGAAAGAAGATAATAAAAGATGGTTCTTTAAAATAGCTAGCTTATGATGAGATATTTTAGTTTTGTTATATATACCACAGTTATTAAAAAGAATAGCATTTTAGTTGAAGTAAAAGAGAGGCGAATATAACAAAATAAATTAAATTATTAATTGAATAAAATATCGTAGTTCACATGTAGCGTCAAAAATATAAAAGAATTTGAAATGCAATGTAGATATAATGAATTAATCCATGTAATGAATTAATGAATGGAATGCAATATATTAATGCTTCTTTTAATATATTTATAATGAATGGAATGCAATATATTAATGCTTCTTTTAATATATTTATTTAATCTAAATTTTTTATACGAATATTTTCCTATTTTATTGTAATGAATGGAATGCAATATATTAATGCTTCTTTTAATATATTTATTTAATCTAAATTTTTTATACGAATATTTTCCTATTTTATTGTTACATAAATTAAACAAGAAAACATGCGTTGTGTTGGGTCAAGATAATAAATTTATTATACTGCAAGAATTTACGTCTAGTGCAAATGCCAAAAAATGTATATATTTACTAATTTATCTCCAGAATCCTTTTTCATCATTTTTGAATAAAACCTCATTTTTTGAATCAATGTAGTAATCTGACTTAACTAAAATGAACTTTTAAAAGTATAATTATCATTATTTACTACTAAAAAACATAAGTAAATCTACACTAATGACAATGTTATTAACTAATTAAAATCAAGGTTAACGTTCGACTTTGAAATAAACAGCTAATTTTGAATGTGTCATGATATATTTATTTAAGGAAATTTCAAAACAAAAGCCGATGTTAAAATACATGAAAAAGTTCACAACTTCAACGTCAATCCCAGAAGTCAATACCCAGAAGTCAATACCCAGAATGCGAAAGTTTTAAGTTAAATGAACCGATAACCTTTACCGAATTCTCCCCTTCATTTTTAGCTGAAACTTCTTGTTTATTCTATAGATGCCTACAAGAATTGCGTGTCTTTGACAAGAAATTATTCTCTATATTTCAGAACTTTCTTAGAATCTTAAGGTAAGTAAAAAAAAGTTATTTTCTTATTCTGTTTTATAGATGTGGTGTATAAACTTTTTAAAGAAATGAACGGCTTGTTAGGATGTTAAATTGCATTTAAATTCTTAGAAGCTTAATGAATAATAAATAATACAATTTTAAGTTGAATTATTTTCTTCAAAAAGTTTAATTTAATTTGATCATGCCTTATTAAGAAAAGAAATCGACTGTAATAATAAACATAAGAAAAACTATATTTCAAAAAGATAAAATAATTTTTTTAATAAAATTTGTTTTATGAAAATTTATGTATCATTAGTTTATTCTTTAATTTAAGCAAAATTGTATCATTATTACATTTTTAAATAACATAATGGAGAGATTTGGTTTAGTGTTTATTATTTTATTCCAAACCAAATCTTTTCAGTAATCATTATTTTCTATAACTTAATTAAATACGTGTTTATTATAGAAATGTTCATAAAACTCTAATGTTTTATGTTTTCTTAATAAACTTAACAAAGTATTAGTTTCGTAAATATTCTTAAAACTTAAATAATTTAACAACTCTAATATGCATATAAATATTGTACATATATCAATTATGGAAGAAACAAATACTTGTTTCGTAATTGAAGATTTACATTTAATTATTTTTTTATTTGCTCAAAATCATTAATTTTTTTTTTTTTTTTTTTTTTTTTTTTAATGTTTATTTTGCTGTTAAAAGTGTATTTTAATTGGAAAAAAAGATTATTTATTGAAAGTACCTATACTTTCAAGATTGCAAGTCGTACCGAAAAATATATACAAATGTCTTTTAATTTTGAGTTCAGTTGAATTTTTGTTCCTATAGCTAACACCAAATGAATTATTTTTTGAATATCACACGGTATCTTTGGCGCTTATGTATTAATGTAATGTGGATACTTAAAAGTTTAATTTGTATTGATCTTGGATAAAATACTTACAAATTTCTGTTTTAGTTCTCGGAGTTAAGAAGAATACTTTTCATTCCCAAAATTAGTATTATGTTGAAAGAAAATGCCTTATCAGTTTTACGGATAATTCGGCTGTAGAAACACATTCACAATGATTTAGAGAAAAAAAAAACTCTTTAAAAGAATTTACAGCTAATTCTTTTTGAATATCGTACAAAAACTCTACATTTGTATTCAAAACAGCATCGATAACAACACTTAAAAATTCATAAGAAAGCTGCAATAATACAACTATCACTTTTTGAAAGCCACCAAGAGTTAAGCCATTGATATAAATTAGACTATTGATGCGATTGGAATTCTTAAAACAATTTTAAACTCAAAAATTATTTCAAATGTACGTGAATCCATTTCTTCTAGCGCAATGATATTAAATTGTATATTCGAATTCCCCACTACCTTTGAACAAAGCAACTGTTGTGTTAGAAAGCTGAATCAAAGACACCCTTAGAAAAATCGAGATCAAGAGATTAGGCACGGTTAAGCTTAACAGTTTCGCTTCTATGACTTTACGTGCTTATTGATTAATATAATTTTAAATAGTGTTAATTCAACTCCTTTTACTTTATGAACCTTGTTTCAACTTGTAAAAGTTGAACTCATAATCTTTTAAAACGTATTAGTGTAATCTCGTAATTAGTCGTAATTAGCGTAATCTCGTAAAACGTATTACTAAAAATGCATGGAGAAAAAAAAAAGGGGAAAAAATAAGACAAAACAAACGTTATAAATGTTATTTAAAAAAATAAAAAAAAATAAAAATTTTAAATATATATATATTTTTAAATGTGTAGAAACAATGGGATGGTTTAGCATTTAATTATTCTTTAAAGTCAGTGAAAGCCATTAAGTCCAAATTCAGAAAGTACGCAAGTAGGGGAAACAATGAAATCGTGCTGATATCGCTGTTAAAAACACTAAAATTCGAGAATGTAGAGGACAACTGACATTCCAGCCAGTGTTCAATATGTTACTCTATATCACATATTGATAATAAAACGTTAATTTTCTCTTTAAAAGGGAACTTTAGTTTGTCGCTGTCCCATATTCCTAATGCTTCATTTTTCAGCTACAATTTCTGCCGGAGATGTCTTTGAAGCGCATGAAATTTTATAACAGTCATAAAATCAGTAATAAAAGTTCATATGTCTCAAAGCAATACTCAAAGCAAAAATTGTGACTGAAAAAATAAAGCATTTTGTCTATGGGTCAGGGACAAGCTGATATTTCCTCTTACTATTATGCATCAATGCAATAAAAAATTTCACTGGAATAAACAAATTTGAATAAAAAATAAGTTTATAGTCTTATCAGCATGATAAACTTGAATAAATAATGGTGCATTCCCTTATGTTTAATTTCTTTTATTGTACATGGAATTTATTGTGAATTTTAATTTAATGTTTTGCGCAAATGAAATTCGTCTTTATCTTTACAAAACTGTCAAAGAAAATATTTCGCAAAAAGTTTAAAACAGTTTTTTTCATAACTCTGAAAGGTAATATTTAATATACTCAAAAGATCTTTAGTTTCTTCCATTTGAAATCATAAGTGTAAACATTTTATTCAATTATTTGCACACAAAAAAAGAAATAATATGATCTTTAGTGTGTTAATAATTTAAATATGGTTTTCCATTTCATTTTAATAATGCAACGTACGTATTCTTAGTATAAGAGATATTGACAATTTATTTCCCAAAATTTCGAATTTGCTTCTTAAAAATGAATTATTGTTCTTCTTTATTATTTCGATTCAAAACCCCTAAACAGCAAAAAATTAACTAATTTAAGTCTAATTTTGTTATCAATAACTGGTGTAATTTAATTACCTGCATAATAAATATGCTTCTGGTACTGTAGATAGTTATCTACTGCAATACTAAAGATGTAGTTGTTGTATATAACTATACATTTCACTATGTTTATTTTTAGAAACTCAAATTTGTACAAAGTCAAATATCTGTTTTAATTTTCACCAGCAATTAATAGTCTAGAAGTGCCTTTTCAAAAACGTGTTTTAACGAGAGTTTTTAAACGTTAAATTTTGAAATACAATTTAGTTAAACACTTTACCGTAATATGCATGATTGTTATAAAAAAGTTTCAGAGAAGATTTTCTTTTCTTTTTGAAAATTTTTAACCTTTATTATTTTTCAACATTTGGTTTGGCACCAAAAAAAAAAATTATGACCGTACCGTATACTTCAAAATTTACCTGCATTTTTGTTTGAGCCGAGGAGCGAATATTCCTAAGAGAAACCGGCGTCTAATTTTTGCCTAAAGGGAATAAAAATCCCTGATTCGAATGGAAAAAGATTGTCTTCGATGAGATGATGATTTGATTGTTAGCGTGTCTCTATCTAATTTAGCTTAGCTCGATTTTCGGTACTTTGCACGGATTACGTATAAATTTCTATCCTTCTAACGAAGCTCTAGATTTCGTTTAAACATTAGTAAATCTAGGTTAGAATTTTAATACCAAATCAATGTACAAAACCACCGCCCACAAATATAAATTTCTAGTCTCTGTAAAAATTTATTTTCGTTTAATTACTGTACGAAATCTAGTTCAGAAAAAATACATCGTTTAGATAGTCCCCTATAGAAATTCATTATTAATTTCTAAATTTGAAATCTCTCATCCGGAAAGGTTCAACATCAATTTTAAAATTTCAGTTGATTCGCATGTATTATACAAACGAAATAAGAAACAATTCATAATAATTATTTCAGCACTTTTAAGTGTTTGTTACTCTACTAAAAGAATTTGATGAAACCAATACTTCTTTTCAATTGAATCTGCTTTGTTCATCAAAGGGTTGTGCTTAATTTTACACTTTTCACCCTGTTGAACTTAACTTTAGTAAATAAAATAAATTATAAAGCTTTTATTTAATAACTCGATATAAAAGACATAATTTAACAGCAATATAATTTGAATTGCATTTTAAAACATCGGCTCATAAATTCTTGAAGAATATAGTTCTTAAAATTCATGCTTTGTATTTCAATTTTCTCTCCTTAATTTTTTTTTTTTTATTAACTAACAAATTTTTGCTTCGTGCAAAAACTCATATACTTCACATGTGAGTACAACTTTTGGTTCTGTTAAAAAATAGCATTTTAGTTTCAAAGGTACCTGTTTATACTAGATTATTTAAAATTAGCATAATGTTTTCAAAATATACGTGTTTTAAATTTATAATTCGGTAAACATGTTCTAGCAATGATGAACCTTCCGGATTAAAGACTCCATTAATTACACGTTAATGAATAGAGCTCAAATTGTACTTTTTCTTTCTCGCCATGGAATTGACTTTAAGTTCGCTATATTTAAAAGTTATTCCTCCCCAAGCCAAAAATTATAGAATATATAACTGTATCAAAATTACACTGTCCAGTCAAAAAGAATTAGAAATATAACTATTTGTAAATATATAAAACTGTAATTCTCGGTAAGTACTTTGCAATGAGACTAAGGCTATCGACAAATCACATGACATCAATCCAGGCGGCACAATATTTCCACTTAGTATGAAAATAGTAAACCAAGTACTGTTTTTTACAAATTACTGAATATCATTAATGTAAATTAATACGTTTAAAATATTAAATGTATATTAACCGTCTTATATGAGGAACTTTTTTATAAAATGGGATAAATCTTTTGTTAGAAAAAGTCCCAAAAATAAACAATGATTTATTATATACACTTGACTTGTTAATAGTTGTGTGAAATATTATTACTGTATCAATGAAATTTTTTTATGAATGTTAACAGATTCAGTTTACGTATCATCAAAATATTGCTAGTTTTATCGAGTATTTCTGTAATTGAAAAAAGTTTCTCGTGACTGAAACAATAATAAAAATGTTTAAATTGTTTAAAAGTTTATATTTAGGAGGCTGAAAATATAATTTCATTAATGCATCTTTTTAATTTGTAATGAGCTATAGACACATTATGAAACTTAAATTTATACTAAAAAAGAATTAACTTATTTGTAAATATTGATACAGAAATTAATTTTTACGGGAAACAGTACTTGGTTTACAAATGAATATTTTGGGTCTGGTGCCTCAGCGAAATATCCTAACTAATTCGTATCCATTCACCACACCACTACAAACCACACAGAAATCCGATTGAAACCCCTTCACTCAGTAAAATATAATTATCCTATACTTCCGGCACAATTATAATCTAGACCTGTTCAATATTCGCATTGAGACGGCAACAAAAAAAAAATATACAACAATGACAACAACTTGCGCTAGACAATAAGCGGCTGCCTGGTCGGGGTACGACAGCACAGGGATAGACATAGCCACTTGAGACTGAGTCTGAACTTAGGACTCATGGTGAGATACACAAAAAACTTCCAGAAACAGTCGGTAATGCCCAGCCACAGCAGCCAGAAGTGCATTGCATGGTATTCGTGGTGGTCCGTGGTCCGTTCGGAGACCACCTCGAAGATTCGAAAGCAGAACCATGGCATCCACGTGATGCAGAATAGCAGTATCAGCACGAAGGACATAAGGTGGTCCGGGTTGGAAAGGTTCTCGGAGATAGCTGTGGCATAGTCGCGTTCCTCCTTGGTCAGACACTTCCTCAGCTTATACATGGTACTCAGGATGTAGAAGTAGGTGTAGCCTATGGTGAGCACACTTGGGGCCAGCACCAGCACTGCCAGAGTAATACTGTAAGGAACCATGTTACCCAAGTCCAGCATACATATGTAGCCATCCGAGTAGAAACGGCCTTTGGAGAAGCCAAGAAGGGGTGGACTGCAGAGGAACAAGGATGTGAGCCAAGTGAATACCATCCAGCACTGGCAACGGGTTCGCGTTTGAATGACGTCGTAGCGAAGTGGCTTCCGAATCGCCAGGTATCTGTCCACTGAGATCCACATGAATGTGTACAGGCAGACGGACCACAAGGTAAGGCCGAGAAATCCTGTTAAGCGGCAGACCAAATCGCCATAGACCTGTGAAAAAAATAAGAATTACATTTCTTGATAATTTTCTGATACTATTTCGGAAGCTCAAGACGTACCTTCTTCTGGCCTAGTGAAGGCCCGACTTCTGGAAATGTTAAAATATCTCCATGATTTGTCATATGACATACAGTTGTTTCTTTAGATGCATCTCTTACTGCCATAGTAAAAGAATAATGGTGGTTAATGCTATTTTTATCTGTTCGAAGTAGTTCTAATAAAATGCTCATACGTTTTTGCTGAAAAGATTTTTCTCCTTTGAGGTTTTGCATTCTACGATAGTGCATAATCTGTTATTCCTTTATTTTAAAGTGTTTCGATTCGTTTAACTAATTGAATCCCTTATTAGAACAAAACTCTTATTGAATAAACTAAACCAAAATCATGGAAGTTTATTTAATAATGAATTAGGATGCATTTTCACAAATTTTGTGTAAAGTAATTCCTACGAAGATCAGATACAAAAAGAATCATTTAGATTAGGAAGTTTCGTTTTTAAATATCACCTTTTTAAGTTACATAAGTTCCAATTAAAAAAAATTTAAGAGTATTCCTTTCCTTGTAAGAATTTAACTGTGTCTTATATATATATTTTTTAATCATCAATTGCCTTACAAATACAGGTGAATCCTGATGTGTATAATGATACTGCTTAAACCTGCATATAACTATATTTTCTTTGTTCGCTACATAATTCACGCTAACTCATAGTATTTTGAACCTGTTCACATCGATAATCACTTTGTATATACACCTGTCTATTACAATAATTTTACCCCTTTAGAAAACAGGTACGTATATTGCGATTTTTTTTTTTTTTTATCTTGAAAATGAAACACCACCCAAGGGTCGAATCCAACTCAAAAGCTTTCATTCAAACATCTCCAAATATTTTGAATGAACATTTAAACCTGTTAGAGGGACTCAAACATATATGTATGCAATAGGGTGGTTCGAAAAAAAAAAAAATTTCATTTTTGAAAGGCATGAGGTCAAAAAAGTTGATACACATCTTGATAAGAAAAACTGTAAAAAAAATTTTGAAAAAAAATAATATCTTCCGATCGCGCATTCACCTCAAAGTTTGGAGAAAATACAAAAGATAACTATTTTTCCTAAATTTTTTTAAATTTCTAAACGTTATATATTTGAAAGGCGATAGTTTGCAATGTGTACTGAAAGGGTGATATAACACAGGAAAACACTATTTTATGCATTTTTAAGACATATATTAATAATAAAAAATTCTCAGAAGTTAAATTTTGTGTAAGAAATAATGATTTTTCTGTAAAATGGGTACTAATGTTAATTCTTACATTTTTTTTATTTTTTTTTATTTGAAACATGCTATTATTCATTTGGTTCACTTTTTTCTCGAGCTTTCTATCCCAGTGATGCACTTTGAAGGAAATTTTTGTTGAGTCTGGCATTATGGATCTTTTTTAAAAAAAAAAGTGCTGTCCTAACGTCTTTTGCGTCAGCGCCACCCACATTTGTCTTGTCTCTCTACATAAGCGTTCCACAGCTTGTGAGTGACAAGGAAACGAGTTGAAGTCTGATTTCAATGGTCCATAGTAACACAGATACGCTGGCTAATTTCCCCAGATATAGGCCAATCCCGATGTGAAACGTTGTGAATTGGTCGTTGGAAACAATATTAGCCAATCTCGCTCCATTCTGGATAAAATATAGAAGAGGTTTTGATACGCCGATGTACAGTTTTAAACTTGGGATATTGTATTTATGAGAAACAAAACTATATGGTGGTTTTGACTTGTTTGTTAAAAAATCTTGTATTTTGGAACTATGCTCGGTCAGACTAGTCAATCTTCCAGTCTTCCCCTGTTTCCACCAATACAGTTGTGCTACCTCGGATGCGTCAGTCGTAACTAACTAATGTCCGTTTGTTTCTCTTAACAAAGGAGGTGTCCTATTACGAGCATTCCAATTAATTATGCCCACTCAATGCAGACAGTATACCTATAATAAAGTTAAGTTTAGTTGTCTTGAAATGCCTGATAGTCTTTCTCTATCAGAGTTCTCGCGATTTCAGAACTTGACGCCTCAGTTCTCTTATATCTCTCTTATATATCGTACAAAATCATTGCAGAAATCAAATTTTTTGAGTGAGGGAAGGAAGCATTTCGTCCAATAACTGAGTTTAAAACTTGCAATAAATATTCAGGGAGGTATCGAAACAATCGAATTGCCACATATATGTTCTTAGGTCCTTCAGAAAATTAATTTTTTTTAATGTAATAATATCAAGAAGATATAACTGAGTAGTGTTCAGTACTTTCATCTCAAGTTGAGGGATTAAACATTCAACAAGTAAAAAATCAGTCAGGGGAAATTTTTCAAGGTTCTTCAATTTTTTTATCTCACTGAAAGATGTTGTCCAGTTGTAGTACTATCTGCGTGTTTAAATATGTGTCTGAATGGTAGTTCATTGGAGTATAGAAGGCATATATCCCAATGTAGTGGTCTCCCAGTGTGCAATTTGGTCTGTCAGATTATTTCCAGCCTGTATTCATGGCAGACCCAATCAGAGCCACGTGCTTTATGTTGGCATCACTTATAATTAGATGCACGGGATTTTGTAATGTTGGCATCACATATAATTAGATGCACGGGCTCATGTTAAAATAGTGTAAGATATTGATAGAACAAGACAGTTTGAGTGAAATATGCAGAGCTGAAGTTAATGCTACATCTCCTTTATATCAATAATATAAAAAAATTATCTGTTTTTTTCACTTTTTTGAATTGTAAAAGAAAATGCCATAACAACACCAAATAAAAAGAAATTGTATACCTTTTGTTCCGCTTCAACAAAATAAGTTCATCAGTTAACTTATGCCTTCTCCAAATTAATTCAGTGTGCCCAGTAATGACCGAAGTGTTATCCCGGGAGGTAAACATATTTTAGCTTTAATCTTAGAGGGATAACATAATATCATAAAGTGGCTAAATTGCTATTTTTAATTAATTAATAATTGTATTTAATATTGTTCGAATATATTTACATTTAAAATATTTAAAATGTAAAAATATATATCTAAATGCAATGCAATCCAGCATGCTCATACACATATTTCTTAAATACAATTGGATGCTCGCGATTCTCAGTCCGAGTGCGACCTGCGCCTATAATATTCTTTCTGCGTTCATACATAATCGTTACAGTTAGATTTCTCGGAACAATGATAACCTGTTTATAACAATATTTTTCTGCCTCCCTTCAGTATCGTTACAGGCAGGTTTTATTGTAGCACTTTTATATTTTGTTATTCTGTAATTAGAAAATGATTTCTTTTTCTGGACCTTCATTTACAAACTCAACGTTTTCCTCAAACTCTCATGTCATAAAAATAAAAAAGTATTCTAGGTTTGTACATGCAGATTGATCTGGTAAATGAACCTCTTCTTTACAATCATATCCGATGATTATCAAATAATTTTTTCCAAACTGTTCATTTTTATCTACCTACTTTCTCAAATTTCATGTCCATAAGAACTAATTTTGTCATATTTTTCAATCTTGTTAGGATTTCCCGTTCAACCCATATTAAACATTAACATATAAATTTGATCCGAGACTATTATACTATACCATGTAGTAACTTATTTAATGTAAACTGCAAAATGATGGCAGTAGAAAATAAGGGATATGTCTGTTTTGATTTCAGTTTAAGCCACATTTAGTAAAGTTGGATAAAGAAGTACATGTTAAACCTTTGAACCTACTATTGTAAGTAGAAATTGTCAATCACAAGTAAAGTAAAGGTATAATTTTCTGTAATTTAACATTTTAACAGTGCTGAAATCTACTGAGAGAAATGTGCTGAAATAAGCTTTAATTGGCTCTATCAAGAATAAATGTTATCGTTTCGTTTTAGAAAAGCAGTGTCTAGTATTTTTTAAAGTATTTTTAACCATAGAATTGTTTTAATAATATGAAAAAATAAGTAAATAAATGCCACGTTAGAGAAAAATCAATTTTGAAAACCAAATTCAGTTTTTACTTTGCAGGTCACAAAACAAAATTCTTTTTAATAGGGTGACTTGTTTCCGATGGACTGATTTTCCAGACACTCTTTGCAAAAATATTTACTAAAATAGTTTTATTCTGTTAAAGTTTTTCCATATTCCATCTGAATTTCAGAATGGTGTTTAATCTAAATCTGCAGTCGTCTCTAAGATCACTCGCAACCCAACAAAGTATAACTTCCTAAACTATTTTATAAAATTCATTCATAAAGAACACAATATTACAATCACCTACTGAATAGAAAAATACAAAACAACATTAGTATACTCTAGAACTAAGGAACGACATTAATCTGGCCACTTAACACGACGTTGGTGGTCCTGAAAGTTTACGTTTATCTAAGAAATCCTATTCAACAGGTATAGTCTATTTCCTAAAGTTTCCTTCAGGTGACTTGTGATATTTTTCCAAATAAACTACTTATTCATAGTTTTAAAACTCAAGCAGATGACATAGTATCCAGTGTCCAAATGAATCACGAATGAATACTAAAACCTAGGTTAATTTGCAAGACGAACACATGACGTTTTTTGAGGGGAAAATGAGACAACATGTTTCTAGTTCAGTAGCTGTAATAACTTTTACCATCTCAGTAGATACTCCTATAACGAAGAAGGGTACTAACCCATTTTTGCACAATAGCGGGGTAGATGGAAAGGGGGACGATGCAGACTCCGCATAGCAGATCCGCGGTGGCTACAGACAGGACGTATAGGTCTATGGCTTCCTTGGGAGATGGGGATGCGGCCACAGCCCATATGATGAGTACGTTGGCCACCACAATGGCCACGCAGATCACCAGGATGACCACCGCCTCGGCCACCTGCTGCTCAGGAGGATCATCGACGGCCGACATCTCGTACGAGTCCGGGAACAGGTCGGAGGTACGACCCAGCATCACTCAAACCTGGAAAGACACAGATATATATATATATATATATATATATATATATATATATATATATATATATATATATATATATATATATATATATTATACATTTATATCTTTCCCAAAAAGATTGAAACGTGGCTTAATTATTTACCTTTTAGAGATAAGTGGGTAATTATTTACCTTTTAGAGATAAGTGGGTAATGTAAATTATAAAATTGTTTAAAATAAGGTACGGAATAAGACCACTGTAATAAAAAAAAAATTCCCATTAATTTTCAAAAAATTAGACTTTGTAAATTTTTATATGAGATCTCTATACAAATTCGGCCACTTAAAAAAAATTTCACTTTTTTAGCAACAATGTCATTACAAAAAATCGCATGTATGTATCTTTAAAATTCTGTAGGTCATACTTAATTGAAAATTGAAAGGTATCATACTCTAAAGTAGAACTGCAAATTTAGTGACAAATTATAAAAATATAACATATAATATTTACTTTAAAACCATTTTTTCCTATTTCGAGTAGATTTGCGATGCAGTAACGTATCCTTAAGGAAGGTTCTTTTTTATATATTGGGAACAAAAATTTCAAAATCTTTTTTACATGAGATGATAGGTAAAAAGGTGATGATAGGTTTAAAATATATTATAAGTTTTAAATGTATGTTCTGTATAATTATTTGTTTACATTTTTATTGCATCATATTTTAGAAGCAATCACGAATTCTTTATAAAATAGATTTTATAAAATATGTATTATGCATCCATTTATATTCATAATTTTTTATTATGTGTTTCAAAGGTGAAACCACCTAAAATGAAATTAAGGGCAGAATGCGTCCCGAGGCTCGCATGGGCAGTATTGTTTATCTGATAATTTCCATTATCAATTAGTATGTGATCCTTAATTTTCTCCAAATAAATAGCTTTTCTGTAATATGGGGAAAATGACCTAAGTCTCTCTCTCTCTCTCTTTTTTTTTTTTTTTTTTTTTTTTTTTAAACCTTGTAATTGTTTAGAAACAGAAGGAGGCAAGGGGACGCATTTCAACATATTTTACTTTATAATTTTTTTATTAAATGAATATACTTTTTTTTTTTTTAATTTTCATCCTCATTAGTTACAATAAAATGTTAGATAGCTTATTAATTTTTTTAATTTTTTGATATGTGAATGTTTGTTCGGGGCAAAATCTTCGGAAATTTAATTAACTCACATACTGCCTCCAACTTAGCAGGAATGAATCAAATAGATTCGTGAATTTTAAAAACAAAAAAATTAGTCAATAGTACAGAATGGATGTTTCTTCGTAGTGGTCAGCCTCTTTAAAACTTGATCTGAGGTCATAAGATGTAGGTAAAGTTTAGACAAAGTATAAAAGATCCCTATTTTACGGAAATTTTCAGCTATATTTTTTTTAAGAAGAGCATAAATGTCCATGCTAAACAACAAAGCTTACTGGAGTAAATCTGACAAGTTAACCACACATGAAGTTCAGGTATATTTTTTCAGGAAAATAATATTTTCTTAGCGTTGAAATATCTTTCCCATAACGTTTACTGAAATACGCATCACGTCTTCATTAGTTTTAGAAATGTATACCTCGCCTTTGAATAGAAGTTTTAAGCTGTATATTATATGCGTATTTATATGCGTAATTGTTTAATACATACGAGATACAAATAAATTTAATTTTCCTTTACAAAGGTCACGTTCTAAAAACTCAATTCCAAAAATAAGATCCAGTTTTTGCTTTGGATGGAGCAAAAAAGAATTCATTGCATAGAAAAGCATTTGTGATGAGAAATATATTAAAACCTAATTCCATCTGTTGGCATGTTATGAAACTGAATTCTTCAATACCTCGCCTATAAACTAACAGTTGGAGAGGACAGAAATTCAAATAGTTCAAATCTGAAACATGATAAAACGTACCCCCTCCCCCACGTTTTCCCCCATTTTCACTTTCCTATTATTCCACAAAGAACGCAATCAATTCGTTTGACTAATAAAGTAAGTTATTATTTACAGCAGGGACAGTCCAATAAAATATCTCTTAAGACAAGAAAGAAAACAACTCTGCACTTATTTTATATCGTTTCTAAGGACCGTATCAAAGCAAACGAAATTTTCGCAACCATCTCAAATCATATATCCAACTCTATATTGTACAAATACGCTTAAACATCGATCACTTTCTTCTTTGACGACATCCAAATCGAGAGATATTTTGAAGCTGAGGGGGAAAAAAGTAAATAAAAAATACGTTCCCTTCTTAGTACAATACGTTTCCTCAAAACGTGCTCTCAACTTTCCACCCTTAACAGCCTTACCTTCCTCGTTTCATGATCATTTGTCACTGTCTTGCTTTCTTCTAAAAGAAGATCGAAGATGGCTCCTCTTCGAAATGCTTCTCTTGTTTTTATTTCGTGGTAAGCTTCAGAATCAAATTGAACAACAAAACGATTTTTGATGGATTGATCTAGTTTCGACGATCTTTTCACTTCAGAATGCTTCCGTAAAAGAAATATCGACACAATTCCACTTATGTGTCATATAGATCACATGTGAAAGAGGAAATTCATATTTGACTCAAGATAATTCCCAATGTGTTGTTTATGTCCCGTATAGAATCTATTGCTCGGTTCCTCTTAGTTGGTCGAGGAAAACCACAAGTTGGACAAGTACCCTCAACAGAGTAGGAAAAAGGTGGGAATCGTCGTACTACCCCCCCCCCCCTCCCCCCATATCGGCCAAATAACCAGTGCCGGATTATACATGATTTTTATGATTATACTAACTCAGCACTAAATTAAAATGTGATCAGTACTGAAAACAGTAAAAAAAAAAATTCGAAAGCTGGTTATATCTTGTATTCTAATTGACCAAAATTAAAATAAATACAGTTGTATTTCGCGGAAGGCTATTAATTATTCTATATGGTTTCTCTCTTCTTATAAAGGGTCATTTAAATATTAAAAATAAATCAAACTTTAAAAAGTTCAACATCAACCCCATAATTTTATGCTATTTTTAGATTTAACACGCAGGAGGAACGTCTAAATACCAAATTTCATAATTTTTCAATGAGTTGTTAATAATTCAAATGATGATAAAAAAAATAACGATTTAATGCTAAAAAGAAAAATTGGTTTTTAGCTATAAATTATTAAATAATTAATATATTTTTGTAATTTTTGTCTCAAACGATAGACTGTTCAAGACCAAACATAAATATGAGCAATTCTTGTATTAAATAAGTAATTATTATTAATAAAAAAAGAATTAAAACAAATTAAATAAAAACATATATTTTTTGTTTTTATTAGATTTATTATTGTCGCTTGCTTTCATGCGGGGAACCTTAAAAATACACTTCTCAGTAATAAGATTTGTCCTTAAATCTTATGTGGCATAGTTTTCGACATATTGAACTGAAATTGTATGTTTAAGATAAACAAAGTATTCTAGATGGAATAAAAGGGCAAAAATAGAGGTTCATATTCAAAGTTAAGAGTTCAGTTTACTTAGTAAGTAGCCTCTAATTTTTTTTTTTTTTTTTTTTTTTTTTTTTTAAACCTAGAAACAATAAAAACCGAATCAAGCAAATGCCCTTAACTAACCCAAATATAATACTTATAAATTATCTAAATTCTTGAGCCGAACATGTTTCTTAGTGTGAGGCTTGCGATAGTTGATTCAACCGAAGATAGAACGCCGTAGATGACAAGGCATTATTGCTGACTCTGATGTTCTTAAGGTAATACGTAAATTCAAGGTGATACGAAATTCAAAGTTTTGTGCTTAAAACGTATCCGACTACGTTAAAAAGTCAATTTTCGAAGACATTTCCAAAAAAAAATAATAAATTATTGCATAATATTATTGTCTACATTATCAAGTTTCCAAAACAGTCTTCATTTTAGTGAGGGTCAATTAGAACAAAAATAAGGGTAAATGTTATAAGAACCGATACCTTTAAAACGATGATATTTTAATCTTTAAGCGCTTTTTTTTTTTCTTTTTCGTTGTTCAATTTTATGCATAAGTTGCTATATTTGAAAAATAATAGCTAAAAAAGTTATCAATAAATTCTTTTGTTGCTGTATTTTTTTATTTTTTTTTTGTTTTTTTTTGTTTTTTTGTGAACTGTTATCTAGAGGTTATATTAAAAAAATTGAATTCAATGTTTGTTAATATATAATTATGAAGCATTATTTAAAAAAATAACAAGTTAAAAATGTTGGATATGAGGAAGTCATGCTTCAATGACAGTTAAAAATGTTGGATATGAAGAAGTCATGCTTCAATGACAGTTAAAAAATTTATTTATTCAAGTTTCCTTTATTTCATTACTATATCCTCTAGATATAAGTATGTAGTTTAACTTGTAGTATTATTTTTTTAATAAGTTAAATAATTTTTCATCTAGCATTTTTAAAGATTTTGGGAAATTTCTTCAAAAATTTTTATAAAATTATCAGGATATAATTAAAATTTTATACATGAATCACTAATAATTATTAGTACTACTTTTAAAAATGCAATTAAATTGTTTCTTAAAAACATTTTTTAAAAAAAGTACTCCGAACGTGTTCGTATACCTTAATTTTTCCAATTAATGTATTTCCATTAAAAACACACTAAAACTCATCTTAAGCTCATTGATACCTTATTATATGCGGTATCTTTTCATCATTGTGGCTCTTCATTCTTACCAATCAAAATAATCACAAATTCCTTAAACAACATCTTAGGATTTGATTTATCGTTACTATAATCGTTAACTGTCCCCATCTAAAGGGCTATGGTTTCATTTTTCTGGCCTCAATATCTTCAAAAGTATTACTTTACAACAAGTGAAATATTTTACTAAGTATAAACAATAGTAGTAAAAGATCAGTAACAAAATTTGAAAACAAAATAATTGGTGAATTTTTTTTTTTTTTTTTTAAAGTTTTTTTTATAATCTAGTCTATAAAAACTTTTGAAACAATTAAAAACACCCAGTTATTTTTCCGTTAAATTTATTGCTTGACTTTTTATTACTAGTATTATACCAGATAAAAATTCATATGCTTTACTTTGGCAAATATTATGACCCGAAATATCTAGCATTAGATCTTATTACCGGTTGATGACACCTTTTAAAACCCACTGACGGTCATGGGAATGGGCGAAATTCTACAGTTATTTTCCCTGCAATAATTTTTAAATTATATTTCTAATTCAAATATATAATAATTTTTTTTTTAATTATTTTGTATTAATTTGTTTTATATAAGTTATAAATTATCATCCTAATAAAAATATTTAAAAAATATTTTATTTTAAATTGTATTCATAAACTTAAAAATGTTGTGTATTGCTGGAAAAACTGAGGATCAAATGACGCATACATGCGTGCATGACCGCCAGTGGGTTTAAAACACAACATTTCGTGTAACTCGAAAAAAAGAACGATACCTTTTAAAATACAGCAATCTTTTTAAAATTCTCCAATTATTTTTACTCTATATATTATTACGAATTTTCCCAGAGAAAATGAAGGCACATCTTTTACAAAACAAAAACTGGCAATTTAATCTTCGTCTCAGAAGTTTACGAAAACTCCTCTAAACAACAGTGAACTCACTACCAAAAGCTTTAACAAAAACTTCAGCGAGTACAACTTCAAACAAACAGATAATTTAGATATAGGAAAATTATCTCAAAACTCTTTCCAAAACGGCTCTAAATCTCTAGCCTCAAATTCCACACCTCGACGGTTTTTATATTCTCACATGCAAATTTTCTTAAACTATCCAGAACAATCGATCTTGCGATCAGCACTTGCATTATCTCGTAAGCGAGCAGTATCTCGAAAATTCTTGGTTAACTCGGGTATTCCCATCGCTTTTAAGCCTGTATTATCAGTGTTAGCAAAAAGTAAAAAGAAATATGCACACTATTTACAATTATTTACAAAAAACTTGCTTAACAATATCTCTAGTAAAGCGTTCTCCACTAATGTTAAGAGGCAGGCCGTATGACTTATGTTGGAGCTTTTCGCGGGCCGAATACACCAAAATATGTATCTTTATTATCAAATTAACAATATATAGCATTTCTGAAAACTGAAAAAAAAATACTGATTTTTTTTTATTTCTATAAAATTACAATTGGTATTTTTTTTTTTCCTTCTTTTTTTTTAAAATAAGTTTTAAAAAAATCATTATTAATAAATTAAAGTCTAAGAAAGAAGTGAGTCTTTTGTTCCAACGTGAAAACTTAACTTGACCTAACTTTTAATAAAATAACTACCAGATTACTTTTGTTTTAGTCGATATCAACTGAGAAACGATGGCTGTCGAAATCGTTCAGTTTATTTTGTGATAGAGTCGATGTCTGTCGCAGTATTTGTTGCAACCAATCATAATAAATTCTCCAAATGAGATTTAGTTAAATTATTCTTGTATTTATTCTTGATGAAAACCATCTTGATGAAAGCTTCTTCGAATAGTTTCTTCGGGCAGGTAGTGGAGAACTCTGTTCTACATAGTTAGCACATACTATTTCGGATAAATTACAATCATGTAAAGAAAAAAGTCCATACCGTAAAATTTGATTTTTTTCAAAATATTGTGTGTTCCTGGGGTGCGCATAAAAATCAGTCGCGGGCCGTGTAGTGCCTAATGCTGCTCTAGTACATTAGTTTAACTACATTAAAAACGAACATTGAAAACAATAGTCGGACAAAACTCTAAATTCTTTCTGAATAGTATTTATTCCCTTTTCCATATTCGATTTCAAAGATGAAAGAAACCTTTCGAAATATAAAACCTTTGATATTTCCTTTTTGAAGAGCAAGTCTGACCCGAATAGAGGAATATGCATCAATCTTGTTAACCTAAGATGAAAGAGGAGCTAAAGAAATCAAATGAAAAAGGGATTCTCAATAGGAAAGAAAGGAAATTACATTCCCCTCCCCCCTCTGGTAGTTGAAGTAGGGGAAGACGCGTTCCGATTTTATTGCTTTCGCTCATGAATTGTCACCAGATTTAAAGTGATTTTATTTCCTAAACTGTTCGAGGTGATTCGTATTTCTGTCTCGTTTCGAAAAAGTAGTATCGCCATGCCTCTTTTATCATTACAGAGTTTCTGACAATAAACTCTTTTGAGTTCTGAAAAATATCTTTACTATACGTTTTTGTTTAGAGGAGGGATATTGAAATATTTCTTTTGTTGAGCGGGCTGAGGTGTTTCAGAAAAAGAGACTGCTGTATCCATAATTACTTATTCTAGAGAGGCATTGAAAATCCAGTTTTTTTTTTTTTTTTTTTTTTTTATTATTATTATTTATTTCAATTTAGAAACTATATTCAATATCTTTTTCAATTCATTGTACACATATTTGCTTTATTTTAAATATTTACAATGAGATGAAATTCAAAAGTATATTTATATGACAAATTTGTTGCGCGCATTCTACAGAAGTAAAATTGTTGAAATAATATGCGATGAAAAGTTATCAATTTAAACAAAAGTACCAACAATTTTTTATTCGAGAAGATTTCAAGATAAAAACGCAGTTCAATTGAATCACCCAATTTCAAAGGTGGTATTTATTGAGCAAAATAAAAACTGAATTAAGTGACTGCTATTCTGTTTAACATATTCTCAAACTCATTGTTTAAGAAACCAAAATGAAAGCAAATTTCGTCTTTCCAACAATATAATTCGAACTGGAAGTATGGGCAAATTTTTTAGAAAGTGTATAACTTTTGTAATTTAATAACTTTATTTAACTTAAACTATTATGCATAGTCAAACTACAAGTCCATGACTACTTTATAATCTTGTATATATTTACCACCATCTAAATTTTTCCAAAATAAAATTAAAAAAAAAAAAAAAAAAGCATGTGTGAAATTGTTTAAGAAACGTATTCATAGTTTTATGACAAACACATTTTTTACAAACATTGTGTTGAATACAGATAAAATCCACTTTTCAATATCACTTTTCATACCAAAAAAACATGACAAAAATGTGTATTCTTTAAATTTGAAAGAAAGAGTCCAAATATCTTCTATACGTCTAGTTTTGCAAAGATTACCAAAGATTTCACAATGTAAGATCACCCACATAAATTCTGCCCACCTGATGGCTGTATAGTTAAAACTCTGACCTAGTAAGCCAAAAGTATTAAGTTCGAATCGTGGTTTAGGCATGAGTTTCGTAGTGATTCGGAAATCACGTTAGCTGTAGATCACGGTCTGATATGCCGTTATTGTACTAAGAAATTAAAACAAAATAGGTCGTTGAATGTACAAACCCACCAACTCACGTAAATTCTACATAGAATACTCTGAGGGAAGAAGTAAAACTATGTTGGCTAGATACTAGGGATTTTCGTAGCGGCGTAAAGGGACTGATGCTTGTTTCGGAAGAGGGGGGGGGGGGGCATTTTATTGGAGTCCCCATTTTATTAGAGTAATTTGGCAGAGGAATGTTGACCTCAGACAGACGTTGAAAAACTTTTACATTCCTTTGCGGTTGATTAACTTTTTCTTACATTATTATTAGGGATTGAAATTTTGTTCGAAAACAAAGAGCATTTCAGTGGGAATGTAAAGAAATCAACTCGTAATTCATGTTGTTATATTGTTTCGAATTTTAAAAGTTTACATAAAACGTGTAGAGAATTTTTAAAATCACTATTTTATATATATATATATATATATATATATATATATATATATATATATATATATATATATATATATATATATATATATATATATATATATATATATATATATATATATATATATATATATATATATATATATATATATATATATATTTTATTCGGTTTAATGTGAGATGGGGTAAAACGATAACAAAATGTGGAGCATCATACATGTAAATTTGGTGGGGTTGTTTATTTTATTAAACTAATGGAAGCGGTAACTAACTTCCTTTGAATACTTGAGGCCACCTATTGACTCAAAAAGCTGTATGAAGATTTGAAACAAAATACTCGTTATGGCCTTATATGAGTTTGGAATAAATACCATTGGAAATATTCTATGAAATATAGAACTTATAGTGTTTACTTATAGAAGTACAACAAACAAATATAAAAGAAAAATTAAAAGAGTTACGAAACTAAAAAAAAATCTGTTTCACAATCTTTTAAATTTTAAAATCTAGAAAGTACTTGATCTTTTTAACTCCTTTTTATTAACTACGATATTGTGTGTATTTGGTAAGATAGATTCGATGACAACGCATTCGATCAAAATTTTGGAGTTGTCAGTGTCACTGAAAGGTCACTTTTGTGGAATACTAATAAACCAACTTGCCGTCATCAAATCGCGCTGAAATAGAATTTAAGCGATTATTGAAGAAACACTTTCGGCTGCCAAAATTGTTTTAAAAAATAATAAAATTATTTTAATCAGAATAAATAAAAGATTTGGATGTGAATGCATATATTTACATTAATTTTTAATGAATAAATTTTGGTATTACCGCATATTTTGCTGATGGAAATGTTTTTAATGTTTAAAATTTGATGGAAACGCCAAGCACGCTCTAGCAACAGAAACAGCGCTATGTTAATTAATCTAATAATTGGTAATGCATATAAAAGATTTATATTATGAAAACTTTGTTTTTATGGGTTATATTATTATTGGTTTGAACTAAACCAGTTAGCTTGGCGTCCACTATTGCTAAGCAGAGCAGAGAGGAGTGGACTAGAGCCAATTACTAGGCTGCCAACGTCTACTGTAGCACGAGCCTCGTGCTACAATGGACGTTGACAGCCTTGTAATTGGCTCTAATCTAATCCACTCCGCTCTGCTATGCTCAGCGATAGTGGACGCCTAGCTTAAAGCCGGATTTACACACTACCAGTCGGGCATCCAGTTTAGATCGCCAGTTCTGTGGCGTCAGCTTAGCGAACGTTGCGCTTTCTATCGGTGATCACGGGAGAGTGCACGTGATTGGTTGATCGGAGTCGCCGGCGCCAGTAAATAGAAAATGTTTGGTTTACTGTAACCAGTAGCCTGGTGACGTCACATGACTGGCGATCTACCCTAGAACCTCGACTGGTAGCGTGTAAATCCGGCTTATATTATCGGTATGGTGGAATAATGAGATAAAGCAGCCAGTAGGCGAGCAAAAATCTCACATCACCAATCAAACAATCAGTATGGTAGTTTTAGCGCAATGACTTTTCTTATTCCAGACAACACATTCTGTTTGGTTTTTTTTTTTACTCCTTTTTAATCCTATTAACCATTGATTCACTAGGAACAGATTGCTAATTTAGCATGCGAAAAGTCTCGAGTTCGAGTACCGAGTTTTGTTATCTCTGTTTTCAAAGCTGTGATTGCGGCCGACAGTTTCATCGATTTGCGGGCAGCCTAGAAATAGTTTTGCAAGATTTTCCCCCATTCGATATGCAAACCAGGACAATTTTTCTTCAAAGACACCACGGAAGAAATTCGTCTTTTTATGATAAGATTTTCTCAAAAACCAAAATTCTGTTCTAATGATGTACAGTACAGTCCTCGCATTGCTTGCTCAAGAAGTTATCCAAATACAAGCGCCGACTAAACGGTGTAGTGGTTAGCGTGCTGGCTTCTAGACCGTGAGGTTGCGGGTTCGAGTCCCGTATTAGGCATGGGTGTTTGTAAATGTATGTTGGCTTGTCTAATGACGAAAGTTTCGGCGCATTATAGCCCTCGTGTTGCTGACGGCGCCAGATAATCTGAATACAACCAACCAACCAAATACAAGCAATATCTTACATTTTTTTTTAGAATTCCCTTAAGAGGAAGTCCTAGTAATGATCATTCTCTATGCTCGCTCTGTTATAATCTTTTAGCCCAATTCATTTCGAAATGAGTAGATACTAAAGAGATCACTTCATGAAATTGTTTTCATTTAATGTCTTTCTATTATAAATGAAAATTAAAATAGCAAAAGACAAAACCAGGTGGAGCCACTACATATGCATTGACGTAAGGATTTCAAACTTAAAATAAAGGATATTAGGCGCTCTTTTCGAGTTTTTAATTGATGTCATTTCTATACTCACGAAATTTCAAGGTTTTATAGAAAGTAGTTTCTGAATGCACTGGGCTAGAAGATTGTAACCTATCGAGTATAGGGAATGATCCTTACTAGGGCTTCCTCTTAAATCCTTCCAACTTTCAAACTGTCATTTCTGTAAGTGATCAATTTTCTACCTACTCACGAAATTTCAAGATTTTATAGAAAGTAGTTTCTGAATGCATTGGGCTAGAAGATTGTAACTTATCGAGTATAGCGAATGATCCTTACTAGGGCTTCCTCTTAAATCCTTCCAACTTTCAAACTGCCATTTCTATAAGTAATCAATTTTGTACCTAATCACGAAATTTCAAGATTTTATAGAAAGTAGTTTCTGAATGCATTGGGCTAGAAGATTGTAACTTATCGAGTATAGGGAATGATCCTTACTAGGGCTTCCTCTTAAATCCTTCCAACTTTCAAACTGCCATTTCTATAAGTAATCAATTTTGTACCTAATCACGAAATTTTAAGGTTTTATAGAAAGTAGTTTCTGAATGCATTGGGCTAGAAGATTGTAACTTATCGAGTATAGGGAATGATCCTTACTAGGGCTTCCTCTTAAATCCTTCCAACTTTCAAACTGCCATTTCTATAAGTAATCAATTTTGTACCTAATCACGAAATTTTAAGGTTTTATAGAAAGTAGTTTCTGAATGCATTGGGCTAGAAGATTGTAACTTATCGAGTATAGGGAATAATCTTTACTAGGGCTTCCTCTTAAATCGTTCCAACTTTAAAACAAACCTCATTATATTCACTATTTATGCACCGCAACTGCAATTTGCATTCCAGAAATATTGTACTAGTCTTGTACAATAAATAAACAACAGCACAAGGGGGGGGGGGGGGGCTACATTTAATCCCAGCTCCCTTAATACATAACAAATGACGGTTGTTAGAAGAATTGACTGTAACATTGCTTCCTTCTTTCCCAGACCCATAAACAAACGCACTTGCCCAATGAAAAGCATAAGAAAAGAATTCCCTTCGCGTCGCTCAAGGAACGCAGTAACCGGATTACCGGGATCAACTCATGCGTATGGCGGAATGCCAATATCCAGTAATTGGTTTAGTTCTTTGTTTTTATGTTCCCGTCTTTTGTTTTCCGGGACTATGTAGGCATTTAGGCACAAGATCTACTACATGGTGATATTAAAGAACGTAAATAAATAGAGTTATTTACTACTGAATAAACGGTTGAAAGGATTTGGCAAGAGGGAAATTGCGTAATGTATAGTCTGTTGAGGAACCGGAGATATTCCAAAATATAGTATTTTGGGGGGAATTCAAAAGGGTATTCGCATTGTATCTGTTATAATTAGGATCTTGATATTCAAATAAACGCTTTAGTGGATTTGTTTGATCAGCCAATATTTTATTGAATTTTTTTATAAGTAAAACATGTTGTTACCATGAAAAATGGCAGTGCCATCGACAAAAGCCCCAAACTTTTTATAAATAAAAGAATAAGATTATATCATTGGCGTTATATTTGTTCAAATTCAGTGCATAGAAATTAAATTATTTGTTCTTCATCAGCTGCATCCCTTTGTCATAAAACTGGTGGGGTTTTTTTTTTCCTTTTTTTTTTTTTTCCCCCTTTTTCTTCTTCTTATTATTATTATTAAACACCTCGTGTTAAAATTTATACATTGAATAATATAATAAATCCAATGATTTATTTTAATTTTGTTTCCTTTTTATGTTTTATCTTATATCCAACTAACACGAAAATAAAAAAAATGTGCCTCTCACCTTGATAATTAGAAGAAAGTTATACTCAGATTTGATATTAGTTACATTACTTAGCTACTAAATACGCGCAATGACAATGTAACAAGTAAGATTACTTCTCAAAATTATAAATTTTCTATTTAAAATTTATGAAAACATAAGTGGCTTTATGAGCATCATCAATCACTTACCCATGTATGTGACACATTCGAAACTCTCATGATCGTCTCTTCTATGACATTCTATTTTTGTCAATGTAAAACCAAAGTTAATTATAAGTTAAAAATGTAAAATATTTATAAAAAAAGGAAGTTTCAGATTTATACAACACCGTATAGTGTATACATATATCTTAAAATATAAACATAAACTTTTTCGAATGAAGATATTACCAACTATAACTACATATGATGGAAAAGTAATCATGAAGATATTATTATTCATATTATAAATACTCTCAAGGTAGTTTTTCAATACCTAATATTCCTTCAATTTTTCCTCCACAATTAGATGCGCAGAGGTTAGGAATAGAGGATGCCGCAACTACACACATACATATAGATCTTACATAAAAATAGCAATGCTCGGAGTTCCAGTTTTTTTAAAAAAGGATGTTGCCTTCTAAATTCAAAAAATGAATACAATAACTTGTAGAGAAGAAAAGAACGTATTGATTCACGTGCAATTTATTCTACTTTTTGGGACAAATATAAAGCAACAAAAAGCGCATTAACAATCTAAGATCTGGGCTGCTATGTTTTTTTTGTTTGTTTTTTTCAATACCAAAGTTGTTGAAGCAACATTTGCTTGAACATTAATTTTTTTGACATTTTTGAAAAATTAGTATTTTCAATGTAGTGCCTAATTTTAAAACATAATTAAATTTTGACAAATAAAATTGTAACAGATCAATATGTGATTTTTTTTTTTTTTTTTTTCTTTCTCTTAATTTAGATTTTGGGGCATTGATTGAATTGATCAATGCAAAATGAAAATTAAGGAAAAAGGGACATAATGTTCTAATCCGTTAAATCAACAAACACTATGCAACTTAATAAGTAGGTACAATTCCATTTTTCTTTATATCTACATCAATTATGAATTTCACATTTAATATATTTTTTTATAAACACAGACTAATTTCGAAATAACATATTCACATTCCGTACGTATTACAAGTTAAAGTACGTTTACATAACCAAGACTAGTTATCGCAAGTTAAAGTATGTATACATAACTATACCTAAACAAGAACTAAAATGTTTTTTGCTTACTTTTTAGTATTTCTAAATTTGGTCATGAAATGTTTAAGTCGAAGGCAAGTGATGGAAAATTGGAAAATTTAATCATCCATTTTAGTTTAAATTTAATTATCTAAAACAAAGTGCCTCAAACTGCATTGTAAACCAACCTCAGTCCCACCAGCAATTTTTTCCCCCATTCTAACTCACCTCAATCCCAATGCAGTGTAAATTTTGTACCTAACTTCAAACACTTGCATCTTGATTCAATTTTATTGATCAAAAATTTCAAACTCAAACTTTAGATGAACGCAGTTATGTTGCATATGGAGATAATGCTTACTATTACAAAGAATGTTATGCGTAACTAATACATTTTCCTTCATGTCCCATTACTAACGAGCGCGTATTTAATTAACTTCAACTCAATCCTTACATCCAAATGTCTTCTTAGTCGCCTGTAACAGCTTCAAACAAAAGCTTAAATCCGCAAATTGCATCCCAAATAAAGATTCTACCATTTAACATCAGACATAGAAACAATCCCGTCTTATCTCAATTTTCGTCTTACTATTATTTTATTACCATGTGCCCCATTTTCGACAAGGGGGAGTACTGTGTGAAAAGAGGTGTACGAGATGCCAATACTTATGCCCCCATTTGCTTAAAAAGGTTGTTGGCGACATCGTTTTAGGGGAGGGGGGACTGTTGCGATCGATTGTCCTGAAGAAGAGAAAAGTGGGCCGATATCTGTAGCCCCACTGAAATGTTAAGGGCCCATTAATCATGTTCTTCTACAGCAACAACAAAAAGACAAGTATCTCTCTCATTGCTGAAGATGGTTGGTGGAATGTTGAGGATGATATTTCTGTTTGTGGTTGGGAGGAGACATTCAGGAGCCTGTCATGTTCCCTGGATGGTACTTTGATTGTGATGTCGGAACAGATGGACTTTATGGCGGGATATTAAGCAGAGAAGAATTCTGAATAATAGAAATAAGCATTCAATCAGTTTAAAGGAGGATAGCTTTTTTTTTCTTGATGCTTGTTGGGAATAGTGGTTGAGTTCTTTTCCATAATTTGTACTTAAATTATGATGCTAGTCTAGATAAATTTTTCGTAGATATTACAGAGGTTAATTTTTGAACAATGAATGGAGAGAAGAATGTTCTTTAAAAAATTATCCAAAGGTGGTTTTCTAAAGATTTGTTTGGTATAGACAGTGAAGATTTTATTTTTTCAGTTTATTTAAATTGTTATTTTAATATAGAGCAATTATTTTAAATTGATAGAAAATATATCAAAGGACATATTTTTAAGCATAGAATTGGAATCGGAGTCAATATTTAATGAACTAAAATTTGAATAATTTTTCGTTGTGCTTTTTGTTGAAAGGAGACGTTGCAGAATGACATATTTCCTTGTTGGTATTTAAATTAGATTGTTGATTAATGTAAGACTTGAGTTTTATATTATGGATTGAAAATTTTGCGAATTTTTAACATGCTTCGTTGCAAGCAATTAGTGGAATGAGAAGTAAATGTAGAATAAATTTACATGAGAATAAGATTTTTTATGTAATGAATCCTGTTTTGTATCTGGAGCTTCTCATTTAATAATGATTATGATGGATTCTTATTTATATGATGGATTCTTAAGGACTTATTTTATAAGTCCGACCCGCATGTATTAAAGTACATGCGTGTCGGACTTATAAAATTAAATAAAAGATAAAATAGAATCAAAATTATGTAGAATAAGCTTTCATACTGTTTCTTAGTTGAGAAGATTATGTTTAACGCTCATTATATCCTTTAGATTATTTTGAAGGACATAAAAAATTAGTATTCATTTAGAGAATAAATCGAAACAGATTGAAAAATAATTATAAAAGGGGGAAAAAAATAGAATTTATAGCCAAATTATAAAACGAGATAAACTTTAATAACTTTGATACTTAACAGGAGCTGGGCTTAATATTTAGAAAAATTATAGATTTTTAAACGTGACGTAAATTCAAGAAGAGATACTTGGAAATGTAAAAAGTATATGGATTAAGTTTCAAATGATTACGATGGTTAAGTAAATGGTTTTTACTAATTTAAAAAGAACGCATTAAATTTGAAAATTTGGGATATTATTTTCTTTTTCTTATACATATAATTATTAGCAATTCAAGATTATCATATTATATAATTCATTAAATTCAGAAGAAAGTTCAATAAAACTAATTAGTTTTAAATATTCACTTAAAAGTTATTCTTACATTCAAAATAGTTAGTTATATATTGTAAGCCATGCATTTATAGTTGCAAAAACATGTGGTTAAAAGACAAAAAATTGTTCAGGAAAACAGTGTGTAAAGCTAACCAAAACTATTTTTGTCAAAATCTTTACAAAAATCGACAATACAATTTTTTTTCTTTCTGGTATCATCAATTTTTATAAAGAAAATCGGCCTTAAAGCATTTTTAGAGCGTAGTGTTCAAAAAGAATTTAATCAATAAAAATTAATAGTATTTTTAAAAGATTTTGCGTTTACTAAAAAAAATTTTAAAACAGCGAAACATGTGATAAGGTCATAAATATTTTAATATACATATTAATTCAAATAAAAAAATTATGTTTGATACATTTTTGGCTTCAGTGAAAATGACTAAAATATTCATAAATACCAGATGTTCATCAACATTTCATTTTGATTTAAAATTCTCGATTAATGTTTAAAAATATTTATTATATTCTTAAGAGCGTAAGAAAGACCTATTAATGCAAGTTCAACACATTCAGAGCAGTTTACTTTTCTGGCACTTAAGGAAAATAAAGACTCTAAAACTTTTTCTTTAAAACAGAAAATGAATTAATCTATATATTTAATAGGTAAAACGTATTTTTGTGAGAGCCTCTACTCCTTAACTACTCGAACGATTTTTACGATCAAGAAATCGTAAAAATATTTTTACATTAAATGTAAATAATGGTGGCATTACAATATTTTTACTTACAAATGTTTTTCGATAAACTGAATGGCAACATATTACAGGATTTGTGTTGTTTATGATTTTCAAACCCTGCATTTCTCAACTCAAAAGGGCACCGATAATCTTGCGGTAGAGTATCGAGCTCGTAACCGGAGGGTTGTGGGTTCGAGCCTCCGTCCGCCAAATATCGGTGTGTACCTAATGGGGGCTGGTGCACATTAAATCTGTCGTGGCCTCAATGTCCTCTCGTTGGTGTGGTGGGGTCGGAGAGAGGGGTTTACACTAGAAGATTTCGATCTCGTATTCTTCTAGATGCTCAAAATTACGAGACGTATTTGGCTGTGTTAAGCACTTTATAAGTTTATAAGTAGCAGAAATAGACAGTCGATAGTTCTAAAAAACCAAACAAAACACAACTCAAAATTCCTTCTGCACCGAAATGATTTGACCGAAATTCTACATCTTGAAACAGGTGTAACAGAATGAGCATGGACATATAATTGGAGTGAAAAAAAATATGTTGAGGTTAATTACGAAGTATACTAGTGATAATTTCAGTCTTCTTTTACCACACCCATTATTTCAACCACACCCATCTCTCCCAAAATTCATATTAGATTTGTAACATGTTTGACTCCCCCGGGAAATGGCATTAGTAGATAAAAAAAATAAGGGTATCTATTAAAATACTAAATAATACATTTGTATCAACGTTTCCTGGCTAATTGTTATTTTACATGCATGTTAAGTTATATATTCCACAAGTATAACACGCATTACAATGGTTTTACAACAGAAACTTAAATAAGAAAACGAAACGTACAATATTATTATGCCACCGGCTTTAGACAGTAATTAACATAAATATTTTTACTTTCAATTACCTATATGTACACATAAGGTAATGAAAGTATAGTATTTGGTCCCAAAAAAATTGATTTTTTTGCATTTCTCCACTTTTTGGAACATACTGATCTCAAAAACGTGATCTAGAAAAAATGACTGTCTTTGTGTATGTGTGTCTATGAGTACGTGGTCAGCATAACTCCCGAACAAATTGATCAACGATGTTCAAATTTGGTGTGCGGGTTAGTGACTGCACAAGGACCTACCATTAAGATTTTCGTCAAAATCGCGCATGCGTATAAAATAGCTGCCATTGAAAAAAATCACGTTTTTCAGTATTTGCTAAAAAAAGGCTCTAACAATTTTGTCCAAAATCACTGTGGTAATGCCCCTCAAGGTGTTCTAAATATCCCCACCTCCAAAATTCCAGTAATAATGCTTTAATGGAGTACAAAATTGAAAAACGAATACCTTAAACACAGAGTTCTATTTCCTTGAGCATAAATCCTCAACGATAATTTTTCTCCCCTCTCCTCAGTTTCACATATAAGAATAAATAATATAAGAATTATTGAAAAGTATATCGCCAAAATGACCTATTTGGTGAAGCTTTTTTTTTTTAAAGATCCATAGTA
Source organism: Linyphia triangularis (assembly GCA_963978545.1). NCBI lineage: Eukaryota > Metazoa > Arthropoda > Arachnida > Araneae > Linyphiidae > Linyphia > Linyphia triangularis. Next base: position 72,207,307 of record OZ021725.1, on the reverse strand, counting down.
GAATTATGGTAAAAAAACGTCTAACTGGCCATTTTTTCTAAATAAATGATGAAAATATAAAAACGGTAAATGACACAAATTGACATAAGTATTATAGTGTAATTGAAAGTTGGGCGATGTTCCACACCCCTAGTTTTATCCATAATTCACTGATCTCTAATTTCTACTTGATAGGGCATGCTTGGTTATTAAATCGAAACAGAAAAAGGTTTAACAATCACAATCGATATCTATAATAGCAACTTTCCCCCAAACAAGTTAGCATGTGTTTGTAACCATAAGCAACCTCTACTACGTAACATAGACGAAGGAAGTATTCAATTGTCTTCATCTACTTGCAGAGCAGAAACTGCTTAGATGCTATCCAGAAGTTGTAGTTTGAGATAAGTACTATAAAAGTACGATTTTAAAAGTTGAATGAACATTTTTTTTTTTTTTTTTTTTTTTTTTTTAAGATTACAGAAAAAACATAAATTTAAGAGTAATTATAAGAAGTAATAATTGTACACGGTAAAAATCCTAACAACTAAATTATAAAACTAAATGTGGTTCTGCCTGTTTGTCTGAAATGCTACTTATACATTCTCTCATTTCAAATTTCAACATATTGAAAGTTGCATTGTATATTTTCTTTGTAATTCGAAATTCAGAACTCCTATTTTCAGATTTACTTCATCTTTCTTTCTATAGCTATAAGTTAATGAACACCAATCAAATTATCGTGGAAACTCTTTAATATTACCAACTATAATTTGGAAGCTTGAAAATAAATATTCAGCAAGAATGTGCGTAAATTATTAAACAAAACTTTAATTTATTTTAAACCCATGACAATTCGTCTTATCAACAGGACACATCACACCTTGATTGAAAAAGTAAACTTTTTCTTTTTAATTCCTCTGAAATTAGGAAAGAATTCTATATTTATGATTAGTTTTCAGTTTATTCTGAAAAGACCACTGTACATGCTTACTTTTTTTTTTTTTTTTTTTTTTTTTTAATCTTACTTGCATTTATTGATTTAAAAAAAAAAAAAAAAAAAAAAAAAAAAAAAAAAAAAAAAAAAGCACTGTGCTTTCATTGAAAGATTTCATTTGATATCAAATACAATGTAACTAAAGAAAATACACATTGATAATTGAAAATCAAATTATAAAATTTCAAAAAAATAATTTTTTTTATTGTTATTTTGTATATTTTGAAGTGTGTAGAAACCACCAAATTTTCATTAAAATAATTCTGTCAACATTTCACTAAAAATTAAATGTTTGGGACGGACTTTCGTGAAAGTTCCTTTATATGCTTTATTCTCCTTTTAAAAATGCGAAAACTAAAAGAGATTAACAAAAATCTTTAAAAAATCTAATCTTGGTGCTAACTATAAATAGTTTTTAATTTAAGCTGTGCAATATGTCTTTAGAATGACACATCATATACTTTAGGACAACACATGTTTATAAAAACCACGTCTGCAAATTTACTCAATGAACAATCTGATATCCTATAAACGCATTCCCTTTTGAATACTTAAAAATATAAATAGTGAAAACTTCGTTTGCAAACTATTACGGAAAAAAAATCCGGATTTATGTCAAAGTAATATATCTAACTTCAGCATTTTTAAAAGACAAACAGAACCAACACTTAAATTGTTCAAACCGAGCAACGCTAATTAAACGACACCACATTACCTTCATTTAAACGCAAATATGGAGAACACATCCCTAAATCCCAAAGATAAAGCTTATGTGTGTTGTAATCTATACACTCTGAAACGTCAACTGCATATGTTCTATATAAGGAATCTTCCAAGTAATAATGGTTTCCTCTTGTTAAGACCGCTGAAGTCATAATAAACTTGATCACACAAGTGGCACCGCCACTATCGCCGAATTACACAGAGGGGAAGACGTTGATGAAGTTTAGTGTTCGGAAGAGATAAGGAACACCGTTTGGTTGGTCTTGTCCCGATAAATCGGCTTTTATGGATCGAACCTCCCCCCACCCCCTTTCGTCTATCTCCCCTTTGTTGTCGATGTGATAGAACAGACGAACGATTTTCAAGGTGGCCAGATGACAGTGGAAGAAATCGATAAATGAAAGTTGCTGGAGCAGCGAAGATCTTCATTGTCAGTGTCAATGATTACAAAGAGAATTTTTGGGAGGGAGGATATGCATATGACAACAAAAATTTCAAACCTTAAAAAAATTACGAGTTGTTTTTACTGTTTAAACAAAATAAATTTGAAACTTAAAAAAATGTGGGGCATGGCTGGACAAAGGGACTGTAAGGTAAAGGAGTGGGAGGAGGAGGGGGGCATGAGAAATTGCCATCGCGCAGGGAATATCTTAACTCCTTTCAATTAGTGACCGCAGTCCTTGAGATACGATACCGCATCGTATATTATTTAAGGGGTTGTAAAAACCAAGTTAAGAATGTTTTAAAACAATATCCACCTCATAAAATATTTTACATTCCTCTTATTCATTTCATCAGTTGAGTAATTCTTCATCGACATGCAATCCAGAAATTTATTCTGGGTGTGCATGCCATTGCTTGCATGAGGGCAAAAATTTGAAGTTTTAGTTATAAAAAGTAAATCTACTAAAAATAACTTTTCCCTGTAATTAAATCATTCGAGTATTATGCATAACTTTTTAAAGAATTGACACATTCGAAAAATCTTTTCTCTAAGTTTTTAAGCTGCAATTATAAGTGAAAGAAAATATAGAAAATACTAATAATTTTAAATTATTTTTCTAATGTTACTTGTAAAACAATTTGTAGATTACTGTATCTTAGCCTAACACCTTATTTACCAAGATTCTCATTGCAAACCCATAGGAATCAAAACATGATCTTAAATATCCCAACTTTCAGTCTCTTTAACCTATGACATTTCCCTCCCCCTCCCTTTCTCATCCCTGCGGGAGTGCCACTAAGTTAAGCTATCTTTCTTTTGCTCATTGTCAAATATACGCTCAGAATAATGGCCACAGTTGTGTATACTTAAGTATCATCAGGGTTTTCTTCACTTAAGAAAATATCATCCACCCATCAAAGTCAAATAATGTATTGTTCAGAGAAACTAAATGTTCCAGCTCCGTTTTCTAAATAAAGACATGCGTCATGATATTGAACATGAGATATGATTAACCTTAAGAGCAGTAAATGAAATAACAAGTAAAGTAATAAAGTATAATTAATATGGTAAGTAAATTTAACTAGTGTTGTAAGTAATAATGTTAAGTAAAAAAGTAATAAGTATTAAAGGCATCATCTTCATATGGAAGTTGTGGGTTGCGTATTCTATTTACATAAATGCAATTTGCAGGAACTATATAAAAGATATGCTCTATGCATTTATTAATGTTAGTTATTTGGACACCTTAGCGTGTCATTACGTTTTTAAACGTTAAATGTAACATAACACATGCATAATTTATTTGTGCAATAAGGGTGATTGATAAAGGCAATAACATATTGTTCCTAAAAATTCTCTTTTCATATGATCTAATATATTTTCGGTATTAAATTACTAAATAAAGGCGTCTGATTCTTTTGAACAATATATGTGACCTTTTCAAACTACTTAACATGAATCCAATATTAGTGAGCATATGTTCAATCAGTATGTGATTTGTTTAATAGAGTATTTATTGTATATGGAAGCACTTGATGAATAGCAGATAAAAACACAATAATAGCTAAGAAAAGAATTATTTAAAGGAGAACTAAAAGCAGGAAATAAGGAAATGTTTATTTTCACAAGAACGTCTGATTTAAAATATAATTAAATTTAAAATGTTATTTATCGGAAAGCAGGACTTGGTTTCTTCATTCTGATATACTTTTTGTTGTCTGTTCAAACCTTCTAGTTTCAAGACAAATTATTTCTGAATTTAATCAAACTCACTATATTCTTAAGAGATGAAGCAAATGTTGAAGGTTTTGTTTATGAAATATCATATCTTCTTAACCTTTTCAGCAACAATTTTAGGATTGTTCTTTCGAATTTCCTCAGCTCCCATTGCTTTGTAATCGAAGGTGCAGTTGTGTTCCTTGTCGTAACGGTGCTTAGAGCAGAAAAGACCTCCACAGCGGCAACTAATGGCGGTCAAACCCAATTTCTTATTGCAAACTTGACACCTTCTTTTTTTCTGTCCTCTGACGTCAGACCTCTTTTTTGATTCTTGATATAAAGTTCCACTCTTACCTTTACTAGGCGTTCCAGATGTGCAGCCCTTACTTCCAGAATCAACTAACTTCTTATTTTTAATTATTGCTTTAGCTGAAACTGTAACTGGTTTTGCTACAATTTTAAAAGAATCTTTTGCTGTTGGTAGGTTGTGAGGTTTGACAATGTCGGCATTTTTCTTCTGGAGCTGGAACGTTCCAGATGTGCAATCCTTACTTCCAGTATCAACCGGCTTCTTGTTTTTAATTATTGCTCCAGCTGAAACCGTTGTTGGTTTTGCTATAGTTTTATAAGAATCTTTTGCCACTGGTAGGTTGTGAGGTTTGACAATGTCGCCATTTTTTTTCTGGAGTTCTTTTTGTGAACTTGAAACTTGCGATTTCCTTGATGGTATTTCTCGATTTTTATTGATAGTTGTGTCAGAATCATCAGCATTGTCCTCAACATCAGCTTCATCTGAACTGCAAGTTGTAGTGTAGTTTGCAGGTATTCCATGATTGCATTTGCTGTCCCCTTTATGTTTGGTGAAACGTCCAGCAGAATTAGTTCTACCATCAACATTTTCCGATATCCTTGTCTCACCTTCTCTTTTATGCTTGCATCCAAATACAAAAGCATTACTTTGAGTTTGAGGACTAACAATCGACTTTTCAACACTACCAGAAGACTTGGGAGCGTTTTTATTCTCTTTTATGTCAATTGAATTCTGAACACTATTATTGCCATTCGAATTATTGCGTGCCTTTTTTGATGTGTTCTCTAAAATGCTGTTACTAGGACGCTTTCTCAATTTGGGGACCGATTCAATGGATTCACAATATCCGGAATCATCTGGATTTTTATAAAGAACATTTGAGACCTCTGAACTAGAATCTTTGCTCTTCTGATGACTAAATAAAACAATCATATGAGTTATTTTATGCTGGTTTAACTATAGTTACGCATTTTACACTTGTAATATAGCATTCCATATAAATTTATTTATGCTATGTAAGTATAAAAATAATAAATACCATTTTATTTGAACAAAGAAATCATTTTATAAAACTTGAATGTACTATAACGAAGCTATTTCATTCAACCTTTTTTGATTTCTAGATATTTTAACTATTTTATTTTATTTCTTTTTGATAGGGTAGTTCATGAAACTCAAGAAAACAAACATTCACCTCAATGAAAATTTTTAATTACTGCATGCTTTGCCAATAGACTATTGTTAGAACACAAATCTGTCAGAGTGTTTAGACAAAAAAAAAAATTGAGACCGGATTATTCCATATAGCTCCATGAAACAGATTTCTACTTGGAATTTTTTATTCCCCTCCAGCTTTTTACCGTTATTTTAGGAATATAAATTGTGAGGCAAACAAACTTTCTTGTAGTGTAATCAGCTAAAATTTTGCTTATATTTTTAAATACCCTGTTTAGGGTTTTTATGTGATTTGAGTATTAGACTATTAGAACTTAGTAAATTAAGTTTCTTCTTGATGAGAAAAGCTTTGAATGTTTTCAAAAGAATCATTCCATGTAAACATTTTCTTGAGCCATTTGACAAGAAAACATAATATTTAATTACTGAAATTTGAATTCAAAAAATTTATTCCAATCAAACAATAAATTCTTCAAAATAACTTATTTCTATGTGCTTTTCATAACAAGTTAAATATTATTTCCAATCGTATTTATATAAGGAAACCTTTTGCACTTATTTTGTGAATGCCTCATTCAACCCATATTTCCTTATTACTATGAAGGTATGTATTCCTTTTTAGAAACTATCAATATTCATAAAAACTGTTATTTGTGCAATACTCTACACTTCTCATTGAATAATTTATTACGAGTTTTACCTTTCATTATTTGGTTGCTCATCAGTTTCATCAACTTCAACTTCTGAAGGCGTTACCTCAGATGAATCATTCCGGATAGCATTATCCTTTTCATTTGCTGATTCTCTATTGGATTCTATTTCTTTTTCACCGTTGATTTTCTCATCTTTTTTTGGCATGTTGATTCGATAGCAATGCTCTGTAAAAGTGGCTTTCTATTTTTTTAAACTGTTTATTTTTCTTTCATGTAAATATATGTATCCAATTAATTAAAGCTGGCTGCCTGAATGAGATTTTTGAAGCGCAGTGAAACTGTTGCGAGAATCTTCAAAGTATTGTTAAAACTTTTCAATTTATAACAATTAATTAAAGCTACTAAATTGCTCTGTTACACATAAAGGCAAACTCCTTACTGTGTTACAATGAAAATAAAAGACAGAACATAAACATTCCATATTCATTCAGTTAATTATAAAAATGTCTTTATTTTGTGAAATAGACATTTTCGGTTAGTCTCGATTTTGCTGACACTTAAGAACATAAAAGTCATATTGCGTCAAAAGCATTAACAAGGCTTTAACAAAGTTATTTTAGGCTAAAATAGAAATAAAAGCTTTAAAGTGTAAATTATCTGTAAGAAACTTTGTATATAGTGTTTTTATTTGAGTATTATTTTTTTTAATTTGGGTTCATGACATTTTCAGTCCTTTTAAGTGAGTATTTGAATGCAATGCATAGAATAATATCTTAACATATAAAAGCAAAACAAACAATTTTACCTTCAATTTGTAAAGATGAATTCTGTATAGATTCCAAAACTTGAAAGATATTATTTTAATATAGAAATAAGGGTAGGCAAAGGCAACATTTTGAATACCAAAAGAAACAAGATACTCTGTCATTAGACGGGTACCATATAAAAACTGCCAAATTGTAGAAATAACGCATTCAAACTAACAATCTTCAAATATAATTCTTTTAACTAACAATCTTCTTATAATTCTTTTAACAAACAAACATTTAGGCTTGGCGATATATTTACGCGGTATTCAAACGTATAAGCATTTAGCCTTGGCGCCAACTGGCAACCGCCTAACGAAAAAGTACCAGAAATAAAATAATCTGTAAATTAATGCATTCGCCGACAAATCCCCGCGTCTATGCGCATTATTAAAGAAAGCCTTAATATATTGATCATAGTTTGGCTTGTAAGCCCTTAGGGGCTAATCTCTCTAAACGCTTTCAAACAATGGCGTTAATTAAGTCAACACCCCAAAATCCCTCCTTAGCGCCATTTGTGGAATTCCCCCTCGGGGAATTCCAGCATCTAAGTAGCTCTTCGACATTTCGATATCTGGAATCGAGTATCGATCTTCGGAAGTGTCCAAGATCTCCTTCCGGCAGCAACAGCGCTCACTAGCCACCATCAACAAAAGTACACAGAGAACTGTCTCTCTCTCTCTCTCGAGTGATACGGATGTCCATCATGGCGAGAAAGAAGTGGGAAGTATCCAACATTTATCTTTCATGTTGGAATAAAACTGAAAAGATGTGTTTGTATTTTTTGACAACCGATTATTTGTGACTAGTAGTGACAGAATACTATCTTACAAGAAGGGATTTTATCAATGTTTCCAAAAATTGTAAATGTCAAAAGTTATTATAATTCTCCTGATTCATTAAAAATAATTATTGGTATTGGCATTTAACAGGAATTTTAGCTACATTTGTATCATCCTATTGTAAAAAAAAAAAAATCCAGTTACCTTATTGGAATGTTTATCTTGCTATGGAATCGACTGAAAGATATACCTTTAAATTTGAATAGAATTTAACTTATTTCATTTCTCTTTGATAGAGTTTACTATACATTTTTACAATTGCATAAGTATGTTATTTCAATAATATTCCAACTAATTGTTGTGTCTTTTTTTTAATTAACAATTAGTTACAAATTAATTATAAAAAAAGAACTTCACAATGATTTAGTTTGTTTGTACGCACAACGACCTATTTTTAAGTTCAATGACGACTAATCAGTTCCACTCGATATTGAATTATTGAAATATGTTAAGATGGCCATATTATAATTAAAAAAGTGTATTAAACTGCAATTCAACATTAACTTTAGAGCTTAGAAGTAGCTAAAAGAATAAGCTTTTTATACAACTCTAACCATGCTGCAAACCAGACGGTTTATAGTTTTTAAAGTAAACAAGAAGCTTTAGTTTTAATTAATTCTAATATAAAATAATAATAATACTTATAGTTTGAAATATGAAATTAGAGGAATTCAATTTTCTTGATTTTTACATGGTTTACTTTCCTCATATTTTCCTAAGAAGATGTTAAATTATAAAAAACTGTATGGTAAAACTAGAAAAAAAAAGTTTCTTATATTTCTTAACTAGCTTTGTAATGTTATTTATGTGTATTGCAAATCACACAGGATATGGTCATTAATTTTTACTCAAAGTGTAGTTACACATGCAATTTTAAATAGAGATATGCGATAATTAGATTTAAAACTGATCATTTGCATATGAAATTAAATTATTAACTTTATTTTCCTCCTCACCCACTTTATCAATTCCTATTTAATTATTAAAGTCAATAACTCTGTGATCAAAAATAATTAGCATGACAATTGTTGTATCAAAATAATCTGGAATAGCCCGCTTTTCATTGAACGAATTATGTGATATACGCGATAGAACCTTCTCTCAGTTTCACTAATTTAATCTTGATTTGACAGAACGCTGAATTAATCCTAAAAAGTCTTCACATTTTAGAATAGAATTGTTTCATGTTCACATGAGGAGAAGGAATGTTTTCGGTGCACATTAATTTACAAATTCAAAAGTGGTGTTCACCATTTGATAGAAATAATATAAAATAGTTTTTAAAATAATGGTGCCCAGTTTTACACCTTTTGCACATAATACAACATACAGAATAGTTGATGCATATTTTATAATTACAAAGACAATTTTTTTTTTATTCTATAAAAAATAATGTTTTAAAGAATTTTGATCTTGGCTATACCTAAAATTCGTTTTGCATCTTTAGTATGAAGCTAGTGAATTTTTAATGTAGTTTCATTCTTTGCATTTCATACTTGAAGACCTAAAGCAATTTTAATGCATAAAATTCCTCGAATCTTCTTCGATCTAAAAATTTCCGTTTTCGTGTTTAACTTTTTAGAGAGAAAGTATATATCTAGAGACGGGAAGGCCTATTATAACCTTTGGTCCATGAACTGATTTGTATCATCAGAAAAACAAATATACAAATAGTGTGGTTTGAGTACGATGTACTATTAAAGGCAACATTTGTATTATTTGTGAGCCTTGCTATTGGGAATCCATATGAATTTCACTTATTATAGAATTGAAAACGTTGGTTATTTTGCTTTCTTTTATCCTTTGGTATTAAAATGTTAAATATAGATGATAAAACTTTCCTCATGAAGTCAATGAACTGCTTTACTATAAGATAAAATTTAAAATGTGTTTCAAAATACTCTTTTCCTTGTAAAATAAAATCAACAAAAAACAAATACAAATTAGATTGAACTTTTAAGAACAATTAAAATTGAACTTTTTAAGGAGTAAACAAACTCGGAATAATAATGAATAACCATCAAATAAAGTAATAAAACTCCTAATGATTTACACAAGTCAAATAATTAATTAGCAATACTCATCGAATTGCTAATGACACCATAAGTTAGGAATTATTTATAGCAATTTATATACAAATAATTGTATTTTATTTCAGCTTCAAGCAGTAATGCTTCGCTAAATTTCTCAGGTGACTTTACAATTTCTCCAATAGTTCCGTTGTGGTATGTTGAAACTAATAGACATTTTTAAAAAACAAAACACTTGTATTATGAACATAACATTTTTGTAAAATACAGTATGTCTTTAAAAAGTTTCTAAAAAAACAACGAACAATTAAGCAATATAATATCATTTGTTTATTATAAAATACGAAAATTTTCTAGTAATAATGTTTATCAAAATTTTTAGTGTACTTTATCATAATTTTGGCGTAAAATAAGTAGTTACAAACTATTTTAAAAGCTTAGGAGGAATTTGAATAAAAAAAATATTGGTATGATTATTTGGAATAAAATCACTCATAAAAGTATTATTTTCATGATCCTTTGTTACTTCAAGGTTTATTGACTTTTTTTAGTACGAGGCCACTCTAAGTACCTTAAAATTGCTACAGGATGAGGCAAATAAAAGTGGTCCGGACGAGTGGATATGATTGGACGTGAATGTAGGCATATAACCACACCACGTGTACACAACCAGGGCGCAAAGGTGCCAAAAGATTAATGATGGTCATTTTCAACATCTGCTATAAGCAGGTTAGTGAACCTTTCCTTTGCTGTGTTTCTTTGTAACCTGGAACTGTGTTCTCCAAGACACTTTTTTTTGTCCCACCCTGTACATTGTTTCCCATTACAAAACACTTTATTTGTTATGATACTCTAAACATTCATAATTAGGTATAAGCTTGGAAGTTAAGCTGGCCAGTCCAAGTCTTTAAAATGTTTCCAAGAAAGCATTTGCTAGGTAGCAAATTGTCATGCTTACTTCCAAACCATAAATTTGACATTATATTTCATAGTGAGAAAACTAATTTATTCTTTACTAAGATGATATTAATATCAGCTCCAACCCTCAAGGGCAATGTAGTTTTGTCGTGTAGAGATTACATAAAATTTGTGAAAATATTTTTCAAAATATATTGTTTCATTTTTTCATTTTTGAATGCATGTATGCATTTAGTGTGTCTAAGAGATCTTTAATTCGAAATTATTTCTTTTTCCTTTGACGATGAGAACATATTTCATGTTAACACCATTCTTTGTATGCACCGATTAGTCCCACTGTTTCTACAAAAACTCAAAAGTGGTATTTTTATCATGGTGAGAAATTAGCACAATAGCCCTTTTATCTGCATCAAAAAAAAAAGTATTTAGGTAGAAATACAATATGGAGATGACTTTTAGATCAATACAAATATTCATTTGGGCAAAAAATATACAATGATATACAATGACTGAGCTTTTTAACCATAGATAAATTCTATACTTTACCAAAATAAATTATGAAAAATTTCTCTAATAGTCTTAACTTTAGACCCAAGTTTGAAAATCCTATACATTTTCATTTTCACAAACTTCAAAGGCTTTGGATTTTGAATGACTTATTTTTCTGCTTTTCTACTACTTAGAAGAAAAGAAATATTAACAAACTAACAAACGTGCCGAAATAGTAAAACAAAAAACTTACATTTTGAGGCATCTACTCAATCAAAATTTTCGAAATTCGTAATTTTTAACATACTTCTACGTAATTTTGATTAAATTTAACTCATTTATTAAATGTAAAGATAATTATTTCTTTTTAATTTTGTTAACACCGTAGAAACAGCAAAAAGAAAAAAAGAAAAAAAAACTCTGGCTTCTTCGGCTTATCAGTAAATCAGTAGAAAGTAATAACAAAACCGTCGCAAGGTTTTTTATTTTTTTTTCTCTCACTAAGTAACAAAAAGTCGTAATAATTTTATCAAACATCATTCCAAAAAAGAAAAAGAAAAAAAAAGCATTATAATATTACCAATAATAAGTTCAGTTAGAAGAAACGGGATATTAGTGACAAAAACAACTGTTTATCTCTTCTCTTACCTTAAATTTTACAAATAGTTACAATTAAATAGATACATTTGAAATGGTAAACCATCAAATAATAACCAAAATAATATGTTGTATTGCCATTCGAATGAAATAACAAGAACTAAAAATCAGTCTTTAAAAATTTGGTTTTGTTACATTATTAGCAAGAAATAACTAAAAATGTTTTAGCGCACAATTGCACAAATCAAAAAAGTAAGAAGCAATGAATAATTTTAGTATTTATGGAAAAAACTTCTGACTTCATAAAAGTTCTGTTAGTACTGAGATCTTCCCCAAAGTTATTCATCGATAACAATACAAATCAGTAACTGAATTATAACAGTTAGTGAACCTCTCATTTTCCATTATATATAAGATCTAATTGGAAATAGAACAACAAAATTGGAGAGTAAAAGTTCTATTTACCAAAAAATGACTATATTTAATTGAAAATTTATAATCAAATAACAGTAAATCGTATAAAAGAAATTGTAAATTTTAAGAAATAAGATATTGGTTAAGTTGGAATCAAAATATGAAACACGGACCGGAGACCACATGTTGTCTAATAATCCTCCTATTAATGACGACAAGAAGGTATTTTAGAAACGATACATATGCTTAAACTCTTTATCTTTGTCTCCTTTCTCACTTTCTCTCTCTCCACCTCTCTCTTTCTCCCTTTTCATCTCTCTCTCTCTCTGATGTCCCAGTTTGCAAATTATGATTAGTTCTGATCTTTATATGAAAGATAGTAAAAGTTATTTTGTGTTGTAACTTTTTCATTCAACTAAGTAAAGTTATAAGCCAGAACAACATAGACTAGTTTTTTCTTAAACAATTACTTTTTTAACCCATAGTTAAGTTGAAAATATACTGACAAAATGTTCTTCAATAAATCAAAGAACTTACTTTTCAGACGGCACATTCATTCTTAAATCTTACGAGTCAACAGATAAATAGAAGGATAACAAGCAAACTTGGTAACGCTTATCTAATAAAAAGAGTTGGCATTTCATCCAACACGTCACAGCAAATAACCATCTCCCTTTAACCCTACACTCCCAATTTGCTATTATCCTCCACACATAACTATCCCATTTTCTCGAAGTATCTTTATACTATAGTCTTCTGTATATTAAATTATCCTTCTACGAAGATAGTCAGAGAAGGAAAAAGGGGGTTGTCACGTGCTCAAGACAGATTGGCAATCAGAAGAGGACAAGTTCTACCCTCCCGCGCATTACTTATTATGCTGAAGGTAGCGTTTCAATGGCAGTCCCCAGAATCCAATAACCGAGACAGAATTCAATATGGCGGAAACAAAAGTGAGATATTTGCGCCTTATTTGTTGCCGTCATGGGGACGTATTATCTCGCAGCCGGAACCGGAAGTCGTTGTAAAGACGAGAGAAGAGGATATAAAAGAGATTCTAAGATGGTAAGTAAATTCTCAGGGAAAGAATGACTTGGAAAATGAGTTTCTTTTTCTTCTTCTTATAGATGATGGAAAAGGTTAATTCATTTTACGCTTTTTGGTTTATTCTAGAGTTTGTCAAATGGATAGAGTGTGCCGAATTGCTAGTTTTAGAATTTTTTACTTTGTGTAAGAGAGTTCAGTGACTCTTATTAAGTATTACTTTGGTAAACTCTTTGTCTATTTCATCCTTCAAATCATTAATTTTGTAATTAAGGGTCAAATACTTTATAAAACGCAAAAAAAGTGCAAAGTAATCACCCTTATCGCAATCTTTTATAAGTTATTCTTATTACGTACTTAGTAAACTTTTGTGTATATCTCCGTTCTAATAATTACTTTAATAATAAAACTAAATACAAAAAATGCAACTTAAGCACCATTACTTTAATATCTTGATTATAGCTTTGTACGTCAACTAATTTATAGCTATATACGACGGTATTACTTTCTTAATTGAATCCTCAATAACTCTACATTATGAATTTTGTGATATTTGTTTATTTTACATTAGATTACGAATACAGTAATAAACAGAATTTTTTTTTTTTTTTTAATTCTTATACAATACACTGGAAAGATTCAAAATGAGTAAGACGGGAATCGAACACGAGTTCCTACGTTCTGGAATCCACTATCTTAATCACTTAATACTCCTGAATACAAAAAGTCTTCTAAATAATGAAAAGCCGTTTTTAAAATATACGATTTTCACTTTCTAGCGGTTTTTTGAGCTTGGTAAAAAAATTATATAGTTTTTGCACTGTAGTTTTATCACATGGAGAAAGAAAAGGGAAGGAATCTGAAATGGTTAAAAAGCAACTCTTTTCGGACTCATTTTTTAAATCTGAACTACAACAATTTTATAGATTTCGTCTTTATTTTCACTCAACTTTGGTCAATCTTTAAAATTGTATAGAAATTAAAGCTTTAACTGCCCTTTTTGCCTTAAAACCAAGTATTGTCATGTCAGGTATGCATTAGGGTGGTACGAAAAAAAAAATGTATTTTTGAAACGTATGAAGTTAAAAAAAAATTACATATCTTTATAAGAAAAACTGTAAAAAAAAAAAAAAAATTGAAAAAGAATAATATCTTCCGATCGCGCATTCACCTCAAAGTTAGGAGAAAATAAAAAAAAAATAACTATTTTTCCTAATTTTTTTTAAATTTCTAAACGTTATATATTTGAAAGGCAAGAGTTAGCAATGTGTTGTGAAAAGGTGGTATAACACAGGAAAACACTATTTTATGTATTTTTAAAACGTATATTAATTAATTAAAAATACTCAAAAGTAAAAATTTTTGAAAAAAATAATGATTTTCTGTAAAATAGGTACTAACGTTATTTCTTACATTTTTATTTTAAAAACAGGTTTTTAATCACTTATTTCACTTTTTTCTCGAGCTTTCTAACCCAGTGATGCACTTTGAAGGAAAATTTTGTAGAAAAGTCGGGCTTTATGGATCTTTCAAAAAAAAAGTTGTTGTCCTAACGTCTTTGGCATTAGAGCCACCCACTTTTTGTCTTGTCTCTTTACACAAACGTTCCTCAGCTTGTAAGTGACAAGGAAACGAGTTGAAGTCTGATTTCAGTAGTCCCCAGTAGCCCAGAAACGCTGGCCAATTTCGCCAGACATAGGCTAATCCCGGTGTAGAACGTTGTGAATCGATCTTTGGAAACAATATAAACCAATATCGCCCAATTCTGGATAAAATATAGAAGAGGTTTTGAAACGTTGATGCACAGTTTTATACTTGGAACTTTGTATTTATGAGAAGGGCAAAACCATGCGGCAGTTTTAACATATTTGTTTGTTGAAAAATCGTGTATTTTGGAACAATGCTCGGCCAGACTAATCAATCCTCCAGTCTTCCCCTGTATCCTCCAATATAGCTGTACTACCTCGGATACGCCAGTCTTTACTAACAAATGTTCGTTTGCTACTCTTCTTAACAAAGGAGGAGTTCTATTACAAGCATTCCAATTAATTATTTCCACGTAATCAGTGACAATAAAGCTAAGTTTGGTTGCCTTGAAATGTCTGGTTGTCTTTCTCTAGGAAAGTTCTCGATATTTCAGAACCCGACGCCTCAGTTCACTTACATCTTCCTTTCGTACAAAATCATTGCCAAAATCAAAATTTTTGGGTGAGGGAAGGACGCCTTTCGTTCAATAACTGAGTTTAAAACTTCCAGTAAATTTTCAGGGAAGTATCAAGACAATCTAATTACCTCATCTATGATCTTAGGTCCTTCTGAAAATTAACTTTTATTTTTATTCGAAATCAATGTGGCATGTAACAATTTAAAATAAAGAATACCACTTGCTTGAGTTCTTTCGATGGTTTACATTCACTCGCATACAGCCTAAGTACTCTGTTTTCTATTAGCCATCTGGAGTGTGAACAGGGATTATGTTTGCGATCTGTCAAGTCATTGGCCTGATCTAATCACAGCAAAAATATCGAGAAGATATAACTGATCTGTGCTCAGTACTTTCATCTCAACTTGAGGAATTGAACATTCAACACGTAAAAAATCAGTCGGGGGAAATGTTTCACAGTTCTTCAATTTTTGATATATGTTCCCACTGAAAGATGTTGGTCCTGTTGTAGTACTATCAACGTATTTAAATAAGCGTTTGAATGGTAGTTCATTGAAGTATAGGAGGCATATATCCAAATGTAGTGGTCTCCCAACGTGCAATTTGATCTGTCAGATTATTTCCATCCAGTATTAATGGCAGTCCCAATCACAGCCATGTGCGCTATGATCCAATGAATAAGCAAGTAAATTTATCAGCTTCAAAGGAAGAGAAGGAGCCAACGAGAAAGGCCATCCAAAATGAAAACCACCAAAACACAATTTTTATCAATGTTTTAAAGGTTATGAGCGAACGATTATTATTGAATAATTAGGGGAGAGTTCCCCAAAACGGGATAGGCGGGCAAAACGGGATATTGAGCCTCGGATCTTGACTGGTGATGCTATCTCGCAGGAGAAAGGGTAAACTGGTTCCCGACCACCATGACAGCATTCTCAGTTGATCTCCCAACGCTAGCCACGTGTTTCGCAAAGAAATATTTTTTCAAAGTTTTCAAGTGAGATTTTTACTTACTTTGTACTTTTTTTGACTGCAGAACAACTATCCTTGTGCTTCTCCGTCCTTCGGAACAATTCCGGTAAGTACTGTATTTTGTTCATAGCTCTTTTAACAACAATTTCATGTATTTAAATATTGCTGGTGAGTGACGGTTCAGGGGTCAGCCATTTATGTTGTCAAAAGCATCACGGTCGGGCAAAACGGGACACTTTTGGGGTGCCCAAAACGGGATACAATTTTGGTGTGTCCCGTTTTACCCGACCATTTCTATTAATGTTTTGGCAATGTGTTTAAGTTATTTAAATTGAAATAAGTAATGAATTAAAATAAGTATAATCAATTACAACAATTTATTTTAATTTTAAATAATTATATTTTCGAAATAAAATAATTTACTTTACTTTTGGGGTACAAATAATTGGCCTGAGTTATGTACAAAATTTAATAATAGGTTAAAACTGTAAGTCAGAAAAATGTTTTGACCAAAAATTTAAGTTTTAAATTGAAAAAAGTTGAGTTTTTTTGAAAATATTTTTTAGGGGAGCGGCGTATACAAAGATAAACCAGAAAACCACACGTTGTGCGCACTATAACATTATAAAAACATAAGCTAATCACAACTAAACTTTGACCATATTTTCTTTGGCTATTTTTAAAAAGCTAATAATTTATTTTGGTTTCAGAATACAAGATGCCTCGCGATTATCAGTTCAGTCATAGCATCTAAGAGTTTGCAGTCATCACAACCACTAGAAACAGTATTGAATGAATCACCTAGTGATGGTGGCACCGATAACACTAGCACAAACTCAGGACTTATCCAACCTTCCACTTCAACAGGAAACAGAGGACTTGGGCTATACTATCGCCCTTCACTGCCATTTTCTATATCACCCAAAGAAATTCTACCTCCACCACGAGTGATTGGACCAAGACTTCAAAATAAGGAGATAGATAATAGGAGAAGAGAGAAAACAGCAATTATAACAGGAAGCCCATATAAACTTGAGTTGGAAGAAGAAGAGCGTGAAAAAAGAGAACGAGAAAGAACTCAAAAGCTGAAAAAAAGGGCTGCCAAAACAAGTCTCTTGAATGTTCCGAAGAGAAAACAAACGAGGCTTAAAAGAAAACCAAGTGGAGATGCAAAACAGGCAGATAAAGTTAAAAAATGTTACTCTGAACCTGAAAAAAACCCACAATCATCATTTGCAAAAATCGAAGAAAATTGACCTAACATAAGAAAACCTAAAAAAAAAAATCATCAGTTAGCCAAGGTTGGACTTCGTCGTCTTCAGAAGATGAAGCTGAAAAAGATGAAGCATGTATTTTCTGCAACGCTCTGTATCTTAAATCGAAATCTGGAGAAGGCTGGATACAATACTCGAGCTGCCAGGGATGGGCTCACGAAGCCTGTTCCAGAGCAGAAGAAGAAGACGACACATTTTTATGCGATTTCTGTGTTATCTAATTTTTCAAATTTACAATTAAAAAGTTTCTTCCTATAAAAACGTAGCCTATTTTTGTTCTAAAAATTAAATCAAAAGTAAAATAAGCAAAAACCTAATAACATAAAAATCCCTATCCCTTTTTACCCACCCTTGGTAGGGTAAAACGGGATCGTGTAAGACTTTGTGAAACCAGTATTTTTCACATAAATATTATTGAACAAATGTGACAAAGTCCTATTTTAAGTAGTTGAAAAGGTATACTTTTAAATGACGTCTAGCTTTGGAATGTACCTTGTACACAACAAGAAATAAAGTGAAGAATAGATAAGCTATCCCGTTTTGGGGTACTTTCCCCTACTTACATATTTTTGTGGTTAAGGCTTTTGCTTTAGGATCATCTAAACTCCACAATTTTGGTACAAATAATGTCGATTCCAATGTTGTCTGCGTGCATTTCTTGTTTTGATGAATTGTTTTTTTTTTTTTGTTCATCAATATTTGATGCATTTAGTGAGTCTTTTAAGCTTCGGTGAATTTCCTTATGTACACTCATTAAATGGTTCCATAAGGGTTTTGTGGAAAAGGATTTTGGGCTTTTGCCGCGCACAATATATTTTTTAAGCGATTCTGTGGAGCAAGTAACACATAGGGCTTTGCTTTCGTCATTTCCATTAATTTTAAAATACTTCCAAATGGGTGATTTTAAATGAGCCATTATTAAAAATTATAAATTGGATTGTAATTGGAGAAAATTATGATTCAAGACATTCTAGTGGCGCTGCGTTTAAGACCTAAAAATTACAATACTTCATTTTGCGTCAGAAAAAAATATACCAGCCTTCAACTTCTGACAATGAAAAATCAGAAATTAGACCATACCATTCACAGCATAAAGGGGTAGGGTATTATCGTCGATAGAACAAAAAAAAAAAAGCATTGAGGAGTGCGCATTGGCTATTTATTGCTTTTTACTCGCTAGCAAATGTCAGAAAAAAAGGAGGAAGTGAGAATAACTAAAACTCTAAACAAGTATGTTATGGAAAAAAAGTACTATTTATTAGTATTTCGGTTCGTGTTTTACGGAGAAGCATTCAAATATAACATCTGGAATTAATCAGATCATAAACTTGGAATGAAAAGAACATATTGCAAAACACGTATGAAGGATGTGTATGGAAAAAGATTGGAGGAATGATTTATGCTTATCAACTCGGCGCCAATAATATGGAGCCTCTTTCTGTGAATTGAAACTATAAATGCACCTGCATCTTCTAGCTCATCTCTGAAGTTAGGGATATACGAAAGCATAGTTCTCACGAAGGAACTTTTTCGTTTTCTAACTTGACTGCAATTTCTGTCCAAGGAAAAAAAAATTTAAAAAAAAAAAAAAAAAAAAGTGTTGGATGCGGTGTCCCCTTTGTCCAAAAAAGAGATCATTATTTTTTTGCAAAAAAATTATTTCTTGTGGATACCTGGTGGCCGTATATATAGCCGGATATCCGAATGAAATTATCAGATGTCCGGTATTTCAAATCGGATATCCGACGGGGTTTCGGATATTGAAAAATCAGCCGGATATGCCGGATATCGGATAGTTGCCGGATATCCGTTCCATCCCTACTTTTTATACTGCTTTTCTTATTCAAACTCCTCATTTCATTCATTTGATATTTCGTTATAAATATTGTTTATAAGCAAAATAATGAATTTTTTGATAATATTCTCTATTAATTCATTATTTTCTAAAAATTATATGTAAACAAATGTTTAATTGCAAAATCTTTTAGTTGATTTGCTCGATCCCACATTTTAATTGTCATTATAAATTATTACGAAAATAAGTACATGCGAAAAGTATAAAACTTTTATACATAAATTATTTTTTAATTTTTAAAGTAACAAATTTATGTATTCATAAAAAGTATGAAAAATTAGTTAAAATAATTAATATTTAAAGATTTTTTTATTTTTGCTAATTGAAACATCTGATATCTTAATGATTTCTTTTGCCTTTAATCTTCATTTACTTCCATATTTATTTACAGAATAACAAATACTTTACTTTAAATCAAATTTAATTCTTATTTAATTGATTTTTGAACACTAATCATTCAAATCATTTCTAAGAGTAAATTAGTTTCATTATGCTTTCGGATATGTTCTTAAAAATTTTAATTTGTTTAAAAGTTTTAATTTGAAATTATTTCCTTTAAGTGAAACTGAATAAAATAATAACTTTCAAACCATCTACACTTATAAGCAAATTTTGTAGAATAGTTAATTTTCTATTAGGTATTATATTGTATTTTCTGAAAAACAAAATTAGTACAATAGATATTAATATGAAAAGCCGATATTAAAGGCTAACCATAATGACAAAAAATTATTACTATTTAGAATTCTTTTGATCAGTTTGATTTACTGTTCCAGGAAAAATCTCATAAAAAAATATTAGAAATGACTATATTTAATATAATGAAAAAACGCCTTTGTTACAAATAGGACTTTGAATAAGGATTAGAAGCCTTAGTAGTTTTAGCTTCATTGACGTTTTTAGAAGTATGCGGAAAATTTCCACGTTTCATTCTCAATATATTAATTATATATATTTCTAATAAATTTCTGTTTTTCAAGTTCAAAAACGTGATTGCACAAGCCGGTAAATATTTGTGATGATAATAAATTAGCCAAAAACAGTTCAATAAACTTAGTTTATTTTATTTTCTTGCACCACTGATTTTCCTGTGAAGTTTCATAGAAATTATTGTTTATTTATTACAAAAACTGACTATTGAGATAACACACAGCGTATTAGCAGCAAACAAATCTGCGTATTACTTTCTATAATAGAATTTATCATTTTAATGAATGTTTTATTTCACTTCATCTCTCTCGAATACACAATTAAGTAAATTTGTAATATTGTGATTTAGTTAAACTTTTGAAAATATTGATTTAAATTTTCAAAATGGGTTTATTTAGAATTATCTTTAAAGTATTATATGGTTAAAGAAGAAACTATTATATTATATGAATATGTCTATGGAAATTAAAAAGATGTTAAAATTTGGCGTTATAAAATCTGGAAAGATAAGAAAATGTTTTGAAGTTAAAGTAATTATGTTAAGGTCGATGTTTTTGTTATAAATGTTTTATTAGTCACAAGAGTTGAATTGTTTTTAAGTGTGTTCATATCAGTATAAACAAAAAATATGTAATTTTTAACTTGTTTTTATTGGTCCTTGTTTCGTGTTATATGAGACTTATCGTGCTTGTTCGTCATTATATTCATTAAATGTACTAGGTACCATTTTAGAGTAACAGTATAAATCAAAAATAAATTTATTTATTTGATATTTTAATACATTTTGTAGCATTCTAATGCATATGAAAGAAAAGTAAACTGTGATGATTCACTTAATATTTTCAAATTTTCAGTTTATTGATCCTTATAAACAAGTTTTCTACAAACAGTTTTTTAAAGTAATATTTATATTGTATTTTATAGAAAATATTCATTCCATTTAGTTAAGTTAATTTCGCAGTTTAAAACTAAAACTATCTTAAAGTATTATAAATTCATATTAGTACGGATTCCATTGATTTGGGAGCACATGATAGAAATAACATATTTTGTGAATTGATAACACTAATTTTTTTTTGTAAATAAATGCTAATATGAAAGCTTCGTTTTCCCAAAAGAGAACATTTAAGAATAAAAATGAAAAGAAAGAAATGTTATGCTTTTAAAACCTATAAATTTATTATAGTTTTAAAAGTTTGGAAAATTTCAAAGAAAACGTGAAAGACCACTTACTAATCTTTCTAAACTATATAAACGTATAAAAAGTATTTACTGTAATATAATAATATCAATAGCTTAGTATACAATTAATTTAGCATTCTATAAATATGCAAAAGCTTTATTAAAATGATAATCATGTTAACAGTTGAAACGCTGAAATTTGTAAGAATTTAAATGAGGAAATATATTTTGTTAAAAAACTTGAATAATTTACATTACTAATTTTTAATTCACTGGAATAACAAAACAAAATTGCCTTTCTCTGTTTTTTATCAAAAAATGCAGATATTTTTTTTATTCTGACGTACAATCAGGAAACAACGCTAAAACGACAATTAAAAACAATAAATGGAAGTTGAACACTTTTATAAATATAATAACACTGAGAGAAATATCTAAAGTTATATATATATATATATATATATATATATATATATATATATATATATATATATATATATATATATATATATATATATATATATATATATATATATATATATATATATATATATATATAACAAAACCAGTCTAACAATGTGTAATAATTATAAACATTGAAATATAGAACAAATCAAGCCCAAAACTACTCTTACTCCATTAGCCTAGTTTAACACAATTTTAAGTATTGAACACAAATTCTCAGTTACCGAAATATCATTAGCAAATCAAATTTAAATCGTTATAAAAACTAACGGAATAAGACTCTGTCATATAAAACATGTAACTTGTTGAAAGCGGCATAAAATGATATTCTCCAAAAAACATTGACAATCAGTAAGTGGCGGAATTAAATATCAACATGATTAAATATTTAATTTGACGTAACAAATTAGAAAAGAAAAATAAGAATAATTTGTGTTTATAGTTCAAAAGTTAGGAACAAATAACGAATGTTCAAATTTAAAATGTATCTTAATACTCACATAAGCATCTGTCACAACAACAAAATTTGAATACTTCACGCGCTTCTCTTAATACGCAACACAAAAGTGACGCCAATAGCATAACAATGAGAAGGAAGTATTTTGACCAAAATTTGTTAAACAACAAAAACACATACAATGTATTTTAATTATTTATGAACTGAGAACGAAGGGGACCATTTTAAGAAGTTGTAATATTCATTACTAAACATCTGTTACAACGTAAACATTAAACCAGTAATTAATAACACTGGAACATACGACATACTATCACCAATAACATAACCCCAAACAGAGCTCCGGGTTTGTTGGTTTTTATCAAGATAACTGCTACAATTGATTAACTTTTACAGTGGTTGTAACCCAGAACAAAAGTAATGGGCCCTAGAACCATTTCGAAACCAAAACAACATCTGTTACTACCAAAAATATCTAACACCAAATCAACAATCCTAGAACCTCATATAATAACGATAACAAAAACTAAAACAAACACAAACAAGTTCATCAAATAACCTTTACAAAAAAACAACGACAACTAGTTGAATAGGAGAAGGTGGTGATACTCACCTGAGCTCAACGAGACTCAGCATGTGATGGTGGTGTTGAGAGTCGACATCACCTATCTACGATGGTAGACGGGCGAGCATCTGTTTTATTATTCCCCGGAATTGTCCTCACGCCATTGTCTTCTTTGCGACATCACTCAGGGACTAACAAACCCCCTATCACCCAAGTATCGATTGTGGACCACAAGGGAGTACAATCCATACAGAACAGTTGAAGAATGACCACTAAAATACCCTTTCTTTTTGAATACTGATCAGCCTTGCAGATGCCCCCTTCTGAATGCTGTGGTCTTGTGGCAAAGAAGGAGGACTTGTGTGGGTTCCCGGGGACTTGTGCGGGGCTGTTGCGCACGTGGTCTGCCTTCGACGTCATAAGGGGGAGGGGCGGTTCCTGGGATCCCCCGTTGCTAAGGACGACCGTTTCCCGGCGTGCCTTCTTGTTCGAAGATGTCTTATGTTTGCAAGGGTCCCAGAATCACAGTGGGAGAGAGGGATTAAGCACAGAAACTGAAGAAGTTTATTACTGTGAAGGAGATGAAAACAGGTGTGTTTGGCGGGGTGCGTAGTAAAAAAGCACATTTTAAAAAAAAAATTATCGCATGAAACACCTATGTCTGTTGTGGTAAAAGTTTATTTGCGCGTTTTTTGTCGTTTATAACATTCGCATCTGTTGGACAATGGGTACTGCTATGATTCATTGAAAAATATATTTTTTATTATTGATTGTCATCGAACATTTTAAAAGTTGTTTTTTGGAAACCACCCAAAGAGATAAGATGTATTGCTTTTTGGGGAAAAAAACGAGTATAAAGAAACACGTGTGTTGAATATATATATATTTAAAACAATATGATCTGCGCTCTTAGTTGAAAAGAAAGAATTGCTTTGCACCAGTACATCAACGTTATCGGATTTATCTTTCTAAGCATAAGTATCTCGCATCCTACACATGTACTTTTTTGTATGTAAAAACAATTTTAATCGCTCTCCCTCCTGGTGATACAATATTGAGCTCCTAAATATTGTCATTTTGATTTTATAATTTATCATGAAACATCATGTCAATAGATTGACTAAATTTATTCATTTTTGCTTTTAGCTACATTTTGGGAAGATGTTCACAAATGGTTCGTCTGCACTTATGTGTGCAACTCACAACCAAAAGTAGGTAGGCTAAAAATAAATTTCATGTATTAATTTATAAGGTGGTTGCACGAGACAGAAAAAATCCAGATAAAATTTTATCTTGAAATCTTTACAAATACTTAAACATTCACTGTATAATTTGATGAATACGAGAGATCATTTTTTAAGCATAAAATGTGATTTTTTTCTTCAAAATACTTCAACTTATTTAATTATAATAACATAATAAATGCTTTGTACAATCGAATATAACTTGAACAATTCTCTTTCAACTTAACTGACAGTTAAAAAATATTTTCATACCCACCTAAGTGTGAGCAGAATCTTTAGAATCCACTATTTTGTCTTTGTCTAAACATCGACCATAAAATCATTGAAATCAAATTTAATAATTTTCAACAAAAAAAATGTAGTGTTGATAGATTATGTTTTATTCCTTTAGTACTTCAACTCCTTTACCATTTGTTGAAATCATAAAACTTTTCTCATTCTCTTTGTATACAAAAAAATTTAAGGAACCAATTTCGGATCATTAGTTACAAATTAAACTTGTTTGATATCAAATACATTTTTATTAATTTTTTAACTGACTTCCACACTTTTACCCTATTATTAAATTTTTAATATTTACGTGTTACACATACATGAATACACACATGAATTACACTCCCGAAATATCTACATTGCTGTAACAAATCCCAATATAAAACATACTTTTTTTTTTTTTTTTTTTTTTTGAGAACACACAGTTAATTCTTAAATCTCATTACTTTACACTGTTCTTTGTCACAAATTCGTTTTTTTTTTTTTTTTTAATTTAATGCATAGTTTGAATCATTAATTTCTATTATGAATCAGCCGACCAAACGGTATAGTGGTTAGCGTGCTAGCTTCTAGACCGCGAGGTTGCGGGTTCGAGTCCCGTGTTGGCATGGGTGTTTGTAAATGTATGTTGGCTTGTCTAATGACGAATGTTTCGGCGCATTATAGCCCTCGTGTTGCTGAAGGCGCCAGATAATCTGAATACAACCAACTATTATGAATCAAGCATTTCAGTTTCAAAATATCGACTTTTCTTTAAAATGCATTAAAAAAAAATACTACTGTGATGTTTTAACTTGTCACTTGCTATTTGTGTCGTTACCATCCAATAGTTTTTACATCTTTTTTAATAACTAAATTACAAAACTTATTCAAATAACATGCTTTGAGAGCAGCAGAAATTTTAAGATTGTAATTATAATAATATACTGCTTGGAAATACATTTATATATCTTAGTTAGGGTCGCTAAAGCTGATGGTTAGGGAAAATATTTATATTGTTGTCCTTAATACCGTTAATCATTTGATTATATTATATTCCATTTAATCTTATTATATATTCTTTTGTTAAATGAACTTGTTCTCCTAATTTTTAATCTTAAAAATAGTTATTCTTCTGTATTTTATGGTAGTTAAAATAAGGTGAAATATCATAACCATCCCCATACCTAAATTTTGATATCCTAAATTAATTTATTTTCGAACATTTTATTGATGGACTTTTAATATTCATTTTATCGATACTTTCAGAAATGAACTTTAATAAATCCTTTTTATTAACTTCAATTTTGTGTGTATGTCTGTGGCTGTGTATGTCGATGACGGGCAAATCTGCGGAGGCCTAAATAACTCTGTTACAGTCATCCAATCGGGTTGAAATTTGGCAGATAAATTTGATGTCGATGACAATGCATTCTATCAAATTTTGGGGGATGTCACTGTCACTAAAAGGTACCTTTCACGGAATACTAATAAACCAACTTGCTGTCATCCCATCGCACTGAAATAGCATTTAACCGATCATTGAAGAAACTCTTTCCTATTGTCAAAACTGTTTTAAGGAATAAATCGTAAAATTGTTTTAATCAGAATAAATAAAAGATATTTGTATGTTAACGCATAAATTAACATTCATTTCTTAATGAATAAATTTTGAAACACAGTTTACGGCATATTTTTCTGATAGATATGTTTTTAATATTTAAAATTAAATGCAAACACCAAGCTCACACTGACGCTGGAAACGGCGCTATGTTAATGAAAACAAAAACTGGCAATGCATATAAAGGATTTAACTTTGTTTTTATGGGTTATATTATTTTTAGTAGAAGTTTTATGTTAAGTATGAAGAAAAAAATATTTTTTCCTTTCTACAAAAATAGTATTCGTACAAAAAATTATTTTATTTAAAAAATTAAGGAAAAAAATCATTATTTGATATATTTATCTTGTTATGAATAGTCCATAATTATTGTCTTTAAAAAAATAATAATACTATTAAATTTTTAATTTTTGAAGCCCAAAATGAACATTTTGTTAGAATAACTCACATGTGCCATTGCCCTACACAAAGCAATGTACTAAAGTTAGCTACTTAAAGCAGTATTTCACTTTGAATAATGACCAATGAAATTCACCATAATTAATCCTCAGTGTGAATTGTTGGACCGTTATACATAGGTTAACTGTTATACCGGTTTATTGCATCCAAAAGCTTCATCACTTTTACAAGTTCATAGCGTGTAACGATTTGTCTTAAAATACACAATTTTGCTGCTTGAAACTTGATACAGCATTGTTCGAATCAAAAACTTTTATTTGATGTTTAATGATATTTAATACATTGGATATTTATTTGAAGCATTTAAATTATTGTGTTGATAATTATAAACACTTTTGCAGCTCACGATGACTGCTAAATAAAAAAAATTTAAGAATACTATCTTAGTCAATCACCTTGTCATCCAGTAAACTAATATTTTTCATAAAGCTTACTTAGTATTTATTCTTTTCATTCTATAATACATATTCCTTTTTGTTTGTTTTGAATTCTCATTAATTTAGACAAACTCTAGACGACGTATGGCCAACCAAACGGTATAGTGATTAACATACTAGCTTCTAGACCGCGAGGTTACGGGTTCGAATCCCGTGTAAGGCATGGATGTTTCTAAATGTATGTTGGCTTGTCAAATGACAAATGTTTCGGTGCATCATAGCCCTCGTGTTGCTGACGACGTCAGGTTATTTGAAAACAACCAACCAACCTAGACGACGTATGACTTTTCAGAATAAATTTGTTTTTTAAAAATATTACACGCAAGAAATAAGCAGTTTGGCATACATTATTTAGTACTGTATGGATAGTTTTACTTTTATATATAGATTCAGGGATTTGTATCAAATATCCTTCAAATTTAACACAGTATAACTATAAAAGAAAATGAATATCGTAATTACTGCTTGAATGTCAAACTACTTTAATGTTCCTAAAAAAGTATTTATAGAAATTTTCTTCTATTGGAAATTACATTACAAATTCACTTTTCTAAATCATTCAGATATCATTTATAAACTCTTTGACTAAAAAAACAATATGTTAATTTATTTTATTACATCTAGAGTAGCATAAACAATCACTACAACTGAACACATTTTTTACTATCCCCATTTAAAGATTACAATCGTAGGCTGGATTTTTTTTTTTTTTTAAACTGAATGGTGAGGATGGATAAAATTCACATCTTCCACTTTGCAAGATGTATCCTTCTTGGATGATACAGATATAACTTTTTATGATGTAAAATATGATATGCAAGTTTACATGATTTTCTAAACATACCATTTGATTTTCATATTAAAAGCTTTAAAAATGTTTAAATTATTCAGTAATTTGTAATTAAAAAATTATAGTTCTTATTTTGTCAACAAATACACTTTGGTAAAATAAAAAAAAAAGAAAGCTATTTAAAAAAGTGTTTTTTGGAGCAATTTAGTTGAAGATTTTTTAATGTTGTAAAATAAAATGTCCCATCATCAAACTTTGTAAAATTGGAATTTTTACAACTATTAAATTAAATCTTGACAAACATAGTCAGAACAGGATGGGTATTTACCTGAAGTATATTTTTGCTTTCGAATTGTAAACCCTGAAGTATTTTTACAAGGTTCTCAGACACATTTCTAGTACTTTTTCTTCCCAATTCAGCTTAATAAGACAAAAATAGAGGTTAAAAGTTCCAATTTAAATATTAAACTTAAAAGTTGAATTTATAATTCATTTGACGGTTTATCATTAATCAGTGAATGTTTGGAAGTACACATTTCATTATTAGTCTATAACTAAGTGGATTATCAACTATCTAAGTTTTATGTAACAAGCGAACAATAAAGAAACTTTCTAAAAAAACTTCCTGTTAATATTTATTCAAGCCAATCTTGTAGTATAGCTAGCAAGCATGCCTGTGGTGAATAAACATACGGTGGAAGAAAAGTTTTTCGTTTAAAATATTTTCATTTGAAGGCTTTTTTCTCTTTTTTGCTTAAGTAAATATTTGAAAGTTTGCATTCTAAACAAATGTAATAAATAACTTAACTATAAGAAAATTATGCAATACTTTCATAACATCTTATCCTCTATTATTACTAAAGGATAATACTGCACTGTAATAATCAATTGGTAAAATAAATAATTTATTATGAGTTTCCGAAAGCTGATTTTGGAGACTATTCTTATTATTATAATCTCTCTTCTTATAATTACATTGATTCATAACTTTCGTTACTTACATAACCTTTCTTGAAAAAAAAAAAAAAAAAAAGTACATTTTTCAATGACATTCAAAGAATTTACCAAAATGTAATTTTACTTTCTTGAACTTCCACACAATCGTAATTTAAAAAAATAATTATTTATTATATCTGTTTTAATTTCTGCTTAAGAAATTGAACCTTATTGATGTATTCTTTTCAATAAAGAATTCTAAGCTGTTGTCTTTATATTGTGCCTATATAACACCTTACTTTGTTTAATTCCATCATAATCTCAATTTTAATTTCAGATAGTTTATTTAATGTTCAGAGTTAATAAATACGTAACTTTCAAAGTACATCCCATCAAAAATGCAAAATATGACAAAGTTGTATATTTCTTGCATTGATCAGTCCTAAAAAATATTGCGATAAAAAAAAAATCACGTTCAACTTAGTAAAAAAAATGTGAAATATTTCTATAATATTTTTAAATGTATCATTACATTTCACTGACATAATAAACAATTATTAAATAAAATTGTATTATAAACATATTTAAATAAATCATTTATATTTTACATTGAGAGTTTTAGTGTGTATCTCAATAGCTTCATAAAATAATTTTTTAAACTAATAAAGTAAAATATGAATGATTTATTTAAATATGTTAATAATTTTTTATTTCCCCAATTTTAATTACATGTTTGTTAAATATGTTTTCTTTTGTTAAGGTAATAACAAAATTTCTGACACCTTTTTCTACAAAGTTGAACTTAACGCTCTATTTATGTGACACTTTTTTAAGCCTAATCAATACAAGAAATATTAATTTGACCCTTTCTTACTATGATGCTTTTGATGGCTAATTAGTACTTTTTTTAAAAGTTCTCGATTTCGGGCTTCCGAATTGAGCAATTAAATTAATTTATAACTTAATAAAATCGAGCACTCACACTTCTAGAACTCCAAACACCAAAACAAAGTATGTACCATTGTTATAGCATTATTACCACATCACAACCACTGGGATAACAACTTATGGCCGGTGATCTTCATTAATTTATCCTCATAATCATCATGATTCATAAATATTATTATTTTATGTCCATATATTGTTCGAAAGAAAATAAAGATTTATTGATTGAGTTAATCAAAACTAAATTGGGTGAGTAACTAAAACCGAAACTACGAATCTAAAAATTTGTTATTTCATTTTGAACTATGGTTAAAATACTAAACATGAGGAAATTTCGAAATCTTTTCATAGAAAAATTCACTTCTTTTTAATGACTGATGAGGGTAGATGTTTTAAATTTGAAAAATATTTTTTAACTTGCAAAATTTAGACTTAAATTTGCCAAATATAATTTTTAAGTTGCAAAATATAGTTTTAAATTTTCAAAATATATTTTAAATTTGTAAAATATTGTGTATAAAATAGTATCGTTCTTTTTCTGTGGAACAATTATGAAAATGTAAAATTTGATGTAATTACGATAAATATGTAATAAGTTCAAGGAAAACTTGATTTATCAAATTAATTTCCATTTGTCTAGTGCCGTATTAAGATTACTCTATTCTATGTATCGATACTACATTTCATTCCTTTGTTTTCCTTTCTATGTATTTTAAAATGGAAGAGCTGCTCTCGAGTGTACTAAAGAGTTTCTTTTACATTGGGTCCAATGTATCTTGCATTTACAACAGAAATAACAACTAAAATAATTTGTATATTCGAGTTATACATTGTTATTTTCATTGATTACTTTTAAATAATACAATTTACATTGATCCATTTTATGCTACATAATCAGTAGGAAGAAAACAAAGTTGCAGAATAATAGGTCCTTTAATAATAAACTAGATTATTTAGTAATAAGTAATATACTGATACGCAAAACTTAGGCACTCCCACAACTATAATTTTTTTCTCTGATATCTTCTCAGTGGAGCAGTTTGAACACATGAAATTTACATCAAAGAGACAGCTTTACATATCATAACGATACATTAAATAAAGTCACAGTTAAAAAAAGTTTACAGAAAGTAAATAAAATTAAGATTCATAACAGAAATCTTTATAAACACAAAGGATTTACTTTGTTTATTTTACTCCACAATTTTTTCGAGGAATTGAAAATTCATATTTTACGTCGATTCTCAACTTGCAGTTTTCACTGAAGTTCAAAGAAGAAGAAAACAAGACTTTTGAGAAAAGCAGACTTTCGGAAATAAAATGCCCGTGAAAAACCTAATTTCTTAAAATTCAGTGATAAATATAAATAAATAGTTAAGTTTTACTTGAACCACGGCATAAATCTTTTAAGTATGTCACATAATACCAAATGCCTACACGCTCCAGCATTGGAAATCCATGCCCTATATTCTTAACTTATCTCATTATTTACTCCTGAGACAAAATCCTTTATTACAGTATTTTATCTTCGTCTTAAAAATCAACACGTTTAAATTATACTCCGGTTGTGCAGAAACCATAATAAATAATAACTCAGTTTGTCTCCAAACCATTAACCATACTCTGAAATCTTGAAACAAGCCACAATTCTCAAGATTCTTATTTCCTTTTTTAAAAAAAGAAGCTAATCCATTCTCGAGGAATGAAAGAGTAATTCTTCAGAAGTATAACTTAATTTTTCACTTGGGTCCTTTTATCCGAATTGGGTCGTGTCCGCTCGTGATCTAGTGTTCAGTTTTCTGTCGCCACAAACTTCAGATTCTCGCCGCTCGTTTGTCATCCTCTTTGAGGGATGAGGTCTCACATCGATTGAATACAGCTTTTGAAATGGAATGGGGTGAAAAGTTCTCTCAAAAGAAACAAATGAAATTGAATAGTTAGAGACAGTTGTAAATGCTTGTGTCCTCTCGGAATTCATTTTAATCGTCAATGTGACATATACGAAGTTACGGGTGCATGAAAAACCATTTTCACAAACTAAGTCTTGGAAATTGAATTTCCTTCCACCTAAAAATGGTCGATAACTAATTATTTGGCTACACAGCCGAATTTAAAACCAATAGCGATGGAGGAAAATCAATACAAAATGTATTTCTAGTAACAACAAATGGCATGCTTTGATATTTTGCTACTGAAACAAATTCATGAAAACAGAATTTGAATAATTTACCAACCAGTTTATACTTTTCTTTTCAGTTATAGTATGTAAGTTGAGTGTCATAAGTAAAACAGTGAATAACCAGAAAATCTCAAAAATAGAACGTGGCCAACTTTAGCGCAATGCACGTAATGTACGTCATAATAATTAAGGGATTTATAGGATCCCTCTAAATTCTTAGTGGGCAAATGTCACTGACCCACCATCCGACTCACCCTCTTTATCGCGCACCCCACAGGCAATAAACTATAACTTCCCAAATAGTGAAGTGAACATCTGTTCCCGCGTTGCAGTCAAATCTTAAAAAACTCTTTAAATACCAGTTATAACGAAAATTGCAGAGGTAAACATAGTGATCATAAAGTTTCCGAAAATCAGCATAAAAGTGTCAGCTAGCATAGGTGTAAGAGATACTAATGCAACAGTGACCATCAAAGTGAAATTCATGTTGGTTTCTTTTAAAATTTAATCTCTAACGAATACAGAAAACGTCTTAAATTTAAATAAAAGTATTGTAGCTAATCTATAAATAATTTAATGATTACTTTTTTACTTATTCCTTAAGTCATGAAAAAAAAAAGAATCAAAAAAATATACGACAAATATTCTAACATTAAAAATGCTCTAGGTTTCTTTCTTTTTTTTTTTTTTTTTTTCCTTTCTTTTTTTTTTCCTTTTTTTTTTTTTAATGTTAATACTTTTACGTTAAAGATGATTCTCATTAGGTAGATTTAAATCTAACTTTTTTCCTCCATCTTCAGCATTCGAGAAAGCATCGATTCGACTGAGTTTTAAGTGAGAAAAACATTTCGCGAGTTTTTTATGCATATAATCATCGAAGAAACCGCGCAACGTCTAATGAGTAGTATTACTGAAAAGGATTTTGAACATTTCATATTTTACTTTTCTCAACAGTTACTCTACATATAGGAGGCATTTATTTTGAAGAAATCATATTCATAAAAAAAAAAAAACTAGCAATTAAAATCAAAATAATATCGTAGCTATTTTTAGAGGGCATTAAAAGAATTCAAATAGGCATCATTGGAAAAAATTTCAAACCGACATTCACTGACTATAATTCTATGACATTCCATGATGATCTAACTTCTACTTAATTTGTCAAGTAGTTTCCCTTGAGAACCAACCCTTCTCGCAAAATAGTTTTCAATTTATTAATAGTTAAATTATTGACTCACGATCAGAACGCATTTCAATTTAATACATCCTTTCCTTCCTTTAAATGGAGTTTCCAATCGACCAGATTAAAATATATCGATGTATTCCTGTAACCCATCAAATTAAGTTTTATGTTTAAAAATAACTCTTCAAAGACGTTGATTCTCGAAACCTTTTGTGATAAGCTATTTTTAGAGCTTAAGTAGTTATCAAAGCGTTTTATTTTCTTTCATCACTTTTAATGAATGACTAGGGATGTTTATAACGGATTACACAGGCAAGCTTCATCAATCAGGATTACCTTTACGTTTCTTTATTCCACATTTGGAAGATAGGATAATGTCATAATGAAAATTATTTTTCTCTTACATTTCTTCCAGAAGAAGATGTATTTTAAGACATAGGAATTCGACATTACACTAAGTGAAGTTAGTTTTCAAGTTTTATTTTATAAGAGTTTAGAACTAATTACTGTATTGAGCTAATCACTAAATTTAATTTTGCTTAGAACAGCTTTTATATATTATAAGTTAGAAGGGTATATTTATTAGTTAAAACATATTTCCCACACAATCTATTTTTCTATTACAAAATAAGCGTTTTTGTCTCGCTAAGAGTTAAAATGTATCTTAAATAATATATAAAACAATCAGTTAAACTTCAAATTTTCTCTGAATGATCAATTTTCTGAAATCAAATATTTTGGTTATTAGTGATTTTTTATTAATAAGTTATTTATTGGTGAAATTAATATCACTAGAAGTTATTTTGGAATTAAATTTATATAATTTTAGGACTTCAAATATCAGTAGGAAAATATATGTTTACTTGCATTGTTGAAAATTTTGTTCCACCTTGCACTAAAAATTGGTTCCCATTTAGCTGAAACCAACATGTGGTGCTTAATTTCCCGATTTAATGGTGCTTATGGCCCCAGGTAGCACCATTAAATCGTGAAACTACGCACCAAATGTTGGTTGCAGCTAAATGGGAACCAATTTTTGGTGCTAGGTGGATCCAAATTCTTAACATTGAATTGTTTAAAATTTATTTTATTTTTATATTCAATTTAACTTTTATTGCATAGTAGAAAATTACATTCCTAATTTTTTGTAGAGTTCTTGCTTTTCAATCTGAGTTTTGATATCGTTATGAATATCAGCATATTCGTTTAGAAGTCAATTATACAAAGTACATTATCATCTTGTACAGAAAATGTATTAGTAGTATCATTTTTTTCGAGGGTTTGGATTTCTTTCAAAGTAAACAAGCATGTTAAAGAATTATTTACTTTGTTTTGCAGCAGTGACTTTATACCCCTCATAACAATAGTTATTTATATTCCACATCAAAGTTGTGCGAAAAAGCATTTAAATTTTTGAGCGAATAAAATGTTGTAATTTGTTTATTTGAATAATAATGTTTCACGTTTATTTCACATTAAAAATCTGCCTAAAATTAGTCTGTAATTTTGTAGTTACTTGTTTTCGTTCAATTTTCGATTCGTTCGATTTTATTTGAAATATTGTTAAATAGAAAAATTCCCTTTGTAAAATACTATTTTAATTTAGAGATCAAAAAGTAACAAGATTATAAGTGTTTCTTTAACTAACGAAACTTTTCATGCAACCTAGAATTCAGACCCATAAAAAATCTAGCTAAAATCCACCAAAAGAAGATTGAATATTTTATTTATTGCTTTTATAAAGTGTTCTAACTAGAACATCCAATATCCTGCTCAGAATCCTTTTTAATTAAAGTCGTTCTAACGTCCCAACCTATTTAATACAGATTATTTATTCTCTGCCTTCACACAACAAACTGAAATCTTTGAAAATCAAATATATATTCTTAAGTGTATTCACTTCCCTTCAGTTCAGGAAATTCTTACTTGAAATTCCACTTCTCCAAGAAAGGCATGGCTGTTCTATTTGACTTTGAAATTCTCCTGCCCTGGTCTATGTCTTTTATCCAAGAGATGGAAGAATTCGAGGAATGTCGTCTGCAGAAAATATAAAAAGAATCACTTCTCGTGTATTCTGGCAGCTCTTATCGGGAAAACAACTCAACTCACTTTTATGAGATTCTGTTATCGAAGAGGGAATATTTCATGGGAAGTGGCTCTTTGAGAGCATTTATGGGACGCTCTTACCCGGGTTGTAACGGACTGTTTAATTTTTACGACTGTGGGACCTGCAGGCAGCTTCGTCGTAGCGTAACGTTATTCTCGAACAGCGAAGGTCGGGTAATTTATTTTCATCTGGTTGTATCACAATACCGAGAGAAAAGTTTTCGGGTAATTAAAAGGAATGAACGATGTAAAAAAATTAGTAAAAAAAAAATGAATCCGAAATAGATCTTGAGTGTTGATTGAGACAGAAAATATTTTTGAAAAGTTCACTTACTGCTAAAAACTCTGGTAGATTTTATTTAAATAAGTTTGTTCTGTAGAAGCTTATAACAATTTTATAAGAAGATTTATAAAAATTCTTTTCGATTGTACAACTAACTCGAATATTTTTTTTTTTTTTTTTTTTTTTTTTTTATGCGACATATTTTGTTTACGTAAAATTTAAGGGTGGACCTATGCAAGGTGATTTCTTTTTTTATCAAGAGTTTGGTTTAATAGTTATCATTTATTCTTTGCTGTGGTTACATTACCCACAAACTATTTTGCTGAGTATTTAGAATGGAAAATAGCATATGGGAATAGTTAGCACAAAATGTCAGGCATCTTGGCAGGTATTTATTTTTTATATTAAAAAAAAAAAAAAAAAAAAAAAAAAAAAAAAAAAAACCATGAAGTAAATAATGCCATAAATTGAGGCTCTAAACAAAAAATTTATGTATCTTTTTTTTTTTTTCTCTTTTTTTTTTTTTTTTTTTTCCTTTGCTCTTTTTCCCCCTCTTTAGCTTTCTTTCCAAAATTCATTAAAATTTTACATTTTGAAACTTACATTAAAAAATAGAAAAAGTGTACTCAGTTCAAAGTATTTTGTATATTACTAGTAGAAAAACCCAGCTTTGGTCGGTGAGTCACGAGGCAAACTATTTGAAAATAAAGGATTTTGGAATGATAACAAGTCGTCTTCATAAACTTCTATGTCCAGGCATCATAATAAAACGTATTTTTTACTTATGTTTAATATTCTGAATGTAATCGAGATTTTAAACAATACGCAAATCGAAAGATATTTAAAAAGTATGTATAAGGTTTTGACATCAAAAACACTTCTGGTTTAAACCATACTGATAAAAAAAACTGAAAAAATATCACAACTAATACATAAAAAATAGAATACCCTACTAAATTAACGATCAAATTTTTAAAAAAATACTGAAATGGGAAATTAAATATTTGTTATGCATGAAAATTTAATTCCTGATTACGTATAACATCAAATATCTCGGTGCAACTTACATTAGAGCTTTTACTAACTGTAAAAAGTCAAAAGTTTTTTTTCTAAACTTTCATAAAATTGTCCATGATATAATGCTGACTAAACAATTTTATGCAAAGAGAAGATACACGAAATACTATTCAAAACTAAATAACCTATTTTCAATTAATTAAAAAAAAAAAAAAGTGGCACAATTTAAAATTGACCAAATTGTTTCGACTGGTGCCGGCAAGAACGGACTGCAATATCAGATAAATTAGAATCATTTTATATTAAGGGAGAGTGTACCACATTGATCAGGTTTTAAACATTATTAATGCACATTCAAAGCTATTGTAAAATATGAATTAAATTATGTCCTCAAAAAAATTTTATTATACTAGTAAATGAAAACTACAAATATAATTCATTATTCCATCAAGAATATAGAGAAAACTAATTTTTAAAACATTGTGTGAAGTGGATCAATGTGCCCCTTTTGATGGGTAGTTTGAACCTCCAGGAGGGGTAGGTAGAACCCATGCCAAATACCACTACAAACTAACATCAGTGATAAACTGAACGATTTCACTGAACAATTAGGATTAACATTGAATATTTAGGATGAACACTTTCACTGAACACTAGACACACAACACTAGACAAAATCTACTGACAATTATAATGATTAATGTCAACCCTCTTAGTGGAAGCAGTTGTTGCTGGTTTCGAAAGGCACATCACAATGTTATTTCTGTTTATGTAATTTTTATTTTCT
This sequence comes from Linyphia triangularis, assembly GCA_963978545.1. Lineage (NCBI taxonomy): Eukaryota > Metazoa > Arthropoda > Arachnida > Araneae > Linyphiidae > Linyphia > Linyphia triangularis. Next base: position 72,170,062 of record OZ021725.1, on the reverse strand, counting down.
AGGTCTGGTTTAAAAAAATCTTCCAGTCAGAATATATTGTCTATAAAAATCAACTGCTTACAGCTGTTTGTCATAAGGATTTCATGCAGACAAAATCTGTTGTGTCATCTTCAAATTCTACGTTTTCATCACTTGAATCATCAAACAAATCATAAGTGTTTTCAGATTCATTTTCAAAACTGCCTTGTCTGATTTGCATTTTTTTTTTTTGTTCTTAAGTTTATTTGTTCCTGACAAATTAATATAAAAGTCCCTTTTATAAATACAAGCGAAGGTAATGACAAAAAAATTCTTTATTATTTCTTATTCTAACTATAACTGTATTCTTACGCATTCATAACTAAAAATTAATAACATTTTTAAACTTTGTGAAAACATCAAATTTAAATATAATTAAAATGCTATTTTGTGCAATTATTTTAATTTTATGTTAAATGAATTGATTTTTGCTTTGATATTTAATTTAGAAATTTAAATTAACCTAAGTAAAACTTAACGTTTTTATATTTCAATTCATCATTATTTTTTATTATTTGATATTTAAATCAAATAAGCTATCTATATGTCCATCTTGAAATGTAAAATTCATAAATCAAATAAATGAATAACTATTATTCTCTACCTTACATTAAACAAAACGTAACTTAATGATGGGACAGGTCTAACGTAGGTTCTAACTGCCCCGTTCATTGTAGTTCATTGTACCCCATTGACAGATATTTTAAAATAGTTACTTTCACACAGTTACGGTATAACATTTAAATTTAAACTATGACACAAATCATTATCTAGACCATTACAATATATTTAGTAAAAGAAATTAATTAAAAGCACATTTATCAAAGTGAAAATAAACTGTTTACTTATCTGTAAAATTTTACTTCTATATGTGTATTTTAAACAGCATCTTCTACAATGGCAGCACGCAAGGGAAATAAACAATGCTTTGCATGGTATGAATCATATATTTAGTTCTAGTTTATAACACTATGGTGATATCTAATGATATCTAATCTGAGAAAATAAGGTGCCACTATGTTTAAGGTGACCCTCTCTCCTCTACTAAGTTATCACATTGAGACTGGACGATCAAAAAGCATGATCGAACGAGCAATCGATAATCATACAATAAAAATATCACAATAATCGAATTTACAGCTTTTTATATGACTCCTAACATTTCATTATTGTCATCATCCCTATTACATTTATTAGTATAGATAAATACTGAAAAATGCAAACTATACGTATTTGTTCATAGAAATAGAAATACTGCATACTGGTTAGATCAAGAATGGCTGATGGTGCGACTTTGACCTTCACAATTATTCCAGTTTATACCAATTGTGGTGGAACATTCCTATGTTACTTTGTTTGTTATGTTGTTTTATATATAACATTTTGAAAAGTATTAGCCTAAGCAGTACACTACTGGCAATAATCGATAAAAAAAATTTCATGCAATGTAGAAGATTGTTCAAGTAAGATGTGGGTTTAACGGGTTAAAATCCACCCTATCCATTATCCTTGATCATGAATTAATTATTATAATATAAAATAGAAAAAAAATATATATATAAATGAAAGAAATTAGAAAGAATTTCGGAACTTTCGAAAATATTTGCACTTATTTCGCTTTATACCATAATGCACACATGACAATGATAACAGACTGAAAGGCAAGTTTAGATTCATCATAAAAACACCCTTCTGAATTCCTTATAGAAGATTATGAAAATATTCGTCTTCTGAGAGTGGGAGAGGGGAGGAAATGGGCGAAACTGTTAAAAAATCAATTTGAACTAATGAATTGAACTAAGTGATATAGCCAAGTATGTCATGACTTGCCAAATATTGAGCATTCTTTTTTATTTGGTAACTCACCGCTCTTTAACTTTCAATGAGGATGGGTGCAGATGATTTCATTTCTCCTGCACAAATTACTTGCATCTTCTGAAAGTGACAATCTTGATTTAGGAACAGTGTGCTGAAGAGAACTACCGATGGGGACCAAAATTCTAACTTCTCAAATTATCTCAAAGTAAAATTAAACCTTCTCAAAGTAAACAATTTTATTTTAATTCAGAGCTGGCTTAGTTTGATAAGGTTCTAACAGACATTTTTTAATTAGTTTGAGGTATCGAAGCTCAGATAGTTTTGTAGTAAAACACGACCATCAAGGATTTAATTATTTTAAATATTTAGATATTTATTATTTTTATTCTTAGAATACTAATTATATATGTTATATTGTTAAAAATTTGTAAAATTTATTAAACTTGATGATTTTGGAGTTCAAACCTTCCACGTTTCGCCATGTTATTGATTACAAAGTTTTAACTACTTGTTATACAACTATCAAAGTAATTGTAATCAATTGAAATTTTGAACATAAGACTTTTTTTTCCTGTACAATAACTATTAAAAAATGTATGATAAATTAAATATTTAATAAAATAATTCTACTTATTACAATAGAAGTGAGACAATAACGTTAGCATTTTATAAAATACAAGTTCCTTTCAAAGTATCATTTCTCTAAACAAAAAATAAAATAAATAATTAAAAGTAAACTTGTTGGTGTTATAAAATCAAATAAATGGTCTCTATCAATAATGCAATTAAATTAATTGGAAGTCGAACGTTTTTCTGAATCTTTATTTAATAATTGTTAAATAATTTATCCATAATTATTACCAATATTAAAAGCAAAAAAAAATATGTATTATAAACAGTTATTGCAACCAATCCAACAGTAAACTATATCCCTTTTTTATTTAACATAGCATTAGCGTCAAACGATAAATTGAAGTATATTTTAAACAAAATATTCCTATTATCAAACTCTTCAAATTCTATACTTAATTCTAATTTGCATTGACATACTTGTAAAAATTTTTAAAAAACTATATAAAAATATTCCAATCAATAAAAAATAAAAACAACTGGAAACAAATAACTGAAGAAGCGTACTCAAACTCTTAAAAGGTGGAATATAAACACATACATTTTAGTTTGACAAAGTTCTAACTGCAGTTAGAACCTTATCAAACTAATATTTAACTATCTCTTTCTGCAGTTGGAACCTTATCACTTTTCTAAATTTATTATTATTCATAAGAATGCAACTAAAATCATATGAGTGATAGTATTCATTATTTAACGTTCAATAGTAGTGTAAAAAACTCATTTTTGACAGAAATGTCAATTGGTACCTTATCAAACCAATCCAGCGATTTCCAGACTCATTATTTTGTGTTTTACACCAAGTTGCTTGATTCTAAAACCACACTCAAAACTTTATATTTCACTTTCGAACTAAAAAGAAATCGATATTCCTTAGAATCAATTGAAATAAATTCTCAATCTAATTTTATGGTTCAATTCCTTTTCGTGTTTCAAAGGAGAAAAAAAATACTCCTTCTCCTTCAAAATCCACTTTCGATTTTTATCGTATCCTTCCAACTTCTTTAAACATGACCTTTTTTTCCCACCTCAATTAAAAGGTTCTATACTGATGTTCTTTGTTTCGCGTTAAAGCTCTAGGCAGGTGGAAAAAAAGTTGCTGTTCAGTGGAATTGCATTAAGAGCTTAAGGACAATATAGTTAGAGGATAAAAGAAATGTTCGGTGTTTCTTTTTAGTCAATATTATCCCAGCAAATTTATTTCTCAAATTCAGTCCTTGCAAAACATAAAAAAGATTGTAAAGTAATTTGGAATCGATCGTGTGTTCCTTAACTTATTTTATTTAATGCTAGCCGTATGGCGTATTTTGCCCGGTAACCAATAGTGGATAAATATTATATGAAGACATAAATTTAATATACTAAATAAAGTATTCAATCCAAAAAAAAAAAAAAAAAAAAAAAAAAAAAATGTAATCAGCTTTTAGAATTAATAAAAGTTTAAATAGGCAATCACTTTTATTTGGTAATGAAAATTCATATGTAAGCATTGTCATTAAACAGAAAAATTGTACTCCCTATTATCTGAATTAATTACGATACCTATAGAAAAGCCGGTTTAAATTGGTTCAGTTGATTCCAAGTTATGAGCACTTATCCGATTTCACTTAACTAATCACAAAATATGGGAATGAAACAGTTTTTCTTTTCCTGGTTTTTTTTCCCCCAAGAATCACGTATGAATGATAAACTAAAGTTTTTGACTAAAATTGTGTTTATTATCTAACATTGCACCAAAACAAATAAAAATTTGTATTTCGGTACAGAAATTGACATTGGGTTACAAATTTATTAGTATTTTATTTAATATAAAATATCTTTTCCGGAATTCAACCATAAAGTATATGTCTCTTTGTTCACAAATAAAATTATTAATCCCTGTTAGAAATATTCTGATCACCCAGATTAACAATAGAGATACGGAAGAAATATGGAGTGTGGTGGGTGGATATAAATTTGATAAACGTATCGAAGAGCCAACAACTGACCAAAATAAATAGTTCTGTATCGTTAGAGAAATTATTTGAATATGTCTCAAGTTCAAACTTAAGTAGTTATTTTAATAACATTAAAAAGAAAATCAACTTTTGTTTTACTATCTTAAAATCAACTTAAACTTCATTTTACCATTTCCATTCAACTACAAAAGAGAAACCATCAAAAATCTCAGTTCTTTCACCAACACCAAACAGCAGTATTTCAAGAACTTTCATTTCTAATCCCTCCTTTTCTTCACCCTCTCACAACCCTAACAATAACAAATCCCCATCACCTAATACGAATTCTTCTCCGAAATCTTTATTTCTTTTAATACCGCCGCTTTCATAGAATTCCATCGAATTCTTTCACTTGGCGAGAAAATAAAAAGAACGATATCACAACATTACACCGCCAAGCCGCTGTTTTGAGGAAAGGAACATCCGCAGGGATGAAAACCAAGTGTCGTAAGAAGTAAAAGAATCCATTAATACTTGAAGGATTCTTATTCGCGTATTAAACAAAGGAATTTCTTTAGATGGGCACTTTCGCGTCTCTTTGGGGTTTTTTTAGGCCGCCTTTGTTGGAATTGGATGTACAAAAGAGTCGTTAGGTCGAATGTAACTTTTGCACTTTAATATAGATGGTGAAGGAATAGGGCTGCGTTTTTATACAAAATTCAATAACTTACCAAATTATTTCTTTAGGTTAGATCGGAGGGTAATAAATATTTCTAATATATTTTTGAAAGCAGGAATTATAATTTTTAAAATGATACTACACTTTCGGTGGGTTTTTTTTTTTTTTTTTTTGAGAAATTTGCGCATTTTGAAATCTGAAAAAGGGAATTAACCAAAAAACTGTTTTCATTTGATTTAAATGAAATGCAGTGTAATATGAGTTTATAATTTAAAATGTTCAATTATATTTCTTGGCACAGAGGATAAATGAGAAGTGTCAAGTTTTTGTCAAAAATGGTACTTTCATGCCATCTTGTAATTTGAAAAAGAACTATATTATTCTGTAGTTTCGTTTTAGAATAAAGGAAATGCTAAAAGTTTTGCTTTATTGTGGAAAAAAGAACGCGGTGTCTGAGGGAAAAAACTTTTTCTTTTTAAGCATTTATTTTGGTTTACAATGAGCCTTTATTCCCTGTATCCTTTGGTTTTAAATAACTTTGACACTGAAGAAAATAATCTACTATTAATAAAGATAAATTTATTGAAAAATTATATTTGTTGTAAACGTACAGCTGTCTTATATATTGTGAAGTACAGAATACTACTTTTCTTTCAATTTAAAAGTGCGAAATATAAATAAAATTCCCAACACTAATATATAACTTCTACATTATTGGTTTTTATGTGGTTTCGTTCTTGTCAGAAAAAATGAACGTATAAAAATAACGAAATTGTACTCACTTTACAGTTTTGTCTGCTTAAAATATATCAGAATAACTGGTTATAGTATTCTTATCCTTTAGTTATTGTATAATTGATATCCAGTCTATACTTTCCACGGATTTCCAAAGTAAGTAATTTTCTGGTATTGCTTCGGTCTCAAATACGTTTCAGCAGGAATTCTTGTAATTACGAGACATTCTTTCAATAATAATACTGAAAAATCCATAATCTTAAACCCTCGAAGTAACATGGTCTATTCCTCTAAATTCAACACCACATTGAAAACATAAGTCTGCAACCAAAAAAGCTGTTTTACTATCGTCAATTGATCTCTGGTTAAATTACCCCAAATTACAAGGAAATTGTTGAGGCATTTTTAGCTCTAGTTTGTCTAATGATCCCAAAAGTGAATTTCTTCTATCCACATCGCGATTATTTTTCACGGAATTCAGGAGCTCTGGGCGAGGAAAAAAGTGAAAGATTCCACCTACTCATCAAAGCGATGGAGAAGAGCTATCAAGGAAGATGAAGCGTAAGAATTATGGTCAAAAACTGATTGATGATGTTGAAGGAAATTCCAAGTGATTCCTAAAAAGAGAAGCCTTGCGGTGAGGGGGGGGGGGGGAGTATATTATATCCATGGAATTTTACGTTAAGTGGTCAATGAGTAATTACAAATGTTTTCAATAAAAAAAGCGTAATTTATATCAGTCTATTTTAACTTTAGTTAAGATCTCCCCTCAAGTATTCTTTCGAAAAAGTGACTTTTTCTAAAAAAAGGCATGTTTTTAGTTCAATGTACCAAAGAACTCATCATTCACGTTGGTTAACTAAAAGAAAATTTTAATTATTTTGTAGACCTGGAAAGTTATATCTTTACACCTGATCAATAACCTAATTGATAAAACAAAGGTTTCTCAGATGTCTATCGCTTTATACGTATGGCGGTTGATGCGAACAATTATTTACAATGTAATATGTCATGTTAATTTGCTTAACAGTTTTTTAGGATTTTCAGTGTATTATTAAATAAACTCATAGCTTACTTTCGAGGATTAAGTAACAACAACTTGCAAGGAAAAAGGCACCCTAGTACCCCTCTCTTGCCATAGTACTTTAAAGTATAGATTTCTTTTATAAAAATCTAAGATTAATACAGTTACAACTTTGATTGATTGATTGATTGATTGATTGATTGATTGATTGATTGATTGATTGATTGATTGATTGATTGATTGATTGATTGATTGATTGGGTGGTGTGAGATTTTTGCTCGCCTACTGGCTGCTAGTACAACATTTAAAATATATTGTTATATTGATTACTAGAAGTAAAATACTTCGAATAAATTTGACTAAAAAGCGAGTTCACTGAAATAACAAATTTAAATAAACACAAAAAACTTCAAATGTCAAAACGTCGCATTTTTCTCTACGTCATATCCTTCATCATTACAACTCCGCCTACTCTCCCATCCTACAATACAAAGAAAATAAAAATAAAAAAAGGCATCTCTCGATTTCAAAACGATGTCTAGATTTCCCCAAAATAGCCCTATCAAAGTGCTAGATGGCGACAGGTGTCTTTTCGGAAATGCCATCTATTTTTAGAAACTGTGGGATCGATGCTCAACGGATGCGTCCAATGTTGCCATGGTAACGCACGTGTAGCAATAGACTGAGTCCAAGGTGCACTGATAAAAGAAGATGTATCAATATAACTTATTATACTCCTCGAGAATTACGTTGAGTAAATATTGTTTTAAGAGGTTGCGTCAGTCCTTACTTATCCTATCAAAAGCTATATTATTCTGAACACATTACCTAAAAAAAGTAATGCTGAATAATATATTAACTTTTTATCAGCGATAAGAGTTATAAATAGAACTTGACCTTTAAATTTTGTACTAATTTAATGAAAACTATTTTTGCCATTAGAAAAAAACAATCACGACGTCCATTTTCGAATCATCCTGATTGATTTCTTTACGTCACTGGGATAATAAGAACATTATCAGAAAATATAACTCAGGCCCGACATTATTTTGAAAGTATTTTTTTCGTTTGCCAAAATTACCGTTTGCGAATAGATCTTGAAAAATGAATTCGAATTTCCTTCCAATAATCGTCAAGCATAATCAATGAATTCAGAAATTTTGGAAGAACATTTGCCAGCGACGTCGCCATGAGTATATTTCATTAACATTTCAATTCGAAATGAGAAAAGGTTCCTTTATTTTCACTTTATTAATTTTTTAATACATTTCTTCTGATGTTGATGATATCTGATATACAATTCTACATTAAAGATACAAAAAAAATTATAGAAGTAGTATTTTTTTAGGATATTGTGTTTTGTTAAATTAGAATAATGAGCATGTAAAGATTTATAATAAAGTCCTACTATTGTCCTAACGAATGTAATGTCAGTGAAGTCACGCAGTGAAACAAATAATTGTTCTAGAGAACATAAATAATGACATTAAGTATCGTAAAACCCATTCTTTTCTCAATAAATAACTCTAAGCAAAACAGGAATCTAATATAAGAGTTAAGATTTGTGTTTACGTAGTAATACTATTATTACCAAAATAATTAAATTAGTTTGATTAATTTATCTTTAAGAAAAGCATGTAAACTAAGTAACGTTAATTTTTACCAAGCACGCGTCGTCACGCCTAAAGTTCATAGTGACCATTCTGAAACCATTGCTGTTTAAAGCCATGTAAAGTATGTTCAAATGGATTTATCTCAATGAAATTTTGTGCACATACTATTAAGATCATGGAAAAATTATCTATAAAACAAACATTTGATTTTAAAAATGAACCATTTAAAAAATGTTTTCGTAAATGGCTCTTTGGGACGCGACTTACTTGTTTCACTTGTGGTTTCCTTAAACGTAGTTCATTTATATGGACGGGTGTTTAGCCAATCTCAAAACCTTCCGCTTTCATATGGGCTTAGGACCGGCATTGGGAGGACATAAGTTCCACCTATGGCAAAGTTAATTGTATAACAGATATTCAAAAACTTCATTGTGTCATTTTCTTTTTTATCTAATGCTTCATTTACACGATAAAGTTCAGCTTATAATGTTAACTTCCATAAAATTTCTTCGAATGTCATACGTCCTTCTAAAATCGAAAATTTAAACGGATTTATTTTACTTCCAATATCATTAGTACTATCCCAATAAAACTTTTACTAAATTTCATCTTAATGATACATTATAATCGGCCATGGACTTCTTTATAAAGCGTTATTTTAATTACTGTTATCTTTTATTCCTTTATAGAGAAGGTGCCAGCTCAGGTGTTGGCGCCTCGTCATCTGACTAAATTCCTAATTATGAGGCGAAATTGTGGATGTTCTTGGTGTTACAGTGTTACGGCACAGAATTGCCCTATTGAAGTCCTTTTGAAAGAAATCGCAACAACCAAACAAAAACTATGAGATTCATTTCTCTTTTATTCGCCAGCCGTGGACCGCTTCGAATTTCCTATTGTATCCCCGAAATCGTTCCTATTCTTCCACTGCGAACATAGTTTCTAAATTTTCAAAGGAGTGGCGAAAGTAATTAAGGCTTTTAACGCGTCGACGCCCTGTTTCGTTTGGTAATTAGCGGATGCTAATACTTAAAGGTGTAGCTTATTTTTTTCTGTCTCGTTTTTAATGCTTTTGTGACACAATTAAAGCAGCTTCGTCTCGTTTTTAGCTGTTTTTATAAAAACGCGCAAAAGTTGTGGCTTTGACTACTGCTTTTGTTATTTGTTAATTATCTTACACATCATTATCAGAAACAATATCATTATGATCTTAAAAATGCTGTTTACATTAAAAAAATATTAATTAAGTTTTGCATTTTATGCAGATCATTCGACAGTGTAAAATTTATCAAATAGAATGTGAGAAATATATAAAAAAATATAAACTTTAAAGTTCCTTGTGTATCTTTAAAGCAGAAAATAATCTAATTTAACACAAACTTATGTCATAAAATTGAGAAATGGGCCATTGTAGAACTATTACTGTTTAGGAGTAATCAAAATCCAGTAAAAATCAACATACTATCATAAAACTTCGGACTAAGAATATGTAAAAATCTTTAAAAAAAAAAAAAAAATTGAAAAGCATTTTTTTTTCAATTGTACAGTAAATAATGTGTTCAACTTTTGGCAATTTTCAATCGCAACAATTGCATGACAAACATTCAAAACATGTTTGAATTATTTCCTTTTTGATCTAAAATTACATGCTCAACTTTCCCAATCAGGTTCCTACTACTGTAAAATAAAAGCCTTAAACTACCATATTTTCATTTGGTAGGGAATTTTTTTTTTATATGTTTATTCTTTTCTTCATACATAATATTTTCACATGCTCTAAATAATATGTATATTAAATTTTATGATGAGTTTAGTGTAACGTACTTTCGAAGCATTTAAAAAAGTTCGACTGGGGCAAAGGTATCATTTCACACCCACTCCAAAAATCTGTAAACATGTGTTTTTCCAGTGTAAAATAGCACGTAAAAAAACGTTCTAATGGGGAAAAAAAATCCCATAAAAATAGAAAGTGAACATAATATTTGTAAGCACACTGATACTATCCCCCCCCCCCCCCGTCCCCCAAATGAAAATCGAGTAAGTACATCAGTTCTTTTGTGCAGTTTCATAAAGCATATATTTTAAAGTATTGCATGATATTGGAATAAGAAATGTTGTAATGGTAGGCTCTGATTTCATGAATTATTTTTCAGAAACATTAAAATTCGCTTTTTTTATATTAGTGCAGTATCATTAAAGTGTATCTTTTAAAATAATGCATGATATTAAAATAAATTATTTTATAATGATGAATTAAATGGTTAGTGCTCTTACTTTTTCCATAGAGTGTTTCTGAACTAATTTTATAGAAATAACTTTGCTACATAAATCAAACAGTTTTAGAAAAATATATTGCAAGGTATGGTGGTAAGTTCGGTATTATTCCGTAGGTAAATCATGAAAAAATTCGTGTCCGGAATTCTTGGGTCAATTCCCCTCCCCATAGACTTTATCCACCCAGTATCGCCCACTTGTAAAAGTGAGATGTTGACGCCTACGTATCTGCCATAAGTCAATTATAAATATCAAAGCAATGATTTTAAATTTACAACGCGATAGTAAAACGTTAGCCAAAATATCTTGGAAATTGTAAAAGTTTATAATAAAGAGATAAAGCTAATTTGGTTCCAATTTTTATATAAAAGTTGAAACAAATGTAAAGTTTAATTATATTTTATTTGCTTAAACTTTACATTTGATATTTTATATTGTATCGGTAGAAATTATATATGGGCTTTCCGACAGTTTCAATACTACAAAAAGTTTAGTTCATTGCATTCAATAACGTTTATTGCATATGATTCCCTATTATTTATCGTATTAAAAAATTGTATAAGGGTTATTCCACGTCAGTTCAACCAGACCATGACACCCCCCCCCCCCCCAATTTTTATGAAATTTCGTGTAAACCCTTTTCTTTTGGTTATTAGAAAAATTCTCGAATATTTTTTCGATATTCCTACTAGTTAAAATTTTACAGCACTATAAATGTACGATTATTTCAGATTTGGAGTTCCTGAAATTTTAGCAGAAAGAAGCACGTGTCGGAGAAATGATTTTTTCCCAATAATTACTTATTATATCTTTATGGATTTATTTTGCAATTCAATAAAACTATGGAAAATACAAGGAAACTTATCTTGTTGCTCCAAGTTAATATAAAACTCACAAAAAATTAAAAAATCCTTCACACTCGATTCTTTTCTTAAAAAAACATGGTTCTGTAAATGAAAAAAGTCGCATGTGGTTCCTTCAGAAATAGTTTTTTTTATACATGAAATTTTATGCTAGAACATACATTATCCTTCTGAAAAATAAAATTAGTGTGTTTTGGCCTTGTTAAAGTAAAAAATTTCACTATTATGAATTTTTCGGGAAAAAAAACGTGTTTTCTTGAATTTAAATTTGAAGCATGCAAATTATACTAAAGCTAAAAATTCACTGTGCCCCATGTTTCCCTGCATGTTAAGTGAAGATACACACATTAGTATTTGTTATTAATGAGTTTTTCAATAGAGATGCTATATTAAATACCAACTTCTAGCGTTTTAAATTTTAAAACGAATCCACTGTTTAGATTTAGCAGCATGAAAACATGTTACTCATTCAATAATTTTGTTACGATTTGGACAAACTCTGTGCTTTGATTAGTAAGGAATAAGGAGTAAAATGGTAAACATCTGCTCTAGTGAAAGTCATAATTGCTAGACATAATTTGATATCCATGTCTTTTGCGTAAATTACCCGAACTAACATAGTATAGCACTTAAGTTTATATCCGATTAAGTACATCGGAATACCAACTAGGATTTCAAATCAATATAGATTTCGAATTGGAGAGCTAAGTGGATGCTCATGTTAATGTCAATGTAACCACTTAATATGTTCATCCACTAATAAGCTCTTTAATTGTGACATAAGATAAGGACTTATGCTTCATTTCCCTTCGGAATCTGAACATCATTCTGTTGGTAAATTGAACCTTCCATAACTCATTTTCTCATCCTCATGATTGTAAAAGTTACTAGTTTTTTATGAGCTCTTTATAACACCTCTTTCTCGGAACATTGCTTATGCTTTTTGTCCGAAATTCAGAAGGTAGTGCCTTACTAGAAGTAATTTTAATAGGAACTGCTTTTTGTTAAGATGTCTTTCAAAAATAAAGAGTGTAAAAGGGGTTTTTAATTGCTTTTGGTATTGCTAGTGCAATACGGAGCAACACTCAAATGTCGCCTAAATTTAAAAAATCAAAGCTAGTTCTGAAAAATCAAAGCTCGTCTTCTTCGGTGCCCATTACACTATTTTTTTGCTCAACAAAGCAACTAATTTATAAGACGACATTAAGTGTCAGGCATTCTCTATGTTAAAAATGAGCTAGGTCTGAAATATTTTTAAATAATCATTGCATTGCAAAACTTATCACTAAAATGACGACCACTTCTAAGTATTTTCTTGGTTTATTTGAAGACACAAGACATAGCAACACAATTATAGGAGACAAAGGCTTTTTTAGGCAAATTTTTAATATACCCTGGCCCCTATCCTTGTTGAAGTCACATATCAATTCTGAAGAGTTTCGGCACCAAACGCCCATATAATATACAAATCAGAACGCCATCTACATTTAAGAGTTACAAAGTCAGATTTAACTATTGCTCGTGTTTTCAAAGAATAAATTGGGTTATTAGTAATTATCCAAAAACTCTCTTGAGACAACAACAATATCCAACGCAACAAAAACACCTCACAAAGAAAACTCTAGTTTATCTTTTCATTAAAAACATGATCTTTAAACTATCATTCCATTTTTATTATTTATTCATTCGTTTTCTTTATTAACTGTTTTGGCTGTGTTGGATCTTTCTGCGGTCTGAACGGAGTTGGTGAATATTATGCAATAAACATTAATTATTGGAAATAACTTCCTAGATTCAAAACCAATTGTTTGGCAGATAATGGTTCCAAAAAGTAAATTGTTTTAATAAATAAATGACTTTTAACTGCCCACGTCACCAAACATCCAACTTCACGGAACACTTTTTCAAAGAAACTATTCATTTCGAATCTCCTAACTTTTAACTCCACTATCAAAGGCTCCTTCCACCATTTCTTTTCCTTTCAAACACAGCCAACAATTAACGACCCCCACTTAATTGAGAGCAATTCTCACTCCCTTCCACGCGGAACCATTATTTACATGGCTGGCCCATTACAACCGCTGAACACAGGAGCATGAGGTGGCGTCTACAAATGTCAGAGTTCACACGTTTTGCAGGGGCGGCGGCGGATTCTTAGCTTGGGGCGGTGTTTACTGAGGTGATCAAATAAAATAAATATAGCTATCGCGATGCAACCACCACTCGATAAAATAAAAAGAAACAGCCTTAAGGTTAAGAGAGAAGTTATTAGAGAAAGAAACTTTTTGGAAGTGGTTTTTCCCCTTTCTGCTGCTTCATACCCGGGAGCTGTACTTTCGGAGTGTTTACTGAAGTAATTGCTATTGTAGGCTAGTGTGTATTTTGTTTTGTGTGGGAAGTGGGCCAATATTAATATTCCTATGGGGTATTATTTCTTGGAGATGCTTTTATAAGCGCATTGTGGAACTGGAAATATGTATATAATACAATACTGTTAAATGATCAGTTAAACTTTTCTATTGTTTAAATACAAAATTAAAGTCGGTATTATTTCAAATATGGAAAAGTATGTGTGTGTTGGATACGTGTTAGAATTAAATATATGTATTAATGTAATAGGTAAAGTAAAACTTGAAATACAAAATAATAAAATAATAATTTAATGCGGTAAAAAGTTGGAAAATATATTAAATAAACACCAAAAATATTACGTGTATATCACATTATGTACTTACACATTATGTTATCACATTATGTCTTACTATTATACATTTGTTATATTTATATTTTAATCATATTATTAGTATGTCCTAAAATAAAAATTGTTAATCACACGAGTTTAAATAATTTTGATTATGAGAACTTAGCTCTTTTTTTTTTAGAACGTAAACTAAATTTTAATGGATAAATGATTACTTTTATATAATTTACAGAATTTAATGAAAGTTTCTTCAAAATTATTTAAACTTTTAATGAAATGAAAAAAATATATTAAAATGGCTATAGTTATTGTAGAACTTCTGTGGAAAAAAATATTAGGATTATTAAGAAAAGGGAATACAATTAACAAATATTAAGAGAGATGACAAGAGAGATATTTTGTTTTAAAAAATTTAGCAATTAAAAGTAATATTGATAGATTCGATTTCATTAACTATACTCTCACTCTCTCTTTTTCACTCTCTCTCTCTTCTTTCTCTCTCTCTCTCTCTCTTTCGCCCCCTCTCTCTTTTTCATCTACTTTGCTCTTCCTTTCTCCTGATATCCTGAAAAATAAATAATATAACCCATAAAAACAAAGTATTTAACGTAAGTCCATTATATACATTGCATTTTATATTCATTAATATAGCGTCATTTCTGTTGCCAGCGTGTGCTTGGTGTTGGCATCTAATTTTAAATATTAAAAACATATATATCAGAAAAATATACGGTAAACTACTTTTCAAAATTTATTCATTAATAATGAATGTGAATTTATACACTCACATCCAAATATCTTTTATTTATTCTTATTAAAACAATTTTATTTATTTATTTATTTATTTATTTATTTATTTATTTATTTATTTATTTATTTATTTATTTATTTATTTATTTATTTATTTATTTATTTATTTATTTATTTATTTATTTATTTATTTATTTATTTATTTATTTATTTATTTATTTATTTATTTATTTATTTATTTATTTATTTATTTATTTATTAAAACAATTTTGGCAACAGGAAAGAGTTTCTTCAACGATCAGTTAAATGCTATTTCATCGGGATTGGATGATGGAAAGTTGGTTTAATAGTATTCTGTAAAAGCGATCTTTTAGTGACAGTGACAGTTGTCAAAATTTGATAGAATGCATTGTCATCGACAGCGACTTTATCTACCAAGATTCAGCCCCATTGGATGACACCATGGGGGTTAATTAGGCCTCCGCAGATTTACCCGCCATCGACATACACACATACACAAAAAATCGAAGTTAATGTAAAGGATTTAAAAATACACGGGCAAAGAAGTGAAATGAATTAAAAAATTATCACGAGAAAATTATCATATTGAGTGATATGCGGTAATATAGGTTTCTATAAATGGTAGAAACGCGACTACTTGAAAGTCTTAAATTCTGTATATTAATTTCGATTTTAAATCCTTGATTATAGAGGATAGATTGATGGAAGGTCAAATTAATTATCGTCACCCAATCGAGTTCAAACTTGGCACATAAACTCGTTATCGATGACATTGCATTCTATCAAGGTTTGTAAGGGAAAAAAGTAAGTAAACGACACGGAATCGAGGTTTTGATTTTTTCAGAAGTAGTAAAATATTATGAAAATTCATTTTGATCACAAAATCGCTTATGTAAGGTACATTTACACATGAGAGTTTGAGATGCATATAAAATATTTATAGATAAATTCTTTGTTTTTTGGTTCAATTTTCATGAAAATCAATTGCATTAATAAAATTCAGCATGTATCACTTTGTTGATTGGAGTCTGTAAAGTCTGTTGACCACTTCTCGCGAAGATTTTATCCGGGAAACGTGTGTAAGCCAAGAAAGTATTGTTGCTTTGGTGGGTTCGAAAGATTTGAAGCCAAAGCAGATTAAAACTTGCAGAGATTTATTCCAATATAACTCTTCACAGATTCCTTTACAACTCCAGAACTTCTCGTTCTAGTAGACTTAATACAGCTGTATACACAACAATAGAGCACAAACAGCAGTTAAACTTGACACACAACTGCTAAATCGCCGCAAAAGACAATGCAATACAGTTCGCTGTAGAACTACTCGGAATGTTCACTGATACTCAGTAATTCCAGTCAACTAAGTGACTAACCAATTCCAGTTTGGCGACATTTGGCGATTTCTCACTAAATTTGGAGACAAAAATTAGTCGCCAAAACCGTCGCCAACCTCGCCAATTTGGCGAGATTTCCATTACCATAATGTTAAATGCCCTGCTCCTTGTAAAACTCGCTTGTACATAAATTTTCCTATTTACAAAATTAACACTACGAAATATTTACAAATATACAAAAATTCGTAACAGTATATTGTATCAAGTGCACAATGCAAATACTGAAGTACACGTAGAGAAAACTGAATTAATGACTTAACATACTCCAAGCTATGTTACAAAGAGGACATACGTCAAATTAATTCTTGTTCATAATAAAACTAGTACTGTAACTATAATTTCCAAAAATTCATAAATTTTTTTTTTTTTTTTTAATTTTATTTGGACTAAACTTTCTATTCAACACTGCATATTTTAAACATTTTACTGTTCACTTATAAACATTTCAACGATTTTAAACAGTAAAAGAAAGTTAATTTACTATTGATCATAGGATAAAGTCACAAAAAAGAATGTTTTGTTGGAGTTTTATAGCGCTCTCTAACTCACATCATTACATTTCTTTTTCTGCCAGTCAAATTTATAATTTATGTAAATTAAATTCAAAATGCAAAATTTCATTTTAGTTAAAATAGAAACAGAAAAATCATTAAAAAGCTATTCAAAGAAAAAAAATATGTGTGTATTTTAATTTTCAGTGTTCCTAATTTGAGTTTTTTTTTTTTTTTTTTCCTAATACAAATTCCTAATTTTAGATAGTGCATAACGTTGTGAATGTGTCTCACAAAACAATTAAATTTGGCCTTGGAAAAAAAATGTGTGATACAATTGTTATTTCTTGATAATCTAATATTAGGGTACAAATTTAGATTTGTCTAAAATAAAATGGAGAAAGCAGCTGCAACATATTAAAAGGATGCCTTTATATCAACAAACTTTTTTTCGATAACTTTGTTGTTGCATTTCTTTCAACTATCTTATTGTTTGCATGTATAACCGAATAAACAACTAATACCATGCATAACTAAAGAAATATATTTTTTCCATTAAGGGTAAGTATTTCGTAATTGGTACACATTGTTTCTCACAATAGTAGGTATAAATATGTTTTCCCTCTGAGGGTCATGGGCGTATATATACGTCCTTTGATCCCCAGTTTTTCCAGCAATACACAACATTTTTAAATTTATAAATAAAATGTAAAATAATTTTTTTTTTTAATATTTTTATTAGGATAATAGTTTAAAACCCATTTAAAACAAAATAAATAAAAATATATATATTTGAATCAGAAATATAATTAAAAAATTATTGCAGGGAAAAAAACTGTACAATTTCATCCATTTCCTGGACGCTCAGAGGGTGAGTCATTTGAAATCATAATAATGTGCATGAAATATACATTCTTGTACCTTAAATACTGTCTTTATATGTTGATAATTATAATCCAATATTTAGTTCATAAAAAATAACGTCCTGGATATCAGAAATTTTCCCGGTAAATGTAAAATGTCTTAGCTTTTGATCAAATAAAATATTTACTAATTTACTATTGAATGGAGAATTACTAATTAAAAAGTTGTTCATGCCCTACATACAGAAACTATTATAATTAATAATTGATAATGTCAACTCTGTTAGTGGACGTCATTCTCTAGGGTGTCTTATACAATAAAAATCTATTATAATTGGTCACTTTCGTCTAATTAATACTAACACTAACTTGGTTATTACTAACACTAACTTGGTACAATTAATTTAAACCAACATTATTAAATTGCATTGTAAACATGTATTCAGTGATTTTGGTGGACAGGGAGCAATCAGTTCCACTCTCAGGCGAGAAAAAATTATTATTAAGCTATATCTTGATTTAGAAAAAAAAAATCCTTTAGTTTTCAATGTTTAAACCTCCATATTTACACAGCTAACCGTTAGTACTTTTGTTCAGTAAAGGCTGAATCCAAATGCTGAAATTGTGCGTTTGTACGTGTCTTTTGTACACAGACCTGTATGAATACTAGGGCGTATCGAAAAAATCGAAGTTTCTCAAATCTCTTAGCGGTAGTGCGGAAAATTTGTGGACACTCATAAGTAATAAGTGTGTGAAATGTTAAAACTCTGGGTTAATATCTTCTGTCGCCTCAATAGCCCCAAAGTTCCGAAAATTGGGCTAAAAGTGTTTAAAATTCAAAAATTCCTAAAAATTCCCATATTTCGTTTAACGATTGGGGGTAGTGGTTAAATGTTAGTATTGTTTAACAACAACAACTATATTTTTTTTTTAAATTATAGGTTAATATCTTCTGTCGCCTCAGTGAACCGGAAATTCCGAAAATTTGAATAAAAAGGAATACAATTCAATATTTAATCAGCAGTCGCAGATTTCGTTGATCGTTTTGAGGTAGCGCGTAATAAAAATTACTTTTTTCAACAACAAAAAGTATGCAAGAATTATTGGTTAATATCTTCTACCACACTGGGTTTGGCGTACTGTCAGAAAAGTAAAGTGGAACACCCTATTTTCACCCCGAGAAACAAATCGGAGCGACCAATAAATCAAGTGATCATTTTCATTTGTTTAGTATTTAGTCTAACTCTAGAATATTTTCTTTCAATTAGTTTCGATCTTCATATCAAACATATATGCAGCAATGTAGTCGTTTCTCTTTAAGAATTTTTTTTACTCGTAGCTTAGTGTCCTAGTCATTTGTTAGTAAAAGATATTGGTAAATATTAATAATGCAAGAATCATCGCATTCAAAGTTTTCAATTCGACAAATCTGCAATGCCCTATTTTTGGAACACCGAAGGATTTTTCAAGCATGCATAAGATGTTGCGCTTATGAGAGATGTCGTATTGGTAATGAAACTGATGGAAATAAAGAACCATGCTTCTCTGTTATTGCAGAAACTGTTGCTTTGAAAATTGAAAGTTTATACGTCGATTCATCCATTCTTTCTGTTTCACATAAGCGTGTTTGTGATATGATACACGCTTACCAGAAAAAATATCGCTCTATCATGAAAAATATAAAACGTGTGGGAAGAAGCAAGACTGCTATTGAAAATGTTGAGAACTTTAAAACAGAAGCAAAGAAACTATTCGACATATCTTCCTGTAAATGCGCTATTTTTAAAGAGTGTATCTGTCCAAAAGAGAGCAAAGTTCCGCCAAATGAGCAGGCGTTCCTCAAAGACCAAAGAACGGAAAGAAAAATGTTCATTGGAAATGTTGATGTACCCGAAACAAAACGACTTCAGAAACGTCAAATGCGAGTACAACAAAATGCTGTGCAAAGTAAAAAAAAAAAAAGGTGTCTCCTGCATCTGTTTCAAGCTTTACTCTGGAAAATGAAGATATGATGGAGGTGGAGGCGGAGGTGGATACCAAAGACGCGCCCTACACACCGTTTCTTCAGAAGGATTCAAGGAGTCTTCAGATGCGTGTAAAATTGGGCAACACATTTATTGTCAGTCAAAGATATGGTGTTTCTAACAGAGCCAGCTGCTATTGCATCGAGTGTTATGAAAGATTTGGGTTTAATATCGGAATCGAGTTCCAGTCTCGTCAAAGACAAAAACAAAGTATAGAGGGAAAAATCAAGAGTTTAGAAGCAAATAGTATCAAAATTAAATGAAAATCGTTCCAATCTATCTGGCCTTTATTTTGATGGCCGGCATGACAAAACTTTAACATCAGAAACACTCGAGGGAAAGCAGTTCCAAAGAACAATTGTAGAAGCGCATTACTGTATTGTATCGGAGCCTGGTTCTTCGTACGTGGAGCATGTTACACCTGAAAGTGGATGTAGTCTTCATGTATCGAACAGCATTTACGAATACGTAACAAGTACTTTTTTGAATGATTTTAACAAGCTCACAGTTGTCGGGTGTGACGGCACTGGGTGAACACAGGAATGTTTACTGGTGTAATTCGCAGGCTTGAAATGAAACTTAAGAGACCACTCCAATGGATTGTCTGCTTACTTCATTTCAATGAGTTGCCATTACAACACTTATTCCAGTCAATAGACGGCAAGTCTTCTGCCCCTTCATCTTACACTGGAAACATTGGACGAAAACTTAAAAGATGTGAAAAACTTTCAGTCGTTGCTTTTAATAATATTAAATGCGAGTTGCCACACATTGATTGATTACTCAGTTCAGATCAGAAATATTTATTCGACATTTACCCTGCCATTAGTTCTGGCATTTGTAGTTTAGATCTAGCTAACCGAGAACCAGGAACGTTGAATTTGTCCCGTTGGCTAACGGTAAGTGTGACGTGTATTTTTTTTTTTTTTTTTTTTTTTTTTTTTTTTTTTTGAAATTTAGCCTTTTATTTTCCAAAATTTGGTGTTGCTGAGGTAGCAGAAGATATTAACTTATAATTATAAAAAAAATTACAGTTGTTGTTGTCAAAAATAATAACTAGTAAGCACCATTCTTAAACTTACAGCGAAATCTGGAATTTTTTATGAATTTTTGAATTTTAATCATTTTTAGCCCAAATTTCGGAACTTTCGAGCTATTGAGGCGACAGAAGATATTAACCCAGAGTTTTAAAATTTCACACACGTATTAGTGATGGGTGTCCGCAAATTTTCCGCACTACCGCTAAAAGATTTGAAAAATTTCGATTTTTTTCGATACGCCCTAATGAATACCCATTAACATTTGAACGGTTTTTTTAGTTACCTAACCTTCAGGAGGCCGTCACTGTTAAATAATAGTCTGTTTCTTATTTAAAAGTGTGATTAATCATTAAAGAAAACAAAATATACAATTGATTTTTTTATTTATTCCTAAGCATCTCATAAATAGATCAATCAAAATACTCAGCCAAGAACTAATCATAGTGTTATGTAGTTGATTTTTCTTCTTGTATGTTTTAAAAATTAAATCAGACATTTTCAAATATTTTCATTTATATGTCGTATTGATTGGTTTCCAAGCAGCTTCCAGTAAACTGTATATCTAGGACACATCCAACGCAACAAAATTGTTAAAAAAAAACTTAATATTAGTACTTGTAAAATCTTTTAATTTAAATTTTCCGAAAGAAAAATGGCAACTCCATTTAATTCGTTTTACTGCATTCGCAAGTTATTTGATTTGTAATGTTTCGGTCGGCCAGAAGGATGGATATAGGAAAATTGATTATGTAAATTTTCCTGTGTTTCCTCTTTGTTTATCTTAAGTTGAAAAGATAAATAAGTCGTCTGTTTCCAATAAGTTCTCAGATAAAAAAATTTCGTTGGAAACATTTTGTTTTTTAAAATCTTGAACGGTTCAAAACACAGTTAGAATACAAACACAACTCAAAATACAAGAACAAAACACAGGCAACTTACAAAATACATTTTTGGTTTTTCTGAAAATTGTCAAATGTCTTTAGGTAACAAAAAATATTTGGCAATTATTTACCGAAGTAAAATTTTCATAATAACCTGACTATTTGTAGACCAATGGCGGATCCAGCCAGGGGGCGCGGGGGGCGCGAGCCCCCTCCTCAGGTGGAGTCTTTTTTTTTTACAATTTACAGAAATAAATAATAATAATAAAAATATTTTTTTTTCCCAAGTGTTTTTCAATAAGTTCACGCAACAATTATATTTTAACCTTCATCTAATTTCCGAAAAAAGTAAAAAAAGAGCTTATTTTTGTACCAAGGTTCTATTTATAGCCTTCTCTCTTCCCATTCAAACGGATGTTGGAAGACTGTACAAGTATTCAAACCTCCACCCTCTTGACCTTGAAGATATCTTGGACACCTGATACCCGATTCCTTTTCTATCGAGTGGGAGGAAGAGATTTTGACTCACATGCGTAATGTCCAACGCCAACCAGGGGGAAA
Organism: Linyphia triangularis; assembly: GCA_963978545.1. NCBI lineage: Eukaryota > Metazoa > Arthropoda > Arachnida > Araneae > Linyphiidae > Linyphia > Linyphia triangularis. Next base: position 72,147,745 of record OZ021725.1, on the reverse strand, counting down.
AAAATAATGAGAGGTTGACTATTTGGCTTACCCCCTGAAATGACCACCCCCATTCAACTAGACGTGATAATAGGCTAAAACTTTTGAAAGAAATGAAGAGGAAGGTTATTTATTAACTGCATAAGAACTCGTCCAGCTTTAATTTCTGCTTCGGCTTGTAAATAAGCGTCATATTTGAATTTCGATTAACAATCCTCTCTTGCACCACACTGGAAAGGTATGCCAATTGGGTTTTTTTTACATAAAATAGACTTATAAACAATTTTGTAAGAAGTATTATCTGTGTAAAGTAGCACTACCCCAGTAGCAGAAATAATTATTAAAAAAAATATTGATTTCAAACCCTGTACGAAATTAAACGAATGAATTAACAAAATAAATGTGTATGTTTTTTACGATAATTTGAAAAGTTTTGTACAAATATTCACCTGGACATATTTTCAATTTTTTTTTTTTTTTTTTTTTTTTCGTTATTGCAGAAGTAATGCAAGAAGTATTGCACTTTATAAGTAATTATAACGCTTACGGCATAATATATATACATACTTTTAGAGAAGGCTAAGATTACTCTAATTTTATTCTTCCAAAACATATTTTTTATGAAACTTCTGATTCTTGTTCATGAGTATCGTGAAAGAAGTAAAATGATATTGCAACTCAAAATGAAGTTCTTAAATTTTTTTAAGTACAATGATCCTCCTACAATCTCTCTCTTCCAGTTATAATTGAAGAATTGGAACAAAATATTTCAGTATGCGATGTTTTTTTAATTTGTCACGGATTGATATAATTTACCTATTTTATTTTCATTATTTAAAAAAAATTCCCAGTTTGGCGATTATCCTAAAAAAACGCTGCTGAAACGGTGAAAATTGTGATATATTTTTCAATAAACACTGCATTATCCTTTCTTTTAAGTGCAACAGAGCTGAAACAGTCGTTGATGGGAGTTCGCATTATCTCATTTCTACGGAGGTGGGAAGGATTAGAACACCTTTAAAGGCATTTTTATAGCGATTTTAATCAAAATCGTTAAAACCATTTTTTGGTAATCGCTGAAAAACATAATTTTTTCAAAATCAGCTACTTAATGCACATGTGCAATTTTGATGAAAACCATAACGCCAGGTCCCATGGCCATCAATAACCTGTGCATGAAAATGGAACATCGCAGGTCAATCCGTTTTTGGAGTTATGCTGATAACTAACAGGCACAAACATTTTTTGTGAACTCATCACGTCCCAAAACGTGTAGAAATGCAATAAAATCGATTTTTTTTTTTACCGAATTCAATACTTTTATACCATACGGGTAATTGAAAGTACAAAAAAATATGGATGTATAAAATCGCACCAAATATATGTATTAGTGCTGGTAAAATAGTACCCAAGACCATAAGAAAAAGAAAAAAATTGGTTCATTGATCAAACTTGGCAAAAATGTTCTATATTTGTCATGAAAATGAATATTCAAATGAGTCCATAAAAATATCTAGCAAAGAAGGGAATTTGGGGGGGGGGGGGTTCAGGGTGTTTTTTGGCTGAAAAATTAATTTTGGAGCAATCTAGGCATGTGACACATGTTTTTAGAGTACTTTTTTTTATACTGAATCGAATGAAAAAAAGCAAAACGATATAACTATTCTAAAAAAAGTTACAGTTCTTTTTTATAAACGAAAATACATGTAAAATCCAAGGAAAGGTAAAATACGACATTAAAAAATAAAAAATTGGTCCGTTCATGAAACTTTGCAAAAACGTTTTATTTGTCATGAGTATAAAGAAACAAAGGAGTTCATAAAAATATCTAGGCTAGAAGGATGTTTTTTGAGGAGTGGGAGGGGGGGGGGGGAGGTTTTTTTTGTTTTGTTTTTAAATTGAAAAGTAATTTTGGTATAACATGGGCATTTCACCTTACGCTAAGATAGCGAGTCAGAAATGTGACGAAAAAGGGGGGGGGGGGATCAATCAATGGATACGGATTATCTTGAAGTATATTTCTAGAACACTGCATAGATTTTTTTTTCCCAAACTTTTTTAAAATATTTGATTTTATCCTGGCTAAGGCACAGGTGTTGCGCCCCCCCCCCCCCCTCCTCAGGAAAATCCTAGATCCGCCACTGTTGTAGACATATGCGTTATGTGATCAGATATGCTCTTTTTTATCAACTGAGACTCTTTGCAGCAATATTAGAAAAACAACCACCCATAATTTCCTCTGAATTGCATAAAACTATTTTTATAATAATTTCTGGATAAGAAATCTTTAAACAGTTATTGCTTAATGTATTATTTAACAGAAAATAATATTGAACATCAATCTATGAGTTAAGAGTCAGTAATCAAACTATAAAGTAACCCAAAGCAGTGTAGATTTGAAAGTATCCTCCAGAAACCAACTAAACGACGCTTATAACACTCTTCACAGTAATTACACTGTAATTATTATGCATTAGTAGTGTGGCACAAAGTTGCCTCAAACAAAGTATTTATTGCAAAAAAAGAAGACAACCCCTTCTCTTTAAAATAACACTTAACATTTTACTTTGTCTTTGATACTAAACAACATTTCTCTTAATTTTCCCCTAATAATACTTTTCTTCTCTTTAGAGGTGCTTCTCAAATAGTTATTATACAATATTCTGTACGTTAATTTATGCTAGTCTGGACCTTCAGTATTAGCATCAAAGTAATATTAGACATAAAAAAAATTACTGTATTCCTTAAAACTAGATTCAATATAGTATTTTATTCCACTTAACCCCCTTAGAAAAATTCTTGTTAAGCATTTGAGAGCCAATTACCTATTATGGAGCTACTTGATCACATGAAAATAACATACAGGGTGTATAATAAATGACTTATCCCTTTTACATTTTTAAAGGTGAATAAATAAAATACGATTTTAGGTAGGAATGTACGGTGTATTTCATTGGTACTAGAATAGCAATGAGTTTTGGAAAATACAAAAGTTTGCCAATTAGTTTTTATATCAGAATCATGTGTTTATTATTTAAGTTGAACATGGAGCAGTCATTTATTGGACACTCTGCAGTTAAGAATTAAAAGCAAGTCTTCCCAGTTAATAACTACCAAACTTAACAGTAGATGGCAGTACCTTAAAGAACAATAATATTTCACGGGAGTTTTCGTTTTTAGAAAATTTAATAATAATTATTACAGAAATATTTTAAAATCAGAAGCAAAGCCAAAACAAACAAAAAAATAATAGACATTGCAATGGTATTCTCCAAATTCAAAAATAAAAATCTCCTTTGTTAAACGAATTTATTTACTATTTTGCAGGAGGCAAAAATGTTTCACTTTGGGGTGATAACCAAATTCAAAGTAAATGAAAAAAAAAAAATGTAAAATAATCACACTAGTGTTTTATAATTATACTAGTAATTTTATTGAGCTTCAAAATAATGCGAACGGTACAAGTGAGTAGCTCTTCGGCTTGCAAATAATTATTTCTTTTACTACAAATGTATTTGAATCATAAGCAATTTCTCATTGGTTGGAGAAATAAATTTACACCCTTCATAAAAATTTACCTTTCATAAACCCTTTTTAAAAATATGCGAATTTTACTATATGGATTTAAAGTCACATGAAACAGACAGGACGCCGTTTACGATTATGTGGAATTTCTTCTCTGCATATTAATTACATCAAGAGACTTGAAAAAAATACCTTGAATATATTCTAAATAAATATAACTATTAAAAAACAAGGGATGTGGAATATTACACAACTTTGGTTTACACTTAATACTGGCCACTACATTTAAATTTGCCATGGATTAGTATACCGTTTTCATATTTTCATTAATTTATATAAAAATTTTATTAAAAAATGGCTAGGTAGGTGATATTTTTTGACAATCAATGTCCAAAAAAAACCCACCAAAATGGCGAAGTTGACGAATATCTTTTTCAATAAATATTGCATTATTTTTTATGAGTGAAACAAACTTTGATGGGTGATGCTCAAGGGAAGAGAATTCTGTGTTAAAGATGTTTTCCAATTTGTGTTTCATTTTTCAATTATTTACGCCTTTGTCGCATTTCTATAGAATTTTAGGAGGTGGGGATGTTTAGACCCTTTAAAAGGCTTTAATTACCACAGCGATTTTGATGAAAACCGGTGGGGAGGGGGGCTGCAATTGTTAAAAAACATAATTTTTAAAGGCAGCTCCCTTGTACGCATGCTCAATTTTGACGAAAACTTTAATGATAGATCAAATGGTCACCATTAACCTGTATTTAAAAGTTGAACATCATCGGTCAATCCGTTCGGAGAGTATAGTAACCACGGACACACGCAGACGTTTTTTCTGGATCACCATTTTGAACTCAACTCGTTCCAAACGTGTTGAAATACAAAAAAAAAAAATTACCCACTGCCAAAATTACCCAAATTACCCTGTTTTTAACACATGGGTAATTGAAAGAAAAATTGGTCACTGTGTAAAAATTTGATTGAAGATTATGGATTTGTTTTCAAAAACCAGGGGAATGCAAATGCATTTTTTTGACCTTGCCTGGCGGTACCTATGATTTTTTTGTTGATAATAGTCCATGTTATATTTCTTTTTTCCTGTAAATTTCATAACTTTTCTATTTTTTCTTCTTTCTTTTTTTAAAAATCAGGCATGCACGAGTGTTTCTTTTTTTACCCTGCCTGACAGTGTTCTTGATTTCATTGCTAATAGCGATGTGGACTACTTTGACTAATGAGGAAACATGGAATTTTTAAGAAAATTCCGGTGAGGATGGAATTGTTAAAGAACTCCAGAACAGACCGACTAGAATTTTTTTAAATCGTTAAATCCGTTTTTTAGTGACTGCTTAAAAACCTAAATTTTCAATGGCAGGTACATTCTGTGCATACGCCCAATCGTGACGAAAACCTTATTGCCACGTCTCATAGGTACTACTGAATTGCACACCGAATTTCAACATCGTAGCACAATAAGTTTAAAAGCTATGCATGCCGTTTACAGACACACAGACAGATTATTAATGTAGTCAAATTTAGTCAAATTCCAAATACTTGGATTCAGGTCCTTCTAAAACATCGAACTCATCTAGAAACAGTCCGGCTTATTTATTATTATTATTATTATTATTATTATTTTCAATATAGAAAATTCGAAATAAAGTGTGTCTTAACTTCTATCTGCTTAGGTTCAAATACAGATATCAGATTAAAACTATAAAATACTCACTGGCAAGTTCTAAGCACACACAAAATTGTGAACAAAACCAAAGTTCAGTTTTTTCTATTCAGCCATTGGAAGTAGTATAGCTTTTTTGGCTTCAAATACAGATATCTGGTTAGAATTAAAATATTCGGTGGCAAGTTTTTCCTTAAACTCGTCGCCTTGATGGCATTTTTATTCATAAAAAATTCTAAACGGGTAGGATTTGTGTCCAATGTCGTCAATTTCTACAAAAGATAGTTTATGTCATTATATATTATCAAATTGTGCATCTGGTCCCAATATAATCATAATAAATCGTGTGAAGAAGTTTTTTAGTGACACTTTCATCAATTTCCAATTAATAAATTGGGAAGCACATAGTAACGTATGTTTTTGTAATAGAATAAAAAGGCTAGTGTTCTCCCTCGACTTACTAGACTTGTACCCGGAATAATAATATATGGTATTTGTAGGAGGAGGTAAATGAAAAATGACGAAAATTGGAGACACTGCCGTTTGCTTAGGAAGTCAGTCCAATCTACAAACAACAGAAAGGAAACATCCAAAAAAATTTTGATTACTTTTCATAAACTGCGACTTAAATAAGTGGTAAACTACTGTGCATTAAGGTTATGTAACTTCACCTTGGAAGATATGTGGGTGTTCAGTAGTTTCACGTGTTATGTAGGTATCAATGACAATAATGATGCAACGGCAAACTTGCAGATTTTCTGTGGAAGCCTTGTGTACAGATTTCTGGACTAGAAGATAGTGACTTGTGAAATTATATTGATTCATTTGGTATTATTGTGTGGAGTATTTTGGGTATTTCGTGGCATTCTTTGGACTAGTGAATATCGATGAAGAACGAGATTTTGCAAACTTCCATTAAATTCGTATTTAAAATAGACTTATAATTATTTTATTTTACACAAAAATTCACTCATAAATTTAATAATTGAATAGTAGCTAATTTATTTTCTAAATATTTTGGCGATATAATAGTTATTTAATATGTAATACCCCTAAAAATTATGACACTTCACAAAAATACTTTCAGCCAAAAGTTTATTTTGTAAAAAGCACATACAACAAATGACCAGCATTTGTTTTCTAATTGGCAACAGACATTTCAAAATAAATACGTAATAGTAAAAGTAACTTAATTATCTGGAGAAAAAAATCCAGCAGTAAATGCACAACAGTGGAATAATAAATAAGGTGGGTTTTCGCATTCTCGTAATACTGAAAATATATAACATTCACATAAATTTTCAAAGACAGCAGAATTAAACCATAAATAAGCTTTCTTCTAAATTAAACACAAATCGACAGAGTATTTAAAAAACATTTTTAAAGTAAAAAAGAAACTCAATTTATCAAAAACGTTATTAACAGGGATTTTTAGTACAAAATTATGAACCATAAGATGAACGACACATGGCAAGAAATTAACCTCGATTTCATAAATAATGCTAAAGCTATGATATGTTTAGATTTTTTTTATATAATTGCATTGCTGCTGATGTGCCACTTCATTAAACTTAATTTAGCAATCGCAAAATGCATCTTAGAGAATAATTTTCATATTACTCTAGAAAAACCGCACTACACTAAATTTGTTTTTTAAAAGAAGCTCCTCTGGATATATCAAAATTAAAGAAAAAAACAACTCCTTCAATCCATCATTTCCATCAACTTCTTCCAACAATCTTTCCCTAGCAAACCTCATTCAGTTCAACGCCACTATTCTTCTTGTTGGAGTACTTCTTATTCGGATTCTTGGTGAGCCATACTTCGTTGAGTCGGTTGAAGAGCTGAAGAGGAGGATCGTACCAGTTGAGATAGTAGTGGTCCTTGGAGACGCCCTCTTCCTTCAGGGTTAGATCTGCTAACTTTTGGGCTTCAGCAACCCACTGGGATTCGGTGGGACGACCGCCGAAACTCCTGCAAGGGGAAAAAGTCGTTTAATTTAAAAGTTGTCTGTAATGGTAGCAACCAAAATTGTGCAGAATAAAAAAGGAAGACAGCCAACACTCATTATGTAATTCAGATGTTTATAGCCTCCGAAGATATATGGCATTTTTAATACGACAACTGCGAAGCAGCACCGCCGAGCAAGAAAACGAGCCAGCAACCGGGCCTCCACACTCATGGTGTAAAATGGATTGAACCTAGTTTTAGTATGTCTGTTTTCCAAATGCATGTGGTTAAAGCTCTGGACTCGCATGACATGTGCTAGGTTCGAATCCAGGGTCAGACATGGATGTTCGTTTTGGTTCGTAATTCATGTTACGCTGTATGTAGCGGCCTGATTATCCATTATTAAGCATAAAAATAGGTCGTTGAACGTACAAAACCAACCCAAAATGCATAGCCACTTAAACACCACCACAAACTAACTTTTCGACTTCTAACTACTACTCAAACTTATCTTAATTGTTATGTTTATTCCTTACGATCGTTACATTAGCTATAAACTTCAGCTTTTGATGTTGGAATGTGGAACATAAATTTCACATTGGTCGTTTATCGCATTTATAGAAAGTCTCAAACTTATCCCTACTTATAAAGCCTGTCTCAAACTTTCCAAATTAGACGGTATTTTTAAACTTTTACTCCAAATCCAGCACTATAATAATATATCAACTTTACACTTTTGAAGAAGGTAACTAAATATTTTCTACGGCTATAAATATTTCTAATATTTGTCTTAACTGCCAACAATCTCTGACATTTTTTCGGTAAATTTTTAATATTTTTTTTTTTTTTTTTTTTTTTTCAACTTTTCGTAACAATTGTAAATAAAATATAACTAAAGATTGAATAATTAATATTTGTAACAAAATAAAACATTTTTGTATGATGTTCCGTACCTCACAAGATATCTTTTCGCAGGTTCTCTTTCAAAGAAGAGATCAACATTAGTTGGAATAGGGTACAAATCGTGCTTCAATTCTTTTGGGACTAACATGGACATAGTGTAGGAGGGTTCACAGAACGAATCATCTTTGCATGGGATGACTTTAGTCCTCGTAGGAGTAGTACTGTTTATGAATTCGCCTGGAAAATAAATTAAAATATTATACAATTGAGCGAATACGTGCAGTAAAATCATTTTGTTTTAAACACTTTTAAATTACAATTGTCAAAAAATCAAGTGTAAACTTTTAAGTTCAATAAACGTTAAAACAAAGTTTATTAATTAGAGTAAAAACTTTGAACTTGAAGCTGAACAAAATGCATTTCCTTATTTAAAGTTTATACAGAAAGAAAATATTGTTTATTGTTTCTAGAGGCTAAATTAAAAAAAAAAAAAATTGAAATCACAAACTGATTTAATTAACATAGAACTATAAACATTCAAATTCCATAACGCTCAAATACAAATTTAAACTTTTAGCATTAAAAATATCTTCAAACACATTATTCAACATCTATAACATTCACTTGAAAATTTAAAAACAGTCTTATAAAACATAAAAATATTTAGAATTCACACATTGCTTACATCTCTCCTAGATATACAAAATTAAAGCCCTTTTCAAACATTTGAAATACTGTTTATCAAACAACTATTCATGTCTCACCTTTCAGGTTATCGCCTTGTATATAACGGAAAAGTTTCTTGTACATGTTAATCTGTGCTCTGGAAAGAGATTGTCCACTTTCTTTTGTGCTAACCCATAAAAGGGAAGGATATTGACGCTCCTCATATTCCTATTCAGGATACAATATCAAATAAATATAATGAAAATTATTTTGTATCTTTTTTAAAAAATAACAGCTATATTTAGGAGACATTTTGCTTATTTCAAGTAAAATCGTACAATATTTATAATGTAATGCATTCAGGTGAATAGAGGTAATTGCTATTTTCAAAATTATAAATAAAAAATTGTAATTAAAAAAAAAAAGATGATGATGAAAATAAAAAACAGAATAATATCGTGTGTAATACATATTTTTCTTTTTTTTAAGCGAATTTTGTAAAAAATTTTTAAGACTCTAACTTTTTAAAAAGTAGAACTTAAACATCATTCTGTAAACAGCTTTTTGATTTCTGAAGAAGAAAATGAAAAAAAAAAAAAAAAAATGCATTGTTATAATTATTCCTCTTATACAATTTATTTCTAACTTTGTAATACTATGAAAAGTATAAGTGGTATTAATAAATTCATAAACCAAAATTTGTCTCAAAAATTAATAATTTGAAAACAATATTTATTGAATAAATTCGTAAAACAAAAACTACATGCTAAATAGATTTTATTCGGTATCTACCATAATAACCTAATAGAATCCAAAACATCTTAAATTTAATAATTAGAAATAAATTTGTTTTAGGAACAATTATAAATCTTATTCTAGAGCAAAGTTGTTGTGAAATAATTTAATTTAAAGTTCACTAATAATAAGTCTTCTTGCGACATTTCTATACCAAAGCGCCAAATATTATTCTATCGGTGCAATCATTATCTACGTTATTCAACCACTGTTATTTAATAAGTTTAGATTGGTCGTTGGAACTGATTTCATAAATATTTCACTTTGTTTACTTTTGAAATATGAAACAATAAGATACAACAAAATTCAAATTGGGATTAACATTCATCTGTTTAGTACTCACCCCATATCTAGCCACTACTTCATAATCAATGCATTCCACTCCTCTATGATCGCAGGACCAGCATTGTACAATCTAATTTAATATAAATATAAAATTTTGAATCAATTAAAATTCATAAGAGAACCAAAGCCAATTTTAATTTCGATTTCTTAAGGTACATTATCAAGTTTAAAAAAAATTATAAAATTAATACCAAGATAAAAAATAAATAAAGCATATTTAAATTTTAATTATTTATTTCAAATACTTAAGTTTTATATTAATACTCCGCAAAAAAAAAAAAAACTATTCGAACCATTTGAGATAAATAATGGAGACGAACTTCGCAATGAAGTACGAATGAATTTTGTCGCATACCAAACCTACTTAAAAGTTCACAATTTGGTTGCATGCTCCTCTCTCTATCAGGAAGTAGAGTGAAAAGAAATTTTAAGCCGTAACCTAAAATTCTATTTGTCACATTTATACTCTACGAAAGAACCTACCTACTGCCACAGAGGTGTTTTATTTGTACATTTTTGCGAAAAGCGCTTTGAAAGTTTTACAGTAACGATTACTTCACGGAACTTAGTTTTACAACAAATAACATTGAACCAACTTGATATATAACAATGTTGTATAATACTTTGTCTGACTTATATATAGCAGTATTGACTTATATATACAAGTAGCACAGCAGTATTGGCCAATGTCGGAAAAATGAGGATTTGGAAGATTGGCCAATCCTGGTCGAAACTCGAGCATCGTTTCAAAATGCACGATTTTTTTAAAAAGAAATAAATATTTAAAAAATATCACAAAATATATTTTTTAGCCCTTCGTGCTTTCCTTATAAAAAATATATTTCAATTTTAAAACTGTGCATCAACATTTCAAAACTTCCAATATATTTTATTCAGCATCGGGCGAGATTGGCCCGTAACAATGGCCAGTCTACAACAATCCACATCGGGATTGGCCAATGTCGAGCGATATTGGCCAGCCTATTTGTGTTACTGGGGTTAGTTGAAATATACTACTAACCAATTAGGGTACTCAAAGCATATTGTTCATTGGTAAACGTTTTAAAAGATCGGTAGAAAATGTTATTTACGAAGAATTTAACAAAGTTGTAAAACATTAATCCTTTTAAATGAAATGAAAACTATAACGTTTTACAAAAAGGTTGTTTTTTTTTTTTTTTTTTTTTTTTTTTTTCCCCCAACTTTTTTAATTTTAAATATCTGTTTGAAAGTCAGATTTTTCTGCACAGTGTAAATTGAACCTCTGTTATAAGTAATTGTGTTATAGATGCTCCAGTCTAATGTTTCAATATAATTCCTATTCTCATTTTATAATGTTATTTCACAAATTACACTACTAATATTCAAGCAATGGTATTTTTAATTAAATGTTTTGCACGTCCTTATTATTGCAAATTGTATTTTGATAAATTTCTAGCATATTAATAGAACTAAAAATGAACAAAGTATTTTAATAAAGCCATATCTAATTTGTAAGTATAGCAGAATATCTCTTACTTGTATAGCAATGCAAATCGCTAGTGTTATCCAGGCTTTCATTTTATGTCAACTCCCTAATCCTAAGAAGATTAAGATGATTATTTTCAACTAAATAAATCTAAATAAATTTAGAATATACTGTACACTAGATTACTTATTTAAATCGTAAATTAACATGAATAATTCCAATACAAAATTCGCAAATCCTCATTTATTACTTGCTAAACAAATTTTAAAAAATACGTGCTTTTAATTCTAGTTACTTTAATATAGTCAAAATGCAATTATAAAAGCTTTTAAAGGCTTTTTAAAACTGCACCCGAAAGTTGACAATTCAAAGTGCATCCAAAACATAAAAATGTACTCAATAGAGTCTTCATATTTTTATTGATTCTATTATTGCTTAAAAGTAAAAATCAACTTCTTAAAGCTAGCATCAACAACGATATTATGAAATGTTCCAAGATTTCTGAATTTTAAAGTAAGAGCAAATTGAATTAAAAAACAACTTCGTCTTGATATGCGCAAAAACAGTCAGATTCCTTGAACACTAAAATCAAGTAACAATTAATACTTTCATTTGATATCAGTGATGTTACATTTTAATGGAAGAATTACCTCTAGATAGTTCAATTATAGCATTTCATTATTAAGATTTTTTATATCTAACTTTAATCACTATGCTCACATTTTAATCTCTATCTACATTTAATTTATTTTGCATATATTTCGAAAAGACAAAATCCTGTTTTGACTTTTTTAGGAATAAGTGTATGTTTAGGAACTTGATATATCGAATTTAATTACATTTTTCTTAAACGTGATTCCAAAATATGTTTTATATTTGTAACTTCCATTATATTGAATTTTTAATATAAACTCATAAGTATACTTAAAAAGTTCCAACATTCAAAACCCAGTTTCAACACTTTATATGATTAAACAGTATTGCAAATACGATTTTCAAGAATAATGCAAAAACTTCTTCGAAATATATTTTGGTTCTCGTCATAAAACTATACTCCTCACTTTACAAAAAAGTTCACTTTTAGGTAGATTTTTAAACTTGGGCAACAAATAAAATGATGATAACTAACAGTTTATGTGAATAATTAATTCATAACAGTTTGAATAAGAACTTTTTCTAATGGTTGGAATATTAGTTTATTTTTTATTAAGTTTAAATAATAGTTTATTTACAATAATGTTTAAATAATAGTTTATTGATAATAACGTTTAAATAATAGTTTATTTATAATAAAGTTTGAATAATAGTTTATTTCTAATGGTTTGATTGAATATTAGTTTAAATAATAGTTTATTTCTAATAGTTTAAATAATAGTTTAAATAATAGTTTATTTATAATAAAGTTTAAATAATAGTTTATTTATAATGGTTTGATTTAATATTAGTTTATTCTTAATAGTTCAAATATTAATTGATTTTTAACAGTTTCAATAATAGTTAATTTTTAATAGTTTGAATAACATTCAACTTCAAACGAAATAAGTTAAAAAATGAAACTCCGCGTGGAAATTTTTTTAAATATAAGACCATGGAATCACCACAACAATCATTTTCCCTCTCAACTCTTATTTTTTGATAAATTCTAGGTAAAAGAACCCATGGGATCCAAACAGCCCAGACACCAAAAATCCAGTATATAGCTACTGATATCCCTCGCAAGATGAGAGTCAAGAAAGGATGCCCAACTTACCTGAGCGGGATGCAAAAAGAAGAAAGAGAAGGATGAGGAAGAGACACCTTGACATTGGCCATGATCGGTAAGGACGTCGACTATTTATAGCCGCTGTGGTCAAGCGAGAGGTCACGGCGATGAGGACCGGTCCTCGAATCTCCGCCGCCCAAACAACCCAAATCTGTTATCTTTCTTCTTTACAGTGTCACGAGAACATGTCTCTTCCGGGACCAGAACCCGTTCCCCAGGGATGGATAATTTGCATACACGTGTAAGGAACGCTGCTGAGACACTTAAACAAAAATTAAATCGGGTGGAGACTTTAATGGGTCAGCAATATATTCTGGATGAAATGTTCTTTTGTGAGGGGCTCTTATCATCTGCTGTATGGGCGACTGTGGTGTTTTTTGTTTTGTTTTTAAGTATGGTTCGAATAGGGTGATATTGTGGTGCTGGTAATTTATTCTAGGATTTAAAAAATGGGCGTAACTAGTTTAATAGTCTGGGTCTGTCCTGATTTAAAACGGTTTGAATAGATGGGTCGATTGGAAAGGCCACTTAAATCCTTTGAATAAGTCTGAAAGAAGCTTTTTTTATTGAACGTTAAAACTAATTTTGTCTTATGATAAAATAAAAAAAAAAATAACGATGTTCTACAATGCGATGCAGAGATACTTAGGGACTGCAAATATTTCAAATGGCCATGGACACTGATAAGAGAACCATCTGTATTTAAACAAATAATTACTAGTAAGCAGATAAGCATCAAGATGTCGATAAGAGTTTTATGGTCACTCATGGGGCAGTGCCACAGAAATCGCTCGAAAAAACTATATTCAGCTTAAACAGACATAATGCTTCGTTAATGTGTTAAACATTTAACCTTTGAATAAATGATAATTCAATGAAATAACTGTTTTAAGAGGTGTAATTTATCTAATTTCTACAATTTAAAAAATGGCTCTAACGATTTTAATAAAAATCGCTGTGCCTTTTAAAATGTTCTAAACATCACGACCTCTGAAATCCCTATAAAAATGCTTCAATGACGTAAGAAGTTAAAAACGAATGCCTTTAACACAGAGTTCTCTTTCATTGAGCATACCTCATCAACGATTGCTTTACTTCTCTCCTCAGTTTTACATAAGAAAGGATAATATAAAAATTATCGAAAAGTATATCGCCAAAATCATCATTTTAAAGGAGTTTGTTCATTATGAGATGAAAAAGATTTATACATCATTCTTCCAAAACAATACCAAACAATGCCATCGATATTTCAGAATGTCCTAAATTAAATGAAAGTAATATAATAACAGAAATACGTTCCAATAATCCCAAATACATGCATTTTTAACATAAAAAGTAATGCACAGCTGAGTTGACGAAAAAGGTATATGAATTGTTTTTAATTATCCGTTAACTTTTAATTTACCAGAGATACAGAAATGGAAATTATACGTTTCATTTTCTTCATTTTGCTGCTACTAATATTGCATGTTCAACACAAGAGTTATACTACAAGATGAGACCGAAAAGTAAGGTGACTGATGTCATAATAATCACTGTATTGTATATTTGCAGATAAATACATCACTGTCCTTCAAAGTGGTTCCCGCCTTCTACAATACACTTCTGACTACCTTCATACAAGTTCTTGAAACTTCTGAAAAAGTCCTCCTTTGAGACTGTCTTAAGTTCCTTCGTAACAGCAGCTTGAATGTCTGAGATGCTTGAAAATCGGTTTCCCTTCAGTGCCAATTTCAGTAGTGGAAAGAGGAAAAAATCCTTATTCCCCTAATCAAGCGCCAGCAGATTTTTTCCTCTTTCCACGACTGAAATTGGCACTGAAGACCGATTTTCAAGCATCTCAGACATTCAAGCTGCTGTTACGAAGGAACTTAAGACAGTCTCAAAGGAGGACTTTTTCAGAAGTTTCAAGAACTTGTATGAAGGTAGTCAGAAGTGTATTGTAGAAGGCGGGAACCACTTTGAAGGACAGTGATGTATTTATCTGCAAATATACAATACAGTGATTATTATGACATCAGTCACCTTACTTTTCGGTCTCACCTTGTATTATATCTGTTCATATTAATATGTTCATCATTAATCATTTAATCTGTTCATATTGTCATCACTACATAAGAGTTACCGTGATCACTGACTGCTCATTCTGTAACGCTGGAAGATGGTACCATATAATTATTGAGATTAATTAATTAGATGCGAGTGCATCTTTCTATTTAATTCTATTCACGTGATATGGAAATTATATTGTTATATAAATTAATTAGATGCGCGTCCATCTTTTTATTTATTTCTGTTTACGTGATATGGTGATTAGATAGAATTTTCTTCTCAGAAGAATGTTTCAATTTCAGCATAATTTTTTTCACTGATATAATGAAAGTGGCAACAGTAGAGGATAGCATTCTCTTGAGGAAAAAAAAAAAAATTAAGATTCTGAGTAATTCGAAATAACAAAAATAATTCTTTATCATTTCATAATTATATCAGATATAATTTTCATTTCTACATAAAAAGAAAAATTTAATTTTTAATAAATTTTTATAATAAACATCATATAATTTTTTATACGTATATTATACTCATTTTTCAACTGATACCTTCGGAGCCTTACAAGTTTTTTGCTTCCAATAATATGTATGGTATGTTAACAAAAGTGAATTATGTTTTCTCAAAAATGTTGATTTTTTTTTTACATAGCTAGTTTTTCTTCTCTTTTAGACGTATTCAGATAATTTAGATTCATTCAAACACCTTAATGTGAACTTACTCAAATGCTAAACTTATACTTCGTGAATACAATGACTTATATTAAGTTGTCGGAAGCGGCTCAGCGCCATAAAAGTGATACTGCAAAACTTGTTTTAGCCTTTTTTCAAGACTCATAAATGCTTTTTAAGACATTGTATAAAAATTCTCATTTATACGATATTTCAGCATTAAATGGCAATATTATGACTCACATACCGAATGTGCCACAGGAGTGTTTTTGGATGCGTTAATTAATTATCAATTAGTGCCAAAATACAACTTGAAAATTTTCTTTCAAGGATGAAAACAGTTATAAGAAAAGTGTTAATTATTACTAACAATAACTAATGGTCACTTCCAAAATTAGTGTCAATGTTTTACCGATGAGGAGTGTAAAGATCAAAGGAGTTTATGTCCTACCTGAAAAAAAAAAAATTTATAAGTAAAGGATTATGGATATATCCGAAAAATATTATGGTGTTTACGGGTATTCATAAAAGTGACTCCCGATCTTTGAAAATGATGCCCCGAAAACGTTTACTCGCAAAGTTTTAAAACTACTCGTATGATTATGAAATAGTTATTAAAACTGGGATAGATTATCTAAATTCTACTGTCTAATTAATAAAAATGCAAGTGATTTCAGTTTCCTGAGAATAAAGGTATTCGAGAGAATCATTTTTAAAGATCATGAGTCAGTTTTGAGACGCTTTTTAATTGCTGTTAACATATCAAAATGTTGTGGAGATAATGGTGTTATAAAGGATCATTGAAAATCAAACTTTGCAATCTTTTGGCTATTTATATCTCTGAAGTATATATTCTGACCAAAACCAGCGATTTTGGAAAAAGAAACTTTAATGCTGAATTACATTACAGCAAATATGCTGCGATTTTAAGCAAACTTTGCTTGCCAAACTCTATTCATTTTTTTTTTTTTTTTTTTTTTTTTTTTTACACATTTTTTTTTTTTTTTTTTTTTACAGAGCAAGTTAAAAGCTGTTTAGTTTTGCCACACACAAAAAAATTGCTTTACAGTCAATATGGCTGGTAATTTTGAACTCGTCATATTTCGTGGTTGACATCTAAGCTATCATCTCTCTCCAACCACGCCACATGAACAGACGTTGTAACGAAAATGAGGAACCTGTGTTGTGGCAGCGCGCTACATTCATTTAATTTCCCCGATTTCCGTAAATAAATATAACCTTGGTAACAGAAGAGAATCCGTGTTTGCTTCCAAGAAGAGGGCTCCTCAATTTTGTCAATACAGGGAATTTAGTGGGTCAGAACAGCTTACTTTTTGAGGTCAAGGTCTCCTTTTCCAGACACCAATATAAATTAACGCCATCAATTCTTTATAACCCAGTTCCACACCTTGTTCCAGGCCCCCTGCGAAGTTGAGAGGACTGATTTTGTGTTCTACTTTACAAAAACGTTGCCTTCAGGAAACGAGAAGGTTCTGAATCACCCTTTGTTGTTCGAATTCGATCGAGTAGAGCGAAGAGTTTCATGGTTAGAATATTAATATGCACGTAAACAATAAGAAAAGATTTGTGTGGGATCTGACCTTTGGAAACTTTTAAGCGCTCCTTGCTGTGTTTTACAATAGTATTGAAGTTCTATCTCGGAAAGAATGGCATTATTCGATGGTACTGATAAGAAACTGAAAACCATCAATTCTCCTTTTTTAATGCCAGACTTCAAGACGATAATTTAAAAAAAATTCGGATAAGATTCGTTTACATGCAAGACATTGTATCCACTTCAAGTGATATTGCAGTAAAAATAAAACGCTTTCTGTCCCTGTCAAGATGGCGCGACAATTTTAAGGAAATATTCTTATTCCCAGTTAATAAAGAACAAAATCTAGAACAAGGAAAAACTCTTAACTTATAATTGAATCTTTGGGGATGTTCTCCATTTTTAAAATGTTCGATTCATGTGTAAAATCGGTGTTGGGATTGATCTTTTTTCTACATAGGTTTTTGAAATATTTTGGATATATTTCTGGTCACCTGGAGATCCAGAAAAAATCCTAAATGCAGGAAATTTTTAAATTACTCGATCCTGTCCTTGAATTTATTAGGTTGTAAGGTTAGCTTCATTCTGCTGAAATGTGGTGCATCGTCCCATTAAACACTTTAAAATTCGACACTGTCATTAATTATGCAAAAATTAGCGTGACTGATCTGAAATTGGAGATATGGCTGATTTCTTAAATTAAACATTAGTGTTCTTCCTGCACTTCTTAAGAGAAAGTTAATATTAACTTCTTATACTAAATATTTTTGATAATGTTTTAAATCCCTTTTATAAAGTGAACCTAAATATATAGAACTATTATACGGAAACGCTAAACATAAAATTCTGAATATGGTTGGGACATGTGACGAGAATCAAATGGTTAATTTCTATCTTCATTCCCAAAATGTATACTTAATGCTTTCGTTAAAAGTATTATTAATAACTCGCTTCTATCATTATAATCTTCATGCTTTGCAAATATTTTGAGTTTATTTACATGTCCTCAACTCAAGGAAGTATTCGAATATTATTCGTTTATAAACGAATGCTAACCACAACAAACTGTTTATAATTTGAGTGGTCTCTCAAAATGACTTTGACTTCAATATCATACAGCCTCTGCGTCAGGACAATGAACTCTATTTGCTTTCACCAGAACCTGAACTCTGAATTAAATTGCAATATAACTGAGGGCGAGAGGCTATACATAATGGGATGCAATTTAATCGTGATGGAACGCTGACTGCATATCCGTATACAAAAACGTCCCAAAGCAGAAAAACAAATACTATTCATATAGCATTCCATAAATATCGTCTAATCTACATCTAACGGTTATTTTTTACTACGTCTGATATGCAGTGTGTTTCAGAGATAATTGTGGAAGGTATAATTATTATTCTCTAGGCATATGGTCGGAAAATCTTAGATAAGTTAATGGTCACGATATTCAATCGCATCGAGATGATGCCGAATCTACTGAGGTCACAATCAATCTTACTTTAAAACTCGTTATCGAAAAGACAGTTTAACTGTAATGATGGTAGTTGGGTAAAAATTAATAAATTTCATTTTAAGATTGAAAGTTTTTCTTATGAGTTTTATAAATTTTTATAACTTTTTAAACGGGTATTTTCGTATTGTGCATTTGGAGGTCACGCTATGGGATTAAAATGCAAATTGAATTGAACTTAAATTGCTGAATGTATTTGAAAGAGTTGAAAGAAAAACCTAGCATCCAAATATAATTAATTTCGGTCAAAAAATTTAACCTACTCTAATTTTTTAGTAAAAATGCACTTTGTTGTGTTTACAAAATCTATTAATCGTGAAGGCTAAAATAATTAAAATTAAATAATGCTCTTCATTTTATTACTATTATTATCGTTTGTTCAACAGTACACAATTTTACTAAATCAGTGTATGCGAGGTTTCTATGTGGTAAGTCACGGTTTAAAATGGTCTTCCACCAAAACACGGACCACCATCAGTCATCAGTTGACATCAAAGTGACACTCCTTTAGCATGTGTTTTTAAATGTTCATAAACCATCATTTAATTTTTGTAATGTGCATGGCTGAAGCTAAAAGAATGTATTGAAACGTGTTCCTATTTTCTCTAAATCATTCTTGTAAGTTTCCGAATGCGTATTCAAACACTAATAATGTTCAGCATCCTTTTCAAATTTTCACAATGGCCCCACCAGAAAAAAAATTTGAAAACAATCTCTTTCACAACTTTTCTTGAGAAAAAAAAATCAACATTTGAGTCACTGAAATTTTTCAGGGAACGATAAAACATCTTTATCTCAAAACATTTTTATCAAACATCTCTGCAAATGTAGGAATCGTTTTTGTATTTCATGAGTTTTTAAGTCTTTTTATTTACAATTTTATACGACAGCAGCCAAAAATTTTAGCTTTAATTTATTTACAAAATGAAAAAAAAAATGTATTTAACATAACGAGTTTTGGAACTGAAGAAAGGACATAACGAATTTTGGAACATGTTCTTTTACTCACATTTCAGGGAAAATACATACTCAAGTTACAAAAGGCAAGAGTTTTATAAAACTCGTTTATTACCTCAAAAAACACACTAGGCTTATCCTAAAAGACCGTCAGAAGAAAATTATGTTTTTGAATTTAGAAGTTCCGCCATCAAATAAAAAAAGTAATATAGCTTTTAAAAACTGTTAAACTCCTAAAATATTTTCTTCCTCCAAAGGTATTGATCATTTAAAAGTGTTTTGATAAAATTGAGGTTTGGTTGCATATCTTGCCATAATGTTTTTGAAGAGACCTTCAGATCATTTCATTGCTCATCCTT
The DNA here is from genome assembly GCA_963978545.1 of Linyphia triangularis. Taxonomy (NCBI): domain Eukaryota; kingdom Metazoa; phylum Arthropoda; class Arachnida; order Araneae; family Linyphiidae; genus Linyphia; species Linyphia triangularis. The sequence continues at coordinate 72,127,567 of OZ021725.1, read as the reverse complement.
TACGATAACACTTTCATTAATGAGGGTTATGGTGGAGATTTGCCTTTTCCAGGATTTCCTTTTTTACATTTACTCTTCGGATACCAATATTCAAGTTGTATCCAATCTTGTCTTGCACTTTGATAGTACGTACTTAATTTAAAACCAATTTCAACATTGTTACAAATTTCCTCCTACTCTTGAGGATTTACAATGGTTGATATGCCCCAACTTATATTTCAATCAATCTTCGCATAATGCCAAGCAGTCTGGATGACAAATCATGACATTTGAAAATGTGATATTCTTTTGTCAATCAAAATAAATAATTTTTACTCTTTCAACTGGAGTGCGAATCGTATCATAAAAATCATTTGCCTTGAACTTGAGGACAGTAAGTCCAGCTTTTAATTTAATTTTTAATTTTCATCATTGCTTAATTTTAGTCGGTTTTTTATGCATAAGGCAAAACAATCAAACATCAGTTGCAGCCGATCCAAACCCAATGTTAGTCATTTTTAAAAGCAGTAGGAAAAAATTCATAATTCACTTCCAATTTCATTTGTTTTTTCATTGTAAAAAATACAAAAAATATCACCTACTTTATTAGCATTGCATTGAAAAATAATAAAGCCATTCCTTCATCAAATGTTATTTTAATTTTTAAAAAATTAGCTTTTTGAATATTTAAAATTAGCATTATTAGCAGAATTAATATTTAAGGATTAGCATTTTGATTAGGTGTTTTGAATATTACGACGCATGGAAATGATGCACAAATGAACATAGTGAAAGCCATAACGACTGTTGGTTCAGTTATTAGACATGGCTTCGGAACTGTTGCTGCAGTGAACTTGACGAGTTCTAGAACTGTACCTAGTTTTTAACTCGATTTTTAGGTGGAATTTAACAATTTAGAATTGTTCGACTCCTGAAATATGTGCATATGGCTAATAATTAATTAAAAAAAAAAACACAAAAAAAAAACTAAAGAAAAAAAATGAACATAACGAGTTTTGGAATTATGTGACTCATTTTAAATGCTTGATTTCTTAAATGAGTTTTATGTTACTAATAAGTTGCCCTTAAAAACATCATATTTCAACAGTGGATCCAAGGTAGCAGAGCAGTGTTGACCAATGTCAGAAACAGGGATTCTGGGAATATTGGCCAGTCCAAGCCGATACTCGAGCATCGTTCCAAAATACAAGATTTCTTAGAAAATAATCATGTCAAAACCATCACGAAACATATTTTTTCCCCTCCGTCCTTTCTTATAACACTAAATTTCAGTTTTAAAATTCTGCATCAATATTTCAAAACTTCCAAAACATGCTACACAGCACTGGAGAGATTGGGCAAGATCCGTAGCAACGGCAAGTCTAAAACGGTCCACACTGGGATTGGCCAGAGTCGAGTCGATATTGACCAGCGGATTTGTGCTACTGGGGATAAGGCATCTTCTAGAATTCATATTATTGTAAAAAACTTTCTCTACCTTCAAGTGTGCGATGAGGTGTTTAATCTTAATTTTTTACTAATGTAAAGTGTTTAATCCATTAATCAATGTAATTTACATACAAATGTTCGTATTTTATCAGTTATTGAAGTATTATTGCTGAAAGTTGCAATTTTTAGTTGCTTCGAGAAAAAAAATTTAATTTATGTAAAATAATTATCGTACTATATCTGTCAGCAATCTATAGTCTATACACTAAAGTGTATTGAAAAATCTATTTTCGAATAACCTTTTTTGATTTTAGCAGTGTAGGCAGTTGATTTCAAACAACACGATAACCACGATATATTAATTTATATAAATTCATTTTTATACTTCTATAAGACCTTTAAGTGCGAAATAAAGCTTTTTCTTGAGAAATTACTTAATTAAGGAAGATTTTGCTTCGATATAGGACAAAATCAAATAACTTCTCATAAAATTTGAATTTATATTAATTATATAAATTTACGAATAGCAGCGGCGTAGACAGGGAGGGCCCCCCCCCCCCCCCCGAAATGATTAAAAGTGAAAAAAATTTATTCGATTTTTTAAGTATCATGATTGTATATTATTTTTATTTATCAAGTTTTATTCGTTCTTCCTGTAACTCTAACTGCCGTCTTTTAAAAACTTAACGATATTTATTTCAAACTTATGAAGAACTTATAATGGGGGAGCTGTTCTTTTCCGACCGTTCTCAATGGCGGCCTAACCCTCTCCCTCCTTGACCTTGTTGAATTAAAACCATCAAGCAGATCAGGTTCGAAGTTTCGTAGTTATGGATAACTATTAATAAAGAATTCCACAGTATTACGACGAACACATTAATTTTGACAAACATCAACCAATCTTTCGAATACGAACAGATATTATTATATTTAGAATTACAGATATTCTTTTTAAAACTACACCAGAGTCTCCATGGCAACTCTCGCTTTACAATTCGTAATCGTTGCTACTCACTTGTATAAGAACATGGTAAGTAATTAATAAGTAATTTTAAAATATTGAAAAAATATATTCGAAATTTTTATTGCAATAATATTTTAATACTTTGATAATCTACCTGATAAAAAAGTGCACAAAGAAATACCGTTTAGACAAGCATTTGCACGAGTTAACTTATTGCCAACAAACCAATGTGTAAAATGAGTTTGTATGTCGAATTGATATTTTGAAATGGGAATTTTTAAATTATAGTTTTACATATAGTAATTACAGAATAAGTTTTTTAAAAAATCAGTTATTATCCTGTTGTTTTCAACTCTTTATCATCATTATTTCCATAAAACAAGAACTTTATGAATAAAACAAGATTTTTATAAATGAAACTATTGTGTCCTATAACTTTTAAAGAAAGGATTAAAATAAAATATTATTTTGTGTAATTCAGCTGTGTCTAACCCACGAAACAACTGAATTTTATTAACACTAAGAGTACAAAACAAATTGCTTACATGTGTGTTAATTATAGTGTCTGATTTGAAGCCCCGATTTTTATTTTTAATTGGACACTAACTGGTTTTTTCCCCCCCCCCCTTTTTTTTCTGTTTCCCCCCCCCCCCCCTTCTTTTTTTTTTTTTGCCCTTCTCTAAGCTAAAGTGGACTTATACAAGAATTCTTTAAAAAAAAAATTTTAGGTTAAAAAAGCCATGTTGTTAAATTGGCTAGTGAGAAAATACAGAGATATGCAAATTCTTATGGATTGTCCTGAATTTTTAGGGATTTGTTTCTGAATTTTAGAAATATTTTGTGTTATTAGCAGGTTGAATCGTTATAGTGTCATTTGGTATTCTATTTATTAACATTTTAATTTAATATGTAAAGAAAAATAACCATTTCTGAATATTACTAAAAGTTGAAGAAGGATACTTGTGATTATTAAGGAGATCACATGTCTACAAACTGAAGTTGGCACCTCAGAAATTACTAAGTATACAAACCCAAATTATTCATTTATCATGATTTACAATTTTTGTTTCGCCCCCCCCCCCCCCCCCGAAAAAAATCATGGCTACGCCACTGACGAATAGTCACTACCAAAGTTGTAAAGTTACCACGTTAAGATGTAATGTGGATTGATTTATTACAAGAAATTGATTATTTATTATTTTTACACACATAACAGTAAACAAAGAAACGATCGACTACAAGTACTCACAGGCCGATTGATCCGTAATTGAACTTGAATCGTGGATGGATGAAGTGAGATTACTCAGATTTGATTAAATTTTGGGCATGTAATTATTTGGTTTTGATTTGGTTTTAAAATGTTGGCAGTTTTCCATGAACATCCCGTATTTAGGCCACATGTGGCACGGGCGCAACCAGAAAATTCCTGTGGTAGGGGTTTTTAATCAAGCTCTAAATTTGCTCCAGTATTTCTCGGTATAATAAACAACTTCCATGCAGTAGGGGAGACTTGTGTACCTAGGGCCAAACCACTTTTATTGAATAACGTATAGTTCTAAGTATTTTTACTCACTTGGGTAAGTTGAAACACTCAATTGCTCTCTTGTCAGCCATTTTGAAATCTTAGAGGAGAAAGTTGTGGCAAATTACAAGTAGAAAACGTTTTTATATGGTAGTAACATTTAAGTAGTCTGCAGTAACATTTTGCAGCTCATGTCTTATATTGTTTTACAAAGTTAAGTCAAATACTTTTCTTTGAATTCTAGTAAATAATTTTGTTTGTAACATTAAGTACTAAATGAATTGTTTATATAAGTCCTTTCTCCCTGTGCATTTATAGTAGAAGATATTCTATAAGAAATTACCAAGTCGTGTATCTAGGGCCACGTAGTTGATTATTGTGTTCAAATTGCCAAAACCAAAATCTGTTGGTGCTTCAAAGCGATAATGCATGCAGCTCATTTTTTTGGAATCAGTTTTCAAGTTATGAAAATACTTGTAATTCACTAATAATTTGACACATTGCAATTTATTATAGTTATTATATGATAAATCAATGACTGATAATTACTGGATATTGTAGCTTTTATAAAATTTATCTGTGTATGTTTGTTTTCTATTCATTATGGACTGAAACCTCACTTAAAGAGAATAGCCTTAGATACATCAGCTACTGACCCTAGGTACAAGGAGGTCTTGTACATAGGGAATTTGTGAAATGTCTTTAAAAAATTCTACTTGACAGAATCTATTATTTTAAGAATTTATATCAATCCCAATGGGAAGTAATTACTATAACGATGTATGCATATCAGTTCCATATTTTTAAACGACTCAGTGGATCATTTTTTGTGCATTGAAAAAAGGTGGCTCTAATAGGTACACAGGTCACCCCTGCTTTCTCATCCCACATTTGTCACATGCCATTAATATTTTTGCAGTTTCTTAATCTGTCACCTACACAAGAAAAAAAATATTAAAATGGCTTAGCCCAGTTTACGAGTTATGCAAAACAACCCAACATGAGACAACAATTTATCTAGATCTCGTATTATCCATATTTTTAGAATTATAAATTAATATGGATGTTTTCTTGTTTGTTTAACTTCAATTAGAGAAGGAGAAATATTGTAGGTAAACAGTTAAACTTTTTACCACGCTGATTTTACTACATATTTATAGCGCTTTAAAGACAAGAGCCATGTAGCACTGAAACACTATTACAACATTTGAAAAAACATCCATATTTTTACATTTGGTTTAAATGACACTTTATATTAGAACTACGTAAACCAAAAATAACGCATCACGATTTTTTAATACTAGCAGATTTACAAATCCATTATTTGTTTCCAAGTTCTTGGAACTAATGGATATTTAGATGGCGATATGGTAGACAAACCCTGACTGAATAACGGTAGATTAAAAACGTATTATTTTAAAATAATTTACGATTGCTGTGTTCATAACAAAGCACTGAAATGTTAAGAATCCTAAAGGGGTTCGGACCCTAAAAACGCGCCTGACGTGGGGTGGATGTATAAGTCTATGTCTACATGATAACGGCACGAAAATGAAACAGAGTGGTCAGCATTACCATCACCCACAGGCAGACTTGGCCTTGCAAGTATTTCTTCCTGTTTCCTTTAGCACTAGCTTCCTCTTTGAAGTAGACTGCTTGTCACATATATTTTTGTTGCTAAGAACTAAGGGAGGGAGTGGGGGGGGGGGAGGCGCTGCATGAAACTGACATGGTAAAATACCCAAGCAAAAAACTAGTCACTGAATTTTAACAATTATATTAAAAAAATGCTTTAACTTTTAAACTATTATTCATATCTATAGCTAAAACGTAAAGTTGATTTTTCAAACTAAAATAAACCATTTTACATGCAATTAAAATTACAATTTTATGTAAGGATATAGAGTTGTATTGGGCAATAGAGACTAATTTGCACAAAATTGAAATACAAATTCAAATCATTCTGCATCGATTCAAACCAAACGGCGAAACCGTATAGTTAAGTTGGAATTTAGTATAATCACGGACATAATCACATCAGCGAAAGCCTAGACGAATTACACCAAAACGGCATTGCAAATCTCGGCAATAGCTGATTTAAAACTTCTTAACCCTCGGTGAAAATTACTGTCACTCCAACGATAGCAGCCACCATACCGACGCAAATCTCATCAATTACATTAAAGTAACAATCAACAAAAATAGTCATCACACCAACATAAACAGCGTTAGCGCCTAATATATTGGTGGAATTCTCTGCAATAGAAGCGGTTGTATCGAATTAACACTCTACGAAATGTCTATCACTACCTCGTGAATCTCGACGATAGCGACAATTATAGAGGAAAAAACCTTTGGAATAATGGTTATTATATCAGCGTGGCACTCGCCAAAGAATGAACATCACAACAACGAAAATCTCAGCGATAGCATCCGCCATAACAGTCCTTACGTCAGCGTAATGTTCAGCAAAAATAAACACCACACACTAACGTAAATAATGGTGATAGAGATTAGCAATCTACAGGAAAAGTGATCACAACATTGAAGGTTTGGGGAAATTCGAATGAACGCAGGTTTTGAGGATGTCAGACTCCTATACCAACGTAAATAATGCCGATAGAGGCTGCTAATTCGCAGTAAAATTGGTCATTACATCGGAGGTTTGGAGAAGTCAGAACGTAATCAAGTTCCGTTGTTTGTCAGACTTGGAAGCAAGCCAAATAAAATTACAATGCAGACTTCTATCAATCTCAGCAATGATCAAAATTTTATTAAAAGTAGAAGGGAAAAAAAAAAGTTGAAATCCGCGTTTCAGCAGGTGCAAATCTCTGCTATAGCGATAGTGCCTATTATATCGAAGTAACACCCGACGAGAATGATAATCACTCAACAGCGTAATTCTCGGCGATCGGGCCCGCCATTAACACGGGAATAGCGGCCATTTCACCATAGTAACGCTCAACAAAATGGCTTTACATACCAACGTAAATAATACCGATAGAGGCTATGACATTAAAGAAAAATGCGGGTGGAAAGTACTCATTCCATCTTGGGAAATCTGAAAGACTGCAGGTTCCGATTTGAATTCTGTGTTAGCTGTTGAAAAACATGAACTCATGTAGAACTTTTTCCTACAAAGATACTTTCGTAATTGGAAATAAAAAAAAAAATACGAAAATCCGTAAAAATACTGAAAATTTTCAACCATCGATTAAATTTCTAAAAAAAAAGAGATATGAGTAATGCCAACAATTGCAATCAATATCTTTCAATAGAAATAAATTTGCAGTGACAATATTGTGATTCGATTCCATAATGTTTATTTGAATTAATTTCCCTTTATTACTTCAACGCCTTATCTTTTAAGCATAAAAAGTTTATTTTATACTATTAATACTCTAAAAAAGGGTAAGAACGATAACCTATTCCTCTTATTTAGTTTTGTGAAGGTGATATTTCATGGTTACTCTTTACACGAATCTAAAATATTTAAAATGTAAAATTTAGTACCAAGAAAACTTTTGGTGGATCGCAAAAAGCTACCCAATGTGTATATTTTGTTTGTATTTCATGCGAAGAAAATAAATGCACCAGACTCATTTACCAGTTATTGGGTAGAAAATTAGGATAGCTGGATTATTTGTTCTTGAATTGTTCTTTATCTTACAAATATTATTTTTTCCGTCACTTAGCAGAACTCGCACTGCCCTCGGCACTGAAGGGATACCTCATAGAAAGCATAAATCAGTTGACAAGAAAAAAAAGATGTCATCAAGATGCCTCTTTCGTAATAACCTTCCCCACACTGAGGAATCACAAATTTAAAACAGGGGTGCCGATTCTCTCCCCCCCCCCCCCCATTTAGAAAATAATACAGTAATAAAAAATTTAATACAGCAAATACCGAATATGCAACGTGCATAGCAAAAACTGTTTCAATAAGTTGTCCTTACTTGATTATCTCGTTGTTTGTACTTTTTTAATGTCTTCTCTCATTTGACTTTGTCTGGACGACATTTTCTCAACAAATCTATCAGATAATCCAGATCTGAAAAGACGATACTGTTTCTCAAGTAAACCCCGATCTCGCCATTTTGGAGTCAAAAATGGTAAATAAAACCTATCCATGTCAATATAATAGTGTGATTGAAAGTTGTGCGATGTTCCACACTGTGGAGTTTAATTTAAAGTTTAAAAAAATTAACTTCAGTCATTTGAGATCATTTTAACCAAGAAAGTTAATCTGTAATCTAAGTTGGACTTATTTCTGAGAAAAATTTCAATACCATACATATTTCTTTTTTAATTTTTTGAAATTAATTAAAATACATTCTTTTGAAGAGGGAGGCAGCAACCTGGCGTAATTTTGGTGGTGTAAGATCGTTCTAGGGGAGGGGAGGGAGAGTAAAAATTGTGTGTGACGTAATTTATGCTCGTCCTCTATAATATAATATAAAATAATATAATATAATGTAATATAATATAATGTAATATAATTTATAATATAATGGGGTATATTTCGGGGTGGTTTGAACCGTATCATCCCCTCTAGATACGGCCTTTCTGTTCTCCATCAGAGAATAAATTTCAAAGTTAAGGACAAAAAGCAATAGACTTCCAATGGTTAAAACAAATGTATGCGTGAGAAATCAACCATAAAAAGCCAAACATAAAAAGCGCTATGGCTTTCCTTTTGCCTTAAAGTCTTTAGCCCAATGCATCGGCCGTTCATATTTCTAGCACCATTCATACTTTGGCCTATGTTACTTTAATGGTCCAGTCCCTTTTGGACCAACATGTTCAATTCTTCTAATTAAGTTACACACAGAAATAATTGATTGTTACGTAAAAAATGTACATCATATTTTAAACCCATAATAATCTAGAAATCCATATAGTACTTGCTACTTTCAAATACTAAATTCATACAGGTAATAAATAAGGCAATAAAGTAGATATAATTATAAAAGTACAAAAAGGAATTTCCAAAAAAAAAAAAAAACCTCTGAATTTAATATGGAAGTTTGTCTAAAATTAAAAGTTAAAATTGTGTTTATACTAATGGGTGCAGGAAGGCAACACAAGCGCTTGCGGATTTTATCCCCTTGGCTTTTAGAAATGAAGAAATAAGTGGAAAAATAGCGGTACAATTCTCCGGAAAAAAGTGTGCTACTTAAAATGGATTTCAAATTATTCATTTGTACACAATATTGATTAATAACTACTAGATAATATTTGATTATGAAATCTAACATTTTTAAAAATCAAATTTTGAAAACGAAAAAAACTTTTATTGCATTCTTTTAACACAGCTTTTTACCCCTTTGCAAGTAATCGTACAGACGGCCTTGTTCATACTCTAAAGAATTATCAAGAAAAACCTATTTTATGTTCAATTACCTTAGTCTAAAATTATTTTAATTAAAAACTTCTTACCTATTTAATGTTGTCATAGCGAATCCGCAGTTTACAATATATTGTTGCACAAATTGTCTGTATATAGTGTAAATAGTGACGTATTATTTTAAAATTCTATTGTAATTTATTTTTATCTTATTTTTTTTTTTTTTTAACAGCGATTATACAGGTTAGAAAAAGGTGGCAACACATAAAGCAATCGGGAAATTTCGAGATGTTTCTTTTTCGACGAATTGGCTGGAAATTTCGCGAATATCTCGCGCGCCTGGTATTTAAAGACCGTAGATCGGGAAAGTTTTCAGATTGACTTCGGACTTCGTTGAAAGCTGATCGTGATCGCTTTGTTGACCTATTGGAGTGAGCTTGTATTATCGCTATATTCGAAGCTGTTCTTGTTGAAGCTTGTATTGAAGATTAATTGTGATTGCACTGTTATCTGTGAATAAATTTTGTGAGTTTTCTGAAGAGAATAAATACTAGTTTTTATCTGAAAAACTGTGCCATCATTGCCTCAGTGGAAAAATTCATAACAGTGGTGACAGAAGTGGGATCTCGTAATTTTGAATGCCGACAACTAGAGGAATGATGGAAGACCAAATGAAGCAATTGATGGAAATGATTGCTGAAATGAAGGCCCAACAAGAATCCACTGCTGCTGAAATGAAAGCCGAAATAAAAGCCTGCCAAGAAACCACCGCAGCCAAAATGAAAGCCGAACTTTCCGCTACGATTTCCGCCAGTCAAGAAGCAACTTCAACAGACATTAAAGCTTTACAAGAAGCGACATCGTCAGATTTTAAAGCTTTGCAAAATGCAACGTCATCTGACATGAAAGCTTTGGCCGATAAGTGCGAGTCCATATCCGCAGCCGTAATCAAGATCAGGGAAGAAATGAAAACCGAGCTAGCGTCAATGGTAGAATCTACTATTATGGAGACAATATCATCGGTCCTACAATCCGTGAAGGAAGACGTTCTCACTGCGGTAAGAGATGAAATGGAAGAAAAGGTTTCCACTATCAAAGAAGAGCAGGAAAAATTCATGGGTGCTGTAGAAGAAAGGCTACGGAAAATAGAAACTCGCGAAGCTGTGACCATTGCAACGCCTAATTGGGATAATGTTTCCACTCCCTTCATTGCGCCACGTTCCAGCATCAAAGTGGCCACTTTTGATGGGAGGTCGTCTTGGCGCGTTTATCAAACGCAGTTTGAAATGATTGCTTCTGCGAATGGTTGGGACGATACTTCGAAAGCATTCCATCTCGCAGCATCTCTTCGAGGTGAAGCTGCTGACATTTTACAGACACTTCCTGAAGAGAATCGAGGAGAATTCGTGGCGCTGGCAAGTGCGTTGGAGTTAAGGTTTGCTGAGCAGCATCTTAAGGATTACAACAGACTGCAACTGAAAGTGAGACAGCAGAAGGCCAATGAAACTTTTCAAGAATTGGCGTCAGATATAGAAAGACTGTCGCTCCTAGCTTTCCCAGACTGTCCCTCTGACGTACGAGATAATCTGTCTCTTCAGTATTTTGTGGATGCCATCAAAGATCCCGATATACAGCAAGCTACCAGGATGTCAGGCAGCAAAGATCTGAAGTCCACCCTCGTCTATGCCATGAGAGTAGAAGCAGCACAGCAAGCTTCTAGAAAAGATCGACGTTTCGTACGTGGAACATTGACGGACGATTTCCCTGAACTTTTCACGAGGAAGTTTCAAGAACTGGAAAACAAGGTGGAGAGAATTATGAGAAGTAATCCTGGCTCGAGGGATCGAAAAACTAGAGTGGTTTGTTGGCTCTGCAACCGGGAAGGACATTTTAGGCGCAGTTGCCCGGACTTGGACAAAAGAGGGGATAACACCACCTCCGAGCCTCAGCAGTTAAACTAGATAGCGGCCATCTCGCGGGGCGTAGGTTGCCGTGTAGTGAGGATGGTGCCCCACTCAGCCTCTATCGCATCTCATCTCTTCAAGGAAGAAACCATGGTTTATTCGTGGAGGGCGAGATTAACGGGACTCCCTATCGTCTAATAGTCGATTCGGGAGCTAATGTAACCATCGTACGGACAGATGTAGCCCGGCGCCTGGATTGCCAACCTCTCTACACGGCGCCTTCAGTTTCGGTACAGACTGTGACTGGTGACAAAATTTCTATACATAGGAAAATGAAAGTCAACATCTCATTTGGATTTAACACCTATACTCATACCGTTTATGTTGCTGAAATCTTGGACCCATGCATTCTTGGGCTGGACTTTCTAAAGAAAAATGGTATCACTTTGAATTTCGAGAAAGGAGAGCTTCAAACAGGGAAAGAAGAAGTTCCATTGTTCGGTTTGGACTCGGAAGAGCCGTGTGCATATCGAATAGTAGCTCTTGAAGACATCACCATCCCCTCCATGACAGATTTGGTTGTAATGGGTTCAACAGAGCTCCCGAATGCCTTCCGATTTGGAGTAACGGACTTCCCATCATCGAATAGTGTCCCGAAAGGAGTGCTAGTAGGAGCGACGCTTGTGGATCTCTCTCAGGAGGTGGTGCATGTGAGAATGGCTAACTTCGGTAATGCTACAAGAATTATCAAGAAAGGAGAAGAAATTGCCACTTGCAGACCTGTTACAAGCATCGAACGAGGATCGAAGGAGCTTCCGACTGCACCATCCGCGGATTTAGTGAACCAACTTCTCGAGGACTCCCGGTTGGAAAGAAGTCAAGAGAAGATTGTCGGAAACCTTATAAAAGAATTTCAGGACATTTTCTCCATGTCATCGAAAGATGTAGGAAGAACAATGCTTACTCAACATCGAATCGGCACTGGGACCCATTTACCTATTAAACAACATCCTCGAAGACTTCCTTTCGCAAAACAAGAGGAGGTCGGGAAACTGTTACATGAAATGGAAGATAATAGAGTTATCGAACCCTCCTCAAGTCCTTGGGCCTCTCCAATCGTACTCGTTCGAAAGAAGGATGGTTCCACTAGATTTTGTGTGGATTACCGGAAGCTGAACGAAATTACGAAAAAGGATAGTTACCCTCTGCCGAGAATTGATGACACTTTGGACACTCTATCGGGGAACCAGTGGTTTTCAACGTTGGATTTGAAGAGTGGATACTGGCAAGTGGAGATACATCCCGACGATCGTGAGAAGACTGCCTTCACTACCGGACAAGGATTATGGCAGTTTCAAGTTATGCCGTTTGGCTTGTATAATGCACCGGCCACGTTCGAGCGACTAATGGAGACTGTGCTCAGAGGACTCCCCTACGAAACCTGTCTGGTGTATTTGGACGGTATCATCATCACCGGGCGGAGTTTTGATCAACACTTGCAAAACGTAAAGAACGTGTTCTTGAAGCTTAGGGAAGCCCACTTGAAACTTAGCCTATCAAAATGTAATTAGGAGGAAAGTCAGTTATCTCGGACACATCATCTCATCCGATGGAGTGAGCACAGATCCAGCCAAGATCCATGCTGTGCAAATTTGGTCTCGACCGCAAGACGTTCATCAATTGCGAAGCTTCCTACGCCTGTGCACGTATTACCGTAGATTTGTGAAGGGATTCTCCAAGATCGCCAGACCTTTGCATCGACTAACAGAGAGCAAGCAGAAGTTCCTGTGGACTGCCGACTGTGACGGCTCCTTCAATCAACTGAAGAACTCTTTAACATCCGCGCCTGTTTTGGCTTTTCCCGATGTTAACAAGGACTTTATTCTGGATACAGATGCCAGCAATGAGGGAGTGGGCGCCGTTCTTTCCCAGGAAATTGAAGGACAGGAGAAAGTCATCGCTTATTTTAGTAAGAGCCTGTCAAGATCCGAGCGGAACTACTGCGTCACAAGAAAGGAGTTACTGGCAATAGTAAAGGCCGTGGAGTACTTTCATCATTACTTGTACAGCCGAAAATTCCTTTTAAGAACTGATCATGCGTCTCTGACTTGGTTGCTAAATTTCAAGAATACAGAGGGACAAATAGCAAGGTGGATTCAGCGCCTGCAGGAATACGACATGGATATCCATCACAGAAAGGGAACGTCCCATGGGAATGCAGATGCTCTTTCCAGAAGACCATGTCCGGAGAATTGCCGATTTTGTTCCAATGCGGAGTCTAAGTTTGGGACAACCGCATCTGCCGTTCATAAAATAACTTCCAAGTCAACTACTTCAGACGTGGATCCTTGGAGTGATCAGAATGTTCGGAAAAGTCAGGTCGAAGATCAGGACTTGAAACCTCTAATTGAATTCATGGAAGCAGCTACCGGAAAACCCAGTTGGCACGAAATTGCACGCTATAGCCCAACAATGAAGAGATATTGGGCTATGTGGGACTCTTTGCACTTGAAAAATGGAGTACTCTACCGTCGATGGGAGTCCGATGATGGCAAAAGCTTCCGGTGGCAATTAATCCTTCCAAGTTCTAGAGTTACCAACGTTCTAGAAGAACTTCACAGCAGTTCTACTGGAGGACATTTTGGTATCACGAAAACTCTTCAGAAAGTCAGGGAAAGATTCTTCTGGGACAAAGCAAAGTCCGACGTGGAGAAGTAGTGCAAGTCCTGTGATGCATGCAATTCGCGGAAGGGACCGAAGACCCGAACTCGTGGAAAGTTGTAACGTTACAACGTAGGAGCACCATTCGAAAGAATTGCTTTGGACGTTTTAGGCCCCCTACCTCACACAACTAATGGCAACAAATACATCCTAGTTGTCATGGACTACTTTAGCAAGTGGCCAGAAGCATACGCGATCCCGGACCAGGAAGCCACAACCGTAGCAGAAGTTCTCGTACAGAACTGGATCTCCCGATTTGGCGTACCCCGGCTGATACATTCCGACCAGGGGACGAACTTTAACTCTGCTGTCTTCACTGGGCTGTGTGACTTGCTCGACATGGAAAAGACTCGTACAACTTCTCTTCACCCACAATCTGATGGAATGGTCGAACGCTTTAATAGAACAATTCTGAATCATCTCTCCTTGTTTGTTTCCAAGAACCAGCAAGATTGGGATCAGAAACTTCCACTATTCCTTTTGGCCTACAGAAGTGCTACTCACGAGACCACCGGCTATACACCATCTCAAATGATTTTTGGAAGAGACCTTAGGCTACCGTGCGACCTCCTCTTTGGACGACCACCGGACACTCCTTCCTCGCCTGTCCAGTATCTAGATGATCTGCAGGCACGTTTGAAAGCCGTACATCGGTTCGCCAGAGAAAGAATCAACATCATGACGGAGCGCATGAAGGTCCGCTATGCCAAGGCCACGGAACGTTCATTCTAGGAAGGTGACAAGGTGTGGTTATGGAATCCTAAACGTCGGAAAGGACTCTCCCCTAAGCTCCAGACGAACTGGGAAGGGCCGTATGTGGTCCTTAAGAAGATCAACGACGTCGTGGTAAGGATTCAACGGACACCCTCCTTTAAACCTAGAGTTGTACACTACAATAGACTAGCCCCATATTATGGTAGAAGTGATTGAATGGCCTTTCTTCTTAAGGACTTCACTGCCCGGGACGTGCAGTCTTTAAGAAGGGGGAAATGTTGCACAAATTGTCTGTATATAGTGTAAATAGTAACGTATTATTTTAAAATTCTATTGTAATTTATTTTTATCTTATTTTATTTTTTTAACAGCGATTATACAGGTTAGAAAAAGGTGGCAACACCTAAAGCAATCGAGAAATTTCGAGACGTTTCTTTTCCGACGAATTGGCTGGAAATTTCGCGAATATTCTCGCGCGCCTGGTATTTAAAGACCGTAGATCGGGAAAGTTTTCAGATTGACTTCGGACTTCGTTGAAAGCTGATCGTGATCGCTTTGTTGACCTATTGGAGTGAGCTTGTATAATCGCTATATTCGAAGCTGTTCTTGTTGAAGCTTGTATTGAAGATTAATTGTGATTGCACTGTTATCTGTGAATAAATTTTGTGAGTTTTCTGAAGAGAATAAATACTAGTTTTTATCTGAAAAACTGTGCCATCATTGCCTCAGTGGAAAAATTCATAACAATATTAAGTTTAAAATAACTGTTCTAAAATTATACATAGTTTTTGCGGGAATTTTCAAACTTGAAATTTATTTTACTTTTCTATTTTCTTGTTGCCTTTTAGCCATCACAAGTGAAAGAAGAAATAACATGAGAATGAGGCTGCCGCGCCTTTGCTCCAATGTAATTGGATCTTCAGAATTAGAATTATGAACCGTTGGTGCATTATAACTTAGTGACTTAAAAGTTTCTGTTTTTAATTTATATCCTTTTTTTTACTTTGCGCATTCTTCCCTTTCATCACGTGATTAGCGTAATTTTCCTGCGAAAATCGGGGCCCTACAGGATACTGTGTTTCAATATACTAAGGCTCATTTTGAAGGGAATTAATTTACAGGCACTTTCGACCGACTTTAAAAATTGTAAAATTATTAGATTTTTCTTCCACTTCCCCTGACGCACAGTATTGACTTAACAGTATTCTAATGTAAGTTTTAGGTTACATTTAAAGCACTGTTAACTCTAGATAGGATAGGTTTGGTAGGAGTTTAGGAGTGGCGTAAATGTGCAAATATATTTCTGTGTCGTATAATGAAGCGAATTTGGATTCCACCCCAACACCATCACACGCGTATTGTGCGCAATTATCTGCTTTCAAAGGGTGGGGGGGGAGGTAACTAGGCTTAAAATACTCCCCCCCCCCCCCCCCAGATTATAATAGAACTAAAGGTAGACCAAACAGACATTAAATATAGCGTTGTATACTAAGTACAACACTCCTTTCAGACCTTAAACATATTGTTGATACATAGCAATCATTAGACCCCCACCTCAGACCGCAAGTATATTTTTGCTAGACAGTAATTAATGGACACCCTCGCTCATCTTAAGACATAAAACATATTAACCCTTTGGGTGCATTTGACCAGTGAGACTCGTCATCTGCTTACTTGGGCGAAGTTACGGTGGACGAGTCTGACTCGTCAACCGTCCATCCAAATCCGTCCCATGGGCACAAAAATCTTCAAATAATTCAGTACTCAAAGGGTTAAAATATAACATCCACCTCAAACCCTTAAATATACTATTAAACTGTAAACTACTTAAAAGGTAGAGAAATACCCCCCTCCCCCCATCAAACTTCACAGATACTAATGTATAATAAACATTGCCCTTTCCCCACCTCAGATCTTAAACATATTGGTACATAACAAAATGAAGAACACCCCTCAGAGCCTTATACATCCTATTACACGGTAAACATACAGTGAAAAAGTAGGTGAATCTCCTCTCCATCAAACCACAAAGAAATCAATACATACTAAACACTCCCGCCCTCCTTCAGATCTTAAACATATTTCTACAAACTTAAGTGCAAGTCCCCTTCCCCATCAGCCTTATAAAATACTTTATACACATATAGCTCCCCCCCCCCCCCCTCCCCGACACACTTTTTTTGTGTAAGATTTGAATTATTTTTTATGATAAATCCCAAAATTTTCCATTTTGTTATCAACTCCCCCCCCCCCCTCCCAAAAAAAAATTTCAATGACTGAGTTCACGAAACTCCCTTGTAGGCACCCCTGTAAAAAAGTTAGTGTAAAATCGTATAAAAGTAGAGATGGAGTCATCCATAATTCATAACTGTCGTTACGCGCAAAGGAGCTGACGTAGCTACAGCGCGCGAATACGGTAGACGGCAAAAACAACACTTTTTGAGTTTTGGCCTTTAGTTTGATGAATGTCGCCAAGAGGTAAAAATGCATTGAAATTTTAAAGAAGCTGGGATTTGTAAGGGTAGAGTTAGTTGTCTCAATTAGGATGACAGTTTTTCCAACCCCCAACAAATCCCACCCTTTTAAAGATTTCAGTGCAGTTTTTACCTTTCCGAGATTTACCAAATTGTCATATTTTGTCCGTTGATGTGGTCGCGACTTTAGAAAATCAAAGTGCGTAACAGAGGTAAATCCTCTAAGGGTAAACCCACACACTATAGATAAGAACATAACTCTCATATGTGTCAACTATGGAGAAATACACACGGCAAACTGGATGGTCTGACAAAACTGGTTGGCTGTTTACTATATTCAGGAATATACAGATCAGCAAAATTTATGTACCATTCACCCATGGACATTAGCTCCACGGATGCGACAAAACGAGTTTTCTGCAGGTGGAGAATTCTGTGTAGATTTTATTTCATGATTTTGCAAATCAAAACTATTTCATCATATATTACAGATTCCAACAATCTATAATAATAAAACAAGCTGTGTGTCTGTCTGTGGCTCTATAGAAAACTACTTAAAATTGGAGTAGAGCTCTGAAATTTTCAGCATAAATAGTTTTGGCCTTCTAATTTTATGCATCACAAACAGAATGTGAAAATTTTAATTAGTTCTTTTTTAATTAATTAATAAATATATTACAAAACGATATCGAATATGGCTACAGCTCTAAAATTTTCAACATAAGTAGTTTTGGACTTTTAAAAAACAGAAATTTAAATTTTTATTTTGTTCTTTTTTAATTAATAAACATTTTACAAAACGATTACTAATAGGGCTACTGCTCTGAAATTTTCAAAATAAGTAGTTTTGGCCTTTTAAAAAACAGAATTTAAAAATTTTATTTTGTACTCTTTTAATTAATTTTTTTAATTAATTAATAAACATTTTACAAAACGACTACTAATAGGGCTACAGGTCTGAAATTTTCAACATAAGTAGTTTTGGACTTCTAATTGTATACATCACAAACAGAACGTTAAAATTTTAATTCGTTCTTTTTTAATTAATAAATATGTTACAAAATGATATCTAATAGGGCTACAGACCTGAAATTTTCAACATAAGTAGTTTTGGCCTTTTAAAAAACAGAATTTTAAATTTTTATTTTGTTCTCTTTTAATTAATTAATAAACATTTTACAAAACGACTACAGGTCTGATATTTTCAACATAAGTAGTTTTGGACTTCTAATTGTATACATCACAAACAGAACGTTAAAATTTTAATTCGTTCTTTTTTAATTAATTAATAAATATGTTACAAAATATCTAATAGGGCTACAAACCTGAAATTTGCAACATAAGTAGTTTAGGCTTTTTAATTGGACTTTTAAAAAACAGAATTTTAAATTTTTATTTTGTTCATTTTTAATTAATTTATATATTACAAAATGATTTCAAATAGGGCTACAACTTTGAAATTTTCAACATAAATAGTTGTGGCCTTCTAATTGGATTTTCGAAGAACAGATTTTTTTTTTTTTAATTAATTAACAAATATTTTACAAAATAATTTGTAAATTTTCAACACAAGTAGTTATGGCCTTCTAATTGGACTGACAAAAAGAATGTTAAAATTTTAATTTGTTTTTCAATTAATTTTTTCACAAAAAGAGACTTCGAATAGGCCTAGATCTCTGAAAGTTTCAACATAAGTAGTTTTAGCCTCTAATTTTGCTTTCCACAAACACGTGGTAAAATAATCTTAAAGGAGTGTTGTATTATTGTATTAAAGGGGATTTTTTTTTTTTCTTGAAAAGGAAGAGGCTTCCAATATTTAGTCTTTACGTAGCAATTAGATTTTAGTGAGTGAAGCGAGCTTTTGCTTATGCAGCAATGAACCTTTCAGATAGCGAAGCGAGCCTGTGCTTGCACTGCAATGAACCTTTTAACGAGTGAAATAAGCCTATGTTTATGTGTACATGAACTTTTCAGCGAACGAAGCGAGCTCGATTTTGCGTAGCGATGAACCTTCCTGCGAGCGAAGCGCCAAAAACTGGGTTCTATACACGAATGACAGATTTACGTAATGCGAGGCCTCACAGCTAGCTAAAATATTGCACATGTTAAAATTTCGTAGCGAAGCACGGGTATTTAGCTAGTAATTTATAAATGTAATTAATATGTTAAATTCTATCGAGTTCCACGGATGTGACATCTCATCTCAACCTTTTATGTCAAGTTCAATAACTTGATAAAATTATAAATAACAGTCTAGCTTGTTCTTTGCATTTTTCTTGATCTATTGCCCTGGTTACAGGCATAAAACTTGGGAGTGATATTAACAAAAAACTTAAACTTGACTTACAAGTGTTAGAAATGTGTTCTAGAACCTTTTTTTAACCTAAAAATGTAGCCTTAAGAATTTTAAGTTTAATTTATTAAATATTAACCTGGTAAAAGTAAAAATAGTAAGTGGTAACATTCCATGGATGTGACATTTCACTGTTATGGAGTAAAAATTGAGTAACAATTAAAATATTTTTTATACCTGTCACACTAAGGTTGTTTATATCTCACGAAGTATTTTTATTAGTATATTTTTTGTAATAAACTCCAGTTACACAATTTCCCGATTTTCCATAGAATACCCATATATGAAGTACACATGTTAACGTTACATTTATTCATTACTATACCATTTAAATGCGGGTAATAAAAACTACCATAAATGATGATGGCACATTCATTGTCATTCAGTGCCTCTTCATTATCAACATAAGTGAGAACTCCAAGAATGTACTGCATCATTCCCAAGTTTTTTTAAATTTCACCAAATCAGCAAGAGATTTATTCTAGAGGTTTCGGCTACAATTTCTGAAAAAGTCATGTGCTGTATAGTGTCATTTTCATTTATTGTTAATTCATTATCATCACTGTCATTTTGTGTTGTCAATGACAGAGTACTTTTAGAACACAAAATGCACTTGCAGATTTGATACTTAACTGCATAATCAATGCAAGTAGAAGTATAGCTGTGAATGCAAATGTTGCAGTCAATGCACATTGGCATTCAACAATAAAATTGATATGTAAAAGAACAGCCAATTCCTTTCTCCATCTCCTCAACCATTTTGTGGCATTTGTGAATAGCCGCTACAAGGGAAGTAAGGTTTCCTCTCTCTATGGCAATAACTACAAGAAGCAATTTCTTCTAACTAGGGGGCTCCGCCCCCTGCTCGTTGACGCTCGCCAACCCCCTGGATTGCTATGCAATCCCCTTGGCTCGCTTTGCTCGCCTCAAAGTGAAGCATTTAAAATATGCTCTAGCAAAAAGCTATTTCAGCTGCATAATGCCATGAAACTGAAAACGTTTAGTTATTTATGAACATCATTATCCTACTGCTGTCGAGACGCGTTTAGCAGGGTCAGTGTGGCAACATAGTAGAAAGTTCTTGGAAAACAACAAAAATAAACAGCTTCGTACATATATTTAAAAAAAATCTTTTATTTCATTGAACAATTAAAATTTACGGGATGTTTCTCATGAAGCGCCAAAATAATTAAAGTTGCTTATCGAAACATTTATATGTTTGCATAATCTTTTTTGCGATACTTAGAATATAAAATAAAAGAGTGAAAGGCCAGTTATCCGGCATTCAATAAACCAGAATTTTTTGAAAATCAAAGTTGGCTAGAAAATTAGCCCTATTCCGCCAATTTTTTTTTTTTTTAATTTTATATGAGATTTGGAAGTTGAGTGGGTGGTTTTATTCGTTATTTTGATAGTTTTCAATTCATAATAGCTGAATTTGAACTGATTAGAAATTAATATAGGTTCAGATTTACGATGCCTCTTGGTGACTTTTTGAAAGTTGGCGATTTAGCGCTGAATGCAATCCGGCGACATCCGGAACATGTTCCAGTAAATAACTTTTCCGAAAAGTCTGTTTTATCCGGAATTCTAATCCAAAAGAAATGTACACATCTTGGATATATTTATTCTTGCATCATCGTAACTATTAAATCAATACGTTTTAAATAGGCAATAATTTCTATCTGTAAATTGTAATAAGAAAAACAAAATATAGTGAATCCAAGTTGTTGCTGTTGCCAGATGTATAAGTCAAATTTCAAAAGCTATATTGTGATTGGCTGGGTTGTTGAATTTGGGAATTCGTGCATAAAGTACATTTAGAAGATTTGTGATCGGATATTTGAAGTCGTTGCCATTCTGCTCACAGAAATACAGCCAAATTTGGACGTTACGCAAGAGAATTATATTTCTTCTAATTGCTTTAACACGCAGCAGATTTATGAGTCGAGACGTTTCCGCAACCTTTCCACCACTCTTCAAAACTCAACTGGTGGTAACAACACCACAGCCAATCCTGTAAGTAAGGAGATGGGATTAATAAAGTACTCCAGCAAAAAATTTTCCACAACTTCTTAGCATAAATTGAGACCAAGATGGTTTTGCAATATCCAACTTCAACTCTTTAAATTCCTCATCAAGAAGGGCATCTCGGATGTGCCTTTGCAAATCGGATATGGTTTCGTGCTTTCCCCCATATAGACCACATTCTTAATTGCAGAAACGATAAAATTCAGGAAACTTTTTAAAGTGGTTAATGAATCACCTCCCCAGAAAAATTGGACTCTACTAATATCCTCTTGTAGGATGTCAGTGTAATAAAGAATCAAATCGCAAACTATAACAGTCAGTCACCAGTGCCATCCTGTACTATGTAGATCTAGAGAAGGTGGGCCTCCATGACTGTGTGGGATTGAAACGAAGTTATATCTTCCAATGGTTGGGTCGGCAATAATGCAAATCAGAAAATACCAAGCAGCTTCATTGAAATGAAATGCCAATCTGCAACTGATCGGTAAAGACAGTTCAAATCATTACATAATATTTTTATCTTAAAAATGTGCATCTGAACCATCCGTCAGGCATATTTGAGTCAACAGGCACAGGTGATATAGTCGCATCACCACGCCAACTAGTTGTATGGCAAATATATGGTTAACCGTTTACATTTGTCCTTATTTTAACACATACCTTATAAGGTTGTTCATCGCTTGCACATTGCACCTGAAGAAAGGTTAATATTAATCTCACAAAAAAACAGTTATTGCAATAAATTTTATTGATCAGATAACTTAATAACATTCAACACAAATAAAACTGAAAATAATTCAGAAGTATCTTAAAACATATTATTTTACAAATTATTTCCCAAAACAGGAAAGTGCCTTACAAAGAAAATACCTTCTCATTTGTAAAAAAATTTGACTTTCTACTCAATTACCATTCAGACTTAATATTGCAAACTGTACAAATAGATATTTCAATTTTACAATAAAAAGCATCCTTAGCTAACTGGGAAGCAACCATAACAACCACGCCTTTTTATAAAGGTTGGCTATTTATAACACCAATGTATTTCAACTCATTGGGCAAGCGATTCTCCAAACCATGAATAGTTGCAAAATTCCAATTCTCACGAAGTAAGCATTTTATCTTTGAAGAGACCAGAATCCAACTTGAAAGTGGAAGAATAATACTCTTCTTCGAGGTCGTACAATTCAGATGCCATGTCATCACGCAAAGCAGTAAGTTTAGAATCAATGTTTTCTTGTACAGCCTTGGCTAATTTGCCTTTATTTGTAAGAGTATCATTTATGGATGGAAAATCATTCAGTATGAGGTATTGCTTGATGTCAGCGATCAACTTGGTTAAGGATTCGGCAGCACGAACCTGCAAAACAAAATTATGTAAGTAACAAAACAAATTAATAAAATGTATTAACTGAAAAAGTAAAAATGACACTTTTCAGAAAACAAAATATATTAATGTTCCTCAAATAGACATGGGCTTACAATAATTTCATTTAGCATCATACGACAGAATTTACTCATCATAGGAACTAAAATAGCCTAGAAGGCAAACATAAAATTGAATTACTGTTTGTCTATTAATTAGTAAAGTAAAAAAATATATAGTTTGATTGGTTTGCATCAGAACTTGTATGATGTCACTCAGATACTTTCGGAGAGATTCCCAAGTATCATCATCTGCAAAGTATAGCTCTTGTTATTAATTTAAGAGCAAGAAGTCTTATTAGAAAAACACTGAATTATAAGGCTTTGAATGACTAAAACTACAAGAGAAAAAACTTCAAGGAGTAAGCAAAGATTAATATTTAAATTCTATAATCCATTTATAAATTTATTACCACACTTCACTTTAAGAAAAGCATGCATTTTGCAATAAATAAAAATTTTCACAAAATGTATCAAAGTGCAATCAGATATAAAATGATGTCACTCATTATATTTCGGAGAGATTCCCAAGATATCATCATAATATGCATTTCGATTTAAGAACAGTTTCTGTTAAATTGAATATAGTGAAACCAGAATAAGAAAAACATTGCACATAATTTGGAGATTCCCAGAGGTATCACAACTATAAGAATGGTAAATGCTTAGAATTATAAATATAACATCAGTGAGAGAGAGAGAGTTCAAATTTGTTATCACTAAAATCAAATAAATTGTTCACATCATATGTACTAATGACATCACAACCAGAAGCTTAACATTTCTAACTATGAATTATTATTTTGCAATCATTATAAAAAAAAAGTATGGTCACTCATAATAATTTTGAGACTTCTAAAGCCTAAAGTACTGCATATACTCCTTAACCGTTAAAATGATTATCAAATGTTTTGAAACTACATCAGCGAGAGAGTTCTAATTTAAATCACTAAAATCAGATAAATGGTTCACATCATATGCAGCACTAACGCTATAACTAATACTTTAGTAAAACTTTTCAGACTATAAATTAAATATAATGCAATCAGAATAAAAATTTGCTCATAACAATTCGAAGAATTCCCTAAATTGTCATCACATGCACTCAAAAGATGTAAATAATGCAAAAATACATCACATAAATTACAATATGTCCACTGAAACAGAATAAGGTAAGGGATGTATCAGAGTGAGAGTTCAAATTTTAATCACTAGAAACAAATGTACACACCATTATTCAGCACCAATGCCATTACAACCAATATCATAACTTTTCCGACAATAAATTAATTATATATAGTGCAATCAGAATAAACAAATATGTCGCTCATATTAATTCAGAGAGATTCCCAAAAGTATCATCACATGCACCATTTCAAAAGCTGAAATGACTAAGAGCCTTATATAAATTACGACAAATATGAACAGTAAAGAGCATATCTGTGAGGGATTTCATATTTTAATCCTTAAGGCAATTTGAATGGTTTACATACATAATATGCAACATTAATGCTACTTAGTAAAATAGTTCTATAATTGTTATTGTAAATCAAGAAACAATATATAAAACAGTAACAAGTTTTACATCAGTGAGAGAGTTCAATTTTAAATCATCAAAATCATACAAGATTTCACATATGTACAATTCATTTTTAGAAATTTCATTTAAACAATTTAATAGTATTCATTTACAAGTGGAAAATGTTATAACAAATATACAGTAACAAGTACATAAATGTTATAACTATAATACAGTAACAAGTTTTACATCAGTGAGAGAGTTCAATTTTAAATCATCAAAATCATACAAGATTTCACATATGTACAATTCATTTTTAGAAATTTCATTTAAACAATTTAATAGTATTCATTTACAAGTGGAAAATGTTACCAAGTGTTAATAATATTTTGCAAAAAATAATGCAAGAGGTACAATTTGTCCTACAGCATTAGTTCATTTTAATAAAAGTTATTAACCTTTTATTTATTATACAGTTATACATCAGTGAGAGAGTTCAATATAAATCATTTCTATCATACAAAATTTTCGCATCATGTGTATAACTATTTACGTTTTCATCTTCAAGTTGTTTTAGCTTTTAAATAATTAATTTAATTTAAAATATTAATTAACTTAATTGGCTGCTATTTGGAAAAAGCAATGCTTACTCCATAAGACATACTGAGTGCACAATGCAACAAAAATTATTCAAATGTGTAACCGGTAGGATTTTTATGTGTTTTGCAAAGTCCATTAATTAGAGACAGAACACTAAAAAATTTATCCAGGGTGGCCACAAAATTCAAGAAAAAAAGTTCCCTGATAATTCCGATTTCCCTGACAGATTTCTAAAAAATTCCCTGATTTTAGGGCAAACTTTTTTTCAAATTTCCCCAATTTTCTTAGTTTTTTCAGATGTCTAGACACCCTGATCAAATAGAACATGTATGCTAAAGAGATAATATGCAATTTTTTTAAAAATAGTTTTAGTGGTAATGAAAAGTTTAAATTATTCAGTAATATTAAACTTCTAATGGCTTACCACTACAAATCTCCATGTAAATAGAATCAAAATATGGATGAACGTGCCTTAAACAATACGAAATTTCCTTGATTTTCATGCAATTTTAAAAAGTTCCCTGACATTTCCCCGATTTTTTCCAGAATCAGAAAGCCCCCCGATTTCCAGGTTCTATGGCCACTCTGTTATCTGATATATATAACTGACTGCAATTGAACTGTTTACTATACTTGTTTCAGTATGACAATACAATTCACCAGAAAAATATTCGATACTTGAACGTAGGACCCCTACAATTTCGGCAAAAAGCACCTTCAACGAGGCTCTATCAAAGCAAAAAAGGAGTTCTTTGGACTTTAGTTGTTAAGGTTTGTACAGTTTGTGATGTCATGGTTATCCATAATTAGAGAAAGCTGGATTTTGATAGTTTCAGTTTTGTTGAAATTGGTCAATAAGATGAAATGCAAATACAAAACATATTGAAATTATCAAGATTTTTAAAAAGTCTTTTATACAGGGGTGCCTACAGGGGGGTTCCGTGACGCAAACTGTGTCATTCAAATTTTAGGGAGAGGGTTGATAAGATAATGGAAAATTTTAGGATTTATCGTAAAAAAAATAAGATAAATGAAACAAAACAATATTTTGTAGGTGACAGAAGGGGGGCTATCATTTTTATGTAATAGTATCTTTAATAATCGGGGGAGATATTTAGTATGTAAGTTTCTTTAAGGTTCTTTTTTTTTAGGGGGAAGGGATGGAGGTATCCGCCATTTGTTGTGCACTAGCATCATTAAGGTCTGGGGTGCGAGTACTTTAACTATATAACAGTGTCTTTGAAAACTGGGGGGGGGGGGGTATTACATTTCCTAATGAAATATTTTTAACATTTATTAATTTTTTATCCTACATAAATTTTAATACAATATATTGTTTTAAATCTTTTTCTGACAATATATGTTACACTTTATATTTCCTACATTTACTGAAATTTTGCCTCGCAAATAAGACAGTTCAATACAGGCCAAATGTTGCTTTTATTTGTAAGCTTTTGTTCAGAAATTAAGATCGCGACTTCTTTTGATTTCCAAAATTTTGTCGTAAGAATTCCAAATAAACAACGTATACAATAAATTCCTCATTTCATCATTATTTTTCATTTGATAACCAACATAATTGTTACATTTTATAGTATTCAAAAATTTAGAAATATATCAATACTTTAAAATGGGGAGAGGGAATTTTCGAAATCGGGGTGGGGGGGGTCATGGACCTTGGAAGGGGATTGGCACCCCTGCTTTATGATTAAAAGTTACCCAAAAAAAGTGGTAGTCTTCCATTCGACAGGTATCAGATAAAACAGCCAAATTGCAGCGATAACTCATCCAAACTAACAACCCTCAAATCATTTATAATTTCTACAACAAATCATAAGCATTTAGGCTTAACGATACATTTATACACCATTTAAATGTGTAAACATTTAGGCTTGGCGACAACTGATACCTGGCTAACAGAAGCATATAAAAAAAAGTAAAGTAAAAAACTGCATAAATGTTATTGATGTTAATGAAAATCAGAAGTAATAAAAATAGTAATCAAAACTTTTATGCAACAGAAGACTCAAAATACAGAAATGGTTAATAAACAATATTCAATTTGTTGGACAAAATACATTGCATGTGAAGGAGGAAGGAAAAAAAGTAAACCAGTCCGATTTTTCCCAAGGTAGCATACTTAGTAGTTTAATTAGCTACTCTTTCTGGGTATCACTTGATGCGGTTGTCACCAAGCCTAAATGTTCATACTTTTAAATTACAGTAAAAGCCCGATTATCCGGCATTCAATTAACCGGAAAGCTCAATCAACCGGAATTTTTTGAAAATCAAGTTTGGCGAGAAAATTGGCATTATTTTGCCAAAAAACGGCGATGAGTCGCCAATTTTTTTTTTATTTTTTTAATTTCATTTGAGATTTTAAAGTTGAGTGTTTTTTTCCTCTTTATTTTGATGGTTTTTGATTTGTAATGGCGAAATAGCTGAATTTGCACTGATTAGAAATGAATATAGTATTATCATAAAAATAGATTTTTTTTTAATTCCGGTTTATCCGGAATGCCGAAGTTCTTATTCAAACAACTGTGAATTCTCAGCAAAAAACCTTAATATTCTTAATTGAAAATGTTTTTTTCCGGAATATATCCGGAAAAATAAATATACTGTGGTTATTTGCCGAATCTATTAACAAATCTAGCTTGTTTCAATTGTATAAGAGGGTTTCGTAATCGAAATTTCATTATCCAGAGCATCGGAAAAATATTCTCCAGTAGATAATTTGGTTTATCCGGAATTCTAATAAAAAAAATACACATTTTGCATCGTTTATTGCATAAAATTGTATATTCGTTTCTGGAATATGTGTAATTTGTATATGCGGAATCTATAATTCTATGGACTACTTTTATTGTAATTATAACAAAGAAAGGGGATTTTCCACTTGAAATTACGTTCTCAACCGCATCCGGCAAAGAGTAATAAGGAAATTCAAAATTTGTTAATGGTTTGACCAAAATCCGGATAAAATTAATCATTCGGTTTGTAGACTAGATCTACAAATGGAACATGCATTTCACAAAATTTAAAATTATGTATAACGGATAACATTCTATTCCATATAGTATCGATGCATCCATAATTCCTTTTTACCAGCGATTTAATTTGTAAATTTTCAATCGCATCGGGTTGGTTGTTTTCAGATTATCTGGCGCCGTTAGCAACACGAGGGCTATAATGCGCCGAAACATTCTTCATCGGACAAGCCAACATACATTTACAAACACCCATGCCTAACACGGGACTCGAACCCGCAACCTCGCGGTTTAGAAGCTAGTACGCTAACCACTATACCGTTTGGTCGGCTCAACTGCATCCGGAAAATGTGCAATTCGGCCGAATTCAACTATTCTAAACATTTTATTCTTTTATCACAAAATATCAGTTTCTCACGATCAATCAGAATAAAACCTAATTGCATCCATTTAAATGCATTTCCCCCTATAATCCCAATCAAAGTTTCGATTTGTAGGCTAGTCAACCATTTTGTACACACAACGGAAAATGTTTCTATTTCTTTTTTGTGTACAAATAGTATGGGTTACATTTTATTGTATACTATTAACGTGTTTTGCAATCAATTAAAAAATAAATCTGTTTCGCTGTAACTTTATTTTAATAATATTTATTTTTAGGTTAGCCGACAACCAGACAATCAAATTCAAAACTTAATAGTCTGTAAATTATAAGGAATACCGTGGCGATTTGCATTACAATTCTTGTATTCCTTTTTTCTATACAACAAAATAGTCGATCTTTGAATACAAAAGTCGTCTTCCCGAGCATATTTTTCTTTAGGGTACAAAGTAGGTTGTGTGTGGGAAGGGCGGAAGACAATGGAATCACCGAGGTTTCCAAGTACAAAAGCTACTTTTCTAAAATTCTCGGAATCTGACCATGAAAACGCACACAAGAAAACTTCCCCTCCGGAACTAAAATAGCGATAGTCTACTTTGTCCGCCCTGTAACCCTAAAATATAGGTTCGGTTAGAATCGGTACAATCAAGAGACCTCTCTATCTCTATTTTTTTTTATACATATTTTACAATGCTTAAATCTTCTATTATTTTTTTATGGAATTTCTGATATGAAAATGATTTAATTTTGGTAACATATTTCAAATTATTGCCGATTATAAGGGTAAAATATAACATTATTTTAACTAAAAAAGCTAAGTAGAATATTTTTTAAATATTCCGGTTGGGAGCCATCACTAGCGTTATTTGCCGTTTAAATTTGGCGAAAAAACATCGACATTCAATTAACCGGAAAATTCGGTTATCCGGAAATCCTAATTTCCCGGTGATTCCGGATAATCGGGCTTTTACTGTACATGCAAATGTATCACCAAGCCTAAATGGGTCATTCCATGGTAACTTACGTTAGATTTGGACTCATTCAGTTAACTATTTTTATAAGTAACAAAAAGTAATTATACACAAAATACTCATTTGATTTTTTAAATCAACTAATAAAAATCTAAATTTTAATGCAAATTATAGTATTTCAATGATATTTTTTTTAATTTATAAAATTGATTTAAGTGTATATGTTACACCAAAAAGGAAGAGCAAAAAGTTCTTTTACTTTTAATAATATTCATAAATCATTTATGTTTATATAAATTTAACTAAAAGTAACTTTCCTTACACATTGCCTGTTTCAGATATAATACATCAATTGCTTTATTTACATTAAACTAACTTATGCCTTAAGTTACTAAGAGGTTACCAAAAATACTATAATGGTGCATGTATAATTTACATTATTTTACGATGATCAAAATTTAAAAATATTATAATTAAAAAAGATGAGTAAAAAAGAGGAATACTTATTCTTCAAGTAGCAAGTTTTGTTTTTCCAATTTATAATGCCCCTACTACAGATTATTAAAAAATTTTAATCAAATCTTTCTTTTTATAGAAAATTTCATCTGGATGATTAAGTTTATTTCCAGTTTGAATTAAATCTTTCATTTCAATTAACAGATTTGTAATAAAATGATGAAACTATCACACTGCTTTTAAAGTCGTCATTTGTGCGAGTTTTATTATGCTTGGATGCAATGAATTGTCATAATAACCCATATTACCAGTCATTCACTTTAAAGATTATGTTATTATTCTTGCGAACTTAAGACGAAATTCAATGGCTTTTCCATCACAAAACTTTTAAGACGAGATTTTAATATTCTGCAGTGGATAACCTATGAAACCTATGATTTTTAGCTGTCTGCACAAAAATGTTCAGTTTTGTTATAATTTTTTTTATTATCACTGTTGCACTTCTTTTGAAAGCTACACTTCAAAAGCATATTACTATCAACATGTAGAAATCAATATTAATAAATAATATATTAAATACTTCTAAATCGATGTGCTTAGAAAGATTGTTTGGTAGTTATAACAATGCAACTAAAACTGAACGCGAGGGACTTCCTAAAAACATCAAAAAAATATTCAAATTATTTATATTTACTTTAGGCAGTTTTGAGACCATGAAAAAATAAATATTTTAATTTTTATGGAAAAATTATTAGTATTCTAAAAATTCTATGGAAATTTTTCAAGTTCTTTCCTTTTAGGAACTTACATTACAAATTTTAATTGCACATTTAATGATAAAAATTATACATGAAATAAAAGTATAGATTTCTCTTAAGTACATATCTAAAACTACAAGAAAAAATTATATTTTTATTGACAAACATCTGTTTGGTTTTATAGTAACATAATATGTAAGTAAAGTAATTTCTGGTAACTTGCGTCACACGAAACAATCCACTTAGAAATCAAAGAAATAAAACAATTTAATCATTGGAAAACTTGTTTAAACTATTTATACTATTATTTTAGGTGATATGATAATTTAAAACCTCCTTAGTACTATTGACAAAAAATTAAATATTTTACCCACTAAAAATCACACCACCCACATCAATCAAAATATAACACTCGACCATAACTCAAGAATTTTCAACTTTTAGAAATTAACGTATTGAAAAAAGAAGCTGTACTAGGAATAAACTTTTAATCTTTTTGTATCCAAAATTCTATACAACAAATATTTTATTTTTGCCTCTTTACATGGAATGACCCAAATGTTTAGTTTATTTTGTTACAGGAATTATAAATGGCTTGAAGGTTGTTAGATCGCTGCAAATTGAGTTTTTATCTGGTGCCTGGCTAAAGGAAGAGTACCTTTATTTTTTATTAAAATATGGCCAAGTTATCATACTTACTATATTAGCAGCCCTGACATGCATCTCACACTGGTCCTGGGTAGTTGCAAGTGGTCGAATAACATTGCCTCCATCATCTTCATGGGTAGGTCTTGCCAGCTTCACAATCTCGACAAAATTATCGACCATCGACTTCACATCATCTTTTAACCTCTTGTTATAAGACTTGAGCAGAGCTTCCTTGCTTTGGGTCAAATTCTTAACTTGAGCCATGGCCATCTAGAAGAGAATTATAAGATTTATTTGAAATATACACTAATGAAAGACTTAGCAAAAGATTAATGGCTTAAAGCAAAGATTTAGAGTTATGAAGAAGCAACAATATTATATTGAAATAATAAAATTCACAACTCTTTAATTATGTTTGGTACAGAATTACAACATGAAACAGGCAATTTACTGCTTATTATAGACAAATATTTTCAAACTGTTACTTTCACTGTACTATCAACCATAAATAGTGGATTAATTCCTAGTTTATGGTGCGGTCAGTATTTGGCAGCATTTAGTAGGTGATTTATTACTGGTATTAACATTACTATTTAGGAAATCGCGATTAGGATGAAAGAAGAGTAACTTGAAACAAAAGGAAAAGGTTATTTTACTTAGATATCAACTTCCAGAAATCGTGCAAAGTATTTGTAACCATGCTGTAGAAATTTACCTGCCAAGCAATAGTTGTTACAAATGCATCAGGACCCAAAACTACAATTTAAATAATAAATGCAAGAATATCAAAGAGAACAGAAAAAGACCAGACTGCTTTGATACTCTCAAATTGATTGCAGAAGAATAAAGAGCAACAATCGCCATCCAAGTTAATCTCGAATATTTACGGCGCAATTACCAATAATTCATTGTCATGAAAAACAAAGAGAAAACAAGCTAAAAATAAATAGGCAATTTTAACATTCCCAAATCCCTAAAATTACAAATTTATACCTTCCAAAAATATACCAGAGTTGAAAATCAGAATGAAGAATGAATGGGGCTTAATGTTTTGCAAAAATGCCGAATAATAAAAGTGAAAGTTGGAGTAGCAGTAATATTGCATTCATCACTGAAAGACGAAACAATAATTATACTGTGATGTCATAATCAGCTACTACGCCGTCATGGTGAATGGTGACTATGCTGGGTTATTATGGTTTGAGCTTGTAAATTATGCCTTCGATTTGTATTGTAAGAACTTTAATAATTCTAGAGATACTCTGATCAATCAAAAAGTTTTCTTTCAAATAATTCCCGATAGAAAAACCATCTTTTGTTTAACAAACTAAGTTGGGCACGAAAACATTTCCGAGTTATACTCGAAGGGCACTAGACATCATAGGACATGTAATTTGTTACGCTGCCAACCAAAATCACACCGAAATCAACTCTTTTCATCGTAATTTCGTCGAATTTTGATCATTAAGAGCCATTAATAAATAAAAGCTACAATTTAAACTAAGTCAAAATATATTTCAGAATGTTTAAAATCCATTTAGAACGTCTGTTTAATATATACTAGATAGATTACTAATAATACTAGATTGAAACTTGATTAGTTACAGTTTTATTGCAATACAGTCACAAATTCCCATTCAATCCTATGCTTTACAAGCCAGCTTTCTGCCAACCCGGAATGTCTAGGAACCGGTTTTTATCCCCTCGGAGTTGCTTTGTTGGTACCTCTTTGTTGGCCTCTCGCCTGTATTCTATTTGGTAATCTCGATATTGTTTACATTAAATATTTCTGAAAATCAGTGGCAGTTCGTGGCTCCTGTATCTAAATTATTTTTAAAGTTAAAATTTACTGTACTAAACTTCAACTTAACTAGACATCACTTAGACGGTATATCGTCACAGTGCTCATAGGTATTTAATCCATTTTGGCGGCGTGAAAGCATAATGTTCGCCAAACCACAACCCTATAGAGAACAAAAGGCTATAAGGTTTGGCGAGAATTATGTCTTCACTCCGCCAAAATGGATTAAATACCTATGAGCACTGTGACTTAACTAGACATCACTTAGACGATAGATCGTCACAGTCAGTGGCGGATCTAGGATTTTCCTGAGGAGGGGGCGCAACACCTGTGCCTTAGCCAGGATGAAATCAAATATTTAAAAAAAGTTTAAAAAAAAAAAATCTATACAGTGTTCTAGAAATATACTTCAAGATAATCTGTATCCATTGATTGACCTCACCCCCTTCCCCTTTTTCGTCACATTTCTGACTCGCTATCTTAGCGTAAGGTGAAATGCCCAGGTTATACCAAAATTACTTTTCAATTTAAAAAAAACAAAAAAACTCCCCCCTCCCACTCCTTAAAAAACACCCTTCTATGCTAGATATTTTTACGAACTCTTTTGTTTCTTTATACTCATGACAAATAAAACGTTTTTGCAAAGTTTCATGAACGGACCAATTTTTTATTTTTTAAAGTCGTATTTTACCTTTCCTTGGATTTTACATGTGTTTTCGTTTATAAAAAAGAACTGTAACTTTTTTTAGATTAGTTATATCGTTTTGCTTTTTTTCATTCGATTCAGCAAAAAAAAAAAGGACTCTAAAAACATGTGCCACATGCTTAGATTGCTCCAAAATTAATTTTTCAGACACAAAACATTTCACTTTTTTCCCCCTGGTTGGCGTTGGACATTACG
This sequence comes from Linyphia triangularis, assembly GCA_963978545.1. Classification (NCBI taxonomy): domain Eukaryota; kingdom Metazoa; phylum Arthropoda; class Arachnida; order Araneae; family Linyphiidae; genus Linyphia; species Linyphia triangularis. The sequence goes on along the minus strand of OZ021725.1, from coordinate 72,093,658 downwards.
AATGTGAGTCAAAATCTCTTCCTCCCACTCGACAGAAAAGGGATCGGGTATCAGGGGTCCAAGATATCTTCAAGGTCAAGAGGGTGGAGGTTTGAATACTTGTACAGTCTTCCAACATCCGTTTGAATGGGGAGAGAGAAAGCTATAAATGGAACCTTGGTACAAAAATAAGCATTTTTTTGTTGCTTCTTTTGGAAATTAGATGAAGTTAAAATATAATTGTTGCTTGAACTTATTGAAAAAAACTTGGAAAAAAATATATATATTTATTATTATTATTATTTATTTCTGTAAATTGTAAAAAAAGACTCAACCTGAGGAGGGGGCGCGCGCCCCCCGCGCCCCCTGGCTGGATCCGCCATTGGTTGAAGTTTAGTATAATTGCTAATCAACTTTGATTATTAATTGTACTAATTTTCTTAAATGTAGATTAGAATTGTAAATGTAGATTAAAATTGTAAATGCAGATTAGAATTGTAAATGAAGATGGAATTTCTACAGTAAGTAAAAAAATCTCCGATAAATAGCAAATCTGTTATTCAAATGCACAAAAAACTTTTTAGGGGGGGGGGGGGGGGACGCTCAAATCATTAAATCTGACGATGGTCAAGTGAGGTACAGCTAGAGAGTAAACGTTCCAAATAAGCTGCATCGTTGACATGAGAAACAAACTGCTAGTATGGATTCTCTCTCCACGGTAAATGTATGCAGCGTTGTAGCGAAATGCAGCCCATTACCAATTTTGCGACTTCGGCTGTACTTGTAAATTCATTGTACTGATTAGCTCGTGTGTGAGGGAGAGAAACGAACATATCTTAGAATTGTCTCCACCAAAAGGAAATAATTTCTGTGATCAGCTTACACATATTTTTTCTTGTTGCTTCTTAAGTTAATACTAAACTTATAATTGAACCATTTTTAAACATGGAGCCACCTTATAAGTAAAAGTTTTTTTTTTTTGTAAATATTGAAAGGAAACTCTGATTTTGAGTGATTAAAATTAAATAATTTCCATTCATGAATGATTATGGGAAGTGAGGAGTAGGAGAGTCACTGTTCCAGCTGCACTAACATTTTTCACCACTGCTGAAAAAAATTTCACACTCTAAGCAGGTGTATATTTAGAATTTCCAAAATATGAGTCTAATATTTTGCCAATTAAATGTTTATGACAACTTTCAAAGTTCAAATAAGAAAGATTTCAAATAACAATTCCTAATGTTTTGTATTTTCCAAAATCCATTCTTACGAAAGTTACAAGTATAGTAAAGGATATATATCACCTCATCATACCATAGAGCATTTTCTTTCGAAAAATAACTTTTTATTAAACAAAGATGCGAATTCTTTCAGGTCAGTTGTATAGGTTAAAAATATATCGACATTCTCAATCATTCACTTGAATATTTCACAGTTTTGATAGTAAACAAAAGGACTTTGCTGTTGTAATCGTTTGTGATTGATCAATTTTTCCCCTCAATGCTGGTGATGATATGCAACACCACTACATATACATGATGTTCATACATCTAATTTGTACATTCGTAAAAAAAAAAAAAAAAAAAAAAAAAAAAAAAAAAAACCTTGAAATGCTGTAGTATATTTTGTGCAGCATTTTGTCCATAAGTATATGAAAAAAAATCTCCCCAAAAAATCAGATGTATCCTTCTTGGTTCACTAGTTCAAAAAGTAATTCTATAAAAATAAGTCCAATCTATAATAAAATGATACCCAAGATTCGTGGGAAATCAATATGAAATGACAGGGCTTGACAGAAGAGATCTATTAGGTGAGATCTAATTACTATAGTTACTAAAATATAAGTTGACATTGTTATCACTAGATGGCGACACCAACAAAAGTATAGTAACCACTACACTTTTCCAAATACAGGAGCGTTACACAATTTTGTTCAAAACGGAGTGTTAATTTTGTAATATTTAAAAGTAATTGAAAGCAAAGTAACCACGTCTCTCTAATAAGGCTAGTGTTGCCCCGTATGTGTTTCTAAATCTCACTCAAAACAAGACAGTGACTGTTTTTTTTTTTTTTTGTAATAAAAAAAAATGTGACATAAAAGATACTAATTTTTCTGAATATTGAAGGAATGAGAAAATTGTACTATTTATGTATGAGAAAACATTTCATATCTTATTTATCCTCTCTTTCTCTCTCTCTCTCTCAGGATCACAGGGTCGGCTTAAAGGCGTGTGCGTTCACACACATGCGATTATGAGAGGGGCGTCGAAATGAGAAAAATATATTTAAAAAAAAAATTATGGTAAAATTTTAATTTTTACTTTATTTTTAATACAAATACGCCCAACCTATGTCTACTTTTCCACAAGAAAGACTCAACAACCTTGCAATTTTGTTCATTGAAAATGATGGTTCATCGTCATTAGAATATGATGCACTAATAAAAACATTTCCGGCTACTAAAGCGAGGAAGATCTACTGTTAAGTGTGTAATACAGATTATTTTAATAAATGTTCAGTAAAAAATTTTCTAGGTTAATATATTTTTCATGAGTATTAAATCAAGTAAGACATTTGTTGTAGTTAAAAAATATGTGCTATTTTCTACCTGACAAAACTATAAACTGAGTAAAAGAATTTAAGAATTCTCTTTACACAAGTACAGTACAGCACGCCTATTCAAGTTCGAAAAAGTTAGTTAAACGAATTAGTAATAGAAGAATTCATTTAAAAAAAAATAAAAAAAATGAAAGATACTAAATACTTTAATTCTAAATACTTTAATTTGATATTTACTATTTATTTCACTTTAATAGTTTTAGTTTTTGGTTTTTAATCCCTTTAAAAGGAAAAAATTCAATTATTAAGTTCTAGAAATTTCAGTAATAAAGCACCCATACCAGTTTTAGAGGATTTTCTATACCCATTTTCATTGTAATGGGCGCCAAAACTCTCTCTCTCTCTCTATCTCTCTCTCTCTCTCTCTCTCTCTCAAATCTATTCAAAATCGTATTCAAATTCAAAGTTTTCCAAAGTAAATATTTATCTTGAATAGTTTCAATCAATTTCCTTCAATGATTTTTTTTTTTAGTATTTTGTAATACATCCTCTTAAAAATGTCATACTTTCAAAAGTATAAAAAAAAAACCTCTAAGGCTGTTAAATTGTGCGCTCACCCTCATCTAGATCTATACTTGTTTCCTGCAAAAATTTTCACTTTCATACTTCGAGGTCTTCTGCCATTCTCCGTTCCCCAAAGCCATTTGCTATCGAAATGGAAAATATGAGGGGCGCAAATATTTATTTCACATTGAGCAATTTTGCATTGTGCTAAAGCCACTGTAAATATTTGTGTTTATACTATTCCCTTTTTATGAAATATAAACCTCCAACTAATCTTGTTTATTTAATTGAACTTGTCTTTCGATATTATCAAAGTTTCAACAATAACCTATCACCTTTTCCATCAATCGAATTTTGCAATCTCACTCTCCAATTTGTCACATTTATCGATAAATGAAAGTGCAGTGAATGAAAGGGATCTCCTTGGTCTCCTTTCCTTCCAAAACAAATAATACCGATATCTAGCGTGTCCCATCAATAAGAGAGATAAACAAAACCAGTTATTATTCTTTTTTAAACCTTTTATGCCAAAATAAAAGCATATTTTTCATGTTTTATTTTTCAAATTAAACGATTCCTTTATAACGAAATATCTAACATTACAGAATATTTTTTGCAACTTAATATATATATATATATATATATATATATATTGTTAAGTTAATATCAACTTAATTTTCAAGCACGGTACAGGTTCCAAAAAGAAAATATGAACTTCCCGTAATAAAGACACAGACCAGCATACAAACATCCTTTTTTAAAAAGACATAAATCAAACAATTTTTATATATTTTTTTTATTATTATTTTTATTATTTTTTTTTCCCGCATATTTAAAAACTTATATTGCATTTATACATTCGTTTCAACCAAATTCATACATTCTTAAAGTTGCAATCAAAGTTCTGCAAAAAAAAAAAAAAAAATTGCCTTAAATGTAAATTATTGCTTACAAATTTAGCTTTTAATTATTGTAATATTGTTGAGTTGTTTTGCGTTTTCACAACAATTTATTTCATTTACAATTACAGCAAAATTAAAGTTTCAAACAGTCACATTGCAATTACTTTTCTGCGTATCTATCAATTTAACTAAAAACGTGTATGTGTACTTAAAAAAAAATCTAAATTTAAAATAGGTATTGACTTTACAACCATCTTTTATATTTAACTGTCTATTGTTATGTTTTTAAATAAACTGCACTACTCGAATGACCATCAGCAGGCTGGGAAGGTAAGGAATACACCTCTGCTGAAATTATTCATAAATTCCGTTTACAAAAAGCAGGTACTAAATAGATGGTTCTATCCATTTCCTAAAACTTCAAATTTCCAAAAAGTTCCCCGTTACTGCTTCTCTAAAAAAATGCACGTATTTGTCCTTATAGCCCATAGACTTATAATACTGTCTAGACCACATGTTTAGAGTAACCTCGTGTAATGAAAATGAAAACCACGTGACTGATAGACAAGGAGAACGAAGAAGAAGAAAAATCCCTACTCATTCCCGTGGAATACGCCGAAATGCGTCTGACGGAAAGTACATGAATCCAAGAAAAATTGTTAAATATTGTTTTGCATTTGGTTGTACAGAGTTGGTTGTAAAAGTTCCAGAAAGGAGGCTCAATAACCTTTCACAAATAAGTGCTATTTTTGAAATTTTCTATATAGTTAAGGTTTTACAGTATACTCATAAATATGTTTTTGTTTAGCATTCTTAAAAAGCTAGCTTTAATTGGTTTATTACGGGAAAATTGCAGTTGATATTGAAATAGAAAAACAGACCAAGGTTATAGCTGCTTTTTGAAGAAATTAGTGGCTATTTAAGGATTTTAATTTCACTTTCAAGTATGAACAGCAAATTCCGCGCAGTGGCCAGATTAGCTAAGTTTGGCTCGAATCAAAAAGAAATACATTTTGACGTTTATCAAGGTTATGATCACTATGCTTTATCTTTTTTTTTTTTTTTTTTATCCCTTAATAAATAATCTGAATCTTTATTTACCTAGCGATTTTTTAAAATGAAACTTACGGGTTTTGTGGCTTTAACATAACAAGGGGTGGATATAGAATATTTCGTGTAATAAAATATTAATATTTAAGTTTCTTTTTCTGTTTGAATTATAATTACGATTGTTAATTTAAAATTATCAGAAAAGTCCATTTTTCTTTACATCGTACATGTGAAGTACAAGTTATTTATATAGGTTAAAATAGATTTTTTTATTAATTTCAATTTTTTTGTGTATGTTTGTTTGTAGCGGGAAAATCAACGGAAGGCTAATTAACCTATTTGCAGTCATCCAATAGAACTGAAACTTGGCAGATAGACTTTGTCGAAGACAAGACATTCTATCACATTTTGGAGGAATTTTATATTGTGTTGATGTTAAGCACACATAATTTAACCTACAAAAATATTTTGAACGTATAATTTTTGATTAATTTAATATTTTTTAAAAATTTCAAACTTTTATCGAAATGCTACCCCTTCCACAATTTTAAGTATTTGTCCATGATATTTTTACAATATATTCGTATTATAATTGTTAACAATTGTTCGTATGGATTTGAAGAAGCAAGAAAAGGTTTTTATGTTTTTACACTAAAAACAGTAGAAAAACGACGTTTTTTTTTTTTGTTTTTTTTTCAAGTTTTGAACGTTTTAACTAAAAAAAAAAAAAAAAAAAAAAAAAAAAAACACACATAGCACACCTTATTCCATACTAACTTTAGTTTATCAGATGTATATAAATACGCTATAAAAATTTCCCAATACTAACTAAATTTAGAAAAAAGCCTTAGGGATTTAAACAACACGCAAACTGAAAAATAACGAACCGAGAAAAACACGTGTTAAAGGTTTCTTTTTCAGCTTTGACTGTGTGAAATGGTTTAGAAAATACAATATAATTTTTTATCGGTCAAAGGTACAAGTATAAATTTTTGCACAGCTATTCAGATATATATTCTCCACATTATGGAATGATTTAATTTCTTGTACTTTGCTGAGCTATTTCTTGTACTATTATGAAGATGCCATTAATTTTTTTTAATGAAAAGATGAAAGGATAGGTATTACTTGCTTATATAATATTATTCTTTGTAATTCTACAATATTTGCTTTTCTGTATAATTACTATTAATTGAAGTATTTGTTTAATACAATGATGGAAGAGTTTTTTTTTACATATGTAATATTAAGCTTGGTAAATTTACAACATTTGCATTCTCTATTTGTGAATACAGCGATCAAAGTGTAAAAGTGCCAAAAAAATATTACAATAAGTAAACCTTACTAAATTCTAAATCTTCTAAAGGTTTTTATAATTATTAATAATTAAAACTGAAAAGCGTAGTTTATTTACAATTACTTTGAAGTTGTGAAATTTTATCAAAGAAACCAAGTAAAACTGCACAAGCTTTTTTAAAACACACGTCATCGGAAAAGTTATACCTATTATTCCAGAAGAATACAATCAACCAACAATTTAACACACCAGTTAACTACGTCATACAATTATTCCTTTATGTAACTAGGATAACGCCAAAAAGAGGCGAAAACGGCCAACTCTGCAACCCTGCTCTCAAAAACTCCCTAGTCATATGTTTGATTTTGGTTTCAGCCTCGTTGTATAATTGAAGTGGGAGAGCGCAGTCTAATGTTTATGATAAGTCTATGTTATAGCCTGTTAATTTAAATAACACAACGCGCTCCGCCGTGTTGAAATTTCTTTAAAGTTTTTCTTTGTAATTTACTTTCTAAAGTTTGTTTTTATTATAATAATGCGGATTCTCTATCTCTCTCTCTCTTTTTTCCTATGAGCAAATTTTTTTGAAAACTTCCGCTACTTTTTAAAATGCTGAAAATGGGAAGTTATTGCTAGAATAAATATCAGTAAATTAACAAAAAAATATTATTAATATATAATTCCCCTAATGTTTTTTTCCCTAAATATAATTTTGTGCTTTCTGTCTTGTAATCAATTTAATGAGATTTTGAGAAAATAATCCCTTTAGTAAGTTAATTTTGATTGACGCTAATAAGTTTAGAACACGCATGATTAGTTTGCACTACATGGATTTCAAGTGAATCAGATCCAGTTCTAATGCCATCAAAGTGGGTCAATTAAAAATAAGCAGTCGAAATGATCCAAATCAACTAATCAGTAGTTTGATAAGCTAAATTATCAACTCTCTTTATGTGAGTAATCTATACAACTTTGAAGAAATGAATGTAACTTGATTAATATTCTTCAGACAAATATTAGCAATTTAAGTGTGTGTGTGTGTGTGTGTGTGTGTGTGTGTGTGTGTGTGTGTGTGTGTGTGTGTGTGTGTGTGTGTGTGTGTGTGTGTGTGTGTGTGTGTGTGTGTGTGTGTGTGTGTGTTAAACGAAAACAATCACTCCTGTTGTAATTTAGATAATGTCACACAATTTTTCTTTTACTTTACGCCTTTGATGGTACAGAAATAATGGTTCACTGCGACCAAATTTACTATACTAAGATAAGGTCAGCAGTATGTATAATAGTGCACAGAAACCATCAATAAAGTAAGTCATGTTTGAGAGGAAAAGAAAGTTATTTATAGAAAATGTGTAACGAAACGAGTCGCTTCACATGCAACGAAGTCTAACGAAGTCGTTTAAGAGGGTGGAACGATGGCAAGGAAAAGCTGGTTAGCAGTCAATAATTAAAAATAAACATCTACGTTTTGAAAGTAAGTGTAAACAATAGACGAAAATAATTTTAAAGCTTTTCCTTTCCGCGAGAAGGTTTTCAGCGAAGCATCCCTTTAAGTTTCAAATAGCCTCAGATATATGATTATGTTTGTCTTGCTTCAAAATACTTTCACCCATAATAGATTTTCTTAATTCTGTAAAAATTTACTATCTGGCACAAAAAAAGCGATTGATTTTGTTTAATTTTGAAGGTCAATTTAAAAATTCAAGTGCAAGGGATATTTCGAGAACGGAGGGGAAGAAAGAGGGAACGTTCGTGTGTCCCTGCCCAATTAAATGCTTTATGTATTAAGTCACAATTTCTGCCAGAGTATTGTTTTAAAGCATATGAACTTTTATAACAGTCATACAATCAGTAATAAAAATATTTTTAAAAAATGTGAAAGCAAAATAACTAGTGCTCTTAATTATTATTTTTTTAGTAAATCTAGCTTAAAATTTTTTTAAGTGTAATAAAAAAAAAGAACACTATTTATTTTGTCCTCAAAATTTTTTTAATGATTTTTTTTACTGATGTTAGGCCTGTTATAAAGTTTCATATGCTTTAAAGCAAACACTCTGGCAGAAATTGTGGCTAAAACCAATATTGCATTAACTCTACGGGAACTTAAACTGACTTTCCCTTTTTTAACATATTTCAGAAAATGTATTAAATTAGAAGTGATTCAAGAATATAGAATTTAAAGTACCTATTTCGTAGATATAACACCGAAACAAACACCAACATCCAATAAATTGTTAATCGAATTTTTTTTTTTTTTTTTTTTCGTTTGTTATAAATATGAACACATATTTTTAAAAAAATTGTCTAATTTTAAATCAAGCGTTTCAAAATCATATTAGTTCCCGGTACTATACAAAGTGGGAAGCTTTTTCTGGTTCATTTGCCCCTCTGTGACCAGCAAAAACTACAAATTCAAAATCCCTAAAAAACATTCTAGATTTTTTTTTTTTTTTTTAATTCTTTGAGCAGGGACTGTGTCCTTGTTATTAGCTTTTCCTGGGTGTACATTTATACGGATGGAAGGTACTAGAAACTACTACCAAAGTTCTTCAAGTTGTCGCATAGCGGTTAAATCAGTACAAAAAAGTTTAAAAAAATAACACATAATTATGAATTAAAAAAAATCGAAATGCTAAAACAAGTGGCGCTTAGAAATTTTATCCGAGATAAATGTAAAACATTCACAGAGCTGAAAATACAAATGAATCTATTGCTCAATTGTAAGAGGTCTGAGACTAATAAGTTATTCAAAAGACAAACTAGCCCAGGGCACCTAAACAGGTAACTTGCCAAAGTATTCTTAAAATAACAAAAATCTCCCATCCTACTTTTTCTTTTATTCTTGCTATTACAGTTATTTTAAGCGTGTTAAAAATATTATTGCACCTTTTTTGTTTCGATTCACCACTTTCTGCATACCTACTAACATTAAATTTGTTTTGTACTACTGAACTCGTTACAGAGATTCGAGAGTGAGCAGTTAGAAATGAAAAACATGTTATGGTATTTAGGCTGAGGATGATATGATAGGAATACATAGCAACCTTAATTTATACTAATGGTTACAAGTGCCCTTGAATACGGTTTGGTGGCCCTAAGGCCCATTGGGTGCAAAAGATGAAGTCATTTTCTCTCGAGTAATGAAATCAGAAAGAAAAAATAGATTCTACTATAGTTAATTAAGCACTAATTTTGGCTCAATTACTGATTGGATGTAGTTTTACTGGTATCTTCAAAAAAATATTTAATATTTGTCATTATTAGGACAGCATTATTAATGACGATATCATTGACCAAACCAAAATGATATACAGTGTGTTGTTAAATTAGTTGGGTAATGGAGTTCAAATATATATATATATATATATATATATATATATATATATATATATATATATATATATATATATATATATATATATATATATATATATATATATATATATATATATATATATATATATATATATATATATATATATATATATATATATATATATATATATATATATATATATATATATGAACATAAATTAGCTGTGAAAAAGACTTTATAATGCCTAATTATTAAGAGTTTTACCTATCCATTTTGAACTTTGTTGACCAACTAATTTGGGAACACCCTAGATATTTAATATAAGAGCATTTAAATGCAATGTTTACACTATATAAATTTCTACCTCAATTATATTGTATAAGGTATCAAATGATAATTGATAGTACTTCAAAAATGTATGGCATGTGTTTGGTTTGTAATGAAAGTATCAAGCGTAGTATTTACACAAACTTTAGTAAAAGCCATTTATACTGTTTCATTATGAAGCTCGTCGAAAGAAAATTCGAAAAACAAATACTAAAAAGGTTATCAAAAGATTTCAGAAGAATCTTTTGGTTAAGTTGTGTCTCGGGTAGAATATAGATAGATGTTTCATTTCATTCGAATAAGAGGCGAACTTAAAAAATGAATTTGAAACACTCGACTTTGAAGTATCTGTTCCTAATCGCATTTGATATATATATATATATATATATATATATATATATATATATATATATATATATATATATATATATATATATATATATATATATATATATATATATATATATATATATATATATATATATATATATATATATATATATATAAAACAGCAAATAAATCAGAACCTCGACTTATTAAAGGTGAAGATGTCTATCAATTCAAAATCGCCGTACGAGAAATTTTCAAGTTCTTGAAACAAATGGCGAAAATAGACTTTATACCAAATCAGCATAGGTCGCGTTTCCTGTCCATGACATCATCCCCAAAAAATGAAATTGCATATTTCTCTGCGGCATAACCTTGACAATCAGAAGTGGCCCATTGTGTGCCACCACTGAAGCAGAAAAGCAACAGGTGTGACGCAAAGTAGCAAACTTGTTCGGACCGAACTCACGAATAAAACACGTTTGTGATCCACGTAAAAAAGTAGACAAGAAAAGTTGTAAATAGAAACCAGAATAAGACAAAGAGAAGAAATTACGTCTTTCATGTGACGCGATTATTGAGCGGTATTTTTTTTTTTTTTTTTGTGATATCTGCCGATGACTTCGGCTTGGAAGAAAGCGGATGAAACTGGACAAAGGCGATGGACAGTGAATGCATTTTAATGGAGCGGATGCATTGCACCATACTTTGGGTTCACGGAAAGTCAGTTTTTTTGTTAAGAACATTGCTTTTGTTTGGTGTTAGGGTGAAAAAAAAGGATCTGCATGTGCCTTTTAAAAGCTTCTCAGTTTCTCAAACTACAATATAAAGAAAAAAAAATCTTTTTTTTGTTTGTTATTTTAAAGATTTTTTTCGAAACTGTTCAAAATTTTATTTGAGAAAGATGGAGGTGATTCATTCAAATATCGAAAGTGTTTAACTTTTAAGGCTTTGTTAATTTTAATGCTCTGTTGCATTTACAATAACACGCCATTTCTTGAATAGAAATCAATCTAAAATATTTGTATTGTGATTCAATATGAATTCACAATTTTTGTAATTCAGAACAGTGGCGGTTTTTGCACTACAGCCAGTGCAGCCGGGCTGCATCTAAATTTATTAGTTCAAAACTAAAATTATACCTTTTACAATTTTCTAAAATGAAGATCCAATTTCTACGGTAAGTGTAAAAAAATCCGATCGACTGCAAACTTCTTGCTTCAATAACCAATTCACGAGGGGGAAAAACGTCCGAACGGCAACCATGTGTTCCTGAAACGCGTTTCGGCGGCGACGTTGCCAAGCGTCGCTATGGTAACCAATGGAATACAATAGACTCTATATATAATGTATAGCGAGGTTGTCGGATCAGCGATTTTCTGACTTCGGCAGCCCTTGAGAATAAATTAATTTTTTAATAAAACTGAAATTTGAATAAAATGATAATTTAAGAATAAAAAGTTCAAGTGTGATTATACATGATTGTGGAAAGTGTGTGTGTGTGTGTAGTTGGAGGATTGTTGGGAAGTCGCATGCTTCTGGCTGCACTAACATTTTTGACCACAGGCCGCCACTGGTTCAGAATGAGTTATATATTTTTCGACAATGATTATTTTTGCAAATTTTAATTCAGTTTGCTTTTGGATCATACTGTGGTGACTTATTTAAATACATAAAAATTGAATTCAAGCAAAATGGAACGTAAATAAAGATAATCACGATCACTCAAACAACCAATCTCTAAGATAGTAAACCTTACCTACGAATTAAAGTTTAATTCGTAACGAACTTTTAAATCAATCAAAAGATTAGGCAAAAGAAATCTTCTTTCCTTTTTTTCAACATGCCTTTGAAATCTTCAAAGAGAAATAAAAGAACATCAACGATATCGAATAATGAAATCAGTCTCTGTTTAACTGTAATAAACAAATAAATTTTCTAACAATTCTGACACAATTAATTATAATAAATAGTTTAAAAGTAACAATTAACAATGGAATTAGTGAGAAATAATTGAATTGTTATAAGCAATTTAATTGAAACAATTAACAATGGAATTAGTGGAAAATAATTTATTTGTAATAAACAAATTTTCTAACAATAAACAAAATAGTTTTTGTTTATCTTTTGGTGTTGTTAGAGGTTCCAAACAATTGCTACTTATGAGAAATTTCATGGAGTCATCCTAATTTCCAAAGGTCCGTACATTATGTTTTTATATGGAGTATTATTTGAGTTTAGAGTTATTTCTCTTTTAATAAACAAACCTGTCCATCTGTCTGTTCGAAGTAATACCTCAAAACAAAACTCCAAACGCTACTTGTACATGTGATCTATCAAATGAAATGTCTTTTCGATAAGAGAATTTCCCATACCAAAATTTAACCTAAAATTTCGGTTTTCAAAAAATTCAATTTGCAATTCATTATGCCTAAACTATAAATATCACAGACACGTAACTTCTTATATAATTTGGTGTTTTCGATAAGCAGGATTACATAAAATTCAAATCAAAATCTTGGAGTTAACTGATAAAATTCACATCTTGACTCCAAAAAGAGATAATGTATTAATAAAAACTTAGATATTCAGTGGCAAGTATAATTTCATAAGTTTAATTATTAATATTCTTCTAGGCAAATACACAAAATTCGCAACTAGTAAAGAATCATCGTATCAGAGGCTTTTTCTTTAATACTTACTTTTAATTATAATTCACAACTCAAACATCGTTAAAAAAGAAATAGTAGAATATTCTAAATATTGAAAATTAAACCAAATATATTTCTGAAGCTTAAGTTTTTAATCAAATTAATTGTCTTCGTTTAAGTATCTTTGAAGTATTTATGTCAAACTATCCTATCATCATAAAGTTATAATTTTTCTTATGGTCTGACTAACACAATATGACAGAATAGCAAGTTAGCAGGACAGAATTTTTAAATTGAAAATAAACAATTTACATTTTTAAAAAATTGATCTAAATTTGAAGCACGGAAAAATTTATTGAACAACATTATGAAATTATCATAGTATTATTTTCTATTGGACTGCGATTTGGAATCCACAGATAACATTTGTTTACACGCGTAACAAAGACATGACATATACAGCTAACTGTAACCAATCAAATAAAAATTTGTTACAGCATAAACTTAGAAAATAACGATCAAAAAGAGGAAATAAAGTTTTATTTAAGGTCCAGTATATATTAACGTGAGTATCAGTTATAATAATTGCGTCCTTAAAACCTAAACCTATATTTAAAGTAAATGCAATTCTCTACTTCAAAACTTTTAGAATTCAAATTTGTATATTTCTGTCAAGAGTCTGTCTGTTTTTTCTGCAAACCCAAAGGGTTTAAATTCAAGAAACATCAATTGATTCAATTCTATTTTCTCGTAAGAAACATTAAGATTGATTGTGTGGTATTATCCAAGTTATCAACTTTAAGCAAATGATTTAAAATCGTATCCTATAAAGTCATAGTTTCCCAACAATATCTCTATGAGTCAGTTTTTGTCGGTCTATTTATCATTCTGCCAAGTTTAACCTCAAACAACTGTTACCTAAAAAGTTATCGGAAAATCGCAAAATACACCGGCCATAAAAATAAATCACAAAGCAATTCGTTGTTTGCCTTGTTGTTTCTTTTTAAATACAGCGCAAATTTAATTTTAGCATTTTTCAAAAAAATAGTGAATAATAAAATGAATCAAACAGAAGTCACTGAGACAGAAAAAGTATTTTCGTTGTATAACACATTATGAAAACCACCACGTGTACTTAATTAATGTTGAACTACACTTACCACATATCGAAAGGAAATGCATCTTCAAAAGTTAAATACGTCGTAAAAAGCTGTTACGTAAGAGTCAGAATGTATGGAATGACTCAAAATGACAACTCTACCATATAGACCTGAGTAACTTCCATTTTATTTTTTATTTTTTTATGAATTCTGTCTAGGTTGCTTAAACTTAAATTTAACATTTTGAAAGCTACAGTTAGAGCAGTCTTATTGTATGGCTGTGAAACTTGGAAATTAACCAAACAACAAAAAAATAAGCTCGATACATATCAGACCAAATACATTAGAAAAATTCTTAAAATCCACTGGCCAAATAAAATATCAAATATCGAAATATACAAAAAAATCTTATTGTAAACCCATGACAACACTAATATTAAAACGAAGATGGCAGTGGGTAGAACATGTTTTACGGATGCCTCCATCAGACCCAACACGTGTTGCCCTTACTTGGGCACCGGATGAATGAAGAGAAAAAGAGGACGCCCAAAATACACTTACATCTCTGCAGGTAAACTTTTATTATAAAAAATGATTAAAAAAGAACAGAACCGAGCTGGGGAACAACCAGGACAGCAGCACTAGACCAGAAGAGATGGAAAGCTATGCTTGTGACCTCATGCGCCACTTGAGTGTAAAAGGATTTAAGTGAAGTAAGAAAGTCAAGTCTAGGTTGCTGAGACTATGGTGTTATATGAAGTTAATATTCTTTATTAAAATATTGTCATTATTTTACTTTATGACCAATGATACCCTTATAAAAATCCTTCACATTTTAGTCCGGGGAATAGAGACTGAAAAAAGGGTCTTACCTTGCAAAAGGTTATGTAGTTCTGATTTTTTAATATGTTATGAAGGCCGGTCCCGTGGTTTATAAACCAAGTTTTCGACCTCCTAACCCTTGTGCGTTCTCCGCGGTGCACCAAAAACTGAGCCGTTTTTCAGTTTATACGTCATAACTCCTCACCAATGCATCTTAGAAACAAACATTATGTAGAAAAGTTGTAGAAAATTAAATTTTCTACAACTTTTGTATACAAAGTTTTTTTGTAGACCAATTATGTAACTAGTTATGTCGCATCAAAGTCAAAACTTTTTCGTAAAAATGCTACTTTTTTAAGATTTGTGTCAAGTTTTTTTATTGTATCTTCATAATGGTACCTCTTAGAGAAAAAGTTTGTGAATAAAAGTTGTAGAGCAATCGATTTCCTACAAGTTTTATATATTAACTTATTTTCTAGGACTAATAACAAAGGAGTTACTCTGCTTTGTGTATTTTCTCGTGGTGCACCAAAAAAAATACGTTTTTCAGTTTATCGATCATAACTCTTTTGCAATGCATTTTAAAAACAAACATTAAATTTAAAAGTTGTAGAATATTACATTTTCTACAACTTTTGTGCACAATTTGCTTTTGTAAAGCTATTATGTAAAGAGTTACGTAGCATCAAAATAAAAACTGTTTCGTAAAAATGCTGCTTTTTTAAGTTTTTTGCCGAATTTTTCAATTATATCTTCATAAAAATAAGTCATAGGGAAAAATATTATACAAAAGTTGTAGATCTATAAATTTGCTAAAAGTTTTATACCAAAAGTTACTGTCTAGGACTAATAACTAAGGAGCTACTCTTCTTTGAAGGTTTACGAGATGATAACCTATAATATTTTATGTATAGGTAGGGGTTTAAAAATAGCTTCTTACTGCATAGTCTGGCAATTTTAATAAAAAAATAAAACAATATATATATATATATATATATATATATATATATATATATATATATATATATATATATATATATATATATATATATATATATATATATATATATATATATATATATAATACTGATTAAAATAAAAAGTAATGTAAAATAAAAAGTGGAAATATATTAAAATATATAAAGATATTATATATAAATAATATATATATCTATAGATAATAGTAATATAAAATTTACCATTTTGCCGTGATGCACTAAAAATTTCTGCATTCGGAAATAAAAATGAGAAATAGACTGCATTCAAGTGGCTGATTCTAAACTACGTGGGGTACAGATCTTTTGAGATAGAATAGAAGAATCTCAAGTTGGGTGGCATAAGTGATATAAAAATTAATTCTTTTAAAATCTCAGTTTCCATGAAAACACCATATACTGTTGATTGATATTTGCCATAGCCGAATTCAAGGAAGAAGATTAGAAGAACCGAAAAAAAGTTTCTAGTGCTTTCTTTCTGACCCCTCCCCATCACTAACCATCCCGACAGAATATCAACCACTCAGTGTAGTTACTTAGTATTGGATTACATGTGTTGTAATGATGGCTGCTTCGTCGTATCCAATATTACAGGAATTTGCAAATATCTTTCTAGATACTAATGCCAGTGTTTCAAGCATCATTGAAGCAGTATCAAGCAATCTTGTTGCTCTCTATGGTGGTGACAGGGTAACATCTTTAAATGCTTTGCGCTATAAGCAATTTTCCAAATCAACAACTGTCAGCAAGTTAAATATGTCAAAGCTACAACCGACCCAAGAAGCTGCTACGCACCATGTTTTTCGCACGTATCATCAAGTAAAGACATGGATGGGCCAACTGAAAAATCCTATGGTCTGGGGGTGGAAGAAGGACAGTAAAGGACTTCTTCCTATTACAACCACCAGGGATTCAGCTCCTCAATCAATTCTCGCCTACATTTTCTGCCAATGCAATATAGGATGCACTAATGCCTGCGGTTGTAGAAAGGCCGGTCTCAAGTGCTTCATAGTATGTAAAAACTGTCATGGACAAAGCTGTGACAATATAGCGGACATCATAATTGATGACAACGATGAAGACGACCCAACAGAACCTGAAGGAGTAGCGGAGGAACTAGCCGAGCCTTCATGATTAAACGAAACTAAATTTAGAAATTTATAAGTTTTCTAAATTGTAAGTTTTATTGATATTACTATTGTTAGATAGAGATATATACATTTTTATAATATTTATATTTTTTGTTTTATAACACTATTATTTTAATACCTATATTGTTTTATTTTTGATCAAACTTGTCAGGCTTTGCAGTAAGAAACTGTTTTTAATATTAGATCTTATCAAGTAGCTCTTTTGTTATTAGTCCTATAAAATAACTTTGTATATAAAAAGTAGCAAATTTAAGGTTTGACAATTTTTATGATATACTTTTATGGATATCATCTAAAAACGCGACAAGAATCTTTAAATGATATTTTTGTGAAAGAATTTTTGCTTTGATGCTTTTCATACAATTTGTTTTTCATACAATAGTTTTTGCAGATACATAAGTTGCAGAAAATTTAATACTCTCCAAACTAAAATATAATTTTTTCCCCTATAAAATGCAGTGGGAAAAGGATATGATCGGTATACTGAAAAAAATCAAAAATTTCAGAAATCAGAAGGTTTTTGGTGCACCATGGCGAAAATGGTAAATTGATATTACCGTTATTGTATATACATATATACATTATTTAATATATTTCCACTTTTTATTTTACATTATCATCAGTATTATATATATATTGTTTTATTTTCTATGCAGTAAGAAGCTATTTTTAAACCGCTACCTTTACATTAAATATTATAGGTTATCATCTCGTAAACCTTCAAAGAAGAGTAGTTCCTTAGTTATTAGTCCTAGATAGTAACTTTTGGTATAAAACTTTTAGCAAATTTATAGATCTACAACTTTTGTATAATATTTTTCCCTATGACTTATTTTTATGAAGATATAATTGAAAAATTCGGCAAAAAACTTAAAAAAGCAGCATTTTTACGAAACAGTTTTTATTTTGATGCTACGTAACTCTTTACATAATAGCTTTACAAAAGCAAATTGTGCACAAAAGTTGTAGAAAATGTAATATTCTACAACTTTTAAATTTAATGTTTGTTTTTAAAATGCAAATCAGATAAACTGAAAAACGTATTTTTTTTGGTGCACCACGGGAAAATACACAAAGCAGAGTAACTCCTTTGTTATTAGTCCTAGAAAATAAGTTAATATATAAAACTTGTAGAAAATTGATTGTTCTACAACTTTTATTCACCAACTTTTTTTCTAAGACGTACCATTATGGAGATATAATCAAAAATGTTGACACAAATCTTAAAAAAGTAGTATTTTTAAGAAAAATTTTTGACTTTGATGCGACATAACTATTTACATAATAGGTCTACAAAAAAACTTTGTATACCAAAATTGAAGCAAATTTAATTTTCTACAACTTTTGTACATAATGTTTGTTTCTAAGATGCATTGGTGAGGAGTTATGACCTATAAACTGAAAAACGGTTCTGTTTTTGGTGCACCACGGAGAACGCACAAGGGTTAGGAGGTCGAAAACTTGGTTTATAAACCACGAGACCAACCTTTATAACATATTAAAAAATCAGAACTACATAACCTTTTGCAAGGCAAAATGTCTCTATTCCCTGGACTATTTATCCCAATCTTACCCATGAATCAGTAGCGGCTCGTGCACTACAGCCAGTACAGCCGAGCAGGATGTAAGTTTATTAGTTCAAAACTAAAATTATATATTTTACAATTATCTAAAATGAAGATCCAATTTCTACGGTAAGTGTAAAAAAATCCGATAAATAGCAAACTTGTTGCCTCAATACTCAATTCATGAGGGAAAAAAACGCTTCTAATCAACCCAAACTGGTGATCTTCCTCCGAAAAGCAGCCGAGTGTTCCTAAAAAGCGTTTTGGCTGCGACTTTTCCATGGTAACCGATGGATCACAACAGAGCCTTTCCCTCCACGTGATGTGTAGCAAGACAACCAATTCGCAGTTTACCACCTTTGGCTTCCCTTGAGAATTCAATGAAATTATTGACTCGTGTGTGAGTGAGTCGTGTGGGTGGGTAAATACGAGCATTTCTTAGGATTTTCTCCACCAAATGGAAATAATTTCCGTGATAAGTTTATACATGTGGTTTCTTGCTACCTCTCAAGTTAATACTAAAACTTATAATTGAACCATTTTGAAGCATAGAGCCCAGTTATAAGAAAGTTTTTTTTTTTTCTTTTTTTTTTTTTTCTCCTATTACTTTGTAAATATTGAAAGGAAACTTTGCATTTGAGTAATTAAGATTAAAGGATTTCCATTCATGAATGATTGTGGGAAGTGGGAGGGGGATCTTTGTTCTGGCTGCGCTAACACTTTTGACCACAGGCCGCCACAGATGAATTGGGGTAACTTCGGGACCATTTCTACTTAGAAACTCTACTATTTCTGCTTAGAAACTCTACTGTTTCTACTTAGTTCTTACTGTTTCTACTTAGAAACTCTAAGAGCAAATCAATCTGCCCCAATGTCAAGAGAAAGGAAAATTTATCAAGAAGTTTTTATTTCAAACTTGTATAAATTTTACAAATTACAGTAATAGTTTGGAAATATTACGATTTAAAATAACATGATTGGCTAGGAAGGAGAGACAAGCTTTGATAGAAAGTTAAGTAACATTTCACATATAAATTAATTACTGACTGAAGTGAAATTAATACTTGATTGTAAACGGGATTAGTTCTTGAACCTTGAAAATATCTCTTAGGTCAACCTGAGTAGGCTGGTTGATTTTCTGGACGATTCCATCCTTCGAAAATAAATCTCACCGGACTTAGCTGGCAATTTTCACTTTTGAGAAGATTTCTGTATCGCCATTCGTAATTTTTTATCTTAATGATTCCGGGTAAAGCTCACCATCTTATCTTACAGAACGTAGTCTCCCACCACAAGGTTCTGAAGGAAACGTGAAGATAATGAGGAAGACGTTGATGGAGTGGGCTATTTTTCCAAATCTCTAAAAGTTTCGCTTTCTTCAGAGAGGCATGTAGCAAAAACTTAGAGCTTCGCTCTGCGTTCTTACTTGGTGCTACCTTTTTTTTTCTGACAGCAGAAGGGTGTTGGGTATCCCAATGTTAACTCACTTAAAGTACTGAACAATTACAACGTTGAGGTTATTAAATGAACAAGCAGAATTAAAGGCATAAAAAGCCCTCGAAATAGGCATCAAATAATGTACTTATAAATACACAACATACCTGACGGTAGTGAAATATTTTCAGTTTTTTGAAGATGAATAGAAGAAAAACTCCGCATCAACGGTAAAAAAACAAGATGGACTGCAGTCGGACATCAGTACAACTACAGCTTCAAATGTCTGTCACGAGGCAGGAATTTCAAGTCGAAAATTAAGCAATGAACCAAAGTTTCCCCGACCTACGGTATGTGTTACGTTAAAAAATCGTTTGGTAAGATAAATAAATTTTAATTACAGCGTGAAACGAATGATTTTGTTCTGAAAAAATATAATAGTATTGAAAATTTTTACCATTCGCGTTGACTGTGATTGTAAGTTGAAGGAAATCAATGTAAATAGTCGTAAAAAACTGCTTTACAAGCTTTATAATAATTTCTTCGCTTTTTTCTAAACTGAATTGTCAATAACACTTCATTTTTTGCTGCCCTATTAAAAATACTTCTGAAGGTTGGAAGATTCGGTGAGTCACCTTATATTGTATTAAGAATATACTTTCAAATTAATAAGAAGACATAAAATTGACAAAAATTCACAAATTATAAGAAATTGCTTCATTACTGTTACTATTTATATTCAAGATATGATATATATTTGAGTACGTTAGTAAAAGAAAATCGCAAAATTTGTAAGTTTATTGTTTTATAAAAAGATCATTTTTAAAAAAAAATAGCCTTATATGTGCTTTAATGAAGTACCGTAAAATGGGGTGAATCGGAACACTTTTCAACTTTCAAAGTAAAAATCGGTTGTAATTAGATAGTTAAGGAACATATTTTTGACATTGAAACTTGGGTCTTGCCTTCTTCTTTCAGGATATACCCAAAAAATGTTGAAAAAAATAGGACTTTGATTTATTTTGAATTTTTTCATGGTGTTCCGATTCACCCCGCAGAAAGGGGTGAATCGGAACACTCGTCACAATTTATGTCTGATCTTATTTAAACGTTTACAGGGTGATAAAAACCAAGTAATAATGCATTGTGGAGAATAGGAACACAATATTATCATAAAAAATCATTTAATATGAAAGATAAAATTTGTATTTGTCAACTATTGCCAAAACAAATCGTATGTTTGAAAGTGTATCAACTCTTCTCCTATAACTCAACCAAATAGTCTTTAAAATTAATAATATATTTTAATCTACTTTATGTTTGCGTGGTGTATGACTTCAAATTCCTTAAAATATTTTGAGAAAGGAGAAAAGCATCCTCATTTTTTTCAGAAAATCTCTTCGTTCATGAGCGTTTTTTGTAAAACACACTTATATAGCAATAATCTTGTGGGTGTAAAACTTTGCTCACATAGAGTCTTCATACATTTCTCCATATAACTTAGAGATAACGAAGTCATTTAGAGAAAAAAACACTGGAACAATCGGGTTTTCTGCCATGCGGAAACTAGGCTCCTCTTCTGACATTTATTCAAGCATGCAATCTTGATTACTGTCTTGAAAGGAGTAATTAGACTCTTCTTCAGTCTTTGAATCTTGTGTAGAACATAATCTTGTCAAAAACAGCTCTTTAATATCACTTTTCAAGTGTTCCGATTCACCCCGCAAATCTCAAAATCGAGACAAGGCAAAATATA
The DNA here is from genome assembly GCA_963978545.1 of Linyphia triangularis. Taxonomy (NCBI): domain Eukaryota; kingdom Metazoa; phylum Arthropoda; class Arachnida; order Araneae; family Linyphiidae; genus Linyphia; species Linyphia triangularis. The sequence goes on along the minus strand of OZ021725.1, from coordinate 72,071,866 downwards.
AAAATTCGTAAAATAAAAAGTTTTTAAAACCAAGTTAAATTAAGTATGGCATGCAGTTGTGGATGTTTATTCTTATCTAAAAATATATTAGTTAAGTCTATAGATGGTACATGTTATTAATTACGGGATAAGGTTTGGAGAGGTTAAAACTCATTGGATTATATGACACTGTTTCAGAATTTTTTTTAAAAAAAAAGGACAGTGTTGAAAACCCCACAAAACATGTTCCAAGATTCCAAAAATGTTAGCCATATAAAAAATATATATATAATTAATAAAACTGCTTTATTTGTGTAAAATAATAATTTCTTTGTAATTTCATGAAGTTTCGTTCCGATTCACCCCGCTGTTCCTATTCACCCCATTTTACGGTACTATACTAATGTAGAAGTTTCTCCACTTAGAAATGTGATTTTCGAAAGCATTTAATCATCGTTACTTTACGTGAATTCTGCTCCAATGCTAATATCTTAAGTAAGAAAAATTCACTTGGATAACACGTGCAGAGAAACGTTAAGACTTGTATAAACTCCCACTCAGACAAACTAAATCCGATTTCATCACTTGATAAAAGATCTATATACGTTTATAGAAGTTTCATCAAATTCAAGTCTCATTCTTTGTCACTCTGTCTGATATTTCAACAACATTAGTCACTTAAAAATACGTTTTCTACTCTATTTATAGAATTCCTTCTATCATCAATACATTTTGTAAATAAAATCTCACTCAATTCTAATACCTGTGAACAGAACTTTTGACATTTAGTATTATTAATTAAAACTTTATTCGACGCTACTTCCAAAGAAATTTCAGTAAATGAAAATCACTATTAACATTGATCCATATTTCTATTAAATAAAAGTTAAATTTGTAATTATTTATTGAAAAAAAAATTGCCTTCTTGCCAAAATCCACTAATAAGTTAAGTTTCTATAAAAAAAAGTTTTGTTAAAAACACAGTTGAAGAGTATAAGTTTTGTTTACGAAATATTAAAACCAAGTTAATAAATTTAATAAAATAATTCAATATATCGTGTAATAGAAGATATTTTCGGTATACTAGTATTAAAAAATATACGGCAAAAATATTTTAGCCTGCATTACTTAAATATAATCGATCCATATCGCATCAACTTGTTGAGGCTTTCGTTAAAAATACAACATCGTCATAATTAGTGAGACGAAGTGATATTGTCATTAATTAAAGGATAATTTTTCAATGCCATTACTGAGTGGTGTCACGTGGTAAACGACAGGAAAACCATTATTAAAAACTCTTGCTTGTCTTTTTTTTCTTGTCCTCTCTCTCATCGTTCACTTACCACATTCATCAAGTTACACATAATTAACTCTTTCTTTTTCTAACCGCAAAACAAGGTTTTACATCTACAGATTTGTTTGAGGAAATGACTAGAAAGTAAGAAAAAAGAACACATGTTCTCGGGAGAGGTCTCTAAAGAACTATCTAATGCATTATTGACTACATTGTTTAGATATTACTTCCTCTTTTGAAAGTCAAGAAGTTATAACCTTTGTGTATGTTGCAAGGACATTCTCTTCTTCTTTATGTAATTTGAGTAAAATGTATGCACTAATTTGAATTCTTAACACATTTGAATTTTTCTTTTTAAGAGATCGAATCCCAAACAAAAATAAAACATGGAATAATTAAAAAATATATAAAAAGGTATGAGAAAATAAATGAGAAATGAAGTGAGTGCTTATTTCTTATTCGAATAAAGATCTTAACGAAATCAAAGCAATCATAATTAATGCCTCTGATTGGTCATTCTTTTGTGACATCATCAAATTGTGAATCCAATCTGTAGAACTATTTTCCAATGTACATTTAATGAACTATTTTATTTATTATGATCTGTATGAAAAATTATTTACGATATTTCAGATTTCATTTTAAAGGTGACTTAACTGTACTCTTTGAATAAAAGTTACTTGCAAAATTATTATCTTCAATCAACTTTTTTAAATCTTATTTTAAAATTAAAATTGATTTCCCCAAACACAATATGCAAGAGAGAAAATGGAACAGAGATATAAATAGCAATTCAATTGCAATTTCATCTCAAAAAATACTGTTGCATAATTAACCATCTAGAACAAAATAAACTGTTTATTCCAATGAGTGATTAGTTCGAGTTAAATTACTTTTGAAATCTCAAAAATTCTCAATTCACCATTGTTTGTACGCTTTGTACTTGAATGATTCTTAACCAAAAATAACAGAAAATGCTGAGTTGTCATTTTAAGAAAAAGCCCTAGTATGGAGCCCAATGCATTTAGAAACTACTTTCTGTAAAACATTGAAATTTGCTCAGTAGGTACGAAAAAGATCACTTAGTGAAGTGACATAAATTGTTTTCATTGAATGTCTATCAATTATAAATGCAAATTAAAATAGCTAAAGACAAAACCAAATGGAGCCACTACATATGCATTGACTTGAGGATTTCAAATATAAAATAAAATATATTAGAAGCTATTTTCGAGTTTTTACTATGTATTATTTCATAAAGTGGCCATTTTTGTACCTACTCACCAAATTTCAAGGTTTTAAACAAAGTAGTTTCTAAATACACTTTGGTAGAAGATCATTACGTAGCAAGTATAGGGAATAATTCTTGCTAGGACTTCCTGTACTCTTAAAATGATGAATAATGAGTCGTAGGTTTGCCAGATGTCTTGATTACCCGAACTTTAAAAAGATGATTAGTAATCAATTTGTTGTTACTTAAAAATCATTTAAGTATTTCCTCTGAACAACTATATACATTCATCTCGACATAATATTAATACATTCTGAACTTCGTTAAGTAAACGGACTTCTTTGCGCAATTGGGATATTGAATTGAGAGTGATCAATCGTGACCAGACTTACTCTCGCTTTGTATCGACTAGTCTATAAAATAATCCTTTTTCTGCGTGATGTCTGGACAGAAACATTAATCTCACTGCGCAAAAAGATTTTTACTGTGGATAAAGTAAAATATTCTTCAAATTATAGAAGATTACTTAAGATATTGACCTTTAACATAACATTACTCCTAGATTATAGGTTAAAAAACTTTTCCCCGTCTTAAAACTTTTTTTTTTTATCAAATGTTATTCATGTTTTTGCTACCAAGAAATGTGACATTAAAACGTGAGAGCTTTACTATTTTGAAAAAAAGTTCAATAAAATCTGGAATCAAAATGTAGCCGACTTTATTCAGATGGCTTCATTAAGATGTTTGTAAATGTTTTTAAAATAATATATCAATTGGATAAAAACGTGTGGTTGACTTAAAAATAATATTTTGGTTCTGGGAGTTTTATAATTTAATTTTGATTATTTGTGAATATATAGGATGTAAATTCAACAATTCGGAGTCAATTTAGGAGTCAGGTTCAACAAATAAATCACTAAATAACAAGTAGTATTAATTGGTATTTTAATGTAATGTTTCTATAATCATTGTGTACAATCAGTTCATACTTCCCTGCTTTATAAGCAATTGCTTAAAAACATTAACATAAGAAGTTCAACCAGGGCAAAAATATTTATTCTTATGCCACCACCTACCGCATGAATATACGATGAAGTAATCGTCACTGAATCTGAAATTGCTACCTTTGAATTTCCATTCATTTTATTACATCAAAGAAGAGCTTCCAATTCAACATCAAATTCAAACTACCATAATGTACTGCTACCATAGCCCTAAGAACCACTCATAAAAAAAAGTGAATCGCAGTTACTTTGGCGTTGCATAACCGCAATGTAATTAACAAAAAAAAAAAAAAAAACTTAGTCGGAACACACCCTCGCATCCAATGAGGACCACACACTTGTTGGTTCTCTTCCATGAGTATCGCTTTCACTCACAAAGGGGCTCTTTCTTTTTCTGATTCCTCATCCACACAAAAAAAAAGAAGAAAAAAAAAAAAAAAAAAAGAACGAAGGCTCACCCATGAAGGGTACTTTAGCGGTCGCGTTGTCTTTTCTCATCAAGGGCGTGTCCTCAAGTGCTTTGTTATCCAAAGGAGTCAGCCACGAAAAAAAGGGGCCGAAAGTGTCTCGAGCCGCATCCAATGAGAGAGGCAATTACAGTCATAAGGGGAATTGGTTGGTAAATGAATTTTCTTTGCAAAAAAGTCATACTCTGAGTATAGAAAAACTGTTTAACCTCCTGAAGGGATCCTGTTTATGGGTCCTCCTGATGGGTCTTTTAGAGTAGCCATTTATACCATTGAATTGGATACAAGAAACACCACGTTTCCGTTTGCTAAATATCATGCGTTAGCAACTGCTTGATTTTTATTACAAAATTTCCTCTCTAACACATATTAACTAATAATTGAGCCATTTTTTATGCATACAGAAATGGTTTTTACGGGCACTATGAACTACGATCTTATTTAATGCACCTACCTTACTGCAAATAGTCTAATAATAGTTTCAAAATGATCATCTATAAAAAAAAAAAAATTCACTTCGATGGAAAGTGTGACGTTTTTAAAATTATAGAACGAACATGCAAATGCTCTCAATTCATTGTAGTAACCTATTTTTACGAGGTAGAATGTTTTACAACAATATCCTGATGACTTCTTTTGATCTAGCCAACTCTTGAAGGCAAACATATGTCACAAAGTGAAAGTTGTGAAATCCGAAAACTGTTCAATACAATAAAAATGCGTAACATTCTTAAAAATTTCTTTGACCACGAGTGTGGAACATCACATAACTTTTAATTACACTATAATACTAATCATTTAAATTTAATATGGATTGGTATAATTTAACGTTTTTATTTGCAAATTTTTAATAATTTAAAAAAAAAAAAAATGATGATATATTAATTTGGCTGTATGTTTTTCAATAATTATTATATTTTCCTTTCGTGTTAGTGAAACCAAGGAGCAACAGTCATCGACGAGTATTGCTCAACCTCAAGGCAAGAGAACTCTGTGTTAAAGGCATTCGTTTTTTCACTTTTTACGTCTTTATCGCATTTCTACGAAAATTTCGGATGTGGGAATGTTCACAGCTCCTTAAACGTCATTATCAGAACGATTTTGATCAAAATCGATAGAGTTGAGCCGTTTTTTAGTAATTGCTGAAAAACATGATTGTTTCAATGGCAGATACCTTATGCGCATGAGCAATTTTGAAGAAAACCTAAATGATGGATGCCATAACATGACCATCACAAATCTATTTGCAAACACTGAGCACGGTAGGTCAATCCGTTCGGGAGCTATGCTGACCACAGACATAAAGACAGACATTTTTTCTAGACCACTTTTTTTTAACTCAGTAGGTTAAAAAACGTTTAGAAATCCAATTTTTTTTTTTTTTCACTTAATAGAATAATTTAATTATCTTTCGTAAACATATGGGTAATTGAAAGTAATAAATTTTAAGATTCAACAAAGCAAATGGTCAAAAGGTGGAACATTGAAAGCTAATTCACCTTAGAATTTTACAGGGAATTCAAATTCATTTGATATTTGTTAATGTGGACACGAATTAATACATTTTGTTAAATTTTAAAGAGATTCCATAGAATGAAGTTATTAAAAAAAAAAATTACGCACGCTACGCCAGTGGAGATTTCTGCATAGCATACTGGAAATGCAACGTAATGATCATGCCAGTGATCTATTAAACGACGAGTTCCGTGAGAGAAGACATTAAAGATACACACATAACGAAAACGCGACATATACGCCGTTTCTCTCGCCGCAACAAGAAGGCAAACATCGTCAAGAAAGACAATGTTTGACTTCAACCTTGAGCAACGTCCTTCCATGGTAATGGACGTTCGCTGGACCCCGTTATTAAAGGTGGATTATTATACAGTAGATGCTTTTATTTAAGAATGAAAAAATAGCCTGTGGGAATAGATGAGTGGACAGCTATGCTCGTGTCTGATTGTTACGTCATCTCAGACGTATAGATTTGTGTGAGTGTGAATGAGTCATAAGTAATCAAACATTTAACCTGAGAAACATTGTATTTTCAATCGGAAAGCAACTTTTCTATGTGTCATGCGGCCGAAAAGCGTGAATGTTGTGTCCTTAATTTTTTTAAATAACTTTATTAAAAAAAAGTGTATAAAAATATGACTTTTTACTAATATATATTGAAAATAATTCTTAGCCGTTTGGCCGAAAATATTTATCAGCAGAAAGTCTGAGATAAAACCTGCCAATAAAAAAGGTGTTGCAGGCTGATTTCGGTTCCACAAACGTCAAAAAATCATAATCAGATTGAAAAACATATTGAAATATTTATAATTCTTAATTTTGACTCCTATTAAAACAATTAAATAAAAAAAATAAAAAAATTTTAAGTCTATAGTTTTCTATGATTTAAATAAAAGTTATATTACCTTGCTTTAAAGAAATAAATAACGTTAAATAAAAAGTGAAATATCTTACTTATCCAGTAATAAATAAGCTACTTTGTATTGAATAAAATTTTAAATTGCTAGTTATTGTTATTTATCTATTTATCATTACTGAAATACAATTTTGATAAAAAAAAAATTCACTTTAAATCACGCAGCAATAAATTTTTAGTGTTTAATAGCTTTGTCGCAGTAAAAGTTACACAAAATTCTACCTCGGGTCTTCTAAATAACATGTATCTTTATTCTTGGCAGTTACCAAAACAGCATTTAAAACTATTGCTGAATAATATAATCATGTGTGCTTTTTTTTTTCTGCTTTTTTTTGTGTCAGTTTATTGAAGAAGACAGATCAGCTACCGCAACTATATTTAAAATAAAGCATATCTTTGTCAATCCTTAAAAGCGGTTATGAAAATTTGGAAAATATTGTTAGAAACTATTTACGTATAATTGTAGTTCTCAAATAATATTTCAGAATGCAATGTCTATTTTAAACTAAATTTTATGCAAACTTTAAACTGGATAAATATTAATAAATACCATCCAGTTTAAGAATCAGTGTAGAAAAAATATAGTATGTGTAGGTACACTTGTATGATTACCAATTAAAAAAGTATTTGCAATAGAGTACGAGCCTTTTGCAACTTTATCTCGACTAATATAATCAGTCATATAAAAACAACAATTTCTCCCAATTATTGTATGCATATTATCAAAACCTCAATCGGAGTTCCTACTGTCAGTCAGTAACATAGACTTTCTGATTTTTATTCGCTGAAATTATTTTGTTATATTTCTGAAAGATATCGTATTTAAACTAACACAATGAAACGAACATTGGCCAACTATCTTTACGAACAGTTTCATACGAACGAGAAATGCGTTTCGTTTATTATGATGGATTCTTAATTTCTTCTGAAAACAACCTTTCAATAATTTCGTAATCATTTTCAGGTATAGGGTTCAATGTCGCATTTCATCTGAATATTCGGTTTGATAAAAATGATTGAATGATTAATGTTGACTTTATCTTTAATTTTGAATGACATTTTTATTATGAGATTTTCCGTTATTTTAAGTACCTTGCTTATTTTTCGTCGCCAAAATGTGTATCTTTTTATTGCAAACAGGGTCAAGAAAATACGCAATTACGAATTTCATCAACACAGCACAATGGGTACAATTACGGGGTGGAGGGGGTGCAGTCAAGGAAGTACTGTGACAAATTTTCCAAATTTTCTATTTAATCATTAATCAAATTTTATTAATTATTGTTAATAACAAAACCATTCCAATAATTAAGTAATTAATTTTAATAATTAATATATTTTTAGTTATTAATTTCTTTTTATTGAATTTTTCAATAACTAGTTAAAAAATCAAATATTCTGTCTCTTCTATTTATAGCTCCTTTGAAAGAATCATTGAACTTTGAGTAAACCATTGATACTTTGTTGCAAAAATTAAAACAAATAAATATAAATTGCAAAATAAAGAATGTCCAGACATATAACTAGTATGTTTATATTAGAAAATTATATCCAAAATGATGATGTACAATTTTAAAAGTTATAAAGTAAAAACTCATAATCTATATGAAACAAAAAGACTGTCTGTTTCTCAGTCTTTCTGGTTTTATAGAAAGTGACTTATGCAATATGCGTAGTACTTAAAAAGTTTAAGCATAAGTAGTTTTGGCCTTTTAATTGTACTTTCAACAAACAGATAATTTTTTTTTTTTTTTTTTTTTTTTTTTTTTTTCTTATTCTTTACAGACGGACTTCCAATAAGAGAATAACTCGTTTCAAACATAAGTAGTTCTGGCCAAATATTACTTTTCATAATTAGAATGTTAAAATATTCTCATAGGAGTGAGGGGGCGGGGGTGTATTAACGGGAATATTTTTTTTTTCTTTTCCTTTCTTAATTTCATCTGAAAACATCCTTTCAATAAGTTTTAGTCGATGAGGAAGAGGTAAGGGGATCTAATAATAACAACGGTTTACATGGCAATGAACCTTTTAACGAGCTTATGCTTGCGCAGCTTTGTTCTTGCAGCGAGCAAACTGAGCTATGGTTATGCAGCAATAAAGTGTTCAGTCAGAGTGTGCTTGGTTAGCAATGAACCTTTCAACAAGCGTAACGAACATGATTCGCGAAGCGTCAAGAGCTGGGACTAGGGACGACGCGAACGGGGGCCGTAGGGGGTGACTCTCCCCCCCCCCCAAAGTTTTTAGAAAGTTGGACAGTCGGCAAATTTTCTACATTTTAACGAGATCTTTCTTTTTCTAAAGTCAATCCACAATAAAATTGAATGGAATGAAGAAGAAAAAAAAAAAATGCTGAACAAAAAATATTAAAAATATCGGAATGCAGAGTGACCCGAGTTTGACGAATCGGCATTTTTACTCTAGAAGTCTATTATAAGGGAGTCGGTGTCTTTTTTGCAGCCTACAATGATGAACTGCCCCCGAACGCAAATATTATCATATAAATATCTTCATTATCTCACCCCTTCAAAGTTTTTAGAAAATTTCATCTCTTCTTTTAAAAATGCCTACTGACGGATGTTTCAAAACATATTGAATGTTTAAGAACAAACAATTAAAATCATCATTGGTACTACAAAATTGTGATGACAATGCAGACTAAGTTGACGGTCGGCTATCTTGAATTGGAGAAAGAATATCCTTTTTGACTGGAACATTAAAATAATCTATTCATTGATATCTTCACTGACATTAGATAACTTTGATGTGTTACAGTATAGATGATATACTTGTATTTGTGGTATGTCATATAACGCCTCAAAAACCCTAACCTACACATTAAACGTCATTTACATAAAGTATGTAATGTACATCGTATGAGTTAAAGGTTTTATACAAAATTTCAAAACACCAAAATTTTTTTATACGAAAATTGACCTGCATTTTACAAAGTTATTGCAATTAATGTCAAGTAGAACTCCATAAATGCGACAGTCTCGTTCAACAGATCGAGATGAGATTTCAGGTATATAGTTATTCAGAGGTATGAAGTCGGAATTCTGTGAATTTCAGCAAAATGGCGCTCTCGATTACGCCGGTTATAGTTACGAATGGCAACGCCTACTTTTTCCTATCGAAAAATGATCACCACAAGCGAAAACTCTAAAGAGCTTTATAACGGTACGTGATGTATCACAAAAAATGGACGCGTAATGGACGCACAATATACAGATCTGCGAATGGCCAATAAAAACATGATCGGAATAATGGAGGCCGCTCGCCAAATATTCAGCATGGAAAACCGATTAAATTGCCTGTGAAGCCACCCATGTGAACTTTGGTCTCTGTCAAATGCAAGTTTTCATCGTGCGCCTCGATAGCGTTTTTGTTGGCGGTTCGCAGAGTTTTTTTTTTGCTCGTGCATAATACGTCCGTTTTTTTGTGATACACGTACCGTTCCAACGCTCTTTAGGGTTTTCTCTTGCCCTGAGCATTTTGAGACAGGAAAAAGTAGGCGTTGTCATTCGAAAATTGTAAGTGTTTGTAACTATAACCATAACCGTGAGCGCCATTTGTTGAAATTCACAGAATCTCGAGCTCATACCTCTGAATAACTATACCTGAAATCTCATCTCGATCTGTTAAACGAAATGGACGCTAGAGGCCTATATATCGGCAAAGTTTCTTTATGACCCCCTTGTACTTCATATATTGAAAATGCATTCACAAAATAGTGCACGCCACATGTAAACTGGAAGGCGATATCGAATTTATTCCAACAAAATAATCTTTGGAAATATTGAAAGTTTTATTTTAATACTATCTAAAATTCTTTTTGTTTCCCGTGCTCAAATAGCTGTGGTTCGACATTGTCCGGTGCAGCCAGGTTTAGTCTGTTGTAAATTGGTAGTATCCTTTCACTCCTTTCCTCAATTTCTGACAGCCTTTGTGTTGCCTTTGCGCCTAATAAATCTGAAAAACAACCAACCAACCTATACTGGATTTCACCACTTTATACTCTAAACATCGAGGAAAAATTGTGTTTCAGATAATGTGTTTCAGATTTTTTTAGTCTAAATACCTTTAAAAATATTTCAAATTGGATCAATAAATCTCAAATTACGATCATAACCATTACATGTGGGTAAGAGAAATGGGGGTGGGTGTTTGAAAGTTTCATGTTGACAGTGACGTTTCTCTTGCTTTGAAGATCAAATGTGCAACTTGTTCTTCCTCAAGATCGGAATAACACTGTAATTTGAATACTCCCCCCCCCCCTCACCTTTCCCAAAACACCCCACAGGTACTATTCCTAATATAGTTTGGATTGTTGTGCTAAAAATTAAGATATGCTTTTTTATCGATCTGAATATTTTGTCACTAAATTCGAAGTTCAATTAGTTGCGAATAATTTACCTTTCTGCATATAAATATTACTAGCTGAATACCCGTGCTGCGCTACGAAATTTTACCATTAGCATTTTAGCGATCAAAAGACATTCATGTATTCTACACTTCAGACGTTTGCTCCCTTTTCGATAACGACAAATTGATTTATCAAAATAGGAACTTTCCTTTGTTGACATTTTAAACGAAATTTATAATTGTGAATACTAAACTGGAATAGTTTATTGTGTTTATGTTTGCTCTTAGTTCTAAATTTCAAAGTAGTAGCTGTATTGGAATTAAGTTAATTAGACATTAAGTTAATCCTCGTATAGTTTCAATGTTGCGTCGTCTTTTCATCCCTTAAAAATTCGTTAATCGATATTGGAATGACTTATTTTTTTAACATTTGCAAAAAAATATCAGAAAAATGACTACATTGGAAGAGGAACATTCGGATATCCCTCGTTTGGAACATTTAACCCCTTTCCGACCCCTTAAAGTTGGTTAATCGAGTACAGAATAGCTTACTTTTTCTATGTTTAATCTTTTTTGACATTTGTACCAAATTTCCGAGTTGTGACCATATGGGAAGTGGTACATTCGAATATTCCTCGTTCGGAACGTTTAACCCCTTTTCCACCCCTTGATCCACCGGAGATCGGAATAGTTTTCTTTTTCTGCGTTTGTCTTTATTGATATTCACACCAGTTTTCAGAATTGTGAAAATATGAGAAGTAGGACATTCGAATATATCGCTCGTTTGGAACGTTTAACCCCTTTTCGACCCCTTAAAGTGTGTTAATCGAGATCGGAATAGTTTACTTTTTCTATTTTTACCATTGTTGATATTTGTGCCGATTTTCAGAGTTGTGACTATGTGGGAAGTAGGATTTTCGAATGTCCCCCGTTTGGAACGTTTAACCCCTTTTCGACCCCTTAAAGTGGGTTAATCGAGATCGAAATAGTTTACTTTTTCTATTTTTACCATTGTTGTGCCAATTTTCAGCCATCAATGTGCCAATTTTCAGAGTTGTGACTATGTGGGAAGTAGGATTTTCGAATGTCCCCCGTTTGGAACGTTTAACCCCTTTTCGACCCCTTAAAGTGGGTTAATCGAGATCGGAATAGTTTACTTTTTCTATTTTTACCATTGTTGATATTTGTGCCGATTTTCAGAGTTGTGACTATGTGGGAAGTAGGATTTTCGAATGTCCCCCGTTTGGAACGTTTAACCCCTTTTCGACCCCTTAAAGTGGGTTAATCGAGATCGAAATAGTTTACTTTTTCTATTTTTACCATTGTTGTGCCAATTTTCAGCCATCAATGTGCCAATTTTCAGAGTTGTGACTATGTGGGAAGTAGGATTTTCGAATGTCCCCCGTTTGGAACGTTTAACCCCTTTTCGACCCCTTAAAGTGTGTTAATCGAGATCGGAATAGTTTACTTTTTCTATTTTTACTATTGTTGATATTTGTGCCGATTTTCAGAGTTGTGACTATGTGGGAAGTAGGATTTTCGAATGTCCCCCGTTTGGAACGTTTAACCCCTTTTCGACCCTTTAAAGTGTGTTAATCGAGATCGGAAAAGTTTACTTTTTCTATTTTTACCATTGTTGATATTTGTGCCGATTTTCAGAGTTGTGACTATGTGGGAAGTAGGATTTTCGAATGTCCCCCGTTTGGAACGTTTAACCCCTTTTCGACCCCTTAAAGTGGGTTAATCGAGATCGAAATAGTTTACTTTTTCTATTTTTACCATTGTTGTGCCAATTTTCAGCCATCAATGTGCCAATTTTCAGAGTTGTGACTATGTGGGAAGTAGGATTTTCGAATGTCCCCCGTTTGGAACGTTTAACCCCTTTTCGACCCCTTAAAGTGGGTTAATCGAGATCGGAATAGTTTACTTTTTCTATTTTTACCATTGTTGATATTTGTGCGAGATTTTCAAAGTTGTGACTATGTGGGAAGTGGGAGAATTAGTGATGAGTGAGTCAGTGAGTCAGTGAATCAGTGAATCAGTGAGTGAGGGCTTTGCCTTATATATATAGAGATAGTTTGGTTTGATGCTCAAAGTAATCCATTTCATTTTTAATCCCGCTTAGGAAAAAAAAATTAATTAGCATTTTCAAGTTTACTTTCCTTATTCTTGAACAAATGATTATTGTTCAAAAACAGAAATCATTGCTGAAAAACCACACCACATCAGTAAAAAAAAAAAAAAAAAAAAAAAAAAAAATCATTAAATTAAATCCAGCAATTTTGGTAAAAATATATACTCGAAGTAACTACTTTTAAGAAGTAGGTTCCTGGATTGAATTGTTACAAAAAAATTAAGTTTTACTATTAACACACTTTTCAAGAAAAATCAAAAAAAAATTTCTTTTTAGTTAGGAAAATGTGTTAAAAAGTATTTAAAAATTAAATAATTAACAAAACGTTTTTAATAATATTTGTCTTTTGCAATGCAATTATAGTGTCCATGAACGCCTACATGACTATTTGTAGGGAGGTGTAAGGCGACAAAAGTTTTTGTTTAATCCTTGATTTTTCGAAGATGGGAATTGGATTTCCTAATTTTATGTTAGTTAATAATTGTGCATTAATGTTCTGTTCAAATTGATAAATTAACATCTATATATTTTTTACCTGTAAATTTTCCCACTTTTTTTCCCACGTTACTTTATTTTTCAAAAGCCAGAGGGGAGGGAGTGCAAGTGCATGTTTCTTATGTGCCTGATATTGTATTTATTATAAAGTTGCAGTGCTTCGCGTAGGGAATTTTCTGAAATAGCAATAGTCCGCCAAAATTTTAAAAAGAAGAATTTTTCCAGAATTTGTTTTTTTTATCAACCTTTATACAATTCTTTATAAAAAAAGTCACCTATTTGATCAATAATTTTCATCTATTTAATTCCATGTTAAAGTGCTATTTCCAACCACTTTTAAACGTTTAATTAATTTTTTTCGAAACTGCAATTTTTAAATATAAAAAAAAGTTTTATCGAAATGAAGCACTTGTTCTACTCAGGTTACTGAATAAGTTTAAGATTGTGGGGGAAAATTCTATCTATCTGCAAGGTAAAAATGTATTCCCCCCTGCCCCCAAATAAAAACGCTTCCAAAAATTATCTCCTTTGTTCGGAGAGGAAGGGGTAATTTACTAAAAAGAAATTAAAAATAAAATGAATTTGAAGGAAATTTAACTATAATGTGATGGGAATTAATAAATAAAATAATTCCCAATTAAATAAAAAAAAATACATTAACAATTAGTTTTCCATTAATTAATAATTAATTATGTATAAATTAATAATTAATTATGTATTAATTAATAATTAATTATGTATTAATTAATAATTAATTATGTATTAATTAATAATTAATTATGTATTAATTAATAATTAATTATGTATTAATTACAAATTATGTGTACGTTAATTTTAAATTAATACGAATTAGTTAACAATTTATTAACACCTTAATTTATATTTTCTACATTTACACCGGACATGCCTTGACTTCAGTCGGCAAAAGGATGTCTACGCCCCCCAAAACAAAATTCTTAGCGACAGCCCTGGCTGGGACCTGTGTTTGAGATTTTCATTGAGATTTAAAAAAAAAAAAAAACTTTCAAGGAAAGAAACTGCTTCTATTGAAAAAAAGTTAAAAAACTAAAAAAAACTTTCGAACCGGCACATTTTTACAAACATCGACCGTATCTGTGATTGCACCGGACAATCCCATGGTCAGTACTCCCCTGATTGCACTTGCACTCCAACGGAGAATGAAAATTAAGAATAAAGCGGAAGGAAGTTGTAAATTTCACAAGAGCTTAAATTAGTTAGTTAGTTAATTAGTTTAATTAGTTAGCTTTAAATTATTCATTTGAACAGAAAATCAATGCATAACTATTAATTATTATTTCAGTAGGAAACCCAATTTTAATTTTTGGAAAATCAAGGTTTTAACGAATTTAAACAGCTTTGTACCACCGTCATTCTCTCCTGCCATTCCCCTTGTAAATTATCCAGAAAGAGCTCATTATCCTTTACCTTTTGTATTTGTACAGTAAATTTTACCTTTTATGTAATTTTTTCAATGCTAAAGTTTTATGAATGTTAATATCTTCGCGTTGTCCGTTTTACTAGATATTTATGCTTCAAATAATTATTTCCCTTCAATATGCCTTAAATAAGTTAAACCGCTTATTTCTTACTCGAAATGTCTTCGCAGTACTCCTTGGAAATTTATTTACATTTTTCGCACTTTATTATTGCAACTCGTGGGATATGACTAAATTATTTTTCTCCTCTAGTTTATATTTTTAGTAACATCTCTTGAAAAATGGCATTCAAACAAGTATTTATATTTAGTGTTCCATTATTTAATACAATTTACCACCCAAACTGGAAGTTGCACGTAAAATATGTCAGATTTCAAAGGCAGAAACCATTTCTTTACAACGTCCCAATTATTGCATATAAACTTTACAAAATAATTTTAAGAAAATTAAATTAACTTTTAGTGAGAATAAAGTTTAGAACTTAAATGAGTTCTTCCAATACTCTTCACTCACAAAATCAACAAAGAAAAGTACGGCTTTTATAGAAAACTTTACAAAAAAGTTAAACGTAATTAAAGAGTCCTATACTATTTAAACTGTGTTTGAATTGCAAGCAAAAAATGCAGTATCCTTTCAAATCTAATTTAGAATTTAAGATATTTTTAATAACTCATTCGAGACAATATTCTGTCTAGTAAAATACATTCAAGGTAGGGTAGAGTGGAGAATTTCATACTACATTCGAAATTTTTTTAAAAATAGGGGGAAATCTTACGTCTCTTAGACTGAATTACGTGAACAATTTGCATTGAAAAGTATGTCATTACATAATTGAATACAATTGCTTGTCAGCTTTCGACTATTGGCGTCACTACAATGAAATTGATGCATTGTTCCATCTTGAAATATATTTTTATATCTTATAATCCCGAGCTCGTCGTTAAAACAAATGGCAGACGTTTGTGGCATTTAATATCTATTACCTGCGTTGCGTTCAAGCGATAAAAATACTTCGATATTCTTCTCCGACAAAAGAACAATTGATTGGGACAGATACAATGAGTGGAAGATATCTGTCTTACCCAGGCCAAAAGGTCAATATGTCTCTTTTTTCAGTATCCCTGTTTTCGGTACTGTCACTATGGCTTGAATTCTCTTGTTTATAATTCGATACCTTAGAGCAACGTTCGCCACTAACTTTTAGAGGCGGCCCATAAGACATATGTTGAAGCTTTTTGCTGGCCGGATACACCAAAATATTTATCGTTAATTATTATCGATTTAAAAATATATAACATTTCTGAAAACTGGAAAAAATATTTTTTATCTTAATGAAATTACAACTGGTATTTTTTTTCCTTTAAATAATTAAAAAGTAATAAGTTTTATTATCAGTAAATCAAAGTAAAAAAAAAAGAAGTGAATCTATTGTTTCAAGGTGACAATGCGACTTGACTTAACTTTTAATAAAAGTATTTAAATTATACTTCCAGATTACTCCGTTTTAGTCCAAAACAATTGTAAGACGATCGCGGTCGAAATCGTTCAGTTTATTTTTTGATAGAGGCGATGTCTTTCGGAGTATTTGTTGCAATCAAATTTAAGGAATTGTCCAAATGAGATTCGGTTAAGTTATTTCTGAATTTATTCTTGATGAAAACCACCGTGCTGAAAGCTTCTTCATAAAGTTTCTTCAGGCACATAGTGGAGAACTCGGTTCTACATAGTTAGCACATATTATTTTGGATAAATTACAATTATGTGGGGAAAAAAGGTCCATACTGTGAAATTTGATTTTTTTATATCTTCTGTGGTATATATCTTCTGTGTGTCCATAAAGTACATAATTAGTAATGATGTTTACATTTAAAAAGTTCAGTTTTACTCAAAAATTAAATTAGGTAAATAAAATTCAACTCGTTAATTAGCATATTTGTGATCAGTGATTACACAAATTTCATTAATCCAATAAAAAGAATTATGGTTGTAAATTGTTCGTAGTATCATTTTTGATGTTCTGATCCTCCATCCTAATTTCTGGAAATATATAGTTTTTTTAACAGAATTTTTTTTAACTTTGGTAGATAAAAATCACTCTTTTTCTAAAAACTTATGTTTTAAAAATTGTGGAAATTTTTTTTTTCCCAATCAATTTTAATTGAAGATAAAAACGTCTTATAGTTAAAGCAGATTCTGATACTAAAATAGGTTTTTAAACAATTATCAAAGTTTAGTTATCACTGTTTAAACGAATTTCCACCTACTAAAAAACACGATTCTTAAGAAAAGCAATTTTAAATTTTCATATTTATTTACAGAATAAAATAGTACTTTAAACTAAAAAAATTATTCACTGGCTATTGGACTATTTTGCGATATTTAGAGTGTGATCTTACTTCTTTGAAATGTCTTTTCACTCCTGCAAAGTTATTCCCAAAATATTTCAATTAATTTCAAATTATACTCTTCACATCTGCACTTAAAATTAATTTTAAACAAGCTTCAGTTTAAGTATTCGATTCATTTCTCAAAACTATCTGGCAGTCTAAATTTAGGATATAGTGAATTGCACAACCTAAGCTTTATTCTTCCGTCTAGACGTAAAAGGGTAATGTTTCTATTTCTGTCATTTAGACTATATGATTTAGCGAGGGATGGGAAAACGCTTCAATTGCATCATTCAATTGACTGCTGTTTCTAGAGATTACTGTTAGGTACGTCAACACTTATCCTCCGATAATTACGATATTTCCGTCTGTCGCAAATGTCAAACTAAAACGATTTCGACGTCATCCGTCCGGTTTCTATCGATGGATTTCGTGTATGAATCCATCTTTGTTGAAAGAATGTCTCTACAGAAAAATTTTGAGGTTTGTATTTAAATATTGTACGGAGAGAGCTACTCTGTATTATCTATTTTAACAATTGATTGTATTGTCAAAATGAACTTATAAATCATTGGTTTATTCTTCTGCTTTTTGATAAGAAGTACAATTCTCTCCCTTCATATCTTAGCAGAAGTGGTGTAATTACGTGTTGCTCTCTCTACCCCCCCCCCCTCCTCCCCAATCTCCCTTCTCCCTCACCTCCCGTAACGTACTAATTTGCTCACACACACATTTTTTTTTTATCCTTTTTATTATAGTGAATTAATGTTTTTACAAAGAATTTAGTTTTTCCCCGCAGCATGGTTTGGAATTTAAATAAATGTAATGCGGTGGAAATGTGCTCAAATGTGGCTATCTATACCTCATTCCATGACATGATTAATTTTTTAATAGAGTTTACCCAACAAAAAAATCTCTGTAAAAAGGCGCCAAATTCTTCATGCAATGATTATGGCCGTGAAAAGTATTGAGATCTAAAGTAGAAACAAGTTTAAAGTTATTGTAAATTACGGGCAATGAAATTTAGTAAAATTTTCTTCTCAAAATTAAAATTCCCCTGCATAGGCCTAAAATCTATGTGCAAAAATATTTGTGACACTTGGTCATTACGTGCTTTGGTTCACTGACGCGTAATGGCCAAGTCACACAAGCAATTTTGTAGCTAGCTATATAGGCCTATGCAAGGGAATTTGACTTTGAGAAGAAAATTTTCCTAATTTTCATTGCCCGTAATTTACAATAACTTTAAACTTGACTCTAGTTTAGATCTCAATACTTTTTACGGCCATAATCATTGCATGGAGAACTTGGAGCCTTTTTACAGAGATGTTTTTGTTGGGATTTCACTTCTTTTTTAAGGTACTAATTTTAAAATTATTACTTATTTGCATAACATTAACTAGTTTTAAAATGAGTGTTCATAGCTTTTGAACTTGCAAGAAAACTTCTTGGTATTGAAAGGGTTAAGTATACATGGTTTTTTTTTTTTTTTTTTTTTTTTTTTTTGTACTTATTATACAGTCGACCGTTGACAAACTTTTTGTTGGAGGCCAACTATACGAGAACTATATGACTCCTTTATTCTTTTCATTATTACTTGGTTTTAAGGAAGTTTTAAAAAAACGTTCTCAACAGCATCCAATTAGCGGAAAATTACACGAGATTTTTCTGAGAAAGTTAGCCGACCAAACGGTATAGTGGTTAGCGTGCTAGCTTCTAGACCGCGAGGTTGCGGGTTCGAGTCCCGTGTTGGCATGGATGTTTGTAAATGTATGTTGGCTTGTCTAATGACGAAATGTTTCGGCGCATTATAGCCCTCGTGTTGCTGACGGCGCCAGATAATCTGAATACAACCAATCTGAGAAAGTTAAATTTACCAGACCGCAGTCCATGACGTACTTACGTATTCAATATGAATGATGATAATATAAAATTATTTTAGTTACTTAATATAAAATTAGAGGATAATATAAAATTATTTATAAATAGTTTATTCAGATATGCAAAAAAAGTTGGTCAAAGGGAAAAAATTAACAATTGGAGATCATTTCGTAGACGATAAAATACCGCCAATGGTCAATTTTATAATGCCAAGTACACTTTTTTATTATTATTTCTTGATTTAAGAGGCTTTGCGGCGTGTGGTGAGTTTTTCCTCTTTTTATATATGCTAAGAGCTACTAGTATTCTAAGTTTTATATTTCCAGTCCCAATGAAATGTGAGGTTCAATTTTTTTTAACATTGCTTTCTTTAGGGGATTCGAAGGAGAAAATCTCGATTTTAAGATTTTTTTTCCCTTTGTATGCATGTTAAACCTTATAATCACACAAAATTTCATAGTTCTAGCTCTGCTAGAAGTACCTTAGTAATTTGATGATCAGTGAGTGAGTTTTGGATGGATTTCAAAATATGTCGTTTTATGCCTTTTTCAAATTTTATTTTCTCGACAACCAATATAATTGGATACTTGAAACTTAGGGGTCTACTAAAGGGTCTAACAGATAACCGTAAAAATAATTTCAGCTCTCAGACATACTGTAATACACAGATATGAGAGGTCAAAATACTGCTGAGTGGCTTCCGGTAAAAGATGGCTGGCAGTGAACTTGGCGGGTGCATTTCCGTGCACCTAGATTATTTAATCTAGTATTTTTCACTAACAACCTTAATATTGGTTTACTAAGCCCTTCGTTAACAAAATACTCTTTCATCTTATCATTTAAAATATTGGGGACATGCACGCCATAAAGCGTGCTTGCTACATCGATGGATAATTGTCAAAAACATTTATAAATTCAAGAATTACTCACTTATTTTGGATTACACTTAAATCAATATGTTTCCTCAGGTTTTCAATTAAAAAATTTAAAAAGCAAAAGTTGATCGGATTTCTTATAATTGAAATCTTTCAAACAACTGAATTTAATATCCGAAAAATTATTTCTTGCAAATGCAATAAAAGTTTAACTTGTAGTGAAAACGCAATAAATCAATTTAAAAAAATGCGCACGTTCTTTTCATCTTGCAGGCTGTTAGCTCATCAGTGAGAAATAAAGTTAATTTTTCATTCAATACAAAATTCCTTTTTAATTTCAAAGAAATAAACATGTTTTTCCTACAGTTTTTTTAATGAATGTTAAAATGCTTTGGGTTAGGGATTAATTGATGGTTAATAAAAGATTTCGGAAGAGTTGCAATTGATGAGAAATTTAATTGATTCTGATTCCAAAAAGAATGGCTGGGAATTACTTCACTATAGTGTTATTATTTACTTTTTTCACTCGAAAAAAATCTGTTACATATTATTTGAATCTTCGAGTTTGGATTTATTGTAATTTTGGAAATTTGAGTTTGGACTTACTGTAATTTAAAGTGCAAATATTTTATTATAAAATAACATAAACCTTCAGAAAATTTCGAAAGTAATTCTTTCCTAACCCAAGTTTCTTAAAATACTCTTACTGTTCTGACTTATCAAGTTCCTAAGTTCAAGATACAAACTGCGCCGTGAGTAATCGAATCGATCAATGTGCAATTTTCAAGTGGTGGGTGATTCACTATGGCAATCATATTAAGATATGCTGAATTTGAGATTTTAATCACTTTTTCTTTATATAAGAACATTCTTTATCTACGTTTTTATTTCTTTTCACGCAATAAAGTTTTTTTTCTTGAATATTTATATTTCATTTAAATATGAAAAAGAGAAATGTGACCTTAATGCATTCTTGAATTAAGTACTATATCCATATTGGAGTATGTTGTATTATGCAGTCAGAGTATGATTTCCTCTATTAAAAACCTTTTTCAAAAGTATTATACAATATAGACCATCTAGATAGCCCAATTTTTTTTTTTTTTTTTTTTTTTTTTTTGCTGTAGAGGGAGGGGGAGGGGCGTTAACAAACGGGAATACCTCTGCACAGAAAAGATCAAAGCAGGCCACCAGACCAGCCAGGTTCATATCTCAAAAATAGCTAATGTACTTACGTATTATCCTCTCGTTTATTGATTCGTTTATTGATGAACTTTTTGTTGCTCTTCAAAGTTCGAACCACCCCGGAGAACGCGAATTTGACTCGATCAAGCATTGGAGTCCTAACCGTGGACCGGGCATCCGCCCCGACCAACCATTTCGGCGAACAAAGGTAATTTGTTTGTAAACTTTTTATTTCGTCAATTATCAAAAGAGTAATACGTAAGTACCTAATTAATTACATAATATCTCCATCTGAGTATAGGATAAGTGTGTACTTAAATGTGTTTTACATATTTCATATAGTGTTCGATAAATGAAGATAAATTTGGACATCAAACGAAATACAATTTTATCGCTTTTTCCAAACGTATCGATTATTTTTCAAAACATATCAATTATTTTTCATTATAGCTTTAACAAAAATATTCATTGCCGTTCACATCGGACCCATTTGTTCTAAATGAGAAAAGTCTGGTTTTTGTCAGTTGATGTCAACTTCAAAAATGGTTGGGAAAATATGAAAGAACAATAAAGTATATACTAGCAAGTTGTTAGTTAAATAAAATAATAATAAAAAAAAAAAAAAAAAAAAAAAAAAAAACTTTATTTGTTTTCTTTTCCTTTACACATTTGTTTGTAGGATTGTACCGATGACATTTAAATCCGGTTGGCCTATTCAAACACCAATCCCATCTCTCTGATGGTATATTCTATGCTTCCCTCCATCAGATCATTACTCTGTGGATCATAGAGAAAAAAAATCAATTCATCAAGTACTAGAGTTAATATATAAAATAATATTTATCTTAACAGTTTTATTAATTTAGTTCGCTTTCATTATGAACTGAAGAGTGGATCAAAATATTACTTTTCCCTTCTACACCAGAATCTTAAATACAGAATTAAGTTTCCGCAACTGAATTTAAACCGATATTTTTACAGTCGATTTCGAATTCATAATAACTTATGACGTGTCCTCATTTATTTACAAATTTGTGGATAACTTTAAAAGAAATGCTTCTCCTTCATCAGTGGCATAATAAGTAAAGTGCAATTAAGGATAGAATCCTCTCTGAAATCAAATTAAAAAAATATTTAGAACGATGCTTCGTCCTAATCTTGGTTTAAAGGTAAATTAATTATTTATTTGTCCTAATTGTATGACACGATTCCCGATAGTGAATACATAACCTTACGTTTCTTATTAGTGTATAAAGATTTTCGTCAAAAATTACACAGGTTACCAACCTTTTCTAAAACCAATGTCCTTTCTCTTACTTTCAACAGGTCGACCAAACGGTATAGTGGTTAGCGTACTAGCTTCTAGACCGCGAGGTTGCGGGTTCGAGTGCCGTGTAAGGCATGGGTGTTTGTAAATGTATGTTGGCTTGTCTAATGACGAATGTTTCGGCGCATTATAGCCCTCGTGTTGCTGACGGCGCCAGATAATCTGAAAACAACCAACCAATCTTACTTTTAACAGTGCTATACATCGTAAAAGAATTCTTAATTAAGTTTCCCATCCCTATTTCTAGACATCTTCATTCTTAAAAAAAAAAAAAAAAAAATCTTTTTTTTTCCCTCGATTCAAAAACAACAATTAAATAATTATCATCTTTAAGTTGCAAATACACCCTCTTACACCTTCCTAGCATTGTACATGACGCTTACACATAAAGCCATCGTTGCAGTTTAAATACCGAAAACTTTGAGCATTAAAACAAAAATGACTGAGGACAAAGATACTGCCTTCAATTTAAACTATTCAGTTCTTCCACTCTAGACTATCTCTGGAAGAATTTATAGTTGAGCCACATCACCCATAACTTAAATAATAGAATCGCGTGCTCATATCAAAGGCAAACCACGAGAATTTTTTTTCCGAGCCATACATTTCAGTCAGAGTAATGTGCCTCCTCAATAAAATGCACAGTTGCCCTGCAAGTGGTCGTATCACTGACCTGAAGCATAGCAGGAAAAAAAAGTTCCCTCTTTTCTATTCTATTGCCATCTGCCGGGATTCCGTGCTACCCCACTGAGGAAGAGCCTCATAGTGAACATCTAAACCCTACTTCTATTTCCTATGGGAGGAAGTGTGAGGGGAGAATTTGAATAGCACTCAAATTTGGTCCTGATACGTTTAATGAAAGAATGGAATTGATTGGATTCGCGATAGAAAGTGGGAGGATCGTGATAGGTGGGGGATGGGAGAATAACAGGTGGTCTCGGTGAAGGGTTGGAACTTGCTAAGAATACTGGTAATATAAACATTTGTTCATTCCTAATGAGTTTTGTTACATGTATTGAATTTTCTAATTGTTCGAATATTTTTCATTTGGATGGTTCGATATCAGAAAATTAATATTTAGTAGTGTTCGCTCACAATTGTAAATTGATATAGTGTAATAAAAGGTATTTATTTCTCTGGGGGTAGATTGAAGGCAGTATTTTTATTGGGTTTTTCTCTAGACTATCGCATCTAAAATACAAAACACTGTAAAAGACTAAACTAACATCAAAAATACAAAACACTGTAAACTAATGAATTCCATCAATTTTTGGGGTTTTCTACATATAAAAAAACCTAAAAATTGATGGAATTCATAAAACTTGTTTCAAGTGACTGCACAAATTGGTACTATATTTTAATATATATATGTAAAAACTGTTCGGCTATACGGTACGTTAAAAACGTACACTTTCTTAAATACATATAAACTAATAAACCAAATCTATCAAAATTCACAACCAAAATTATTTATTGTTATTTTTAGACCTTATATTTAAAGATATTCTAATGCAAATCAACTATGAGAAGAGAATGCTGAAAATCTAGGATTCTACAAAACAAAATACAGTTTGTTTTTGTAATTTAGCCCAAAGAAAATATTTTTAAAATGAGTAACAAAACATATATTACAAAACAAATGTAAATTGAAAGGAAACGCGTATTCCTGCGATTTCTTTTTCCGCTCCACCAATAGTAATGAATATGGAAGAACCAAATAAAGATAACTATTTTATTGAAATTTCTATATTTTGCTTTCAATCCAAAATCCTCAAACGTGAATTCATCCTTGCAAATCCATTTTTGAATCACACAATCGAATGAAAAATGTATGGTTCAGAACACAGGCAACCAGAGTCTTCGGTTTGGAACATAAACAATGAACACTCTGTGTCTGCACGGCGAGTGTACTGCGACGTGAGATTGATCGTTTGTTCAGCAGTCGTGGATTAATAAGAAAAGAGAGAAAGACTCAAAGAGAGATGTTTAAAATCCTGATTCCAATTCACCAAAGTCCAATATATATCTCACGTGCAAGGAAACGAATTTTTTTTTTTCTTTTTTTTTTTTTTTAAATCCTCGTTTGGCAACATTACTCACAGGTCATCGAAACCAGCAGACCAGGCTCTTTCAGATTTTGATCGGATTTTCGGTCTGCCTGCTTAGACAATGGTTTTTGCCCTTCGTTTATCTTTTAGTAAAGAACGTAAAATTTGTGTGTTTTTTATGAGTGTGACCGTCTATGTGAATGACAGTGGGAAATGATGTATTTTGTTTTTCCGACACACATTCTTTAATGAGGTCAGCGCGGAATGGCGAGGTTCGAAATTTCATGGTGGCGTTTAAAGAAATTATTTACCTCCGTTCATTGATCTTTCGCTTGCAACAAGTGTAATGGATTTCAAAAAGAAAATGAACTGTAATATTGAGTAGGTCGAGGCAGTATTAAGTTTTACGAACAAGAGCAAAATATTTTATTTCATATTGTTTAGATTTTAAAGTGGAAAATTTTTCTCTGCCGTTTAATCGGTTAAATTTTCTTTTAAAACGATTCTATGCACGATTTAACTTTTAATCACTACTTAAACGTTAGTTTCCTTTTAAAGTTTCGATTATTACAAATTAAGTTGGAGGAAATAGGTTAGTTTAATTCAAGGGTCAACAATATTTGGAGTTGGGCAATTCATCTGTTTTTAATTTACACTGATAAAATTCGTTGTTTTAACTTTTGTGGATAGAAAATGAAAGAGTATATTTGGATATACTTAAAAAAAGAGTTCAAATGAGATTAAAAACTGAAATTGCGAAGTAATTTGCGATTGGATAAAAACCTTATTTCAAAATTTCCTTAACATTTGTTTAAGTAGCATTTTATCCAATACAAATTTTCTCAGACGAGAATAAATCATATATATTATAAATATATATTACAAGAAACTAAAATACTAAACCTAAACTAAAAAACTAACGACCACTTCAGATACAATTTCTAAATGTATATATTTATTACTTACAAAAGTTAGATAAGACATTGAGGAAAAATTTTATACTTTGTTGTTTTGTGGATTTACAGTATTAGTAGGAAAACCGTGCTAATATCGCTTTATTTTTATAAAACTTTCATGTTATTTTTTAAGTAAATTGGTATATTTATTTGGTTTCCCAAATTACCAATAGGATATTATTAATATCAAACCATAAAAAAGAAGGAAAATAATACATAAAATTTGAAACTAAAAAAAATCTAACTCTAAATCTTATAAACCCATTGTATTTTTTTTTCCAGCATCGCTCTGTACGATAATACAATGCAATAAATATAATAAATATTTCCAGTGAAACTACATTATTATGCGGAAACTGTCTTGAATACAATATGCCTCACTTTTCGGAAGATAGAATGACAGGATTAATTCTTAACTTTCTGGAATGCAAAATTTTATTAATAAAAGTTCCTCTCTCTGAACACATATCTACTAATCAATCCAAAGTTTACACTGCACTGAAGATTTATTTTTAGATATCAGTTGAAGAGAGTAACCAATACGTTAAAGAATCTACTTAGGGATATCATGTGGGGTGAAATATTAGGACAACATTTGTTGTATTTTTTCTGGATCATTTACAACAATTATAAATGTCTAAACCTAAGTTTAAAGGAAGTCTGATGTCTTATAGGTATGTTTCTTGAAACTCTGATTTTAAACTCTGACTCAGCGCTTTATGCAAAATATTTTACAGCAAGGCTCCATAGAACTTCGTTGAATAAAAATTGAATTGTACTGATTCATTGTATGTAGAAGTGTTTCATATTCTTATAACTGTCACTATCTATTGGATTTTGTCGCTTCATAAACCAAAATTGTTTGATTATGAGAACATTTGTTCGTTAATTTTTTTTCTTTCTTTTTCTTTTTTTTTCAATAGTTTGGTAGTAACAAGTATTTGGATAACTTGCTGTACATAAGTGTCTTAATGTTTTTAATCAAAAAAGATTATGAGGTAAGTAAATTTGTTTAGTGGTTGACCTATTCCTGATGTTTGGGTTACACGAAATAGCAAAAGAACCGAATATCAATTCTAGAGATATATTATATAGTTTTAATTCATAAAATTTTCGAATATTTAAAAAAATTTATTAAAAAAAATTAAGGTTAAGATATTGTTTCTAAGCTCCTTTTTAATGCTTGTCCTTATGAGGAGTTTATATTTTGCAAGTGAATTCTGAAGAAAAAAAATCAGTAACTAATAATTTCTCTCACGGGTACCAAAAGTGTTTTGATTTGCTTCGAGAGGAACGAACTGCATTGTTTTCTGTGGGAATACGGGCACTCGAAGGCAAAATCAGAGAGAGACTGTCATAGCTTATTGCCAATCCGTAAACACACAAATAGAGGTGCCGGAAGTTTACGAACACTTCCAGCCATGCGTTTCCCATTCAAATCACCTCCGCTTCCCGGCAATAATATTTGCTAATAAAGATCCTTTTGATGAGATGAGTCACCCTCCACGCCTCACTTGCTGAAAATAGATAAGATTTGAAATGGAATGGAGGATTATATTTGGCGCTAAATCGCTCTTCTTATTCGTTAAGGAATTGGAAGAGCAGTGGGTTTGTTTATTGCGCCGAATCTGGGTTATGTTATGAAACAATGGTGAGAGCTATTAGGTTATTGTTTTCCCCACCAATGTACATAAATGAGCAAAGTAATTGTAGTGAAATTGAAAGGCTGAATTTTAATAAATCTTGGCATTCATTTCTTGTTCACTGGCGACGTTTTGCGATTTTCTTTGATACTGATGGCGATTTTTGTAGACCTCTTATAAACACATGAAGAATTTCTTTTGATAAAAAAAAGGTTCAAAATAAAGAAGAAGAAAGGGGAAAAAAAAAGGGGGGGGGGAAGAAAGAAAAAAAAAATAGCTGCGAATGCAATACCCATTTGTCTACCATAACACCGACTAATTTATAAAACGAACTTTTTCCAAAGAATTACCTACCTCACTGTAGATATACCAAGGTAGAAAAAAGAAGATATCGAAGATACCCCTTTGAGATTTGTTGACTACTTCAAAGTGAAGTTAGTGTTTTGAAGAATAAGTATTTTTAAAGATAATAAATTTGAAAGCCTCGAAAGTTGCATCCCTGTTTTTAAGTTAAAAATTTAATAATTTCAGATGCAAGTCTAATTCATTGCAAAGTGGCTGACTACTTTTGTTGCAGATAATGGCCGTAACTTATGTGACTTTTTCCATTTCTTTGAATGTAGCTGAAATTCTTCACAACTGTAATAAATAAAACCGCTTCCTGAAGAAGTGGAAAATAACCAGCACTGCCTGTCTCCATATTATCACATCCAAAAAGAGCAGGTGTCAATAATCAAGCTTGCAAAAACACGTCACAATAAAATCATCCGAAATGCAGGGCGACATGTCCTGGTGTAATAAAGACTTCAATTTCTAGAGTTAATATTTTAGGAATTCATCCGGATTTGAAATGAAAGAACTGATGTCGTGAACTTTTGCACTATCATCTTTCTTTAGCGGTTGTAACAATATTTTGTCAATCTCATTTCGAACAGAAATATGTTAAGAAAATTAAGAATGAATATTTTGTTTTCTTGATTCAGAATTAATTTATTTGAGGCGCTCTATATAAAAGGGCATTGTTAAGAAATTTGATAAGCTCAATTTTTAAACTAATATGATTTTTATTAAATATATTTTGAATACCATACATTCCCTTTATTTATGTATTATAACGTTATATTCATTTGAAAATTCTGATATAATCTCGATACTTTCCAAAGTTAATACTATTTTTACTTGGTACAAAGTTGACGTGATTTTTTTTTTCCTGAAAAAGAGGCTGTGCCTCGCAAGATCAAATATTTATGTAAGACATAACTTTTCTATGTAATTGCGATGTCGTTGACCTTTCGCTTATCAGATCTCACCACGCTCTGAAACATTTCGACTCATATTGGCTTTCATGATTCAGAATACCGAAAAAGTACCTCTCTGCACGCGACATAAAATAACGTATCATCACAAATGTTAAAATTTTCTCCATTTTATTTTTTTAACCATCAACCCATGGAGCAATGAGTAAAATTGTAAAACAATAGTTCAGTGGCATAAATGCACTTTTCTTTTTTTGTGTGTAGTATGTATAAAATCTAACACAGATCTGTGACCAAAGAGCTCTTTGATAGTTTTCAAAATATTTCTACGTATTTTGTTGTCCTAAAATCGGAAAGAAAAAAAACATATAAAAAAAAGGCCCTAAACAAATTATACAGTTTTTACCGCAAATCGCAAAATTATCCTTCCCATAAACGGATATTTCTCATAAATAATTCATTTTTAAGAGGTTTTTTTCTAAATCTTATTCCAGAGTTATTAAGAAAGTAGTTACAGTATAATCAAGTTCAACAGTGTCAATTAAAATTATGTCACTCTGTTAGTTAAACATTTACGAGGGAAGACGATTTAGTCTATTGTACTGACGTTGGGTTTGTGGATGGTTCAGTTCTAGATTCAATATGATTCCTATAAATGGCGTCTGTTTATCAACATCTAAAGTTAGTTAAAAAGCATGGGCGGAGACGGGTCAAATTTTGGGGAAATTGTGGTCTGAAATGAATATACAAAAGCATTCGATGTTCAAGATTCTAAGGGAGCATTACCCCTCTCTACCCCTATCCCCAGTTGAAATACTTTTTGCCCCTCCCCCCTCCCCCAATCACAGCACTTTCTTCGCATACTATTCTTGTCTAAATTTTAGGCCGTTTAAAAATTGTAGAAAATTTAATTATGTTCCTCTCTAAGTTTGGAGATGGGAGAGGGGGGGGGGGGGAGAAATATTCTACCATATTTTCGCCATGCCTAAAAACGGATAATACTCCAAATGTGTTTTCTTTTTACGTTTCTTTCCTCGTGGATCCATACACTTGAAGGAGATCTCTGAGAACTTGGAAATTGCTCTTCAAAAGCTGAAATACTATAGCCACGATAGCTTATGTATGAAAATTTAATGGTTTTGTTCATGGCTTCTGAGCCAATGCCTAGATAGATATACCTAGTGATTGTGATACAGTTGAGACCAAAAAAATCAATGAATGAAAAAGAAGTGGCCTATGAAGAATGTGTTATCAAAGAAACTTGAGTACCATCTTATAAATTTGCATTACCAATTCCCCATTTTAAATAAGAGTTAATGAAAACCCTATTTGTAAAATCACTTTCGAAAGTGAATAATACTTAAAATACTTGTATGCCAAGTTTCCAGGTCTGTTAAAAGCTCAGATGCAAAACCGAAGGAGGGAATGTTCGTTAGACCGTGCATTAGACTGTTTGTGGCTGACTATGGGTTCGTTAACACCATTGCAGTTTCTATGAATAAATTGGATGGAGTGTATCGAGGTCTTAAAATTTTAGTTAAAAACAATCTCAGCAAAAACATCTCTGTAAAAAGGTGCCAAGTTCTTAATGTAATAGCTATGGCCATGAAAAGTATTGAGATCTAAAGTACAGCCAAGTTTAACGTTGGTGTAAAATACTGGCAATGAAAATTAGTGAGATTGAATACAAGAGATTTTCTTTTCCTTGTTAAAATTCATCCTTCATATGCCTAAGTATCCATTTATAAAAACGTTTGTGCGACTTGGCCTTTACACGACACAGCACCAACACAACAAATAAGTGCTCTAGAATACTTAATGTCTAAGTGTCACAAAAATTTTTGTGAATGGATATTTGGCTATGAAGCCTGAATCTTAAAAAGGAGATGAAAATCTCTTGTTTTAAATGTCACTAATCTTCATTTTCAGTAATTTACATCAACGTTAAACTTGGCTGTACTTTAGATTTCAATACTTTTCACGGGGTATGAAGAACTTGGCGAGAACTTTACATCGATGTTTTTGTTGGGATTTCACTTCTTTTTTTACGGTACTAATTTTAGACTTATTATTATTATTATTATTGTATTCCGATAGCTAGTTTTAAATTGTTTAGTGTTCATGGATATTTAAACTTGCAAGAAAAATTTCTGGGGTTGAAAGGGTTAAACATACATATTTTTTGGTAATTAAGTATTATACCGTCAACCGTTAACGAACTTTTTGTTCTACGAAAATTGTAGATTTTAACCGATTTAATTTATAGTTCTAACTCTACTAGAAGTACTTTATAATATTGATGATCAATAAGTGGGTGAGTCTCAAAACTGCGGTTTTCGAATTTGGTTTTCTCGACAACCAATGTAATTAAAAAAACTTGAAACTTAGTTTTCTTACTTAAATAATTAACAGCTACCTGCAATAATAGTCAGCTTTTAAGTGTACTGTAATATGCAGATATGAGGGCAAATTCTGCTGAGTTGCTTTCAGTAAAAGGTATCTGGCAGTGAACTTGGTGGGCTGACCCAAACTACAAACCCAAACTACAAACTAATGACCCAAACTACAAGACAAAGAATAAAAGCAATTTAAACTCTTTACTGCCTAACGAACTTGAAACTGCAATTTTTTCATCACAACTCGACCTTAAGAACTGACCCGTAGCTATGGCCAGGAATACTGGATGGGAATCACTTAACATAGGTGTAAAACTCAAAATCTTTTCAATCATAAACAATAAAAATTAGGGGTTTTTTGTTTTGTTTTTATAAAACTTGTCTAAATGCCCAAAAGTTCTTCAACAAAGTGTTAGTACTACATTTTACAAGGAAGCCTCCCGTTTTATGATCATATTTACTTTTCAAAATAGTAATTGTCTTCTGACTCCGTACAGGGATTAAACAGTAAACTCCATTTTCTTTGGAAGTAAATATTTTTCCTGTACGGAATAAAGCACATCCTGAATGGACACCGGAAGCGGAAGATCGCACGAGGGCTGGTAAAGTACTAGAGGATGTTGGGTCATTTCAAATCCCGTGATGAACAGGACATTTACGGTACTGCTGTTTCATATCACCAGCTACAACTAATTGCTTCCCATTAACTGTCACATGACCGCTATATTGATCGAATATGTGTTGTACATTTGACATTATCAAAAGGAATGCATTGTGATAGTAGTCCCTAGTTGGAAGCCCAACTGATAAGGGAATCATTCCAAACCATATTAACACATCTCCCGAACTGAAACTAAAAGAATATTAAATTCACTTCACTTGGTAATAGAAAACATGTCATTAATAACTTGGACTGAAACTAAAAGTATCCTCATACTTTTATACGCGCGTATTCCTTGCTAAGAATTTTCTTGTTGAATGCCTACAAAACAAGTTAATTTTAAACATAATTTTTAGGAATTGATATCTTTAGAGGTAGTCACGATATACAGTCTAAAATGAACTAACATTTACAAGAAAGTTGTCTATAATTTTTAAAAAATAGCTGTATCGTAAAAAAGGTAATGCGTTTGATCTACAATTTGAAAATTCGAATTCTTGTACCAAATTGAAAATTCCAATGATGCCACAATTAATGATAGAAACATTTAGACGAACATTAAAAGAATTCCACGAAAACTGCTATTTTTATCCGGTCAATATCAATAACAAATGTTCAAAATACGCATTAATAAGCCAATACTTCAACAGTTCCTTTTGTGCTAGTGGCAGATTACCCTTAAAAAACGGTTATAATTAAAAAAAAAAAATTGTCCTGTAAATTAAAATTTCTGAACAATTAAGAAAAAACAAATATAAATTATTAGTTTCTCTGATTAATATTAGTTCACACACTAAATTTTCTTACACTACAATTTTTTGTTTTATTTATAAATGAAATCTTAAAAATTTGCTTTATCAATTGTCAAACGCAACAATAGTAAATTATATTTTCCGATTAAAACAAAAGTTGTAAGATAATTGAAGTATATGCAAGAATAATATACTTAAAATATAATTTTTACTTAAAATTAGTGTCACTGATTTCATTAATTGTGTTATTTTTTGTTACTTCCACTATAAAATAGTTTAAATTTAAGTACTTTTGAATTACTAAAATTTATAAACTAGAATTCATGAAAAAAATATTTTGCAAAAAAAAATCAAATATGAAGTACACTTACGCATTTAATCCATTCAAACATAATTTAAGTAAATTAACGATACATTAGATCAAATCATACATTTTTATTTTTTGAGGCTATTTTATAAGATGGAGATATTTGGAATTAAGTAAATTTGATATGTTTTACAGTATTTTGTGAGAATTTTTTTAATTGTGACGAGTTATACCCGATATAAATTAAATATTAAATTGACAGATCTTAACCACCAGTTGATATTGTTGATATGATATTATACTGGAAAGTGAAGGATACTTTAAACTAGTTTCAAAGGGTAGTAATATCGGGATATTTTAAATAAGACAGTGATACTTAATTAGAAGAAGAAGGAAAAAAAAAAGGGGGGGGGGGGAGGGGAAGGATTTCAAAAGAATTGCTATCCGCCGAATTATTTTTATTAACGAATTTATGTATTTCTTACCTAATACTTTTTTTTTTAACTTCTAACTTTACTACTCTGATAAGTTAAAATAATCAAACGCAATAAATCCGAAGAAAGTGGTAGTAGAATGTTATTATTTACAAATTTTAATCTTTTAGTACTATATACTGTTTAGTTTCGCAAGATAGAGAGCTAGATGAACTTTCTGGCAACAAAACTCAATTTTTAGATTTGGCTGCGAAAATTGACTCTAAATATATAGAAATATAGAAATGCCTAATAGTCCTTATATAAGAGAATTTTGGTGGATAGTGGATTGGTGGTGGTATGGATGTTGAGGACACACTAAAAGACATTGCTAGAACGATTTTTCAAATACCTTGCAGGTATTTTTTTTTCTTCTTCTCATTTGCATTTGTTGATAATTGACATTTCCTAATATCAGGTATCGTCTTCTCACAACCTTATTGCCTCGACTCATATAAAAACAACTTTTTTTTATATATAAACTTTAACAGCGTAGCCTGATCCGTTCTGGAGTGAAGCCGTTTACAAAAATATAGCTGTTAAAAAACCGACATATTTATATTTTTTAATCCAACTGAAATACTTTTATTACCTTGCACAACGTATTCAGAAATTAAAAATAAAAATGTATTTAATATCCTGAGAAGTTCAGTAAATTAGTGTATGTTGCTATTTTAAACATACTGTATGTGAACTATAACTAACAAAATGCACTATAACTTTTTTACTTGTAGAAAAACTTGGAAGGATTGTCCGATACGTAATAATGGGATAGCTGTGGAAAGGTTACTTTTATTCAAGTTCTGTTTGCTCATTTGCACCCTTTTCGTTTGGTTTAGTTTTAGTGCATTTTTCAATTTTATGGAATTTTATTCGTGTATTTCAGAAATCCAACCCTATTTCTCCCGTCACCTTTCCTTATTATCCTGACAATGTGCTGAGTATTAATTAAATTCTGAAGTTGAGGTAGAAAATGACAATTTTTATATATTTTCCTATTTTTTCTGCTCATAGAAATTTTTTCCATGATACTCTAGTTCAGCGTTCTTCTCTACCCGGTCTTCGGGCCGCAAAGTTTGTTTTGTGACCCACCAACAGTTGAGAAGACACAAAATCAAATCTCGCGGTATGCGCTTATTTTTGCATAATTTTAATTTGTCCAAAATAGTATGTGCTTACCATCTAGAACGGCGTTCTCTTCTGCATGACCCGAAGAAACTATACGAAAAACCTTTCAGAAAGATGGTTTAATCATTCAGAAGGATAGTTTTAGATGCTTTTTCAGCAAGACAGTAGGAATAATTTAACTCATTCGGGTGATTTATTAATAAAGGCAGTGACAAATAATACGAGAGACATCGAAAATGTTATCGTCGTATCATATAAGATCATATAAGAAACCGAACGTTATCTACTGTAATCGTCGCACAATTGATAGAGATCAGAACAATGGAATCAGAAGGTATGGTTTAAAATCTTTATTAAAAGTTAGGTCAGGTCACATTGTCATGTTGTAGCAAAAGATTCACGTATTTTTTTTACTTTGATTTACGTAATAATGAAAATTACTATTTTTTAATCATTTGAAGAAAAAAAGAACAAATATCAATTAAAATTTTATCGAGAGGGAAAAAAATCAATAATTTTTTTTTAGTTTTCAGAAATGTGTTACATAGTTGAATCTTTAGTAATTAAAGTTATATTACATTGGTATATTCGGTAAAAATCGCAGTCCTCAAAATGCTCCAACGTTACATGAGGCATAATGGCCTGTTTATAAAAGTTAGTGGCGAACACTGTTCTAGTTGTTGTAAACCAAAGACTTTAAAATTGCTCGAAAGAAGAAATTATTTATCAAAAATTGGAAATTGAGTAATGAATGCGCAGAATGAGAACGAAAGATCCTTTACTTTTTTATTAATTTATTTTTACTTTTACCGTGCAGGTACATCAATCACGTGAGATTATTCGTTGTTTACTTTTACTGTACTTGATAACAATGTGAATTTCCTCGTAGATGCAAAAATGATCGAGTGATGCATTTAAAAGAGTTTTCATTCGCCTACAAGTAATGATAGTTTAGGAAATTAAATAATTACTTTTTAAGCAAATTTTTAAATCCCCTCACATGTAGGTTCAGTGACATTTCTTGACATAAAAAAATTAAATTATAAAAAAAAATTAAATTATATTTCGGAAAGTTCCAGGAAATCTTATGAGAAGAGAGGAAGTGAAGAAGCAAGTAGAAGAATTGTCAGAATTTTTCAATAGCGTTCCTCTTTTTATCGCGACCTTCGTTTAAAATTAACTGAAATAAAAGCCTCCTCAAGTACTGATTTTTTTGTATTCCCGGAAATAACTGCAAGGGTAAACGTCGAAAAAGATCTAAAGTTTTCTTATGGTAGGTCAAATATTTTCATTCACGAATTCTTAAAATGCTCTAGGGTAAGTAGAATCCTTCAAATGGTAAGGAAAAATAATTTAATGTTGTTCTTCTTTTGTTATGACCAATCATTTTTATCAACTGCTTTTCCTGGGCATACTACTAAAGCAATTATGTTAGAGATGAAATTTCACTTAGGCAGGGAATTATTTAGAATTTTATGGGCCATTGGAAAATATAAGTTGAATTTGACTCCAAAAAATACAATGTTTTTTTGGATATATGTTTTATTATGCTTAACAGTTTCTCTTCTCAAGCATATACTACTATTTACCGAAGTACCTCAGAATGTCAAGTAGCAAGGTAAAAAAAACTTTTTCTTTACAGTAACAATTTCCCACGTTGTATTATATGAATCTCTTCCTCAATCATCAACCAATAATTTATGGTTTAAAATCGTTATGACTAATGTGTTTGAAATTACAAGAGCACATAATCAAATAAATACATTTCGTTTCATTTTAAGAAGTGGGCCACAACAAATCGTGAACCCTTAGAAAGTGCCTCGTCTACCCATGCGAAAATTAGGCCCTTTGCTAAGTTCGTTGAACAGCGCAGAGGAAAATATAAGTGGGTGAATCAATTGGAATTAAACTTAGTTTAATATCAGATCTAATGCAATTTAATGAGTTATGATGGTGTCTCATAACATGATCAATGTATTTCTTTAACAATTTTCTTAATTAAATACTTGTAATAAGTTGCGGTAGACTAGTAGGTTTAAATGAATTAGTTTGTCGAAAGGGTATTCACTAAAAAGAATAAAAACTGATAAACATTGACCATTGTTTGCACGATTGTATCAAAATAATATGGAAGTTTTCTTGAACTATTTTCCTAATTAAATTTCAGAAAAAGGATGTCATTACCGCAGATCGTTGATGAGTATGTTCTACCATAAAATGCTCAGACCGACAATAAACAAAACACTACTATTCTATTCATGTTTCATTGACGTAAGTGTTTTATAGCACTTACCAGATTCACCGTTAGAGATGCTACGCATAATTTGCGCTCTCACAACACAAAAAAAAAAAAAGATCTTGTGTAATCAGGATAACGCATTCATTTGTTAAAGAAACTCCCACCTGTCCCTATCACCTTCAGCTCTTAGATATACAAGTGCCTGCAATGCCAACAAAAACAAAGCCTTAAATTAGGCTGTCCGATTTTGGATTGTAAGAGATTTGCATCTGCATAAACAAATAGTATGGTGGCTATTTTCAGATTGTGAATGGCACGTATCTTCGATTTGTAGAACACCGTAGGTGCATGTAACTTAATCTCTTTGTTTTTATTAGTCACTTTCAGTAGTTTTCAGTATCTTCAAGCGTGGAGTCCTTAAGTCAATGATAACCTATTAACAAAGTTAATTTTGAAATTTAAGCTTATTTTATGTAACGATTTTTTTTTTGTTAAATGTTAATGTTATATAGTTATAATTTTGAAAAATTGTTTTTTACTCACCTCATATTCGGGAAAATTCCTCCTTGTCAAACTTTATATCTAACTAATTTATCATAAAATGGTTTATTTATAATTAATTTGCTCATAAGCACCAATTATTAATTGTAATATGCTTACGAAATGTTGAATCAGAATTCACAAAACTTAGCATGGCCTTCTGTTTAAACACACTCATTAAATATTTTATAATTAATCAGAGAATCATAGATTTGAAAGGGCAGTGTAAGTGGAACATTTGCCCCTCACTCTTTGGACTTGTTTACGGCAATATCCTTAAAATTTTGCCGTTGGCACTTTCCACTCTCGTCACTCAATCCCCGTCATTGAAGACTGAAAATTCGATGCATCATTTTTATTCAATCATGTGAAAAAACAAACAAAATCAACCTTTGATAGTTTCTGAAAGAAAAAAAAAAGAGTTACATAAACTATCTAAGGAATTTATAAAATGTGTAACTAACTGCTTAAAAGCTACTTACAAATTACCTTGCATTTATTCACCAAATTCTTTAGATTGCTTATAATGTCAATATTTTTTTCTACAAAGCTTTCTCAATAACTGTTTTTTTTTTTTTTTTTTTTTTTTTTTTTTCCCCAAATGACCCAAACTTTAAGGCTTTCAGAAACACAACTTAAAACAGTTTAATATATATATTTTTGCATTTTTAGTGTTCTTTCTCCCAATGTCCATAACGGAACAGCTTGTAGAATCACTTCAATGTATATCTATCCGTCTGTATGTCCATAAGAAACATTAACTACAAATTAAATAAGGTGATAACTAGCTGAATGATTTAAATAATATTAATTACTTAGCTAGTTCACACATATCCAAATATCATAGACAAATAAAAAAAATATCTCAAAAACTTTATTTGGAATCAAGAAATTACAATATATGTCAAGAGAGATATTTCGTTGACTGGTAGTTTTTTCCGAAGATAGTGCTTTCTGGAAGCTACTCACCTCACATCGTTTCAAAACCAATTTCATTATTTGGTGCTCGACTTGATACTTTATTTGTTCCTGGATATTTTTTTCAAAATCTATTTAAAATTTTACTTAGTAGGATATTTTTCTGTCCCAAATTTAAAAAAAAAAAAAAAAATAAAATAAAAAAAAAAACAGGGACAAATTATTGTAGATTGTTTCAAGGAAAGTTCTTTAGTTCTTTTCATTGATCTAAATATCTTTGATTAAGAGGAAGTCCTATTAAGAATCATTCCTTATACCCACTATGTTACAATTTTCTAGTCCAGTGCATTTAGAAACTACTTTGTATAAAACCTTGAAATTTGGTGAGTAGGAACGAAAATGATCACTTCGTGAAGTGTCATATATTAAATACTCGAAAACAGCGTCTAATATATTTCATTTTGTATTTAAAATCCTTTTGTCAGTGCATATGCAATGGCTCCACCTGGTTATGTTTTTACAATTTTAATTTTCATTTATAATAGATCGACATTAAATGAACACAATTTATGTCATTTCATTAAGTGTTCTTTTTCGTACCTTCTCACTAAATTATAAGGTTCGATAGAAAATAGTTTCTAAATGTACTAGGCTAGAAAATTGTACCATAGCGAGTATAGGAAATGATTCTTACCAGGACTTCCTTTTAAAACAAATTTAAACTTGTTTAATATTTGAGAGTATAGTGAATAGTAGAGGTTTAAAGCACTTGTTTTAATGGTAGTGATAGAATTACTTCGAGCGAACCGGTTTCGGATCCTGCTTCCTTCGATTAACTTTTTTGGCTCCAATATAGTCATCCAAATTTTCATCAATTTTCCCAATCTTATAATTTAATACTTGAAATACGTTTTGAAAACTAATTTTGAGGATCAGGTTAACTCTTGATTTCTATTACTAGGTACTTTATTTGAGCATTTCTTTACAATTTACTTGTAGATGAAGCACCGTTCAAATTCACCTGGGGGAGTGGGGGGGGGGGGGAGAGGGAGGTTTACCCTGAAAATAGCTTGTCCATGAACGACCTGTGAATTACCTGTTACGATAAAAAAAAATCAAAGTAATGAGTGAATGCTCACCTGTGCAACGATCTGAAACGGAGCACTCAGCGTGTGAGTAATCGCCATTGACCTGATATTTTTTTTTCCCTTGTGGTGCCATAATGAAAAATTAGTGTCATAATAATGAATATAATAAGATGCTTTTAATCATATTTCTAAAATAAATTTGAAATGTAGTGTTCCCAATTTCACTTAACTGATTTATCCCGGTTTGCCTTACATAATGTCCCTCGGAAATTTTAGATATTGGTTTACTCTTCGTTAGTGCTGATTTACATTAGTTGCATTTCAAGGTAGAAAGAAATGTTTAAGAAATTGCATACTTTGGTTCCAGCTTGGCTACACCAACAAATCAGGTTCAATTGTCTTCATGAATTGATTTTATGAATTGAATGATAAATGAGGAATAAACTGATTTTTATGATAAGTCAAAATGAGGTTGTATTCAAACATTCAGTTTTTTATTTAAAAAAAAAAAAAAAAATCTTTATCTATAATAATAAAACAAAAAGTCTGTCTGTGGCTTTATAGAAAGCGACTTCCAAATGCGTAGACTTTGAAATTATAGAAATAAGTAGTTTTGGACTTTTAATTGTGCTTTTGATAAATAGTACGGTAAGATTTTAATTATTATTATTATTTTTAATTTTTTTTTAAGTTTTAAAGTTTCTATACAAAGATACTTTTAATATGTGTAGTGCTCTGAAATTTTCTATATTAGTAATTGCTTGCCTTATAATTGTACTTTTGACAGACAGAATGTTAAAAATTTAATATCGTTTAGTTCGCAAAGCGTTAAAATTTGAGACCTATTCACAATGACGAGTCTCCACAACGCAACAAGTTGTGAATAGTGGAAAATATAAAAGAATTTAAATCGATTCTCTTTCTGTGTCTTTTCGAAATGCTTTAAAATGTATGTTAATTTAAAAGTTAATTTACATTTCAAAAGTCTCATATTTCCTTTTTGAAAAAAAATGTAAATGTTCATTCAAATTAACTAAATTACAATCGTTTACACTTCATTTATTTAGTTAAAATGTTCCCCGGTTTCCTTTCGGTTTTATCTCGTTTTATTCAAAACAATTTCAAAACCCTTCTGTCCTCTTTATATAAAGAGGATAGAAGATTTTGATTTTAGAAATTTTGATTGCAAATCTAACTGATCCAATCACTACAATCAGATATTGGCTGTAATTAAGAATAAACAATGGAACATTCGCGCATAATTTGTTATATTAACATATTACATAAAATTCACCACATTAAAATGTTGTACAATATGAAACTAGAATTTTTGCATACATTTTTTTTTTTTTTTTTTTTTTTTTTTTTTTTTTGGAGATTATACTAACAAATTTTAACGCAACTACAAAAAAATTATACAAAAAACCATAAATACCAAATATAACAAATTCACTTTAAGTAATATTTCGTAAGCTAAAAAGTTTTGGCAAACATTTACCTAACTTCTGAGGAAGAATAAATTAAAATAATCCACATAGAAAGTGTTTTAAACCTCATTTAATTTTTTAATGATTAAGAAATGGGAATAAATCTTCAATTTTCTTTACCTAACTAAAATAGTGCAGATTAAAGAAAAATGTTTTTTTTTAACAAAAGAATATATTTAACCTAGAAAAAAGTGGGAAAATTCTACACAATTATCAGCATAGAAAGGTTATCACTTTTTCCACTGGCTTGGCGATCGGGGCTGTAGAAAAGCAACCCTAAAACCCCAACACGAACCTCCAGACATGAGTGAGTTTCGCGGTTTCTCCTCTTGTTGCTCCTTGAAACAGATGTTATCCTCCTTTTCGTGCAGCCGGCTGTTTCGCAAAAGGATTTGAGTGAAATTTGCGCTCCACAAAGTTCTACATTGTTTTCGTTTCTAATCTGCA
Organism: Linyphia triangularis; assembly: GCA_963978545.1. Classification (NCBI taxonomy): domain Eukaryota; kingdom Metazoa; phylum Arthropoda; class Arachnida; order Araneae; family Linyphiidae; genus Linyphia; species Linyphia triangularis. The sequence goes on along the minus strand of OZ021725.1, from coordinate 72,031,012 downwards.
CGCTCCCCGATAGCATCAAGCGAATGTTCCACTGGAACTTTTGACACGGAATAGGTTCTGCACTTTTTAGACTTTCTCCGAGTAAGTAATTTAAATACCATTAAGGTGCTTTTTTATCTTGTCTGAGGTGTATGTGTTCATTCAGTGTTAATTTTTTTTCTTAGATGTGCTCAAAATACTGATAGTATTATATTTACTTTTAAAGTGTAATACTTTTTTTTCCATAATTTATTAACTGAATTATTTCCATAAATAAGACTTAATTGGTGTGACAACAATTTCGAACTACATAGCTGTAGTATGATAGTTAATTGACAAATAAAGCTACTTCTGCTTGGAAGAAAACTATGTTCTTTCATATTTGCTTACCTTTTTAAAACCCCTAAAATATTATTCATATCCATATATAAATTTATAAAAGGAAATGCACTGTTTTAATTAAACTTGTAAAACTATTTGCAGCACAAATTTTATTGTTTTAGTATTTGAATGACCTTTTGTAATGCCTCATTTGATCGAACTAAATGCAAAAATATCAAATAAAATTACATAAAAATAAACAGCGAATGATGTAAAATAGGGATAAATGAATTAGTATGAAAAAATTATCTGCTTCTTCTGATTCGAAAATAGACTCTGAAAATATTGTGGAATAGAATCGATAGCCAAATATGTCGGAAATAATGAGAATCTATAATTTCATACGGTAAACCACCATCCTTTAACTTTTAATGAGGAATGGAGCAAACAATTTTTTTCTTCCCGAGCCAAATTTTTTTTTTAATTAAGCTATCTCATATTCAGAATATAGAAATTTCACTTCGAACTTGAAAAAAATAATTTCCACTGCGTTCTTAATAACGTTTGGTAATGGTTTCCAAAATTGAAATTTATGGCCTGCCTTAGGACGAGTCCCACGGCGGCCAACGTATCCGCCTATACGCCTATAGATAAATACGGCAAATGCTGTTGTTTTTTCACTTTTGATATTTCACTCAGGATAAAACTGAATATTGTGTCTAGCCAAATGGGTGGATTAAAAAGAAGATATATTCAGACTCAGGCTGATAAGAAATATCAGATCATTTTCCAACTTGCCCCAAGACAATGGTACCTTTCTAAAAAAAAGTTGATATTCATATTGTGTGTATCAATAATAAGGTTTGGAAAATGTTTTTGAAGAAGAAAAAAACAGCATCTTAATATAATATTTTATCATACTTCCAAGAGGGCAATAAACTATGCTTAAACCTTTCCTGCACAAGGCTGAGTATACATTGCAAAATTTAAGATACATAATGTATGATAAAATTGTTTTTGATGAAGGGAGTCTAATTGATTTTAATTAAAAATATAAGTTTCCTTTATTCAATAAATGAAGTCGTTACAAGGTTGGTTTGGTAAAATATTGAAACAGCTTTGATGCGAAATAATAAATATTCGAATTCATCACAAGATTTATGTTCGTGTTTACTTTCTCCAAGTCAGGTAGCTTGAATAGCTTCATTTCACACGCCAATGCATAATATAATATTTATATTTTCCCTTTCGTTATTTTAAGATTTGGAAATCTCACTCTTTGGAAAAAAAAAATTATTTATACGTTCAGAAGATTCCCATGGCACGTTTAAAGTGAATAATTCTGAGATGAATCCAAAAAATTGGGGGCGGGTCGTTGTTGATGAAAAAGGATTTTTCAATGGCAATCCGGAATATTTTGTTAAACATTTTGTCGGCTCTTCATCTTTATTTCAAAGAAACTAAGCGCCAGTCTGGTGAGAAATAATGCGGGCTGTTGGCAGTCTTCCACTTCTGTGGTTAAATTGCAGTCTGTATGTATATCTTTAGATCAAGATGATTGCCCGCGTAGTTTTATTTATAAACCAAGTTTTAGTGTTTTTTTCCTAGGAATGTTTTGTATACAAATTCGTTTTCTCATCATTTGAATTTCCATGACCTAAAGCTCATGGCACGTAGCAGTTAATTTTCAAAAAAAAAGGGGGGGGGGGAATCAGTTGTTTTTAAAATTTAGAATCATCCAGACAGAATGTCCGTATTCCAAAACTGCAGCACGGGAAATAAACATCAACCTACACATGGTTCTTGGAAAAAAAATATTTAAAAAATTGTATAAAGTTTCAAACTTATTTCAGTATGTTTCAATATTTGAGCTATTATAAAAAACAGACAGTAAAATAATCAACAGGGCTTCGAGGAGGCCGCGGCACGGGACCATCTTATAGAATCCTCATTTTTAAGGCTTGCCACACAAAACGTCACATTTAAGGCTTAACACACAAATAAAAAGAAATAGATAGGAGCCGAATTAAAACAATCGTTATTTCGCTACATTTTTCTACAAGAACCAAGTGAATGCGTTTAACATTTAGTCTGTCATACAGTTTTAACAAGACGATCCAGTTTCTTTCTTTCTTTTTTTTTTGTTTTTGTTTTTTGCATCATCTAAAACAGTGTTAGGCACTACGCGGCCCGCGGGCGGATTTGGCCCGCGATAGATTTTTCTGCAACCCGCAGGCACCACAGAAGATTTAAAAAAATATATATATCAAATTTCACGATATGGACTTTTTTTTTACATAATTTTAATTTATCCGAAATAATGTGTGTTAACTATGTAAAACAGAGTTCTCCTTTACGTGTCCGAAGAAACTATGAAGATAAGCTTTCAGCAAGGTAGTTTTCATCAAGAATACATACAGGAATAGTTTAACTTAATCTCATTTGGACAATTTATTAAGATTGACTTCGACAAATACTCCGAAAGACATCGCCTCTATCATAAATTAAACTGAACTATTTCGACCTCCATCGTCTCATAATTGATATCGACTAAAACGGGGTAATCTGGAAGTACAGTTTAAATGCTTTTATTAAAAGTTAGATCAAGTCGCATTGTCACGTTAAAACAATAGATTAGTTCCTTTTTTAGACATTGTTTACTAATAATGAAAACTATTATTTTTTAAATTTTTTTTTTATTATTTGAAAAAGAATAAAATTTCAATTGCAATTTTTTTAGGATATAAAAAAAAAAAAAAAAAAAAAAAAACATATTACGATGTATCCGGCCCGCGAAAAGCTCCAACATAAATCCTACGGCTCGTCTCTAAAAGTTAGTGGCGAACGCTGATCTAAAATATTAACCAAGTTTTAGATAATGTACATTCATCTCAAAGTTTACTGCATAACAATATAAGTAAATACTCATTAAACTTTTTTAGCTTCTCAAAAATAGACATTTTATTTCATATATGTTCATTCGACAGGGGAAAAAATTGTACATAGCGTGTAAGCAGATGGAGAATTTTCGAATTTCAAAGTCGAGTTGAAGAAATCTAAAATAATTTTATAGTATGGATGCTGTTAAAAAAAAGCAAAATATTTTGGAAACATAAAATTTTTAATATTTGACCAGCGTTTTAAATTTGTAAAGAAATTTTTGTTTTTAGTTTCTACACTATAATAATATTGCGGGTTGTTCAAATCATGGCTCTGATCATTCGTCTGCCTACGATAAACATTCCCAGACAAAACTACAAGTGCTATAGATACTTGTGATTTGTTAAATGAAAGGTCTTATCGAGATGTATTCCCTTTAACAAAGTTCAAACAACATGTACCAAATTGTGTAATACCATTGGCATGTGGATCTGGTGATAACTGGATTGCAACTTTTCACATACAAAAGTATGATGAAATTCACTTATTTCGAAGATATGTGATTTGTCCCAAGAAATTTTATTTTGGTTGACAAAATTTTCTTAGAATTTAAATTAATTTAAACGTGTTTAATATGCGTTCCGTCATTTTCATCGATTAGTAACGACGCTATCTTGATTTATAAATTAATCTAATAATTGATACAATTGGCCAAAAAAAAACAAAAAAACTTAACACTATGATATTTTTTTTTTTTAATTAGAAAGAACATACTTTATATTCCACTGGAGAAGGTATTTTAATCCCTAAAAAGACAAATATGTATATATATCCAAATTCCTATTAAAAAGAATAAGTGCAGAATGCTGCATGCGGGAAGACTTAAAGAGAAACTAGTTATGAATGACTCCAGTTATTATTTTGCTTGTTGTGATAAATACCAAGGGTTTCCTCAGAATCGTGCATTCTCTGACAAAATATTGCAACATTTTGTTATGATGGTAGTACGAATATTTGGTTCTTTACCGTTTTTTTTTTTTTTAATTTTATTATTTCTCTCTCCAATTTTCTTATTCATTTGAATATTATTCTTTCAATAAAATCATTACGGATTATTTCTCATAGTTTTAGAAAGTAAGTTCAGAAAATAACTTTTCAGAAAGTAACTTAATAATATCAAAGTATTACACACTGTTGCTGCGGCATTGTTGCATAGCATTTTTGAGCTCACCCCTCCTCCCCTTCTCCTCCTCCCTTCTCTATTGTAGAGCTTTCAATACTCTCTAACAAGGATGGAACTTCTAAAGGATTCCTTTAGGGTTACAAACTTTAAGCTTTTTTTTTTATATATATACAGCATATTTTCGAGTGACGCACAAAGAATTGCACGCTTCTTTCCCCTACCTCCCTCATAGTATGAGAATAGAATGAAAATAGCTTTCACTTAACGTGGCCTTATGGGGTTTCGTAGTAGGTTGACGTCGTGAAGCGTCAATTTGAACACTTAAAAATACTCTGTCAGTTTAGTATGTTATTAACACTCGTTCTAGCTTTCAGTCTTCAGTTCCAGCATCAACGACTCGAAAATGTAAGTGTTTTTTTTTTTTTGGGGGGGGGGGGGGGGAGTTAAGATTTAAATCGGTCGTTTAAAAAAGTTTATAAGTTAGAACTACACAAGTCAAAGTTTCCCGAGTCACATAAATCATTTTTCATAGTTAATTCCCTAACCTTCAGCTAATGTCTGGAAATGTTAATGTTGAAATAACAATAATAAGGGTTCACCGGAACAACTTGGAAGATCGCTTAGTGTCGCTTTAACTTTCATCTAAGAAAATTGAAACTTACTCTCAAATTATCTACAACGATCATTATAAAACTTCACTCAATATGGAAGTATATTACTCAAACAAAAATCCCGCTCATTTTTGGCTAATGGTGTGTTCTTGTGACGTGTATAATTGACACATTGGCGTATTTTCAGATAGTACATTCCATTTATAGGTATATTTTATTTATACTGTTCTGTTATTGAAAATCTAATAAGTGGATACATTTTAACATTTAAATGTGAGGTAACTCCAACACTAGAAAAGTCATTGTTTGACCCGTTCGCAGAATAGTATGTCAGTATGAATTGTTTGTGATACTTTGACCCATTATTGCATTATTATTTTTACCAAATAATTTAAAATAGATATCAAGAGAGAGAGAGAGAGAGAGGAAGTTGTGTGAAAAAATACATTCTACTTTTATCTTTAAGATGAATGCTTAGAGTAACAAGTCGGATAGACATTTCTGAAACGCTTATTAGTAATAAAAAATGACATTTAATATATCTGCACTATATAACTGTAAAACAAGACTATTCAATCTGCACAAATTTTCCAATTATTAATTAATGATTAAAATAGTCACGTTATTATACAATTAATGAAAACTGATTTGTGGATTGAGTAATACATTTTCGGAATAAGATGTCATTCTGGAATATGATGATGTTTAGAGAAATGTAATTTCTCTATACTATATTATTTTATCGCCCATCAGTAGATAATTCAGAGATTAAGCCTTGATAGCATAACCATAATGGTTATTACAAATCTTGATTATCCTATGTGGTTATCTACAGGCAACAATTCTGATTAGGACTTTTTTTTTTTAAGTGCAGGTAAAACTAACAGATATTCGAGCAAAGTTCCATGTCTTTTACGAATTTTCTCAGTTTTACGCAACATAAATATGTGACTCGACATCTAGTTTGAATTTAGATTTTCATTAAGTAATGAGAAAAAATAACTAGATTAAAAATGCCTAAATGCCTTCGTGGTAAAACAAAAAATCCTTATCCAAAATCAAAAATTTAAAATTATTCTTGTTATTGGTAAAAAGGTGAATGTGCCAATTAAAGTCACCTTTCTGATTTAGGCCATGCTTGGTTGTGTTGTTGTTTATGTTCGTATATAATTGTATGCAAAGTTCCATCTTCCTTCCGCAAAATTATTTTTTTTAATTATTTATTTATTTTTTAAAGTCGTCTCCAATAACCATGTGTCATGCCTTTCCAATCATGAAATAAAAAGAAAGCGACTCTTGCTCATACGCCTTATTATCAAAACTAAATCGAGATATCACGAAAATTTATCAGAAAAAAAAGCTGTCACCCCTGATAAGATAACCCCAAACTCTTAAATATATTGCTCAACTTATCAGTGATCATCTGCTGTTTATAACATCTGATAAAACTGGTTTTTGATAATCGAATTGACTGTAACGTTCTCTTTGAATGAAGTTGTTGGGAAGACTTGTCGCAGCTAACAATCCTTGAATAAAAGTAATTAAAACATCTGAAGGATTATTTTTAAATACATACTCGTCGTAAAATATGCTAGCCTCAACTTGAATTAGAAGTCGGAAAATTATTAAAGTAAGCAAACTCTTATTTATATTTAGTTATTTGGAATGAAAATAACCAGTGTCCAAAAGCGAAAGTTGTTTTGTAATGTTCTCAAATTACTTGCTTTGAAGTAATAAATCTCTAAATTAAGAAAAGTCTTATGTTCTGAAGTTGTGTTAATTTACTAAGAATTAATAAGATAAGTTCACTTAAACCATAAATCACACACACTCCTAAAAGGTTTAAAATTTTTAATGTATTGAATATTGACAAGGTGATTTCTGCCAAATTCTACTGCAGCCGTTCTCATTATTTAAAGTAATTATTATTACGTTTTAAATAATTGTTATCTCGTTATTTAAACTAATTGTTAACTCAAAATATTTTAGAAACTGAAAAATTCTCTGTCAAGTTTTAGATATGCATTGATGTTTAAGTGCTGATCCGTATTACATAATTGACGAAATACGCTTGAGAAATATTTTCCTATCCGCGCTCCATGTTTACGCAATTCTTTAATTTTCTAGGAACAAAAGGTATTCTCTTCATTCGCATTGCATCTCAAAAACTAATCTCATTCACTATGCACTCATATGAACGATGTAATGCTATTCAGTACCTTCTTGCGTACTGTTCGAACTAATTTTCTTACATTTGACTGTGAATAGAACCCCAAATAATATTTTAACTTGACGTTATTAAAAAGGTTAAGTTGGTTGGATTTATGTATCCACAGTGAGGTATAAAAATGAATTTAGTGTGGATTTATATAGCTATTGTGAGGTATAAAAAATAATTTATTGTGATGTCTTATGTTGTAAGTGATACCTGAAAACGCGTATATGAACTCATTCTTGAATTTATATCTTCAGTAAAATTAAAATTATGTAAGCATTGCAACTTAAGCTATTTTAAAACTTTTCATGCTAATATTTATGTCATCTCAAAACAGTTATTCATTACTTCAACATTATACGACATTCACTTTTAACAGTAACTTCCATTGCAGTTAATAACTTTTCTAAACCTTATTTCTAATAGCTCGATTTTTTTGCATTAAAAATATGAATTTTCAAATAACATTTTACACTGAAGCATTTCTCTGGGTTTTTTTATTTTTTTTCCACTTGTAATTACCCGGCATACTTTATACAAACCACTAGTGGAGATTTGAACCCGTAGGTACTCTTAACAGCAAAAAAAAAAAAAAAAAAAAAAAAAAAAAAAAAAAGACTACAAATAATTGTCTCCAAAAATCACACCTGCATGTATGCAGTTTTCCAAGGACAGGGCAGATGGCTTTCTTTCACTGTCCCAAAGCTTGTTTTTAGACCTCTCCGTCGCCCTCACTCAAATCCTAATTTATTTTTTTCATCCTTGACCTTCCCATCAAAAGCTCAACTGCAAGAACAGAGAGTGGCAGGAAAAAAGAAGAAGTAGAAATAAAGAAGAGTTCTGCTGAACCAGTTTAGACAGGAACATCCCTGAACTTCGGGTACCATAATCAGGGTGGGTAGTTGTCGGTCCCGTCTTTAACTCTCATCCGGATGGTGATAGACGCTGAAGGGTAGTAAACTTGACCTATTAATGGGCAAATCCAGACACTTTTGGAAGTCACGTGTGCGTTCCAGAATCTAAATTTAAAGTTTGTTTATCTCCGGTCTGTTACTTTTTGGCAGTTTGGCATTTTGGAGAATAAGACGCCAACTGCGCTTGACTCCTCGAGCATTGACAAAGAGCCAAGTGTACTTGACAATTCCCGCCAATGCTTGTCTACAAATGAGCAGAGCGATGAACTGTTGTTTTTGCTACACCGGGTCGTGGCATTTATATTTGTTGTTGTTCTTGTTATTTTCCTTTCATATATACCTGGTATTTACTGACCTAAATTCCTCTATTTTTAATTAGGGCTTGCTGGCATCTCCAGCCTCGTTTAAGACAATAGAACTATTTTGGCATATTTAAGGAAATTTGTACATAATAATTGAAAAAGCTATAACATTCAAACTAATGGAGAATTTTAGCGAGCATTAGGGTAAGCACCGATGATAGAAGATATTTTCTTTTTTAAAAAAGCCTCTTGCTAAAAATGGAAAAAATTTCTGAATTAAACTGTCTTTTGTCTTTATTTGCATTTTGAAAATGAATAGTATTCAATATCAATAAAATGACTTTTCATAACATTACACATATTAGAACCATTTTATATGATACAATTTGATTTTGAGCGCATGAACCGCAGTTTTATATTACTCATTAATGCCGATCTTTACATTTAAAGTTTTAGATTTCTATTCAATTCATAATTATTTTTTTTTCCAACTTATCCCGATAAAACAGATTTATGTTTAGATAACAAAAAATCAAACATATTTTTTTTAAAAAATCTGGTTGAGGGAAATATTGTTCTGAAATAAATAATGATTCAGTTAAAATTTGATCCACTTAATCGACTTAATAGACAAACATGACTGTTTATTCGTCATAAAGTCTTGTGTAATCACTATTTTTGACACTATTTCGTTAAATTTGATGCTAAAAACGAAATTTTAAAATGTTGCTTCACTATTCACTTGATTTCCACATATAATACTAGCATAGTACTTAAAAATATCCAATAGAGTCATGGCTTCTTATGTTCATCTATTTACATGTTTATCTTTTTTATATATTACAAGAGCAAAAAAAAAAAAAAAAAAAAAAAATTGAGAAACTTTTAATGGATTATTTGAATTTCCTTTTCATCCTAGTCGTCAAATCAGACGTGAATGTCATTATCACCACACATACATAGCAAGCTGCAAAAAAAATACTTAATATTCGAAAAAGAGAAAAGTTATTATTTAATTTTCGTTCATTCAAAATAAATGGGTTACCATGAAGTTCAAATATGTAGTGTTTGGTTTCATTCAAAATACAAAGTGTTTCAAACTTGGAATTATAATTTTGATTTCCTTTAGATTGTTCGATAATCGAATACTTAAGTTGAAGTAATTATAAAGAGGGAGAAGTCGACAACGAATGATTGTACACAAAATCCGCATGTGAAAAAGGCTCTTGAAAAGTTAAATCAAGAATTCTAATACATTAAATAAACTGGTCCTATCAGCAGAAAATGAATAATTCTAAGAAAAATCCGCAGATGCCTCTTGAAAAACATTGCTCTGTAAACCAGTTCAAGGCTGAAAAAAATATATTTTTCAAACTAAACACACCTTGGGGTTGTTTCGATCACGTGATATTTCGTTTAAAGTCATTGCTCTTATAGACTGACAAGTTTAGAAGGAAATATATGTCCTTTCAAAACTCAAAGAAAAATACTCCTTTCTTTGAAAACAATTGTTAAAAGGTATTTTTGATATAATCATTGATTTCAATTCGGTTATACCGTGTTATATGAATTTGTAATGAATTCAATTCTTATGGGGCGTGTACCCATCGTTGAAGCGAACACCATAAATATATAGATTTTATACCTTTCACATTTCGTTTTCAAAACAAAGTAGAAAAAGATGAACACAAGTGAAACATCAATATTGGTAGATCGAGAATAAAAACTTTTTGTTTTTGACACTTTGTTTCGAAAACTTTCCAGCAAAAATAAAAAAGAAATTGGTGGACATGATGGATATTAATTTGCAGAGTCGTTTATGCCCCTGTTGACGCTGGAAACTCCTTAAAAGGAAAACTCTATGTTTCAATCATACTTTCACTTTTAAAGTTCATTACTTTGATAATAGCATTTCTTTAAGTACGTCTGAGAGTGAGAAATTAAATATTCCTAAAATCAATAATTAAAAAAAAATTAGTGATTTGATAAAGGCCGAGCGGCTCCCTAAAAAAAATGCCTACTCCGTGTTTTTCGTCTACGTCCCTCTACAAAGTCTCCTCTTCAATGGATACATACATGGCATCCCCCAGGAATATTTGCAAGGGGGTGCAAGACTAGATTTTTATCAATCATTAATTTTTTAGAAATATTAATTAATAATTATGCATTATAAATTATACTCTGAGAATAGTTAAAATTCATGTTATATATTTTTGAAAGCGTAACCCTGTTAAAGAGAGAGAAAAATACAAAATTGTAAAAATATTAAAATATGTATTTTTAATGATTTTTTTATCATCCAACTCGATCTCACGACATTTTAGAGACAGTGTTTAGAATAGAGGAACTCGAAGATGCAAAAATATAGAAGAGTAACTTTTTTTTTATTTCATCTAAGTTTCGGATGCAATGAAAAAAAAAAAATGTTAATGAAACGCGAAGACAGTGTTGGAATTTGTTCAATTGAATTCTAAAAATTTATTTCAAGATAGTATATCTGATGACTTAAAAAACAAAATTTTCCTAGAATTCTGAGAATTACACAGGAAATGATTATACAATAAAAGGAATAAATACTTCTACTCATCAGCCTCTAATAATCAAACAAGTGCCCGAAAATCATCACACAAATAGCTATAAAAAGCGACAAAGGAAAGAAACAAAAGACTAAATTAATAGGAAAAAAAAAAAAAAATACTCATTGTAACATAAAAGTATAATAACGGTATATGTGCTTTTTTTTTATCTTAGAATTTACATCTTTTCCTCATTTTTTTTAAATTTTCAAGAGTCAAGGTTTGCAAGTGCACCTCCTTGCACCCTCCTGGGAGCGCCCATGGATACATACCTCTTCATTGAATTTATATAAATGTGGTGTAAACCTCTCTCAATGAAAGGAAGGGACCTCACATTCTGATTTTGAAGATTAAATATAATATCCGTAAAACTATTTTTATTGGACGATGAACCTTATTAGTACTCAGAAAAATAGCAACATAAATAAACTAAGGGTCAGAATTTGAAAATGTACGTTGCAAGTTTAAGAAATAGCATCCCCCAGAAGAATCAGATTACTTTAGTTTTGATTGCTTGAATTTTTATTGCTATCGCTCTACGAATACTTAAAAAAAATAGTTTGGTTCAGAGAATTTCATGTTCTAATAGTTGCTTAAAACCCTTCGACAAGAAAACTATTTTTTTCCGCTTGTTCCATACTTATTTCTAGTTTAGTTTCTTCGTTGACACTATCCCTCTTCCTTCTCTGATTCATTCTATTATTCACATCATTCCTGCTGAGTGCAGTGACCTATATACAAAACTTTGCGAAAAGAAGACATAGCAATTAGCTGAGGCTGTTGGCACTGTTGAAAACAGGTGAAATATAGAATTTTTTTCCACACACAAAAAAATTCTCTCAACAGTTCGTTTCTTCAATTCGTTGAAAATGGCCCACACGTACACTGTACACACTCGTAAAAATAAACAGATCTTAGTTTTTTAAAAAAAGACGTTTAGGAAGATGAGTTCTATTTTCGGAAATGGCTATTGCAAATGTGGAAGTGAATTATGAAGGCCGTCATGGTTGTCTTGTTTTCAACTATTTTGAAAAGAAAATTGTGAAAAGTAAATAAGTGCTTATGTATATTGCATTTTAATGCGCTATCCAGTCAGGCGAACGTAGAATTTGGAAATGGAAGATTTGGCATACATGAGCATTATTGTTTTTCGTAAAAATCTCATAGCACTGTGTGAAATCAGTGGAAAACTAATTGTGTTAGGAGTAAATTTTCGCGGATTTTTTTTTTTTTCCAAGCATAATTTTCATGAGTTGTTGATTTTGAGTTACTTTTATTGCAACTGTGTCACTTGTTTGAGTTATTTTATGTCGTTAACCTACTTTCTTTTCAACTTCGTTAACTAATTATAAATATGTTTAAAGCACTTTTAAATCGTCCCTGCATTTATTTCTGTCTCAGACTTACTTATTTCTAAATGGTTCATTGTTCCTTTTCCCTTATGCAGCTAAACATTTAACATTTCTAAATGTAAACTCAGTAAAAAATTTCTGTTCCTGATAATTTCGAAGATGCACTATACATATTGAAATTAGATCTATTAGTACTTTCGGATATACTTCGAACATGTACAATTTGTGTACAATTTTACATTTTAAATTCAATTCAGACAGTATATAAGCGTCATTCTATAATACCTAGAATTAATTGCATATATTCATTAGTGTTAGACACTTCATTAACATAAATGTCAATAGACTCGCAAGCTTTTAGCTAAGAATGTATTTTAAAAATCCATATGTTCATTGACGTTGTTTAAGTTTCTTCATTTCAATATTTCTTAGCTTAAATAACATTACTAATAATTTTAGGAATCAAAAATATTTGTTGTGTTAAAAACATATTTGTTTTTGAATTATTTTATAAAGTGTTGATGCATAATATTTTAATAAAACGTAGTTTATTTTTTAAAAGATTTTATTGTAAATACTACATTACAATTACTTTTATATTGATGCGTTCAAATGTTCTAACAAATTCGGCGAAAAACTAAATTCTTTTTGATGCATTTATAAATTGAATCCTAATTTACAAAATAATAAATGCCTGCTTAGGAAAAAAGGAAAAAAAAAAAAAAAACAGGGGGAAAGGGGGGGGGGGGAAGGAAGGGGAAAAAACAACTATATTCTCTAACATATAGGGTAAGTATAAAAACTTAATTTTAAATGCTAATCAACTCAGAATTAACTTTCATTTTTCTGTTAACCATACAAATTATGTAAATAGCTTTTGAACCTTCTACGCTGGCACGAAACAATTTAAACTTCCTTAATATATTCGCGGAAGAGTGACATTTATTTTATTGACACTTTCATTGAGGTTTGTAGATTTATTAAAGAATGTCGCAACATATTAGTTGACATTGTTGCATTTAAGATACAAGATAAAATATCTGCAGTCAATGCATTGTTGAGAACCAGTTGCATTGTCTCGATATTCGGATCAGCTGACCATCGATCTTTCAATATTGGAGCAGCTTTAATGGTGATAGCAATCATAACCGCTCCAGTTATTAGGTCAACGGCTTCGAACCGCCGCTCATTTTCTTTGCCGCCAATCAACTGCAAATAGACATTTGAGTAATGAATACTAAAGTATAGTAATTGAAAACCATCGGATGTAAGATTTATTAAGGTCATCATTCGAGCTATTAGTAAACATGTGATGCCTATGTACTGATAGATTGTAAATTAATACTTATTGTTTATGTCACTCGTGGGCGCTGGTATAATTCTTTGCAGAAAGAGGTGCAAGGCTGGTAAAGGTTTTGTTCAAATATAGATTTTTCAAAAATGATGAGTTAGTTTTCTGTCCATAGAACCTGGAAAAGCTGGAAATCAGAGAACTTTCTGATCATGGAAAAAATCAGGGAAATGTCAGGGAATTTAAAAAAAAATTAATGAAAATCAGCGAAATTTTCTATTATCGCTTGGGTACGTTTTTCCGGGGTTTTTTTTGGCGCCATTTACTCAGAGAATTGTGGTGGTAATCGTTAGAAATTTAATGTTACTGAATTATTTAATCTTTTCATTACCTCCAAAACTATTATAAAAAACATTCGCCTATTTTCTCTTCAGCATACATTTTCTATTTGATCAGAGTGTCTACATATCTGGAACACCTTGAAAAATTAAAAATTAAAAAATTTAAAAAAAAAAAAAAAATTAAAAAAAAAATTTAAAAAAAAAATTACACTATAAGCAGGGAATCTTGTAGGAAAATTAGGAAAATCAAGGAATTATCAAGGACCTTTTTTTCCTGAATTTTGTGGTCACCCTGTTAAATGAATAATTTGAAACCCATATTATCCATCCTTTTCTTGTGAATTTTCCTTAGGGTTACTTAAAAGTAATAGACTTTTGAGTCACCCACTAACTAGTTCTATTACGTCAACAGAAAATAAATAAAAATTTCAACCTCTTTTTCTCTACAAATTAAGTATATTACTATGAGTTAATCCGCTTACCAAGTATGAAATTCTGAATGAATATGAGAAAGAATGCTTTATGAGAAAAAAAATATTTTATAACCTTCAAAATTACTTGAAGTGGACCAGGCTTGCATATATGGACTACCTACGTTTTGATCAATAGTTCTTAAATACTGTACTTATTTTTTAATTTTCAAAAGAGTCCAAACGCTTATAGAAATCAAATACAATTAAATGAGCATTTTAAATGTGTTTACAAAACAAGTGCTTAAACTTTGTTCTAGATTTAACAAGTAATTTAGACCATCTCTAAGATCCTTGCTGAATAAACAACAATGGAATATCTTTTATTACAAAAGAGAGCGGATAACTTTTATTAAACCCAAGTTAAAAGCTATAAAGGAAAATTGTGGAAAGTTTTTTCATAAGTACGCCTAACACTTTATGACACTTGATATTTGGAGACATTTTATTGCACACATTCTTTTAGTTCACGTGTACATTTTACACAGTGAGAATTTAGTTCATTACTTTTTAATGTAAACTCGCATAATAAATTACGCATTATCACATAATAGATTAGAAACCACAGATTTAGATTATATATAATTACATTTTTTTTTTCGTAAATCCCAATTTTAATACATACTACATAATACACACATACTACAATTTTAATACATACTACATAATACTTTAATGATACTAGCTCATATGTTCAATTCTTCTATTAAAACCAATTAAAATTTTTATGTTTTAGGAACAGTATTTTTACGATGAAAACAGTTTCAATCGTTAAAGATGCAAATTAAAGAAAATTATTTAAAAATTATATACTTTATTACTGGTGGTATTACTTAAGATTTGTATACCACCAAATGTTGAAAAATGATCTCGATTGTTTTATTATAGTTTTAAACTTGCTTCTGTAAACCAAAGCTAAAATTTCACTTTTATGTTGATTTTTAAAGTACAGCTACTAAATTTAATATAAACTAATTGTTTTGCTTCTACATAGATGGACAAGTATTCCAGTGACATGGAAAAATAACGAATATATAAAATCGTACAACATTTCGAAGTGCCATCAATATTAAAATAAGCGGTGTAAATAACTATACTAAGGAAAAAACAATAATGGATTTAAAAAAAAAAAAAAAAAAAAAATTAGTTTCCCTTGGTGATTTGTCCTGAATGTCCTTCTATACAGATGCCCCATGTTTTGTCTTCACACTAAACAAAAAAGCAAACACTTCCAACTAAAACTCGTCGTGCATTTAAAGGTTTTCCACTACAATACCCTCTATAACTCCTTTCCTTTTATTTATATTCTTGACTAAACGATGTGAAAAAAAAAAAAGAATTGCGTTGTGCTTGTGTATGTGTTTTTTTTTTTTTTTTTTTTTTTTTTCTTCTATCGAATACATACAAATGCTCTGTAACTCAGCGACCTGTGTCGTAGTCAACAGAGCAGTCAGGAATCATTTCACCCTCCCCTGCTTACACGTGCTTGACGTCATCCATGCAAAATAGAGCCCCAAAGTCAAATGTGTTTTCAGATACCTTTTTTTTGGATGAGTCGGAACGTGCGGACACGGCTTTCCTTGTTTCAAAAGAGTTCAAAAAACAGCAGGTGACGCAATTTCGGACAGATGTTCGGAAAAAGGCCATCTGCCCGAAAACGTTAAAATTTCTAGAAATTAATGTTTCACTTTGGAGGAACTGAAAATATATTTCAACGTGTTACTGAACACCTAAGAAGCATTTTATTTGTTCCGAGGCTTATTTGTACTCTATATGCGGGAGAAAAAAAATCCTAACTTACTACATTTTTCTTGGGACCACTGAAAATGTGTTCGTTTCCCTACTTTTCTTTTCATACTTTCATTATTAATATTTAATTTTTTTAATGTTATTACAATTATTATTAATGTAATCATATTGTTAATGTTAACCAATGGACGTTAATATTATTATTGTCGTTTTGTGAGATTCTGCCAAATTGTTGTAGTTATTATTATTAATATTATTATTATTCTTTTAATTATTACTAATATTCTGGCGCACAACCAGGGGGAAGGTCCGAGGGCCGTCTCTCTCCCCCCATAATTTTTCTAACAACCCAGTGCTTTGTTTTGATTGAATAATAAACAGTAAGAAATAGTACATAATTTAAAAATAATACGTTTTAATCTACCTTTATTCAGACAAAGTTTGCCTACCGTATCACACTAAAATACATATTACGTACATATTACGAAATAAATAAAGGATTTCTAAATCTCCTAGCATTTAAAAATCATTAATTTTTGGTCTACTTTAGCTCAATATAAAGTGTTGTTTAAAAGAAGGGTAAAAATAATGTATGTTTCAAATGTTGTTATGATTGGTATGCTTCAGTGCTACATGCGTCTTTGCATTTCAAGTGAAAACATATAAATAAAATCAAACTGATATTGGTGTTTGACCGTTAACCTAAAATATTACTCCTTCTGTAATTGAATTTAAACAAACGAAATTTATTTTATATAAATTTTTAATCTAGAAAATATGGATAGTACGGGATCTAGATAAAATGTTGTCTCATGTTGCGTTGTTTTGTATAACTCGAAAACCTGGACGTTAATCTATTTTAATATTTTGACAGATTAAGATTGTGAAACTGCAAAAGTATTGATGAAATGCGGACAAATTGCACTATTTTCGTTTACATTCTTTTAGACTACTTAACTTACCATCCTAAACAGTCTTTCCAGTCACTTGCGAACTTTCGAGCATAGTCGTCAGACATTTAACGACTTCCTCATCCATCGAAGCGACATAAAGTGGTTTGGTGCACTGTCTGCGCATTGTCTCAGAGTTACCAATAAATTCCCGCGCCACTGACGTCCATTCGGCTTAAAATGTGTTTCCTTCCAGAATCCTTTCTTAAATTGCCAGAACATGGGGACTTCGGAACTTTCATTATAACATGCTATCTGTTTATATCGTGGATAAATAGGAAGTCAAACAATATTAACCCGCCCTCTTTCCACTTTTGAATCGTATAGAGTTAATTGAAAAAATTTATTTATATCATCCATACTTTTTCCTTATAAAGGCTTGAAGCATTTTATGACGTAACTGGAATTTCTAGGTGAAATGTTTTAGAATGGATTTTCCAGACATAATGGATACACAGTAACACATATGTTTCTGGAATAAGAGAAAACAAGAAAGTCCGAAAATTATTTTAGCATACCATTAATATCAGAATTTTCAGATCTTCAAGAATGATTTCAAATTAGCGCTTAGATTATAAAATTTCCAGTTACGGTTATAAAACTCAATAAGGAAAAAAAATCGCTTTTTCTGAAAGATCACTTGGAAATTAAACCTTTTGTAATTAAGTGAAAGGGTGATGCAATTTGTTTGTGATGTTTGTATTTCATTTTGTGCACAATCTTTGATTCATTCTTTCTTTTTGAAATTCATAAAAGTAATTGTTAATCGTTCCAAAAAGCATGGGAATTGTACAATCACATCTAAAATGTGGCTAATGTCACTATAAAAGAATCTCGCACAACATAATTATTTGACCGGAATATCATAACTCATATTATTTTGCTCTTTTTTTGTATTAGACGAACAACTAATATGACGATAGATGCATTATAAAATATAAATATGCATGCAAGATCAAAATAAAACATTTGAAGTATTATGCTGAATAAAAGAATTCAATTGATATTCGAACAATAAATTCAAATCTGTAGAATTTTAAACTCACTTCTAATTCAAAGAAAAAACATTCATGTCTATGAAAACACTATACATTCTCTGTATTCACATAAGAAAAAGAAATAAATTTAATCCATTAATTTGTTGAAGATATTGGATAAAAGCGCTTTAAGATATCGACCGACAATCGCAATTTAAATACGCTATTGCATTTTTCACTGATGCTCCACTTTTCCTCATCTCAGTTTTCTATGTCCAGCAGAAAAAATGACTTCGACACCTGTCTGCTTAAAATACACGATCTCCTTCTGACGCAAATACAAGAGACAGCTGTTAGTACTTTTAAATCCACCCGACTTCTAGCGATGGAAAGCCATAGAACTCTTGATGCTCTAGTCTCCAAATGTGCAAACATGTTTTAATCTTATCTTGCCAACGATTCCATATCGGGTATTATGATGTGTATTAGTCATTCAACGGGGCAAAATTACGGTCGCAATTCTCCGGAACTGACTATCGCCTTGGTTTTCTTAATGTTGAGAGATTTCTGCTAAAAATATTCTTGAAACAACCTGATATGGGTACTGGCAGAATTATTTTCACTGAGGTGAAGATGATACCCAAAAGGGTGCAAGGCGGTTAATTTTTTATTTTTGAGTTTGATTTTTCAATTGGCTATCCTTAAGACATTTTAATTAATAGTTATATGTTAAATTTCTTATCCGTTGAATATTGTAAAACCTATCCCATACTTCTTCTTTCAGTGAATCATGTCACTTTTCTCCACGTTATTTTTAGATCTCAAAATACAGACAGGGGGTTGCAAGTGTACCCCTCCCCCCCTTGTATCTCCCTGGCGGAGCCCATGTTGTCTAAGAGATTGCATTGATAATTGAAAATGATAGTTTCACCGAATCTTGGATTACATCATTGTCATGAAGAATAATTTTCTTCTATTTATGTTTAATGTAGTAAATATATATTGATTACTGGGTGTGTTCCAACATTATATTTCTTCTTTAGAACAGATTAGTTCCAGTATTTATATAACTTATCCTTAAAAAACAATGTTTATTCGAGTGAGACAATAAATATAATTTTGGTAACATATATTTTTATTATGTCAGCTGATAATATAGTTAAAAAATGAAAGCCCAAGCAAGCTATATTGGGTTTTATTCAGTGAAGTTTCATATAGAATTATTTACTTTCTCACAAATTAAGATTCTCAATTTATAGTACGAGTAAAAAGTAGTATGATAGTTAAGTAATTCTGAACCATAATGATCAGAAGAAAAAAAAAAACAATCTTTTTTTAAACATTTTGTTGCCAAAACGATTACAACAATCTAAATTTCACTCTTACTAATTTAACTGTGTAATCTGTGACACTTATCCATGTAACATGTAGCTAGTTTATATGAGTAGTGAGGCACTATTTGGGTTTTGTCCAATGACGTTCATATAGAATTATTCAATTTCATATTTCATAAGACGCGGGGGAAATATCGCATTATACTGCTTATTGAAGTTCTTTTTATTACTTTCAATTACCCTATATGTAACATAGGGTAAAAAAGTATTGTATTCGGTCAAAATATATATTCCCCCCCCCCCCCCCAAACGTTTTGGAACATTCTAAGTTCAAGAAAGAGGTCGAAAAATACTTGTGCCTGTGGTCAACATAACTCCCGAACAGATTGACCTGCAATGTGTTCAACTTATGTTTATCCATGTTCCGCAATAGTAAAATATCTCAATTTTACATTAAAAGTAAGAAAAATCATACAAAGAAGTTTCTTTTAAAGAAAATACATATTAGATAACAAACATCATTTATATTTTGAGTAAAATGGCCCCTGATTTTTTTCATTATTCCAAAATTAATTTTTTTTTAGTTGATCAGGACCAGTTACCACGGAATTGGCCGTATACAGGTTAGCGATGGAACCTGTCATTAAGTTTTCATCAGAATTATGCATGCGCATAGGAATTGAAATAAATATATATGCTTTTCAGCAATTGCCAAATAACGGCTCTAACAATTTTGATCAAAATTGGTGTACTAATGCCTTTTAAGGTGTTCTAAACATCCCCACCTCTCAAATTCTCATAGAAATGCAAAAAAGACATAAAAAGTTTTTAAAAAAACTAATGTCTTTAACACAGAGTTCTCTTTCTTTGAGATTCGTCCTTCAACGACTGTTTCTCCTTTGTTTCACTCACAAAATTAATATTTATCGAAAAACATATTGCCAGTCTCGACATTTTGGCTTTTGTTTATCCAATGTAATTGTTATGGCCAAAAAATATTCCCAAACTGGACTTTTTTTTTTTTTAATTTATAAAAATATGAAAATATAATTGAAAGTTGTTCGATGTTCCACACCCTTAGTTTCAAATGATAAAATTAAACAATAATCAGTTAAATGTCGAAACAGCGTTTAAATATTTTATCTCTTTATTAAGCATGATTGATTTCTTCTCTGAGTATTGCGCGTGAAAAAATATATATATCGTGTTCATGTTATACAGAATGTTGTAGTTGATAGATTTTACCTTGAGATGAGAAATCGTCACGCAATTTTACAATCGGCTTTCTACTTCAACACATTTTGAAAAAGCTTTTCTTCAATGAAGTATGTATACAATTTGTTCCTCCGGTTGTCAGGAGAATGTGTTTCAGTTTTGGCATTCAAGATGTTCGTTTCCTTAGTAATGTGTCGAGTATTGTTTCCAATGCCATTGTTGTTTAACATCGTAAATTTGTTACTGTGACTCGTACTTTTCTTCCGACGTATTTCTTTTGCTTTGAGCAATCCAATGTAAAACAAAATTTACGGGCACTATAGAAAAATTGGCGTCTGGCAGGACTGAACTAACTCATGCAAAGAGATTTAGATCGGTGGATTATTAATCAAGCGCGCGTCAGGGGGAAGGTTGTTAGGGTCCGAACTCCCCCCCCCCCTTCTCCCTAAGATCCCTAACATCCCGCTGTTTTGTAATGATTAAATAAGAAACACTTAGTAATCGTAAATAATTTCAAAATAATACTTTTTAATCTACCATTATTCAGACAGTTTGCCTACCGTATCACACTAAAGTAGATATTACGTCCAAGAACTTGGAAATAAATAACTGATTTGTAAATCTCCTAGCATCAAAAAATCATGAAAAATTATTTTTGGTCTACTAAGTTCAATATAAAGTGTCGTTTTAAAGAAATGTAAAAATTTAGATGTTTCAAATGTCGTTATATTTGATATAAGGCCATAAATATATAGTTAAATCAGCTTGATATTGGTGATTGCTGGTTAACCTAAAGTATTACTCCTGTAATTTAATTTAAATAAACGCAAAAAATTTCATATTAATTCATGATCCAGAAAATATGAATAATACGGGATCTGGATAAAATGTTGACCCATGTTGGGTTGCTTTGTATAACTTGAAAACCTGGACGTTAATTTATTTTAATATTTTATTGCATTTCATGACAAATTAGGATCATGAAACTGCAAAAGTATTGATGATATGGGACAGAAACCGCCGAGATTTTTCATTTTTTCGTCATGTTTGACCGATATAAGTAAAGTCAAATTTTACGAACGCTTAGCATATTTTCTACTTTTGATGGATGAATCCTAATGCTTTCAATGAGAAAGTAAAAATTTATTTCAATTTGATATAACTGGTTTTATAGATAGAGTGAGGAAGATATTATGTATATTAACACATTCGCTGCTACCAAAATTTATATATCCATCCTCAGAAGCCGAATTTAAAAAAAGTGTTTTAATGATTAAAAACGTTCCTTATATTTTAATAGTAAAACCAGAAAAAAGGAAAAAAACCAAGCACTAAAAATATAAAAATAATGCTTCACTAACGTGCCTCAAAAACCTCATCGTTCAACCTCCAAATCCGAACTAAAAATAAAGCAGTTTACTTATCATACTCGATCGTCGTCCCAGAGCGTCGCCGGCATGGGATGTAGCGCAATGCTGACGCGCCAGCGCGTCAGTGCCAGCAAATGTGTTAAATATTTTTTATTGCAATTTTTCATTTAACCAATAGTATGTGTTAAAATCTCTCGCATTACATCTCTTTATTTAGTTGAAGGGAGTAAGGGGGAAGTTAAAATGCAAAAGTACAAATATTCACATGCTGAATGACGCGTTCTCGCACTTTTGTCAATTTAATTGAAGTTTTTCTTGTGGATTTAAAGGTTCCCGTCTTTTCTACTGCTTATTTTGTGTAAGGCAAAGTGGCCAGTTCATTCTCAGGATAATTAAGCAATCTACTGACCGTATAGCCACCAACCAGTGAACGTCGTTAATAGATTATTTACTATAACCATTTACGAGCGCTTAAACCTTAAATATAAACTACTAATTACTTTGAATCAATTACATTTTATTAAAGTGATTTTTAATAAATACCAGTCATCGGCATTCCAGATTTTTTCTTCAAAATTAAGTCTATAGTATAGGGCTGCTTATTCTTACGTTTAACTCAACGATTTGTAGTAAATTTAGAATAAAATCTACTTGTGAAATTGTTATATAGTTATAAAATACCATCAGAAGCTACCATTTGATACAAAAACGCGATCTAATTCAACAGAAAATGCTTTTCTCGAATTTTTAAAATAATATATATATATATTTTAAGTAACTGGTAAATTTGAAATATTCTGTTATTTATTTGTTTTATGGATACCTTTAGAGTAGCAGTATCCCAAAGTAATTTCATCGCGTAACATTTGTTCTCGCGTTATTCAACTTTTTATGGTATCAGATGGTCGATGTGTTATTACTTTTTCTAACTACACAGCATATGTATTTGAAAGTTACCCTCGCTTAGAATGAAGAGTATTTAATGGAGCCGGTTAAAATTTAGATTTGTCGGCGAATAATAGGAACAAGAGGAGATGTAGACTCCCCCCCCCCCCCCTCCACTTTCTATCTCCTTTTCCTCCACTTGCGCAGTTATCTCCACTACTGCTCTGAAATGAGTAAATTTCGACTTTTACCTACGGACGTGTTAATTTTTTTTAAATAGCAGGTGGTCCAAATTAATCTACGCAGGAATCGCGCCTTAACGACTCGTTAATTTGCCATCTTCAAAAAACTGAAACCATGTTAATTGAAGCATGGATGGTTTCGTTCTGAAGATGATTTAAGGAAGTCCTCAATGGGCAATGCTGCGTCAAAATAAGGCTGAAAGATCACGCCAAGAATCGGTTGGTTGGTCATCATACGCTATTTTGGTTATCACGCTTTGTTGCTTAAAACAAAATTCTTAGTTGTGAATCAATCACAATAATCCCTGATGCTAAGGATGTAAAATTGTATATTTGCTTAAGGATAGAAAATAATCGGAAAATGGTAAAATATAAAAAACATTTGGTGAGATGGAGACTAACCAACCCTTCCAGTGTTTGATCTCAATAAATAATGTATTGTTGTTATTGGCTACTTATTTATGAAATCAACTACAACTATTTATTCTTTAGTCACTGAGTCACTCACCATTTATCAAACCGTTATATTCTGTAAAAGTTAAGAAACTATATTGCATTTACTTGTATTAATAATAATTTACCTCAATGACTGTTTATTTCAAAAATATCTATATGTATAATTCTCTTGCGTAACGTCCAAATTCGGCTATATTTCTGTGAGCAGAGTGGCAACGACTTCAAACATCCAATCACAAATCTTCTAAATGTACTTTATGCACGAAATTCCAAATTCAGCAAACCAGCCAATCACAATATATCTTTTGAAATTTGACTAATACATCTGGCAACAGCAACAACTTGGATTCGTTATATATATATTTTTTATTATTACAGTCTATTTCAGCACCGAAATGATTTGATATCCCCCCCCCCCCGTTTTTTTTATTAGTTCTTTTTTTTTTACTTCAACCTGTTCCAGAGAGGTGGTTCTCTCACATATGTACGCGGAGCCAGGTGCTAGTTCACAAAGTCCTTCCTTCCCACTCCCAGCCAGGAGTTCAACCAACCAACCTATTACATTCTACAGATAGAAATTATTGCCTATTTAAAACGTATTGATTTAATAGTTACGATGATGCAAGAATAAATAGATCCAAGATGTGTACATTTCTTTTGGATTAGAATTTCGGATAAAGCAGACTTTTCGGAAAAGTTATCTGCTGGAACATGTTCCGGAGGTCGCTGGGTTGCATTCAGCGCTAAATCGCCAACTTTCAAAAAGTCGCTAAGAGGCATTGTGCAGTAAATCTGAACCTATATTCATTTCTAATCAATGCAAATTCAGCTATTACGAATTGAAAACTATCAAAATAACAAATAAAACCATCCACTCAACTTCAAAATCTCATATGAAATTTAAAAAAAAAAAAAAAAGCTTTTGGAACTTTTTACTACGTTGCCACACTGTCCTTGCTTAACGCTCTCGACAGTAGTAGGATAATGACGTGGCAAGTATTATGGTTCTTCATAAATAAAAAAACGTTTTCAGTTTCATGGCATTATGCAAATGAAATAGCTTTTTTCTAGGGCATATTTGAAATGCTTCACTTTGAGGCGAGCTTCAGCGAGCCAAGGGGATTGCATATCAATCCAGGGGGTTGGCGAGAGTCAGAGAGCAGGGGGCCGAGCCTCCTAGTTATTTCAGATTAGTCAAGTTCAGTACAAACTAAAACGTACTAATGTGCTAGCTTACGATTACACAATTTCGGGTCAAATAACAAAATGAATTCAGTTTAAATTGACAGAGAAAAATATTAAAAAAATTAGTAAGAAAATTGTACAAATCAACACCGCTTTCAAATTTGTGATTTTTTTTTTTTTTTTTTTTTTTTTTTTTTTTAAACATTTTTATTCTTACGTGTTTGAGTTATCACAAAAATAACGTAGAATAACCCAACTACTAGATAGAATTTCTTACTCGATTATTATTATTTGCTTTTAAATATCGGGAACAAAAGTGTCGTGTCGTGATTTAAAGTTTGAAGGGTTTTGAGAAACATTCATAATTTTATCTATTCGATTTAAAATCAAAATAAAATTGAACTATGCAAATATCTGTGGGTTGTTACATTAAGACAAATAATATTTTTAATTTTCGACTGTTATATTTGTGTGGGTCTCTTATTTACTTTTAGGTAAGAATGGGCATTACTTTCGATGAGACATGCATGAATCTAAAAAAAAAATATTGTCGTTGATTTTGGCTTTGCTTATGATTTAAAAAATTCGCGAAAGAATTTATAATTTAACAAAAAAAATTCCTATCGGATGGGACTTAAGGTGATTATCTTATAAAACGGCAATACAACGTTGTTCAACTTCATTCCTTCTTTGCTTCTTTCATTTCCCTGCGTTTTGACTCTTGACCTTCTGCATATCGTATCCCCACTGTCAAAGTGTAATGTCAAATATAAACATTCACATAAAATAATCCTTCAATAGCTTCACTAACTGTGACTGTTTTCGGTTTCCTTTCCTTGGCGCGTTTGGCGATTTTATTTCACATTTTCAGTAACCTTGGAAGCAGAAGTAGCCAAATCTGGGGTAGGCCCGTGCGTTTCCGCTAACAGAGAAACGCAGAAAAGATGCGGATTGTTTTATCACTGAAACACCCACTCATTACAATCGGTGTGTCCTGTAATTACGGCGAAATTTTCCGTAAATCTATCAACAACATTTTGTATTTGTTACCATTATGGATTAATACTTATTGACAAACTTTGTGGCCATCCGCTAACACGAGTTGTGTCAAAGATAAAAAGTGTACACCGTACTGTCAAATTAAGAGATTTCTCATCAATCTGAAAAACAGTCAACTATTGCTTTAATCTTAGATTGTGATTTCTTGGAAATTTCAACTCCCATCTTATTTGCCCGTGCCACATTTTCATGTCATTCCATTTTATATCTTTGTATTGACAAACGATGTAAGTATCATACTTGATATTATAATGTATTTTTAAAAATTGTATTTACTATTCAGATTAGAACCAATAAATAATTTTCTCAAACCAACGGTTTAAAATTTAACCTCTTTAAACAATAAAATGGAAATTTAAACAACCTTATTATATAAATTATTAATATGAAAACTCACTTGCATTCAGATATTTTAATACTACTTCAATCTGATCCACGTATGAAATAATAGTTATATATAATTGAGAGACGAGACGATTTTCATTTGTTGTATTTAATACTTCTAATTAATATTAATTTACTCAATTTTTTTTACTTCCTCTTATGTATGCTATTATTTTATTACTTAAATAAAATTGCATTTGCTATAAAAATGTATTGTTTACATTTGTTATGGTGATATTCAAAACGAAAAATAAAAATTCTTGATAGTAAATGTTAACAAAAACATGGAAATTAAAGCTGAACTTCTACTGAATAATAATATTTACTATTTTTTTTTATTTATATCGAGTGTTTGTCTTTTATTTATTTTATTTTCAAAGGATCTTGGATCAAATTTTTCAAAATGTCTTATAATGTTTAATGAAATAAATAATTCCTATAAAGAAGGTAACTTCACATAATTCCAATTAAGTGGTATTTAGAACTGTGCTCATATTATTATAAAGATTTGTCATTGTTTACATTTACATTAAAGAATAGTGTCAATTTCTATTCTTTTGTCATTTTTATTCTTTTTTAATAAAATCGAAGTGTATAACTTATTTAATGTTTCTTTTTTACATGCAGAGAAAGCAAATGTGAACAGTTGTTAAATTATTATGCTGTAATAATAATTTTGCTGCATAAATATTTTAAAGTTAAATAAGTTTGTTATGACTTGTGAATACAAACATTCTTCAACAACTTTTTAAAAATTTTATTTTGTTATGTGAGTAATTCCATTCAATATATTATTCAATTCATTCACTTACCTCGTCCAGTAAAAAACAAAAACGTTTTAGTTATGTTGAAATTTAGGTTAGTTATACAGTGTGATCATAACTTGTTTCTTTATATTTTATTGTAAAATTCTCAAGCTACATATCCAGTAAATATGCAAAGCTTGTCTGGTTTCAAATACTAAACTATATATCTCAACTTCAAATGTGTATTGCAAAAGCATCTAATGCTAATTTAATTAATGAAATTACTTATAAGAAATGGTTAATCGCATCCAATAATATATTCTTATCAGCACTGTTATTGAATCTATTGTATTTTTACAATTAACACATTTTATTAATTTTTTTCCTTTTATATTTTAGGTGCACTCGAGAGCTCCATTCCAAATTTGTCTTATGTTTAAGTGAAAAAGGAAACTGTGCAAGATGAAGTACTGTGAAATAGCTGCTGAAATTGCCTCTTCTAAAATGAATTCCTATAATAAAAATGAGGTAATAAATATTTATCATTGTTTTGTTCATATTGCATAGAAGATAGCTGCTAGCTCCTCCCGAAACATTTTATTGTTTTTGTGTTAGTACTTCGCAAGCAATTTTGAACTATTTTAAATATTGTGATTTATTTTGACAAACAAATGTTTCGAGTTTTTATCTTTTATTAACGATAGCTTGCTTTTCAGGGTTTCAATTGTATAACTAATTCACATGACTCTTTGGATACTCGATGGAATGGGGAAGTCGCACATCAAAAGAGCTATGATGCCGTTGTTTTCTCAGTTCTAAAAGTTCCTCCTGAAGACTTTGCTGTATGTTTGAAATATTCCTATTAATTATTTTAATCAATAATTTGTTTAATTTATAATATAAAGTTGTGTTAAATGTAAAGAAAAATCTGTTATTTTAACACTCATTTTTACTTTCAGAGTCAATTAACCTTGATGGATATCCAAGTGTTTAAAGAAATTCAGCCTGAGGTTAGTTGGACTGAGCCGTTCTGAATTTCAAAATATGTTATGTATAAAATATATTAAGCATAAGTGAAGTTTATACTTATTATACCTGAAGGTAAAGTTATCGAGGCAAATTTTATTTCAGTGCTGATCGAATGCATTCATGTTATAGTGAATTAGTTGAGCTAGTTATAACCAGTTTCTCTTAATTGTACTGTTTTTAATTTTGGTAATTATTTTGATAAATAGTTTACACTATAGTATTTATAGGGAAATAGATCTTATGAGTCGTGAAATGCTTTCACTGTTATCTCAAGAAATTAAGTCTTCTAGATGTGAAAAACGTTATGATACATATCTTTTTTAGTATTGTCATTACCTATTATATTATAGACTCTGAACAACTTTTATTTATTTATATTTTTCTATTACACAGGAATTATCCAGCTGCTGTTGGAATAAAAAAGAAAAAATGACTTATGCCCCAAACGTTGTAGCTTTCACTCAAAGGTTTAATCATGTAAGCTTTTAAGTTAGATCATTAATTTAACCAGAGATTTTGTTAATGATTTTTCAATGTTATCTACATTTGCTTTGTTAATTTTCAGGTTAGCCTTTGGGCTGTCAAAGAAGTACTTGGCGGACAAACACCTAAAGCAAGAGCTGACATCATTGCTCATTTCATCAAAGTTGCTAAAAGACTACATGAACTTAATAATTTGCATGCTGAGTCTGCTATAATATCTGCTTTGCAAAGTGCATCAGTTTTTAGGTTGTCGAGTACTTGGCCAGTAAGTGACAAATCCTCCCGTTCCATCCCATATAATTCTAACTTTACTGTGTTATCATTTACAGGGTTTCCGCGCATATGGAAAGTCATGGAAAGTCGTGAATTTGGACATTGAGTAAATTTTGTCATAGAAAGTCATGATTTTGAGCAAAAAAATGAACATAAGTCACGGAAAAACAGTGTTAGTCATAGATTGATAAGCATTTTAATTAAAATCACATGACTATGACGTCATAAATGGCAAGCTTACAATTCATCTCTTCGATGAACCATATACGTTTTTGTTTACGTTTTAAAGAACAATGTTCACAATTAAAAACCTCAACCAACGCAAACATTTCTGAACTCCAAACCTGTGAAATCACACGAGTAAGGTTTCACAGGTGAAAAAAGTTCATAATATAGGAACTGATTTGATAAGCTTGCGTTTAAAATTTGATTTTTTTTCCTTTTGTCTTCTTTCTTAACACAGTGCACTACGGTTTTGCATAGTTGGTATCAAAACATTTGATTTTTGATTATATAATTTAATATGCTATTATTAGCTTATTCCTTCTTCAAATATATCCTTATTATTAAAGATTGATTAGCTATTCAAAGAATGGAAAATTGTTTCTCCCTTTTTCTTCTGATTTCTGAGGATCTTTGTTATGGAAATAAGGATTTTTTGCTTATTATAAAATAAAACTTTATAGAAATCATTTTATGATATGATTCGTCTTAGTAAAATTCATATGGGTTAATTTATTTTTTTTGCGATGCGATTTCTTGAGTCATGGAAAATTATTTGCTTTGGTCTTGGAAAGTCATGGACATGCAACATTTTATTTTGTCAGAAACCTTGCATTTATTTCATTAGAAACTAAGAAAAAATAATTGAAAAGGATAACTAAAATGTATTTTACATCTTGGTTAGGGTTACAAACAGTGTTCTACTTAGCTCATGAATTTCCACAAATAGAAAATTCCCAAATAAAAGAGAAAATTAAGTTATCAACACTTATTGGCTTCTGGAGGGAGTCTGAACTTCTCATCTAAAGAAGTATAGATAGATAGTAGAAATGGATAGGTTATAGAATAAAAACTCGCTAAATTTATTGAATTTGGTTATATTTTGGCAATAATACATTATAAAAAGAATATTGCAAAACTGCCAAGTTTGGCAGTAAAAAGAGTTGTAAATTTTTCATTTTGGCTAGGATGTCAACTTTATACTGGCACATAGCCTTTTCTCTGTATTAGCATAGATTTTGAAACTAAAAAAAAAAATCATTATTAGATACATTTATTGGAAATAGCCATTTTTAGTTTAGATTTTATACTATTTTTATGCACCATTGTTATGGCAACTGTTCATTGCTACCATCTTAATGGATCGAAAATCATGATTTCCGAGCTTTTTGACCTTTGTACATACACACATTTTTGTTAAGACTACGCTTGAAAACCAGTCGCCTTTCATGTTTCATCCAAACAATTCAGTAGTTTCAGACTTAAAGAAGGTGCAATTTCTAGCATAATAGACATACACAGTTAAGATTTTTCATTTTTGGTATCAGTGTATGATATTTAGCAGTAAAATGAACAAAAAATTAGTTGCTATTTTGGGAGATTACCATACTTTTGTATGCAAAAGTAAAAAGTGTTATACTTCTGCTAGAATGTAATTCAAAGCCTTGTATCCAGATTTCTTTACAGAAAATAAAAATAGTATATATTCCCTCTAGGGTATTGTTTTTAATTTCCTCTGAAAATGTTGGGAAAAAGCAAATTATTTAAAAATTGGGATTTTGTAAAAATGAAAATCAAAATTCAAAACTCTGTTTGCAGACTTTCAAAACTATCTTTTGTATTGAAAGTGATCGATTTGTATTTGAGCCTCTCCACAATTCTGGCAAAATTGCTAGGAAGCAAGTACAATGCCAATGCTACTACGGCCATGGACCGTTAAACTAATAAATATTTTTTTTATTCATCATGTTTTCTCTTCCTGTCACACTTCATTTAAAAAAAAATTATCTTTTGCATTAAGTTTTTATTTGAATTTGTACAGTACTCTCTTATGTGTTGCCTTATTTGTTTATTTTATTTTGTAGCAATTATCAAAGAAAGACAAGAGTACCTTTGATAAATTAGCTGATGTTTTCTCTGATGCTAGTAATTTTGAGAAGCTGAGGGACCATATGGCCAATATTAAACTTCCTTGTATACCTTATTTGGGTAAATATTAATGCCTAGAAAATATTTATCCTTAAAAAGACTTTAGTGTTTCAATTATATTGTTTTATCTAAGTAATAGATCTATATTTTCAAACTTGCCCTACTTCTTTGAAAGATTGTTCTTGTATGCTTTCTGTAACTTTTTTTTAATGCTTTTTGTAGATAATAGTTTTAATAAATAATTATTTTTTATAAGTTCAAAGAAGGAACATATTAAGATAAAACTAAATCTAAGGATATGGAGCATCATATAACTTTCAATTACATATCACTGCATTGAAATTTGATATATTGCCATAATTAACTGATGATTTTTATTTTTGAAAAGATTTTTCATGCTTTAGCATATTTTTTACCAAAATTTCAGTCTGGTGAAATTAAAAATTCCTAAAAGGACATTACCAAAACAATTTACATCAAAATTTTCAGAGCGGATTTTTAACGGTACTTGAAAACCCTGAATTTGTCATTAATATGTACCTTCTGTACTTGTATGAAAATCTTTTTCTCATGGAAACTACTGACTTACCAAATTTGAACTTCGTTGTACTCTCCGTTTCAAAGTTTAACATATAAATCATCTTCCAAAATACTCTGTTTTGGAGGAATCGTATCTTCCAAAAAGAGGGGATCACCAAAACAAAAGCTTTTTTTTTTATTTCAATGGGATACTTTCATTACTCAATATCACATATTGGATAGTTAAAAGTTCGAAGAAATATTTATTTTGTAATATATATTTTTTCTAATATGATTCTCTTTGCTCATAAATAATGCTAGATTAAGATTTTGGATATTATGTTTATTGATTTTTATTTCAAATATATTTCTTGCCAGTCATGAGTAATACCCCATTAAAATTTTGATTACATATATCAAGTCTTTTGCACTGTTTAGCATGTTTGTCATATGTGGTGCATGATAGTTCACGTCTTGTCGTCTTTTACTGTACTAACTATTGTTCTTTTCTTCATTAAGGTTCATGATTGTCATTATGTTTTGAACAGTATAAAATTAGCTATAAATTAATTTGGTACAATTTTAAAGAAAAACTTATGACACTCTTAATGTTATTTATTTTGCAGGTTTGTTTTTGAAGGATTTGGTATTCATTGATATTGCTCACCCGCCCACTCAAGGTTTAGATAATCATCATCGCCAAATGAAAATGAATAATATTTTACGAACTATTGCTGATTACCAACAGTCAAACTATGGCAAGTATTTACTGCACTTTTATATATATATATATGTGTGTGTGTGTTAGAGATGTTAAAATAAATATATAATTGTATATTAGTGATGCTATTTATAGCAATTTATTTTGTGTGTATTTGAAGATAAAGCCTTTCCTTAAACATATACTCTTCATCTTACTTGCATGTGAACCCAAAAGTTTAATTCAAAATACATTATTAGTAAAAAATTTAAATCTAATAATTATCCAATTCAATATCTGTTCCAATTTAAGTATTGTACTTATTATTTTGTATGCACTTTAGATTTTAATGTAATTCTATGTTCTATAAGTGCTCAACCACCTCAAAGATTATATCTAAATACATAATGATAGATGACAAATAAATTTCTATGAATTAAAAAAATAGTTTAACCTTTGAATACTCTTTAATATTTTTGCTAAAGAAGTAACAAAAAAATTGTTTTATAAATGTAAATTTTTTCCCCAGATCATTTGCCTGTTTTACCTCACATTCAAAATTACTTAAAGTCAGTCAGGTACATTGATGAGCTTCAAAAATTTGTTGAAGATGAAAATTACAAGTGAGTTACAGCAATTTATTTATACTTACTGTTATGTTTAGCGCATTCTATATTAAATTACTGTTCATTTTTCAAGGAAATATAGAAAATTTAGAATGAGAGTGCAATTATTTTTTTAATATTTCTGACCTATCTTTGATTTTTAATCGTAAAATACAATATATATATGCAATAGAAATTCTTTTTTAAAACCGACATTGAATTAATTCCTCTTTTTAAAGCCCGTAATCCTCTTTACCCAATTCATTCACAACTTCTTTCGATAACTGCCCGCACACAGTTAATTGTGTGAGATCTTGAGTTGTCATTGTTTTCGTTATTCGTATCCCATAATTTTTTGGCGTCACTATGCTTTCCTTCTCACTTCAATTGTTTATAAAACACCCTTGCTAACCCAGCGATCCTTACAGTTTAACACAATGCGGCTTTACTATGCTCTCTGTTCAACAATAATACGCCACATTCTATTCCTTTCCATCATGTAGATAACACGTAAACTTTCAAGCTCTCTCTCTGTGCTATTTTAATAAATGTATTAGATTGTTCTAAAATGTCTCTTCACTGTCCACCACCACACTGCAAAACTTTAACTAAAATGTTTTAGAACATTACATATGTATAAAAAATAAGTACAAATAAATTAAGTTTCAGTGTTAGACACTTATTTAAATTGGAATTATGTATAGCATGACTTGTTAAAGCATTGGCATCTTAAATTTCAAATGTAATAACCATCTTTTCTTAAAATGTAAATTTTAGATTATGAGTAATGCACTTGTGCCTTCTCCATGGTACAACACTCCATTTAAAAAAAAAAAAAAAATGAAGAAAAATATTTATTCAATGTTTGCAAGATATACTCTTAAAATATTGCATTGGAAACGGAAGGTGGTAATATAATCTAAGCCAGCCTTTCCTAAACTCTGGATCGTAAGCTACTTTTAGTATGCAAATCATTTTTGGAGGGTTGTGGCAAGATCTTGGCAAGACCATAAATATGTATGTGTTTTGAAACACTTGAAACATTTATAATCGAGACTAATCTGAAATTGTCTGATAGTATAATTATTGAAATATTGTGCATCACTAGCATATCGTCAAAAGTGGATAAAGAAGTTATCAACCTATTCAAAATACATTACTAAAACTGAATTTGTATCATAGTAAATTGACACAATTCTTGTTATCTGTCCAACAAAGTTTTTGAATTCTTTCTAGTGAAGCATAGTAATGTTTTGTTTCTTCACAAAGGTTCATATATGGCCAAAAAACCTCTTTCTGAAAGAATGTGTATTGTTCATTTCTAAAAAATTCAATGTGGCAAAGATGAAGTGGATTGATTCAGTTTCTAAAAAGTTGGTTTCAATGTTTAAAAGTTTGGGAACCCCTGATCTAAGCAACAATTTCATTTCCATTTTGAATAGGTGAGAATGTTGCTCAAAATGGGTTTTACACAAGTATGATAACTTTGAATTTTTGCAGAAAAGCTAGACCAACTTTTTTCTATTGGCTTTTCATGGTTTTTACAGATTTTTACTTTTTTTAACGTTTTACTTATAGACAGTATTCTTGCATCACAATGAATGCATACGAGATACAATAGTGACTGTTAAATCAGCTTAACACTCAGCAAAAACAATATAAATCTCGGCAATAACGAAAGTATTGGTGAATTTCAAAAGTATAGGCAAAAAATTTAAAATATATATTTAGTGTGGGTCTTTTCCGTAGGTTTCAAAGAATGTCGGTAAAAACTACGGAGAATCCGTAGAAAGGTTCGCATCTCTGGAGTTTTGATAATTGACCACTACCCAAAATTCCCTTCCAATCTTGTTAATAACCAAAAAGTGCTTTTTTCATCTACCTCATTTTATTAATAAATTTTTATGAAACATGTTCGTTGTTTGCCAATATAGAGATACTTAGTTTTTTATCAATGAAATGCTTATTTTTCTCAGATTGTCTCTGGAACTGGAACCCTTAAAGTCATCTCCCAATCTAAGAGACCCAAATACTCATCGCCACTTAGTTGCAGAAGATCTGAAAAGTCGAAATTCACTCGGTGTTCCTGGCTCGTTAGAAGCTCGATCTTCCAGATCTATGCCTGGCCATGGTTCTCGATTTGTACCTACTCACAGGAAAGCATGGAGTTTAGGAACTAAGTAGGTTTATTTTTTACATGATATTTTAATATGGTGTGGATAAAATATACTTCACAATATATATAGAACAAAAAGGCTGTAGCTTATCAAATAATAATGTATATTTTATTTTACAGTGTCCTTTCGTCTCTGTCTGTTGACACTTTAAGGTATTTATTTATATATATATTTTTTTATTTTAATGAGTTTTGTTTTATTTTTGCAATGTATTCATATAAGCATCTAAATCGATACAAAATTAAATAACGTATTTTTATTTACAATATAGTTCATGCTCTACATTTTCCTCCGAGAGACACCTACTAGACGATAGTATCTTGGAACACAATCCTATTATAACAAGAAAGAGGTCACTAGGAAGCATTGAAGGCAAGTACAAAAAGAGAAATCCTTTTTTTTCCTACAAAATTCTTGCCTCTCTCCTCCTGGATAAATCTATACCTATAAAGGCCATATGCCTAACTTCCAATTACAAATTTTTACACTTCTTGCAAATAGAGGGCTGAAAATTGTTGCAGGTGTTCCTTATCAGGTAATTAAGAGAAATATTAAAATTGCAGTTACATTCCCTCCAGAGCCATTTATGTGATTATTTTTTCTAAAACAACGTCCTCTAAAGCAGTGATGCGTTAACTATTTTCAAGAGTCTATTACTTGTCTTTATTTTTTTTCCCTCCATTGAATCTATTAATTATTTATTTTTTCATTGTAGATATTCATGATCATTTTGACACATGGATGGAACATCTACCTCTGAACTGCAGGTAATTTCAAACTATTTAATAAAGATTTATACCTTTGATTAAATTTTAACACTTTAATGGAAAGAAATGTTCAAATAAATTTATATAGTCAATTTTAGCTATTTTTAATTTTATCTAACTTATCAAATGCTTCTTTGGGATTAATTCTTCATTTACTGTTCCTTATAGTGAATCTCAAGAAATAAACTTGAAGCACATTGATGCTGTTGCTACATTTCAGGGTTATGTTCGACGAAAGACTGTGTTGAAGGAGGGCAAAAAACCAGCTGTATGTTGAAATCTTAAGTATAATTGTGAACTTATAATTGAATCTTAAGTATAATTGCTACTTATGAAACCATATTTTACTTCATTCACCAAAAAACGTTTTCCTTATCATGTTCTTTGAAAACAATTTAAGCCAACATAAATTTTCTAATTCTGATTGAAATATCAATTCTGTGATTAAAGACCGTAAAAGCTACATTTTGTAGACTAATTTTTAAAAATGTTAGTCCTTCAAGTGTAATTGTCTTCTGATCATACAAGCTAACATTAATGGAACCTTTTATTAAGTCAATTCCATGCAAAAAAGGACAAAAGTGTACTTTTGACATTTTTTTCCTTTCCCACTTAGATTAACTGCAATTTAATTTCTGTTTGCCATTTTTTGTTTTAATTAAATATCTTTTAATTGTCTTGAATTAAATATCTTGGTAGAAATTGGAACTGTTTTACACTAGATATTTATTAAAGACTTCTTTTTGTTAAGGAAAAAAATTGTTTCTCCAAAACATTAATTTTCTTTTATTGAAACTAACTTCGCCTACCATGATTAAAACTGGTTATGCTTGTTATCAAATAGTCCAAAGACTACTGATTATATTGATATAAATTTAAAAGCTATATTACAATTTTCTTTTTTTTATTCATAAAAATATTGGTTTAACAGAAGGTTGCCTCATGAAGTTATTTAAGTTTATATAAAAAAAAAATATTTTTAAGACTTTATGCTTCATGTTTTCTCATCAGTGCTCTTTTATTTCAGATGTCTCCTTGGATGAGGTATTGGCTTGTATTAAAAGGCACCACTCTCATTTACTTTCCACCAAAAACATTAAGAGGAACTGATAAATCGGATGTATGTCATTTGTTTTTTATTATTATTGAATTCTAGTAATCTTTTTAATAAAATAAATTTTTTTAAAAAGAATAATAAATAAAATTTTCACCTTTTACTTGACTAGTAGTCAAACACAAAAATCTGGGTAGGTGCATTTGATTATTGATAGCTTATGCCAAGCCAAGGAAGGATCACATTCACCTTAATATTCCTAAAATAAAATTTCTCTCTAAAATTGTACTTAAATTTATCATTAATTTCTAAAAAAAATAATAACCCTGAAAATTTTTGTTACGGAGGGGGAAAACTTCTTGCCCTAGCTATGCTTATTCACGCTGTAGAACCATAGATGATGCTGTAGATTTAAATATGGTGAGCTTTCCTTCGTTTGCGTCAGCCTAAAAGTTAGAGATGTGGCAGCTGTTGGCAAAGTAGAAACCAATCACCAAACTTGTTAATAGATAGAAACACAACAGCTCCAGTGAATGGCAATCTGAAAGGGGCCTAACCCAATTTTGGCAAGTTTCCTGTCACTCACTTTTAATTAAATCTTCTCACTGCATTTTTAAATTCAATGCCTAGAATGTGT
Organism: Linyphia triangularis; assembly: GCA_963978545.1. NCBI lineage: Eukaryota > Metazoa > Arthropoda > Arachnida > Araneae > Linyphiidae > Linyphia > Linyphia triangularis. Next base: position 71,993,630 of record OZ021725.1, on the reverse strand, counting down.
TTTTGAAATTTGACTTTCCTTTGTCAAATCTCCTGATTAGTGCAAAAGTAGTAGATACTTTCGATCTGCAATGATACTTCTTTTCTTTCAATAATCTTATGCTTTTATTAACACCTTCTACTTTTGACTTGAAAACCAAAGCCAAAACTAACCATAATTTATTTCCAGTATGTCTGCATCTTTGTCGAATATACGATCAGCTTTATTTTCTGTCAGTTTGTACGTTGTGAGCCGTTTGCCTGTGAACAATGTGAATTAATTTATTCGCGTGATTCACGCTTCTGGAAGTTGATAGTAAAATTTAATTTCTTTTACAACGAAATGTGTCAAATGGGTCTACGTAAATTTCAGGCATTATGATTACGCAGAGAAGTGGATAGTACTGCATTAAAGGAATTGGGTACTTTGACAGACAATGCTTGCAATGCACATTACTTGTTGTGCATGAAAATCTTTCTGAAATCTAAAACAATCCAACAACCAAGTATACAATTGAAATTTTTCTCATAAAATTGATCCTGAAATTGTAATCCTCTTAATGGATCATTTTCTGATGCATTACAAAATAATAAAAAAATATCCTTGTGTAAGTCAGCATTTGACAATTGTGGCTATAACTTTTGTATAATATTCATACAAAAAATTTCCTAAAATATTTTCTATTAATATGCGTTGTCTGAATATGTAAAAAAAAAAAAATTAGACCATGTGGGCTTTCTGTGTACTTTCTAATTTACCTGTGTTGTATTAAAGATATAGTTTTAAAGTATTTAACATTTTTGAGAAGTTTGTTTATTTTGTTTCAGAGATTTTAAATTTTAATAGGATATATTAAGATAATTACATACAATTTAAGCCTATATCCGTGTCATTCAGAAGAATTAACACTTATTTTTTTTCACTTAATCTATATTTATTCCTGTATATGATATTAACTTAATTTTTTTTTAGTTTATTTGTAACTGAACTGTTCAAAAACCAAATTTTCTTGTGAATACCCTTAATATTAAGTAATTTTAATAAATCAATTTTAAATTTGGACTAAATTTGGTATTATACAATGTTTACTTTAAGATGAGTGTACCTTATAGCAATGCCTCTTTTATTTTTTTAGTTTAAAAGTACTCCTTCCAAGTCAATTGACATTTCTGGCTGTATAGTGATATGTGCAGACTCTGGTAACCAACCTGATGCATTCCAACTGACTGACCCAGTGAAAGGCAATGTTTACAAGTTTCGAACTGGTTCTCCCTCTAAAACCGTCCAGTGGCACAACTGCCTAAGGAAAGCAACAAACCAGTATGATGAGTGCACAGTAAGTTTTACATTTAACATTCTCCTACATTTATTTTCAAATACAGAGTGTAAGCAAATTTTTTAAAAACCTAATCGAGAATTAAAACAAATGGTGTTGGATAATCTTCAATTTATTACTAATAAACAGAAATAATCAAAAATTCCAGCCAGCTCTTATACATTGGTTCCGCAAATGAAATATTCTAGTTCTTAAAAACCATCTGTACTAGTTTCATTTAAAAGAATTTTTTCTTCTTCTAATTACCTATCTCCTTGTGATCTATCGCATCTCAGTGTATGCAGCTTCTTAACCTTGACCTGTCACACTAAGTAATGTTGTGCAAAATATCTTTTTTTCCCTCAACAACTGACACATTGTCGCCAATTGACACAACCGACAAAGTTAAAAAGTCTTAATAATAACCATTTAAACTGATATTATAAAAAATAACATTACCCTACAGTTCCTTATTTACAAAAATAAATGTTATTCCGAAACTGTTGTGCCTTTTTAGTTTGGCAAACACTAATTAGTCAATGAAAAATCTTAGGCTTTTATTTCTCCAGCTTTTCTTCAGTTGAATAAAACTATTAAAAGTAAATTTTCATTTTTGATGCAACTTATTTTTAATGGTGTTTGTATATCAAAATGTATATATTTTACATAATTCTGTATTTCATTTTTTTAGCACTTGGAAAATTTGATGACATTTGAATAGCCCCAAGAAAAGATGGGAATGTATAGAAATTTTATCCATTTATTTCTGAGGTGAGAGGATGCAAAGTGCCTCTAGACCATGTGCCATGTCGACTTTTCATCATCGCTTTGTTATGGACATTGTTAACAAAATTGTACTTCAGCTAGTGAACATTGGTTAAAAACAAGTGAGATTTGTAAATAAATGGCAGCTGTAAGCCACAAAGCAATTTGGGAAACTGACTGAACATCATTTGTAAATTTGCTTTTCTTGTATAAAAGACTGATAGTTGTAGATATCTTCTTTGTTTAGCATAATGTTATGCACATTAATTCATGCTGCGATAATTCTTCAATATGTCATTGTGGCGTGGTGTTTGTTAATACCTTTCTCACTTTTGATAAAATTCATGAGTATTACAATATGTGTGATAAATACCATTCACCAATAATATCTGTATGGAGTAGGTAGATTTGATATGCAATATGAGGAATGCATCTGTTTGTAAAAATAATGAAGATATGATTTAGTGAACTATACTTAACAGGGTTTTGAAGCTTGGCTCTGAATATAGACTGAAAGTGGGTCATACTATGAATAAGGTTTTCAAATAAAAATATGTCAGCAAATTTATGGGATTCTGAAAGTTTTAAAATCTTCCGATTTTCATTTGAAAGACTGCCTATTTTTAGGATAAGAAATTTTAAATGTGAAACATCTAAATGTCCCTCAAAAATGTAAACAAAATTCCTGCAATTTTTATTATTTAAATGAGTATCTTGTTTTAATTGTGTTTCAGTATTCCTTTAATTAAATTTTTTGATATTACTTCATTTCTACTTAATGGGTTAAACTTGAACTAAGTTGAAGTGTATATATTCACCCAGGGTTTAATCAGCATAATATATGCAGTTTCATTTTTTAACCATGTCATAATATCCCTAGATCCTGATTCTCGTTCTTTAATTTTCTATTTGAGAGCTAAATTATACTTTATCCTAAAAACTTGTCTTGTGACAGTTTACAAAGTTAAATTGAGCTGATTACTGATTCATTTAAATATCTTATTAATTCTTGCATCTCAACTTTTAAATTTACTTTAGAACTAATGTATAAAAACCAATGCATTTGTTTATTTTTTGTTGTTCCCGTCACTCTCTCTTAAATTCCACTAAACTTATTATTTTGTATTAAAGTGAAATGACTATTATTATTATGATAATAATAGAACAACTAAACATTCATTAAATTTATTGTAAAACTACCGTTTACTAAACACCATTCTCTTAGGGCTACTGACAGTATCAGAAATACAATTCTCCTGTTTTCAGGTAAATATAAATGATATTGGCTATAAAATGTATTGAATTTTAATAAAAAGAGCCATTTAAAATATTAAAAAAAAAAATTATTTTTGCTTTCAACAAACTAGTAGTGGTTATTTATATTTTAATAATATTATATGAAAAAAGTCTGCTGATTATGTTGAAACTAAAAATTGTTAAATTTTTTGTTCAGTAAATGTCTCTTATGTAGCATCTAGATTATAAAAATATTAAAAAAAAAAAATTCTTTGTCCCGCATAAAAATTATACTCTGGGATTTCTGGTACGATTTGTAAACGCATTGAGTTTTATGTCTTAAGTATAAGCTAATTAAGTAAACCAGAAAAGAAATATTTACTTTACATTTATCAAAGAAGAATTTATACCCATGTCTTAGGTAACCTTAGTCAGCATTGGTCACTGAAAGTGTAAGATAATTGAGTATATAAAATCTGCATATTTTACTGTTAAGTTTAAAAAGCTAAATTAACAATGCATTTCTTTCACTAAAGTTAGAAGTTCCCTTTTTTTTTTAAATTCTGAATTTTATTCTAGTAGTACAAAAATAATAAGGATTTTAGTATATATGTTATAAATACCAGTTTTACTTCAATTCATATAATTATCCATATTATCATAAATGTTATTTAAGAGCCCAAGTCAAAATCAGATTTAGTTTGTTTTTCATTCACTCCTATTTATTGTGCCATTTGGTTTTTATCATCCTTCATTTTCATGTTTTAATTGTAAAGTATGTGTATGCATATTGCTCAAAGTTTCATTTCCAAAGATTTTTCTAACTTTTTCATTTGTTTTGATTTTTTATTGTTAGAAGAATGAAAAGGCTTGCTCAATAATTTATAAACTTTTAATTGACAGTCTTTTTATGTTTTTTATTCTTGTGTATCATTTGTTAACAAAATGTAACTATACATTGTATATAAAATGCTTATCAACTTGATATGTCCTGAACAAACAATGCTTTACCGCCTTTTCAATGTTTTTTAATATTTTAATTGTAAATTTTCTGATGATTTTATTGCCAGAAACTATCCATTTTGCCACACTACGTCCGAAAACTCATCCTTTTCTAAATGAAAAGATAAATTAGATCATTATAAAAATACTTATTCTAGTATTAAGTAAAAAGTGCAATGTTTTTATTACATTAAACATCTAATTAATAATTAGTCCTTATTCTCTTGAGTAACTTCCATACTAAAATGGGTTTTCAATTAAATTAAACATTATTTATTTTATTTCTCCTTTAACGGATTTGAGTGTAAAATTCTTTAAAAATAATGTGTAGATATACAAGCATAGAAGTTCTTTGCTTAAAAAGGTACTTCTTTTATTCATGTTTGTGCATACTGCACGTAAAGTATTATTCACATTTGAAGTATAAAGTTTTCATGTGAGAGTCGAATCGAAACTCTCTTGGTAAACGATATTCATTTCTTGATATATTTTTCTTCTCTTTGTATTTACCCAATTTACTATTTTTGTATTTTTTTTGCGTGTATCCTTCTGTAACCGTTTTTTTTTTTTTTTTTAAATTCAGGCACATATGTAAAATATTTTACTGTATATACTATTAGAATTTGTGAGTGTGTATTTGAAATTTGTATCTGAAGCAAGTTGTGTATTGTAATTGAGTGTTCCTTGTGAATTTGCATTTTGTGAATTTTTCCCCGAATCCTATTGTATTTAGTAAATGCATATGCCACATATCTGAGAGGCTTTATTTATGACTGTGATTCAGCTCTAAAACAGCATTGCCTTAATATTTTTCGTTTTAGAAGTGCCTTTTGTTGCATGTTAGATTTGCTGTTTCTGACAAAATACTAGAATATTAGTTACAAAATAAATGCTACGTAAGAAATTATGTCTTTATTCTTGAAAAAATACTTTGCCATTTACACATGCGGATTTATCAAAAAATAAGTTTTTCTGATTTTACAAAACCTTTTTTTGCATTGACAAATATCAAGGATTTAAGAACCGTAATAAGTTTTGTTTTATATTTTATCATCGGGGACAAGAATGCATCTCTTTTTCTCTCCCCTTTAATTTTTGACAGATAAAAAAATTCTTATTCATTGAGTAATGGTAATAAATGAGTATTTATAAGCTCTAAAGGAGGGGCCTAATCCCCATCCAAGCGCTCACACTTCTTGTAAACTGAATTCTGAAAACAAATTTCTGAGCCTTGAGAGAAATTTAAAAATTGAAACAATGGTATAAAAATCATAGTATAAAATCTTGTCATCTATTGACTTGCACTGTCATATGTTTGTCACTTTTATTGTTACATAATTGTTGTGCTCTGAAATGACTCGTGTGTAGGATAAAATTCTCGGATTATGGTAGAGGCTTATATAAATGAATAGAATATATAAATTTCTTTTGGCGACCCGTTCTCGAAAATGCTTGTGCAGCTGGAAACATACGATCCCCCACCACCACCACATCACTTTTCACAATCATTCATGACCATTAAATTTTTAATCTTGAACACTCAAACTCAAATCAAAGTTTCCTTTCAATTATTATTATATGAATATGATTTAGAAAGAAAGAAAACATTTATTTTTAGAAAACCAAATCAATCATTTTTTTTAACCTTGCGAATCGATCAATGCGTGATTGGGGTTGATCCATCATATCCAGCTGTATTCCAAACTCCCTTTTTAATTTCGACGATCAAACATGGCATATAAAACAATTTTTGTAAATGAAAACTACCACATAACCACGTGAAAAGCTCATACCAAGATGAGTGAAAGTTTTACGATCATTTGGTTCATCGAATTCGCAAGTACAGCTGAAGTTGAAGAAGTCCGAACGGGCTGTATTTAACCGCATACCGTATGCACTGCGCAGTGGCGGATCCAGGATTTTCCTGAGGGGGGGGGCGCAACAATTTGCCGTGCCCTAGTCAGGACGAAATTAAATATTAAAAAAAAAAAAATTAAGCAGTGTTCAAAAAATATACTTCCAAGATCATCCATATCCATTGATTGACCCCCTCCCCCTTCTCCTCATTCGTCACATCTCCGACTTGATAGCTTAGCGTAGGGTGGTTAACACTGTCCTTTTGTTTTTCATTTACTATTTTATTTAGTTAAAAAATTATATTCAAAATGTACCATACATATTAAATATTTAGCAAGTTACATTTCCGGAGGTATCGATTATACTGAAGAAATTCCAATGAAAGTGGGAACTTGCTACTTTTATTTGTGACTAAGTGACTAAGTATAAACCTTACATTATACTTACATCAAACTGGTGGGTTTTTTTTGTTTTTCAGATTATCTGGCTCCGTCAGCAACACGAGGGCTATAATGCGCTGAAACATTCGTCATTAGACAAGCCAACATACATTTACAAACACCCATGCCTAACACGGGACTCGAGCCCGCAACCTCACGGTCTTGAAACTAGCACTCTAACCACTATACCGTTTGGTCGGCCTACATTAAACTGGGAAATCAGTAATTGTACATCAAAATTTAACATATTCATAAAATATTAATGCAGTGAGCTTAATAAGTAAAAATACGTAGTTTTACTGGATAATCCATAGCTACTCGAGTAATCTAAAGTATGTAGAGAAAAATTGTTTTCCAAAGAGAATGTTTTACTAATAATTATAAGTAATATTTTTAATAAGGCAATAGAAACAAATACAATTGAATTATTGGCCGACCAAACGGTATAGTGGTTAGCGTGCTAGCTTCTAGACCGCGAGGTTGCGGGTTCGAATCCCATGTTAGGCATGGGTGTTTGTAAGTGTAAGTTGGCTTGTCTAATGAAGAATGTTTCGGCGCATTATAGCCCTCGTGTTGCTGACAGCGCCAGATAATGTGAATACAGCCAACCAATTTAATTATTGATCAGTTATTACAAAATAAATTCCAGTTTCGAAGTCTCTATTGCCAATAGTTATACTTACACATAAAAAGTATAATGATAAAATTAAATGAAAAAGTCCAGTGATAAAATTTGACATTATATAATATCGTAAAACAAGACCCCCACCCAAGAAATAATCACTAAAAAAAGTACATATTCCTGCTTCCGTGGGCACCCACCGAGTACTGCTACTTTACACAGATAATACTTTTTACAAAACTCTTTGTAAGTCTATTTCTTGTAAAAAAATTGGCATACCTTTCCACTGTGGTGTTGCAAAGGAGGATTCTTAATCTGAATTCAAACATAGCGCTTATTTACAAGCCGAAACACAAGCACGAGCTAGATCTGGACGAGTTCTTATGCAGTTTATAAACAACCTTCCTCTTCCTTTCTATCAAAACTTTAAAGTTTAGCCAATTACCATGTCCAGCTGAATGAAGGTGGCAATTTCCGAGGAGGGATGGTAACCCAAATAGTCAACCTCTCATTATCCCCCCCCCCCCCCCGGTTGGCGTTGAACATTACGCATGCGAGAGTCAAAATCTCTTCCTCCCAGCCGACAGAAAAAGGTATCTTTGGTCCTGAAGGACGGGAAGAATATTTATTGATAATTCGATCCCAGGATACTTTTAACAGAAAGGGATGTGTATTGAAGTGTCGTGAAGATGTCTTCAAGATCAAGGGGGTGGAGGTTTGAATGCTTGTACAGTTTTTCAACGTCCGTTTGAATGAGAAGGAAGAAGGCTATAAAAAGAACCTTGATCCAAAAATAAGCTGCTTTTTTTTCTTCTTTTTTTTTCTTTCGGAAATTAGATGAAGGTCGAAATATGTTTGTTGTGTGAACTTATTTAAAAAAATATAGAGAGAGACTCAAGCTGAGGGAGGGGCGCGCGCCCCCCGCGCCCCCTGGCTGGATCCGCCATTGGCACTGCGTAGAGGGAAAGGTTCCATTAGGTTGTATCCGTTACGATGGCAACGTTGCAGCCGAAACGTGATTTCTCGAACTGGCTGCAGTTCGGTGAACGATCGCCAGTTAGGATTAATTAGAAGAGGTTTTTTCTCCTGAATTGAGTATTAAGGCAACAGGATTGCTATTTATCAGGTTTTTTTTTTTTTTTTTTTTTTTTTTTTTTTTTTTTTTTTTAAACACTTGCCGTATTCATTTATGAAAATTAGTAAAACATATAATTTTACTCTGATACTCTAGAGCAGCGTTAGCCACTACGAGGCCCTTGGGCGGATTTGGCCCGCGACAAACTTTTCTGCTGCCCGCCAACAGCATAGAAAATAAAAAAAATTAAATTTCATGGTATGGAGATTTTTTTTTACATAATTGTAATTTATCCGAAATATTATAATATGTCTTAACTATGTAGAACAGAATTCTTTGCTACACACCCAAAGAAACTATATAAAGAAGCTTTTAGTAATAAGATGGTTTTCATGAAAAACTTAACTGAGTCTTATTTGGAGAATTTACTAAGATTATGGCTGCAACAAATATTGCGATATCGTCTCTATCATAAAATAAACTGAACTATTTCAACCACCATTGTGTCACAATTGATATCGATTAAAACGGAGTAATCTGGAAGTACAGTTTAAATTGTTTTATAAAAAGTTAGGTCAAGTCCTGTTGTCACGTTGGAACAAAAGACTCATTTCTCTTTCAGACTTTATTTTACTAATAATGAAATTATGATTTTTTAATTTTTTGGAAGAAAAAAGAATCAAATATCAATTAATAATTTTGCTAAGATAAAAAAAAAAAAAAAAACTTTTTATTTCAGAATTGCTATATATAGTTAAATAGATTATAGAAATACATATATTGGTGCATCCGGCCCGCTAAAATCATCAACATAAGTCATATAGGGTCCGCCTCTAAAACTTAGTGGCGAACACTGCTCTAGAGCAACGTTTTTTTCTTTCTTTTTTTTTCCTTCAAATTATAAGTCGCATCATTAGAACGATATCTGTGCTATCTTTCCGATGGATGCTATACGTCTGCGGAGTGATGACGTCACAAAATGGCCGCTGGGTTTTTAAGAAATGGACGTCAATCTGAATTAACACTGTGCTGTTTTTATTTCATGAATTACCAATTAATTAATTGTTATTTTTAATTTCTAACTTTCAAACGTTGTAGCCTAAACTTTCCGATAAGTGGTCCAATAGGTGAGTAAACATTTTATGCACTAGTTTATGTTTTCTGTGTAATTAAAGAAAGTGTGTTTTTGATTTGTCGGTCTGGATTGTGGTTTTTATTTCATGAATTGTAGATAAATAAATTATTATTTTAAAATTTTAACTAGCGAATGTTGTAGCGTAGATCTTCCGATAAGTGGTCCGATAGGTAGATAAACTTTAAAAGCAGTAGTTTATTTTTTTTTCTTTAATCAAACGACGTTTGTTTTTGGCTTGTCAGTCCCCAGTCAAGATTAACACTGTGTTCTTTTATTTCATGAATTATGGATAAAAATTAAAAATAATAGTCTATTTAACTAGTGAAAGTTGTTGCCCTAACATTCTTATAATTAGTTCCATAGGTGAGTAAACACTATTTTCGGTAATATATTGTTTATGTTTTAAGAAAAAGTTTGTTTACATTTCATTGTTGATATCCATAGCATTAGGCTTTGACACCAACAACTGAGATTGTTAATTGAACATTCAGTATTGCTTGTAAGAGTTAAAAGAACTAGTTAGCAACAAAAATGAGTTACACATGCACAATTAAACCCCTTGGCATATTTTGTTAGTAATCTATTTAATTCGCCTCTTCAAACTTGGATTTTATTAATAAGTATTAATGGAAACACTTATTTCTTTGAAGTTATGACCATTGTTTTTATTATTTTCGATTATTATGTGTTAAAAAGAGATGTTTATTAAACCGTTGATTGGTAAATCTTTCTTGGTACATGCTAAATGGTGTTTGGTTTTTGGGAGCCATGTTATTTTACACACATGCTCTCATTACTAAATATCTTTTGGTTCTAGCCTCGAAAGTAATGCAACACGGAAACCTTATTGGACATATTTTTTTCTAAAAATATGTTTCGGTAGTTATTTACTATTAATATTGTTAATTCTTGCTGCTCATATTTCTTAGGAAAACTTACTGAAATTTCAACAAATGGGCTGCCCTCTATCCTCAATTATCATTAATGTGAATATATGAAGAACACACCTCGAATATCAAGTTTCGCATTTCATTACAGGATGGAATTTTTGTTATGGTGGTAGGGGAATACTGTGGTAGGTTTTTCTATTTCAAAATGTGAAACTTTTGATAAGAATGATAAATAAACTATAATTCTATGTAGTTTTGGTTATTTGATTTCCTAATTCAAGTACTACCTGAGGGCCACTGCACTGAAACAACTACACAACATCTACAATTATGCCTCATGACCATACCACAACTACAAATTTAATAGTAGTATATAATTCATAAAAAGAATAGCCAGATGCTAAAATGGGTAAAAAATATGCCATAAAATGTAAAATAATACATAATAAGAAACTTTTTAGAGTAATATTAATACAAACTTTTGTTTTTCCTAAAAAAAAAAGCTATTTTATAATAAACATTTAACTAGACTAGTACTTTTCTACATTCAACTTGTTCGCTTCTTTAGGTCAATGACTCCACTATGTTCAATCACCATTACAGGGTATGTTGTAAAAAAATCCCACTCAAATATCAGGATTCGTATTTCATTACAGGATGAATATTTTGTAGTGCTGGTTGGTTCTGTTTGTTTCAAAATTTTAAATATTATAATATCTAGGACAGAGAACAAGTAATATTTGACCAGAATAATATGTGAACTAGTATAATGTACATTATATTGGTTTGGCTATTTGGAGTTTTTCTGATGCAAATATTACACAAAGGCCATAGTGCACAAAAACATTTTAATAATAATACACCTCGTGTTTTTAGATTTAGCCAGATGAGCAACATTCATAGGTGTTGCAGGAAGAGTCAAAGTGGTGCCTTTACATTTGAAAATTAGAAAATAAGTAGAGAAAAGTGGTAAATTTGCAAGAAATGAAAATATGTACACTTTTTTTAAAAGAAAACTAATGCTCAACTATTAACATTTGGGTAGGAAATTCATTTGTTTTTCAATCTTGCATTCCGCTGAATGGAATTTGCTGCTCTATCCAGCAAATAAACCTGCTGAGAACTGAGCTAGCATTTCAATCTCTCCAAATCCATGTCTGACCAAACTGACGTTGAGGCCTCGGAGGATTTTATGTGTAGCATTATCATACAATTTTGTTACGGCAAGGTACTGGTTTGTTCCCAGAGCCTTAGCTAGCTGAGACAATGGGGCTATGTACACAATAGAAAACTATTGCAAATACTTAAAAATCTTTCTTTAACATTAAAGAAAATATAATTTTTAATGAATAAGAATCATAAACATCTTGAGGAAAGTAATCAAAACATGCAACTTACTGTAATTTAATAAGTATAGTTAACTTTGTTCCTACCATTAATTTTAGTAAAATGAAATGAACCATTTTAGTATCTTGCCAAAAAGAAAATTTGAATTATATTAACTTGTTAAAGGTATTTTGTACTCCACTGCCATAATTTTCTTTTTTATGATTTATATACAATTAAACATATAGTTGCAAAATGGAGCATATTTGATCAGCAATAAGGAATTAAAGATTAATTTATTATGATATCAACTAAATGGACAAGTGAAAATTGTTCTTAAGCATGCATAATAAATCTTCTAATGTTTTCAATCATAACATTTTCTATTCCTTAATACTAAGCAATATTTTAAAATAAATTACAGGATCATTATTTGCTAACTCAGATGATGGTGCCTTATCATCTAGCCGAGTCCAAAATCATGAAGTCTAGTTATAGATGTTGCGCAATTGTTTCAGTGCAGTTGTCCTCGGGTTGGTTTGTACACTCAACAACCTATTTTTATGCACAATCACGGCTAATCAAGCAGGGACCTACTGCTTAAAATGGATGTTGAACCACAACAAACATCCAAGTCTAACACGGCACCTTTGTCATGCGAAATCAGAGCTCTAACCACACAGCCATCAGGTTGGCCAGTTCACCTTTAGTAGTACTTGAATTTGACAGCCAAATCTACACAGTATAAATTATAATAGTTTATTTATCATTCTCCTCAAAAGACACACCTTGTTTACTGTCCTCGGGCTTTTAAATATTATGATAAGGTATAGTAAAATTCATATTTTACAATAGAAAAACCTACCACCACAACAAAAATTCCATCCTGTAATGAAATGCAAAACTTGATATTCGAGGTGTGTTCTTCATATATCCACATTAATGATAATTGAGGATAGAGGGCAGCCCATTTGTTGAAATTTCAGTAAGTTTTCCTAAGAAATATGAGCAGCAAGAATTAACAATATTAATAGTAAATAACTACCGAAACATATTTTTAGAAAAAAATATGTCCAATAAGGTTTCCGTGTTGCATTACTTTCGAGGCTAGAACCAAAAGATATTTAGTAATGAGAGCATGTGTGTAAAATAACATGGCTCCCAAAAACCAAACACCATTTAGCATGTACCAAGAAAGATTTACCAATCAACGGTTTAATAAACATCTCTTTTTAACACATAATAATCGAAAATAATAAAAACAATGGTCATAACTTCAAAGAAATAAGTGTTTCCATTAATACTTATTAATAAAATCCAAGTTTGAAGAGGCGAATTAAATAGATTACTAACAAAATATGCCAAGGGGTTTAATTGTGCATGTGTAACTCATTTTTGTTGCTAACTAGTTCTTTTAACTCTTACAAGCAATACTGAATGTTCAATTAACAATCTCAGTTGTTGGTGTCAAAGCCTAATGCTATGGATATCAACAATGAAATGTAAACAAACTTTTTCTTAAAACATAAACAATATATTACCGAAAATAGTGTTTACTCACCTATGGAACTAATTATAAGAATGTTAGGGCAACAACTTTCACTAGTTAAATAGACTATTATTTTTAATTTTTATCCATAATTCATGAAATAAAAGAACACAGTGTTAATCTTGACTGGGGACTGACAAGCCAAAAACAAACGTCGTTTGATTAAAGAAAAAAAAATAAACTACTGCTTTTAAAGTTTATCTACCTATCGGACCACTTATCGGAAGATCTACGCTACAACATTCGCTAGTTAAAATTTTAAAATAATAATTTATTTATCTACAATTCATGAAATAAAAACCACAATCCAGACCGACAAATCAAAAACACACTTTCTTTAATTACACAGAAAACATAAACTAGTGCATAAAATGCTTACTCACCTATTGGACCACTTATCGGAAAGTTTAGGCTACAACGTTTGTAAGTTAGAAATTAAAAATAACAATTAATTAATTGGTAATTCATGAAATAAAAACAGCACAGTGTTAATTCAGATTGACGTCCATTTCTTAAAAACCCAGCGGCCATTTTGTGACGTCACACTCCGCAGACGTATTACACATATTAGCTTCCAACTTGTAATGTGTCGTTTATTACACCAAAAGAATATTTTATTAGATAAATAAAAATTAGAAATTGTATTGTTCTTACTATTTTTTAGAACTGTATCACATTCGAGTCCCATATGACGCAAAGGGATCAAAATATTCGATCATCAGAATCGCAAAATTTTTAGTCACAAAAAATAATTACAAGCGGTAACAAATATGTCTTCCTTTTGTTTGAAGTGAGGACACGTTTCCCAAATATCACAAAAGGCGTTTTAAAGAGCAGCCAACCACGAAAAGTTTACAGAAAAAGCGGCTGATTAATAACATATATTAACCCCCACTATTACATTTACAACCCCCCCCCCTCCTCATTACCTCACAGAGGTTATTTTTCCTGCTAAGTAAACTAAAAAATTATTGAAGCATATCTCCCAGAATGCATTGCGGTACTGGCTTCCACTCTGTTTTATTGCTCCCTACTTCTTTTATTTTCCTCCTTGGATCTGAACTTAACTGAAATGAATCAACATTTTTTCTTTATTTTTATTTTTGATTGCAAAGAATTGAAAAAAGATCCAATCTAGTGACTGTTCTAATTTTTACTTTCAATATTTATGTCAGTAATTTTGTTTGTCAAAAATACTAAGTAAATTTTGCTATTTTTAGGAAAAATGTTTAATGACACTATTTTAATTGTATTTATTTCTGTTTTCACTGCTTTACTAGGCGAAGGTTTGTGTGATCTAATTAGACAATTTTTGCCAATTTAATCCATCTTATTTTTGCAATGTAGCTATAAATGTGATGAAAACTTACAGTAATTGTTCCGAATTGTTAAACGAGGATCGTTTTGTATAAATCTTTCATTTAAACTGCCGTATATTAATCTTTCTTTAATTTAAGTATGCCGTCAAGCAACCATTCTTTAAATTCGGTACAACTAACTAACTAAAGTTTAGGGTACTTAATGTGAATGGTTACCAGCTCAAAGTATTGATTTGTAAAATTTTAAAGTTACAAAATCCATGAAAATTATTTGTCAAAACAGAGCTGTTTCTGAAACTTAAACATAATTCCGTAAAAAAAAAGAGAAATTAACACTCAAAATTTATATTCCGAGTTTCGGTAAATTCCTACTTCACGTTTATGGGTTGGCGCGCTTTTAAAAAGTTGGCGACAAGGCCAAAATGTCGCCAAATCGGAAAGTGAAAAATTGATAATCGAACCTGCAGGGGTGTTGCCAAATTTAGAACTGTATCCCCTACTAAATAGCGCCAAATCGGCTTGGCGATATTTTAACGTCAACTAGGAATAGACCCGAGTTTCCACCACCCTGTTTTTATCAAACAATGAAAAGAAGATTGTAAAAAATTTAATGTTTCCAAGAAAAAAAAATCTCGGTAAAAATCTCCCAACAAGTATTGCTATTTTTAAATCCCTTAAATTAACTTCAATTTTGTATGTTTGTGGTGGGGTAATCTGTTGAGGGCTAATTAACCCACTTCGTTCAATTGAATGGAGATTCGATAGTTGGGTTCATTGTCGATGACAATTCAATCTATCTATTTTTGGGAGCTGTCACTGTTAAGATTTACTGTAGAGTGTCAGATGACAACTTTTCAAAAAAGTCTTCAAAATCGAAAATGACGTCGGAAAGCTGTGACTCCAAATCTAAAATGGCATCCAATTGCTTGTGTTATCAAATCCAATTGGTTACTAGGGTTTCCGGAAAATCAAGTCAATGGGTTGCCACATTCGGCGCAAATGTCGTTATTTGACACTGTACAGTGAATCTGGACCACTGTCACTAAAAGATTACTATTGCACACTCTTCTATTATTATTTCAGATGATTAATTAACCCACTTGCTATCATCCAAGGAACTAAAACTTGGTAGATAGACTCAATTTTTGTACTCTTATCAAGTTTTCTAGGCAAAGCAATTTTAGTGCATGACACGAATGGAATAATTTTTAGTTGATGGTTTTCTGCATAGTGGTCTAACACTGTGGAAACACGATTTGAATTCAAAATTGCTTAAATAAGTTGTAACTACATCTTAAGGTTGGCAGTACATCAAAAGAATTCATAGTAAACTTTGTTTTTATCGGTCAGTTTTTTTCTTCACTTGTCTGCTCAATTACTGTCTAATTGTTAATGTAAAATTATGCAACTCTTAAGTTACAAGGTTTTGAACTTTTATGGAATGTTTTTCAAGATCAAGAAAGGGTTCATTATTAAAATTAAAAAAGTCTAAACTAAGAATTCTTTCACATTCGGTTTTCACTGCTCTTGCTTGCATCGCCATACTAATTTAATGTTTCAGCTATTACCTTTTGAAATGTGCAGACTAAAATTCTTGTTTCTCAATGCTTTAAGTAGTTGGAGACCTTTAAAAAAGCATCCATTCCGAGTGTGTATTTTTGTGAGTGAAAAAACAAAACTACTTGTGTTTTTAATGAACAAAAAAAGATATACAAACTGGTAAAAATCGGTGGCAGCTCGTGGGGTACAGCCGGGCTGTATCTAAATTTATTAGTTCAAAACTAAAATTATATATTTTACAATTTTCTGGAATGAAGATCCATTTTCTACTGTAAATGTAAAAAATCCGATAAATAGCAAACTTGTTGCCTCAATACTCAATTCAGGGGGGGGGGGGACGCTTCTAGTTAACCCAAACTGGTGATATTCCTCCAAACAGCAGCCAAGTGTTCCTGAAACGTTACTTCTTCCCCTATCTCGCTACTACCTTAACTCTCCACTTGCTACTTCTTCCAATGGGATTCTGAATCTGAAGAAACATAGTTTTACTTTAAGTTTTTTCAATCTATCTGCATCCTTGGCAATTTTGCACTTTGTGTATTTTTTTTACCCCTTCATTCTTCCTTTTTATTTGAAAGAATTGTTAGTTTTTTCATATTTTAGAAGAAGAAATGCTTTAAAAAAAAGATGAAAAGGATTTTCCTTGCAAGACACGCAAAGTAAAATGCCTTGCAATATGCAAAGAATAAATGTTGTAGAAATTTTTTTTACCCATTAAATCAAAAGCATTATATGTAAATAGGGTCTAAAAGGGAACATATTAGATAAACATCAATGTATGCTTTTGTTTGCAGAGTTTGCCCACCTTATTGCTCTCAAGTAAATACTGGGTCCAAGAACTTTAAAGTAGTAAATAATGGATTTGTAAATCTCCTAGCATCAAAAAATCATACTGCATTATTTTTTATCTACCTAAATCCAATATGAAGTGTTGTTTCAAAGAAATATAAAAATATTGACGTTTCTGTTTTTCAAGTGTTGTGATAGTGTTCAAGTGCTACACGCCCTAGTATTTAAAGTGCCATAAATATTCAAAAATCAGCATAATATTGGTGTTAGTCCGTTTACCTAAATTATTACTCTTTCTCTACTTGAGTTTAAACAAACAAGAACATTTTTATATTAATTTATAATCTAGAAAATATGGATAATACGGGATCTAAATAAAATTTTGGGTTGTTTTGTAAAATTCATAAACTGGATAAAAGCCATTTTAATATTTTGTCTTATATTGGTAACAGAATAAGAAACTTCTAGAATATTGATGATATGGGATGAGAGAATTCTACATGAAAGTCATTTTTTATACAGAGAAATATTGGAGTTTGATTGAAAACCCCTCACACAGAAATTTTCTGGTTGTGCCTTAGCTGGTAAAAACTATTGTACTTTTTTTTAAGGGGGGAAGTGATGTAGATTTAGTACTAAATATTTATATGGATATCAACTACCTTAATCAAATTTAATATGCATTTACTTTTCAGTTCATAACATATAAGTTGGTAATCCAGTTCTCGCAACGTGTCGACATTTGTTCTGTAATACTTTATGCAGATTGGGTACCGTCAGGAGAGTGCAAGGGGATGCAGTTGCACATCCCTGGCTTTTGAAAACTTAAAAAAAAAGTTAGGAAAAAGTTGTAAATTTCGAGAGAATAAACACATACCATTTTGAAACTAAGGTTCAATGTTACTATGTGCATTTGTTAATTTTTTTTTTTTTTTTTTTAAGTCTTCTCTTTATTTCTTATTTAATTTTTTATAGCTGAATATTGCTCTTGTGTGGTGTGATTTTCAGGCACCTGTTGTCTAGTATTATTGGAGACTGGATGTAGACAAAGAATTTATTCTTTTTAATTTAAAATCATTTATGTGTTCTCTCAACACCTGGAAAATGTTTTGCTTTTGAATTAACACTTTAAATCCCAACCCGCCCTATACCGCCTTGTAGAGAATTTCCCAGCTAACCGCCTTTCGGGCGGTTGCAGGGGTAAACATATATTTTCAAGTGAGGGGAACTGCCCTGCCTTAGTTGTTTAAAGCGTGACGGTCCTCAACAATAGGCTATTGTGGGGCATGTAGAGGGGAGACATGGATTTAAAGTACTCAATGTCAAACTGCCCCACCCTTTGGACATGGAGTAAGATAGTCAGGGACTTTTCTTTTATGCGAATCTTGTCATGTACTTAGCGGTGGCGTTTGTTTCATTGATAAGACGCCAACTAAATTCTCTGACATATCAAGCAGATGACCCAACGCACACCCCTATTGCAGGCTGTATACATATAGTAATGATCTTTTAATGGTCGACAGTGACCCCCCACAGCAATCCCAGGAGTGGCAGACAGGAGAACGAGTCGGGCGAGTTCATTTCCAGTTTTTATGAATGGAAAGTCATCGGGGTTTTGTGAAACCCACAACGCTGACTCCATGGGATTTAAAGGGTTAACAGATATAAGACAAAGAGATCTAATTTTATAATTCAACTGAGCATTTCTTATACTACTTTTGTATTTAATTTTTTTTTCTCCATTATTTCTGTAACTAGAATGAAGTAAAATGTTATTCTATTGTATTTTTATAACTTCTGGTTCCTTTGTTCGAAACACTGTCTTTTGAATACTGTGAGAACTACTTGGAGGATAAAAAAAATAAGAAAATTGTTCAAATATATATTTTTTTTGGTATTTTTACTATTTTTTTCTTGTACAAGAAAAAGTTTTTTCCTTGACATGGTTGCGTTGGGTACCAAATAACAGTTTTGGGGGAGAGGATTTCAAAGATTATTTGTTTTTTAATTATTCTCAAAGAAATCTTTATAATTGTTAATTAACAAGCTATTAGACATTTTAATCAACCTGAAAAATCTTTATACAAAATTATAGCAGTCTGCACCCCCCCCCCCCCCCCGCAAATAATCCCATGTTACGCAGCATGTGTTTTCCTGGCCAGCTTGTCAAAACTAGATTACTAACTTTAAATTGTACTCTATTTCTCACAAGTAGTTCTATGAATCTTATTAACATCACAGTGGCTTTTATGGTGACTTATGGTACCTTTCCTTGACCTTTTCCCCATCATCCAACTTACCTTTTGCCTTGTCCATGATCGGTGCATCTTTTAAGGTTCAGCATATTGCAAAAGAATCGCACACATAAAAAAAAAATTTGCATTGAAATATTTATGTTTTGCCTATGTGTGATGATCTTCAATTCCTGCGTATTTATTTCATTGACTTTGTCAACAGTTGGATTGTCTTTCTCTTCAACATCTCTTCTTTGCTATTCTCTTTCTCGTCATTAATTTTTTTTTACTTAAATCTTGACTTTATGAAGCTAGTAAGGATCATCCAATATGTGACATACCTCCAGCCCTACTCTTATCATCCTCAGCCCATTCAAGAAATTTATTTTTGGGAGAATACTTCCTTTCTTGACAGCTTCTGAAAGCTTGTTCTCCATTTATAATTTTTTCCTCTTTTTTTTCTCAAATCCATGGATTTTTCTGCAGTTCAACTAGTTACTGAACATTTCACTGGCCATCCTTGGTTTCTTATTCGCAGTGTGTGTAAAGAGGGATGATTTTACTTTCATGAAGCACCAGAACTTTTCAGAGTGTTGATCATCAGAGGTGGAATTTTTTTAATCCATCTTCATTTGTACCCAAAAAACTGTTAGTTGTGTTTTGCTCTGCTTACCACCTCTGCATTCTTAATGGTTTAGTTCTGTCTAGTAGACATCGAAAAAAGGTTATGTTTCATCGACATTAAAAACAACTATATAGACTTATAATCTTTTACAAGCGAAGCAATGTTCCTCATTGTCTAATTTCTGCAAACACTTTCAGGTACCCTCACACTTTCCCAGTGCAATTTTCTAAAAGAATCTTCAACTTTTCTTTGCAACATTAATCGGCTAATAGGAGCTTGTTGCTAACTGTTACGAATATTTTTTCTGTTGATAAAACATTTTCATTAATGCATTTTTTTTATCTTAGGATTAACATGGCTAATGGTGTACAGAACAGAAAAGTATCAAAAATTAAAAGCAGAAGTTGAAAGGCAAAGTAAAAGATGTAAGACAAAATTCATTTACCATTTAATTTTATTGCATATTTAATTTAAAAAATTACTTTGTTCAACTACAAATTATGTTTCTTTCATTAGTGCTAAAACTTCAAGCTAACAAATTAATTAGCAAATTAAATGTAATTATATAAACAAAAATATTATGATTATATAAATAAAAATGATTTTCACCATAATTATTTAGAAATTGAATTTTGAAGTCTTATTAACTTTAATATTGTGTTCAGACGAAATGTGGTATATTTAAATATACTGGAAATTTAATAAAAAAATAAGTATGTGTTCATGTGTACTATAATCTTATTTTTAAATATTATGTTATTCAACAGTGGAAAAAAAGAAAGAAGCTCACGGTGATACAGTTGATCGGCAACAAAAGAAAAAAATAGGTAATTGGATTTAATTCCTTTAAATTTCTGTTACAATGTTTGTTTACAAAAAGTTCCTAATGAAATTTCTTAACATACATCAGTTGAAAAAAGTAGTGATTGAGTTTTTTTTAATGTAATAATAATCAGAATAATATCTTATTTGAATGTTGATTAGTGGGTTATATGTAGCTTTTTATGATTTGTAGAATAACATCCCAAGCTTCTAGCAACAATTAAAATAGGGGGGGGGGGGTCCATTCCATGTCAAATCAACGCGGCTCCCAACCCTACCCCTTTAGAATTTCATAAAATTTGGTTCACTTATTAGATTCATAGAGAAAAGAAAAAATGCCAAATATTAGGTTTCAATCTCGTTTGGTTTCCGAAATATAGTTTCAAAAATGAACCAAAAGGGTAAAATTTCGTATTTCTTGCTTTACATATTTGGGTATAATTTTTTCCCTAATTATCATAAAATATTGAATTTGGTGTCAAAAGAAAGAGATTTCTCATTCTTTCTTCAGAGATTCTTTCTAATGATGTATTATTTACGTGTATTTTTTAAAATTTTTATTTTAAGGTCAAACAATTTGACCTTTGACCTTGAATATCTCAAAAAAGTTTTTTTTTTTTTTTTTAAATATATATTATTCTTATATCAATTCTCTACACAAATATATTAGTCTCATTTTGGGACCGCAATGGGATGCCAAGTTATAAATTTCAATCGTAACTGTAGTCCCACTCTTATCCTACAAAAACGGTTTATTTGTAAATAGCTTTTTCTTTTAAATCTCTTGATATACATGTAATGCAAATAAAACTTAAGCCTTAATTATTAGCTAAAAATTATAATTATTTATCTTTGATTTGTTATAACATTTTAACTTTAAGAGCAAAAATTAATTGTTTACTTCAGGGATGAGAGTGATCAGAGAACAAAAAGGAGGAAATCCAAAATTTATTGAAAAAGCTCGCAGAAGGTATACACAAAAATTCGACTAAAAAAGTATGCAGGATGGATGATTCAGTAATTTTAAAGATACAATGAAATTTCTCTACTATATAATAATTACATTTCAAATATTAGGAGTTAGTGAAGTAATCTGTGAGGAAAAGGGAGATAAGAGGGAAAATCTTTTTTTAGACATGAGGAAAAGTATACTTTTTGCAGGAAAAACTGGTTTAGATCAGAAAAATGTGGATCTTCAAAACAGGGACAAAGAGAAGGAAAATGTTACATAAAAAACAAAAAAGGAGGAAATCCTCCAAAAAGAGGAAAATTGTCATCCCTGTTACTTATACATTGAAAAAATTACATTTTTCAGCATTGCATTAAGTATGCAAACATCGTTTGCTGTAAAAATAAAAATCATGACATGGATAATTCGTAATAATGAGCTTTTGAGATAGTTATTTAAAAGGAATATTGCATGTAATCAGAAACATTTGTTCATACAAATTATTTGGAAAAAAATCATATTTCAAAATTAGAAAACAGAAATACTTACAACTTTTCGATTGATACATTATCTTTTAACTATTGTTGAAACTAATTTATCAGATGCATAAGTAACTTCCTTACAGCTTGTAGACTTCCATTAATTACACACTTCCATTAATTACACACTTGTACAACTTCCTACTTGTAGCTTCTATTAATTATTGTGACTCTTTTTCACTTGATTCAATGCATATGTAACTATTGATTTTATAATTTCTTTTTTTGTTTGACTTTTTTTCGACAATGGAATTAGAATACATTTTGCTATAAAAATGAGTCTGAGTGCATGAAATTTTTGAGTACCTGGAATAGTTCAGGCGGTTAAGAATCGTTTCTGAAGGAAGATTTTTTCTCTTTCATACTGTAAGGGAGTTACATATGCAAACTGCATTCCTTCAATATTGATAGTTGCCTATTCAAATAACTGAAGTGAGGTCATTATCTGATCTTTAAATGGGCACTTCAAACTGGCATGAGCGGCTAGCCTCCAATGGGGGGGCCATCTGAAACTCCTTTACCATGGGCAGTCGCAAAAAAATTCCATTCTGCTTGAATTCCAAAATCTTTTTTATGGAAACACAGGTTTATGAAAAAAATTCAGTTTTTGAGAGTGAGAAGCTGCATCATCAGAAAAGTACAAAAGTTTGTTAGGTTTCATATTAAATTTTTTCCGATGAATTCGATCAAATTCCTTTGGAATAAGTGAACTGCTGTTACGTTATGGTAAAGACAGTCAGAAACTACTACGAAATTAAAATTGTCTACGACTTGGTCAGTGTCTTTTCTATAATAAACCACAAATGGATGTATAGTCGCTGGCTAATTATTCCAGTGGAATCCTTGAATTGCATCTTGAGGAATAAAGGAGTGATTTTCAGAAAAATCACAAACAACTACACATTCACCTGATTTCAGATTTTGTTTACAAGCACTAAAAAAAGACGATTGTTTCTTAGCAGGGCCATTCCATGGTCACGTGTGGGACATTTACACAAGCATTTTACAGATAGATTCTACTATTATAAATCTAAAAAAATTTTAAAAAGAAATTTGATATAGTTTTTATGAATTGCATATAACTCCTTATTTTTTAAGACTAATATGTTTTTGAAAAATATTAAATTACATTATTTACAGTCTTTTAAGCAAGTGTCACGTGTGGGACGGAACTGAAACATGACAGAAATCTATTTTTGAAGTTAATGGAAGATTTCAGTTAATTGAAACAAATTATTGAATTATTCTATTTTTTTTCATAAAAAGCATACTTTTGTGAGTTATATGCATTAATTTTAATTATGCTACAAATAATTTTAATTTTGTGATCAATTTTTAAAGTTCACAATAGACCGTCACGTGTGGGACATCTATAAAAATTGTGTGATGTCCCACACGTGACGGTAAACAAAAAAAATGAATTTTGGCTTACTTTTTAGCACATTATGGACTTATTAGTTGGAGCAATAAAATAACTATTATTTTTTTTTAATACTAAAACAATATTTTATGCAATGTGATTAAATGAAACTTCTAATTCAACTACTTTTCTTACCTTTTATTGACACATAAAATAACAAGGTAATGCACACATAAAAAGGAAAACAATTTAAATTTTTTCATGAAATTTGAATTGGCCACGGTTGTTAACAACTACAGGTGAGGAAATTTTTTTAATTATTTCGTCTTTTTTGTAAGCAATGCAGTCACTAGGAACCGGCCACTTATACATCCCAGGTGTCCCTCTTGTTTCATGCATAACTGATATTTCGAACTCATCTGGAGTTTTTCTGTTCGTTACTTCCCCTGGATATGCTTTGCTATCAAACATAACAATTACCCAGTCCCCTTGGCAAATATTCAAATTTTCAGCCTGAGACTTATTGTCGTAAATTGTTTCAGAATCATTTGCATTAAACTTGCAGTGGATTTTTTGGTCTTCCCACCAAATAATATGATATTGTTGTATTCCAGGAACGTTTGACACTTTTTCCCAAGGCTTGTATGCTTTTATTTCACTCTTTATTTGTTCTTCAGTTAAAAAAAATACTTTGGTATTTTTCACAAGATTAGATGCTAAATCAGCAAAATTTTTCGCTGATTGTATGACGAGTCCACTTTGTGACATCATTTTTTGCCTGACTAAACGCTTAACATTTCCCCCCACACCATCCACTACACCTTTTCCATGAGAGGTGGCGAAATATTTCCATACGAAATCTTAATTATATTTTTCAGCAAGCAAATTAAGTAGTTTCACCATATACTTATTTTAAACTCTGATGAGGGTCCATCACTCCATATGACTTCTTTCTCAGGGATATTTTCAGGATTATCATTTGCAGAAATTTCACTGTACAGCAACTGAATACAGGAAAATATGGTGTCTTTATCTTTACTCGTTGCGTCAGAGCAAATTATGTATGTTTTGCATTCATTTTTATAGAACACTGCTGCAGTGAATAGCAAAACGGTAGCTCTGCTCCAGAGGGCACTTTGAACCTCATTCTGATACTCGCATGAAAAAGACATAGCAAAGTCTATTTGCATTATTCTTGTTGTTTGATTACTTTTGTCTTTTTCAAATTCTGCATGTTGGATTCGTTTAATGTGCACATGTTTCATCATAGTTGGAAGATCTTCTATCATTTTCTCATGCAGTGCTCCAATGCAGGTTTCTGTTGTTGTAAGTTGGATTTTATTTTGAGTTTTTTCCCATTCTTTCCAAATCACAGTTGTGGCAGGATCTGAAGGTTTGGACAATAGTTGACCATTTTGGCAAATAACACATTTATTTTTCCAGCATTTGGAATCCAGGCTTGTATTACAAAGGCAGTTTTCCCAAAATGTATTTGAGTACTCGTACTTTAAAGACTTCAGTTTCAATATAAAATTTTCATGTGTTTTACATTTGCACTGTTCTGATGGTGTGTTTTTCATGAGAAGGACATTCTTGGGTCTTAGGCTGCAAAATTTTGAGAAGCATATTTCAAAAGTAGGATTTTCTTCCTTAAATATAGCAAAGGCTTCTTTTAAAAACATTGTCAAATAATGCTTTTGAAGAACTTTCTTTTTTCCTTCTTCCCATACACAAATGCTATCTTTCATTCCTGGACAGGTGTATACAATGTCTGTTCTAAAGAAAAAACTTATAACTTTAGAGTAATCTGTATTACTTGGTTTTGATTCTTCCATCTTTCTGTCTAAACTCATTCCAACACGTTTTGTCAATCCATTCATAACAGCAGCTCTCTTTCGAGGAGATTTGGGAAGTGCTCTAATAGTTTTTAGTACTGCTTTGCTGAAAGTTCGTGGAGAGTTATAAGCTGAAGTACCTTCTAAAGCATCATCAATGTTTTTTTCCCTTTTCTTAGCTCGCTGAATTCGTTTTCTGTTTCGTTCATATTTCCGCAATTCCAGCTTTTCTAATTCATTCATTTGTTTCTTCTTCTGAACTCTTAAATTGCGAAACCTCTTGTTTTCTTCAATCTGGAAATTTGGATTATCCACTTTCTTCTTTTCCCTCATTCTTTTCATCCTTTCTGAACTTGAATGTCCCTTCTCTTTATCCATTATTAACCTGGAATATAATAAATAGTTTAAGTTGCTATGAAAATGTAAAAAGCTATTTTCGTAAATTGAATGAACAATTTTAGAAGTCATATTTTGCATTAAGTTTAGTGTTCAAGAAAACTGTATATGTTATTTTTATTCAAAAGGATTGATTTTTATTTAGTATTTATATATTCTAACTAACCTTAAATATAGTGAGTAACTTTTGAAAATATGAATACGAGAACCATTTTAGAAGTGATATTTTGCATTGAATTTAGGTTGAAAAGAGCTATAAATATCATCTAATATAAAATATTATTGAGTTTTATGTAGTATTTATCAACTTGAATTAGAAATAAAAAAAGTTAATCATCCTTAGAGTGTTTTATAAAAACTTCTCATTCAAGATGTCACGTGTGGGACAAAAAGTGATCTCTAAAATTTCTCATTCTAGTGAAACCTACATAAATTCAATAGATTATTCAAAGAAGACTGATTAATTTATGTGTAAAAATGAAACATGGAAACATAATAGCATTTTATTAAGTTTCTATTGAAAAAAACCCATCTTTTCTGTCACGTGTGGGACATATATTTGATGTAATTTAACTTATTTATTTCTTATATACATAATTCAGTAAAATTTTTCAAATAGTAATAAAATGAACAATAGATACTTACTTTTTCTGATTATAATTGATTAATTGTTCAAAATGAAGTATTTTCAGTTGAAGTTGATCTAAGCCTAAACCTCTCCAGCTGTACACATGGTCAATCTTTAAGGATCCTCATTTGACTCCCTGTTGCCACTTCTTAAAAACAAATTTCTTGAAAAATACTTTAAATTTGGTTAATTTGATGTCTTAACTGTTAAATAATATGAGTATTAATATGAGGGAAAAAAGATAATTTTTTGCTCATTTAGTACCACTTTTCATGGAATGGCCCAGCAATGAATGAATGCCTTTTAAGTTTGGTAAGTTTATCTAGAAACGAATCAATAAAGTCATCACAAGGGCTCGACAAAGTTTCAAGGGTAGATCTGTTAACATTAATCCACTGCTTGTACGTAATTTTTTTAATATGGTGTTAATATGGCTTGGGTGTATGGGATACTAGCTGAATACCCGTGCTGCGCTACGAAATTTTACCATTAGCATTTTAGCGATCAAAAGACATTCATGTATTCTACACTTCAGACGTTTGCTCCCATTTCGATCCCGACAAATTTATTTATCAAAATAGGAACTTTCCTTTGTTGACATTTTAAACGAAATTTATAATTGTGAATAGTAAACTGGAATAGTTTATTGTGTTTATGTTTGCTCTTAGTTCTAAATTTCAAAGTAGTAGCTATATCGGAATTAAGTTAATTAGACATTAAGTTAATCCTCGTATAGTTTCAATGTTGCGTCGTCTTTTCATCCCTTAAAAATTCGTTAATCGATATTGGAATGACTTATTTTTTTAACATTTGCAAAAAAATATCAGAAAAATGACTACATTGGAAGAAGAACATTCGGATATCCCTCGTTTGAAACATTTAACCCCTTTTCGACCCCTTAAAGTTGGTTAATCGAGAACAGAATAGCTTACTTTTTCTATGTTTAATCTTTTTTGACATTTGTACCAAATTTCCGAGTTGTGACCATATGGGAAGTGGTACATTCGAATATTCCTCGTTTGGAACGTTTAACCCCTTTTCCACCCCTTGATCCACCCGAGATCGGAATAGTTTACTTTTTCTGCTTTTGTCTTTATTGATATTCACACCAGTTTTCAGAATTGTGAAAATATGAGAAGTAGGACATTCGAATATATCGCTCGTTTGGAACGTTTAACCCCTTTTTGACCTCTTAAAGTGGGTTAATCGAGATCGGAATAGCTTACTTTTTCTATGTTTACCATTGTTGACATTTGTACCAATTTTTAGAGTTGTGACCATATGGGAAGTGGTACATTTGAATATCCCTCGTTTGGAACGTTTAACCCCTTTTTGACCTCTTAGAGTGGGTAAATAGAGATCGGAATAGTTTACTTTTTCTATTTTTACCATTGTTGATATTTGTGCCGATTTTCAGAGTTGTGACTGTGGGAAGTAGGATATTCGAATGTCCCTCGTTTGGAACGTTTAACCCCTTTTCGACCCCTTAAAGTGGGTTAATCGAGATCGGAATAGTTTACTTTTTCTATTTTTACCATTGTTGATATTTGTGCCGATTTTCAGAGTTGTGACTATGTGGGAAGTAGGATTTTCGAATGTCCCCCGTTTGGAACGTTTAACCCCTTTTCGACCCCTTAAAGTGGGTTAATCGAGATCGGAATAGTATACTTTTTCTATTTTTACCATTGTTGATATTTGTGTCGATTTTCAGAGTTGTGACTATGTGGGAAGTAGGATATTCGAATGTCCCTCGTTGACAAAAAACTTGAGGAAAATGATTATTGTGTCTGATTTGATCAGGGTGAAACACTGCACGCTTTATTATGAGACTCCCATTACGAGGTAGCGTTTCACTGAAACGCTCTTATATCTGCAACTATTTATCACACAAGCAATATTTATAAATCTCTAAAAATCTGAAAAAGAGTTTAATAGTTTTATGCCAAATGTTTAAATCATTTATTAATAATAGAGGCGCTCAAATTGAAAATAGAAAAAACATGGTTTTTCGACTTTGACAGGCTTTTGTCAATTTATAAGTTAATGAATGATATCAAATTTATATCTACATTAAAGCCCATTTATTTACCTTTCATTTGAGCTCTATTTGAGCTCAATGCGACAAGCCGTTCGTCAGTAACAGCTGCTTCACCATTTTTCCAGCGCCCCAGCATTCCAGCACCTAAAAAACCAGGAAGCCGAAAGAGGAGAGTAGGGGACTTTTTGTGGGTTGCTCAGGGCATCAAATAGAGCCACTCTGCAAAATTTCAGCTCAATGGGAATTTATGCAAGGTTCAACTCTAGAATGACTGGACTAATATCCTAATACAGTCGAATATACAGGGAATTGAGTGTAAATTGATTAAGACCTTTTTTAAACTGGAATACAATATCATATTACATAGATATGTAGATAACCATGTCATACGCATCTATGAGAAAAAATATCTCTGAATAAATATTTTCCTTAGAAAATTTTAATTTCAACTATTTACATATTGTTAAAATGCAATAACTAATAATGCATAAAAAAAAAGTAATAACAATACTTGTAGGATATAATTCTTATAATCTCCGTCCTTGAAATAAAATAGAAAGTGATGTTAAATGTGGTTGAAGGGTTATACGACTAGAAGGACTATTTTTTTCTTTTAGAAGATATATATTTATATTTTTAAAAATCTTTTTTGTCATTAGAGCAGAAATACTAGGCTGCTTTCATCATCAAATAGTATACTATCTACGAATTTTTTTTTGCACATCCCTCGGTATTGTCCACAAATATTGGAGCATTTAACTTCTGCTCTCCTGCAATCACACCCGCTACTCGAGTTGCAGTTATTCTTACTGTTGCAAGGTATAATTTATAACAGTTCATCTGGAAAAGTAGGTAACATTGTAGGTTGAGGAACATTTCTTAACCACTGTTGTATTTGATGATAAACACAAAGTGAATGATGATGTGCCTCAGCTGACGTTGGAGGGAGAGTTTCAAATTTAAAAGTGGTGGTTATTGCAATTTTGGCTATACCTCTGCTGTACATGTATACCTGTATTTCGTTTAGTGTTACCCAATTTTGGCTTTTGTGAAGTGTTATCATGAATTTTTCTCCTGCTTCTGCTTTTTTATCACAATCTGTTTCAACCAAATTAAAAATTTCCAGTGTTTTCTTTATTTGAAAATTTTCAGATAGGTTACCCCTTTCCTTTATTTTACAGTGCAGATGTTGTATCGCATCCAGTCATAAAATGGATGAAAAGTATATGGTTCTTCATATCCCTAAATATCTTTCTGTGTATACCTACAATATAGTACAATTTTGCAATTTTTGATCCGACGTTCGATACAAGAAGCATAACGTCTGCTTTATTTGAAGTTCTAGCTACTAGCATTGTCTATCACTAGTTTCTATCTATCACTATAGTTCTATCATTATCTGTAACAAGAACTGTCACCTTTCATTTATATTTAGATTTTTCTAAGTAGTGGCAACAATTAAGGCATCAGCATCTCCTACAGCTTCTTTCACATCCACTCCTTCCTTTTCAAGACGAATTTGTAGTTGTTGTATGAGCATGGTTTAACAGCCACTATTTGACAGAAAATCTTCATGTTTGCATGTAACTATTTGTGTCATATACTATTATGTTCGCACATTCACATTTCCGTGCTCTTCGAATCTGTTCTTGTTCATTAGTAGTAGGACCACCTTAACCTCAAAATATTTACGTGATGAACACAAGATAGGGGTAGCAAAATAATGCTATCACTATCTATCAGAAATTGAGACTGTATTTTTTAAAGCTTTTCGAATACTAGAGGGGCAAATATAACTTTTTCTATAAGCGACATGAACAATGAGACCACTTTTGAAAATTTCCTTTAAATTATCATTTTATTGTAAGCTTGTAGTTTAAAGCGTTTCTGCAGCTTTTCTCCAATAGTCACTTTCAATGGGAATCCGCAGATTATGCAATTTTCTCAGTACATTATTGCCTTTGTGCAACAGTCTTTAAACAGGGTGTAATCTTAAGTTATATTTTAACTAGCAGCAGAAAAACCCAATTGAAAGAAAAAGAGTGATACTTTTCAACAAGCAATCAATAAATTGTCACAACGAACAGCGATATCAGCGTTTTAAAAAATCCCGGACAATTGTGAAACTTCCTATATCAGTCCTGTTTCCCCCATTTCCGGTCAAAGGCACCCCCGAGTTCTTTCAGATTCCGCATGTTTTTTAATTCCACATGTTTTTTAGAAAAATGAGAGCCAACTTTTGAGGCTAAATTGGTGTAATGACCCTTCAATTCCAAATGGGAATAGTCTCATTTAGTCTCAAACACTTGATAGTCAAATGAAAAGGGGAAAACTTCTATTGCGTCACTGAAACCCTTGCATATCTGCAACTATTTATCGCACAAGCAATATTTATATATTTCTAGAAAGCTGAAAAAGAGTTAAATAGTTTTATGCCAAATGTTTAAATCATTTATTAATAATAGAAGCGCTCAAATCGAAAAATAATAGAAAAATACATGGTTTTTCGACTTTGACAGGCTTTTATCAATTTATAAGTTAATGAATGATATCAAATTTATATTTAAATTAAAGCCCATTTATTTACCTTTCATTTGAGCTCTATTTGAGCTCAATGCGACTAGCCGTTCGTCAGTAACAGCTGCTCCAGCATTTCTCCAGCGCCCCAGCATTCCAGCACCTAAAAAACCAGGAAGCCGAAGGGGGAGAGTAGGGGACTTTTTGTGGGTTGCCCAGGGCATCAATTAGAGCCACTCTGCAAAATTTCAGCTCAATGGGAATTTATGCAAGGATTGACCTATTTTTTGCCTAGAATGACTGGGCTATATGCGAATATGGGATTCTTCAGTTCGCACTCAAAGACGATTATTGCGTGGAATTAAGGACAAGAGTTCACATTTGAATTTATATTTTGGCATCCCATTGCGGTCCCATTATGAAACTAACGTATTTGTGTAGAGAATTAATGTAAGTATAACATATATTTTTTTGAAAAAAATTAAAATACCCTTTTTTGAGATATTCAAGGTCAAATCGTTTGACCTTAAAATAAAAATTAAAAAAAATATCCATAAATAATACATTATTAGAAAGATCAAATCTTTATCTTTTTTTGACACCAAAATCAATGTTTTATGATAATTAGGGACAAAATTATAACCAAATATATAAAGCAAGATATGTCAAATTTTGACTTTTTTGCCCATTTTTGAAGCTCTGCATTTCAGAAACCAAACGATATTCAAACTTAATATTGGCCATTTTTTCTTTTCTCTATAAACTCAACAAGTGAGCAAAATTTTATTAAATTCTGAAGAGGTCTGGTTGAAAATGTCACTTTTTTGTGTTGGTTTGACATGGAATGACCCAGGGAACTGTTGGATATGTCATTTTTAAAAATTACTTCAATGTTTATTTTTTTATTTTAATTTTCACACTTTGACATTTTGTATCCTTAAAAAGGGGTAGCTTAAAATGTCCCTGAAATTATTTCAATTAATAAATGTGCCTTTTTAATATTTAACAATTTAATAATAATTCAAGAATTGCAGTAAGAGAAAATGTCACTACAATTTCTGCACTTACATTGTTTGTCCTTAACTAGGCACAGTTTTCTATACCTAACAAGTTATTTTTGCTTCCGTTGTCTTTGTATTAATATATGTTGTTTTCTAATTCATTTCAGAAAGGGAAGAAGAGAAATTAAAAAACAATAATCGGGATCTATCTTTGGTAAATCGATTTAATTTTTATATTTATCAATATCCCTGAAACATATTTTAGATCAAACACATGTCTATGTTTATTATTGATAATTTTGTATTCCTTACCCATCTGTCTTCAATATACAACTTCTAAGTTAGCAGTGTGTGGCAAATCACAAAATAATCTTTAAATTACAGTCTAAAACATTTATTCAGTTATATGGAAAGCTGGGAAGAGAGAGAAGGAGCAGATCTTTATCAAATAGAAATTGGCAATCGAATGATTCATCTCATGGAAGCCACACTCATTTCACCCATGTGCACCTGCTGCTGGCAGTAGGTGCCCCCACTTGTAATTCCTGTGGTGTTGTTTTTACTGTTTTTCATATTTAATCTGAATGTCCAGTTATTAACTCCATAAGAATACATATTCTTAAGTCAAAAAACCCATCACTTTCATTCCTTTTAGATTCACCCCCTCATCTGAACCTTTTTAGCTTTTTAATTAAAATTGAATTTTATCACCTTGTTTAAGGTTCTTAAGAATTTACATTTAAGTGTTACTTTTAAATCTGCAATAACTTCTAGTCTTGTCTTTTAATGTGTATCATTTATGTTCTTTTTGTTTGTACCTTAATGATTTTTTAACACTTGGTTAGGCACAGTCTGAGGCTTGTGTTGCCTTTGCGCAGAATAAATTTAAATCTAACCAACTCGCGGAAGCTCTGGAATCAAATATTGTATTGAACTGTGGGTTTTGTTGAAGCGGTTAAAATGAATTGCGTAAGAATGATTACTGGGATTGAGTTTTCGTCACGTAGTTTGGATTTTTGAATAGTAAGTTGTGTAATTGGTGGGAAAAGTACTGACATAAACTGTGAGAAAGTTAGTGAATGAAAACAAAGCTAGAAAAAGGGAATTTAAACTACAAAACATGCTTTGAAAGAATAAATTAAAAGGCGGTATTAAAAATAGGTTTGTCAATAAATACATAACTTATTATTAACTAAATTCTGCAGAAGTGCAACCAGTATAAGGTTTAAACATAAGAACCATTTCCAAAACAAAGTTAAAAACAAGATTTACATTTATCTTGTTATAATGTCTTGGTTATTTAATGGGTACTAGAGAATTGTGTGGCATGGCTAGACATTGCTGAGTGTCCAATAGAGAATAAATTGCTAATCATAACTTACGTGTTAGATAAAATATATATTGAACTACCAATTACCATCAATCCAGCAACATGTTTGTTACCAAATGTTTTCTTCCAAAAGACAGAGTATAAAGAACAATCATTCCTACAGGATCCTGTTGAATTATACTTGTAGTATAAGGAATTTGTCGACTTTACACTTTTAATTTAAGCTCTTCTTTACGATCACTGTTATTAGACTTATATTGCGTATTTGGTGTTTATTTTAGATATTGTGTGTGAATAATTAATGTGTAATAATTCTAATTCTGTTAGGTAAAGATGAAGTCCATGTTTGCTATTGGTTTTGCTTTTACTGCTCTTCTCAGTATGTTCAATTCCATGTGAGTGTTATGTAATTAACTTTAATTAATTGTAATTAACTGTATTGAATATAATTACAGAAGTTGGTGTACAATTTTAGAAAGCAACCTAATGAAATCAGATTTAGCATTTGTAAATGCATGAAATATTGTTTCCTAAAATCTACTTTTAATGTTTATAAAATCATGAAAAGTTCTTCATTAAGTGTATAGTGTTTTTCATTAAAGCAATTATATGGATCCAGGTCAGATTTTTTGTAAGGTATTTATTCATGTTTTGTTTACAATTCATAGATACTGTGCAGTACCCCCCCCCCCCCCCCGGTTAAGAACCTAAAGTTATAATTTTCAAGAAAAAGTTAAATTAGTTCGCTACGAAACTTAATTAATATTTAGATTTTTTTTAAAAAATTTTTTCATTAAACTTGCTTAACGATATATCCTTATCATTTTCCAAAACTTGTATTCTACACAAGTTAAATTGATATTCAAGTCTGATCATAAGTTACATTGAAAAAGTTTCTTGTGGTACTCTTCCATTAGATGGATACCAGTTATTGCCAAGCCTAAATATTTTCACGTTTATATGACGCATAAAGGTATCGCAAAACCTAAATCTTAACAATTTATTATAGTGTTGCTATAGCAACCCTATAACGATTTGTTATAGGAATTATAAAAGATTTTAAGGTTGTTAGTTAGGACGAGTTATCGCTGGAATTGTGCAGTTTTTATTTGGTACTCATCTAACAGATTATTGCCCAATTTATTTATTGCTATTTTTCTTTGTATGCAGATTTGATGGTAGAGTAGTGGCAAAACTTCCCTTTATACCAATCGGATGGATTCAAGGATTATCTCATCGAAATTTATTGGGCGATGACTTTAGTGATTGCTCTTTCATATTTTTATACATTTTGTGCACCATGTCAATCAGACAGGTAAGAGAAAAACTCAGTATATGATTTAAATATACTATTCAGTTTTTCCTATGATTTCTAGTTGCCTTTTTTATTTTGATGTTCAAGAAAAAACTATAGTAAAGCAGTACAGTTATTGTATTTAACAGTGAATAAAATATTTCAGTGCGTACATATTTTTTCATCTAACTTAGATTTGTTTTGGTAATATTGTTGAACTTTATTTTTAATGGTTTTAATTTTTATTTAAAGGTACAGGTTGTTTATGTGTAAATTTTTGCTGTATTCTTTTTCTAAATTCATGATAATTGGTTCTTTATTTATTTTTTTGTTGAAGCATATATAACAGTTGCTTTATATAAAGTGTTGATAAATATGCTTAAAAAAAGAGTAAGCAATCCTGCATTATGCAGAATTTGCAATTATTAATCCTGAATATGTTTTCTGAACTCGCAATTTTAAACTACGTTCGATTAAATAGTATCCTATGCAGGTAGGATTGTTCTCTCAATGCATAGAAGCTGGGTTTTAATTCTAGGTAGCCTTGTATACTGTTAAAGCGTATGCAGCTTTTAATGGGCGACGAACGGGGTTTGAACCGAGGACCATGATGTCTCGGAATAGATACTTTACCCCTGTGCAAAAGAGTACTCCAGTGCACAGAAGTTTGATCTGTTATTTGATGTCGCCACATATAGCCCCCTCCCAGTGACGAAGGAGCGATGCTGTTGATCAACGTCTGATCGGAGTTGGAGGTTTTTGAGATGCTTGTTGCATCGTTGTGTGAGTGTTGGCTGGTTGCGATGAAGTGTCTCCTTTCAGAAGCGCCGATAGATGGCAGCATGAATCATTTTTTTTTTTAGTCCAGTCACCAATAAAGCGTATGCAGCTTTCAATGGGCGACGAACGGGGTTTGAACCGAGGACCATGATGTCTCGGAATAGATACTTTACCCCTGTGCAAAAGAGTACTCCAGTGCACAGAAGTTTGATCTGTTATTTGATGTCGCCACACTGTTATGGCCTCTTATTCACTGCAATCTTAGTGTATTTAGCCATTATTGGGTGTAAAATTGTTTATTTTTTAGTACACTAACCAAAAGCTAGGACCTCGTACAAAACATATCAGTATACTAGTAATTTTTCTGAATAATGGTTTTGTTCAGGTATACTACTGCAGTAAGAAGAATATATTATTTTGCTTGCTTAGAAGTTTTCCGAGTTCCCATTTTTGTGGTTCTCATTTGAAAGCTTGTTTCCTTAAAATCCTCCATTTGTAAAAATGCAGGTTTTGAATTATACATTGGATTAATCCTATGTAGTTTCAAATTTCGTGTAGAGAATTTTCATTCTGTAACTAATAATTAACGACAAAGCTAAATTAACAATCATAAAAGTATTTAGTTGATGTTTGTATAATAACTACCAATTTATCATCATTATAGTGAATAGTATAGTTGTATTTTATTGAACTTTATGTCGTTAAAATTTGGTAAACTTCCATGTCTTCTAAATTTTTTTTATTGTTTTTAGAATATTCAAAAGTTACTGGGATTTGCTCCTTCAAGGACAGCAAGCAAGCAAGGTGGAAATATTTTTGCACCTGCTTCTCAACCTATTAAATAATAATTTAAATAAAGTAATTTTAATGCATGATTTTTCTTGTGAATCACTAAAAGTATTATACTATTTTTTAAAAACTAGATATTTGTTCTTTTGAAAAGTAAACTTTTTAACACAAACATATTATTTATCTCCTTCTGAAATAAAGCAACACTAATAATACATGAACTAATTTATTCATGTTCTTTCACCGTTATAAAAACAATTCTATTTAAAGAATCTGGGGCAATGATTGCATAGAAAACCTCAAGTTCAATTACTGTTTGACACAAATTTTTTTACATTAGGCAATTTTCTTGATTAGTCAACCAACATGAAATTGATTACATGCTAGGGTGATTAATTTGTTTCAAAATTTTTGATTTTTTTACTGGGAACTCCCTGAAAAGTTATGTAAGGAAATATTTTCATGCAAATAATCAACTCTATGGGTCATTCTCCTAAAACAAGAAAAATACATGTTGCAACATTATACCATTTTCGAAACAAATACGAAAATAATTAATAGCATTTTAATATCTTTTCCATGTTCCAGGCTAAACTTCAAATAAATAACATTTTGATTTTTTTTATAAATGTATTTAATATTATACAAACGTCCAAAAGTCATTATTCTGGTCACTAGAGCCATCTATGGTGTTATTGTTGGAAGTAATCGCACAATGCGAGTTAACCATGACTTTGATCGAACCTCTTAACTTAACCACTTCTACTTTCATTTCGGTCTTTGTATATATATATATATATATATATATATATATATATATATATATATATATATATTCCTGTGTTAATAAATCTTATATATCTCTCTACGATCCAGGCCCCGAGTTAATCATTCTAACAGTTATTAATGTTAACTAAATTAATCCATTAACGGCAGTTGACAATCGACATTTCAGTTTTTTTCTTTGTTAATAAATTGTGATTGTGGTTCCACTTAGTGTTTTTTAAAAATCATAAAAATAATTTTCTGAAAAATTCAAAATATACCTTAAATGATTAAATATACAAGGTAAAAGTTAAAAATAAAAGACTCTTTATCCGTTTCAAATTCGTCTTTAATGGGTTAATAATAAAATTAATTTTCCTACACCAATTAATTTAATATATTTATAGTAAAGTGTTTTATATACAAAGAAAAATAATGTTATTATTTTTAAATTCTTTATATTAACTTCGATTTTGTGAGTGTAGGTGGGTGGTTGTGTACGTTGATGTTGGGCAAATCTGCAGAGGCCTAATTAACTCCCTTGCAGTCATCCAATCGGGCTGAAACTTGGCTGATAGATTTGATATCGATAACAATGCATTCTATCAAATTTTGGGGTTTGTAGCTTTTACAGAATACTAATAAACCAACTTGCCACCCTCCAATCTCTCTGAAATAGCATTTTCAACCGATTATTGAAGAAACTTTTTCTTTTGCCAAAATTGTTGTAGTAAATAAATAATAAAATTGTTTTAATCAGAATAAATAAAAGATATTTGGATGTGAATGCATAAATTCGCAACCATTTTTAATGAAAATTTTTTTAAAAGTCTTTGAATACCACTAAAACTTATTTAGAAGATAAGCATAGTCGCTGGTAGGCTTGGGCGATGTATCGATACATAGTCCAAAACCGGTGTGAAATCAACATCGTCAAACCGGTGTCTCTATTTTCGCATACCCGATACATCACGATCTTTTTCGACGAAAACGCGATCCTTGCTTAGCATTTCAAGGACGAAGAACCGTGATGCCACGATTGATGCGCGGGGTTTCTAAGATACTATAGAAACGTATTGAAACCGTCGACACCGCGCCGTTTGAAACACGATACTTCAACACATCGCAGTAATCCACCCTGCATATGCGCGGTGTCTCCAAAACTGTATAGAAACGTACTGTAACAGCTAACACATCGCCGTTTGAGACGATTTCTATTTGCTTTTGCTGAGGCGATACTTCATTCGCATCGTGGTAATCGTATCCACTATCGGTATGTGCGATGTTTACAAGATTGTATAGAAGCAAATCACCACATACGGCATCGCGCACTTAATCACTCATACATGTTGCATTCACTTTTGCATCCCCTGCCTTTTGAAATTTCAAATAAAGTTGGAAAAAAGTGCACATTTCAAGGGAAAAAAAGCACGTATGACATTTTGAAATTATAATTCAATTTTACAATGGTTTTTTTTTAGGTCTCGCGCTTATTTCCTACTTCGTTTTTACAGCTGAGTATTGAAATTTCGAGGTGGTTTTCAGGCGCCAGTAGTCTAGTAATATTGGAGATTCGATGAAAGAAGTATTCCTTTTATTGTTTAAACATTTTTGTTGTTGTTCTTTGAACTTTTGAAAAATGTTTTGATTTTTATTTAATTTGTCATCAGATATAAGACCTTGATATTCTATTTTTGGAATTCGATTGAGTATTTCCTAGACATTTTGTGTTTCATTTTTTTTCCTCTAATTTGGAAGAAATAAAATATAAAATTTTTGTATATTTAAATCTTTCACATTAATTTTAGGATTTTTGTTATCTAACATTTTTACTATTTGAGAGCTTTGCTTTATTTATTAACTCAAGGGGATTGCGGTATTCTAGAGCAGTAATTTCTGTCTAATTCTTACCGCGTTAAGATAATCAGTTTATTTATTACTATGATGGTTTGTTATATCTGCAAGTCATTATGAACTAGCCCATGGACTGATCACAGTGGTTTCTCTAGTTTGATTGCTTAAATACTGTTACGAATTTTGTATATTTGTAAATATTTCGCAGTGTTAATTTTGTAAATAGATACATTTCTGTACATTTCGCATAAGGCAATGCAATGGTTTGTTTCCCGGCAATAGGGGTGTTATCGCTTGATAACGGGTTTTACTGAGGTAACTCTGGGAAGCGAGTTTCAAGGGGCAGGGCATTTAACATTATGGTAATGGGAATCTCGCCAAATTGGCGAGATAGAGTCAAGTTGGCGATGGTTTTGGCGACTAATTTTTGTCGCCAAATTTGGCGAGAAATCGCCAAATGTCGCCAAACTTGGCGACCATTTGGCGACATTTTCGGTACATGTATCCCATGTATGTACATGTATAGGATTTTTCTACTACTGTCTGGAAAGTTCTCCAAATGTCCATCTCTGGAAGGTTCAAGTATGTTCGCAGCCACTCCTATATAAGCGCGACCTGAGTTGGTTAGTAGTTAGTTGATTTTGAATCACTGAGTGAGTTGTCTCTCAACGTTCATTGTGAGAGCTGTATTCCTGACTTGAGATACTGAGCATTCTAAAGCGAACTGTTTTGCATTGTCTTTTGCGGCGATTTAGCAGTTGTTTGTCAAGTTTTTAACTGCTGTTTTGTGCTCTATTGAGGTGAAAAGAGCTGTATTGTGTCTACTAGAACGAGAAGTTCTGGAGCTGTAAGAGAACTGTGAAGAGTTATTTTGGAATAAATTTCTGCAAGTTTTGATCTGCTTTGGCGTCAAATCTTTCGAACCCGTACAGCGCAACAACTGGTGTCAGAAGTGGGATTTGATGCCGATTACCAGAGCAATGGCAGAACAAGAGGACAAATTTAACCAGCTTTTTGCTTTCATGCAAGAAATGAAGAAGGAAATATCCGAAGCGCGAGAAGAAATGAAAGCGAGTCAAGAATAAATGAAAGCGGGCCAGGAGGAATTAAAGAGTCGTCTTTTAGCAACTATGGAGGAAAGCGTGAAAC
Source organism: Linyphia triangularis (assembly GCA_963978545.1). Classification (NCBI taxonomy): domain Eukaryota; kingdom Metazoa; phylum Arthropoda; class Arachnida; order Araneae; family Linyphiidae; genus Linyphia; species Linyphia triangularis. The sequence goes on along the minus strand of OZ021725.1, from coordinate 71,953,866 downwards.
AAATCGAAGACAAATTTATTGGAAAATTTGAGAATGTCGACAAGAAGTTCAATAGTTTAGAAGAGAAATTCGAGAATGTCGAAAAGAAGTGTAACAGTTTGGAAGGGATATTCGAATTCAAGTTTAATGACTTGGGGAAGAAGATAGAGATTCTGGAAAAGAAGAATTTAAAAGAAAATTTGAGTGAAATAGAAGAAAAGATAGACCAAATGTTAGAGAAGAGACTGTCGAGCAGAACTATTTCGAAAGATTTTAGATGTGCACCAATTACCACCCGACCTTCAATCAAGCTTTCGACTTACGATGGAAAATCTTCCTGGCAAGTGTATAAAACTCAATTCACAATTGTCGCCAACGCCAACGGATTGGACTCCGTGACAAAAGCCTGCCAGTTAGCTGCATCTCTGCGAGCTGAAGCTGCAGATATACTACAAACGCTTTCCGAAGAGCAACGCTTGGACTTCAACGCACTCTCAAGTGCATTAGAACTGCGGTTTGGCGAGAAATGTGTGAAATACTACAGCAGGCTGCAGTTGAAATCTCGCTAACAGAAGCCTACCGAAACACTCCAGGAGCTCGCCACGGATGTTGAAAGGCTCTCTCATCTCGCCTTTTCAAACTGCCCCGCTGAAACGAGAGAAATCCTGTCTCTACAGTACTTCGTCGATGGCATCAGGGACGTAGAGATACAGAAGACCCTACGAATGGCAGATGTCAAGGATTTAAAAAGTGCTTTAATATATGCCATGAAGTATGAGGCAGCCCAGCAAGCAACTCGTAGAGAACGCCATCCTATCAGGACTGCTACTATACAGGAGCCAGAACAAATTGCTGCTCGTTTGGATGAATTGCAAAGACAAGTCAGTAACTTGAGACGAAATACTCCGGAAAAGAAGCAGAGCCTGAAGTGCTGGAACTGTGGAGGCGAGGGCCACATAGGGAGAAACTGCCGATCCCGCCAAGACACTGGAGCTAAGACCGTTCCCAGAAGGGAGGAGGAAAACTAAATTCTGGCCATCTCGCGGGGCGGAGGTTGCCAGTTGTTGAGAAGCCCCATCTTAGAGCTCTACAAATTTCTGCAATGAGTGGCGGCAGTAATGGACTCTTCATCATGGGACACGTAAATGGAGTTCCCTGCAATATGATCATCGATACTGGAGCCAATGTGACCATCATCCGGAAAGATTTGGCTCAACAACTGGATGGAAGACTAATCTGGACCCCGCCCTGCGTTACCCTCCAAACTGTGTCCGGCGATAAAATCAACATCCATGGAAAAATGAACATTAACATCACGTTCGGGAGTGCTTCTTATCATCACACGGCATATGTGGCGGACATTATGGACACTTGTATACTTGGACTGGACTTTTTAAGGAAATATAATTTTTCCTTAGACTTTAAAAACAATGAGCTGCATTCAGTTTCTGAAGACATAGCGTTATTTGGAATCCAAGATAGTGAAGTTAAATCCATACATCAAATAATAGCTCAAAATGACATCACATTACCCGCCAGAACAGAATTATTACTTCCTGGATACATAGCTGAAGATAAAAGTTTCCGATATGGCATAATGGAATACCCTGAAAACCACAACAGCCCCAAAGGAGTACTGGTAGCTTCAACTCTCGTCGACCTTTCAAAGCCTGCCATACCTGTGAGGGTTGCCAATGTGAGTGATAAAGCGAAAGTCATAAAGAAAGGTGAAGTGTTAGCCACCTGTACTCCAGTAACTTGCATAAATCGAATTACCAATCCTCCAGTCACTGTGTCTTCAGAGAACTTAACATCAGAGCTTCTGCAGAATGCACCGTTAAACAACAAAGAAAGAAGTGCTGCACAACTGGTCATCCAAGAATTCCAAGATGTCTTTTCCCGCACATCCTCGGATGTCGGACGAACAAGTTTGACGCAGCATAGAATTGATACAGGAGACCACCCACCTATCAAGCAACACCCAAGACGACAACCTTTCGCCAAACAGGAAAAGGTAGGAAGTCTTCTAAAAGAAATGCAAGATAGCGACGTGATTGAACCTTCAGCCAGCCCTTGGGCCTCTCCCATCGTCCTGGTTCGGAAGAAGGATGGTTCAACTAGATTTTGCGTCGATTATCGGAGGTTGAACGATGTCACGAAGAAGGACAGCTACCCTCTTCCCAGAATTGATGACACTCTGGACATTCTTTCTGGAAACAAGTGGTTTTCAACACTAGACTTAAAGAGTGGATATTGTCAGGTTGAGATACACCCTGATGACAAAGAGAAGACAGCATTCACTACCGGACAAGGACTTTGGCAGTTCAAGGTGATGCCATTTGGATTATGCAATGCTCCAGCAACATTCGAACGCCTCATGGAAACAGTGCTAAGAGGTCTTTCCTACGAAGCCTGTCTCGTTTACCTCGATGACATCATTATCGTGGGGCGAAGTTTCGAGGAACATCTTGAAAATTTTAGGAAGGTACTACGGAAATTAAAAGACGTCAACCTGAAGTTAAGTCCGGCCAAATGTAAGTTATTCCGACATGAAGTGACCTACCTCGGACATGTCATCTCTGCCGAGGGTGTACGCACAGATCCAGAAAAAGTGTCGGCAGTTAAAGAATGGAGATGCCCCAAAGATGTACATCAGTTGAGGAGTTTCCTGGGGCTTTGCACCTACTATAGACGATTCGTGAAGGACTTTTCTTACATCGCAAGACCCCCTTCACAGACTGACAGAGAGCAAACAGAAATTCTTGTGGACGAAAGACTGTGAGGATGCATTTGACCAACTGAAGGAGGCTTTAACATCTGCACCTATCCTGACGTATCCTCAGCCCGATAAACAATTCATTCTTGACACGGATGCGAGCAACGAGAGTGTCGGTGCTGTTTTGTCCCAAGAAATAGACTGCCAAGAACGAGTCGTAGCATAGTGGTGTAAGTGCCTATCTAAACCGGAGAGGAATTACTGTGTCACCAGGAAAGAGTTGCTCGCCATAATTAAAGCCGTAGAGCATTTCCATCATGTAGAGCATTCCTGCTCTGTACGGATCATGCATCGTTGACCTGGCTTCTAAATTTCAAGAATCCCGAAGGTCAGATAGATAGAAAGACTCCAAGAGTATGACATCGATATCCGTCATCGGAAAGGATCATCACATGGAAACGCAGACGCCCTGTCTAGGAGACCCTGCCCAGAGAGCTGCAGATATTGTTCCAGGGTTGAAGCGAGTTACGGCCTGATCAATCCGGTAATACGACAGGTTACATCTTCAACATCAACGGATCCAGACCCGTGGAGTGACGGAGAAGTCAGAAAAGACCAATTGGGAGATCCTGACATCAAGCCAATAATCGATTTAAAGGAGTCTTCGAATGCGACACCTACTTGGCAGGACATTTCCATCTTTAGTCCTACGACAAAGCAATATTGGGCCCTCTGGGACTCCCTCCATATTCGAAACGGCGTGCTGTACCATCAGTTCGAATCTGATGATGGAAAGACATCCCGATGGCAACTATTACTTCCAAGATCCCGAGTCCCAGACGTTCTTAAAGAACTTCATAGTAGTCCAACTGGAGGCCATTTTGGAGTAATGAAGACGTTGCAAAGAGTTCGAGAGCGGTTCTACTAGAGTAAAGCGAGAGCTGACGTGGAGAAGTGGTGCCGATCATGTGATGCCTGTGCAGCCCGGAAAGGACCGAAGAAACGCAGTCGAGGAAAACTGCAACGGTTACAACGTGGGAGCTCCTTTTGAATGGATTGCGTTTGACATCTTGGGACCACTACCACGATCTGCTGACGGCAACAGATACATCCTTGTTGTCATGGATTATTTTACGAAGTGGCCCGAAGCGTATCCTATCCCTGATAGAGGCTACCACCGTTGCAGAGGTAATGAATGGTTCAGAGCTGGATTTCCAGATTTGGAGTGCCTCTTCAGTTACACTCTGATCAAGGAAGGAGGAAGGAATTTTACCTCTGCTGTAATGAAAGGACTTTGTGATCTACTTGGCATTGACAAAACACAGACGACGCCTTTACACCCACAGTCGGATGGCATGGTGGAGAGGTTTAACAGAACCATCCTCAATAACCTCTCACTGATGGTCTCAAGAAACCAACAGGACTGGGATCAGAAGTTACCTTTGTTTCTTCTGGCCTATCGCAGTGCTGTCCACGAGACTACCGGCTATTCCCCATCCCAGATGCTCTTCGGTCGTAACCTTCGTCTGCCTTGCGATCTGTTGTATGGCCGCCCTCCAGATGCACCTTCATCGCCAGAGGAGTACGTCGAGGATCTTCAGGCACGGTTTGAAGATGTGCACAATTTTGTCCGAGAGAGAATCCACTTGGCGACGGATAAGATGAAGACCAGATACGATACGAAGGCTACAGGACATCAATTCCACGAAGGTGACAAGGTTTGGTTCTGGAACCCGAAACGACAGAAAGGACTCTCTCCCAAACTGCAGTCTCACTGGGATGGTCCTTACTCAGTCCTCAACCGGCTGAATGATGTCGTGGTCCGAATACGTAAGTCTCCCAATTCTAAACCGAGAGTCGTTCATTACGACAGGTTAGCCCCTTACTATGGCCATAGTTTGTAATCCCCATAGTTTGTAATCCCCATAGTGTGTAATACCCATAGTTTGTAATCCCCCTAATGTACAAAATGTATATAGTTATTAAGACCATGGTCACATGTGTATATAAATTTTTAAGTTTATTGTTTATTTAATTATTTATTTATTTATTCAGTAATGTTTCTGTCTTTCTGTATACAAATTAGTAAATTTAGTAAGCTTTCCTTTCCGGGAACTGTACTGCCCGGGACTTGCAGTCCTTGGGAGGGGGGCAATGTTACGAATTTTGTATATTTGTAAATATTTCGTAGTGTTAATTTTGTAAATAGATAAATTTCTGTACATTTCGCATAAGGCAATGCAATGGTTTGTTTACCGTCAATAGGGGTGTTATTGCTTGATAACGGGTTTTACAGAGGTAACTCTGGGAAGCGAGTTTCAAGGGGCAGGGCATTTAACATTATGGTAATGGGAATCTCGCCAAATTGGCGAGATAGAGTCAAGTTGGCGATGGTTTTGGCGACTAATTTTTGTCGCCAAATTTGGCGAGAAATCGCCAAATGTCGCCAAACTTGGCGACCATTTGGCGACATTTTCGGTACATGTATCCCATGTATGTACATGTATAGGATTTTTCTACTACTGTCTGGAAAGTTCTCCAAATGTCCATCTCTGGAAGGTTCAAGTATGTTCGCAGCCACTCCTATATAAGCGCGACCTGAGTTGGTTAGTAGTTAGTTGATTTTGAATCACTGAGTGAGTTGTCTCTCAACGTTCATTGTGAGAGCTGTATTCCTGACTTGAGATACTGAGCATTCTAAAGCGAACTGTTTTGCATTGTCTTTTGCGGCGATTTAGCAGTTGTTTGTCAAGTTTTTAACTGCTGTTTTGTGCTCTATTGAGGGGAAAAGAGCTGTATTGTGTCTACTAGAACGAGAAGTTCTGGAGCTGTAAGAGAACTGTGAAGAGTTATTTTGGAATAAATTTCTGCAAGTTTTGATCTGCTTTGGCGTCAAATCTTTCGAACCCGTACAGCGCAACAATACTTATAAACGATTTTTTTCCCATTTACGTTGAAGGATTTTGTCTTCTGACTCTTAAGTAATTAAATGTTTTATAATTTTTTTTCAGTTTGTACAATTTGAATAAAGTTTATTTCCATTAGATTAATTATTGAATCTAACTAGCTTCTTAAAAATGCGGAAATGCAGATTTTTTTGTGCACAAAATAAAGATTATTAGAATTTTAAATGTTATGCATTAATTTTATTTTTTAATAGTTATATTGTACTAGTAAGTAATACAATATTCATTATAAAGTATGTTTTTGATTTAATAATTAAGAATATCCAATAACTAAAGTAACGTGTGCACTGCCATGAAGTGCACTTGTCTCCCCCCCAACCCCCTTCTCCTTTTCTGGATAATAACAAATTAGCTAAGTAAGCATAACTTTCGACTATATAGCGTGTTATGAAAACGTTGTTTTATAGTATTTTGTAAAAAAAATATAGTTCACATCGCGATGTATCATGACATCGTGATGTTTGCCTCCCCCTATGTCGCGATGCAGAAATCTTAACATTGCCCAGGCCTAGTCGCTGGAATGATTATTTGCAGGGGAAGGTTGCAAGACTGTTAGAATTTTGTTTAAATCATCCTTAATTTTTCAGAAATGTTAAATGCAATTCCTAATAAAATCTTAATTAACAATTATGCACAATAAAAAAAATTCATGGTGTATTTTTGAAATCCTCTCCTCTGTAGATATTATTTAGTACCAATGCAACCATATTAATAACATAACCCATTAGAACAGAGTTTTTAAAAAATTCTTTATATTGTTACGAATTTCTGTATATTTGTAAATATTTCGTAGCATTAATTATGTAAAAAGATAAATTTATGTACATTTCGCATAAGGCAGTGCAATATTTTGTCATCGCTTTCCTGCAATGTGTCTCTTAATGCATGAAAACGAGTTTTACAGAGATAATGCTGGGAAGCGAGTTTTACAAAGAGAAGGCCATTTATCAATATGGTTAGTGGCAATCTCGCCAAATTGGCGAGATAGAGCTAAGTTGGCGACGATTTTGGCGACTAACTTTGGTCCCCAAATTTGGCGAGAAATCGTCAAATGTCGGCAAATTTGACGCCCATTTAGTTGTTGCGTGTATGGGTTCGAAAGATTTGAAGCCAAAGCAGATCAAAACTATCCGAAATTTATTCCGATATAACTCCAGAACTTCTCGTTCTAGTAGACTTAATACAGCTCTTCACACAACAATAGAGCACAAAACAGCAGTTAAAAACTTGATACACAACTGCTAAAAATCGCCGCAAAGGATAATGCAATACAGTTCACTTTCGGAACTCTCTGAATGCTCGTTGAGAGACAACTAACTCAGTGACTCCACTCAGTCAGTAACTCAACTAACTAACTCCCCCGCTCTCTTGGCCGGCCTTATATAGGAAAGACGAATCTTCGCGAAACTTCCAGAGATAGAAATTTGGAGAACTTTCCAGATCGTAGTCGAAAAGCAAGATACAGGTACATGGGGACTGAAAATGTCTACTTATGTTGAAAATTTCAGAGCTGTATGTCTATTTGAAGTCACTGTAAAAAATAAATTAATTAAAAAAATTAATTAAAATAAAGAATTCATTAAAATTTTAACATTCTGTTTGACATACATAAAATTAGAAAGCCAAAACTTTTATGTTGAAAATTTCAGAGCTCTAGTCCAATTTTAAGTAGGTTTCTATATATCCACAGAACCACAGATAGACAGACATACAGCTTATTATATTATTATAGATGTCGGTAACTCGAATAAATGAATTTCTCCTGAAAATATATCACTTCAATGCCAAGACTATGTAATATTTGATCACGAGGCGTGCGAGAAAGTACTTTTACACACTAGGGGTTGTTCAAATATTACGTAAGCATGTTTTTGGTAATTTTTGACCAGCAAAACCATTAAATCAGCAAAAATAAGCAAATCGCATACCCCCCCCTCTATAATTACTTAAGCATACTGTAACCCCCCCGCTCCTAATTATTTTTTTGTAACGTTAATAATCTAAAAAAAAGTTAGGATTCAATGCAAATAATGAACCTTAACTCGCCTTAAAAGAGAAAAAAATATATATTTTAAATTTTTTTTAAATCTTAAGTTTATCACAAATTTAATGGCACATAAATGTAATTTTCATAATCAATTAAGTCTATTTAGTCAGATGTTATCCAGGGTTGCTCTAGCCAGTTTTTAATGTCTGAAATTACAGGGTTTCTGGCATCTGATGTTATTGCTTCATCACTTGTTTCGCACAAGGAATCTGGGCAAACTTCCTCTTCGCTTATCCACTCGGTATCTTCCATGCCTTCTACATAATTGATGACGCACATCAGTTCATTTGCTCGACGAGCAGCAATTCTCATAGGCCGAACTAGGCAGGCTCTCTGGCTATTTTCGCCATGAACAATTTTCTTATGGGGAATTGTCGATTTTAGTGAAGCGTGGTACAAACCACATTTCAAACAAGTCCTTGCAGACAATTGTGATTTGATGGACGGACAAAAATAGTCATATGGCATTTTCTGTAAATTATTCATAAATTATCTGTATAATTAAAGAAAGAAGATGTCAATTTTAACACAATTACGTATTACCAAATCTAGTATACTATATTTATTTTAGTTTTCGCTACATTTTTCAAAATATGTAAATAGTCAAAACCAAGGTGAATATAAAAAATATAAAAAGTTCTGATAAAATATACTTAACATAAATTTATCTTAACATATTATGAATAAATTGTTTATAATTACCTTCATAAAATAATCAAGAAGAAGGGATTTTTTTCTAGTTGTCTTTCGCAACTCTTCTTCGACTCTTTTTAACACCAACACTTCCAGTTCTTCGTCATTTTTAGAGGCATTTTTAAAATGACGCCATATCTCATTATTTATATCCTGAATATCTTTCAAGGGTTTGTTTGATGTAGACTTTTTAAAAGCTTCAAACAGCTTTTTATATAAAATTTCACGAAATGAAGACATATGTTTTTTTTTTTTTTTTTTTTTAAAGCAAACAGAAAGCAGAGCAACTATATTTGCTTAATCTTCAAAAAGTTCAAGAAGGATTGCAGTGGAAAAAGAAACTTGTTCAAAACACAACTCAATTCGGAATCTTGAACCTTAAACCAACTACTGTTCCATCTTAGGCGCCCGCCAGTCGCCAAGCGAAACAAAAACAAAAATTGTCTGTCACATAAGTTAGGTTTAATGTAGGATTCACGTCTCCAAACACCCAAAAGAGGGGAATCCACTATATTCATTTTGAAACTGCAGTATTTTGCATCATCAATGTTTGATTGTAATTGGCTGAAGGCAGAGTACGTCACTCTTATGTGACGTAAGTTTAAATCCCTTAGATCGATTTTAATGGAAAGTCGCCTACCCTAGAACTCGGTGTACAAAAGTGAAATTTTTTGTAAGTTTCAATTTTTTTTATAGAAATAAAGGGATTATTAAATGAATGGATTAGTAAGCATCACTCATACCCCCTCCCCCCTTGTCAGCAAAAATAAGCAAATCGCTAACCCCCTCCCACCCTAGGTGCTTATGTAATATTTGAACGTCCCCCTAGTGCTAATAATTTTTTTTCCTGCACTCCTCGCGAAAAAGTGCTACATTCGGGATGATTTTTGATTTAGAATGATTAAAAAAAGTTTAATTTTTTGCCCGTTATAAAAAAAACTTTCTCAATGATTTTACAAAAGAGATGCTCAGGATGCAGTTGCAGCAGACAGTCAAATAAAAACATATCAAATAGTAAGGCAAATAAATGGTTAGAAAAGAAATTCACATCATCCAATCAATCAAATTTAAGACCAATAAATGAGAAAAAAATTAATTAGATGATGGCGGCTAATTGGACATATCTTAAGAATGAGAGGTGATGATATCCCAAATGCTAGCCTCACTTGGGCACCTTGAGACTTTATGCGCCCCTGGGGATGATAATAAATGATGATGGTGAATATACTTTAATTGATTAACATGTTAAGTAACTACATTTATTAATAAACGCGTAGCCGATGATCTGGTGAATTGAAGCGTCGAGTCATGATTGGAAAGTTGCGAGTTCGGTTGTGCTTCACCGATCATCGGTATTTACAGAGAGCTGTGATGCACATCCGTCCAAGGTCTCAATGTACTATAACGAACTTTGCATTCATAAAAACATGGGCCAGAAAAGGTTAACAATGAAAATTGTATGCTCATGATCATCTTGTGAGTTTCTCTTTATAGTTTCTGAAACATATTACTCTCTCTTGTAACAATTCTAAAACATGACATCATACTTTTGCAACAAAATGTAGTGACGTCATGAGTAAGTTTTAATTTTTCGTATTTTCATTGCTCTTTAATCTGGCAGCAGGTTTGAGTTTCTTTTATTTTGCATGTGCTCTTTGTTTTTTATTCATTTTCATTTGACAAGACAAAACTTTTAATTGAAGGTATTCATATTTCAAGATTCTCTCTTAGTTTTGTCAAGAATTTTGGATAAAAGCATGTAATTATAAAATTTAACCCCTTTCTATTTACATTTGCTTTCGTAGCTGAAAATTAGTACATTTTATGTGTTATATAATTAATATTGCAAATATATTGATTATTGATTTTCATAACAATCCGCTACACAAAATAAAACATTCTTATTATTTATTTTCGTAGATAAAACGGTATTTCAAACCTCCTGAAGAAAAATAACGTTGCCCGCAGGTTAAAGTTTTGATACGTTCGCAAAGGTCTATGGGAAGGGTGCTTCCTCTGTGACGTCATCTTTCAGGTTATTAAACGCTTACGGGAGAAAAGAGAGTTGTTCGCCATTTTGGAAAGGTCCCCAGGAATCGGACCTATTTGAACTAATAATAACAATCTGCCGCCATCCATCCCTTGCACCCAAAGCTAAATATCTTTGTTATTCCTATTAAAAGAAACCCATTTGGACGGACCGAGGTAAGTTCCTATTTTTGAGCTGTCTTTTGAAGGGGAAGTGTAATGGATTCCTAAGCGGTCAAGGGAAAGCAATCCGTGATATTATCATTTTAAAAGCTGAGCACGCACATATACTAGCAATTGCTTTAAATAAAATGTTCGTACATATTTCTGACCATAAATAAATTTTGATTATTTTGTTGTATTTTCTATTGTGTTGATGTTACGCGCTTGCAGATTCTTGAACTGCGCAATTATTTACAGTATATATTATCTACGGGAAATTTTATTAAATCATTGCATTTAAAAAAAGTTTTTTGTCTTCCATTACTTGGTGCATAATTGTAGAACAGTTTCTCTGTGAAAAAAGTAGTTACGCCTATAATATACAAGTATATTTGTTATGATATTGATGCTCACCATTTTAGGCTTACCTCGAGATTTGTCAAATTGCAAGGGTGAATGTCAAATTATCTGGAAGTTTTACAATTTGTATGTTTTTAAAGGTCAAAAGATTGCTTTATTCACTGAAGAAGATAAACTTTAAAATTCCATGTGCTTTTCATTACTGTATAATCATTTTATCGACACCCGAGTAATAACAATTGAAGGCGGACATTTATTCACTCGATCGTATTTATACTATATTTTGAAGTTGTTTTAGTGAAGTACGCCACAAAAATGTATTTCTTCCTTGTTAGTAACATCACAATTTAAATCGTGTTATTTCAATTCAATTTGAGGGGCGTAGTCAACAATGATGTACGATTTTAATTTGTGATATTCACTCTAGTATATGTTTTTTTGTGGTATTCTCTCTGTTTAGCTATTTCTATCCGTTATAGCAATTCATTAAGTTGCTTACGGATGTTATCAATTTTATATGGTACCCTCATAAATTTTCTTACATTGTTTTAACAAATTTTGTTGTTAGTATAAAAATGTAACATTTTGTCTTGCATGTTTGTAATTTGTTATAGTTTTATTTTCGCTGATTAATATTTGTAATTGAGCTATTCCCTTTTTGCCCTTGAATGTAAACAGACGTCTGCTTTGATCAGTTGATATTTTTCATTCAATAATTCATGACTAGGAACCAGTTTTCCTTTTTCCTTTACAAAGAGAATTGCAATGCATCTAGAGTAAACTCAAGGTTTTAAAATTATTTGGTACAATTGCATTGTGAACAGTAGATATTTTTTTTTTTTTAATTGTGGAACAAAAAAATGAATCCAAACACCATTATTGCTTGTTATTCTAAAGCTCTTTAGGAAAAGGGGATTGAATTGTTACTATTAATACTATTTGGCTATAGTTTAAATCTAAAACAAAGTTGTTAAAAATAATTTTTAGGTAAACTGATTTGTTAAATTTTAACCAAATGGAAATACTACAATGGTTGTTAAATTCTTTGCCTATGGTATAAATTTTTACAAAGTTTGTTTTATATATTACAATACTTGTAGATGTTATCATGGACTATCTTAAAATTTTGTGCCGTACAGAAATTGTATTGTTTGCTTTCTTGTAGGGAGCGGACCGTTCCCTGGGTGCAGTGCTCTGTACTCAATGAATTCTTCTGATCAGCATGTCTGCAGTTTCGGGGTTAAATGCAAAGGCGGAGAAAGGAAGGTCGAAGTATGTGGCATTGGATATAAATAGTATTTACAAAGGCAAAAGTTTAGAAAACCCAAAAGCAACAGGTAAGTAAACTTTTTTAAAGATTATCTTGTATGGTAAATTGTTTTTTATTCAGCGATATATTCTCATGAAATCATTGGTTTTAATTATGTAATTCAAGTAATAATTCTTGCCATTGCCACAACATCTGTTAACTCTGTGGTGACTGATCTGGTCCTCTCAGCCAAGTCCCATTCTGGTCCTCTACTTCAAAAGTCTCCTTTTTGAGAAGACTGGGAAGAACTGAACTATAATGCATGAGACAACTCTTCTCAACTATCTGCTCTTTCTCGCACTGATATCCTACATGAACCTGATTTTGACAAGGGCCCAACTTTTCCCGCAGGAGTGAGGAATAAGGTTGGAGTAGAAACTTAAGGTTTAACTCAGAGTGGCCACAGAACCTGGAAATCAGGGAGCTTTCTGATTCACGGAAATGTCGGGGGAACTTTTTAAAATTTCACGAAAAAGGGAATTTTTTCTTTTCTGAAGGCACGTTTACCCGTTCATTTACAAAACTATTTTTTTAAAATTGGCATATTATCTTTAGGATACATGTTCTATTTGATCACACATCTGGATAAGTTGGAGCCGACCAAACGGTATAGTGCTAGCTTCTAGACTGCGAGGTTGCGGGTTCGAGTCCCGTGTAAGACATAGGTGTTTGTAAATGTATGTTGGCCTGTCAAATGATGAATGTTTCGGCGCATTATAGCCCTCGTGTTGCTGACGGCGCCAGATAATGTGTAAACAACCAACCTGGATAAGTTGGAAGAATTTTATCACAAATTTGCTCTAAAATCAGGAAATTTTTTTAGAAATCTATTGGGGAACTTTTTTCCCTGAATTTTGTGGCCACCTTGCAACATTATTAATATTCAGCTGTTTGATTGTAGTTGCAAAAAGAGTTGTTAAAAATCATCACATTTTCTATGATTCATCTATATCAGTTTTCTGTTATGGTCTTTTAATGAATTGTATCCCAATAGATACTAATTTGAAATAATCTTTAGTTATTAGTCGTGACAATTGTGTAAATTTTCATAAATGTTATGAATGAATCTGAATTTATATGAAATGGAAAGTGTTATGGTGATTTATCAGCCTACTAACAAATTTTTTTTGTTAAAACATTTTGCAATATTTTTTAATATAAACTTTCTAAAAGTGAATATCAGCAGTAAAATATTAAAATTGAAGTTCTATAATCTCGTTCACAAAACAGCTTTACAGCACCATTATATGCAGGATATTCCAAATACATGTATACACACACAGTTTGAATGAAAATAATTGAGATGTGTTCTTGGATCACGATGATTGTGTGGAGATGTTCCGTTCTGTTAGGGTCGTTCAATATCATCTCTTGGGAGACCGTAGAACTTTTTGTATGAAATCAAGCTGGTGGCCAGTTGAAGTGTACAGCCAATTTCAAGAAATACAATATTTATTCAATCTACATTCTAGCCAACAATATATAAACCAACTTTTTCAGTGGAAATGAATCCTTTGTACATATTAAATAGCGATTTCAGAGTTTGAGACATTGGTCACTAAGTCATGTAAATTCCATTGTCATCAAATATTTGAGCATGGATGTTACTGTGAGCACACTGGTCTATGCATTTTATCGTTTCAAGCATGTATTTTTTTTAGGCTTGAAAAGTGTTTGTAATATCCCTTAAAGTTTCAAACGATGTTTTATGCGACCTAGTACTCTTGTATCACATAATTTAAAGTACTTTGCAGTGTTCAGTTTGGAAATGTATCCAGAGTAATATTTAAAGGCAATTTGAACATAAGTGTGCTGCTTGTCAACTGCCCAACAAAGTTGCAGATGTTCTAGAAGAAACGATAACAAGTGCTACCAACCCTTCTAATCGTTTTTTTTTTCTAGGAATGGGTTAATGAGGAATGTTATTTCTGTATCCCTGGCTCAATAAATAAAGATTACCACCGGCCTGTTAGCAAATACTGGCAACAATATTTTTATAGGCTTATTTTTTAATAGCATTTAGAAGAGCTTTATTCCTTGTTGTAGTAACTTGCAAAACTTATCGATCAAGAGTGGTTTCTCGAATATAATTGTTAAAACCATAATTTTGCTTCTCGTACAATGAATGCACCTTTCCAGTTTCATCAGGGTTTTGCAAAAACTAAATCATATTCCACAGGGATTAAGCTGTAAGTGCTTTTTTAGCAAAATGCTTAAGAATTTTCTTAAATACTAAAATTAGATAGATAGTTGGTTTAGCTCTTTTGCAATAACACTTTGACACAAAATTTAAAAAATCACTATTTTGGTTATCCCAAAGTTAGTTATCGATCTAAAAGAACAAGTAAGTTAAAGGGTAAAAAGTATTTTCTAGTTGATATTTGGCATAAAATAGCCTTATGTTTAAAGTTAATGATTTTATAATTAATAAAGTGTTTTAATTGTGTTAAATTAAAATCACAAGGGATGAAACTCGTAATTAACATTTTGCTCAAGTGGAAATTTTGGTTTTAACTTTTTTGCTAAAGAAATTTTGTACCCAAGCTTAAACACTGGTATTCCATCTACGGTATCTCATCCCAGCTTGATACAATAAAAAAATGGCTTCTGGATTTTTTTTCCTTAAAAATATTGAATCTAATCAGCTTAATTTAACACAAAGTTCTTACTGTAGAAGGGCTTGGGTAAAACTTCCCAGGTGCTGGAAGTTCAACTACAGCTTCTTAAAGTGTATCATTCATGAAAGAGTCTTTTTTCAATCATCTTTTTGAGTTTTAACCTTCAACAGTCAGCAAGTTTTTAACAGATATTGCGCCTTTGACTGCGTAATAGTACTCGTACATAATAGCTCAGAATTTCTAGGGTGAATGATATAGATGAACACAATTTACATATGTATTTTCTTTGAAATGTTTGTCCAAGTATAATTGAAAGGGACTTCAATATGTAATCTAATATAATCTGTGGAAAATAATCTTTACAAAGTTTAAAGAATCCGCATAGCATTTAGTACCATTAGAAACATCTGAAGTCAAATATGTGTGTTTTGGATTATTGGCAGTAAGACATTTGATGATTTATTGGCTCGCTGAGCTGCATTTTTTGAAAAACATTGATTTTCAGAACTTATATTATTTCTTATTGCACAGAGCCATTTAGAATATGCTGCATTCTGCCCTATTGAAGATTTTCTTTAGTGAGGCATTATAAACCCAACTGTTCCAGAAGTAAGTTTCTACCATTATGAAGCGCTTATCACAACCAAATACACCTTGTAATTTTAGCTACTTTATGATTATTAAGTCGAAACCGTATTGTGCATACCTCTTCCACCTCATGACACTAACGAGAGGACATTGACATGTTTGATCCGACCTCCCCGATTACTGGTATGTACCAGTAATTGGTAAGGTCGGATCAAACATGTTTATAATTTTTTTTTTATGTTACTCAAACAATGTGTAGTCATTTCTATCTTACTTTCATTACTTGTGTTGCTGAGCTGTATTAAATCCTGTTGAAACAATCGTTAATTTAAAATCCTTTTCTCTATATTAAACTTAAGCAGTATGACTGAGGTATATTGTTCTTTTCAGTACAACCTAAGCATGGATTACAATCACTGGGGAAAGTGGGCGCTGGGCGGCGTATGCCCCCTCCTGCTAATTTACCAAGTTTGAAGAGCGAAAACAGTGGAAACAACCCTAACATAAGTCTTGTTCCAAGTGGAGGTCAAGGATGGGGCAGCGCCACCAAAGAGAAAGGCAAACCAGAGGAGACCAATGGAAGTCAGCAGCAATCACCGCAATCGCAGCCAGCCTCTTCACTTTCACAAACTACACAGAAAGTGAGTATTTTGAGTTAGAATGAGGAATAGACTTGGAAATACATAATAGCAAATTTAAAATAAAATCTTCTAGTTATGTTTTTAAGTTAAAACTAAGTTTGTAAAAATTCTTTTAAATTATTTTGTGTTGTTATAGTTAAAAGAATTTAATTCAGGGTTTCTTAACCTTTTTGGCACAATGGACCACTTTATATTTTTTAAATATGTCACGGACCCCTCTGCATACCTGCCAACTTGTACGAATCATCCGTACAATGTACGGATTTTTACTATTTTGTACGGGTGTACGAACAGCTAAAAAAAATCGTACGGATTTCACGGTACTTTTCGTTTTTTCCCTAAAACCGTTTTTAAAAAAAAATTTTTTTTAATTTTTTTTTTATAAATATTTTTTTAAGTCACCAACGAAACCGAAACGATTTTCCAAAGCTGCCGCGTCCGTCAAAATATTTATTCACACTCCAAGATTGCGCATATGTTCAGCACTAAAGCGCGTTGGCGAGGATGCATTGTTTTCTTTTCTGTTGCCGACTAGATTTGGCAAACCAAACCACTGCTTCGATTTTTCGGGCTTTACAGATTAATAAAGAAGCAGAAAACCGAAAGTGCTTTAGTTTTTTAATTCTACCTTCTTTTGGACTGGACTCAAAACGTAAATAATAGTACTGGACTTGCGCGTAAATAATAGCACTAAACACGGCGCCGGGGATGCACTGTTTTCATTTGTGTTGCCAACGGGACCTGGCAAACCAAACAACTATTGCTTTGCCTCAGACTTAAGGGATTAACAAAGAATCTGAAAACCAAAAGTGCTTTAGATTTTGGTTCTTCCTTCTGTTTGGACCGTACAATAATGTTGCGCGTATATAATAAAAGTACTTAAGCGCAGCGCCGGAAATTCATTGTTTTCATCTGTGTTGCCGACGGGATTTGGCGAACCAAGCAACTGTTTCGTTGTCTCGAACTTTAGAGATAATAAAGTAGAAAACTGAAAGTGCTTTAGTTTTTTTTTATTCTTTCTTCTTTTGGACCGTACTCCAACGCTGCGCACTAAATCGCGACGCCGCCGTTTTCAATTGTTTTGGCGGCACTCACCGAACGACTGTTTCGTTTTCTCGGACTTTAGAGATTAAAGCACTTTCGGTTTTCAGCTTCTTTGTTAGTCTTAATTATTTATTTTAAAATATCCAAGTTAAACAATCCTGGTGTAAAATTCCAGAAAATATCAAGTTTTTTTGGAGTTTACTTCAAACCAAGCGGTTTACTTCTAATCATCAGAAATTCAAACAAAGAAACAAATTTTGCATTCTGCTCTATCTATGCATCTGATATTAAGATTTCTCATGGAGGATTTACTGATGTCGAAGTTCATATCAATTCTAAAAAGCACAGTGACAACATCAAATGTATTAATACGAATTCGAAAGCCTGCATAATTGATATTTGTGCGTGTGATTAAACACTTTGAATACCACCAACTCATTGTATGTTTCACTAGAGTTTTTGTGTCATAAAGCATGTTTTATTTAGGTGTAATGTAGACTAAATCTTAAACCTCATCAGAGATTTCATCGTAAAGTTTAAATTTGATTTATTTTTAAATCCAAGTTAGTTTTTTTATTTTATAATTTCCATTTTGTGCTAAAATGTAACAATTTGTTATATTTGAGAGCAATTGAATACTATGCAATTTTTTTAATTTTTTTTTTTTGCATTTGTTATAGAATTTCTATTATTTCTATATTACATTCATAAATATTGTCGCTATTTGACTTTCCATGAGTCATAGGAATGCAAATATTTGTTCCGTAAAAATTGTACTAATTTGAAAATGCCAATGTTGGCAGGTATGCCTCTGTGAAAAAAAAATTGCTTAAACATCATTTATTATAAAATATATTCTGTTTTATTATTTAATTATTTTAATATTTTTATTTCAATAGTATAAAAAATTTGAAGAAATTAAAATTTTTAATGTGAAAGCTGTTGCTGCTTTTCCTTGATTAACAGATTGAATTGAGGGATGGTTTTCGACAAAGCAACGCGCATATCATGTTCGACATTCAGTCGATTTCGATGTTTTGTTTTTATTGTGACAAGTGTGGAAAATCCCGCTTCGCAAAGATATATTGTAACAAACGGAATAATGGCTGCCATAGCTCGTTTTACAAGCAATGGGTAGGCTTCTCTTAAAGAAGACCAAAACTCTCCCAAGAGTTTTTGAATCGAAATCCATTTTTAACAAGGACTTTGTTTTCAAATCAATTAGCTCATCTTTGGCAAGGTTCATGTCATCGATACAGTCAATATCACAAAGAAAATGATTACGAATCCACAACTCATCTTTTATATTTATTCCATCCGAATTGAAATATTTTTCAAATGAGACTTGAAGTACTTCCAGGTGTTCACAGATTTCATTTTTCAAGTTATTCAATAACAAACTATCTTGCCGAGATCCATTTTCCAAAAGCACTTCGTCCAACATTTGAAAGTTTGCATAAATCCCATTTTGAATTCTAATTTTCCAAAGTGACATTTTCAATAAAAATTCCTGTAGTTTCTCAGTGGCATCCATAATTGTTGTATCAGGCCCTTGAATTAAAAGACATATATCGTTCATGTGGTTAAAATGTCTTCCAGGTAAGCCAATTTGCATATAAAATCTTTTTTCTTGAAATATTCGAAGAGCGAGTTATCTTTTTCTTCTAAAAAAAGTTATACTTCTGTCTTCAACATGAAAATTCGTTTCAAAACCTGCCCTCGTGACAGCCAGCGCACTTCCGTGTGGTACAGAAGTACCTCATGTTCTGCGTTCATTTCTTGACACAGTGTTTTAAAAAGACGATGATTAAGAGCTCTACTTCTAATAAAATTCACAGTTTTAATAAATATTGACAATACTTCTTTTAAGCTGGTTGGAAGAGTTTTTGTAGCCAGTGCATGTCTATATAAAAAACAATGTGTAACCATAACATTAGGAGCCTCTTTTTTTACCAAATGGGCAAAACCAGATTTATTGCCAAGCATCGCAGGTGCTCCATCCGTACAAAGTGAATGAAGTTTTTGTTTCCAGTCGAAGTCGTGTTTGGAAAAGAAAACATTTAAAATCGCTAAAACATCAACTGCCTTTGTAGTTTGCAAAAGAGGCTCACAAAATAAGAATTCTTCTTTGATAGTATCAGCAGACACGTAACGAACAAAAACAAGAAGTTGACTACAATTCGAGATGTCTGTAGTTTCATCCAGTTGCATACTAAAGGGAAATGGCGATGATTTCAATTCATCGATGATCTGTCTCAAGGTATTTCAAGAAATTTCAACTATTCTTGAATGTATCACATCCTTGGACAATGGAATAGCCTCAAGTTTTTTTCTCTGTTCCAGTCCACAAACTAATTCAACCATTTCCAGCGCACATGGCTTAATTAATGTCCAATAGTATGCGGTTTCTTACTTTTGGCAATACGATATGCAACTCTGAAAGATGCCTCAACCAAAGTTTTTGTGGAATACCAAATCCAAGTTTGGTTAATGTTCCAGATTTCGAAAACTGGGCTTTCTTCTTTGTAAAAAATTCTAGATCTTTAGATGCATTTTCAGGATGAAGAGATTTGAGATGCTCTATCAATTTTGCCGGTTTCATACTGGCGTTTGCCAAAGCTTTTCCACATAGAAAGCATTGTGGCTTTTCAACACCGTCCGATTCCTTCATGCAGCAGAATCCATACTTTACATAATTTTCATCATACTTCCTTTTTTTGGACATTTTGGGCTACAAAAAATATCAAATAATCAAATGAAACATTAAGAACAAACATTAAGACACAAAAAAACACTTGAAAAAGCGGCAAGGAATCTTGTATCGATGGAGGATATACCCTTATGTCTCGGCTTCAAACTCATTTGTGATCCACATTTTGGACATTTATACATCGATGAAATCATTCCCTCTTTCATACATTATTCTAACAACGCTTTCTTACCCATGACTAGTAAAACACTAAAATTGCCAACTGAATATTTATTTTTTGCATTCAAAACTTCAGCAAGAGCTAATTCCATAGTGAAATCAAGCATTTAGCAATAATATAAACTAAGAAAAAACCAAAAAAATATGCTACTCACAAACAGATGAAAGACAAAAATAAATGTACGTCTTACCTCCAGGGCAGATCCAACGGAAATAAAATCGTGAATCAAGTTTAAAATTATACCGCTATTTAAACAAATTATCGACTAATGAAAAGGCTAAAACAAAAGAGAAATAAATGAGCATACGCAAAAAAGCCTCAAATTCTCTTCTCCAGAGGAAACAGGGTTGCCATACGGAGCGTGCTAAGGATGAAGTAGGTCCGGGTTACCACTGCTGGCTAAATATTGATGCAAACATTTTAAAAATTAGGATCAGTCGGCGGAACCACATGAACCACAGGTTAAGAAATCCTGATTTAATTCAAGCTTTGGACAGCCACAATGAGTTCTTTTTTACTGTCGCTTCTAATTCATGTTTGGGCATTAACTGTTAAGGAATTATGTCCCTGAATTTTAACAAAAAATATCGCTTTAGCAGGGCTACCAGTGGTGATTAACCCCTTGCCGTACCATTTTGTTCTACGAAATCCGTGCCCAAGCGGTTGGGGGCGACACTCACTAAACAAGCAACGTATATCACCAGATAATCACAATAGAACTCTCATAACAGCAGGCTTCAGACGATCATTCAATACCGTGTTATAATGCCCGTTAATCTCTAACACAAAGAACTTGTCAGCTCGAGAAGCGACTCTCCATGGTCCTTTGTAGGGCTGCTCGAGGGGTCGTGCTATCGCGTCAGTTCTTACAAACACATGGGACGTTCGGTGGAGATCTCCGTGAATAAAGACACCTTGTTTAGAGTGATTTGAGAATGGGATAGGACTTGCCTCTCTCATCTCTGCACGTAACCTTCTCACAAACTCAGCCTTCGAGATGTCTCCCAGGGCTCCAGAAAAATATTTTCTTCCTGCGTACACAAATGCTATTGCAAAAATTTCCTGCGAGTCTGCGGGCTTTAAGTTATACTGCTGAAGAAAATTAAACGTTGCGTACTATTGAGAATTAAAAGTTGTTTAATTCAAAATCTTCTTGGCATTGATTTTGGAAGCACCGCTTTGCAGGATAAACATCGGTTTCCAATGGCACATTTCCAGTTGCAATATTAGGGTCATTGGTACTGGGTTGGCTTAAAGGTTGAGCTTTTTAAAACGATAGCAAACACTGGTGCTTGACCAGCATGCCTCCTTTCATAACTATTTTCATTTTTGTGCTCTCGATTTAAATGTTGGGAATAGTTTTGTTCTAACATTTCTTGCAAATACTGCATTTTATCTTCATTGTTTTGCTTGGATAGCTCCTTATCATTTTAAAGAAAAATGTAGCTTCTTTTAAATTACAATGGAGTATCCAAGAATTCTTTCAAATGAAAAAGAATGAAGGAAATAAACTCTCAGTGTAATTACATGTTTCAATAGGTTCAGATTCCAAAATAAAGAAATGAAACCCCCTTTCCCCCTTATGGCAACACTTCACCCTTCCCTGTCCAGCCTAACTGGAATTTCTCCTTCCTATATACAGAGTGGCCACAGAACCGAGAAAACCTGGAAATCAAGGAAATGTCAGGGAGCTTTCGGATTGTGGAAAAAATCAGAGAAATTTTGTATTGTTTAAGGCACGTTCATCCATATTTTGGCGCTATTTACATGGAGATTCGGAGTGGTTAAGCCATTAAAAGTTTAAAGATACGATTAAAAAAAAACAATTTTACCAGCAAAACTATTTTTTTAAAAATTGCATATTATATCTTTAGAATACATGCTCTATTTGATCAGGGTGTCTAGACATCTGGAAAACCTAAGAAAATTGGGGAAATTTGGAAAAAAGTTTGCCCTAAAATCAGGGATATTTTTTTAAATCTGTCAGGGAATTATCAGGGAACTTTTTTTCCTGAATTTTGTGGCCACCCTGCATATAGAAGTAATAGGTGATGAACTATTTGAAGAATAGCATCCCCCCCCCCCCCAACCTATCCCTTCCCGGCGTTACGGGAGTCAATGATCCCCCTTTCCTGCCCTGTCTAACTGGAAGTTCTCCATTAAAAAAAAAAACTGATTTTAATTTCCTGCAGGATCTGACGATTTCCTGCGTACGTCCATTTTATGCGACTCTGATGTCTCCTGACCCTGAGGAATTCCTAAAAAATTCACCAGGAAGTTGCAAAGTAGTTCTATACACCATTTCCACGGCAGTTGCCAGGATGTCGTCTTTTAGACTGCAACACATCCCCAAGAGGATGGTCGGGAGGATGTCGCACCACCTTTTTGTGCTGTGGCACTTGGCTGCCTTAAGCTGGTGGTGCATACCCTCTACAGCGCCATTACTCATTTGAATGATAAGCAGTGGTTCTGATCCGATGTACTCCTAAGAACTTAGTAAGAGAAGCAAAAAGGTTGCTTTCAAATATAGTTCCTCGGTTAGTAGTTACAATATCAGGTACACCAAAAGTGCAACGCCCCAATAAATCAGTGCTCCTGTCGTTTCCTTCACCTAACTCCAGATTTTCACATGTCCATATTGACATAGTGGGACCCTTGCCTCCATCCGAGAGACTGTCGTTACATTTTGACTTGTGTGGATAGGTAAAGCAGATGGCCTGAAGCCATTCCAATAAAGGATCAGACAGCCGAGACGGTAGCACAGGCTTTTTACACTAATTGGATTGCTCGTAACTCAAGACCAGAATCGGCGGCGATCAAAGCTCGCATCTCCTCATCAGAATCCTGCGCAATGGCCATTTCGTCATAGTCTAAAGCTCCTGGGACCTGAATTGCAGAAATACAAGAAAATGCGTCGGCAACTGGATTCTTGTCGCCAGAAATGTGATGGAAATCCTTCGTAAACTGACTTATTAATTCGAGATGTCTCTGTTGTCTTTGAGAACATCTGTTTTTTGCTGAATTGCATATATATTAAAGGCTTATGATCAGTTAGAACTTTAAATTTGCATCCTTCTACCATATGTCTAAAATGACGAATCACAGAATATATCGCTAACAATTCTCAATCGTAAGTGCTATATTTGCACTCGGCTGGTGTCAATTTACGCGAAAAAAATCCTAAAGGTTCCGAATTGTCACCGACGAATTGATGCAATGCTGCACTAATTGTAATTTTAGAAGCATCAGTAACAAGAGTCAACTTTGCATTCGGAAGAGGATGCATTAAAAGTGTAGCATTAGTTAGCATTTAAGGAGTGTAAAGAAATGCTTTCTCATCAGCCTCGTTCCAAACAATTGGGGTCTTGTCTTTTTTGGCTTTGCCTTTTGTAAGCTCATACAAACACTCTTGAACACCAGCAGTGTTTTTAAGGAACCCGTGATAAAAATTTAGCATTGCCAAAAAACGATGAAGTTCATCAACTGTTTTAGGTAGATTGTACTCTTTGAATGCCTGAATTTTGGCTGGAAGAGGAAAAATTCCTTCACCAGAGACGTGAAAACCCAGAAATTCAATTTCACTTTTACCAAACTTGCATTTCTCCAAGTTTATTACTATACCATGCTCACTTAACCTTTCAAAGACTCTGTTAAGGTCAGACTCGTGAGCTTTGGGATCACTTGAGGCAATAAGAATATCATCAAGGTAAACATAACAACACTCGAGACCACATAAGACTTCATCCATAAACCTTTGAAAAGTTTGCCCAGAGTTACGTAATCCGAAGCACATTTTTACGTATTCAAAAAGTCCCACCTTGGAAATGACCCTCGGTTTTTGGAATGTCTTTAGGCTCTAAGGAAATCTGATGATAGGCCTTTACGAGGTCTACTTTGAAAAAATATTTTTCCCTGCAAGTCCATGTGAAAAATCTTGAATGTGAGGAAGAGGATATCTATTCGAGATAGTTTGAAGATTTAACCTCCGAAAATCACCTACAATTCGCCAAGTATTATTGTTCTTTGGTACAAGATGTATTGGGCTTGCATAAGGACTACTAGAAGGTCGAATTATCCCTTTTTGTAGTAGTTCTTCAAATTCTTTTTTGATGAAAGTAAGTTTTTCTGGCGATAAGCGCCTAGCTTTAGAATATACAGACGGACCTTTTGTCTCAGTACAATGAGTGACAGAACGAGTCATTCTCTCATTACTTAAATTCAGGTTAACAAGTTGGGGATATTTGGCCAGAATTTTATAGTACGGGGAAGCCTCTGAAATGAGAGTTAATCCTAACGTGGGACCAGGACAAATTGTGGCTTTGGCGTTAAGTGTTAGGGTAAAGAGTTTATTTCCTTTTGTACCCAGTAGTTTTATGGTTTTGAGCCTTTTCTGTAAAGAAGGTTTTTCTTTTTGTCCTGCTCATGCACAGCACTTGGTTTTCTTTTCCTCCCGTTTCGTCGTATTACGTCATCGCCGACGTAAAGTGTCGTATGCCCGACGATGACGTATGCGACCAATCGCGGAGGTATACCTCTCATGTTCATGGATATACTCCTGCAGCATGCGTAGTCGCGACCGCATCTCACTGGAGTGTATCCGTGAGCAGGAGAGGTAGGTATATAAGTGTTGGTATTTTTACTTTTTGCGTCTTCTATCCATCACACTGGTATGTTGTGAGGATTTTCATGGCAGGCCTTAGTAGTGCCGATAATCTTTTTCTGCAAGTTAGCAGTGGCTGCCATTTTTGTTTTCAACATATTTTCTTAGTACTTGCAAGACTTTTTATATTATTAAATCTTTTTATTCTGTCAAACGCCTCTGTCAATTATTAGATCATAAACTTCCTCTCATTAAGCTTAATTAAGCCATCAACAAGCTGTCTATTTTTAATGTCTACCACAAGACCAAAATGCACCAAAAAATCTGCGCCCAAAATCGGATGCGAAACATTAGCTATCCAAAATACCCATGTAAATACTTGACGCAACCCGATATCCAAGTTATACTTCTTAGTACCATAAGTGTGAATTTTACTGTCATTAGCCGCTTAAAGAAAAAGTTCCGAAGGTGTGCTTTCTTTCACAAGTCTTTCGTGAATGCAGCTTATTGCAGCACCACAATCGTCCAAAAAACAAAAGCCGGAATTTTTGTCCATAACAAACAGGCGACTGGAAAGTAAGCTGCAATCTGCCATCGCTAAAACAGGCGCGCTTATTGTTTTCCGTAAACTCGCATGGTTTAATGCAATCACGGGCTTTATTTCCGAAACTTTTGTGGTACCAGCATAAAACATTGCCTGACCCCTCTCTACTACGAGTGGATGCTCTATTTCTATTGCGACTTCGAAAGCGCTGTTTAGAGCCATTTAACAAACTTTCATATCAGCGTGAAGTGCTGCTACATCATCCCGTAGAATTTGAATTTCTGTCTTTTCCCGTCCTGACGATACACTAGAAACCGCAACTGTGCAACCTGATACTTCATTGACCTTGTCGGCTATTTTTGATAGCCCATCTAAAGTTTCACTGCTAACAGATAAAATCTGTTGCATAGAAACAGGGAGGCGTTGAAGCTACAAAGATTTCAAGACTTCGTCAGTAATTTTCCCATCGGCCAAATTCCGCATCTCGAGAAGTAGCTGAGAAGGCTTTTTATCGTCAAGTGTTAAATCTTGCAAAAGTTGCTTGAGGCGAAAAGAATCATATTGCACAAAATTGCTTAAAATTTGCGATTTTAAAGTTATGTACATGTTTTCAATGGGGGGTATGCAAACTTAATCAATTGCACAAGAAAGTACACTTGCATTCAAGGCTGTAACAACAGAATAAATTTTGTGGCATCTGCTGTGATACCAGAAATGTGAAACTGTGACTTGAGTTGGCCAAACCATGATTCTGGGTTATTTTCCCAAAATGGGGTGGACGAAATGCTACTCTAGCCACCTCCATTGAGACAGTTAAAGACCTGATCACCCTCGTATGACATTTGTATACGAAAGTACAAGAAAATTCTTAAAAAAATAATGTACGAAAATGGCCACCGAGCAAGATCTAATTCATCACTCACCAAGTTGTGAAGTTCTTTATTCATTTTTCGGAGATGGTGTATTAACTAGCAACATCCTTATTCGAAACGATCGAATTGCCACAATCTTCAAAAATATACCATTCAGGCCACTTTACTTTCACACTGGTGCTCTTGCACTTCATAATTACAATCCGTGAAAATTTACAGTCCAGCCGGTATTTGCAATAGAGTTACTCATGACAGTTCAGAGTCCCCTAAAAATCGCCACTTTAGCGATGTTGTGATCATTGGTTTAATAATTAGACTCCATTTTAGTTTTATATAAATTTATTATACTTTAATTTACTAAATAAACTCCAACGATACAACATGCTAAGAAAATATTCATGGAACAACGTTATAAAATAACATACCTGCTAACTTGTACGAATTATCCGTACAATGTACGGATTTTTACTATTTTGTACGAGTGTACGAACAGCTAGAAAAATCGTACGGATTTCACGGTACTTTTCGTTTTTTCCCCCCTAAAACCGTTTTTTTTTTTAAAAAAAATTTTTTTAATATTTTTTCAAGTCACCAACGAAACTGAAACGATTTTCCAAAGCTGCCGCGTCAGTCAAAATATTTATTCACACTCCAAGATTGCGCATATGTTCAGCACTAAAGCGCGTTGGCGAGGATGCACTGTTTTCTTTTCTGTTGCCGACTTGATTTGGCAAACCAAACCACTGCTTCGATTTTTTGGGCTTTACAGGTTAATAAAGAAGCAGAAAATCGAAAGTGCTTTAGTTTTTTAATTCTACCATCTTTTGGACTAGACTCCAAAAAGTAAATAATAGTACTGGACTTGCGCTTAAATAATAGCACTAAACCACGGCGCCGGGGATTCACTGTTTTCATTTGTGTTGCCGACGGGACCTGGCGAACCAAACAACTATTGCAATGCCAAAAGACTCAAAAGATTAACAAAGAATCTGAAAACCAAAAATGCTTTGGATTTTGGTGCTTCCTTCTGTTTGGACCGCACAATAATGTTGCACGTATATAATAAAAGCACTCGAGCTCAGCGCCGGAAATTCATTGTTTTCATCTGTGTTGCCGACGGGATTTGGCGAACCAAGCAACTGTTTCGTTGTCTCGAACTTAACAGATTAATAAAGTAGAAAACTGAAAGTGCTTTAGTTTTTTTTATTCTTTCTTGTTTTGGACCGTACTCCAACGCTGCGCACTAAATCGCGCCGCCGCCGTTTTCAATTATTTTGGCGGCACTCACACCGAACGACTGTTTCGTTTTCTCGGACTTTAGAGATTAAAGCACTTTCGGTTTTCAGCTTCTTTGTTAGTCTTAATTACTTATTTTAAAATATCCAAGTTAAACAATCCTGGTGTAAGACTCCAGAAAATATCAACTTTTTTTGGAGTTTACTTCAAACCAAGCAGTTTACTTCTAATCATCCGAAATTCAAACAAATTTTACATTCTGCTCTATCTATGCATCTGATATTAAGATTTCTCATGGAGGATCTACTGATATCGAAGTTCATATCAATTCTAAAAAGCACAGTGACAACATCGAATGTAATAATA
The DNA here is from genome assembly GCA_963978545.1 of Linyphia triangularis. Taxonomy (NCBI): domain Eukaryota; kingdom Metazoa; phylum Arthropoda; class Arachnida; order Araneae; family Linyphiidae; genus Linyphia; species Linyphia triangularis. Next base: position 71,926,167 of record OZ021725.1, on the reverse strand, counting down.
ATTCGAAAGCCTGCATAATTGATATTTGTGCTTGTGATTAAACACTTTGAATACCACCAACTCATTGTATGTTTCACTAAAGTTTTTGTGTCATAAAGCATGTTTTATTTAGGTGTAATGTAGACTAAATCATAAAGCTCATCAAAGATTTCATCGTAAAGTTTAAATTTGATTTATTTTTAAATCCAAGTTAGTTTTTTATTTTATAATTTCCATTTTGAGCTAAAATGTAACAATTTGTTATATTTGAGAGCAATTTAATATTATGCATTTTTTTTTTTTTTTTTTTGCATTTGTAATAGAATTACTATTATTTCTATATTACATTCATAAATATTGTCGCTATTTAACTTTCCATGAGTCATAATAATGCAAATATTTGTTCCTTAAAAATTGTACTAATTTGAAAATGCCAATGTTGGCAGGTATGAAATAAAACTGCTCGCAAAGGAAAGTTATTTTGCTATTGCTACGCAATGCACGAGACCTCGTCAGTTCATCTAACGCCGATGGAGTTGAAATGTCATACCAACAGCTCGCTCCGCCACAGCTTCGTTATACATCTTCCACTACTCAAGGCACCTCAATATACACTATTATATTCTCAAATATCAAATTATTCTGCCGTTATTTACTTTGGCTAACAAGAGTGAACGTTTGAAGAAAATGCCATCTGTGGGCAGTTCAATTTTATCTGTTCTATTATGATTGAAAACTTTTATGTGCATCAAAATACTAACTGAAATGTACATTAACGACGCATATACTTTGTCGCCAAGGTAATTTAGTATTCAAGTTTTAAAAAAGATCTTGTAATTTTACCGTTACATTCCGAATCAATTAGATATATCAAAAATGGAAGGAGAGTAGTGTATTTTTGCATCCGCTCATCACTAATGGTAAACAAATCTTTAAAAAGAAAGTTAACTGTTGTGTATGTAACAAGACACTTGTAAAAATCGTGCTTTTGTTTCGCTGACTTAAAGGAGAAAGTGAAAGAAATCCACACTAAAAATCAGACACGGCACAGTTCCTAACAGGTGTGTTCTTTAGGCCAAAATTTAAATAATTCCCGAAATCGATGCAATAAAATTTCATCTGTGTGTGTCATGTGCTTGCTTACAAGTCTAAATGACCATGGAACCTGAATGTGTTCAGACTTAAAAACCTCCAGTGTTTCCCGTTGCTTCCTGTAATGTTTATATCCACCATCGCCATTATTTGTTGATGTGTGATTGCAATTTTTAGTGTGTTGTTGTTATTGCAGTGATTTAGGTCGATAGTGCTATCAGCGAGATTTGTGCAATTTTTGTCAAGCGTTTTACTTTTGCATTAGACTCTATTGCCAAGATTTGCACTTGTATGGCTGGCGCTATCGCTGATATTAACTTTATGATGGTCTATTTTGCTGAGCGTTACGCTGATGTAATAACTGCTAATACGGAGATTTGCTTCGCTATGAAAGGCACTATCGCCAATATTTCAAGGCCCGAAAAATCTTAAAACTTTTACATGCCCTATCAGGCATATTAGTCTAGAAAATACATTCCCAAATAAAAATTTTATATTCCCGAACATTTAATTCATAATCATGTATTTGCCAGTAAAAAAGAATTATCGTTAACAACATATATACGCTGACATTGATCTATACTTACACTAAAATGAAATAAGTAAAGAAACTATATTAAAAATATTTTCACATTACACAACTAGATTATTGACTTTGTTGTGATCTATATCAGAAAATTTTGAACTAGTAATGATCTGAACTACATACCCTTCCACATGCCTTGTTCATGTAGTTGCAAATAAACAGTTTTCAATTGTTGATGATGTATCAGAGTTTGTTGGCTAAACTTCATCCTCATCAATGCTTATTCGCATTATATTATTTATCTTTGACTGAAAGTCATGAACACGTCGAAATTACATGCACGCAAGTGAAAATACAAAATATTTATATTTTGGGAGGTATTAAAAAAAAAAAAATCATGCCCGATCTGAATTTTTACATGTTCTGGGAATGTTGTGCATTATAATTTTGGAGCCCTGTAATATTTACGTTAGAGTGTCATTTTTGTCGAAGGGTTATGCTGATTTAACAGCTGCTATTGCGCCAAGATTTGCTGGAGTGGTAGTTGTGTTTGCCAAAGGCTATGCTGATTTAACAGTAGCTATTGCCAAGATTTATGCCTCTGTTTTGATGTTCCACCATTTCCCAGTTTTAAGTTGACGTTATGAGTACTTCCATTGATGTAATAGACTTTATGTCCGATTTGTGCCGATTTTCTCATTTAGATCAATTGATGCAGAATGACTTGTATTTTGATGTTGGGGTAGATAAATTTATAAACATTGACTTGAATTTGAATGTTGAAACAAAATTTTTAAGTACTTTGAATGTCATTTAAATAACTGGAAAACTGGATTTATTAAATTCACCTGTTATTGTCAATATTATGCAATTTATTAAATATGCAACTCTTTTTTTTTTTTTTTTAAATTTTTTTTTTTTATATATTTTCTAAAAAGTTGCGAGACTGGATAAATGTTTTTGAAATTTTTACTGTTGTATTCGCGTGAAGTTCAGCTTTTTTGCCTAAGTCAGCTTTTTTGCCATGTCCAGGGTCCTGGAAAGTCCTTAATTTTTTTTTTTATGAAATTTGGTCCTTGAAAATCCTGGAATTTTTAAGTGACCACCGATAATCTCAGTTTTGTATTCTTATGTTTTTTAGTTCTCACAGAGTGGCCACAGAACCTGGAAATCAGGAAAATGTCAGGGAGCTTTCTGATTCTGGGAAATGTTGGGGAATTTTTAAAATTTCATGAAAATCGGGGAAATTTTGTATTGTTTAAGGCACGTTCATTCATATTTTGGTGCTATTTACCCAGAGATTTGAATAATTTAAACTTTTCATCACCAGTAAAACTATTTTAAAATAATTTGCATATTATCTCTTTAGCATACATGTTTTATTTGATTAGGGTATCTAGACATCTGAAAAACCAAAGAAAATTGGGGAAATTTGAAAAAAAGATTACCTTAAAATCAGGGACTTTTTAAGAAATCTGTCTGGGAAATCGGGGAATTATCGGGGAAGTTTTGTGACCACCCTATTTCAGATTATGTTACAATGCAATTTTTTTTTTTGTATTTACTCGATTTGAGCATGAGCCCCATATAAACAATTTTTAATTTTTGTTTTTTTTAATGTACATCCATCATTGGAAAAACTGTTTGAAAAGTCTAATTTTTTTCTCCTTTTAAATGTACCAACCAAGTATTAAAAAAAGCTTTTTATTTAAAATTAATCGTTTATCTAGAATACTTGTTTTCTTTTTCAGACAAGTACAACAAACACAGTTTCCACTTCTGGGGCAAACAAAACCTGGAGCAGTGTCACACAAAGCCAAGAGGATGGTGGTCAAGAACGGAACTTCTTGGGCCAGCAGTCGCCATTTTTTCCTCAGGAATTCCCCAAGTTAGCTGGTGGAGATGTACCAACAGAAGGCAACCAGAAGTCAAGTGTAGATTCCCAGTATGGACCAGGACCAAGTCTAAGACCACAAAGTACGATTATGACTTATTAATAAAAAATTTAACTTTATTAATTTTCATATAATCATGTAAATGTGGTGACTAGGCTATGTATGCATATTTTAAATTAACAAAATGGTTAAATTTTTGCCGATTCCTCTCTTTCATGACATGGCGATATTTCAAAAAATGTTCATTTCCTCTACTTTAGTTATCCAATGTCAATTAAAATTGTCTATAAACGTGCTGTTAAATAAATACATGAAAGTTATAATTCTACATTGTTATTGTAATCAACAAAATTATCTCATAAATATAATTTTCCAGCGGAAGGCAGCTGGGGCAGAGGCACACTTCAGCAGCCGGCTGGTTCGGCCGGAGGCCCACCACAGAACAGTGGCAGTGGCGTGAACGGCCCACAGCCCCCTACCGACCCCCAGCACCCAAGACAGTATTCTTCTGCCCCCCGGCCAACTTCCACTGAGGCACCCATGGGCCCTGCCTCTGCACTACACCCACCTCCACAATTCAGAGGGATGATGCCTTCTTTTGTAAGTACTTTTTTTTTGTACTTGGTACAGATGTAATTTATCTAAATTTTTTTGGTACTCTTAATTTGGCTGTTTATTTTTTGTATTTACGAGCGTTCTGGTAATTTCCTTCATAGCCCACATAAAACATGTTTCGTTTTCCTTTGAGAACAGCGTAACTTAGTTTTTTTTATTGCTCTTAAGTTTTTTCAGCAGTGAAATGTCTTGCTTCAGGGTAATCATGATTTAGAATATTTTTGCTCTGTATTTCCAATTAAAAAAAAAAATCTCTTTAGATGTACGGAAGAAATTCCTTCCCTTCTGGATATCCGTCGAATTTTCCGAATGTTCCTCCTCCACCTCAACAGAATGCTCGCCCATCATACCCATATTCTGAAAACAGGTATGGATTTTTTATTTGATTATAGTATGAAATTTAAAGATTTTTGATTATACAAATGTAAATGGCAGTTGTATTGTTGTATTTACTCACAATTTCAATGTCCCTTGTAATTTTTATTAAAAAATTTTCAGACGGCCACAACCAGTGCGTCCTCTTGCCGAAGAGGAGGCCTACCAACGTCCTGCAGCTATTATCACAGAAAAAGCTTTGAAGGGATTCGATGAAATCTTGCAGAATGATACTCAGGACACATGGGCTACTTCGCATGGGGAGATAGATTACAAGTAAGAATTTATGGCCATTTAGTTAGTGTAATTATATATTAGGATTATAAATGCTCTGACCACCATTTATCTTCATTACTCACATTTCTGATGAATCTAAGAGTATTGTAAAATCATTTCTTAAATTCATTACTTGGCAAGAATGTCATTTTCAAAATTATGATGCCTGGTTTCGGATTCAGGTTTACAGTAGCTGTTTTTTTCTTTGTTATATTTGCAGGGATGGGAATTCTGCGGCAATTGCGCCAGCTTGCGCCAAAAGTGGTATCCTGCGCCAACCTGCTACAAAACCACATTTAAGCACAATTCTGCGCCAATTTTGCTTTAAATCTTTGAAACGCGCACGCTAAAGCGCCAAACCATCTCGCGCATGTCAAATCTATGTGGAGACGAAATTACGGCAACCTCAAGGGCCGTTTTCGCACGAATTTGCAAAACATTCGATTTTTCCCCTAACAATGCAATATGTGGAAAATCACGTGCAATCTCTGAAATCGGCATTTACGCATGCGCATTCATGTTCAAACGCGTCTTGCACCGGGACAAATTGAAATCGCCGAGTGCTGATATCACGTGCGTCATTGCTAGATGGAATAAGGGGCAGAATCAAAATTTCCGATTTCTAATTAGGACGGATGACCATTTCGTACGTACCTTGATTAAGTGTGTTTCGCCGGATTTTTATCACATCCTCTTGCTCTTATTAAAGAAGAAAGGAATTGGAAAGTTAAGGGTGTATAACCATCAAATGTTTTTACTAAGTATTTAAAAAGAATATTTCCGCTCGGACACGCGTAATGACGATGCCTTCTATTAAATTTCGGGTTGCTTTTTGTAATTTTTACTTGTTGGCTGTTGGTAATTAACTTTTAAACGTCCGTTTTACATTTGAAATAAAGTATCACTGAAATGTAATCAAAATTCCGGAATGTTTCCGATTTAAAAAAAATAAATATAATAATACTTTTTTTATAAGTTTATAGAACGGCATGTAGGGTTAAATCACCATTTTCACGCAGAATTTGACCTGATTAGGAAAATAAAAAAAAGTTCAAAAAATTTTAGAACATACACAAAAATTTAGAAACATTCTTATTTTAATTTTACTGTATTGCTATTTTTGCTGTAAGAATTGCTATTTTTATACAAATGAGTCTTATAATAATAAAACAAAGAGCGTGTGGATCTGTAGAAAGCTACTTAAAATAGGTGTAGAACTTAACATACAATTTTTTACATAAGTAGTTTTGGCCTTCTGATTGTACCTTTGATAAATGGAAGTGTTAAAATTTTAATTAGTTCAATTTTAATTATTTTTTTTACCAACCGACTTCAAATAGAGGTACAGCTCTGAAATTTTCAACATAAGTAGTTTTGGTCTTTTTTTAGTTGGACTTTTTAAAAACGGAATATTAAAATTTAATTAGTTTTTTAACTATTTTTTTAATTATTTAAAAAAAATTACAAAACCACTTCTAATAAGGCTACAGCTCAGAAATTTTCAGCATAAGTAGTTTTAACCTTCAGATTGTACATTTGACTAACAGAATGTCAAAATTTTAATTTTTTTTTTTTTTTACGAAGCGACTTAAAATATAGGTACACCTCTGAAATTTTCAACCTATGTAGGTTTGGACTTCTAATTAGACTTTTGAAACACAGAATTTAAAATTTTAATTTGTTTTTAATTAATATTTTTACAAAGCGACTTCTAATAGATCTAGAGCTCTAAAATTTTCAACATAAGTAGTTTTTGCCTTCTAATTTTGCTTTTCATAAACATTTGTAAAAATAATTCAGAGGGGTGATTGGGGTTGTGTTATTGTATCTACGAGCCTAATTTTTCGGTTCTCGATGGGGAGGGGCTGTAATGAACCTTCTAGAGAGTGAAGCAAGCCGGTCCTTGCATAGCAATAAATTTTCAGCGAGCTTGTGCTTGCGTAGCAATTAAACTTTTCAGAGATCTAAGCGAGCTGTGTTTGTGTTACAATGAAACTTTTAGTGTGCAAAGAGAGCTTGGTTTTGCATAGCAAACCCGTTCGTGAAGTGTCAAATGCTAATAAGTATAAATGTTTTTTTTTTTTTTTTAAATTTACAAATTGTATTTTTTGTTGTAATTTTATGTATATCTTATAATTTTATATTTATTAATATGTGTTTTATGTAGAAAAATTAAATCAGATACAATTTATTATATTTCTGGTACTAATATCTTCGAATTTTGCTGATACATTTTGTCTTATTCTGCTCCAAATGTTAAATTTTGCTGCTCCAAAATTGCTCCAAACTGGGCTTTTGCACTTCCCACCCTTGTATTTGTCATTAATAGTCAATCGGAAGAAGGCTATCATTGTGAATGCTTGTAAATAGCTACTCAACATTAAAAATTATGAAATTTTCATGCAATAATAAAAACAAAAATATATAATATTGGAAATGTTTCACATAATTAATTTTTTTCCCACAAAATTGAATTCTTTTTCACAAAAATAAGACCCTGTAAAAAACCCTGAATAGAACCTTGATAGTTTTATGACAATTATTAGATATTGTGTTATGAAGGTACTTAAATTATAAATGTTTTGATGACGACTACCTGTTGGCAAGTCTTTCTTTCAATTGACAATGGAGACCAAAGCTTGATGATTATGCATTGTTATGTAACATACACTTATTGAGGTCCCATGGTTATTGTTCATATCTTGCAATTACATTTCTTGTATCATTAATGAACTGGTTGTGTTTGGTAGAATGATTAACTTGCAAATAATCTTAAATTCTGTGTTAATGCTTGTTAAGATTTTTTAAGCATAATTGGTGGTTTTTTAATAAAATAACAATTTAGTTGGTCTTATTTATACATCTCAAATTATTCTTGCTATTTAGTATTCATTTTTAACAATCTTTTATTTTAAGCGCAAAAATTGTATTCAGTGATGACGAAGAATCTTCTGCCAATCAAAAAAAAGACAAAAGGTATAAATATCTTCCAAGAATTTTTTTTCTTAATAGGATTTTTATATTTAAATAAACTTTCAATCTGGATTTTTTTTCTTCGATTTGTAGAGATGTTGAAGATAAGTCGTCAAAGAGTCATAGTAGTAATGTAAAGAATGACAAAGAAAGAGACCGAAAGCCAGATCGTGAGCGAAGCGGATCAGAACGTGAGCGTGAAAATAGGCCTCCTCGCGAATCTGAATGGTCACGAGATAGGACTGACAAAAAAAGTGAACATGATGCAGACTGGAATTTTGAAAGAAGTGAAGGCTTTGAACGAGAAAGAGTAAGTAACCTAAGAAAGTTCATTAGGTCTGTCTAGCTCACAATTTCTAATTTTCTGAGCTATGACTTAAATTGCTTAAGCCACTAGTCATGAATTGCTGTTTTCCATAATGTCTTTAATCCAGGAATCTCAGTGGGGTTGCTACATACCATATAACTCAATGTAAAAATATAGAAAATCATGCTAATTCGGCAGGGGTTAACAGGATTGTCTTAAAAAAATTCATTTCTTATAACTGAAGTGCAGGTCAAAAACCTGTAATTTTTATACTGAATCAGTAAACTTTATTATGTGATTAAAGTTTTATTAACTTTCAAGTTATTCAGCATTACTCGGTTGATCTATAATTTCTAAATTTATTTACTGACTTATCAATTTAATGCAATTCGAACAACTCTTGCTTTATTTTCTTCTGCCAATGAGCTTGAATGTATTTGTGAATGGGTTTGTAAAAGTGCCCGTCTCAATTAGGACGAGAGGTGGAAAACTTGGAACCAACCTTCTTCTCAGGGTAGGTCTGCCTCCATGGGTGGCATGGACGTGCCAAGACAGTGGCAAGCTCAGCAGCCTCCACAAAGACCCTTTGACTACAGGGGTCCTCCGCCTGCGCAGCCCCCGGGCTCTGGCTATGCAGCACCTCATGGGAGGATGCCAGCAGGTCCTCTCATGCAAGTAAGGACCACCGTCCTTCACTATGCTTGAAGTTAATCTATTAAGAATATATATGATTGTGGATTTTTTTTTACCATATATTTTGCATGTTTTTTACAAAACCAGCATGTTTTTTCTTGCAAGTAAAGACCACCATCTTCTATTATGCTTGAAGTTAATTCAGAATACCTATGGCAGGGTTTTTTCAATGAAAATTCTGCATGCATTTAACAAAGTACCAATTGATGACTTAAATAGAAAATTTTAGTGATAAAAGTAATAACCAAGTGGCTTCAGAACCTGGAAATCGGGGAACTTTCCGATTCTGGAAAAAAATCAGGGAAGTGTCGGTGAACATTTTAAAATTTAATGAAAATCAGGGAAATTTTTAGGAATGGCCACAGAACCTGGAAATGTCGGGGAGCTTTCTGATTCTGGAAGAAATCAGGGAAATGTCGGGGAATTTTTTAGAATTTCATGAAAATCAGGGAAATTTTGTATTGTGTAAGGTACTTTCATCCATATTTTGGCGCTATTTACATGGAGATTTGTAGTAGTAAGCCAATAGAAGTTTAATGTTACGGAATAATTTAAACTTTTCATTACCAGCAAAACTATTTTTTAAATAAATGCATATTATCTCTTTAGCATACAAAAAAAGTTTGCCCTAAAATCAAGGAATTTTTTAGAAATCTGTCAGGGAATTACCAGGGAACTTTTTTCCAGAATTTTGTGGCCACCCTGAGGAATGTTTTCACGTTCATCTGTGTTTTGGCCCCATTTACCCGGATATTTGTAATGGTAATTGTTCAAAGTGTAATGTTGCTGAATAATTTAAATTTTTCTTTACCGCCTAAATTATTTTTTTTTAAAAATGGCATTTTCTCTCTTTACCATATATATTCTATTTAATCAGGGTGTCTAAACATCTGGAAAACCTTGAAAAAATTAGGGGGATTTGAAAAAAAAATTGCTTTGAAATCGGGGAATTTTGTAGATTTCTGTCAAGAAAATCGGGGAATTATCAGGGAACTTTTTTCCTGAATTTTGTGGCCACACTAAATAAAAAAAAATCAGAAATTTCTCGGAAGTTTTTAAAACTGTTATTAGAAGGTGGATAATTTTTCCATATTTAACAAAAATCCAACAAATAGGATTTGTGTTGTCAATGAATATTGTCTGAACCTTTTTGTAAATTGATATTTCAATTTTTGCAGTATTAACTGAATTGTTATGACAGTGTGGATGTATCTAGAATATCCAATATTTTGCTGTTAGATAGGGACGAAAGCTAACTTTACCAAAGTCAAAACCCACATATTTATAAAGTTGATTGACCACTATCCATGTCTCCTATTGCACCACCTTTCCTATCATTAAACAAGTGTTTTGAATTATTTTCAATGTTATTTTTGATTAAACATAAAAAAAAAAAAAAAATAGAAATAGAATGAAAAAAAAATTACTAAATGCATCTAAATTACTACAAATAATTAAATTAATTAAAATTACTATATATGTCTTTAGTTCTTAAAAGTAATTTAATCTTATTATCATGTGCAATCTAATGGCAATTTTTAAATTGCTTTGTTTTAAAGTTGCAAAAACTTTAAAAAACAATAACTTGGTATTGAAAATGCTATATCTAACGAAATGGCTGTCTAGGCAGCTGCTTATTAAAATTTCATATTTTGTTATTTCTTGACACTTCCAATTTTCATATGGTAACCTTGCGTATTTAAAGACTATTCTTCACCCACCAAAACGGTGGGTCATATCTCACAGTTAGGAATTGCTGCCTTAAAGACTTAAATGTCCTGTTCCTTTCTCTCAGCATGGAAACTACCCCCCTCCACGACCTGCCCGCCCCGGTCCCCGCTCGTCTTCAGCTGCAGATGATGACGAAATGTGGCGTCAGCGTCGAAAGCAGCACACTGAGGAGATGACAATGACTGTGGAGCGTGCTCGTCAAAGGAGAGCTGAAGAAGAGAAACATTATGAGCAGAGTAAGCAGTCTGCCCAGGAGAAAGCAAAAACTTTTGAGAAGGGCGATAAGGTAAGTTCCTGATTGTTGTTTCAGTATGTTGACAGCTTATATCTGAATACATTTTGTTTGATTTATATATATATATATATATATATATATATATATATATATATATATATATATATATATTGACCACTTTAGACCTCGGACCTAATGCAATATTTTTATCATGACATCTGTCTGGAATTAAGCTAAGTAAAATATTAATTAGCAAAAATGTTAAACTCAAAGAAATTAAGAAAAATAGTAAAATTTCTGATTACTTATAGTTTGTTCAAGTTGCAGCATTTATCAAAACGTAACTGGCAAGATGCTATTGAAACCATTTTACTAAAATTTCAGAAGATGAAAGTTCATTCATATGGATGACAATACCAGAATAGTAAATGAGAATGTTTTATTTTGCATTTTCTATTGTTGCAAGAATTTTGTATTGTTATTCTACTGGTTTTTTTTAGTAATCGCTTTTTTTTTTTAAATTTTTTTTTTTTTTTTTTTTTTATGTTTATTATGGCAATTGGATGTTTTCAATACTAAAGAGGACTAAATGGCAATTTTCTCTAGTTTGTGATGCCATGGTGATTTCTGAGGCTGTGCATGACTAACATCAGAGTGGCCACAGAACCTGGAAATCAGGGAAATGTCAGGAAGCCTTCTGATTCTGGATGAAATCGGGAAAATGTTGAGGAACTTTTTAAAATTTTGCGAAATTTAGGGACATTTTCTTTCTTCTGAAGGTTTGCTTTCATGTCCATCTGTATTTTGGCGCCATTTGAATTGTGACGGTAATCTTTAGAAGTTTAATATCAAAGAATAATTTAAACTTTTCATTACCACCAAAACTATTTTTAAAAAATTGGCCTATTTTCTCTTTAACATACATGTTTTATTTAATCACACAACTGGAAAAGCTGGAAAATTTGAAAAAAAAATTGATGTAAAATCAGGGAATTTTTTAGGTATCTATCAGGGAACTTTTTTTCCTAAATTTTGTGGTCACCCTGTGACATATGGATTTAATAAAACTATAAATTGTAAAAAATTCATCAGAAAAGTTGTAATCTATCTTGAAAGTTGGGTTTTAAAGGAAAATTTTGTAGCATTTTTTTATCACCCTAAAACTTCATTTTATTCATTTATTATAGTCATAAACTTAAATTTATCTTTATATGCCAGGAAAAAGATTTGGAGCATGAAGATGCTGACAGGTCGAGGCACAGCAGCGAGAGTCGTGAGGAGAAACCTCCCAGTAGAGATGGTCGGGAGAGAGACCGTGATAGAGACCGTTCTCAGCCTAATTATCAAGTATGCAGTTTTAGCTGTTTGGCTGTATTTTCCACTAGCAAGTCGTAGTGTACTGAGAAGGAATCTGGCTTGGAGTTGAATCCTTATACAATTTATTAGTTCCACTTTTATTGCAAATAATCTGAATAGAATCTGTTGTTAACTTGTGTAACATTTCTTGAACTAAAAAATTTGAATTCTAAAGAATAGTCCGGGGAATAGAGACTGAAAAAGGGGTCTTACCTTGCAAAAAGTTATGTAGTTCCGATTTTTTAATATGTTATAAAGGTTGGTCTCGTGGTTAATAAACCAAGTTTTCGACCTCCTAACCCTTGTGCGTTCTCCGTGGTGCACCAAAAACAGAGCCGTTTTTCAGTTTATACGTCATAATTCTTTGCCAATGCATCTTAGAAACAAACATTATATTCAAAAGTTGTAGAATATTAAATTATCTACAGCTTTTGTATACTAAGCTTTTTTGTAGACCTATTATGTAAATAGTTATGTCGCATCAAAGTCAAAACTTTTTCGTAAAAATGCTACTTTTTAAAGATTTGTGTCAAGTTTTTTGAATATATCTTCATAATGGTGCGGTTTAGAGAAAAAGTTTGTGAATAAAAGTTGTAGAACAATAAATTTCCTACAAGTTTTCTATATAAACTTATTTTCTAGGATTAATAACAAAGGAGTTACTCTGCTTTGTGTATTTTCCGTGGTGCAACACAAACAAATACGTTTTTCAGTTTATAGATCATAACTCTTTCGCAATGCATTTTAAAAACAAACATTAAATTTAAAAGTTGTAGAATAATAAATTTTCTACAACTTTTGTGAACAATTTGCTTTTGTAAAGCTATTATGTAAAGAGTTACGTAGCATCAAAATAAACACTTTTTCGTAAAAATGCTGCTTTTTTAAGTTTTTTGCCGAGTTTTTCAATTATATCTTCATAACAATAAGTCGTAGGGGAAAATATACTATGCAAAAGTTGTAGATCTATAAATTTGCTATAAGTTTTATACAAAAAGTTACTATATAGGACTAATAACTAAGGAGCTACTCTTCTTTGAAGGTTTACGAGATGATAACCTATAATATTTCATGTATAGGTAGGAGTTTAAAAATAGCTTCTTACTGCATAGTCTGACAATTTTAATAAAAAAATAAAACCATATATACATAATACTAATGATAATGTAAAATAAAAAGTGGAAATATATTAAATAATGTATATATCTATAGATAATAATGGTAATATAAAATTTACCATTTTGCCGTGATGCACCAAAAATTTCTGCATTCGGAAATAAAAATGAGAATTAGACTGCATTCAAGTGGCTGATTCTAAACTACGTGGGGGTACAGATCTTTTTGAGATAGAATAGAAAAATCACAAGTCGGGTGGCATTAGTGACATGTAAAGGAATTCTTTTAAGGACTCAGTTTCCGCAAAAACACCATATAATGTTGATTGAGATTTGCCACTGCCGAATTCAGAGTAGAAGATTAGAAGAAACGAAAAACCATTCTCAACCCTCCCCACCACTAACCATCCCGACAGAATATCAGCCACTCAGTGTAGTTACTTAATATTGGAATACATGCGTTGTAATGTTGGCTGCTTCATCATATCCAATATTACAGGAATTTGCAAAGATCTTCCTAGATTCTAATGCCAGTGTTTCAAGCATCACCGAAGCAGTATCAAGCATTCTTGTTACTCTCTTTGGTGGTCACAGGACAACAACTTGAAATACTTTGCCTTATAAGCAATTTTCCAAATCAACAACTGGGAGCAAGTTAAATCTCTCACAGCTACCTCCGACCCAAGAAGCTGCTACGCACCATGTTTTCGCACATACCATCGAGTAAAGACATGGATGGGCCAATTGAAAAATCCTCTGGTCTGTGGGTGGAAGATGGACAGTAAAGGACTTCTTCCTATTACAACCACCAGGGATTCAGCTCCTCAATCAATTCTGACCTACATTTTCTGCCAGCGCAACATAGGATGCACTAAGTCCTGCGGTTGTAGAAAGTCCGGTCTCAAGTGCTCCATGATATGTAAAAACTGTCATGGACAAACTTGTGACAATACAGCGAACATCATAATTGATGACAACGATGAAGACGACCCAACAGAACTCCTTATTCAAGAAGTAGCTGAGGAACTAGCCGAGCCTTCGTGGCTTAACGAAACTAAATTTAAGAATTTATAAGTTTTCTAAATTGTAAGTTTTATTGATATTACTATTATTATAGATATATACATTTTTATAATATTTATAATACTATTATTTTAATACCTATATTGTTTTATTTCTTATTAAACTTGTCAGGCTTTGCAATAAGAAACTGTTTTTTATATTGGATCTTACCAAGTAGCTCTTTTGTTATTAGTCCTATAAAATAACTTTGTATATGAAACGTAGCAAATTTAGGGTTCTACAATTTTTATGATATACTTTTGTGGATATCATCTAAAAACTCGACAAGAATCTTAAAATGGTATTTTTACAGAAGAGTTTTTGCTTTGATGCTTTTCATACGATTTGTTTTTCATACAATAGTTCTACAAAACAAATTTTGCACATACATTAGTGGTAGAAAATTTAATACTCTACAACCTAAAATATAATTTTTCCCCCTATAAAATGCAGTGGAAAAAGGATATGATCGGTATACTGACAAAATTTCAGAATTCAGAAGGTTTTTGGTGCACCATGGCGAAAATGGTAAATTGATATTACCGTTATTGTATATAGATATATACATTATTTAATATATTTCCATTTCTATTTTACATTATCATTAGTATTATGTATGTATTGTTTTATTTTTTTATTAAAATTGTCACACTATGCAGTAAGAAGCTATTTTTAAACCCCTACCTATACATAATATATTATAGGTTATCATCTCGTAAACCTTCAAAGAAGAGTAGATCCTTAGTTATTAGTCCTAGATAGTAACTTTTTGTACAAAACTTATAGCAAATTTATAGATCTACATTTTTTGCTATTATATTTTCCCCTACGACTTATTGTTATGAAGATATAATTGAACAACTCGGCAAAAAACTTAAAAAAGCAGCATTTTCACGAAACAGTTTTTATTTTGATGCTACGTAACTCTTTACATAATAGCTTTACAAAAGCAAATTGTGCACAAAAGTTGTAGAAAATTTAATATTCTACAACTTTTAAATTTAATGTTTGTTTTTAAAATGCATTGCAAAAGAGTTATGATCGATAAACTGAAAAACGTATTTTTTTTGGTGCACCACGAGAAAATACACAAAGCAGAGTAACTCCTTTGTTATTAGTCCTAGAAAATAAGTTAATATGTAAAACTTGTAGGAAATCGATTGCTCTACAACTTTTATTCACAAACTTTTTCTCTAAGACGTACCATTATGAAGATACAATAAAAAAACTTGAAACAAATCTTAAAAAAGTAGCATTTTTACGAAAAAGTTTTGACTTTGATGCGACATAACTATTTACATAATAGGTCTACAAAGAAACTTAGTATACAAAAGTTGTAGATAATTTAATATTCTACAACTTTTGAATATAATGTGTGTTTCTAAGATGCATTGGCAAATAGCTATGACGTATAAACTGAAAAACGGCTCAGTTTTTGGTGCACCACGGAGAACGCACAAGGGTTAGGAGGTCGAAAACTTGGTTTATTAACCACGAGACCAACCTTTATAACATATTAAAAAATCAGAACTACCTAACCTTTTGCAAGGCAAAATGTCTCTATTCCCTGGACTAGAACACTTATGCAAAACTTCTGACATTACAGTCAAAGCCCACTATAGTGAACTGTCTGCAGACCCAACAATAAATCCACTATAACCGATGGTTCACTATATCCAAATTCTTTGGGAAAAATATTTTTTAGCATATGGCAGTAGTATCATGGTTCGTACGGTCCTTAAAAGTCCTTAAAAACTCGAAAAAATTTCTAAGGCCCTTAAAAGTTCTTATTTTTTAAAAAAATCCTTAGAAGTCCTTATTTTTTTCCAAGTTAAAAACCAATGTTAACGAAATTTGGAGATCATCATTTAAAGTGTTTCCATCCTTCCTGCCTTTTTTGTTTAGAAAAAAAAGCAGTTTTTCTCCGAAAATAGCATCTTTTCTGAAAAAAAAAAGCAAAATTTTCAAATGGAATGCAATATGCGGATCACCCCTATCGAAATCGCCTGTTGCGCATGCGCATTCATGTACAAACGTGCCACGCACAGACCAGTGACTCGCTGAAGTCGTTGAATGGCTTTTGATGCCAGGTGCATCATTAATAGGTAGATTGCTGGGGTCCGTCCCAAAAATTACGAGTGTTGGTAAGCATGTATGCCTATTTCATACGTACCTTGATTAAGTGTATGTCTCTGGATTTTTTTTACCATGCCTCCTTACTCAAAATAGAGATGAAAGTTATTGGAAACGGTAGTTTAAAACTTATTCTAAGGTATAAAAAACCATAAAATGTTTTTTACGAAGCATTTAAAAAGAATATATTTCCGCACCGATACGCGAAATCGCGATGCTCTCTTACTAAATTTAGGGGAACGTTTTGTGTAATTTTAGCTATTGCTAATAAATTTCTGAACGTCCGTTTTATATTTGAAATTAAATATCACAGGGATGTAATCAAAATCCCGGATTATTTCCGATTTAAAATATATATACACATCTTTTAAAGCCTATAGTAGGTGCATGTATGACAAAAAATTGCAGTTTTAAGCAGAATTTGATCTGATTTTGGAAATAAAAATTCACATATTTTAAGACATAGTCCAAGTTCTTTAATTAGAATATTCTTTTTGTGATATCATGAATCTGGTATGCTTTTAATAGCCAGAAAAAGTGCGGCTAATTTTGGAGAAATACCATCTCCTGTCTAACAATGGCTAAGCCTAAAAAGTAAAGTTAAACGGTTGGGATTGATCAAATTTTAGAAATTTTTTCATTGAAGTTGGTTGCAAATACTTTATTAACATTCTTAGCTAAATATTACAGTTATAAATTGCTATTTTTGTACAAATCAGGGTGGTGACAGACCAGGAATTCAGGGTAATGTCAGGGAATTTCGATATCTTCTGGACACCTCTGGGAATTTCGTAAAATTACTCTTTAATAAGGGAATTTTAAAATATGTGAGTTTCTTTTCTCGCATTCCCTGTGCGGGTGCGAACATCTATCTCGCGTCACGTGAAAAGGATGCCGTGAGGTCAGCGCCGTATTGTTAGAAAAAAATCCTCCAACTTCAATCTGACTGCATCCTTTAGAGACATGATTATTTTCTTCTTGCCTCGCGTTTTTCATCAACAGAATATATTAGAACTCAAATTATTTACATATTATTTATGTTAGATTTTTAGTTACCGTATAACTTAGAAGAGTGGCCGCCAGTAGCCTTTCGGTTAAAAAAAAATCTTCTAATTTTAATCTAACTGCATCCTTTACAGATATGATTATTTTTCTTCTTGACTTGGATATTTTGTCAACAAAATATATTAGAGCTCTAAATTCCTTAATATTTAAAATTGATTCCATCAGAGTTTTTCGGTTTTTTTAACCGTTTTAGCGCTGTGTTACAGTTTTGCAACAATCCTAAAAGCATTCATAAGCGAAAATGCTTAGATCCTGTAATTTTTTTTTTTTTTTACATTTTATATAACACAGTTAACTGAAAGTGATGTGTGTGAATTTTTAATTTTTTAATTAATGTTTTCCATTCTTTTTCATGCTCTAAAAATGCTTGTTTTGATTTTTAGTGTAAATTTATTTAGGAGAAATTATGCTTAGACTATTTAAAATTACATTTACTTATAAAATTTGTATATTTTTAAATTACCCATTATTGTCTGTTTCATTTTTTGAATGATAACATCGACAGAGAGACATCAGGGAATTTTCTGGCAATCAGTGAAATGTCAGGGAATTTTGTTTTTTGAATTCTGTAGCCACCCTGCAAATGAATATTTGATGAAAATCTTACTAAGTGTAGATGTTTTTCTTTATATTCAATAATTTTCTTTTATTCACATTCCAACAGAGATGGGACTGGAGCATTTTTAATTGATATTTTAGTATTTTAATATCATTTAACTTTTGAGTTTTAAAATATTTTCTGAAGTTGTTTTTAATTCCTGTCCTTTGGAGCAACATTGTTAAAATTTTGAAATCATTGTTAATTTAAATGTATTCATCGTGGTAGAAAAATAAAATAATGTAGAAATTATGGCAGGAAACCAGTTACGAAATTTTGCAATTTGCTTTAAAAATTACCTTCGGAAACAGGAGATTATTAAAAATATACATAATTTATATTGCACTTCAAAAATTTAAACTACATTTAGTAAAAGTATATCTATTTCTCAAAATGATTGGTTATAATCATAAGGAATTAAAAGAAATTTCATTCATAAATTTTAATATGCATTAAAATTTTCTTTTAATTCAATTTCTCCCCATCGTATAAATCATAAAGAAAATTGAGGTCCTTAAAAAAGTTAACAAAGTACTTAGAAAGTCCTTAAAAAGTCCTTATTTTTTATTTTGAAAATCTGTATGAACCATGAGTATTGTCGGAAATAGTGAATGTGGTAGTACATAATTTGTTTATAAATTATTAAATAGATAATCAAATATTTAAAGGAAAAATATTTCTAAAGCTTGATTTTATTCTGTCATTCTATGAAAGAAATTAGTTATTTTTTATTGAATACAATTCAATGTTATATTGAGTTAATTATGTTATCAACAATTAGTAAGGAGTCCATTGTTTTCTTGCCCTTATTTTCTGCAGAGGAAAAAAAAATTTCAGGATATTCACGGCAGATTTCACTTCCGAGATGGAAGTTATGGAAATTTCACTTTCTTCTTCAGCACCGTTCTTTTGTTAATCTTCAAATTTACAATGTCATCTGTAGGGTCACATGAAGTGCAAACTTCATCGCAAGATTTGAATTGTTCCGGAACTTCACCTGGGATAATGTTCACACCATGCTTTTACAGTTATAGAGCTGATAAGTTTTCTCTGTCGTCTTCGTCCTCTACAATGCATCTTTTCCTTCCAACATCCTTGGAAAGACCAGTGCGTGCAAAACAGTGGCGTATTGTTGTTGATGTCACCCGACTTCATGATTTTTCCAACATAACAATTTCTTTAAAAAGAAAGATGTTGTTTTTCATGTTTGACTATTTTAACCTTATCCTCAGTTGAAAAAAATTTCCAGTTTACAGAATTCGTCATTTTTACGAAAGTTTTAGTTGATCTTCAAAAAACTTCTTAGATTAGTGGATTTCTAGAACTAGGAAGAGGGAGAAGGAAACGAAGAAGAGAGGTTTTTCCTGCAACCAGGAAAAGAGGGAGAATACAAATGCTGCTTAACAAGTTGTTCACCATAGTTCAAGCAAAGGACAATGAAATTTGACACAGTGTAAACTATTGCTGTCATTTGCACTATCAATTTGTGCGAGTTTAAAGTTGGAGATCCGAAAAAAAACAACGAACTATCATTTTCTCAGCTGTCTACTATAATCATTTAAAATAGCACTAATTAAATGACAGTTTGGTGCGAACCGCTAAAAAAGTTCACTACAACAGAATGTTTACTATATCCAGGGTTCATTGTAGTGGGGTTCGACTGTATTTGCAAAATTATTTTGGCATTTGAAGATCAAATTCTAAAAATTGTTAGTTCCTTAGAAGAGATATTTGGAAAAAGATTTAATTTAAAAAAAAATTTAAAAAAATGCAATTTTTAAAATCATTCTTCCCCCTTAACTTAACAACTTATGATTGTTTCACATCTTTAATTTTTTGCAAAAAGTGGTGTTAAACTGTTCTTTTCACTTTGTGTTCATTTGCATTTTGTATTTTAAAAGTACATTGAACTTGCCAAGTTTAGTTTAATTGAAAGGAAAATTGTAATCAATGATTTAGTAAATGTTTCAGCATTTAATATAATTTTGCTTTATTTCAATATTAGACTTTTTCCATCTAACAAAATGCTATCAAACTATGAACAGAACATACTCGTAAGCTTAAATAAAATAAAGTAATTTAAAAAAGAACAAACCGAAATATTAATAGACAAGTGTTATAATGATGACATTGTCTATTATCATTTCAGTTTAAAATAAAAACATCTTATTACTTAAATTCTAAGTAATGCATATTGTTTCCTTCTCCTTCATATTAATTGAATAAGCTCTTATCTTTAGGGATACAACTTCTCTAGACAGTTCCAGAAAAATGTGCCTCCACGTTTTCAAAAGCAAGCTGCCGAATACATGCGACAACAGACACAACAACCTGTGCCTGTCCCACCTAATCAAGCTGGTCAGGGTCATTTTATGCGTTCTCAGTCAGTTGGACAAACCAGCCCTGGTGTTGCTGGACCTGTTGGCAATCCTCCCCATGTGGGACCATCCCAACCAAATGTTCCTATGCCTGTTAATTATGAACCGGGCTGGACTTCACATCCTCCATATCCCAATCAAATGTCTGGTAAGTGTTTTCATCTGAAATTAAGTTTAAAGTAAACAGTAATTTTTTTTCTAGAGAGATTCTCAATGCTTTGGTAAAATGCCAGCTGGCTGAAAGTGAGGGTGAAAATGTAAAAAAAATATCTTGTAAGAAGAACCTGTAGTCTGCCTCGAATTCTTCTTGCATTGCCCACCTGATGTCTGTGTGGTTAGTTAGCTCTCGGAATTTCTGAATAGCAGTCTGAATTTCTTTTTATACTATTATATTTTTAAAACCCTTTTGCTCAATATTTTAATTTCTGCAGTAACGATTTAATTTATCTAAGGTTTTCAGAAAGTCAAGAATTACTCTAGAAAATTGAATTTCTTCTTTGTTGGACTTGGCTTCACTAATTGCACTTAACTTGTCAATAAAATGGGTTGTGCTGTTTTTAACAAATAAAATACATGCTTAATTTTAAGCCAATAAGACTAAATATTAAATTTGTCAGTTTCATAATTATGTTAATGTGTAACTTTTATTATGCTAAAATATATAATTTTTTTTTATTTATTTCATTAGTGCCTCCTACAGTTGCTAAAGAAATTTCCAGGCAGCGATCTACCAGTCAAGGCTCAGCATCTGATAGTTATGAAAGTGACACATGCCCACCTGAACAAAATGTAGCATATGACCGGGAGCCAAGGGATAACTATTGGAATCGTGACAGAAGGCAACAAACACAATCGGGTATTTCTTTTTCATTTTCGTATACTTTTTATTCTAGTTATAATATTCATTCACTGGTACTTAATTCTCGCATGTTTTAATTTAACACCTTGACGATCTTTCATGTGCTTCCGCAGCCAATCACTTACAATGAGTTTTCTATGGGCTTGTCATTTCACCTGCCAATCACATAATGCTATTGTTTCCCGAGCTTGTCTGTAATGCTGAAGTAATATTTGCAATGTCATTAACAATTGTTCAGAAAATGTCTGGCTGCATGCCCATTAAAATATTTCAGCATCACCAAACTGCAAGTTTTACAATTTAGGTCCATTCATTCACAGGATGTCCCAAAAACAATCAAATATAAATATCAGAAAATGAAATTTTAAAAATATTATATAAGAAATTTTTTAAAAATTGCCATTCAATCAAAGATTTAACTTTTTCTTTTCTTTATTGATAAGTTAAACAATAAACATAAATTTCACTAGATTAATAAATAATTTTTTTATTATTAATTTCTTGAAATTTTATTCATAAACTTTTCATGTTTAGGTTATGAGAGTTGGCATGCCCCTGTAAATGATGGGTACTTTGATCAGAAAGCTGAACCTCCCAAAGCATTTGATCAAAGACATGACTTTAAAAAGCCGAGTCTAGAAAAAGAGGAGAAAGCATTTGATACTCATCATCATGAAACTGAAAGGAGGCAAGTTCTTTTCTTATTTTGAATATATTTACATTAATCACAATTCCATATAATCCATAATCCTTTTTCTTGTAACAGTACTGTCTTTTAAAGCATTAAAATCAGGTTTAGGAAAAAAGCAGTTAATAGCTTTTGTTTATGATTAACATTGGCAAAATAATTGGACTAAAGAAAGTGACATAATTGTCGGTTTATTGTTATTTAAAACGATTTAATTTAATAAAATTACACTATTCAATTAAAAGCAAACTATGTATTGGAGTTAGTGGAGGACATAATTATTTTACTAGGACCACATAAATTATTTTACTATTTTATAAAATTTGCTTTATTAATTGTTGGCAGTTGAATTTTATTATACTTGATGCATAATTTTTTTACCAAAACTGCTCACTCCTCATAGTTAAAAATGTTATTGAAGTCGAGCTAATTTTTTTATTGTATATAAGGTCATTATGTTAATTTAGCTAATCAAACAAAAACAAGTTATTTTTTTAAAGATTCCTATAGCATATTTCTGATAGAAGAAGTCATGTGAAAAGTAAGCATCTGTATAGAATAGCATACTTATTTATATTTTAAATTTGATTGAAACCAAAAGAAATAAAGGTTTCAATTGTTGCTTTGCAAGATGTTTATGAGAAGTTAACATTTTTAATCTGAAGTAGAACTTAATAAATCAAATGAAATACTTTAATTACAAAATTTAAAAAATCAGGATTACATTGTCAAAGTCATTTTAGAAAAAATAACATACGTTTTGCAAAATACAAATCTTGATTAAAATATCTTACCTTATTAGTTACTTTATTATTAGTTTTCAGTATGAAAATTCGTACTAATGCAAATATTTTTTCAGGAGTAAAGACTTTGAAACTCAGGATTACAGGTACAAGGGAAGGGATTCCTTCAAGGACACCCAAAAGTATAACGATAGCCGAGAAAGTAAAGAGAAAGGTACTAAATCAAGTTCCTGGGCACGAGACTATGAAGAAAGAGTACCAGTAAGCATGATTGATAAATTATCAATAACTCAGTTTAAGTATTAGTAGGGGGTGAATTTGGAAGTTAAAATTAAATTACTAAGTAGATGCCTTACATAGCAATACCATTCTAATACATTTTTTGGGTTTGCTTTAGTTCAGTGGTTAGGGCATTTTCCAATCATATGGAATGACGCAAGTCCGATTTCTGACATGTTTATTCTGTATTTTGCAAACTGGGAACTTACTCGTCTTAACATCAATTATCAGAAGAAATATTCTGAACAAAAGCGCCTTGTTTGTAATGGATTCCTTTTACTCTTGTTTGGCTGTTACATAAATAATTTTTTGTTTAGGTTTTGGAAACTTTTGTTTAACCCCTTGTTTAAGTGTTGGGTTTTATACTATAACAGAGGTGTCTACCGGTCGGGAAAGTCAAGAAAGTTGCGAAATCAAAAAACGGTTAAGAAATCAGAGCAGAGGTCACGAAATTTTCACGCCGATTGCAAAACTGAAAAATTCGGTAATTTCCTAAGAAAATCAACAAAAAATTCGCCAACAAACAATTTTTCCCCCAAAATGCACGAAATTTTTATGAACGTATAGCGTTTATTGTAACCATTCCTTTCTCTAAAACCGGCCTTTATTGGCCCGTCATGCAAATGGCAGAACTATTTTTAAAATTTTTTTTTTTTTAAATTTATAAATGCTCAGGATTCTGGAGTTTATTTTTGTTAAATGTGGTCTAACTTTGAATGTTAAATATAGTTTGTGAAGTTTAAATATTCGTAGAACTATAATATGTGGAGCACTTCTGCGGTGTGCAAGTGTGAACTTGCTATACAGGATCGACAGGCGAAGTGTGAATGGAGGAGTTTCGTAACTTATTCTAGTTGTATTTTCGACACGAAAAGTTACAATAAAAATCTGCGAATCGGCAAGAACATTTTATTAACTTATTTATAAAATAATAATCAGCAAGAATCATGAAAAATAATGATAGGAGAAAAAATTCACTGGAAACTTTTGCCGAAACACTACATCGTAATTTTTAATTGAGTTGCCGTTATTATCGCAATAAATTCCTGAGCTAAAATTACTTATGTAATAAATTGTGCATTTTTTATTTTTTAAAGTCATTTATTTCACAAGGAATAAGAACCTACGATGCAACGTCACTTCGATTATTTTACTGACTTCCCGCACTTTTGAATCTCGAAGCAAATTCAAAAATTCATCTTGGAATATTTTATTCTATTAAAATTAATTTTATTTAATTTACGTTTTGCTTTAAAGTATTAACTTAAGTTCAGAAATTATTATTAGAAAGCAACAACACAGCAGAGTAGAACACACTTCCAGTTTTCTTCAAATCGCGACATGATTACCGTTCTTTCGCCGAAAGTCAGTTGCTATCCCTTTTGTTTAAGACATTTTTTTCTTTAAATCTTCATTCCCTAGCAAATAAGTTAACCCCCTACTTTTTAGTGAAAATTTTGGTCCACATTCTCGACTTTCATGCGAGTATATATACAGTATATTGTCAGGAAATATAAATGGACAACCTTGTTGGGCCTCAAACCTATTGTTGGTTGTTGATGTACTTTTTGAGAAAACTGGATGGAATCCGATATATATCTAGCCAAGTGGTTAATGCCTGTGTTACTGGCCAAATATAAAGGATATTGCATATTTTGCAAATCAAAATTTGTCAGTTTTTTTTTAAATAACTGCACGAAAAATCTACTGTACGAACATTCATAGTTGTGGCTTCAATACAGGTCAAATATGTTTTATTGGATCTCTGATTGTTGTCTTTTTAAAAGTATTAAAATTTTCATGGTTTGCTTTTGTAATTTTTTTGACAAATTGATTATTTAAATGGTTGCAAAATTTTCTGAAAATTTCAAGAAATTTTCTTCCGAGGTCAAGATAAGTCAAGAAATTGTATTTGACAAAGTTGGTAGACACCCTGTATAATTAAAATACTATCTCTGATCTAAAATGGCTCTATTTCTTACTGTAATAGAAATAGCAGCAGCCAATAATTCTAATGATCAGTATTTCATGTGTTGCAATTTAAAATTTGTTTTATTCTGCCTGAATTAAACTTAAGTAGATATATGTATAATGAGCGAGTTTCTGAGGTTCAGTGTTATTTTTGATATTTTGCTTTTGCATTGAACAAATTATTTTATAGGATCCTTTTGATGAACCTCATGATGTGAGCAGAGAAAAACCTCCTAAAGATAGGCCTGAGCGTTATGAAAGGCAAGAAAAGGAGCGATGGGAGAAAGACAGACCAGCTCGTCCTGATAGCAGGGATTCACGAGCTAGCAAGGAATCTGCTAAAGAAGATAGGTAATTATATTTGCTTGAAGTATTTTAGTATTTTTCCTGCTTTTGTGGTAGGCAAATAACCTCTTTAAAAATTATTGAAATTTGAATTCATTTCAATATTACATGTGAATTTTTTTTACTAAAAAGTATCAACTAGGCTATTCAAGTAATTTTTTTAACAATTAATAAAAAGCTGAGATTATATTAGTCTTAAAATTGTTAACGCTTGCCATGAAATTTCTGATCTCTATAGCATTGCTGGATTATACATTCCTTATATAAATTTTTTGTGGATTGACCTAATAGTTGGCAAAAAAAAAAAAAAACGATCGCCAAAGCTGGTGTTAAGGTACCGCTTCACTTGGACTTAAAATTCTGCATTTGCCTGTCTACTCGTGTCTCCTGAGCCTCAAGTGATGATACTAAATATTTATCTTTTAAAAGATAATTTTAATGAAATATTTACATGTCCAGCCGGGCATGTATGGGGGGAAAATGCATGCCCGATCAGAGTTTTTGTCTGCCCTGTGCATGTCGGGCAATATAATAAGGAACTTGAACAAGTGAGGAAAATGAATATTTTTTGTATTTTCTAGTGTTATCCAACAAATATATTTGAGCATTGCAATTATTTTTTATCTTTATGCTTTTAATTAATCTCAAAGCGAAAGTCTCGTGACCAAAAACTCATAAAAGCCTGTTACATAGTTACGCATAGATTCTGTCGAAAACAGAGGAGGAACCTCACTCCCTCCTCGTCTAAAACAGATTTTAGACTGGTTCATCATCTGCAGTGACGTCACATGTAAAAGTGGCATTTTCCGCCAAATCGCAAAGTGAAAAACTAATTTTTTTTTTTTTACTATCTATTCAACCTCAACTTTTTGAAAGAATGGTATTGTTTTTCATTGTGTTTTTTTCCGTACTTTTATTTTAAAATTAAACCAAAAAATATGAAAATTCCTCATTTTCGAGCCCTGGTTAATAACAACTCACTGTATGCCCCCTGGATTTTAAAATGCCATATAATGTCTTAAAATTATTATATTTCAATTTAGACATGCTTCTGAAAGAGGGGAGGTATCTAGCTCACAGCCAGAAAGAGAAAGGAAGGGTGCAGGTTCCAGAGAAGATAAGAAAGATAAACCTACTACAATTGATTGGGGAGAATCTCCTTATCCTGTAGAATCAAAAAGTAAGTAATTTGAGTATTGATGACTTGGCGTGTGCTAAAGGAAATGTCTTAATTGACAATATTTTCAGCCATGTAGTATGTTTTAGTTTTGAGGGATAGAAATTTAACTGAATAACAAGACTATGCATTTGGGATTGGTGAAACTTTGTAAAAAAATTATAAGACTGCTATATACAGGGATGAGTTTCTTCCGCCATGTTGCGGAATTCCGCTTTTTTAATTTTTTAGAAAAAAAAGAATTCCGCTTTTTCAAAGAAAGTTCCGCTTTTCTAATTCCTGAAAAAAATCCGTGTTTTCCCGCTTTTTCTATCCCACAGAAAAATAACTTTTTCTAAAGCTGAACCACGAAGCAGCTTCATTTCCGAAAGATCGGGAAACTTATTGCTCAGGGGTCGCATCACATTCCTGCTCCAAGTACAAAAATCCACTGCAATGCATTTTTTTAGTCAGATTGGCGCTCAAACTCGCATTTTGTATACTTCCAACTGCGCCGAAATTTGAGCCTTTTGTGTCATTTTTTTCTCTGCTCAAAAACTAAATTCCTTCTTACGATTTCACGCGATTAACGTATACTAATAATGCTCTTGCTTCCAAGTCTGACATCCACGGAACTATCGTTTATTTACGTTAGTATGTATTGCTTGTTTTCGTTAAGCTTTACGCTGATGTAATGTCCGCTACTGCCGAGATTTGTTTGGCTAGGACGTGCGTTATCGCTGTGATTTAGGTTGCTGTGGTGAACATTTTCCCGGAGTATTATGCTGATATCAGGGTGCGTACGCGGCCTGGAAAACCTGGAAAGTCCTTGAATTTCATTATTTTTTTTCAAGGCCTTGAATAGCCTGGAAAAATAGGATTATTTCTAAAAAAGCCTGGAAAGTCCTTGAATTTCCCATTTTCAATTCTAAAACCATAAAATTCTCGTTCCCGTATTTCCATTATTCTGACGTCACACTTTCTAGCCGGTTCACTTTTGGCGGATCTGTCAATCACACTTGAATCGGTTCCTCCCGAGCGGCCCTGGAACGGCACGGTCACTATGACCTTTGACCTCTCCCCGAACGGGACAAAAAGTTGCACGATGAGTATCCGGTGGAAAGAGGGTGTAATTTGATATGCAGGATATTTTCGCTTTTCTTTCTCTCTCCCTCATTAGGTGCATTCTCAAACGACCAAAATTTTCCTCTGAGAGGATTTTGTGTTTGTTGGAAATGGAATGAAAAAGAGCGCGCTTAGCATATTTGTATATAAAATATCGAAAGGAAAAGAATCGAATTAATCGCACTATGTGGATTCATCCCATTGTTTAGAGCCGATCAACATTCGGTATGTTCTTCTGTCTTTACCCGCAGTTAAGGGAAGACAAAGTAAAAAATTTCAACTTTTTCGGGATGTCGATTGAGAGCTTCGACGAGTTGGTGGAGAAATTATGTTCCAGACTGCAAAAACCCGACACTAACTATCGGAGGAGTATATCGCCTACAGAGAAAATAGCAGTTACGCTTCGGTATTGTATTATGATTTATATCATTCTTTCATTTATGTCGATTCCTATTTAAAGAAAGAAGAATTTCTTTTTCTGTAGAAGGTGAAGGGTATGTAATTTTTTATATCAATTACTAAAATGGCCTACTTTAAAGCCGTGAAAGTTATTAACTAAGGTTGCTGGGGAAAAAAACCTTCCAATTTTATTAAATTTATTTTGAGCTCTTTAAAAAAATTCTAATTACAGGGATGTAAGAGCTGTTCCAATTGCGCCAAAGTGCGCCAAACTGACTACCCTGCTCCAAACTGCGCCAAAAACCTCTTTTCGGTTAAGATTGCGCCGAACTGCGCCAAAAAATGATTTTTTGACTTGAAAAACTACTTGGCTAGAATTTTGTCTCGAAATTTTTCAAAATTATCAAAAACGTCACCAACAAAGCGATAAAGAGTATTTTGCCCTTCAAGGGCGTTTTTCGTCAGTTAACGTGCCGGAAAAGGTTCGCACTTGAAAATACATATTACAATCTCTCAGTTTTGTTGTAGGTTTTTCAAACTATAAAGAAGTAGTAAATGAATCAGTGTGTATCTGATTTAAATCTGTTTTCTTGGCTGATTTTAGGTATAGAAAATTAATACTTTTTTTTATACTTATAGAATACATGTTTTTTTTTTTTAATTTTTTTTTTTTTACTGAGATTTCGTGCTAAAAATAGAATACAAGTATTGTATTTTTCACACAAGCAATCTTAGTGCATCTGGTTTAGATTTGCACTCTTGCCTGGTTTCAATAATAAAGAAATATATAGCTTTCTTTAAGCTAAAAGAAAACGCGAATATTTTTTAATTTCTAAGTCATCGGTAAAACGGGATTTGAATTTTGAACTTGCCTTTTTGATTATCTGGAAGGATTGGTGACTATTAGTAAATGATTTTTTGGCAACGCTGGATGTTGGATCATGATTTTGACTTGGCAACGAACGGGAAAACGCATATTACGTCATTCTTTTATTGTAGCCAATTCCCAGAAAAAGCGCAAAGTCGTACCCTAGACTAGAAATTTTACGAAGAACTTGAATGGGGGATTTAAGCTATGTCTTTATTTAAAAAAAAGTAAGGATTTCTTGTATTTACAAATATTTGTTCCTTTAAATTAGCGATAGGAAAGATCAGGGATTCGCGGCAGTATGCCCCTTGCTCCGTTAAACTTCAACCAACCAACCAGGGATTCGCGCTTTAAATTCAAACTGTAGAAGGCATGAAATCAATCTTTATGCATCCAATTTGGATATTTTTTTCTTGCCTGTTTGTAAGTAAAAATAATAAATATTTTTCTTAGTACTTTAAGAGTGCATGATTATTTTTTGGCACATATTTAAAAAAAAAAAAAACTAACCAAATAACCACAGACTTAAGATCATTTTGTTTCCATTGACCTTGAGATTTCACATGGGAACCCTCTAATCCATTTAGACAATGAGAGTGTTAGAAAACAAACCACTACAAAAATTAATATTTTTCAGCTTGCCTTGTTTTAGTTTATTATTTAATTACATTAGAAGTTATTTCTTTATGTTAAATGCTAGTATAATTGTCTAATTTCAGTTAGACGTTTTAATTTGTTTGAGTTTAAAAAAAAATTATCTTCCAATAAACAAATAGCCCTAAAAAATCTGCTAAGTGAAGCTATCAGTCCAAACAAGTTATGAAATCTAATGCTTGCCGCTAAGCAGCCTTGTTTCACTTTTTTTGCATGGGGGGGGGGGGGGGGGGAAGTACTTTGTATCGAATTAAATTATTTTGGATTATTGGGAAGAACTTCTATAGGTAATTGGTACTAGGCAGACTAGAGTTTTTAAATAAAAAAATCTTATTTCATCAGTTGTTAAAAGTAGCTCTAACTGAGATTATTTCGAAAAACTTTCAGTGATGAACCGAATCTTATGATTGGTTGGTTAGTTTTTGTGGCGCAAAAGCAACACTAGGGCCATGCTGTGCCCCGAACCTTATGATATCATGTCATCATTGAAAACTTCCTAATATTTTAATTGTTGGCAAAGAGGTTAATAAATGCCATGCTTTTTAATTTATTTTTTGAGTAATGCAATCAAATTAATAATTGTAAATTTAGAATGCAAACGTATTTATGAACAAGTTACACCTTTTTTTTACTTTAAATTAATTTGAAATATCAAGGTTGAAATATACAAAAATATTTGCTTCATCACTAATTTAAATGTAATAATTTTCTGCTCCAAAACCACATTTTGCTGCTTCAAAATCGTATTTTTACTCAAAGCCAAAGGAGGGGGTTTAAAAAATTACTCGCTTTTTTCGAGTTATCGAAGAACTTGTGAAAATGATGGCTATATCTATTTCTGTGGCTAAAAATTATCGACTCCGAGATGGAAACCTCAGGGAATTTTTTTTCTGAAAATGTGTATGAACCCTGTTTAAAGAATAGTATCTCTAAATAAAGTACTAAAATTTAATGGGATTTGAATGTCCACATAAGTAGGAATAATTGTTTATTTACTTAGTTTAAATTATTTTCAGAAAAAATGTTAATTATTATTTAAACATTAATTATTCTAGTTAATGACAAATTTTATTTATAAATACGAGTACGTGTAATTAGAAAAGAATTAACCCGGTTTAAACAAAAAAAAACTGGTTTAAACCCCAAATTTTTTTTTTTTTAACCTAGTTTTTTTCCTTATCCTGGTAAGAGGTATAATTATCAATAAATATATGTGGTTGCATCTTAGTTGTTAAGTAATAAGTATTTTAATTCTTTTTGCAACTTCGTTAATTATAAAAAATATATAAAAATTAAATTTTGGTATCGACTCTGCAACGGTAAAATAGGGCCTTGATTTTTGTTGAAATATCCTTGAAAAGGGCCTTGAATTTCACTTCCAAAAAAGTGTATGCACCCTGTGATATAACAACGTTATTGCTGAGAATTGTTCCAGTATCTTCGGCGCTAACGCCGATATTTACGTTTATGTGATAGGCATTTTCGTTGAGTGTGCTACCCTGTTGTAAAATCTGAGATTTGCACCGATGTTACCGAAGGAATGTTGATATTACCGTGAGGAATTGCTCTATTGCCGAGATTTTATGATGGTAATTTTTGTCGAGTGTTACACCCATACAATAGTGTTATTGTTGAGAGTTGCTCCGGTATATTAGGTTCTAACTTTGATATTTCAGTTGGCCTGAGAGTTGTTTTTTCTTCTAATGCTGTACTTTGATAACATCCGATATTACCGAAATTTGCACTAGTATTACCAAGAAAATGTCGATATCACCGAAATTTTTGCAGATACCTTGGACGCTATCGCTGATACACACGTTGTTGCGATTTTCATTTCGGCTGATATTTAGATTTTCGCCGTTATTGCAAGCGCTATTGCTTTCGTTATAGTGATGGTCATTTTCGCCGAGGTTTACTCTGATACAATACCGGATATTACCGAGATTTTCAACACTGTTTTGTAGCCATTCGCCTAGACTACCTTAAATGCGATAGCCACTATATCCGTGATTAGTGCCTGTTTAAGGATCGATTTCGCCGTTTCATGTGAATTTATACTAAAAATTTTATATCATTTTGTATAAAAATGATATAAAAATATTCTGAAAATTAGTCCCAATTAAAAAATTTCTAAAAAAGCTGTGTGTAAAGTTGTTATTTTAACTGAAATTGTATGTAAAATTGTTTGTTTGTTGCTTTTTATTTTATTGAACAAGCTGAACGGTAGGAATAAAAATTTAAATGTAAAGATTTTAGTACTTAAAATGTAGCTTAAAAATTTAGAAAACTAGGTTTAATTATATTCGGCCTGTTTGTCAATATGGTATAGCTGCTTAAAGTTGTTTAACTTGTTGAAAATTTGAAGTTTTTGCTGAATTCCATTGCTTTTAAAGGATGTTTTTGTTTTTTTGAAGCTATACCATGCCTCATGACAGCACAAAGTGTATCTCTACATCTAGGTGCCTCTATTTTAAACCATTTTTCTCACGGATAGACAGAGAAGGTGTAGTGTTATAAACGCACATGAAAAACCAAAATTTTTCTAAGTATAGCTTAAAATATGTTTTATGCATAAAACGTTTGGAGTTTTGTTTTCAGCTTTTAGATTTTTTACCAAACTCATCCCTGTATATAATGAATTTTTTCTTCTAGGGCGTGAATGGCACCATCATCCACCACCCATAACTCCTAAGCAATTTGAAAGCATCGGACCACCCAAGAAAAATTTAACACCTTTGAGGCGTTCCAATGTTCCAGGTAGTTCAGCAAACATCCCTGAGAAGAAACCAGACTCTATGAAAGTTGATTCTTCTAATAAAAAAATTGATTTAGATTCAGTTGTGAAAAAGGACAAAGAAGCAAAAGAAGAGAAAAATGAGAAAATTAAAAATGAAAGTGTGACTAAAGACAGTGACAAGCACGTTGATAAATATGATCAGATACACTTTGATAAATCAAAGTCTCTGAGTAAAGAAGTTCCGCGAAAAGGTGAAATGGAAATTTCTATTGAAATCACTAAAAAAGAAACTGCACCAACTGATGATAAGGAGAAGTCTCGTAATGATAAAGATAAGCATGAACATTCTCTAAGAAATGAGCAGAATCGAGATAGAAGGCGCGAGAGAGGTGTGAACTCCCGTTCTAGAGGAGGTAATGCCTTTATGAATAATAGTCAACCTCCCATTGGGAGCGGAGGTAATGCACGCTATGAAAGTTCTCGAGGTCGTGGAGGAAATAATACTAGGCCAGGTGCCTATGGACATGGGACTCCTAATGTGCAACCTAATACTTCCGTTTCTGGTGGAGTTGGTACATATCGTGGTAAGCGGGAATATAGGAGATCAAAAGTTGAAAGAGGTCCACGGTTCGAGCGACAGAAAGATAAGTTAAACGATGATAAGAAAGAAAAGCATAGTGACGACACATCTTGTTCTGAGGTGGATGATGGTAAATTGGGACATTTGAGGCAAAAAGATGAAGATAGTGAGGTTTCTGTAGACGAAGCTAGTGCTTCCACAACAGAAAGTGCCCAGGCTGAAAAATACCAGAATTCAGAAATTGTTCAGGAAGAGGATAAAAATTGTGTAACTGAGCTATCAAATGTCTCTAAAGATATTATTTCTAAGAATGATAAGTACAAGAAAGACAAGAAGGATAATCTTAAGGGAGATCCAAAGCCTTATGAGGATAGGCTTAAAGAAGATAAGGGTGGCTTTGCACCTCGAGGTGAACCTTCTAGGAGAGGTCGTGGTGGAGGAAATACTTTATCTTTTAGAAATTCACGAGGAGGCTCTAGGTATGGTCCTAGTAGTTATGGTCCTCCTCCTTCAAGAGCAGGATTCGGCGGTATCAAACCAGAAAAGCTTGAAGAGCATAAGATTATTGAGGAAAATTTTAATGACGGTGACCTAGGTGATTTTAAAATGAATATGTCTACGGTTGAAAATATGAGCAATGAATTCAATAGAGAACCTAACAAATCTCGCTCACTTGAAAGGCCGCAACAAAGAAGACCTGCTCGCTTTGATCAATTGCCACCTCGTTTTCAGAAAAGACATGATCGGCGACTCGAGAAGTTTGATCAGCCGAGCAGAGGACGTGGACGCGGTAGAAGCAGTGTATATCCTGGTGCTACTGGTCAGTTGATTTCGAAAATGGGACAAGGTGGGAAAGAAAATTTATCCGATGTGGCTAATGAAGAGTGGGAAACGGCTTCAGAAAGCAGCGACATTGCTGACCGTCGTGAGAGGCATGATGACAAGGATGATTTACGAAAACGGGAGCAGCGTGGCGATAAGGGATCTTCTGCTTCGCGAAAAAGTTTCTCGAGTCAGCGACCTGTTAATGAGAGTATGCAGGGGCGGCGGATGAATAACGAATCTCGGCGTGGTGGCCCTGGCAACCCTAATCCTGGTGACAGGAATCGCCAACGTGAGACCTTTCCCCGCGAAACTCGTTCTAGAGATTCTGGACGAGGTCGGCAGAACAACAATTTTGGAAATGCAGGTGACAGGAGGATGACAAATAATAATGGGAACAATTCTCGACCTTCCAGTAGTGCAGGTCACCCTGGTGGTATGGGACGCAACAATGGCCGGGGCGGAAACCCTTCAAAGGCGGGCCCTTTTCAGCCCAAAAATGAAGGAACTGCTGCTGTGTACAGAGTAGATGAAATTAAGTTGCAGGACCCCAATGGAGTACAGGCTGCTCTTACTGATCTCACAAATAGGTAAAATATTCATAAAAATTCTCGCTTTTTCTTAAATTCCACCATTCGTGCAATTTTTTGGAAATTTCTTACTTTAAGTTAATGATAATTTGGAACTAATTATTCTTTTCTAATTACATAAGCTATAATTGCATATCTGGATATATTTTGCATGAGAAAAGAAAATTGTGGGGCCTGTTACTGACCCATCACAAAATTCTGTCTCTGGAAGGAGGCTCATTACAATATTTGTGATTTTAAAGAAAAGCCCTTTCAAATTAATAGTTAATATTTCAATTTCTTTATTTTTTTAAGTTGCATATTTCGGTGCTATAAAAGTGTCTTTTTATATACTCCCATCTTCTCTTTTTATTTGATGTTTCTTAAATTTATTTTGATTGAATTATCACAGGGATTAAACTGTGGGTGCTCTTTTGACAAATTGCTAAAGAATTTCCTTAAATACTAAAGTTATAAATTTTGATTGAGATTTTTTGTTAACAGATTTTGCCACTAATTTTTCAAAATCACCGATCCACATGTTTCTTATCTAAAACAATTTTTCCTGCAAAAAGTGTACTTTTCCTCATGTCTAAACAAAAGATTTTCTCTCTTTGGTACCCTTTCCTTGCCAATTACTTCACTCTTCAAACTGCGATTGTCTGCAAATGGCACTGCCCTTCTATGATTGGTTAGTGATGCACGTGACCACCTCGGGGTTTTAGTGTTCTACAAAAGTACACAGACAACCAAAACAAATGCTGATCCAGTCCAAAGCTCTACAATATCGCTCTTTGACATAAAAACTTAAATGATTTCTTATTAAGTATATAATTGGAAAAAACTTGTTTAATGCAGGGTTCCCACGGTCATTAAAAGTGCTTAATTTTTTTAAACTTGTTTTCAAGGCTTTGAGAATGCTTAGATGTGCTTAAACGTTTTGCAAAAGTGTGCCAGACTGCAAAATTTACAAAAATACAACTCGGACTTGCTATCCCTGCGTGACCGCCGCTTATCCGGCACCATATCAGAATTCTCCGACATACACATGCGCCAACTTGTAACTTTTTTGGTAGAATATACTTTATTTAAAATTTATATATAGACACGATGCCTGAAAACAACTTTTCAAAGGTTTTTAAAAAACATTTAGGTCCTTAAAAGTCATTGATTTTTATTCTGTGATTTGAGTGGGAACCTTGTAATGGTACATTTGCATTGTTTTCTAAATTACAGATGTTTGAATTTACAGGAAATGTAGTTAATAAATGCATGTGTTGTAGATGCGATCCTACAACATGTATCTCGATCATTGATATCTTTGTGCTGAAGTACTTTCCTTATAAACTCATTTGAAAGCTATTATTTTCAGCAATATCTTTAAAGAATAGTTCAAACAATAAAAATATATTTTTAAATAATACTAATTAATATATATTATAATTCTTCATTCTGATTGAGTTGTACTTTTGCTGAAAGCATTATCTAACATTAATAAGTCAAATAAAATGGTTATGTCAAATCTGAGCACTTTTACAAGCAGAATAAGCCGATTTTATAGTTTTATCCACCTTTTAATTAAGGCAACTTTATTTGTAGTTAGTATGGATAGCATTTTCCTGATCTTTTTTATGACTGATATTTAGAGAATACTAGAGTAGTATGTTTTGAGAACAATATGTGGCACATGTTAATTTCTTTCCTAATCTTTGAAATGTGTATTATATTATATAAATGTATATTATGTATTTGAAATGTATATTATATAAAATGCTAAGTTTCATTGTATCTTTAAGATTGGTGAATCATCCTTCTTGCATAGTTTTTTTATCAAATTTTCGTGTATTCCTTCCGTAAGCTTTTTTGACAAACTTTTGGGTATCGTCCCTTCTGCTTGCTTTTTTAAAAAAAAAAAAAATGGTTTTCCTCCTTTTTGCGCTCTGATCACTCTCATCCCTGCATTGACCAAAAAGAACAAAGAAACTAAGTGTAGAAAAAGTATTTTCCAGTTGATATTTGGTATAAAATGGCTTAATATTTAAAATTCATAATCACTTTGTAATTCTTGAAACTTGTTACCATTTTAACATACTGTTGAAAAGAAAATTGTGACTTAAGATTTTTTTCTAAGGAAATTTTGCAACCCTACTTAAATACTGAATTATATTATATAATACATTAAAATATTGTGTTCTAAACTTAATGCTTGAAAGCACTAGTTATAATTTTTTTCATTTCGAATTAGTTTCTCAATATACCCAATCATGAAAGGAAACATATGTAGACAAGTCGCTAAATGTAAAATACATTGGGAAAAAAAAAATGTTTGAAATTTTTATTCTCTCCTTTCAATAAACAAAAAAAATCGAGCTTTTTATCACAGATTTAAAAATAATTCAAATAACAGATATATTTTGAATTAGATACAAAAATATTCATAAAGTAATATTTAGATGGTTATATTCCATTGTCTAATTTTCTCCATTTAATGTCAAGCTACCTGTTATAGCAATTAATAAATGATGTTTGTATAAAATATGCTTGCTCTTTGCTCAAGTCTCATTTTTCTATAGAAGAAATATGAAAGCTGAAGTAGCCATTGCAAAAGTTCCCAAAACTGATAAGGAAAAGGCAGGTGGCTTAGAAGGTTATGACTTAAATAACTATGCAAGTAAGTATTAACCATTTAAATCTTTTAATTACATATCTTGAAGCAATTTCTTCTAAAATTTTGTCAACTTTATTATTTGCCTTTTGGTAATAAATTTAAATACTGCCTTGTATCAGTTTTATGAAAAATGGAAGATAAATGGGAAAATAAAAGCTTTATAAACCTTGGAGATGTATACCAGAGTGGCCACAGAACCGGGAAAACCTAGAAATCGGGGAAATGTCAGGGAGCTTTTCGATTCTGGAAAAAATCGGGGAATTGTCAGGAAACTTTCTAAAATTTCATGAAAATCAGGGAAGTTTTGTTTAAGGAACGTTCCTCCATATTTTGGCGCTATTTACATAGAGATTTGTAGTGGTAAGCCATTAGATATTTAATGTTACGGATTAATTTAAACTTTTCATTACCAGCAAAACTATTTTATAAAAAATTGCATATTTTCTATTTATCATACATGTTCTATTTGATCAGGGTGTCTAGACATCTGGAAAACCTAAGATAAGAAAATTGGGGAAATTTGAAAAAAAAAAAAAAATTGCCCTAAAATCAGGGAATTTTTTAGAAATCTGTCGGGGAAATCGGGGAATTATCAGGGAACTTTTTTTCCTGAATCTTGTGGTCACCCTGTATAATGTGTAAATAAATTTATTTATTTTAAATATGAAATGAATTCAGCCAAGCTATATATTTAAAAAATTCATTAATTGTACATGGTGTATTTATAGCTTTTTTATTATTATTATTTAAAGGTGTTGTAATAATTGATGATCATCCAGAAGTTACAGATGATCCTAATCTTTTATGTGGAACTGACGATGGATTTCAAGAAGTAACTTCAAAAAAACGACATAAAATTATGGTTGAAAGTGAAGTTAAGAAGATGAAAAAAGAAGTAAGACTGTTAAATAATTTTTTTAAACTGCATTCCTCTTTAAATATTTATTTTAAATTACAGGGCTGCCACAGG
Source organism: Linyphia triangularis (assembly GCA_963978545.1). Classification (NCBI taxonomy): domain Eukaryota; kingdom Metazoa; phylum Arthropoda; class Arachnida; order Araneae; family Linyphiidae; genus Linyphia; species Linyphia triangularis. The sequence goes on along the minus strand of OZ021725.1, from coordinate 71,888,330 downwards.
CGACTAAAAAGGCTACTAAAGCGACTATTTTAGTGACCAGGCTACTATGGCAACTATTTCAATGAAAAAAGGGCCCAAAATGACTATTTTGAACAAAACCTCCAACTATTTTTGGGCTCAGGCGACTATTTTTTTAGAAATTGGATTTTGTCCGATAGTAGGACGAAAAAAAATCGGCACTTAGGTACTAACAATTTTGTCAAAATGGTGATTTTATTTAAAGGGGGCGGGAGAGCAAACACTATCGAAGTCGTTGTTTATATTCGCGGGTAGATTGGTCACTTTGTTAGTCCGACGACAGTAACCTCACGCAAGATTGTTGTTTTTGACGGCAACCACGGTCATTTTCGCCTACCTGTTAGGTTCCAATGTTTTATCTTTCGCCGTGCAAGGCAACAGCATACACAATTATATTCTCAAATATCAAATTATTTCGCTTTATTTACTCTAAACAAAAATGAATTTGCCCTGAACGCCGGATGAAAGTGCCATCAGTATGAACAGTATTGCATACCTGCCAACTTGTACTCATTATCCGTACAATGTACGGATTTTTACTATTTTGTATGGTTGTACGAACAGCTAAAAAAATCGTACGGATTTCACGGTACTTTTCGTTTTTTCCTTAAAACCGTTTTTTTTTTTTAATCAAGTTTTTTGGAGTCTTATACCAAGCACTTTACTTCAAATCATCATAAATTCAAGCAAATGAACAAATTTTGCATTCTGCTCTATGTATGCATCTGATATTAAGATTTCTCATGGAGGATTTACTGATGTCATAGTTCATATCAATTCTAAAAAACACAGTGACAAAAACAAATGTAATAATAAGAATTCGAAAGCATGCATAATTGATATTTGTGCGTGTGATTAAACACTTTGAATACCACTGACTCCTTGTATGTTTCACTGTAGTTTTTGTGCCATAAAGCATGTTAATTGTGTGTAAAACCTCTTCAAAGATTTCATCGTATAGTTTAAATTTGATTAATTTTTAAATCCTGGTTAGTATTTTATTTTATAATTTCCATTCTGTGCTAAAATGTAACAATTTGTTATATTTGGGAGCAATTAAATATTATACATTTTTTTTTTCATTTGCAAGTGAATTACTATTATTTCTATATTACATTCATAAATATTGTCGCTATTCGACTTTCCATGAATCATAGGAATGCAAATATTTGTTCCGTAAAAATTGTACTAATTTGAAAATACCAATGTTGGCAGGTATGGTATTGAGGCTATTAGACGTTATGTCCGAGATTTGTGCAGGAGTGATGAACGATTTCGCCGTGTAGGTCAATCGATGCAGAATGATTAGAATTTCAATGTTGTAGCTAAATTTATGATTAATAAAATAATTTAAATTTTAAGCAATTTATTTAATTACTTTAAATGTAGCTTAAACAGGGTGGCGACAAAATCGGGAATTCAGGGAAATGTCAAGGAATTTCGTAAAATTACTCTTTAATCAGGGAATTTTGAAATTTTCGAGTTACCCTTCTCGCGTACCCCGTATAGGTGCGGATATCTATCCCGAATCGTGTCACGCGATATATATATATAAAGTTTTTATAGTTGTTATATGTATAGTTATATAGTTTTTATAGTTGATATCTATATAGTTTACGATATATATCTAGTTTTTATAGTTGGCTGATTTGGGTGTACGAAGTTTCCGAACTTTTTCTACTCTCAGCAGCTAAGCCAAACCGGCCAATCCCCCTCCTCGGCCTATAACCACTTGTTCATATTCCGCTTTTTTTTTTCTTCCCCCCTCCTTTTCTTTTCTTTCTGAAGTCATTGTTATGCTTGGAACAATTATTTACACATATAATTTCGCTTCCGCCAGCGTCTTATTGTTAAAAAAAATCTTCAAACTTCAATCTGTCTACATCCTTTACAGACATGATTTTTTTTCTTCTTGCCTTGCGTTTTCTGTCAACAGAATATATTAGAACCCTAATTATTTACGTATTATTTCTTTTGGATTTTTAGTAATCCTATTATTTAGAAATACGAACAAAAGTAGAATTATTGTTCAAAAAAAATCTTCCAACTTAAATCTAACTGCATCCTTTACAGACATGATTATTTTTCTTCTTGTCTTGTGTTTTTTGTCAATAGAATATATTGAAACCCTAAATTCCTTAATTCAAATTGATTCCATTATATTTTTTTGTTTTTATTAACCTTTAACAGCACTGTGTTATAGATATGCAACAAATCTATAGGCATTCATAAGCAAAATGGGTTAGATCCTGTACTTGATTTTTTTTTAACTTTAATTTTGACATTTTATTTAACGTAATTAACTGAAAGTGATATGATTTTTATTTATATGTTTAATATAAATCAAACAAAGAATTGAAGCATCCTCCTCCCCCATCAAAAAATGAAAAAAAAATTGAATGCTCTACTGCATACATTCAGGCAAAGGGTCATGGAATTTTTTAAAAAAGTCCTTTCATTCCCCCCCCCCCCCCCCTGCCAAAGGCTGTGCTTGTCATGTTTTATGAAAACGATTTTTTGCCTCATTTAATATGTACTTTTGTGGTTTAAGATAGTATTTTTGTTGAACAATTTTTTTTTATATATATATTTATGAATAATTAATTTTTATAAGATGCTGTTGATTTCAAGACTTTCTTTCATGCATCATGTGTTATTTATCTTTTCTCAACTTCTAAATCCAAAACACCTAATTTTTCATGAAATATATGTACCTAGTGAAATTTGTGACTGATGAAAGTAAAATGCTGATTATTTAAGTTTCATGCTCATGCATGCCCAAGTTTAGTAAATATTTAGGATACTGTTTAAAATTTATGTTATGAACAGGATACAGCCTATGATATATATTAAAGAAAATAACATTTTTTTTTTGTTTGTTATTTTTTAAATTAAAAAGAAATATATTGTACTAGTTTTGCTTTTCCTTGAAGTTAGCAAGTATGGATGTAGTTTGTAAATTGGTCTATTTGAATTTTGTATTTTTTTTCTTAATGTTTTCCATTCTTTTTCATGCTCTAAAAATGCTTGTTTTGATTTTCAGCCCAAATTTATATTTTGTTGCAATTATACTTTGATAAGTAAATGAAAATAGTCAAAAGTACAGATTTTTAAATTGACCATTTTTTTCTTTTTTTTCTTCTTTTTTTTTTTTTTTTCTTAAATGATAACATTGACAGATGCACATCAGGGAATTTTCTGGAAACCAGGGAAATGTTAGGGAATTTTATTTTGCAAATTCTGTAGCCATTCTGTTAAAAATTTAAAAACTGGCCTTAACGAAATTCGATTGTCATTGCAAATATATAGTACAATTGTTTAAACATGATACTTGTTTTTCGGAAAAAAGTTGTTTGACTTCGGAAGTTTAAAAAAAGTTATCTTGTTTTGCCAATCGATTTTTGCCGTCGCTTTTGCGTGAAGTTTAGCTTTTTTTTTTTTGCTTAAGTGCTGTCTGGGAGTAAGGTTAAGTTGCCAACTTCCATCGCAGTATATAAATATGATAGCACCTCCCCCAAGACGCATGCCTTTTACCGTATGGGATGTAATGTTTTAGACACTATTTTGAATTGAAAGAAGAGTATTTCTGGGTTTTCGTGTTTTATGTAAATGAACTGTTTTATTCCGATCTTATTAAAAGTTATGAAAAGTGATGCTACTATTTTCATCACCTGAGACTACTATTTTCAATGTGTGAGACTACTATTTTGGCTACTATTTTTAACATTTGAGACTACTAAAGCAACTATTTTCAAAGCTTACAGTCAGTGGCAGCCCTGAAATTATTAAGTTTAATAAAGACTTGCATGATAACATTCTTTCCCCAACTGATCAGAAATGAAGAAAAGTAGTCTGTATTTATGCTAGGATTGTATAATTACAGTGACCAACATTTTAAATGTGTATTAATTATTTTATATTTCCTTATTGAAGTGTAATAATGACTTACATGACAATCTTCTTTCCCCAACTGATAAAAAATGAAGAAAAGTAGTCTGAATTCATGCTAGAATTGTAGTTTTTACAATGACTAATATTATACATTCAAATTAAGCCGCTATTTTCTTATTTCTTACTTGGGTTGAAGTTTAATAAAGACTTACATGATGACAATCTTCTTTCCCCAACTGATCAGAAATGAAGAAAAGTAGTCTGAATTTATGCTAGAATTGTATAATTACAGTGACCAACATTTTAAATGTGTACTAATTAATTTATATTTCCTTCTTATTGAAGTGTAATAATGACTTACATGATGACAATCTTCTTTCCCCAACTGATCAGAAATGAAGAAAAGTAGTCTGAATTTATGCTAGAATTGTGTAATTACAGTGACCCAACATTTTAAATGTGTATTATTTCATATTTCCTGCTTATTGAAGTGTAATAATGACTTACATGATGACAATCTTCTTTCCCCAACTAATAAAAAATGAAGAAAAGTAGTCTGAATTTATGCTAGAATTGTATAATTACAGTGACCAACATTTTAAATGTGTACTAATTATTTTATATTTCCTTCTTATTGAAGTGTAATAATGACTTACATGATGACAATCTTCTTTCCCCAACTGATCAGAAATGAAGAAAAGTAGTCTGAATTTATGCTAGAATTGTATAATTACAGTGACCAACATTTTAAATGTGTATTAATATTTTATATTCCCTTCTTATTGAAGTGTAATAATGACTTACATGATGACAGGGCTCGCAGACGTCCTACAAATCCTATATATATTTTTTAATTCAGCAAAAACGTCCTATATTTTACAATTGTCCTATATTTCTATATTGATTCGATCTATATTTTCTTCGAATTCGTAATAATGGCACCGTTCGTTGCCATTTTTTAGATTTCGGATTCTTTGGCGCGATCGAAAGCGATGTTTGTAACTGCACCGTTTTATTTCTTGTGACGTCACGTGCTGCAATAACCTACAACTCATCTCTACTGGACCGGTAGACGCGGGAGTTGTAAAATGTAAACGTGAACTTTTCCATTGCACGCGGTCGGGAATTTTAGATTTGTTTTCTCTTCCAACGTAGTAAATTAATTGGTCATAATACAGAGAGAAATGCAGCAACAAAACTCTGCCTTGATAAAAATGGATAAAAGCAACTTGTAATTAACTTGCAGGACTACTAAAGAACATTTCGAGTGCTCAGTTAATAATTGATGAAGGAAACAAAAGGGTTAAGATTTACTGTAAGGTGTCGAAGGGAGATTTTTTTTTTATTCCAATACCGATACGGATTCTGCACTACGTATTGTTTACATCAAATCGCTCCTAATTATGGCAATCATAGTCAGTTCTCTTGCTCTTAAAAAAAATGGCAGGTCTGCCATTTTTTGACGAAAATCACCTTCGCGCAGAATTCATACCGGATTCGGAATATTAGCCTCGATTTTTTCATAAAAAAGTCGTCAAAATTAAAAATGACGTCAATACGACGTGTTGTCAAATTCAAACGCTCCCTAGGGTTTCCGGAAAACCAAGTCCCCGGTTCGCCACATTCGGCGCTAAATCTCCCACTTTTCGGCTCCAATCCAACCGTCGTTGAATCGTAAATCTGAGCCAACTAAAGACTGCAAACAGGGATATAAAGAAATTGGAGTAGTTATTGATGCTGGAAGCAAAAGACTCAAGATTGCAAATAATGTAATTAATAAAACTTGATTTAGGGATGGAATATTGAGGCAATAACGGATGACATATTCAGGATCAGACGACTTCTTTTTTTTTAAAGGTGTGTTTTCTATTCTCTTAAATTCAATATAACGAGTATATAAATATATAGCGAGATAATTTTTTAAGTTCAGTAGCAACTGTGTGCAGTTATTTGATGTTTTAAATTGTCCTATATATTTTTTTTAAAACTCCTATATTCTTATTTTCTCACTTTGACCCCTGTGATGACAATCTTCTTTCCCCAACTGATAAAAAATGAAGAAAAGTAGTCTGAATTCATGCTAGAATTGTAGTTTTTACAATGACTAATATTATACATTCAAATTAAGCCGCTATTTTCTTATTTCTTACTTCGGTTGAAGTTTAATAAAGACTTGCATGATGACAATATTCTTTCCCCAACTGATAAAAAATGAAAAAAAGTAGTCTAAATTTATGCTAGGATTGTATAATTACAGTGACCCAACATTATAAATGTGTATTATTTCATATTTCCTGCTTATTGAAGTGAAAAAATAACTTGTATGATGACAATCTTCTTTCCCCAACTGATCATAAATGAAGAAAAGTAGTCTGAATTTATGCTAGAATTGTATAATTACAATGACCAACATTTTAAATGTGTATTAATATTTTATATTTCCTTCTTATTGAAGTGTAATAATGACTTTACATGATGACAATCTTTCCCCAACTGATAAAAAATGAAGAAAAGTAGTCTGAATTCATGCTAGAATTGTAGTTTCTACAATGACTAATATTATACATGCAAATTAAGCCGCTATTTTCTTATTTCTTACTTGGGGTTGAAGTTTAATAAAGACTTACATGATGACAATATTCTTTCCCCAACTGATCAGAAATGAAGAAAAGTAGTTTGAATTTATGCTAGAATTATATAATTACAGTGACCAACATTTTAAATGTGTATTAATTATTTTATATTTCCTTCTTATTGAAGTGTAATAATGACTTTACATGATGACAATCTTCTTTCCCCAACTGATAAAAAATGAAGAAAAGTAGTCTGAATTTATGCTAGAATTGTAGTTTTTACAATGACTAATATTATACTTGCAAATTAAGCCATTTTCTTATTTCCTACTTGTGTTGAAGTTTTATAAAGACTTACATGATGACAATATTCTTTCCCCAACTGATTAGAAATGAAGAAAAGTAGTCTGAATTTATGCTAGAATTGTATAATTACAGTGACCCAACATTTTAAATGTGTATTATTTCATATTTCCTGCTTATTGAAGTGAAAAAATAACTTGTATGATGACAATCTTCTTTCCCCAACTGATCATAAATGAAGAAAAGTAGTCTGAATTTATGCTAGAATTGTATAATTACAATGACCAACATTTTAAATGTGTATTAATATTTTATATTTCCTTCTTATTGAAGTGTAATAATGACTTTACATGATGACAATCTTCTTTCCCCAACTGATAAAAAATGAAGAAAAGTAGTCTGAATTCATGCATTCATTTACAATGACTAATATTATACATGCAAATTAAGCCGCTATTTTCTTATTTCTTACTTGGGGTTGAAGTTTAATAAAGACTTACATGATGACAATATTCTTTCCCCAACTGATCAGAAATGAAGAAAAGTAGTTTGAATTTATGCTAGAATTATATAATTACAGTGACCAACATTTTAAATGTGTATTAATTATTTTATATTTCCTTCTTATTGAAGTGTAATAATGACTTTACATGATGACAATCTTCTTTCCCCAACTGATAAAAAATGAAGAAAAGTAGTCTGAATTTATGCTAGAATTGTAGTTTTTACAATGACTAATATTATACTTGCAAATTAAGCCATTTTCTTATTTCCTACTTGTGTTGAAGTTTTATAAAGACTTACATGATGACAATATTCTTTCCCCAACTGATTAGAAATGAAGAAAAGTAGTCTGAATTTATGCTAGAATTGTATAATTACAGTGACCCAACATTTTAAATGTGTATTATTTCATATTTCCTGCTTATTGAAGTGAAAAAATAACTTGTATGATGACAATCTTCTTTCCCCAACTGATCATAAATGAAGAAAAGTAGTCTGAATTTATGCTAGAATTGTATAATTACAATGACCAACATTTTAAATGTGTATTAATATTTTATATTTCCTTCTTATTGAAGTGTAATAATGACTTTACATGATGACAATCTTCTTTCCCCAACTGATAAAAAATGAAGAAAAGTAGTCTGAATTCATGCATTCATTTACAATGACTAATATTATACATGCAAATTAAGCCGCTATTTTCTTATTTCTTACTTGGGGTTGAAGTTTAATAAAGACTTACATGATGACAATATTCTTTCCCCAACTGATCAGAAATGAAGAAAAGTAGTTTGAATTTATGCTAGAATTATATAATTACAGTGACCAACATTTTAAATGTGTATTAATTATTTTATATTTCCTTCTTATTGAAGTGTAATAATGACTTTACATGATGACAATCTTCTTTCCCCAACTGATAAAAAATGAAGAAAAGTAGTCTGAATTTATGCTAGAATTGTAGTTTTTACAATGACTAATATTATACTTGCAAATAAAGCCATTTTCTTATTTCCTACTTGTGTTGAAGTTTTATAAAGACTTACATGATGACAATATTCTTTCCCCAACTGATTAGAAATGAAGAAAAGTAGTCTGAATTTATGCTAGAATTGTATAATTACAGTGACCAACATTTTAAATGTGTATTAATTATTTTATCTTTTCTTCTTATTGAAGTGTAATAATGACTTTACATGATGACAATCTTCTTTCCCCAACTGGTAAAAAATGAAGAAAAGTAGTCTGTATAAAATTGTAGTAATTACAGTATGACTGATTTTAAATGTGTGCTATATTTTTGTGTTAATGGTTTCATGGTTTACTGATGTTATATTTTGTTAATATTGCATATAATTCAATTAATTGTTCTGTAGCCTCACACTCGGAATAAAAGTGGATCCCGATCGAGGCAAAGTCGGCTACCCCCAAGATTTGCAAAACAGCGAGAGAGCATCGTAAAGTCTGTCTCTGTGACCCCTACAACTGCTTGGGACATAAATGTTGATCTGTCTCCTAGAGCACCTAGTGTTGTTAAAGGTTGGATTCTTTTTAAATAATGTTGTAGAGTTTAAGGACCTATTCTCTAGATTTAACTTCCTTTTCAGACCTTTTCAAGTTCTTAAACAAATAAGTAGTTTGACCTATTGAAGCTCAAGGGTACTTTTGCCAAGTGTCATTTGCATTTTTGTTACTTGCATTTAGCAAGGGGTTCTTCCTTGTATAAACTTTATGAAAGAGAAGTTTCACTATCATTACACAAGATGTACTCTTGTATACATTACAAAATATTCTTTATTTCTCCTTTCCAGACTTGCTACAATTCAAAGGCAATATAAATCTCATATTTTTTTTTTATATACATGGATTTCGGTGATTATTAACTATCATTTCTATCAAAATAGATGCATCTCCAGCTCCTCCTGTGAATGCTTGGGAAAAGCCCATCAACCATTCTCTACGTTCTCTCTCTCCAGTTGTGACTTCACTTTCAACCACTTGTACCAACACAGTGGTCAGTTCCTGCACATCAGTGGCTTCTGCCGATGTCCAAGCGCTTGCAGCCACTTCCAAATCCAGCAGTTTTGACCGCAGCGATCAACACGACAGTGGTATTGATGTGAGTGATCAACCTGCTTCTGCTGCATCCTCTCAGCGCTCTTCTCCTAGCAACGATTGTAAAATAATTACCCCGATAAGTTCAGGGAAGAGCAGTGTTAATGCAGAAGTCTCTGATCTGGTGAGTAAAATAAACTTTGTCACATGAATAGAATATAAATGGAATTGTTTGTCTAATCTCCCTATTAATCAATTCTATCTCAAGATCTATTTCAATTTCGAATTACCTCTAAGAATTTAATGAAGACCATTAACCCATTAATGATGGTTGGTAAGAAATTTTTCCATTCAACGTTATAGTTTTTTTCTTTGTTAATAAATTGCGATTGTTGTTCGACTTGGCTTTTTAAAAATCATAATAAATTTACGAAAAATTCAAAATGTACTTTAAATTATCTACATATACAAGATAAAAGTTAAAAATAAGGACCTTTGATCTATTCCAAAGTCATCTTTAATGGGTTAAGTTTCCTACTATGTTCATGCAATTCTCATGATGACAAAATTCTCTCCCCAACTGAATGTAATGAAGAATAAAAATCTGATGCTTTGCCTGGAATTGGTATCTATTGTTTCTTAATTTTACTTTCATTATCTGATGCACAGATATTCTTTGCATTATGTTTTTTTTAAATTTTTTTTTTATTTATTTAAGAGAAGGTAGCTCTAAAAAGTGCTTATTTTAAATAAAATGAGTATTACTTGTTTCTATTTCTGTATTGTTGTATACATCTAACTTTCTGCAAATTATACTAATGTTAAAAATTCTCTAGTACTGTCAATGAGTATAATTTTGGTAAATACTGAGATTTTTTATACTAAAAAAATCTTGCCTACTACAATACAAACCTACCTAACATTGCAAATATCTTGATGTTCAAATGTAATTTTGTTACTTGGGTATTCAGGGGTCTCAGACCTGCGCCAAATACAAAAATCTGCTCCAAATGCTTTATTTTAGCCATATTTGTGCCAGAACGTGATATTTTTTTTTGAGCGCGCGTCGAAATTCGATATTGTTTTCCGCTGTAATATCTATTGTTGAGAAATATTCCGGTATATTCGGCGCTAACGCTGATATTTACGTTGGTGTGGTATTCATTTTCTCCGAATTCTACGATGATTTGCAACACTAATGCTGACATTATTGTCAAGTTTTACGCTGTTATGATGGTCATTTTCGTTGAGTCTTTCATTGATACAATAGCTCTGTAGTATTGAGAATTGCTCCAGTTAATTCAACGCTATTGCTGATATTTTCGTTGGTATGGTGGTAATTATTGCCGAGTGTTACGATATTGCAATATCCGAAATTTGCCCCGATATTACTGAGAAAACTTCAATGTTACTGCGATGAATTGTGAAGCTGATGCAGACATTATTGCAAATTATTGTGATGGTCATTTTCGTCGAGTCTTTCACCGATATATTAGAGCTGTTGTTGAGAAATGCTCCGGTTTATTCGGCGCTATTGCTGTTATTTTCGTTGGTGTGACGGTCATTTTCGAAGAGTCCAATATTACCGAATCTTGCACAAACATTAACGGGAAAATTTCAATATCACCGACATTTGTGCCGATGTGTACGTTTTTGCAATGGTCATTTCTGCTGAGACTTCAACTTACGTAATATCCTCTGTCTAGATTTTCGACGATATTGTAAGTACTATCGCTAATATTTAACCAAGTAGTCATTTTCGCTGAAGTTTACACTGATGTAATAGCAGCTACTTCCGAGATTTGCGACGCTGTTTGGAGACTTAAAAAATACGATATTACTGGAATTTTGCTGGTATTGCGATGGTATGTGCTATCCCCAATATTTATGTTGGTGTTATATTCGTTATCGTGCCGAGATTTGCTACGCTGTTTAGCGACTTAAAAAATTACCATATTACTGGGATTTTGTGCCGATATTACCGAGATTGAGATGGTATGGTGGGTGCTATCATTTACGTTGGTGTTATATTCGTTTTCGCCAAGGTCTGTGGTAATGTAATAGCAGCTACTGCTGAGGCTTGCGATGCCGATTTGGTGATATTCGCAGGGGTGGGAATTCTGCGCCAATTGCGCCAGCGCGCGCCAAAAGTGGTATCATGCGCCAACCTGCTACAAAACCACATTTAAGTGCAATTCTGCGCCAATTTTGCTTTAAATCTTCCTTTAAACGTGCATGCTAAAGCGCCAAACCAGCTTGCACACTGCAAATCTATGTGGAGACGAAATTACGGCAACCTCAAGGGCCGTTTTCGCACGAATTTGCAAAACATTAGATTTTTCCCGCTAACAGAATGCAATGTGTGGATTATCCCTTTGAAATCGACATTCACGTATGCGCATTCATGTTCAAACGCACCTTGCATCGGGACAAATTCAAATCCCCGAGTGCTGATAGCTGATATAACGTGCGTTATTGCTAGATAATATTTAGAGGGCAGCCTCAAAATTTCCGATTACTAGTTAGCACGGATGGCCATTTCTTACGTACCTTGATTAGGTGTTTTATTTAGGAATTTTACCACACCCTCTTTTCCTCTAAATATAAAGAAGAAAGGAATTGGTAAAAAGTTAAAGGTGTATAACTATCAAATGTTTTTACTAAGCATTTAAAAAGAATATTTCCTCTCCGACACGCGTAATGACGATACCTTTCTATTAAATTTAGAGATATGTTTTGTAATTTACTTGTTAGCTGTTGGTAATTAACTTTTAAACGTCCGTTTTACTTCTGAAATTAAGTATCACAGAAATGTAATCAAAATCCCGGAATGTTTCCGATTTGGAAAAAAGGAAAAAAAACAACATTTTTATAAGTTTGTAGAACGGAACATGTAGGATAAAATCGCCGTTTTGACGCTGAATTTGACCCGATTTTTAAAATTAAAAAAAAAAAAAAAAATCACAACATTTTAGAACATTCACAAAAAATTTAGAAATCTTATTTTAATTTTACTGTATTGCTATTTTTGCTATAAGAGTTGGTATTTTTATACAAATGAGTCTTATAATAAAACAAAGAGTCAATGGATTTATAGAAAGCTACTTAAAATAGGTGTAAAACTTTACTTACAATTTTTTACCTAATTAGTTTTGGCCTTCTGATTGTACCTTTGACAAACGGAATGTTAAAATTTTAAGTAGTTAATTTTTTTTTTTACAAACCTACTTCAAATAGAGGTACAGTTCTGAAATTTTCAACGTAAATAGTTATGGCCTTTTTTTTTTATTAGACTTTTTACAAACAGAATATTAAAATTTAATTAGTTTAAAAAAAAAAAAAAAAATTCAAAACTACTTCCAATAAGGCTACAGCTCAGAAATTTTCAACATGAGTAGTTTTGATCTTCAAATTGTACATTTGTGATAAACAAAATGTCAATTTTAATTATTTTTTAATTAATTTTTTAGTTAAATTTTTTTTTATATAAACCGACTTCAAATAGAGGTACGACTCTAAAATTTTAAACATAAGTAGTTTTGATCTTCAAATTGTACATTTGACAAACAGAATGTCAAAACGTTATTATAATTTTTTTTAATTAAATTTTTTTTTTTTACAAAGTGACTTCAAATAGAGGTACACCTCTGAAATTTTCAACGTAAATATGTTTGGACTTCTAATTAGATTTTTGAAACAAAGAATTTTAAAATTTTAATTTGTATTTTAATTAATATTTTTACAAAGCAACTTCTAATAGATCTAGAGCTCTGAAATGTTCAATATAAGTAGTTTTGGCCTTCTAATTTTGCTAATTTACTAATTATATTTATGTTGTAATTGTATGTATATCTTATAAATTTAAATTTAATAATATGTGTTTTTTTGTAGAAAAATAAAATTATACAAGTTAAAATTTTAATTCTTGTAATTGTTGTTAAATCAGCTACAATTTATTATATTTCTGCTATTAATCTTCGAATTTTTCTGCTACATTTTCTCTTATTCTGCTCCAAAAGCTAAATTTTGCTGCTCCAATTTTTTGCGAATCTGCTCCAAACGCGAAATTTTGCTGCTCCAAAATTGCTCCAAACTGGGCTTTAGCACTTCCCACCCCTGTATTCGTCTTGGGTATTTTTGCTTCATTTTTTTCCTACTGCAAAATTTATTTTTTTGCTACAATTTTTTTTCTTTTTCCGTGTGCTACAAAAGTTGCTCTTAAATGCTACAATGGTCATTTTTCCTGCTACTAAACTTTTTTTTACCTGCTCCGAAAGTCATTTTTTCTGCTCCAAAACTTGATTTTACCTGTTCCAAAAACTGCTCCATATCTTTCTGAGTGAGTGGGAGCCCTGGTATTACAAAATGAATATTTATTAAATTATTACTTATTAATATTTAAAAAAAACTAACTAGCTCTTCGACAATACTTTTATAAATAACTCTTTTCCCAAACTAGGATGTATTTTTTAATGTTTTCTATCATTTATTTTGAATATAAATAGTAAGTTATTAATTTCCAGGTAACTGAAATTGACACATGCAAACCTATGTGTACAGTGGTATTTGAGAATAAGAACTTCAAGGCAGAAAATGCTGTCCTTGATAAATTTGGCGGGCAATCTAAAAATCAAGCTGTTAAGGTAAGTTAATGTCAAACTGTTTTTTAAAATATATCAACTTGTCTAATTATTAATTTGTCATGTTTTTAATTTATTTTAAGTTTTTTTTTTTAAAATCATGGATTAAAATTATTGCTTAAATATCACATTTGTTTCCTTAGGATACTTCAACATCTTCTTGTGAAAATCTAGCTGTAGGAACTTCTACGAAGCCTAAAGATTCTACGCCAGATTCGGAAGAGAAACCACATGGTTTACCTGTATCATTTCAGTCTAAAGAGTCATTTGGAAAGGTAATGGAATTTTTTGAAAATAAAGTTATGTTTGCAATACAAAAAGGAAAGATTAAGTCAAAATAATCTAGTAATTTAAATATAACTCTTATTAATTTTTTTAGGGCGAGGAAACAACAGACATGAAATTAGATTTCAATTTTGATTCTGGGTTGGAACGATTGACAGAAGACAAAAATGCTCGCAACTCCAATAGTTCCAGTCATCTTCCTAATAAATCTATAAATATTGCTCGCAGTATGGAAGTTTCAAACAATGGATCAGCTGTTGGTGTACAATCACCCATTTCTCCATCAACGGATGATTTAAATTTAAAAATACAATCTGTTAAAAAGGCAAGTTTTGTTCTTTTTGAGTAGAAATTTAAAAATTATTACTTGCTGTTGTAGATTAAATGTTTGAAAATGTATTTGGACAGACGTAGTTTCTATTGTTGAAAGGATAAGTAATTTAAACTAGGGGTGAGGAATTTGTGTTAATTATTATATTTTTTTTTTTCCATATTCATTTATTAAAAAAAAAAGGGCAGTTTGATAATTATGACATTTGCAAAAAGCCACTAAAATGGTTAAATTGACAATGCTCTTCAAAAACTATAACATCCTTTTGGGTAAGTGAAACAGAGTAGGAATAGTCATTGATGGTCCTAAAGCTTAACAGAAGAGAACTCTGTATTAAAGACATTAGTTTTTTCAGTTTTTATGCCTTTATTTAATTTCTACATAAAGTATTTGTGAATGTTCAGACTTCCCCAAACCTTCTGGTGTGATAATTTTTTGCAGCGGCTTCCTCTAATGTGATAGCTGCTATTAGTGGCATTTGCATTAGTGTGCAAGTAATTTTCGGTGATTTAATAGCCTCCATCTCAGATTTGCATCAGTATAAGGTTTTTAAGATAGCAGAGATATATGTTGCAATGGTTATTTTTGCTGATCTAAGCCCTGCAATGCTCTTGATTTGTGCCATTGTGATAATCTAATGACTAAAATTTTGATAGTAATATATTAGCTTGAAAAATAATTTTGAATTGTATTAAAACTTATAAATATTAGTTTAAATTTTTTATTTTTCTTAATATATTTCAGGCTTTGCTTAAAAAAAGGCTACTGAATTTAATTGTTTTGATAAGTTTTTCAATATAATTAGACGTATCGAAAATAAATGTATAACTTTTCTTTGCTAAAAATTGTCTGACTTGTATTTTTTTGAAAATTACAATTTTTGTCAGTTTAAAAACATATTTTGAAAAGAATATATATATGTACTGCGACCCTTATCATTTTTAAAGATAAAACTCTTCTTTAGGTTTCCTAAAAATTCCTATCTAAATTCTTTAATTAACTCACTGCAGGTTTGGAAATTTAGCTTTTTTTATATCTTGAGTAGATGACTTGCTGTTCAAATCTTTAATTCATCTGTAATTAATTATATATATGTTAAATATGATTTAATAGGTTTGGGAAAATGATCCGCCACTACCAACTGTTATGGAGCATCCCCAGACAGTCTCTGAAGAAAATCCTTCAACTTACAATTCTTACACAAGTACATCAGAATCTACAACCAATGTTTATAATTCTACTGTCGACTCTAATTCTCAAAATCGAAAAGAAACCGATGGAACAGATATATCATTCAGGTATGGTGGTTGAATTAGAATCGGTGTTTAAGCTGGGGTACTAAATTTTTTTTGTAAAAAAGCTAGTCACAATTTTCTTTTTAGTAAATTGGTAATACTAAATTGGTTACGAGATCTATTACTCTTAACATCTAATCTAAAGTGATTGAGAAACTTCTTATTATTAAGTCATTATGAGACTTAAAATATTAAGCTATTTTATACGAACATAAACTAAAAAATACTTTTCTCTCTTAATTTAGCTTTTTCGTTCATGACTAATCTTCGAATAACATAAATATTGCAGGGCTGCCACAGGCGACTAAATAGGCTACTAAAGCGACTATGGCAACTATTTCAATGATAAAAGGGCCCAAAACGACTATTTTGAACCTTCAACTATTTTTGAGCTCAGGCGACTATTTTTTTAGAAATTGGATATTGTCCGATAGTAGGATGAAAAAAAAATCGGCACTAAGGTACTAACAATTTTGTCAAAATGGTGATTTTTTTTTGAAGGGAGCGCGAACACTTCTGAAGTAGTTGTTCATATTCGCGGGTAGATTGGTCACTTTGTTAGTCCGACGATAGTAACCTCACGCAAGATTGTTGTTTTTGACGGCAACTGCGGTCATTTTCGCCTACCTGTTTGGTTCCAATGTTTTATCTTTCGCCGTGCAAGGCAACAGCATACACAATTATATTCTCAAATATCAAATTATTTCTCTTTATTTACTCTCAGTATGAACAGTATTGAGGCTATTAGACGTTATGTCCGAGATTAGTGCCGGTGTTATGAAAGATTTCGCCGTGTAGGTCAATCGATGCAAAATGATTAGAATTTCAATGTTGTAGCTAAATTTATGATTAATAAAATAATTTAAATTTTAAGCAATTTGTTTAATTACTTTGAATGTAGCTTAAACGGGGTGGCGACAAAATCGGGAATTCAGGGAAATGTCAAGGAATTTCGTAAAATTACTCTTTAATCGGGAAATTTTGAAATTTTCGAGTTACCCTTCTCGCGTACCCCGTGTAGGTGCGGACATCTATCCCGAATCGCGTCACATGATATATATATATAGTTTTTATAGTTGTTATATATATAGTTGTATATATATAGTTTTTATAGTTGTTATATATATAGTTGTATATATATAGTTTTTATAGTTGTTATATATATAGTTATATTTATATAGTTTATGTATATTGTTTACGATATATATATAGTTTTTATAGTTGGCCGATTTGGGTGTACGAAGTTTCCGAACTTTTTCTACTCGGCAGCTAAGCCAAAACGGCTAATCCCCCTCCTCGGCCTACAACCACGTGTTCATATTCCGCTTTCCTCCCCCCCCCCCCTTTTTCTTTTCTTTCTGAAATCATTGTTATGCTTGGAACAATTATTTACACAGATAATTTCGCTTCCGCCGGCGTCTTATTGTTAAAAAAAAATCTTCAATTGCGTATTATTTCTGTTCGATTTTTAGTAATCCTATTATTTAGAATTACGAACACCCCAGTAGATTTATTGTTTAAAAAAAAAAAATCTTCCAACTTAAATCTAACTGCATCCTTTTGCAGACATGATTATTTTTCTTCTTGTCTTGTGTTTTTTGTCAATAGAATATATTGAAACCCTAAATTCCTTAAAATTTCAAATTGATTCCATCATATTTTTTCGTTTTTATTAACCCTTTACAGCACTTTGTTATAGATATGCAACAAATCTATAGGCATTCATAAGCAAAATGGGTTACATCCTGTACTTGATTTTTTTTTAACTTTAATTTTGACATTTTATTTAACGTAATTAACTGAAAGTGATATGTTTTTTATTTATATGTGTAATATAAATCAAACAAAGAATTGAAGCATTTCCCTCCCCCATCAAAAAATGAAAAAAATTTTGAATGCTCTACTGCATACATTCAGGCAAAGGGTCATGGAATTTTTTAAAAAAAGTCCTTGCATCTCCCCCCCCCCCCCCCCCCCCCCGCCAAATGCTGTGCTTGTCACGTTTTATGAAAACGATTTTTTTGCCTCATTTAATATGTACTTTTGTGGTTTAAGATAGTATTTTTATTGAACAAAATTTTTTTCTATATATCTATGAGTAATTAATTTTTATAAGATGCTGTTGATTTCAAGACTTTCTTTCATGTATCATGTGTTATTTATCTTTTCTCAACTTCTAAATCCAAAACACATAATTTTTCATGAAATAACCATGAAACCTAGTGAAATTTGTGACGGAAAACAAAATGCTGATTATTTAAGTTTTATGCTCATGCATGCCCAAGTTTAGTAAATATTTAGGATACTGTTAAAAATTTATGTTATGAACAGGATACAGCCTATGATATATATTAAAGAAAATAACATGGTTTTTTTTATTTATTTTTTAAACTAAAAAGAAGTATATTGTACTAGTTTTGCTTTTCCTTGAAGTTTGCAAGTATGGGTGTAGTTTGTAAATTGGTTTATGTGAATTTTGTATTTTTTTCTTGATGTTTTCCATTCTTTTTCATGCTCTAAAAATGCTTGTTTTGATTTTTAGCCCAAATGTACATTTTTTTTTTTAATGATAACATTGACAGAGATGCACATTAGGGAATTTTCTGGAAATCAGAGAAATGTCAGGGAATTTTGTTTTGCAAATTCTGTAGCCATTCTGTTAAAAATTTAAAAACTGGCCTTAATGATATTCGATTGTCATTACCAATATATAGTACAATTGTTTAAAAATGATGCTTGTTTTTCTGAAAAAAGCTGTTTGACTTCGGAAGTTTAAAAAAGTTATCTTGTTTTTCCAATCAATTTTTACCGTCGCTTTTACGTGAAGTTTTGCTTAGGTGCTGTCTGGGAGTACGGTTGAGTTGTCAACTTCCATCGCATTATGCAAATTCGTTAGCGCCTCCCCCAAGACACATGCCTTTTACTATATGGGATGGTATGTATTAGACACTATTTTGAATCGAAAGAAGAGTGTTTCTGGGTTTTCGTGTTTTATGTAAATCAACTGTTTTATTCCGATCTTATTAAAAGTTATGAAAAGTGAGGCTACTATTTTTATCACCTGAGACTACTATTTTTAACATCTGAGGCTACTAAAGCAACTATTTTCAAATCTTACAGTCAGTAGCAGCCCTGATATTGATTTTGAAAATTTTGGCTTCAAGTTTTATCTGAAGAGCTAAATCAAATTTCTTACTTTTAGCATTTTAAAATGTTCTTTTACATTTTGCTATAAAAAAAAATCCAAACATCTTAAATCCCTTATTAATTAGAATGTAAGATAAATATTTAAAATCGATAGATTTCATTGAGAGAAGTAATCTTGCTCTTTTTCTTGAATACATGTCTTATTTTTTTAGGGAAAGTTCTCCCCTTCAACAAACTTGCAGTAGCAGTTCCTCTTTGGTGAAAAATATGGATCACACAGTGTCTGTAAAATCTCACATGCAACTTGCTACTCAACACAACACCATTTCAGGACCACATTGTCCAGCTCCACTGAGTCCTCCACTAATGGGTGGCCTGGAAGCTATGGCTGGTATCAGAACCATCGCTGGTCTTGCCAGCTCAGTTCAAGTAGCAAGCATACCTGCTATTCCTAGCCCTCCAACTGTGCTTTTCAACTCATCTCAACAAGTGAGTGTGGTCATTAGTAATAGTGGTTTTCTTAAGGATGGTGTTGCTTTTTAAGCGCTATTTAGTAATTTATTAAATGTATTGCATGTTTTTATCTGAAACTTATAAAATTAATATACTGTATAATTGAAATTTAATAATGAGCATTTTTTTTAAAATAAAGATGCTATTTTTTTTTTTTTTTTTTTAAGGTTAACATATCTGGTGTATTTCTTTATTAAATATTACGATTTCTAACTTCCATCTACATTGTGGTGTTACACTGTACTATGGCATGTTACTGTTTATATCCCTTTTTAGGCACTTCTCCGACCCCCAAAGTTGAAAATTCTAAATGATGCATATTTTGTGTTAATGTTTACCTAATGTTTTTTGGGGTTCAGCCAGTTTATTCAATATCAGATGTTTGGCATTAAATCATTTGTCATGATTTGTTTGCAGATAAGTTTTTTTTTTCCAATTATGATTATGAATTTCCGATTATGAAGATAACAAAATTTAAAGCTTCAAATTGCATCTTTTTCTATTACTGTTCAGTTTCGAGTATTGGATGTTCAGCAGGAAGTTATTTTTTTCTTGGCCTAAAACATTATTTGATTCCATGTTTTCCTGATTCAAAAGATAAAAACCTGTGCTGCGATACATGAATTTCCACCCTTGTACACAGTTTAACATATAGCTGTATTAAGTGACCGAATTTCTCATTTAAATTTTTTTATTTTTTATGAAACTGATATTTGAAATCACTGTAAAAAGTAAAATTATCCTAACCAAGCTCTTTTGGTTTCAGTTTAGTAATTGGTAAATTTCAGTTGAAGTTGATAACTACTACAGGTTTTTGCATAAATGCCCTTGAATTTTCGGTTGTGCGATTTCATATCATTATACAAAAAAGTGTTTTTTTTTTTTGTTTTTTTTTTTAAATTTTTTTTAATTATTATTAATTTGATGGATATAACTTTTAACTTTTCTTACTTGGCCGATTTTGTTTGGGGTAAGCATTGAAAAAATCGTTTGTTTCGACAATTTTCTCAACTTAAAAAACAAAAATTTTAAACTTGTGGATTGCTCTAGGTTTTCTATATAATCATCTCTTGGGTTCCAATTGGAATAGACAGTTATCAATAACCAAAGATAATGAATAATTTTGGGGTTATGCATATTTTTATCGGAGGTTCTGCATCAGGGATGAGTTTCTTCCGCCATGTGGCGGAATTCCGCTTTTTTAATTTTTTAGAAAAAAAAGAATTCCGCTTTTTCAAAGAAAGTTCCACTTTTCTAATTTCTGAAAAAAATCTGTTTTCCCGCTTTTTCTATCCCACGGAAAAATAACTTTTTTCTAAGACTGAACCGCGAAGCAGCTTCACTTCCGAATGATCGGGAAACCTATTGCTCAGGGGACGCATCACATTCCTGCCTTATTCCTGCTCCAAGTACAAAAATCCACTGAAATATATTTTTTTAGTCAGATTGGCGCTCGAACTCGCATTTTGTACATTTCCAACTGCACCGAAATTTGATCCTTTTGTGTCATTTTTTTCTCTGCTCAAAATGTAAATTCCTTCTTGCGATTTCACGCGATTAACGTATATATACTAAAAATGTGCTTCCAAGTCTGACATCCACGGAACTATCGTTTATTTACGTTAGTATGTGTTGCTTGTTTTCGTTAAACATTACGCTGATGTGATGTCCGCTATTGCCGAGATTTGTGTGGCTAGAACGTGCGTTATCGCTGTGATTTGGGTTGCTGTGATGCCCATTTCCCCGGAGTATTACGCCAATATAACAGCGTTATTGCTGAGAATTGTCCCGCTGTCTTCGGCGCTAACGCTGATATTTACGTTTATGGATGGGCATTTTTGTTGAGTGCTACCCTGTTGTAAAATCTGAGATTTGCACCGATGTTACCGAAAGAATGTTGATATTACCGTGATGAATTGCGCTATTGTCGAGATTTTGTGATGGTAATTTTCGTCGAGTGTTACGCCCATATAATAGTGTTATTGTTGAGAGTTGCTCCGGTATATTTAGGATCTATCGCTCTTCTAAATTTGATATTTCAATTGGTGTGAGAGTTATTTTCGTGGAATGCCTTACTTTGATAACATCCGATATTACCAAAATTTGCACTTGTATTACCAAGAGAATGTCGATATTACCGAAATTTGTGCAGATATCGTGGACGCTATTGCCTATACGCACGTTGTTGCGATTTTCATTTCAGCCGATATTTAGATTTTCGCCGGTATTGCAAGCGCTATTGCTTTCGTTAGAGTGATGGTCATTTTCGCCGAGGTTTACTCTAATACAATACTGGCTATTACCGAGATTTTCAACACTGTTTTGTAGCCATTTGCCTAGACTTCCGTAAATGCGAGAGCCGCTATATCCGTGATTAAGGATCGATTTCGCCATATCATGTGAATCTATACTAAAATTTTTATATCATTGTTATACAAAATGATATAAAAAATATTTTGAAAATTAGTGCCAATTAAAAAATTTCTAAAGAAGCTGTGTTTGAAGTTGTTATTTTAACTGTAATTGTATGTAAAATTGTTTGTTGCTTTTTATTTTATTGAACAAGCAGAACGGTATTAATAAAAATTCAAATGTAAAGATTTTAGTACTTAAAATGTAGCTTAAAAATTTAGAAAACTAGGTTTAATTATATTCGGACTGTTTGTCGATATGGTATAGTTGCGCTTAAAGTTGTTTGAGTTGCTGAAATTTTGAAGTTTTTGCTGGATTCAAACGCTTTTTTTTTTTTTGAAGCTATACCATGCCTGATGACAGCATAAAGTGGTGTATCTCTACATCAAGGTGCCTCTATTTTGAACCATTTATCTCAAACAGACAGAGAAGGTGCAGTGTTATAAACGCACATGGAAAACAACAATTTTTTTTCTTCAAGTATAGCTTAAAATGTTTTTTACGCATAAAACGTTTGGAGTTTTGTTTTCAGCTTTTTGATTTTTTACCAAACTCATCCCTGCATAATTTAATAAATATTCATAGGTTAGAACTTTTTTTTTTTTGCTTTCGAGGGTTGCAATTCAAATTTTATTGTAAGCAGCTAGATTTAGTAAAAATATATTATGGGCCCTTAATTTTTACCTTTTCTTAGGTGAATTCAAAATTTATATAAAATTTTGTTTCTTAAATTCTTTTGCATCATTTTCTTAAATTCCATGTTTACTGATTGAATATTACTTGTGCAGTAATTACTAATCTCTGATAGCAGGCTTATTTACTGAATTATTTCTTGTTTTTAGATGGCACAGTCTGGCATGTACCAGCCCCTTCAAATGGATAGTCGTCAAACCAATGCAGCTGCTGTTGCGGCTGCGATGGTTCAATTTGGTCAGTCTCCTCATGGCTATGCACCACTGGGTACTTACGGCTTGTCTCACCAACCACCCCCTAATCCTCAATTGTCTAATGCATATGGACAACAGTCTCTGTTTGTACAACCTTCTGCTGCTCATCAAGGTCAAGATATTTATTCGTCCAATCAGTATAGGGTGCAACCACCTTATGCCCAGAATCAGCATGTTTCATCAAATCAGGTATGACTGAAATATTTCCTTCTGGTTAATGTGCTATCTATTACTAAAAAATAAAGTGTAACTGGATGCCTTAGAATTAATGTTTGATTTGTAAATATATGGATAAGGATCTCAGTCATTGAAACTAAATGATCTTGTGGTATCGGAAAAGTAAACTAGATGAATTTCTAGTGGTTCAAAATGTATTCAAACTATTTCAATTGCCTAACTTTGTAGTAGAACTCTTGATTGTCATTTGTACAGGAGCACTAAGAGCTCTGCAACTGAACCTTGATTTCTTTATGCATTCATGCTTTCAGAATATGCTTGTATTTAAATTTTGTTATTTTTTTTTTTATGGTAAAGAAGCATAAAATTACAAAATAACTGAAGTGGGGTGTATAGTGGATTAAAGAATCTTTTTAGCTTGGAATTAAGTTGGTAGGTGATTTTTTTCCAGGTATAGTCTGAATTTCCACATTTTTCCATTGACCTATCAAAAAATTCCATCTCTCTCCAATCACTTACCTGGTACCTATATCTGACATTGGTGACCAAATTGCCAGAGTTTGAACCTTGATCTCTTATGAGTAGATGTTAACTCTTTTTGGCAGATTTTTGCTTTTTTGTAATTTTAAAGAAAATCCACTTTTTTTAAATATAATTGACGAGATTTGTGGCCGTTACCTCTGACATTGAAATTGGAGTAGTGGTAATTTTCACCTAGGTTTAAGTAGTTTTAAAACAGTTATGGTCGATATTTGTGCCGTTTTGGTGTTTTTCGCCTTGGCTTCCGCTGATGTGATACCCGTTATGTCTGCAAGGATTGCAGGAGCGGTCTTTGAAAAAATTTTGTGATAAGC
Organism: Linyphia triangularis; assembly: GCA_963978545.1. Classification (NCBI taxonomy): domain Eukaryota; kingdom Metazoa; phylum Arthropoda; class Arachnida; order Araneae; family Linyphiidae; genus Linyphia; species Linyphia triangularis. The sequence goes on along the minus strand of OZ021725.1, from coordinate 71,864,382 downwards.
CCTGAAGTCCATGAAGTATGCTTTTTTACCTACTAATTTTTATCAAAAGTTTATCAAGTATAATTCTTCTTGTTCTTCTTTTGGGTGTTGTATCTTTGTAATGTATAGGTCGTGAATATGTTTTAATGCCTAATTTGAGATTTTTGATGACTTTGATGTGTTAAACTTATTGTTAATAAAACTTTTAATGTAAATGATTTAATTTTCTTTTTTATTACTTACTGAATGGAAAATATTTAAATTATTAATTATTATTGTGTAAATTTTTATCCTTTAGCTTTTTTTTTTTGTAATTTATTTCTTAAAACATGCTTCACATATAAAGTTTGGTGCAATTTATTTGCTCGCACATGATTTTAGTCTTTTGGGTCTTAAGCCAATCACTTCCCTGATTATTTGTTCCCTCGAATTCATCTTTGTGATCATTTGTGTATTCACTCTCGGAAATTAAGGTGTGATGCTTTTATTTGTTTTTTGTCACTGCTTAGCTTTGTTCTTTTGTAGTAAATAAGTTGTTTTGAAATTGAATTAAAAATTGATTGTTTAGTTGTGGCTATTTTATAAAAAATTAGTTTATTACAATAAAACATGCTGAAAAATACTTTTTTATTTGTCTAAATTTTTTTCGTAATCGTTTTCCTCTAATCCTTTTCCTCTAATCCTGATTTTAATTTTAAACATATGTTTCAGGTCTTGAGTGCACAACAGAATTTGGCAAGTTCTCATCTCTTGGGCTCTCAACTTGTTCAGACGAGGCCTGCCACTGGCCCCTCACCTGCCGCATCTCATCTCCAAAGCCTTCACAGCCTACAGGCTGTCCAAGCAGCCCCACAAACATCCTACTTTTCTACTTCAGCACAACCACAGACAGCCAGCTATTACCATCAGCCACCGACAACTCCTGGTTCCCCTATGCAACAACAGCCCCAATACCCATCCCACCAGAACTATGGATCTCAATCGGCAATGAACGTTCTTCCCCAAGCGGCGTCTGTCAACCCCAGCTTCCGCAACTTTGGAAACCACCAATTCAAGGCACAGGGCATGAACAATATTGTGCCGGATTCCTCCTCTTTGAGGTCTACTACACGCTCTCCCACCATCAATGATGTCTCTGCCAACCGAAACATGTTCAGTGCCAGTACTGCAGTTTCCACTGCTCTGAATTCGGCTCCTGTTGTTGCAGTCCCTCCTAGCACTGGTGTCATTGGCAAGCATGGCCAGCCCCAAGGCAGTGGTCTTACTGCTACAAACCGCATTGCTCCAACACAGGGCAAGACTTCCCAGTTCTCCATTCCCCAGCAATCGCAGCAGCACTACTATCCGTTTGGACAGAAATTCGGCCACGTCCAGTCCAACCCTGCTGTTCGCCCTCCTCAAGTGTTGTTCCCAAATGTGGTGAGGAATGCACCTCACCAGCAAATACCTGCAGTTGCTGCAGCCGCAGCGTCTAACTTGCACTACCCTCCTCCTATTCAGAGGCCTGGACCTGCTACTGTGACTCAGCAGACAGCTCCACAACCTCAACCACCTAAAATTGGAATTAGAGCACAGGCCAGTCTACTGGTATGTGATTCTTTTCCACTCCATTTGCATTATACACATGCAAATTTATGACAGGATTTTTAATTTTTATCTTAGGTAGTGCTCATTTATGTGGAAAATTATTTTTTTTTGTGTTTTAATAAAAGTTTTAGTCTTATTTGTATAATAAGTTGTTAGTCTAATTGCCTTAGTTTGTTCTCATTAATCTGGTTACTTAATGGTAGTTTGATGCATATAATTAGAGTTAGCCAGACCCATTGGATCAAAGCATTTCTAGTACTAAAAGGTAATAAAAAGATTTTTGAATTGTTCCATTTTCTAAGTAAAAATACTCAGTGCTTCTTGAATTTGTATTGGTTAATAATTTTTCCTGATATTTTGTGCAAAAATAAATTTTTAGTGAAATTTTCCGTTTATATAAATTTTAATTATATACTTATTCATATGGGTAGTTTACACTAGAGAAAACAACTTTGAGGAACACTGTAGTAAGACATTTTGCTGTCATTTCAATATTTAAATTAGGCAATTGATTTGTTAATTGTTTTGGTGCAGGTTCCTGGTGGAAAATTAACTTCAGCCCAGCAAGCAAAACTAAGAGCAGAAGCTGTTCAACAAACCCATATGTTTTTTGCCCAGTCTAAAACGGGCAAACACGAAGAAACAGTGTCTGGTATGATTCCTCAAGATAAGAATATGCAAGCAGGTGTGATGCAGAAGATGTCCATGTCTAACTCTGGTGAAGTTAATGAAACACAATGTCTGTCTACGAATGAAGCTCCTCAGTTACCTAATGATGGAATCGATGCCAACGAGAATGCTGAAGTACCAGCAGGTGAAGAATGAACTAAATGTGACTTTAAGGTTAATGGTTTAAGGTTGTTGGCTGTTTGGCCTTAACTTACAAATATGAAAAGATGGCAAGCTTTATATGGCATATTTAGCTGTTCCATCTTTACAAAGGGTTTATGTAATTCACGTTAAGCTATCATGGTATTGCATGTAATATCTCTTTGCTGACATGCTTGAAGTCGACACTTTTTCTGTATTTCTCTTCCAAATTACCAGAGTGACTTTCCAGTTTATCTACCAGTGTCATCTATAGAAGCCTGTTTATCTGAAATGAACTGCTAGCATTCTCCAAGTTGATAGTTAGTCTATATTTGGACAGTTTGTTTTTTATGAAATGCCTTTTAGTTTTAACTACTTTAAGTTATGAAACGGATGTTTTGTGTGTCTAACTGCTACTATGGGGGTGACTAATAGGTTTATATAAAGTATTAGAAAATGTTATGGCTAACCCTGTATTTATAAGCCATCTGGCCCACCAGTTGGTCGGAATATTTTGATGTTGATGGGTTCTGGAAAGATAAAATTCTATGTATATTATGTGAATTTTAAATTTTGGTACTACAGCAGTGGCCGGGCTATTTGCTTGATATACTTACCATTTACATTAGTTTTGGCACAAGTGATGCGTTGAATAAGGCAGTTATTGAATGGGGACTTTTAAGAAGTGGACCAAAATGGCGAACAAAGTTGCATCCTAAACTTGCTGTCTCTGAAAATACTTTCTCCCTTTATTTTCCCCCCTTGTGTGAATGTTGTAATAAAATTGAAATATAGTAGTTTTGATGCAGACTGGCAGTAAGAGCACGTAATGTGCTGAGAACATTTTGCTTGGAAGTCGTAAGAGAAACGGGAGAAAATAACTTAAATTATTTCAGTTTCTTCTTCTTATTTAATTGAATGTAATACAGGAAGTGATGTATAAATACTCTTGTGCCCATGTATAGAATGAGTGTGGTTATTCTAAAAAAAATACTCGTGGGGCTTTTGCAGCCTTCAATGGGCACTCTCAGGTAGAGGTGCCTATCTTTTTTTTTTTATTGGGAGTTTGGGCTGCGTTAACCCCATTCATTCACTTCCTGTACCTCAGTTGTAAAGTGAAGCACAGCCCAGTTTGACAGTGCTTTACTGCAGTGGTACTGTTCAGAATCATAAACTGTGAAACCAGCTTTGTCAAATTTCATTCATGTATACATACCACATTGTAAGACACTGCCGGCCAAGTTGATCTGTGGGGTTTAGTTTAGATTCATTTTTATTTTAATCATTACACAGTTGCATGCTTTTAATGTTGACTGTATTATGTATAATGCACCGGTCACCTGTGCCTGTGCAGAGGTGAACGGACTAAATTTTTGAAATGAAGATCAAACATTTGCTTCCCCCATCAGAAGACTGTTGTACGTAGTCGACTTTTGCTGCAATAAAGCACTGTAAAGTATGTAAATGCTGTGTTATCATTTATTCATTTAATACTTATTCATCACCTGGTGACATAAATGCTTAAATTTCAAAGTAATTTTTATCTTAAGTTCTGATTTCATTCCACTGTACCTTGTATGATTATCTAAAGCATATATATATATTAAAAAATATCACAAACAATCTACTCATACTAAAAACTGTCTTAAATTTTAGTGGTATTGAAGCGTATTGTCATATTTTTATTTTTAAAGGCTATAAAGTTGTTTGACTTTTAAGTGAGAGAGAATAGTCTGTTCAGTTTTTATCAGAAGTTTACAATTGGTGCTAACCATTTTATATATCTTAAATTTTATAGCTTGAAGTTAATTGTTTCCTATGTTTAAAATGGTGGACGTGTATCGAAGTTTGACAACTCGATGCTAATCAGTCGCAAGTATTGATAAAGGATTTTTACAAGACGAAACATTGTAGCCATATTTCAATTTTAGTTAAACTGACATAAAAAAAAAACTAAACAAGTTTTGCTTGAATTTTTTTTTTTTTTTATGATTATGTATCTGTAGGAATTATAAGTTGGTCTATTTACTTGGTTTCGATTTGCTCTTTGAATTATTTAAATTTAGTTTTGCTAGAAAGTTTTATGTATCCAAGTACAAATTGGCAAGGATTTTTTGTAATTTCAGGGTTCTCACGGTCCTGGAAAGTCCTTGAATTTTTTTTGATGAAATGTGGTCCTTGAAAGTCTTTGAAAAAAGGATAAGGTTCTTGAAAGTCCTTGAATTTTTAAGTGACCAATGACAGTGGTGTAGTGTAAAATAAAAAAAGTGTGGGAATGCTATGTGGCGTCGTTACAAATGTATATTTTTTTTCTTCTGTGTGTGGGGGGGGGGGAGAGTGAAAATGACAACTTTAAATAGTTTTGTTAATATCACTATAATAATACCCCTTATTGCTGCCACTGTATTATTTTTTTAAGAACTGCTGCTACATTTTTGGAATAAATTCTGTAATAACTGTAAATGTAAAACTTTCCCATTCTCAAACCGAAAAGCAATTTAATTTTGGATTTTAAAGTAGTACATCTGAATTGCTTTCCTACTTGTTCGCAGCCCAATTTTGATGTATTATACCCATTTGCAAAACCATTAGCACTTTTATATTAAGGAAAATCAAATATACAGGACCGGCCTTGGAGTAAAATGCTATGTGTGCAAGAATGAGTTTTGGTGCCCCTTACAATGAAAATGGGTATAGAAAACACTTTAAAAAGGGTAAGGGTGCTCTATATGGTATGGATGCAAACTATTAAAATCGTAGCGTTTTCTGCACTAAATAACATTATTTTAAGTCAGCTTTTATTTATTCACGGATTCAATTTTTTTTTTTTATAAAATATAAAAATTGTAATAAAATTATTTTCGTAAGAATTGAATAAAATACGTGTTATTAAAATTACTAATTTTTGCTACGTATTACTTTTTTTAGTAGTCCTCCGCTCTTAGCGCAAGCCTTGGAACCCCTTTTCAACTTTGGGTTGTGAAGGGCTGCAATTTGGCTAATGTAGCATTATTAGTACTGCCAAGTTAAAGTGAAACAAAGTTAACAACTGTTCAGTTCTGTCACAACAACGTAGCGGAGCGCTTGAAGCCAGTCTCTTTACTGTACATTCAAGCAACATTTTATATGTTGAACTAAACATATTCAAATTCACAAACATTCAAAAGCGAAGTTAATATAAAGGATTTAAAAATCAATACTATTTTGAACATATTTTTTCATGTTCAAACAAGTTATGTCGGATTTTTCCAATAACTGGGAATAAAATAAATATTTCCCAATATCTGACAAAATATAAATGCATAATTCCGTGATCTCAAAACACCTTAAAAGCTAATACAAAATATCAACATTCTGCTCTTGCCTATCTGGATATTAGCACTAACCAGTTTTTTCCGTCAGAATCGCAGGTTTGCTTAACTTTTTTGGATTATGAAAAAACTCCATCTTTTATTGTCATTTGTTTTTTCCTCTTGAACGAATTCATTTCTTAGGTACGTTGAGAGGTTTACAAATAATTTATTAAATCCGTCCGTGATATAAAAATTAAAAAAAAAAGTTACATAACTTTGTTGATAAATCGATTAGCGTTCCCGGTAAAATTAGAGGAGGCGAAATATTCTTCAAGGAAAAGGCGCAAAGAACTGAATGTGCTAGGTCACAGTTTTGTTCTTTAAAAATGTAGATAATTGGCATGAATTTGTGTATGGAAGTTTTAGACTGTATATACGACGAACCATACAAATTTGACGTCTGGAATTCCTCCACAAATACAGATTATTTGTTGAAGAGGATAATTGCTATTGAATGAATCATAGCTAGATGTAAACATATATGTCAGTTCATTTCTAATCAAGGAGAAATGGCCATGTGTGGGTTGCCGCGCCTCTTTCAAAGTGTTTTACAAAAACTAGAACTTGCCTGCTCAGCTCTGAAGTTGTGGATCCCAGACGAAAGCAAATTCCCACGAAATGACTTTTTTCTTTGCTTACTTGGCTTTGAGTTCAGTATCACGTAAAAAGAAAAAAAATTTTAGATGAGGGAACGTCATTCCGCCTTCTATAAATGTAAAGGATCGCCGTTGCCTCGTGTTTCCACTCCACTACATCCCTGACCACCGATAATCTCCGTTTTGTAATTTTACATCTGATGTAGTATTTAAAATTATAGTCCTTACATTTTTCTAAAAAGGTCCTTGAATTTTCTTAAAAAGGTCCTTGAAAGTCTTTGAATTTTTTTCTTCAATAAGAGTGGGAACCCTGAATTTGTGCTTTATCTTGCATGTTCGTGTGACTGACCGTTTAGAAACCACAGATCTGCATAATATGAAATCATTTATATAAAGGAGTATTGTATACAGCAATAACAAAAAAAATTGCATTTTAACGAAGATTTTCCTTGTGGAAGAGAATTTTAGACCTATATAGTATTTAACTTCATGCCTAGTATTTATTGTCACATTGGAGTAGCCAGGACAGAGTAAGTTTATTTATGAAAAAGTCTTGACACAGGGTAATAAATGTTAGCTTTCAATTCTATTTACACTGATCTAATAAAAACACAAGAAAGTTTCCTAGATTGGACAAGTTGTCTGCTACAAGGAAGTTTACAGTATTACAAATGACCCAAGAGTAGTTTTTAAATTGTTGAAGTCTTAATTGGATTCTCAACATTGACCAAGAACAAATCGGTTAACATATTAATGCTATTGCATGTCACTCGGCCTTTGGGATGATAAACTAATACAATTCGTCAATATAATTACGATCGATATTGGCTTGAAATGTAGGAGGGTGTTGGTTGTTTAAGAACTAGTTTTCTCTTTCAATCCATTTTAACTCATTCCATTCCCGCAGAATGTTGTATTATTTATCTCGGGGTTCTATTTTGATTTTCGGAGGTCTTCATAACTTCCCATTTCGTATATTTTTACTTGTGTGAAATATATTTTGATCTCAAAATAATTTTATGAATCTAAAATGGTCTGAAAAATTACGTGGATTATTTGAAATGAATTTTTTGCATGAAAACTTGCATAAATACATACTGAATTATTTTTCAAAAGGGCCCTTTTTAATCAATTTTTTTACGTAGGTCATTTTTCAAATTTAATAAAATGATCCAAATTTCTTATAAAATTTCACACTTCCGCATTTCTGTTAGCAGAAATATATCTTGATTGACCGGTTAATGTGGAATAGTAAAACTGTTATGAAAGTTTTTACATACTTTTCCAGATAAAAATTGCCATGATAACTCAAACTAGCAACCTTCCAATCTTTTATAATTGAATTCCTAGAGCAAGGTACAGTTGTTATAGCAATCGTACAACAACCATAAACATTTGGACTTAAGCGACAACTACCCTAACTTGCACCCGTCTAACGGAAGAGTATCAGTTTTATTCTTTCAAAGTTGGACATTTTCATCGTAACTACATGCATGACAATTTCCTTTACTGCTTATTGGTGCAGTTTAGCCAATCTTTCCTCTTGTGCCATTAAAATCCATACAACCAACCTTTACTGCTTGTAAAAGAAATTGGTAACTGAAAACAAGCTTGGAATATGTCAGAATGAAACATTAAAGGGAGATATTTGTTTCTAGAACTTGGATTTTAAAGGGGGGGGGGGGGTTGTTAAAAGTTATCGTTTTAAAGTCTTCAAATCATCAAGTAAATAAAAAATATAACTTGAAAGAATACTGACTGTCACATCCTCGAGAAGGAAGGAATTCTTTCAATGGTTAGAAAAGTGAAGCGGCTTGCTGTTTCACGTATTACATGGTTCAAGCCAAGTTGTTATTTTAAAGGAACAGTTACTGAGGTTCGTTTCACTTTCACCTTAGTAATTCAATAACATTTATCTATTGATGAAATCCGAATAAATAACAATGATTCACTGAATATGATTAAATCTATATTGTATTACATTCATGGTATAGAATGCCCACCAAATTTATAAGTCGTTTAAACACGTCATATTTTTATCCATATATAACTGCAGTGCATTGTGGGACGCGAAATCTGACTTTTTTTCTCCGATGGGAGAGCGTTTTCTAACCACTTTTTTCCCCACTCATCCTAATAACATAATCCTGTCAAAAGTAATATAATCTATTATCATTGTGGGATAAAAAAAAAATGTCAAATTCAGGGAGTTAAGAAATTTAAAATAGTTTAGCTTTTACGTCATAGTCAATTGCTACTTTTTAGATAGATAAAATGTACATTGTGATTGGCCATAAGTGTTGCCATTCGTTGGAACTCCACTCAAAATAATGCATGAAATTTATTCCTGTTGGTATCATGCATAAAATCTATAAAATTCCTGTTAGAAAGTAGAAACTGTAACTGTCAGTCAAGATCTAAAAAAGTTGGAGGTGGACAAATAGTTCTCGGTTTGGTAAGCCAAAGAAAAATTTATATTAATATATAATTTGAAAAGAAATTATATTTAAAAAATTTTATTAAGTGATATTAAGAAATTATATTAAGTGATATTCTGAAATCTTTTTGCTAAAAATAAATCGGTTATAAAATGTGCTATTTTTTAAATTGGGCAATATTAATGTAATTTTTATAACTAGGAGAAATCGAAACATTCTAAAATTTTAAACATGTACATTGTAGTTACGCAGACCATAGAACGAAATAACGCAATAGAATATGATATAAACAGTAAGTGTTCTTTTTGGAAGTATGTAATGTTTGACGATTTCAAGACGATCGTAGGAAGTCATTTTAAAGGCATTTCCGAATGGGTTTGACGTGTTATGAAAATCGATTTGATGGCGTCTTTTTACGGCAATCTTATGTTTTAATCGCATGAAAATGTAATTATTTAGAAGATTATTTTCAAAACTACTTTAAACTGTTAGTTAGATAGTTGTTACAAATTAAAGTACAGTTGGTTTTCGTTTTATTTAAAAGATAAATATCATCAAATTGTAACCCCTTAAATATCACTCCTTAAACAGTTATATAGCAAAGCTATTAAAGTTCAACTGTTATATATTAGCTTCGAAAAGAGTTGCTAAAAGTTGCCAGGTCCCTATAATGCATCTGTACTTTTAATTGAACTTAAACATTCCCATTGTCCCTATTCTAATACCCCTATGTAAGCTTTAAAGAAACTAATTAAAAGATCAGTATTTTTTCTGATATAGTCTGTTTTATAAAGCTTGAAACCCTATTAATAAATTTACTATTTCTAAAGGGTTCATACACCTCAGGGGAAAACTTAGGGAAAATAAATCAGCCTTAAAATCTCAAGGTAAAAAGAAAAATCCCCCTAAAACACTGAACACCCATTACACTGGAAAAAAAAATCCTATTCTTCAGTACTATATGTGTAACCCTAACTTGTGGAATTGAAGTTAAAAAGTTATTTGATAACATAGACTTGCAGAAAGTTAGACTTAAAGAAAAAAGACTTTTTTCGAGTTATCGGAAGAATTTCGGGAATCCTCTTTCTGGTTTGACTATATTTATGAGGCTAAAAATAAGTTCGCGACGGGAAAACAGGGCTCTGGAAATCTCTGGGATTTTTTTTTCTGAAAATGAGTATGAACCCTGTTCTACTCTTATTGCAGTTAAGAATTTGTTTCTAGTAAAGGTCCTATTATTATCCTTTAGAATTTAAAATAGTTTACTTGGAAATATTGTCAAGCGAATTGTGTACCAATTAGTAGGCAATAAAGTTTCATATTTTGCAACCCTATTACTTATGTGTTTTGGCATTTATCAATTGCTTGATTTTCGTAATTGATTATTTGCATATTCCTTACGTTTTCTGCTCTCGTTTCATACTAAAGACCATTTTGTATTAAGCGTCAACTTGCAAATTTCGGGTCAGTCGCCATGTTGAATTGGCAACTTTTTAGCCTTGTGGCAAACTTTTCATAATCGATTATAAAACTCAAATTATGCAAAAATAAAAAAAGAACAGTCTAATGAAATATTAGAAAAAACGACACAAGAATATTTAGTTATGACTCTAGTAGAAACTGTGCTACGATTATATTTATCCCGTTGTGGAACGAAATATGTACTTTTCCGTCAAAGGGTTGCCTATTTTGTGTTTGGTGCTTGATTTGGCGAAAAGAAATTTATGGTATTTTTCCATAAAACTTTTAATCATTTTCGTGGTAAAACTTTAGAAATGCTTAAATTTTTTGTTTGAATTTGTTTTGAAAATGGTTGAATTTTTTTCACCAAATCGAACATAAAAAAATAAACCAATCTTTAATGGGAAAGTACCACAAAATATTTTAATTCAAACACAAATCAGTCAACACAGCTTTACGTCTAACAAATGGCCCTGTTTTACAAAAGAGCATGCTTTTACCTATTACAGGTGTGACATTATAATAGTAGATATATATATAAACGATCATATTCGAGCGCAACGTTGTATAAAAATTCCAAAACAATCTGTAAAGAACTTGCGGAGATTTAAGATTTTAAACAAACTAACATTAAATTTTTTTTATATAGATTTGCTAATAGCGATAATACTAGATAGAAAAAAGTTGTAAACCTGCAAGTTAATCAAGATATTTTGTTTTGATTGCAAAATCATTTGCACTTGTTTTTTAGGAAAGTTAGCTGGCAAATATTTAAATATCGCCACTATACGGAAAGAATTTGTTAGATTTTAAGGAGTTGTTTATTTTTACTCTGCCTGAATTATTGCTATAATGAGTTCACCGTTGTTTAAAGAAGTTTTTTTAATCTTTAACCAATGCATAAATTATAGCTTTTATTTTATATAAGCTCTGTCACCATTTCCATTGAGAAAATTCACAACACTATGTAAGATATGGAAAAGGTTTTGCACATATGAAACTTTTTATCGACTAATACGACACAGTTGTGTCAAATTCTTGCTGGAGACTGAGAACAGAAAAATTAAATGAATGGGTTCAGCATCTACCAAATTTGGTTACTTAATGGGTTTGTTTAGGAGACAAATAATTTTGACATATAATTAGGTAACTTGTAATCCTGAATAGCAGATAAGTAATTAAGGTCTTGCCTTCTTAAATACGAATTTAAGTGGTGTGCAATTCTAAAGCGTTTTAATTTACTTTTCAATTCTGGTGCTGTGCAATTTCACGAACCCCACAATTGCACTTAGTGAAAATGGTCAACATATAAATACACAAGTATGATACCCTTTCAATTGCCATTTAATCGTGTATTATAGTAAGTATACATTATACCTATTGTCTGGTCATCTTTAAACAAAGTTACTAAAAATGGGCCTCTTTATTTAATGAACATTCTTGAAATTTTAAGCTTTAGAGCATCTTCTTTAGATAAAAACTTCTATATCTTGGATTCAATAATAATAGTGAGTGAAATTGAGGGGCTACAATTTAAAAACATTTAACTTTTAAATAAAACTAAGGAAAGTTACCAAAACTCACCTTGTATTGCATTCATACCAGATCTTCATAAAATGCTAGTACATATTACACGAGAATGAGGAAGGTTGCTGGACAGTCTCTCATAAAAATTTCTGTTTCAAATTATTTGCAGGTGAGAATGTAAAGTTAATAGTAAGCAGTATGGTATAAAAAATAGCCATTTTGTCTGATTTGGAAAATAATATGCACTGAATGTTTCTTGTTATGTCATGAGCATTGTGTACTTACCCAATAATAAAGGCTGTTTTGGAAAAGCAAATTCCCTCGTTTGACTATTAACAAAACTTAAAAACGGTGGACTAGTTAATAAAAAATCACCTTGGTAAAACAATATAGAAATTATAGTATAAAACACTTATCTAATATTCCTTTTCTTGAAAATAGTGTCCTGGTTTATTTCTAGGATAAAATCTACATTAACTGCTGATGGTGCATTTTTAAAATTGTGGTGCATTCTCTGATAAAGAGAAGTTTTAGTTTTGAAAAAAAAAATTAATTCTCTGTTTTTTTGTACTATTGTAATTTACCCATGTCTATGATTAAGAGAAAAGTACAGCAAAAATCACTTGCCTTAATTAAAGCTACAATTATTTATTTTTCATTGTAATCACATCTCTTGCTATTTAAATACTAGAAAGTATATTTCTTATGAATTTAAAAAAAAGGAAATGAAGGGCTATTATAAAAATACTCCCGATTTTCATGTAATTTAATTCATTATCAATGAAATGCATGTTATAAAGGAACATATTCCTAATTATATCTCTGCCGACTAAATGGTATAGTGGTTAGCGTGCTAGCTTCTAGACCTCGAGATTGCGGGTCCGGGTCCTGTGTAAGGCATGGATGTTTGTAAATGTATGTTGGCTTGTCAAAGGACGAATGTTTTGGCGCATTATAGCCCTCATGTTGCTGATGGCGCCAGATAATCTGAAAACAACCAACCTAATTATATCTGTTAGGTTGGCTTAACTCTGTAAGGTTGGCTGTTTATAAATAGCAAATTTCATCAAGGTCTTTATAATAGCGCAAATTTATCCATATAATTCAATAATGGAAGTTTTAGCTAAGAAATAGCAGTGGCTAATATCTTCAGAAACTGTCATTACTATGTCTAATGAACCAAAACAATATTCTAAGCATTGCCCTAACTTAGGCAAATGAAAGTACGCAACCGAGGGGTGATCCTCCTCTGACCCGGAGAAGAATAATGGATGGATAGAGAGAGAGATTTCACCGATTGGTTGAGCTGAAGTGAGGCAAGGGCTGCTGCAGTTGACAGGAAGGGCTGGAGATCTAGACTTAAGACCTTATATTCCCCGTGGCATGACAAGAAACGATGATGATGATAAAGCTCTTTATAATTCATTCAGCAAAGTTAAATTTATTACATATATATTTCAGTGATAACAAACTTGGAAATGTCACATAACAAAACCGGACTCAAGTTTTGGAACAAAAGTACTAAAACAAATTATTATTTACTTCTTAGTTCAATAAGGGCAGATATCACAATTTAGAAGAAAATATCAACTGCATAATTTAACATTTTAAGCAGTATGATTGAACAACCTAGTAGAATTGAGTACAGAAACACTGTGAACCTTGGTAGTGACAAGTACCTCCAGGGACAAATTTTCCATAATGATAATTTATTGTAATCTTTATTTTGTGTCAAAAGAACTTGAGGTATTAAAAGTTAGAAATGGAATTATAACCAGACTATTATTATTTTTGATACAAGGCTTTCCAATATTTTAATTTTCAAGTAATAAATTCAAAGTTTGGGACAAGAGCCTTGGTAGTGACATTTACAACTTTTTATATTTTTAAATATTAAAATTATTTTTATATACATTTAAACTATTGTTCATTGTAGTGCTTGATAGGAAACGTTGAGGGAAAAAAACATTCATGTGTTTGTCTCATTTAGCTTAAAATTTTTGATCAAGCATATAAATTTTTCCTTTATCTAGGAATGGCCTTTATATTTATCTGATTACATTAGTGTTTACATTGTTTTTATTTGTTTTAGGTGAATCTAAAAATAGCTGTCTACTATGGACGCCAACCTAAACACCTCCCAAATTCCAGAAAAAAGCAATACTGACCCCAATATGGAGAGGGGGCGATCGCCTGTCCAATCCTGGATACGCTTCGAAGAAGACGAAAAATCCGAAGACTCTGTTGCTACTATTGTGCCAACTCAAACAATCCAAGTTGACAGTGTGTTGAACACTTCTTTAACAGATGAGATAACACTACAGGATTCTGACACATTAGCAGACCCAAAGTTAACAGCTGAAAGATCTTCCTCTCCTCCACAGTTTGTACTTACACCTGGTAGAGTTTCTCCAAAGACAGCTTTGCCCCCACCCCCTGCTCCCTCTAGACCAATCAGAAAGACCACCTCAGAAGTTCCGTCCAATAGAAATTCTTGTCCTCCTGAATTTGGTGGCGACAATGGGCATAGCGTCATGCAAAATATACCTTTGTCGGAAAATGCTGGACTTCAACGACACACCAATCACCATGGGATTACTCAAGGCTTTCGTAAGCTTTTTTCTGTTATCTGTAGTATTAGTACTATAAAATGATTAGCTTTCTTTTGAATATACACATTTCAGAGAGATGGAAATATGAGTATTTTTTTTAATTGAATGGTCACATCATATTCTAGAGGTTTTTAATTTCTGGTGAATTGAATTTTTTTGGGAACTAAAATTAATAATTTTAAGTTAAAATGAGTTTATTGGAAGCCAAAGTATTCTTTGGCAACAAGTTTTAAGTTGTTCGATTTAGTATATACAAATGGAACATGTGCGTTCCTTTTTCTTTTTTTATTTTGTATTTGTAAACATTCTTCCATTAGTCCAGAAAATCACAACCCTACAACTAAAAATATTGCTTTCTTTCACCAAATGAAAATTTTATATTTTTTTGGTTATCATGGTATATAAAATTTAGTGACTGATTATGCTTAAATTATTTTTTAAAATTTAGTAGTCTGTAAATCTGGGGTACCGATCCTCCCCCCAAGGATCATTATGCACCCCCCCCCCCCCATAATTTTGATTATCCCCCCACCCATTTTGAATTTGCCGGATTTTAATATTTCTAAGTTTTTAGTATTAAAAGATGTAATCATTATATTATGTTAGTTATCAAATGAAAAGTAATGTTGAGCTGAGTACTTTATTATATACAATGTTAATTTGGAATTCTTTTGACAAAATTTTTAAAGTCAAAGAAGTCACTATCCTAATTTCTGAAACAAAGGCTTAAAAACTCAAACAACATCTGTCCTGCATTGAACTGTCTTATTTGCGGTGTAAAATTTCAATAAATGTAGAAAATATAAAGTATAACGTATATTGTCTAAAAAAGATTTAAAACAATGTATTCTATTAAAATTTATAACAAAAAGAAATTAAAATAGCATGCACATACAAGGTAGAAAGAATTTTTATTGAAAATTTTAATTTTCCAAAATATTTTTCTATTTGCTCAATGACCAATTTTAAAGTCTATTATATATATTAAGCATAAAGTTTCTTGTATCCAGTGAATTTTGCCGCTTTTCTCCAGTTTTTTTTTTTTAAATAGTTTAGGGGATGGGGAGATCTATGCAAACTTTCTTTATTTAAAAGAGCCATTACAAGAATCAACGTTCTTACCTTAACATCTTGATAGTCCTAGCATTAGCCAATTTTTTTATCAGAATCGATTGCTTGTCTGCCTTTTCTAGATTGTTCAAAAAACAAAATTTCTATACTCATTCATTTTCAGTAAGGCAAGATGTTCACACTCAGATCCTGTCAATTGGTGTTATAAAAATTACAAGGAAAGGCAAAGAACTTGAAAGTGCTAGCATACAAATTTTTTTTTCTTCAAAAATGTTATTTACGAGGGTTTCGGTTTGCGTTTCATGAAGATTTATTCAAGTATGACATCTGGAAATCATCTTTTGCAAATAAACATCTTTGGGTATAAGCCGTCTATGGTTTAAGCTTTGAATGACTCATAATTAGCCACAAACTCGTATCAGTTCAATTCTAATGAAGGATGTGTAATAAAGAAGAAGCCACTCTTTAGTTATTTCAACTATATGTTAGCAAGAAGGAGGGATGGGGTCTGATTTATGTGTTATATATTTTGGGTTGTTGATATAGATACGGCAAAGTGAAGTTTCCAGTAAAGAAGGCGAATCCCCTGGTTATGGCTAGAATTTTAATTGCATCAAGATTTGAAAGTAATTGGCAGCGATTTAAAATTTCATATCTAACCCCCCCCCCCCCCCATACCCTTTCAACATTCATGGAGTCATGTAATTAGGAAGACCTTTTAGACTAAAAAAAATTATTTATCCGATTTTTCTACCCTTCCAGGAATGAACAGCCTCGATTTGATACTTTTCTAATTTTTTAATTTTTATGTCTTTGTTTACTTTAGAAGGGTGGAGGGGTAGAATTTGAGAGAAGAAAGCAAAGCACCTAAAAGGCTGATCTCCCTCTTACTAAATTGTGATACTTAAAGAGGTATCAACCAATTGAACTTTGCATTCCCCCCCTCCCATCACACACTTTTGAGTGCGATAATCGACTCTGAGAGTGGAGAGGTTACCATGATTTGGGGAAATATATTGCTAGGTGATAAAATGTAGGACTCCCATGTTTGCTGACCACACTGATACTGTTACATACTAATTGCTAGACCCCCCTCTCCGACTAGTTCTTAAAGACACATTATAGTTAAAGTACTCCCACCCCAGACCTAAATGATGATATTGCACAGCAAACGGTAGACCCCCCCCTAAAAAAAAGAATTTGAAAGAAACTGTTACGTGCCAAATTCTCTCCACCCCCCCAATTTATAAAAATACTATCACATAATAATGGTAGGTTTTAAAGATAGTGTCACATTCTTAATGGTAATAAATCCCCCCTCGTTTTCAAAATATTATTGTTTTGTTTCGTTTATCTTATTTTTTTACGATAAATCCTAAAATTTTCTATTTTCTTATCACCCCACCTTAAAATTTTATGCGTCACGAAACCCCCCTGTAGGTACCCCTGAGTAAATTTTATACCATGGTTACAAACTGTTCTGTCCACCTGAACTATTAAAGTTGGATAATAGTGTGGATAATTCAAATGAAAGTAATCACCTTTCAAGGGAGTTGTTTCATAGGATATCTTTAGAAAGCAGGCAATAATAATGTTCCTAATAAATAAGACTTTAAAAGTTTCACTGCAATTTTAAATTTGTAGTGGATTTTATTCTTATGCTATGTTATGTATTAAATTGAAAGCTATTGATGATTCAATTTTTTTAAACATAGTGACTATTATTGCTTGTGAACAGAATATTAATTTTTGAACAAGGTCATTGCTGGTTTTCATATGGTTTGACTTTAAATGCAAAGAAATTAACTTACAAGTTGATATTTCAGGTTGTCTAGGTGCACGGCAGTGCACCTACCAAGTTCACTGCCAGCCATCTTTTATCAGAAGCCACTCAGCAGTATTTTGACCTCTCATATCAGCGTATTACAGTATGACTGACAGCTGAAATTTTTTTTACGGGTAGCTGTTAACCACTTAAATAGGACCCCTAAAATTCAAAAGTCTCCAAATATATTGGTTGTTGAGATAATCTAATTAAAAAACGGCAGAAAACGACAAATTTGGAAATCCACCCAAAACTCACTCGTCAAATTACTAAGGTACTTCTAGCAGAGCTAGAAGTATGAAATTTGGTATGCTTGTAAGGTTGACATATATACAAAAGAAAAAATCCAAAAATCGAGATCTTCCCCTCAAACTCGCCTAAAGGAGGCTATGCTTGAAAAATTTGAATCTATTCCAATACACTTCTTTTGGGGCTAGAATTATAAAACTTTTAATACTAGCAGCTCTTAGCATATATAAATAGAGGAGAAATTCACCACAAGCTGCAAAGCCTCTAAAATCAAGAAATAATAAAAAAAGTGTAAGGGTAATTCCACATCAAATCAACCAATGGTCAAATTGGCAGGTCAATGAATTTTATTCATTTTTAGTGTAAATGTAGTATTAGTACATTGAATTAAAAAGATCATATTTTGAGATTTTTTTCAAAGTTAGTTTCGAAGTTATGTATTTTTGAAAATTTGAAAAATTCACAAATTTTGCATCATTTAACTATCTTTAAATGGTTGTAACTCAAGAACTAATCGACCTAGAGAGCTGAAATTTATGTCAGTTTATTCAGTTTTATATTGTCTTTAATAAAATATATAACACATGACAAAGTGTTTTTTAAACAATATTTATTTTTTTTATTAAAAAAAGTTTTTTTTTTAATTTAAAATCGGAATTTTTATTTTTTTTGAAAAAAATATATTATATTTAACCATCTTTTACAAACATTCTTGCAAAATTTCAAGATGGTACTCCTATGGTATCATAGGGAAAAAAAATTCTGTCAGTAACTCTCTGGCTGATGCACGGGACATTTTGGCTCTTTTTTCTACTCGTAAATTGATAAGATTTATAAAATTAAGGTGAATCTAATAGTTATGTTTTCATTTTATATTATATTACTTGGTGACAAAGTTATACAGAAGAATAATTATTTTAACTAGGTCAAATATGCATTTATATCGTCTGAAGCACAGGATACGGATATGTCCCGTGCGTCTGACGATATAAATGCATACGTGACCTAGTTAAAATAATTATTTTTCCAGATAACTTTGTCACCAAGTAGAGCTATATAAAACAAAAGCAAAATTGCTAGATTGATAATGATTTTAGAATTCTAATTTATGAGTAGAAAAAAGAGCTAAAATGTCTTGTGCTTAAAGCAGAGAATTGCCCATGTATGATTGTCTGTACAATTTTTATATAAAAAAAAATACATGTTGTTAAAAAGCAATTTAAGTATCGAATGTGGCCCATTTGAGTGTAAAATACTGTTATCTAGTCATGTAAGTAAATATAAATATTCAGATGAAATAATAGTCTGCCATTTGTTACACTATTTGAAGAAAAAGGTGTCTTGTCGATTCCAGTCTCAAAACTTGGTAAAAGTTTATCTCCTCAAACAACTATTTCAGTAAAGAATTTTTATGATGATGATGAAGTAAGCAGACAAATGCCTGGGAAAAAGGACTATGTTTCTGTGGGGAAGGATGCTTTAGGTAAGACAGTTCATATACAAAAGAGACTAATTTTGGGAAACTTACGAGAAGTTAATTGGCTTTTCAAAGTTTGCAGAGTTGAGACCGAAAAACTGTAAGATTGCTGGTGTCAGTGGTACACATTCTGTGTGTGTCTGCATAGCACACCATAATATTAAATTGATGATTGCTAGAGGTAATTTACGTAAAATCAAACTACCTAAATCTGATAATCCTCTTGCAACATATAATGAGAATGCTGGCTAACATTATGTGCAATCCCCTTCAGAACAGTCATGGGTTTTAAACAACTATGAAAACTGTTCCAAAATTGATGATTTTAAAGAAGCTCTGATGGGATGTCTTGCAGAACATATGAATGATGAAAAATATCATGTATAAACAATGGTTTATTGTTGGTCGTTGCACCTTTGAGACCATTGCTAAACCACTTGAAGATTTTAAGCAAGAGTTTGGTAACCAAATAACACATCTAAAACGACAATCAATTTTTTTTTCTGAAAAGAATTGTCAATGGAAAAAAATGATTCTTTTAAAAGATCAAGTTAAAGAAGAGGTTAAAGTTTCTTTCCCTCATCCAAAAGGACCATCAATATCATTCACATATCCAAGAAAAGCAGACCACCTGTTCCAAAAAACTTTATTTTGTGTAAATTGAATCCTATTACTGCAACAGATTGTGAACATGCTAAGCCCCGAAACAGGAGATGATAAGAGCTACAAAAATGTTGCTCCAGAAAGAAAAAAAAAACTGTTTTAAGATGGCTGCTTCATTGCAGCAATGTTGGAGTTTAACTTAGCAAACTTTTAGCATTAGAATGTAAGTAAACGGTTTATTTTTGAAGTTCACTACCTTATATTGGTTACCTATTACAACCCTTAAGTTTAAATGGTAATGTGCAAGAGTTTTACAGAATTTACAAACATATAGAACAGATATTTTTATTACCGTAGAATAGTAATAAAAGTACTGTAACAGTTTGAACATTTTTTTGCTATAAAATGGTTAATTTTACCAAATAAATAAAATATAACAAAATAAACACTAATATTTTGCTTAGTAACTAAGCTAAACTTGCATAAATGGAAAATATTATTATTTTAGACATGAATTTATACTCAAATTACATTTTAACATCAATAATAGGTTTTTTTTTAAAAAATACCCAAACCGACATACAGATATAATTTTTTTTGTTTATGATAAAATAAGAGTACCAGCATGAAATTTGGTGAAAATGTTCCTAAGAGATGTCCAAATATAATATGTTTATTTCAAAAAAATTAAAAATTCCGTTTTCAAGTTTTTAAAAAATGTATAAGACAAATTTACAAGAAAAAATATTGTTTCAAGTAAGGTGATCATGTTATATATTCAATGAAAGACAGTAAAAAACTGAACAAAATGACACAAATACCAACCCTTTAGGTCAAATGGTTCCAAAGTTACAGCCATTTAAAGATTGTGAAACTATGCAAAATTCGGGAATTTTTCAAAATTTAAAAAATTCGTAACTATGGAAGGAATCGACGGAATTTTTTTTAATCGCACTGTTTTCATCTCAGAAGTAAGTTCAACACGCTGACAAAATATTAAAACGTTCCTACACATTGAGTTGAAAAATTATTTTTTTATTGGTTGATTTCGTGTGGAATGACCCGTAATTGGCATTATAAAATTGACAATTGGCGATACTTTATCGCTATTTTTTTTTTTTTTTTCCCTTTACTAACTTTTGTTGCATATCTGAATAAACTATTTATTTAAAATAATTTTATATTATCATCATTCATTAAATGATTATTCATTATTGAATGCATAAGTAGGCATGGATTGCGGTCTAGTAAATTTAACTTTCTTAGAAAAATATCGTGTATTTCTTCGGTAATTAGATGTTGTTGAGAACGTTTTTTAAAACTTCTTTAAACCCAAATATAAATTTAAAAAATAAAGATGTCGGCTAATTATATAGATCTTGTTGTTTGCCTCCATCTAAAAGTTTGTCAACGGTCAACTGTATAACAAGTTAGTACAAAAAAAACAACATGTATACTTAACCCTTTCAGTCCCAGGAAGTTTTCTTGCAAGTTTAAAAATTATGAACTCTAAACATTTTGAAACTCTCTATTCTTGTGCAAATAAATTTTAAATTAGTACCTCAAAAAAAGAAATGAAATCTCAACAAAAACATCTCTGTAAAAAGGCGTCAAGTTCTTCATGCAATGATTACGGCCGTGAAAAGTATTGAGATCAAAAGTAGAGCCAAATTTAAAGTTGTAAATTACAAGCAATAAAAATTAGTACAATTTTTTTCTCCATTCAAAATTTCTCTGCATAGACTTAAATATTCAGCTACAAAAAGGCTTGTGTGACTTGGCCATTAAGCGTCAGTGAACCAGAATACGTAATGGCCAAGAGTCGCAAAAAAATTTGTAGCTAGATATATAGACCTATACAGGGGAATTTTGACTTTGAGAAGAAAATCTTCTTAATTTTCATTGCCCGTAATTTACAACAACTTTAAAGTTGGCTCTCCTTTAGATCTTAATACTTTTCATTGCCGTAATCATTGCATGAAGAACTTAACGCCTTTTTACAGAGATGTTGTTGTTGGGATATACCTTTTGGTGAGCTATAACATGAACATGAGTTATGTATTACTGATTTCGACAGTTAAACATAAGTTGTTTCATGGGATATTCAAAAAATTTTGAGGGACAATCACTACATGCTCCTAATTTTTTATTTTTTTTCTCCAAATATATTTTTTTAAAAATTGCACCATATATTTTGTTATAAAATTAAAAAATCTTACTCATATAATTTTTCCATGTCCTTCAAGATTATTAAGGACCACAGGGTGGTTACTGTTTGTGAAATAGCTTGAAATTTGTCAATTGGTATGATAGACGATAAATTAAAAGGTCTACACTGCATAGTTCTTGTATATTTCAGCAGATATTTTTTTTATTCGATATTGCCTATTAATTAAAACTCCCTTTCTATAGATTTTTATACCCTATTTTCCTAAGGACAAAATGAAAATACATGAAAGCCTTGAATTTATAATTAATTCAAGAATCTTTTTAGCAATGCAATGCAAAAAAAAAAAATCTATTTCCTTAGATATTTAACTTTTTCTGGTTGAATGTACTTGATAGTGTTTTATTTTTATGCATTTGAATGCAGAATTTTTATGTATGCATTTTCTAATTTTGTTTAAAATTGATACTAAATTTCAGCTCTAATTTAGGAAGAGTCTAAATATTAGGTTCTCATTTTTTGGTTGTCCTTCAGAATATTTCTGTAAAGAAAAAAAAAGTCCCATAAATTTTCTCACATACAATATAAATATTACCAACACTCAGTTCCCAACCCATGGGCTGCAACTGACAAGTTGACCTCGAATATCGTGGTACTAGGCCGTGGACGTAAGCCAAGATAAATATTATACAGGAGCTTCAGGGGTGCAGAGATGGGAACAATCAAGTCACTCGATTGTTAGGAACAATCAAATTATTGAATTGTATATCAAGTGAATAATGTGTAGCGGCACTACAGTTCATGAATAATAAATAAAATGACTCACCTTTTTTAATTCCTTCAAACGCTTTCAGGAAGTTCTACCGTAAAGCATGAACATGCAGAATTAAGTGCATGCTAACGATGAACCGCCTAAATCAAACGCTAGAATTCTGCAGTTCAAAATTGAAGTTGCAACGCGGCAATGTCAATCTTCGTTCCTAGTGAAACACCCACCAAAGAAAGTGTTGCCACTCGAACGAAAGGAATCTAGTACGTTTGAGTTCGATTATCGTGATCTGTGCTAGAGCGTTTCTCACCAGTTGCCGTATGGGTCGTGATAAAATATTACGTGCCCAAATATCGAGTTATGTAAATGTGGAACAGCATAAAAGCAACCGCAGCAAACCAGATTCATCAGATGCCATCGGTCTGATGCCCCAGCAGTCGCTTCAAGCTGCCTTTAAAAGCGATGCTGGTTGGACTGATTTAATTGACCTTTGACTGTAAATACTTGTATATAATCTTGTAAATATAAATTTTAATTAAACTTTAAACTTCAAGAATAGATTCCAGTCTGTAGTATCTTTAATATGTAGTATTGTAGGAATTGCAAGCATTACTGTAAAAATAGCCGTCCTATTCACTACAAGTGCATGGCTTAAACTATCCAGTTTTAAACCAGATATGGACTCTCTTATGGGAGACAAACTACATAAAAAATCCCATTGAAAATATTTTTTTTTAACTTTGACCTCTTGTTTTTTAATTTTCTTATAGTTATGACAGCAAAGTGAATACAATAAAGTTTTTTTCTTTGTAAAAATATTAATAATCCTTCTTTTACAGTGTGTTTTAGGGCGATTCCGTACTCGCGGGTGCAACATTTAGACTCACTCAAGGCTTCTTACTAAGAAAATAAAAACTCTTTTTAAAGAAATGACTAGTCTCAGGATTACATTGTAATCTGTTTTACAAAAATTAATATAAAAAACATTTAATAAAATGTGTAAATAGACTCAGGAGAGGTTCGAAGTGCTATCGCTGGTGCAACGAAATCGGCCCACCATTCAAGGTCATGATGCTAGAATGAAAAAAGTCTGTTACTTATGGAATATTTATTAAATTATTTTTACATTCTTTAAAAGAATTCAAAACAAACTAATTATTAACTTAAATAAAATTATTAAAAGAAATAAATATTATAAATTATTCACTTTTTATCCAGTCGCAGGTGCAACGTAAAATTATCGCGGGTGCAACACGTCTCACTGTAGTTAATATAAACATTTCCATGTAACTTTAAATTAAAGATATGAGATCATAGATGCTGTATCATTAATTAGCACTTTTCTATGTAACTTAAATAAATTATATTTTTGGAATAGTCGGCGATTTATCAGCCTTAAGGTTCATCTTCAGAATCGCTGTAAACATCAGAAACGCGTAACTTTTTCCGTAACTTTTCCACATTTTTTTTTAGTAGCATTTGTCGAAACTAATTTGCTTTTCAAATTAGACTTCGACGTTCGTGCAACACAAATGCTCTTACCCTCCTCAAATTGAAATTTTTTTTTTGATTGAATGGCTGGTATATTTTTTAGTCCTTTTCACCTATCATCTAACATGGTTTTTCCTTTTTCAATTTGTTTTTGGGATACAAATATAAAAGAAATTTTTGGAGAAAGGCGACCCTTTCTCGACGGAGATGGTTTGCAAGTTTAGGATTTTCCTTTAGTTTTCGCCTATATTTTTGAGAAGCAGTCTCCTTTTGCTGTTGTTCTGCCATTTCATTTGATCTATTTACACAAAAAAAGTAAAAAATTAACAATAAACTTTTATTAAATAGGAATCGGTAATTATAAATAAGAAAATAAGATATGAAGTTATCAAAAACTTAATAAATGAAAAATATATAACAAATAACAATGTAATCGTAAGAGTCATAACTGTTACACCCGCGATTCTAATATTTTGATCGCGTGTGCAACTCATTTTAGTCAACGTTAATTTTAATAAAAATGACAACATACCTTCTATTGCGACTGAATCAAGTTTTCCTTTTATTTCTTCTTACTTCTACAGAGTTTCAAAAAATTACCAATTTATTTCTTTAAGAAAACTAAACTTTCATTTCTTTTATTTCGCGGGTGCAACTGACCAACAGTGGTTTCTTATTTAATTAATATTGTTAGAAAAATAATAATAAATATATAGTTTTTTTATATAAGGCAATAAACAAATGTTATAACGTCAATATTTTTCAGTGAAATATAACCTCAAACCAACAGTAGTAGCGATTTCGTGGAAAAATTATCAAGTGTCGATGATTGGTTTGCATCAAGTCTTCAGGCGCCACCATTTCTGAGCGCGCCAAAAAATTCAAATAATAACTTAAGTTCTTAAAAGTTTTTTTATTATTAAATTTATATCTTTCTCTTTGTATTGGTATAATAAAAAGAAACAAATACTGTGATTTAAAAATTTATGTCAAAAATCGTCTCCCGTGGAATCGCCCTTTACTAATTGCTGAAGCACGCACGCATGTGCACGCTTTTATTCTATCAACTAGTGGCCTCAAATTTTTTTATTTTTTTTTTACAAAATATGTGGTCCGCATAACTAAAAAGGTTAGGAACCGCTGTCTTTATACTATTACACCTCAGTTATTTTTCTTTCAGACAATGGAGATGTTATTGTAACTTTGCTTCCAGTAAATCAGAAATGTCCATGGGTTACCAAAGCAGAATTCAAACCTGAATTGGTTCCTGAAGAGCTTATGGCCCAAGGGTTGACAGTTAGTATTTAAATTTAATGTGTTACTATTTGTATTTCCTTTAAATTATCCAGTTTTATTAATTTAAGTGGTTTTCTCTTTTAGCTGACTGTGGAAGATTATGTCATGACAATGCAGGTCCTTGTCAATGATGTTCGATTTAATTTATATAATGTGTGTTACAAAAGAGTCCTCATATTATGGATAATGCTTGGTTTCATTATCCTTCTATCTCTTTTGTTTTCTGGCGTTCGAGGCTTGGCATTGTTTGGAGGAGGAATAGTGTGGCTGATTGTAAATGCTGTTGGAATATTTGTTTGCATGTGGTTGAAGATAAAGGTGAGAATTTATATTGCTGTTTTGCTGAATTTTAATTTAACTTTTGTGTTTAAATCTTAGCTGAATACCCGTGCTTCGCTACAAAATTTTACCATGTGTAATATTTCAACTAGCTGTGAGGCCCCGTATTGCGGAAAACCTACATTAGTGTATAGATCCCAGTTTTAGGTGCTTCGCTCACAGAAAGGGTCATCGCTATGCAAAATCAAGCTTGCTGAAAAGTTCATTGACACAGGCTTACTTCACTCGTTGAAAGGTTCATTTCCATGAAAAAAATAGGCTCGCTTCACTCACTGAAAGGTTCATTGCAGCGTAAGCATAAGTTAGCTTCACTCACTAAAATCTAATTGCTACGTAAAACCTTAATATTGGAAACCTCTCCCTTGTCGAGAAAAAAAAATTCCTGTTAATACAACAATACAACACCCCTTTACGATTATTTTAACACGTGTTTGTGGAAAGCAAAATTAGAAGGCCAAAACTACTTATGTTGAAACTTTCAGAGCTCTAGGCCTATTAAAAGTCGCTTACTTCACTCGTTAGAAGATTCATTGCTATGCAAGCATGGACTCGCTTTGCTTGCTGAAAGGTTCATTGCTGTGTAAGCATAAGCTCGCTTCACTCGCTAAAAACTAATTACTACTTAAAGTCTTAATATTAGAGGCCCTTCCTGTCGGAAAAAAACCAACTTCCCTGTTAATATATAATAATACAACACCCCTTTAAGGAAATTTTAACATGTGTTTGTGAAATGCAAAATTAGAAGACCAAAGCTACTTATGCTGAAATTTTTGGAACTCTAGGCCTATTAAAAGTTGCTTTTTGTGAAGATATTAATTAAAAAAACAAACTAAACTTTTAATATTCGTTTTGTCTAAAGTCCAATTAGAAGGCCAAAACTACTTATGTTGAAAATTTCAGAGCTGTAGCCCAATTAAAAATTGTTTTGTAAAATATTTGTTAATTAAAAGAAATTCTGTTTTTCATAAGTACAATTAGAAGGCCAAAACTATTTATGTTGAAAATTTCACAGCTGTAGCCTTATTAGAAATTGTTTTGTAAAATATTTGTTAATTAAAAAAAACTAACCAAATTTTAAAATTCTGTTTTTCAAAACTACAATTAGAACTGAGAATACTGATAATATTGATTTCGTCCAGCGGTACAGGGATGGCACGCCTGTGCCAAACTGCGCCAATTTAAAATTCTGATACAAAACGGCCTTTTTTACAATTTTTTCGCCAAATGCTACACCATTTTTTAGGGGGGGAGGGGGGTATATGTGTCTGTTGGCTGAAAATTGCCAACATTTCTGCAACGATTCATCGGCAGTTCTTTCGTCATCGTCTCCATACCATGTATCAGCTATTTCAGGGTTATTTTTATATATATATTTCCAAATTTCAAAGAAAATCACCATTTTTTTCTTCAATTTTCCTCACTAATAGAGTATTTTTCTCTTTCTCAATAAAGTTTTCTCTCTTATTTCATATACGGATTAATTCCGCGAATTTCAGGTTTCTTGGCCGAAATTTTTATCAGGAATGAGCTGATCACGCTGATTCATGATTCTTTTAATGTTTTATCCTCATTACTTATGTTGGTATGATGGACATTTTACTGAGAGTTACCATTATGTAATGGCCACTATTGGTGAGATTTGCGTCTCTATGGCGATCGCTATCGCCTAGATTTACGTTGTTGCGTGATAATCATTTTTGTCTAATTTCGTCCCAATGTGGTAGGAAATTTACATTAGTGTTAGATTGTTATTAGTGCTTGTGTATGAGGTTTATACTTAGTTTATATCGATTTAGAATTATTAAAATTTTAATGTAATATTGGGCCAAAAAATATGCACCAATTTTAAAATTGTCATGTATAATCGATGTTTAAAATTGTAATTTTTACTACAATTGCATGGAAAATTGTTTGCTTTTATTAGATAGACAAACAATTTTATATTTTAACTATAACTATAAATAATATTTTAAAAGTTGAAGCAATTTTGCATGAAAAATTGTTTGCTTTTATTAGATAGACAAACAATTTTATATTTTAACTATAACCAGAGTTCATCCTAGAAATGAAAAAGGGCAGGGTGCTATTTTCCCCTTTCGTCACCCCTCACCCCCCCTTTTGATGAGCACAGAGCTGCGCATGCGCAACACATTTGGAATATCCGACCAAGTCACGTGATCTCTTGTTTCGTTATTGTACCTTGTGCTACTTTTTTGTGCACTGTTTGAAAATGGCTAGGTAATGTATTTTCAATTCAAGCTGATTTGAAAAGCCAGAATATAATATCATGGTTTTAAAGGTATGGGTTGGATTCGCACTTTGAACTGTGTACTTTCTTTCTGTGTCAAAAATGTCTTGATGGGAGAAAGTGCTTTAAAAAGCCATGCAAAAAGCAAAAAGAACATGGTTTCTGTAAGAAGTTGGATGAGGATTGTTCGAACTATTTCTAATGATAAAAAATACCCCAAAAGCGAATATTTTTCGTAACAATCAACATCGTCAGTGCGATAGAGGCGCATGTAAAAGTGGGGGGGGGGGGGAATGTGGAAAGAAGAAATTCATGTGGAGAGGGGGGGGGGGGGGAATGCATATTATACAGTATTTCAAATCAAGCCTTCAGAGTAAATTGGAAGACTGTTTAATCAATAAGACTTTTGTAATATTTAACGAATGTCTCAATATGATGAAACAAGGAAATCAAATGGATGTTCACTAGGCTTGGGCGATGCATCGATACATCGGCAAAAACCGGTGTGAAATCAACATCGTCAAACCGGTGTCATTATTTTCTCAAAATCGATACATCACGATCTTGTTTGACAAGAGCACGATGCCTAGCACTTCAAGGTCTTAGATACTTGCACTTCAAGGACGAAGAACTGTGCCACGATTCATGCACCGTGTTTCTAAGATACTATAGAAACATATTGAAACCGTCGACGCCGCGCCATTTGAAACGAGTTCCATTTGCTTTTGCACTGTACTTCATCAGCAAGCTCACATCGTGATAATCCTATCCACCCTGCCCTGCATATGCACGATGTTCCCAGTATTGTATAGAAACTGTCGACATCGGGCAGTTTGAGACGATTTCCATTTGCTTTTGTGCATGCCCAATACTTCATCAGAAAAAAACGCATCGTGTGGTAATCGTATCCACCTTCTGTATGTGCGATGAGTATTGAAATTGCGAGGTGGCGCCAGTAGTCTAGTAATATTGGAGATTCGATAAAAGAAGTATTCCTTTTATTGTTTGAACATTATTTATGTTGTTCTCTCAACTCTTGAAAAACGTTTTGATTTTTATTTAATAGTCATCAGATATAAGACCTTGATATCTATTTTTGGAATTTTATTGAGCATTTCCTACACTTTTTGTGTTTCATTTTTGATTTTTTTACATTATTTCTCTAACTTGAAAGAAATAAAATATTACACTTTTGTATTTTGAAATCTTTTATATTAACTTCAAGATTTTTTTTTTATCATCTTGCTATTATTTTATTTTGCTTTATTTATTAACGCAAGGGGATTGCGGTATTCTGGGGCTGTAATTTCTGTATAGTTCTTACCCAGTTAAAATAATCTGGTTATTTATTACTATGAGCTATTTGTTATATCTGCCAAAGTGAGCTAGTGCATGGACTAATCACAGTTGTTTCTCTAATTTGATTGCTTAAATACTTATAAACGATTTTTTCCCATCCACTTTTAGGATTTCCACTTCGGTCCTGTAAGTAAATAAATGTTTCATAATTTTTTTTTCAGTTTGTACAATTTGAATAAAGTTTATTTCCATAAGATTAATTACTCAATCCAACATTGCTTCTTAAAAATGCAGAAATGCAGATATTTTTGGTCCAAAATTAAGATCATTAGAATTTTAAATGCTATGCATTAATTTTATTTTTATTGTTTAATAGTTATATTGTATATTGTAAGTAATAAAATATTCATTGTAATGTATGTTTTTGATTTAATAATTAAGAATATCCAATAACTAAAGTAACATATGCACCGCTGGGAAGTGCACTTGTCCTCCTCCCCACCCCCTTCTCTTTCCCTGGAAAATAACAAAGTAAAATTTCATTAAGATAAAGAAATTGAAAAATCCGCATTAACTCAAAATAATAATAATAACCAGCTTCTACCCCCTTGGGTGCTTTGTGTATCCCGCTGAAAATAATTCATTCATTGCTCATGTTATTTAAATTAAACTTCCTAAAACTATAAAAAACTAAAATGAATTCAATAAAATTTTACAAAGCTAATTAAGCATAACTTTTGGCTATATAGCTTGTTATGAAAACGTTTTGTAGTATTTTGTAAAAAAAAATATACACATAGATAACATCACGATGTATCGTGACATCGTGATGTTTGCTTTCCGATATATCACGATGCAGAAATGTTAACTTCGCCCAGGCCTAATGTTCACATCCGATATTGGCGTAATTACCAAGTGAGTACTAGTTACTTTACTTCTGCTTTTATGAGACATAGTACTGCTTCTGATGTATTGGAAGGTTTTTGTTTTTCTATAGTAACCTTAAAAAAAATTTCATTGAAACTTAAAAACATTTTTTTTTTTTGTATTTATTCGATTTGAACGTACTCCGTTTGCCAATAAAAAAAATTGGAATTTTTCTTAATGTATTTGTGTTTGATAATACATCCTTGAAAAGTCCTTGATTTTTTTTGTTCTACAAGTGTACAAACCATGTTTTTGTGCTGACTACCTAACATTCAACCATGCATATCAGTTTTAAAACCAATGCTATGTATAGTATATAGATTGGTAAAACAAGAGTACCAACTCTCAGAAAGTTCTGCTTAATTGGATAAATGCTTACTTGTATGAATATTAAATTTTCCTTTTTTTTTTTTTTTCAGCTGTATCGAATGCTGGAGCAGTGTATGGCTAGTGTGAATGCATTAATGTTTAAACATCGAATTTTAGTGGGATTAGATGACAGAGGAAAAATATCCTGCCATAAAGTGAATGTATCCTTTTATATGAGTTTTGTTTTGATTAAAAAGTTTTGTGTTATGTTAGAAATGAACTAATTTGAAGCATATTTACTATGCTTATTATTATAATTCTGTAGCAATGACCATTTTGACTATCTAAATTACCTTATCAATTTTGAAAATATCTTTTTGTTATACATCAGGTATTGACCAAGAAACCATTAAATAATGTATTTAGTAATAGGAACTAACACTTGACTTGTTTCTCAATAAAGTTTTCGAAACATATTTAAAGTTTAAAAAAATAAAATAGAAAACAACAAGATGATTGAATTTTGATAAAAAATATCTTTGAATTTAATTTTCAATATTTTTGTTACAGAGAAAAGCACAGCCAGTTTAACTGTTTTTGTTAAGAAGGTCACTGAATGTATCAACCAAATATTTCCTATTTTCTTAATTCTTTTCGAATCTAGGGAACTGTTTGGTCCAAATTGCATTTTAAATAAAATATAAATTTAATGTCATATTCTTCACAAATGACTTGCTGTATTTGCGTCATCAAAAAAAATTTTTAATTTTTTTTTATTATTATTATCTTAGTGTTTATCTAAGAATAAGTATACATGGTATTCATGTCCTGTGTTTTGATAGCAATATTATATGACTTAACATTATTACCTCAGCTCATTTTCGTGTACTTCGATGTTAGCTACTGCATTGTGAGTAAACTTCTTGTAATTCTCTAATTAAATATATTGTTTATGGTTTACATTTGAGATTCCATTGGTTTGCGCTTAAATTTAAATGGCTGTGTTCCACTTGCTCCAAAACCATTTTATTTTTTTAGTTTTGCCTTTGAAGTAAAAAAAAAATTGAATAACTTGTTAATTTGTTGATATTACGAAATAGAAGTGTAGTCAAGTTGGCAAGTTTGTGGACAAACTGTATATTTTTACGTTTTGACTAATAAATTAATAAGTTTAGATAATTGCCTGGTTAAGAATTAATTGTTCTGTAAATTAGATTTTGTTGTAAATAGGCAACCATTGCTCAAATTTGATTGATCCAAAACTATGATGTAGTATTGCAAATTATATTTTATATTCGTTTTAAACAGGCTTTGTACTTCTTCAATTTTTAACTTTTGCTGTTCCTAAACCTTGAAGATGGGCAACATCCATAAAATTAATCGATAACCAGGGTTTTTAAAATGATAATAGCTTGATAAAATAATATTCGGTATGCCTATTGTGACAAAGAACTAATATTAAAAAATTGCTGAAAAATGTGGTTATATTTGTATCTGTATTGTATACGAAAGTTTGCAATAATTTGTAATACGTTTTTACATAACTTCAATTGTAGATAGTATACATAAGACTCAAGTTTTATCACTTGATAGTCTGTCAATGTTTTAGTTTAACTAGTTTAGTTTATCCTTGAAAATGTAGATAATTCTTGTATTAATTTTTATTTTTTCCACCTTTTTTTCTTTCGCTACTTGAAAAAAGAAATACTTGAAAGATATGTTGGAAAATGAAGAAAAGTTGACAATACAAGAAGTAAGCCTTTTTCTGTTATACTTCATTAACTTATCAATACAGGTGTATTTTTTATCAGGATCCATACTCATTGTTATAAAAAAAGTTTTTTGCTATGACTATTTTGCAATTTGACAAGTATATTTTTAACAAATTGGTTATTCTTTATTCACTTTCATGTTAACTATTTTGAGTTTGATTGAAAGTTGAATCAATAACTTTATATATTTAAAAAAAATTTCAAAGAAATAAATTATTTGTACAATAATTTTTTTTCTCTCTCTCTCTTTCCCCCCCTCCCCCCTCCTCTCATTTATTTGTGAATTATTGTGAAAATATGGATGACCAGGAATTTTCAAAGGTGTAATATAGAAACAAAAAGTGCTTTGACACACACTTATTATATAGTACCTACTCGCATATCAGATTTGCCTTGAAAAATATAGTTGTGACTAAACAAGTTGTATATAGTTGATTACATTGCTCATATATTTTCATTTAATAACAATTTGATGATTTATTTATATGGAAATTTCATTTGACTTTAAATCTATTTAGGATTCTAGATTATCAATGTATATTATAAATAGTAAAACAACTCAATATTAGATTTTTTAACATAATAGTTTATTTTATACTAAGTGTTTATCTTTATTTCAGTCTGCTGCTACTGAACCTAAAACAACACAATCTAGTTTTGATCAATCAAGAATGGATATTGACACCTCAGATATAATAATTACTGGGAGTAATACAACTCGAGTATGTCAAAAAGAAGTAAGCATCTCAATTTCCTTTATTGTTACAAATTTTTGTATATTTGTAAATATTTCATAGTGTTAATTTTGTAAATAGGAAAATTTATGTACATTTCGTATAAGGCAGTGCAAGAGTTTGTTTTAACTTGGATTCCCTGCAATATGGGTCTTAATGCTTGATAACGAGTTTTACAGAGATAACGCTGGGAAGCGAGTTTTGCAAGGAGCAGGGCATTTAACATTATGGTAATAGCAATCTCGCCAAATTGGCGAGATAGAGCCAAGCTGGCAATGGTTTTGGCGAATAATTTTTGTCCCCAAACTTGGCGACATTTTCGGTCCCCATGTACATATATAGGACTTTTCGACTACGATCTGGAAAGTTCTCCAAATATCTACCTCTAGAAGTTTCAAGAAGGTTTGACTCCTATATAAGACTGGCCAAGTGAGCCGGGAGTTGTTGACTGGAGTTAGTTGAGTCCGTTAGTTGACTGGAATTACTGAGTTAGTTGAGATACTGACTGAGTGGAGTTACTGACTTGGTTGTCTGTCAGCGAGCATTCAGATAGTTCCGAAAGCGAACTGTATTGCATTGTCTTTTGTGACGATTTAGCAGTTGTGTGTCAAGTTTAACTGCTGTTTGTGCTCTTTTGTTGTGTATAGAGCTGTATTGAGTCTACTAGAACAAGAAGTTCTGGAGTTGTAAAGGAATCGCATTTCTGTGGTGAGAGAAAGTTATACAAAAGGTCTCTAAAAGTTTCCTTCTTTCTGAAGTCCACATTCACAGTTAAAACTACAAATGAATTGCAAAATACTATTGTATGCAATATTGTTGGTTTAATCACGTTATTAAGACGAAGTTACGCTGTCTGCTATTTACTTCAAAATAACAAATTTGGAAAGTATGAAAAATTAACAAAATATTCTGCATGCTCTTGTGAAGTCATTTCAACGATTCTCAAAGTTATTAAATATACAAATTATTTCATTATGCAGTTAGCTATCTAAGAATTAAAACTGAGCAGTTGCTTGGAAAGTAAATTATTGACAGAATAAAAAACTCATTTTTAATGTAATGGTTTCCACAAGAATGTAAAAAAAAAGATGTCTAAAAATTCATAATTTTCTTAGAAATCATAAATTTTATCTTATTAATAAGAATAGATAAAATATTAAAATTATATAAAAATATATAGATGTAGCAATTATTTGTCATGTTTGCACTCTGATTGCTAACCTATCAAGTCTTTATATTCTTTGTATATGTTTAAAAAATTTACATACAGCTCAAGCTACACAAATTTTTTCAAAAATTCATTGCATAAAATTTTTATCGGTCCAATATTTCTGTATTATTATTATTTAGTCAGATCTTTCTACTGATTAGAGTCTGAATTACATTGTTGTTTGTGGGAAGTGATTTTACTATTTTTTTAAGTCAACATTCTAGGTGAAAGTGTTAGTAGAGCATATTTTTTATATCCGTGTATTGGGCCTGAAATACAGAAAATAGTTCTTGGGAATTTTTTTTTTTTTATGTCTCATGCCCCTCTTCTTTTCCAACTTTTAACCTACTCCCACTTATTTAAAAAAAAAAAATTTATATCCGTGTATTGGGCCTGAAATACAGAAAATAGTTCTTGGAATTTTTTTTTTTTTTATGTCTCATGCCCCTCTTCTTTTCCAACTTTTAACCTAGTCCCACTTATTTAAAAAAAAAAAAAATTAACCTATATATTTCCACTTAATTTAATATAATACACTTATTATATTATCAATATGATAATATATTCTTAATTTTGATTTGTTTTTGCAGCAATTTAAATATTTGTTTTATTTTGTAAATTTCTCTTTAGAAATATGCTGAAAAACTGTTTGTGCGCTACAGCCAGCGCTGGGTAAAAGAATTCGTAAGGAAGCGATTAGATCTGAGGTTGCCATTGCATCCAGATGGCACCCTTGAAACTGGTCCACCCACACCTCCTCGTCATTGTGCCACTGCCAGGTGTCCATGCCAATTCATCGAGGAACATCTGCGATTCAAGCCCAACTCCAAATGCAGTGTCCGAGAGCTCTTTGCATAAAACAGCTACTCTATTATGTAGATATA
The DNA here is from genome assembly GCA_963978545.1 of Linyphia triangularis. NCBI lineage: Eukaryota > Metazoa > Arthropoda > Arachnida > Araneae > Linyphiidae > Linyphia > Linyphia triangularis. Next base: position 71,829,349 of record OZ021725.1, on the reverse strand, counting down.
TTGCAAATCTCTATGGCCTCAAAATTTACAATCTGGCATTATTCTTGAGAGTTTATTTAATAATACATGATTTCGGTCATTCATTAAAAAATTTATAAAATTTGCAGTTTGCTACAATTAGCACAGAAAGTTTAGAATTTTTAGTACTTTTTCTTTTGTCACCTGCCACGTTCTTTGGCGTCATCGCAAAAGAAATCTCAAACACAAATAGAAATCGGAGTGTTTTGAAATCATTATTAGAGGTTTTTTCCTGTCAGGGTAACATAAGGCTTGTGCTGTCCGAAAACCTTTACCAAATTATTCTCCAATTGAAAAATTATCGCCAAGAGCTAAAATGGAAAAGTTCCAAACTTTTTTTAATAAGGGTTAGAATACTTTCTATATATACACTAAACATATTAATTCTTATATGAAGTTTTATATGTTCTTTGTAGACCTGAAAATATCTACTCGCCATAGGTCAATTAAATGGTGTGATTAAGCGACTAATTAAACCAATCAACTGGCCACTTTTCGGTTTTTCCTCCCTGCAATTTTTTAAAAATTAAGTCCTCTGGCAATATAAAATTTGAATTGTCACTTTCTTTATTGCCCATTTTTCTTTCCTGGAGGGCTTCTCCCCGGCTACGGCACTGTCTGCGATGAAGTGGCTACTAAATTAAAACTGTCTACCAGCCACTGACTACTATCTGAAATTTTTTATTTTCAGATCTAGTTCTTTAATGTGTTGCTGTTGTCAGTTAAAATAGCATTTGTTATAATTGGAGTTTCTAATTAAATTGGGAGCAATAAAAGGCTATCTGACAGTCAAAATTTTAATAAAAACACTTTCTTTTACATTGTTAAATTTGTTGGTCAGAGTGTATGCTTCTAAATGCAAAATTACTTTTATAAATATAAATTAGTATTTAAAAATATGAGCTTCAATGTCAATAGAATGGGGTAATGTGTATGAAGTTTTACTTGGTGATTTTAAAATTGTGCCTTAAACTAACAGAAAGTAGTCTTGTGTATAATTGAGTCTTCGAGTGTGTAAGTAGCATTTTACCACCCATGTTTGTAAATAGTACATATGTGTATGCAGACAGATATGTATTAGTTGTTTTAACGTATTGTATGGTTCAAGGATATTCAGATTATTATCATCTAAGTGTTTTTGTTGGGTTGATTGTTGTGGTCCTTTGTTTCTTTTATTAGTAGAAAATAAATTTTTATTAGCACTACTTGTATTATACCTATTCTAATAGTAATTTTTATGGGAAACAAATTCCCACTGTTAGATACGAGATCTGCAGTTTTATGAAGATATTTAGACTCGGTTTTGTTTTTAAATATGCATTTTTGTTTTTAAATATGCATTTTTGTTTTTACAGTTTATTTGCTTTAATCTAAAAATTAGTTTTATTGCAATACTTCTACATAGTTTTCTTAAGTGTGCAATATCTACATAAAAGAATGCATGTACTATTGCAATAAAAAATACATAATCTGTTTACCCAATATATATATATATAAATAAATAAAATTTACAGTAAATTTTATTACTGTATGGAAATTATGACTTATCTAATTTTAAATGGTATTTTCTAGAATATTTAACAAGTTTTAGAGCGGGAAGAACTATTTGTCCCATTATTACTCTTTGTTAACTGAGCATGTCCCCCAACAGTGTATTGTGTCTCATTTTTTATGGATCTTCAAAATCATTGTTATAGTGTTATCGAGAAATAACAAAATTAAGTATTTGTTGTGTGCTAACATGTCTAAGTTTTATTTGCTGTTTTGTAGATTTCAAAAGCTTTCTTTACTTTTATTTTATTTTTAAGTACACATTCCTTTTTCATTCAATGATATAAATTTCCCCACCTACATTTTTGCACATTGTCCGTCAGTGTATTTTCATTTGTAATTCTTTTGTTATTGCTTAATCAAACTAAACTTAAATAAAGCATTTTTATTTCATGCAACTACATGAAGTTGCTAATTACCATCAGTGCTTGACAATTTTTTTGGTTGAATCTAACAGTCAGTGTTTCATCGTTCAATTCTACTCTTTTCTTCTTTCACTAATAGTATAGTAACTTCTCTTTTTTTTCTAACATCATTTTAATAATTATTTGTGGAATTTGAGCTTGTGAATTTAATGAGCTTCCAACTATCAAATTTAATCTAAAATTTACATTAGAATTAAATGTTGTCTTTCTCCACCATAGTGATTCTTTTCATTTTCCCTTCCATTTATCAAATCATTTGTGTATAACTTCAATTCGATTGCAAATTTGAGCTGTCACCAGATTATTGTTTGTAAATAAATCTGAAAGATGTGTTTACTTTTGAATGAACTGCTAATTATATGTTTTCAGGGCTTAAACAAATATGCAACTTATAAAATTTACAATTTTAATCTGAGTGCTACTTTATATATGCATTACTTTACACTTATACAGATTATATGTATCATGGGCAGCTGCTTTTAAACTTTGCAATATTTCTTGAATCGATATATATTACTATATGTGAATGTGTCTCGTACACAATTTCTCTATTTTTGAAACTATATCAATTTTAAAAATCAAGCTCACACAGATATAGCTGCAGAATGATTTTTTTTATTGATTTATTTTTATGATGATGCTATTTTATACTTCAATGCGAGTTAAAGTTATATTTATGCCAGTGTTAAACCAGGGTACTTTCCAAGAAAATTATGAATTCTTATTCTAACAATTTTGAAAACTAAAACTATTTCTCAAATTAAATTTATATGTTTGTAGTTTCTGCATATTTTTTTCCAAAATAGATATACTCAAAGTTGTGTGTTAAATTGTAGTTTAAAATGGTTTTTCAATTGCATTTAATTACTTGGTGAAACTTGGCTGTTAAAGTTGGATTGACCGAAACTGAATATATTTATATACTTTTATATACATTTTTCCGTCCAAGTATAGATCCGAGTGATAGCTCATGTTTTTGAGTGAACTTAAATCAAAATGCTTATTTAAGGTTTTAATACTGTATTTAGGAGAAAACCTAAAAACAACTTGTTAGCTTATTTCCTTCTGCTACACTCATTGTATTTTTTTTTTTTTTTTTTTATGTACCCATCACAAATCTTAATGTAGTTGCAATCATTTCCTGCAATTCATATTTTTTTTTAATCCTGTGGTTATTGGTTTTGGGTTGTGATATATTTTTATCCTGTGCATTATTGTTTTAGTTGTATTATTTTTTGTTGTTTGAAGATATTAGAGCTTTAATATACTTATCTAATTATTTTATTGATGTTTTAATGCATATTATTTTAAGACTTATCCTTCATTCTGTAAAAAGTACTTGCATAATTTGTGCTTCAAATTAAGACTTAAATATTGATAAGTATTTCAGAGAGTGGCCACAGAACCTGAAAATCAGGGAAATGTCAGGGAGGTTTCTGATTCTGGAAAAAAATCAGGGAAATGTCAGTGAATTTTTTAAATATTTATGAAAATCGGGGAAATTTTCATGCACGTTTTCCTGTTCTTCCGTATTTTTGCGCCATTTTCTCTAAGATTTGTGATGGTAATCATTAGAAGTTTAATGTTACGGATTAATTTAAACTTTTCATTACCACCAAAACTATTTAAAAAAATTGTCTTGTTATCTCTTTAGCATACATGTTCTTTTTGATTAGGGTGTCTACACATATGGAAAAATTGCAGAAATTTGAGGGAAAAAAAGTTTGCTGTAAAATCAGAGAATTTTTTAGAAATCTGTCAGGGAATTTAGGGAACTTTTTGTCCTGAATTTTGTGACCACTCTGTTTTTTTTTTTTTTAAATATTCAATCAGATAAAAATATAATCATTTTCAATTTTGTCTTTTTAAAGTGTTCCTAATTAGATGTATCAATGGATGGTTGTATTTTGATTATCATTAGGATATAGAATGTTATTTTCTGTGATATTGAAAACATAATTATAAGATAAGTAAAGTCATGATACTTTGGTGTGAAAGGTTTCTTAAAGCTTCATTAAAAAGTAACAGCATTTGAACATGTTTTGCTTCAATGTTAAACCAGGGTTCCCACGGTGCTTAATATTTTTGAACTTGTTTTCAAGGCCTTGAAAATACTTAGAGGTCCTTAAAAGTTCTTAATTTTTGCGGATGTTGTGTGGCCGACTGCAAAATGTATAAAAATACAACTCAGACTTTCGATCCCCGTGTTCTGTAACTTTATAAAATTTCTGTAACTTTTTTTAGGTCACATATACTTTATTAAAAATTTATATATAGACTTGATGCTTGAAAACACATTTTCAGAGGTCCTTAAAAGTTATTGATTTTCATTCTATGATTTAAGTGGGAACCCTGTAAACTTGCATATTATTTGAAATAAGATATATATTAGATCAATGTTAAAAAAGTTACTTGCATACTTTCATTACACTTTCAACAAGTGACTATTTTTATAGGAAGATGCTTAATTTTTCTTTATATACAATTTATAATTAATGGTATTTGGACTAGTATTTGATTGATTAAAATATGACAGAAAATTTTTCTTCATTAAATAGGATGTCTAGTCATTATTATAAGGTATTGCAGTAGAAGAATGACAAAAATCTAAGTGGACAAAGATGTTATGCGGTATTCGAATAAAATATAGATAGTTAATTTTCAAATGAATAGTATAAACTTTTTCAGGAAGTAATTTTAATTGATTTACTGCATGCCTTCTTATCACTAAGCCGGTTTTAAGCTTGGCTTGTTTTTTCTCCCAATTTTGCTTTTAAATTTATAGTACAACTATTTATTCCATTAGTTATTTAACTATGTATATGTTGCTACATAATTACAGAGCTCTGAATATTTTTTTAAATGAAGTCTTAAAATATGCATGCCTCACATAGTCTGATTTTTATAACCTCAAATTTAGGATTTTAAAAATGTTACTGTTCTTGAAATGAGATTTTTTTTTTCTGTTTAGAAAATGTATAATTTGATAGAATTTGTTACATGAATGTATTAGAACCGGTGACATAATCTTATACTATAAAATTGTATTTTTCATGTACTTTTATCCAGATAGTTGACATTTTTAAATATATATTTGCATTTAAACTATTTGAATCGTAGTCTAAGCATATTTCTTTAACAATGTTACTAGAGTATATTGATAATGACAGTAAATTGCATCTTGAAAAATTTTACTTTTATACTTGGAATCGGGTATTTTTATCTGAAATTTATAGTTACATTTACATATATATATCTATACAAAATCTATTTTTACAAAAATATTTTGTAGATTTATTGAAGTATAAAATTGTAAAAATTGCATAGCCAGAAAGCTCTTGTCACACTTAGTTCCTTTTTTTTGCCATAAAATTGACAGAACACACTTTTATAAAACTTTTGATAAAGATTAAAAATTAGTATTTTTATAAGGAAATGTAGTTTCTTTAATAATGTAAAATCAATTTTTTTACCAAGACTGAAAATCCTTGATTTTTATGAATTTTTACAAGATTTGCTTCTAGTATATTTATATAATTTAAAAGAAAAAAGATCTGTTTGTGTAGATAAACACTAGGTGCTTCAAAAGCGACTCCTGATGTTTGAAAATGAACCTCTCGAAAACTATTACTCACAGCGATTGAAACTGCTTTTAAGTTTATAGTCAATAAAATTCACAAAATTAATCTAAATTTTATTGACTATTTAATAAACATACAAGAGCTTTCAATTTCCTGTCGGTTATTTTCGTGATACTCATTTTTGAAGGTCGGAGTCATTTTTGGGTCACACTGTATTTGTTGGATACTTTATAAGTAACTAAACTTTTTACACAATGGTGTTTATACTTCAGCTATACATTAAATTGAGGATGCAGTGTTTGTAAACAAATTTCTTTGTGAATTGAAATTACAATCTATATTTTAAATGCAGTTTTGTAACTTGCTCTTGCAAAAGACTTGAAAGTTTAGAGAAACTGTGAGAGAAATAGTTTTTCTCTTTCCTTCAACACGCAATTGGATTTTAGATTCTCAAAAATTTTATTATGCATTTATGTTGAAAGATTTGATCTGTGAGAGAAATAGTTTTTCTCTTTCATTTACGTAGGTTAATATATATATATATATATATATATATATATATATATATATATATATATATATATATATATATATATATATATATATATATATACATATGTTTTGTAATTGTTTTATGTGGAATTAAAGGGATTTTTACAACTAGCCTCTTTTTTTCTTTGTCATCACATTTCTATATTGACCATTACAAATCAACATTAAATACAAGCAGTAATCTAAGTAACCATTTGAACATTATCTTTGGAAAGGGAGAAGATGGAGGTTTTATTGCTTTTTTAAAACCATAATTTTCAAATAGTAATTAAGGTTACTGCTTGTATTTAATGAAATAATTTTGAAGAAAGTATCTTTATAGGGGAGGAAAGGAGGTTATTCTTTGACTGGTGTTTTATACAACTTTAGAAGATAAGAACAATTAGCTTTTATAGGAGACGTATATAAGTATGACATTAGTTAATTGTATTGGATCTCAAAAATAGCTGCTAAAAATGATGGAGTCATTTAAATATAAAATATGGTTATGATGGGATGCGAAAATGCTTCTTATCAGTCTTATTTTGGATGATGCCTAATATAAAATTGAAATCTTGCAATAGGCACCACTTATTAGGTTTTCTGGCTAGGTATTGCCCAGTTTTTATAACGTGTAAGGAGCTGGTTCAATTAACAATGCTTGAAATCGTGCTTTAAAAAGTTTTGTGATACGATTTTGTTTTTTATGCAATGAATGATGGAGTCGCGTTGAGTAGCAGACTAATTATTGAGTGTTTTATTCTCATTACAGATCTGAAGGAGAATTAGTCATAAAGAGATGGTCTTTACACCCCTTTTCAGATTTTTATTCTCTGCAATAATTTGCGTGCTGTCTCTCAAATATTGTTTCGGTGTCAAATGTAGGGTATAAATGATATATGTGCTGTCTGTTATAAATCCATCCCACTTGCTGCAATAACTTAATATAGAGAGTTTCATTGTTGTAGTGTAGAGAATAAAAAATAAGGAAATTTATATAAACGAATTATATAAATTGCATTTTGAAACATAATGTTACTTTGGGTCACAATGCTTTCTTTTTATAACAAGCGAATTTATAGTATTCTGAGGAGAGGAAGTTTCGTTCTCATGCTCAAAATTTAAAGAAAAAGAAGTTATATTCGCATTGGGAGTAACAGTAAAGAAATTCCTGCGCCTGGAACCAAAACGCATATAATATCGCAATAGAACCTGTAATTCGAAAAAGGGAGACTCTTACCTCTAAGGTCACTGAACAGCTGGAGGAATCCAGCTCGAATTAACTTCCTTGTTTATTTTTTGTTTAATCTAATCCAAACATCTCTGATAATATTTAGATTCTTATCATATTCCAAAATTAAAAGAAAAAATAATTGACCTTCCTCGGTCGCTAATCGCTTGTTTAAGTTCATATCCTGTCCATCTCCATCGTCGATTGTTTTGACCTTCTGATCTGTTGCCCTTTTGAAACGATCTGCCTAAGTTAGTATGCAACCTCGCACTTCCAACTACGTGTTGGTTTGAGTTATCACCCCTTTAGTACTGCTTTGGCATTTTAATATGGCTGTCGTGCATGTTGTGCTTCTCATCGTGAGTATGTTTCGAATTTATTTCTGATTTTTACTTTAAATTCCAACTACGTAGTTGATACTATTTGTCGATGGACCGTATAACTCCTAAAATCAATTATAATTGCGTCTGAATGAAAGTTAAGTGATTTTTTGCTACTAGTGATTGACTTCATTTTTATTTGAAACTGCAAATCGTGAACTTCAAAAAACCTTTTTTCTCCAAGTATTCTTTTTAAACTTAGAAACGAATTTTTATTTTAAAAGTTTTTAAAAAATCTGTAACAATTGAGAACGAAATTCAGTGGTGTTTAAGGATCTTGGTCTTAATCTGGAAAAGTTTTAAATAATTCTAATTGATGTTTATTTCAATTAGGCAGCTGTTGTTGCGATTGGAGAAGGTTGCGAAAGACACGGTGTAAAGTGTCCTGATTATACAGTAGTAAGAAGTAACGAGGTAAGACAACGTTTCTGCTTTATTTATAATTTTCAATGTGGTATGCATCTACTAGATACATATTTACACAAACCCAATAGGATACATTCCTCATTTTAGGTATATTTTCCGAATTTTCATTTAAATATTAGTTTTCTTTAATGGGTGAGCATTAAAAAGCTACAAAACGTTATAATTTTTTTACTATACCTTAGCCTAATTTTTTTCAAATCTATATTGCATTTAAATTATTCACAAAATATAAAACAGCAGGCAAAATCTTGATTAAGATTTTTTTTTTTTTTAAAGTATTTTTGACAACTTCCTTCTTGAGGGATATTGTTATGTTTTGACGTGGTGTAGTACGGTGTATTCGGCCCATTTTAAAGCAGCAAATTGAAACCTACCGTTTCCTGTTGCGATTCCCTGTTATGAAGTTTTATGAATTTTTTTCTTAAATGGGTGTGGAATAAGTTGCAAGATCCTTGTTATTAAACTAAACCATAAAGTAATTCAATTGAATACCGTTCTGTTCATCCACCTCGGAATAGTTAGCATTCTGTTCCACTCTTTTGGCAGTCTACAATAGCAGTGTGTCGTATTTTTTAGAGAACAGGATACGAACACAACTTGCTTCTCATGGCTCACTGCATTTACATCTCTAGTAGATGCGAGGAAAGACTAAACGTGACCGCAAAGGTTTGCGTTGCTTGGACAGATAAAGCGAGTAATAAATGATATCTTTTATGCTGGGATTGATTGAAAGGTTATGGTAGGTCTGCAATACATTTTGATGGGTTAACCCATACGTTCGAACGAGTTTTGATTAACAGTGAACATGCTTAGAAAAATGCGTACATTTTACTTAAAGTTTGGTACCATACAATTTGGCTGCAATTTCTTAGTAGGAATTTAATCGCTATCACCAAGATCCAGTGCAAATGTACGGTTTGTTCATCTGAAAATACAACTGCTCACGTCATGCTTCGTCAGCAATTGAAGCCATTGAGTGAATACATATGTTTTTTTGTTTTTTCCCCCAAGATTTGCTTTAATAGAAATGGCTTTTGGTTAAAAAAAAATTTCAAATGATACAATATTTGAATATTCTGTCACAAACTAGCTATATCTTGTGTCTATACTTGAGCTGATGTAAAAGTGTTTCGTTTAAGTACCGTAAAATGGGGTGAATCGGAACGAAACTTCATGAAATAATAAAGAAATTATAATTTTACATAAATAAAGCAGTTTTATTAATTATATATTTTTTTTATTTGGCTAACATTTTTAGAATCAACATGTTTTGTGGGGTTATCAACACTGTCCTTTTTTTATAAAAAAATTCTGAAACAGCGTCATATAATCCAATGAGTTTTAACCTCTCCAAAACTTATCCCGTAATTAATAACATGTACCATCTATAGACTTGACTAATATATTTTTAGATAAGAATAAACATCCACAACTGCATGCCATATTTAATTTAACTTGGTTTTAAAAACTTTTTATTTTACGAATTTTTATGTTTTTCCTCGTCTCGATTCTGAGATTTGTGGGGTGAATCGGAACACTTGAAAAGTGATATTAAAGAGCTGTTTTTGGCAAGATTATGTTCCACACAAGATTCAACGGCTGAAGAAGAGTCTAATTACTCCCTTCAAGACAGTAATCAAGATTACATGCTTGAATAAATGTCAGAAGAGGAGCCTAGTTTCCGCATGGCAGAAAACCCGATTGTTCCAGTGGTTTTTCTCTAAATGACTTTGTTATCTTTAAGTTATAAGGAGAAATGTATGAAGATTATATGTAAGCAAAGTTTTATAACCACAAGATTATTGCTATATAAGTAGGGATGGAACGGATGTGAGTTTTGCCGGATACCGGATTTCGGATATACGGGGTACCATGTCTACCGGATACGGATATCCGAAACGGATTTCGCCGGATATCCGGACGGATATTCGGTCTATATACTAAAAACAATAGTTATACGATATGCTATACGAAAAAAATGGTCATGATATGAAGTATTAAGTAAATTATAATTAGTGGTTAGCGCACCGCGCTGCATGCCACAGGTCCATTGTTTGATTCGCGGACTGGGCAAGGTTGACTTAGCTGTTTATACCTGAAAGAAATAAACTGAGGAGGACCATGCATGCTTGGGAACTAAACACTGGGGTTCGGCGTCAGAATGACCATCTGACTGAAACATCTGCTATGTGACACACAAATGCCACAGTCGAGAAAGCTGAGCTGGGCCCAGCAGGCCTTAGTCCACACGGGCTGTCACGCACTGAGTTTATTTTTTTTATTTAAACTTATATTAGTTGATGAGTGAAAGAGATCTTTGTTGCTGATTTTATATCTTGTAATATTGATACTTTTAGTTTTTCATATAGTTCTGGCAGGGCTTTATCACGAAAATAATTTCTACTTGGAAGCGGATAACGAGGAGCTAGGTATTTTATTAACTGACCAAAGCCTTCTCTATTCACAATGGAGAATGGTTCAGCATCAAGAGCCATTAACTCACCTAAAATTATATTAAATTTTTTTTTTACAATGTTGAAGTGCAAAATATAGCTACTTTCAATTTACTTCATGCATTGTTTATAATTGATAAATGATTACAAAATTATACCGGAGGCATTTGTTAATAACAAAAGATTTATTTTAAATATTTTATGAAATTGAAGTATATATTTTTTTGCAATGCACCTAAAACATTACGGATTTAAAGAAATCTCGTAGAAAACTTAAATTGGATCTATCGGAATATTCCGTCTTTAAATATAAACTTAAAAAATTTCGAACCCAAAATTCATCAACATTATGTTATACCATATTTAAAATATATATTTAATATAAACAAACAAAATTAGTACTTACATATTTTTGCGGTTAAGGCTTTTGTTTTAGGATCATCTAAAACCACAATTTTGGTACAAATAATTTCGATTCCAATGTTGTCTGCGTGCATTTCTTGTTTTGATGAATTGTTTTTTCTTGTTCATCAATATTTGATGCATTTAGTGAGTCTTTTAAGCTTCGGTGAATTTCCTTATGCACACTCATTAAATGGTTCCATAAGGGTTTTGTGGAAAAGGATTTTGTGCTTTTGACGCGCACATTTTTTAAACGATTCTGTGGAGCAAGTAACACATAGGGCTTTGCTTTCGTCATTTCCATTAATTTTAAAATACTTCCAAATGGGTGATTTTAAATGAGCCATTATTAAAAATTATAAATTGGATTGTAATTGGAGAAAAATAAAATTCAATGCATTCTAGAGAGCTAAATATAATTCCACATTGTGGCGCTGCTTTAAAGACCTAAAAATTACAATACTTCATTTTACGTCAGAAAAAATATACCAGCTTTCAACTTCTGCCAATGAAAAATCAGAAATTAGACCATACCATTCACAGCATAAAGGGGTAGGGTATTATCGTCGATAAAACAAAAAAAAGCATTGAGGATTGCGCATTGGCTATTTATTGCTTTTTACTCGCTAGCAAATGTCAGAAAAAAAGGAGGAAGTGATAATAACTAAAACTCTTAAGAAGTCACTTATGTTATGGAAAAAAGTACTATTTATTAGTATTTCGGTTCGAGTTTTACGGAGAAGCATTCAAATATAACATCTGGAATTAATCAGATCATAAACTTGGAATGAAAAGAACATATTGCAAAACACGTATGAAGGATGTGTATGGAAAAAGATTGGAGGAATGGTTTATGCTTATCAATTCGGCGTCAATAATACGGCGCCTCTTTCTGTTTTTGTTTTGTAACTTGACTGCAATTCAATTTATGTCCAAGAAAAAAAAAGTGTAGGATGCGGTGTTCAATTTGTCCGAAAAAGATCATTATTTTTTTCAAAAAATTATTTCTTGTGGATACCTGGTGGTCGGATATACAGCCGGATATCCGAATGAAATTATCGGATGTCCGGTATTTCAAATCGGATATCCGACGGGGTTTCGGATACTGAAAAATCAGCCGGATATCGGATATTTGCCGGATATCCGTTCCATCCCTATATATAAGTGTGTTTTACAAAAAGCGCCCATGAACGAAGAGATTTTCTGAGACAAATGAGGATGCTCTTCTCCTTTCTCAAAATATTTTAAGGAGTTTGCAGTCATACACCAAGCAAACATATAGTATATTAAAAAATATTATTAATTTTAAAGACTATTTGGATGAGTTATAGGAGAAGAGTTGATACGCTTTCAAACATGATTTGTTTTGACTATAATTGACAAACACAAATTTTATCCGTCATATTAAATGATTTTTTTATAATAATTTTGTGTTCCTACTTACCACAATGCATTATTACTTGTTTTTTGTCACCCTGTAAACATTTAAATAAGATCAGACATAAATTGTAACGAGTGTTCCGATTCACCCCTTTCTGCGGGGTGAATCGGAACACCATGAAAAAATTCAAAATAAATTAAAGTCCTAGTTTTTTTTAACATTTTTTGGGTTGATCCTCAAAGAAGAAGGTAAGACCCAAGTTTCAATGTCAAAAATATGTTCCTTAATGTTCTTATTATAACCTATTTTTACTTTGAAAGTTGAAAAGTGTTCCGATTCACCCCATTTTACGGTAACCTTGATTGAAAATAATATATATTCGTTTTGCTGCTGACCCACAGAATGCGGTTGGTGGTCAGACTACCTAATAATGACATAAGGACTGTATTAGGAGAGCGTTTTTGGTTAAGACTTTTGTCTGCAAAAAGCCGCACCTGCACATTTAAGAAAACTGCACTGAAAAGTTAAAAAGAAATACTAAGTAAATTAAAGATAAAAAGAACATTTTAATGAAAACTCCAAAGGTTAGATGTATTTTAAAGTTTTTAAAAAATATAAATGAGGTGTTGAATGAATGCATTCAAGTCAATTAAGATGATAAATGACCAACTATAGTCTGAAATGAATTCTAAAACGTACTATTTTGAAAGTGATAACGATAGTTTTTTGGATTTAGATGAGCTATGTTTATATCTATATATATATCAAGATAAATGAATGAATGTATTTTATTGTTGCTCTAATGCACACCATCTATTAAAGAAAAATAATAGTCCGAGATAAAATAATTATATAATTTAAAAATTTTAACTTTCATAATAAAATTATGTAAGTACACTTTCAGATTTCTAAAAGAAAAGGCACTTTTTACTTTCAATTACCCATATGTATATATAGGGTAATGAAAGTATAGTATTCGGTCAATACAAAAAAGTCTTTTTTTTTTTGCATTTTTCCATGTTTTGGAACATCCTGATTTCAAAAAAGTGTGTATGTGGTCAGCATAACTCCAGAATAAATTGACCTACGATATTCAAATATGGTACGCTGGTTGGTGATGGCACTGGGACATACCATTAAGGTTTTCGTCAAAATCGCGCATGCGCATAAGGTAGCAGCGATTGAAAAAGTCATGTTTTTCAGAAATTGCTAAAAAACGGCTCTGACGATTTTGTTCAAAATCCCTGCGGTAATGCCTCTGACGGTGTTCCCATCTCCGAAATTCTCATAAAAACGCGATATAAGCGTAAAAAGTTGATAAACGAGTGCCTTTAACACAGAGCACTCTGCCCTTGAGTATCGCTGATCAACGATTGATGTTTTTGTGTTTCACACACAAGCAAGGACAGTGCCATATCTATCGAATAAAATCACCAATTTTTTCTTTCTTATTTTTTTCTTCTTCTTTCTCATGTAAAAATTATTGCCAAAAATATCGCCAAACTAGCCTTTTTTATTTGAATGAGTGAAAATAAAAAAAATGATAAGTAACACCATGTTAAATTTTATTGCAATGACTAATATTACATAGTGTAATTGAAAGTTGTGTGATGTTACTCACCCCTAAATTTAGTTCTTATACTGAATTTTTAATATGTAACAAAACCTGTCGTTTAACGATGCTCAAACTTTAAAAAAAAAATTGAATGTATGGGAATTCAGATTCATTGGCGCATCTAATTTTCTGGTTAGGATATTAGTAAAAGGGTTGAGATACTTAAAACCTGTTTAATAAATTACACATTTATTGTACAACTTTATGACAATAATTTCTTGCAACCATTTTTAATATGTCGAGGAAGATCAGTGTACAATAGAGGTCGGCGATATATCGATACGACGATATTTTTATCGATATTTCTAAAAATATATCGATATTAAAAATATCGATATTTTCAAACATTTTTAGTTTTTTGATGAACGTTTTGTAGTTCCATGTGTTTTTCGATTTTCTTTATTCCCTTTTCAAAAACTTCAAAACTAAAGTTTAAACTCGACTGAGAGACAATTAAAATGTCTCCAATTTTCAATATTTTGCTATACACTTTAAAGCTACTGAAAATTATCTAAATTTTTCTTAAAATCACTGCACTAATTAGACGAAAATATATATATATATATATATATTTATATTCGCTTAAAATTTTAAAAATTTAGATAATTTTCAGTAGCTTTAAAGTGTATGGCAATTTTTTTTTTTTTTTTATTTTATTTTTTTGAAATAGATCCATTTTAGTTGAAAAAGTAGTCACCTTACAAAAAAGCAATCTTGAAAAGTAGAAATCTCCGAAAAATGTTGTTTCTGGCAAAATTGAAAATCAAATTTAAAAAAAATCATGTATCGATATATCATCGATATTTTTTCTATGCAACGATATAGTATCGATATTTATTTTGATCGATGTTTCCGACCTCTAGTGTACAATCATCGATATAGATAAACAACTGGATAGACTGCTTAACGCTGGGAAAATAGAGCCGTTGTCAGATGCAATTGGTGAGATAAATAATACGGATTGCCGAGGATTGAAAATAAAATTTTATGTTGTACACAGCAGAAATGTCAATAGTAGACCTTAATTAGTAATAATGTGCAAAAAAATATATACTCTAACACTTTACAAGATTTTTCGCATTCCCATCCAACTATAAATGTGAACTATGATTGGTTAATCTTCCCACCAGCTTCGCAATCCCCGGCGCGTTTCTCTTTTCATTGACAATGGAGCTGTCTATCCAGTTTACAATAAGCTTCATACACTACGGGAAAAAAGTAGAAGGACAGTCATATTTTGTAATTTATGCTTTGTATTTCGATCCTCCTGAACTAAATTTCTTTTTTTATGTAGTTTGGCTATTTTTTCTTTTTTATAAATGATTAAATTTTATCTACTACTAGTAAAATTTAAGGAAAACAGTACTTAACGATTTTTGGTGTGTGAAAAAAGTAGAAGGACACGTGCTAAAATAATTTGTTTTGGAATATTGTAAACCTCAAAGCAGGGCCGTCGCTAAGAATTTCGATTGGGGGGGCGTTAGACATACATTTGCCGACTAAAATCAAGACAAGTACGGTGTAAATGTAGAAAATATCTATTAAGGTGTCAATCTATTATTAATTAAATTTTATTAATGCAAAATTAATGCATATTTTTTATTATTATTTAATTATTTGTTAATTAATGCTTAATTAATTGTTAATGAGTTTATAACTACTTTTTTTTTTTAATTGTGAACTATTTTATTTAATGTGTAATTAATTTTAATCAGTGTTTTTAATATTTTATGGCATTTCATTAATACTTAATTAATGTCATATTTTAAGTAAATTCCCATCACATTTTAGTTAAAGTTCCACTTCATTTAATTTTTCATTTTTGTTTAATAAATAACCTCCTCTTTCCCGAATAAAGGGGATAATTTTTCGAAGTGCTTTTATGAGGTGAGGGGAGGCATTTATCACTTGCAGATAGAATGCATTCTCACAGTCTTGAACCAATTCAGTAACATGAGTAGTAGTACAAAGGCTCCATTTCAATACAATTTTTTTTAATTTTCAAATTGCAGTTTCGAAGAAATTAATTAAACGTGTAAAAGTGGATAGAAAACGCACTACAACACGGAATAAAATAAATGAAAAATATTGATCAAATAGGCTTCTCTAATTTAGCATTGTAAAAAAAGTTAATCAAACAAATTCTGGAAAAATTCTTCTTCGTAAAATCCTGGCAGATTATTGCTATCACACAAAATTATCTACACGAAACACTACAATTTTTATACTAGAGACAATGTCAGGGACATATAAGAAACATGCACTTACACTCCCTCCTGCCTTTCGAAAAATAAAGTAATGTGGAAGAAGCAATTCACAAGAACAAAATATATAGGTAGTAAATTATCAATTCGAGCAAAATATTATGTACAGCTATTAACTAACATCATATTAGGAAGTCCGATTCCCATTTTCGAAAAATCTAAGATTAAACAAAGACTTTTGTAGCCTTATACCACCCTGTTAGCGATCTGCACCTCCCTGCAAAAAATCCTGTCGGCGCTCTTGGACATTGCATTTCAAAATACAATAATTATTAAAAACATTTTGTTAATTAATTTTTAAATACATTTTAACATATTTTCCTAACCAAAAAAGAAAAGAGGATTTTACTTTCTCTTGAAAAGTATATTAATAGTAAAACTTAATTTTTTTTAGAAATTTAACAGAGGAATTTACTTCTTAAAAATAGTTACTTCGTGTACGTATTTTTGCCAAAACTGCTGGATAGAATTTAATAATTTTTAAGAGATTTTTCAGCAATAATTTCTTCAAATATTACTCGTTTTGTTAATAATAATCAATTGTTCCAGATGGAAAGTATAATGCTAGTTTTCTCTAAGCAGGACTAAAAATGAAATGTATTACTTTAGCATTAAACCAAACTATAATATTATTTATATGTAAAAATAAATAATATATATGAACCTCTATCCTAATGAAGCAGAAATCAAGTTTTACAAAGTAAATTATTCTCAACTAACTCACTACCCTTATGAACTTCAAATTTAGTAACAAAATATTCAGATCTATAAAAAAAGCAAACCATAATTTTAGGCACAAAAATCCAAACTAAGTAAGGAATAGTATCTGCAGAGGTTTTTGGGGGGAGGGAGGTATTCAAATCGCCAATATTATTATCTTGAGGAAGAAGAAGTTGCGCATATGATCTTCTAAAGAAGAGAAACGTCACAGTCAACCTGAGATTTCTAAAAATCTAAAAAACCTCCCCCATTTCCCTTTCCCTCCTTTAAAGGATATAATCCTAATGTGAGATCTACTGATCCAGTTTGAAATATTTTAAAGGTATTTTGACTAATCTAACTTAACTGAAACACGATGTCTTTCCGATGTTTCGTGTATAAAGTAAAGTGGTGAAATCGAGGAAAGACGTGAAAGGGGTTCTAATAGACTGAAACCTGGTTGTACGTTGGACAAAGTCAGGCCGTAGCTATTTGGGTACAGGAAAAGTCAAGAAAGTTAAATAATATTATTACAAACCTTTCAATACCTTTCCAATGATTATTTTGTTGCAATATATACGACATTGCCTTCCAGTTTACATGGCATGCATTATTTCGGTAATACATGTGTGGTGGTCTCGTGTACAAATGACAGATACAACACCTAGGGGCTAGTGGTCACTTTTGCTTAGTGGTTAGCGTACCTGCCTTCTGATCTGGGAGTTCCGGGTTCTACTCCCCGTTAGCGCACACCGCTACATTGGTGACCCGAATATTCAAACATATCAGTGGCACTATCTACTGAACGACCTCCCCACTACCACCTCAGCATCTCTGGCGACTCACTGCCACACAGCAAGCAACCTCTGGCACTCTGTTCACTGCCACACGCAAGCAACTCAATCGTTCACCCCTTCGCAACTCATTGGGAAGGAAGGGGCTATGTGGTGGTCTCGTGTACAAATGACAGATACACCTAGGCACTAGTGATCACTTTTACTTAGTGGTTAGCGTGCCTGTCTTCTGATCTAGGAGTCCCGTGTCCGACTCTCCATTACCGTACACCGTTACACTTTTTTAATAAATGAAGTACTATATAACATTATTTATAGAGTTCTACTTGACATTAATTGCAATAATTTGGCAAAATGTAATAGAAATATTTTTTAACAGAATTGCACGCTACTTCCATTTCACTCAACGTCACGTTTGTAACAAGTAAAAATAAACCTCGTTGAATAACCTTATAAAATGTATTTTTTATTTTTATCTTACCAAAAAATAAGCAAGTTTTATTCGAAATTGAAACATCTCGCCAGGTATATATTTGATAAAAGAGGGCTCAGATGTTAAAATTTAGATGTTTTGAAATGTTCTGTAAGACTTTCAATTCATATGACACACTTTATGTAAATGACGTTTAATGGGCATATCATGGTTTTTGAGGAGTTACCTGACGTACTAAAAATATGTCACCTACTGTAACACATCAGAGTTATCTATTAATTGGAAGAATAAGTCATTATAGTCAGTTTCTTCTTGAGAATATAGTGTGTACTTATCAGATGACTGAATTTAAGAACTTACGACAGTCGACTTGACGATTTATACAATTAAATGTATTGATTTGAAATTGAAGGAAAATTATTCATTCTGTAGAGAATTTGTGGAAATTGATACTTGTGCAACAGTACGGGGTACGGGAGATATGTTCATATTTAATTTCATTAGCTTCATTTTTAGAAGCTGTCAGTGACGATATCAACTTAAATGTTCCTGCAAAATAAGAATATACTTACTCCAATTTAAAATTGCCGACAGCCAACTTGGGCTGAATTGTGATCAGGATTTTTTAATACTATTGACGATTTTAATTATTTATATTTTTTTCTATTCAATAAATTTTAAAACATCCATCACTAGGCACTTTTAAAGGAATTGATAAAATTTTGGAAATTTGCCGACTGCCGTCTTTCTTTTCTGAAAACTTTGGCGGGGTGAGATAATGAAGATATCTATGATTTGTGTTCGCAAGATACCTATTATATGTGTGTCCATCAATGTAGGAGGGGGCGACTCCCTTATAATAGACTTCTAGTATAAAAATGCCGATTAGTGAAACTTGGGTCGGTATTTTTAATATTTTTGTTCGAATTTTTTTTATTTTTTTTTTATTTATTCAATTCGATTTCATTGTGGATCAACTTTAAAAAAACTGCTAAAAAAATTTCGAAAATTTGCCGACTGTTCAACTTTCTAAAACTTTGGGGGGGCGAGACGCCCCCTTCGCCCCCCGTTCGCGTCGTCCCTGCCTCAAAGGTAGGTGTTTCATTCATTTTAACTGTTTTTGTTAAGAAAAACATACTATTTTATTGAAAATCCGTCGTTTTCATCTTTTTAGAATGCCTAAAGGAAAACCTTTAAGTGAGTTTGAAAAAGGCCAAATTTATGCCTACAAAAACGATGGCAAAGGTGTGAGAGAGATTGCACGCCAGCTACATATTAGTCCAAATACTGTTTCAAACTATATAAGAAATCCTAGTAGTCATTGAACCAAAAAGAAGACTGGCAGACCTAAAAAACTGACGCAACGCGATCAAAGAAAAATCATTCGGGAACTAAAAAAATCGGATGGAAGTATTGCCAAAGCTCAAAATAATGCAGGCATCACACACGTTTCAAGAAGAACTGTCTACAACTACATGAAAAGGTCCGAAAATTTCGTATTCCTAAAAAGGAAGCACCATCCCAAATGGAATGAAAAGCACATTGAACACCGACTGCACTGGGCTAAAAACCACATGTCCGGGACGTCAGAATGGACCTCCGTTATATTTTCTGATGAGAAAAGATTTAATTTAGACGGTCCAAATGGCTACAAATACTATTGGCACTGACTCGGTACTGAAGAAAAGACTTATTCTACCCGACAGATGGGAGGAGAGAGTTTAATGGTTTGGTTGGCAGTCGGGTACGGAGGAAAAAGAAGCCTAGTGTTCCTGAGTGGCAGGCAAAAACACGCAGATTATATCCAAGTCTTGAATTCAGATCTCCTTCCCTACGTCGTTGAGCTAGGCGGAAATTACTGGATTTTTTAACAGGACGGATCATCAATTCACACAGCTAATGGGGTTAAAAACTGGTTTGCAGCAAATAATGTTCGGGTTTTGCCATGGCCTGCTAAAAGCTCGGACCTCAACATTGTAGAGAACATATGGGCAATGATTGTTCGTCGCGTTTACGCGGAAGGCAAGCAGTTTGAATCTATAGTTGAGCTTCGGAGAACTTTTAATTATGTATGGGACAATTTCTGCCAAACAGAAATTCAAAATTTATATGATTCGATGCTAAATCGAATTTTTGAAGTAATCAAAGCCAATTGTGGAAGAATTCCCTATTAATAAGACTTTTATTTGCATTATTTAGAAGTGTCCTTCTACTTTTTTCACAGAGTATGATGAAGTCAAAACTGATTTATTGCTGTACTTGACCTGTATTTTTTTGTTTCAATTTTCAGATACAGTTATCTGTTTGCAATTAGTAATTTAAAGTGTTACTCATTAAATTGTTATGGAAAAAATCAGTGTTTTTTATTTATAAAAAAAAATCATGTGTCCTTCTACTTTTTTCACGCAGTGTAGGAACACAGTATAAGTTATTACCTAATCATGTAATTGCTGATTTTTCTATCGTTAAATAGGAGTTTGAAGAGAGAAATTATCCACCACTCGTGTGGGTAAGTGTTAATGAAACAGGAAAGAGTAAATCTGACGTGTCGAAGAAACTTATCAAACAGTTGTATGAATATTTAGGTGGTGGAAATAGCAAAGGTTGGTATAATTTTTTTAGTATAATTCACTACTTTAGATCTCAAGGCATACCCACTTTTAGTTCGACAAAATAAAAATAGTAATATTTCATTCCATAGCACTTCTTTAATTTATATTTCATGCTTGTAAAAAGGATTTTGTAATTATACATAAATATTTGCTGCAAAAAATATCTTGAATATAACGAATTTTAATATAGTTATTAGAATAAATTTTTATATGCTGGATCCTTTTAGTTTAATTAGTGAAGGTTGTCCCATCGCAAAAGCAGGATATTTGATTTTTTTTTTTTTTTTTTTTTCACGTTAAGATTTCCTGTTTAGGTTTCATTATTAGAGGCTAGGATTTCATGACTGAAGCGTAAAATATTTTATTCGATTTTTTTATGTGTGTATTGTGTAAGAGGGTATAAAGCTTACCGAGAAAATTATGAACGAAATAGTGTTTCACTTTAATTTTTGAATTTCTGTAATACTACTTTCACTGCAACAGAACTTTCTTCGCTGAAAAACAATAATCGTTTTGAGAAACTGTCTTATTCCAATTAATATAAATCTGAGCCTTTTTAATACGTTAACTTTTGAAAAGATAGCTCCACAAAAATTGTGATGGCAATTGATAAAAAAAAAAGTGAAACTGAATAAACGAAAGTATTGTGTTAGAGACCTTTTTTTCGTTTGTGTGTTTATTATCTTACCTTACAACAAGAATAATTGTTTAGAGTTGACAATAAATTAAGAAAAAATCAATATTAATTCAATCACTTTCGACCTTTACTCACTTACTGCAGGACAAAAGCTAGATATGATGGTACCCGTTAGAACGACGAAAATGGTTCATGACGGATACAACAGTTACACAATGGCTGTTGCTTTGACTCCAGATCAGAGTGCCAATCCACCAATACCTACAAATCCTTCGCTTTTTATAACCAGAGAGCCTGCTACTACATACGTTACCAGGTAATATATTGCTTCAAATAACAGATAATTATATATTTTATTTATGGAACATTAATGATGTGGATATTTATATGATTTTTTTTATATGAAAATATTCTATAATTATTAATAATTTCTGTTTTATTTCATGACTAATTACTTTATTTTTGCTTTGTTCCGCTTGGTTTTAATTACACTGGATGTTAACTGAAATACCTTGTTAATATCAGTTACAAGTTAAAAATTATAATTCTGAGGACCATTTAAATGCTTCAATGACTTTGTCAATATTTTTGTGATAATTATTACATGGGGGGGGGGGGGCGGTTAAATTGGTGATGCTTTTGATATTCTTTTTTGTAAGTGCAACAGAGAAGAAATAGTCGTTTATGGGTCGTATTTCTAAGGAAATTTCGGACGTGGGGATGTTTAAAGCACCTTAAAAGGAATTAGTGATTTTGATCGAAACAGTTGAGCCGTTTTTTGGCAATTGCTGAAAAACATAAAGTTTTCAATTGCAGCTACCTTATTCTCATGCGCAATTTCGTAGAAAACCTTTATGACATGTTCCATGCGTCTCTCCCCCCCCCCCCCCTCGTCTCCGCTACTAACCCGCATGCCAAAAGTTGACCATCGTTGATCAATCCGTGCGGGAGTTATGCTGACCATAGACACACTCAGACATTTTTTTCCAGACAGCTTTTTCAAATTGAGCACGTTCCAAAACGTAATACTGTATGCAATGCTTTCATTACCCTATGTTAACGTAAGGATAATTGAATTGAAAGTAAAAACACATACAACCGGTATAAATAACAAATTCTGAAACCTTAATATAGACTTTAATTAGTACGCTTACCTTATGAGTAATCTATTCGTGTCGTCCAGGAATATTTTTATGTACTTTTAATAGTTATTTTAAAGTTACAGAAATATTTTTAAATGGGGTAGTTTCTTTATCAAATCTCTCTATTCTAAAAAAAAGTAAGGATTTCAATTCACTGAATGCTGTTTCAGAATTTTTCTGCCGCGCGTAGTTCTTTGTCTTGCAGCGCAAAGGCTATTGGATTTAAAATTATGAAGTTTTGCACATTTGTAGAAAATGTTTGGGGAATCTGCTGATAAAAAGAAATCAGATATGCAAACTTTAGTTTTTGAGTTATTATATGTCAAAGTGAACTTTTTTTAACACGCTTTTATTAGCTTCGTATGTATCTATGTAACGGAAACTTTGAACTCGATTTTCGACCCCTTCAAAACGTTGGATTAATTTAAAATTTTGCATAGTTATCAAGGACCGATGACCATACAATAATTCAATAAGTTTGTCTCATTATCGCAAGGATTAGTTCGTGTTGCCCTTGCCCCGTTAAACTCCAACCAACAAACCTTCTCCGGAATCGAATCCTGGTGTCCCGTTACCCGTTACAACCACAGCAGTCACAGAACCTACCATCGACAGTTGATAAGGCAGACATTTGAAAGATCTGTCGTGGGCACTACGGCTATACTATCAGCAAAAATTTTATTCAGATTTATCATATAATAACGAGGGATGAGCCACCGATTGGTTTTGATCTAATATGAAAGCGTTCCTTTCATCTCTCTGGATTGCAAGGATTAACTCTAGAAATACCACAGTTTTCCATGTAAATGTGGGCATGGTCTAAGGTGCCATAACCGAATTAATGAGCTATTCGTGGTTTCACCGTAATATGACGTGTACTGAGACATGCACGAGTTATTCATTGAGACAAGCATATGACTACTGGCTGGATAAACTAATAGGGAGTTCCATTCACGTTTCAAAATTGAATAATTAATAGTTTTAAAAACTAAAAGACACGCTTTAATAGAAAGCGTGTTTTTTTTAGTCGCATTATCCTTACCATGACCTTCAGGATTAGCGATTTTTCATATTCAGAGACACGGTAGTGTTTTGTGTCAAGTAATACGGCGTGTGAGGCATACACAAGACTTAAATTTGAGACAAGCATGGACTATTGGCAGAGAGGTATATGTCTTACTAAAACAGTCTTGTCGACCTTTTTTTAAATGTTAACCCTTTGCACTCCAGGCCTTTTTCGCGCGGAGGGACCAGCAACTCGAATCATTTTAGGTTCGGTTGGCGTTTACGGATTTTCTTCATGGAAAGTAAACACAGTCATTGGCCTTGCATCAAATTTCCGCATCGAACCTAGAGGTCCTCTCGTGTTTCGGCATCCAATCGTGTGGCGCCTGAGAGGCGCCGCTGGAGTGCAAAGGGTTAATGTAGTTTTGGAGTTAAGGTAGTAGTCTGGTAACTTGCACGTTCTTTTACTTCTTTATCAGAAAATTTAATTTATGGGAAAATAAATTTCAATTGTTTTTTATTAGTATGTTATTATTGACATCTAATGGATACAAAAAAAAAAGTTTAACTTTAAAAATCTGTTCTTGTAACTTTAAACGCTTTTAAAAAAAAAAAAAACAGCGTTTTTTCGGTCGGCCAAGGTGGAAAAAAAAAATTCTATCTGATCGATTGCTCTGAAATTTTTACACGTTATTCTACATATCAGTAGTTCTCGTCCGGACTAGGATATTTCTTTTTCCATCCCTAACTTAGCATTTTACAGCCCAATTTGTGTCTGAAAAAAGAAAAAGAAAATAATAATCGCTTCTATTTTTAGAAGTCCACCATTCTGTTATTTTCTGATAAAATTTAATAATCCTAGTTCCAACGAAAACGACAATTTTATAGATTAATAATCAGTTAGATTTTTTTTTTATTTTTTTATTTCAGATGTCTTTTAAGATATCACCGGGAATTTAGATCCGAAATCACCGGGGCCAGCGACGTGGTTCCAATATTTTTAATATTATTAATAATAAGAAATAAAACGTTCAAAATTTTATTTTTGTATCCATTAGATGTCAATAATAACATACTAAAAAAAAAAAAAAAAAAAATCTATTTCATTTTCCCATAAAAAAATTCCCAATAAAGACGTTAAAAAAACGTGCAAGTTACCAGACTACTACCTTAAATTTCTAAAAATTCACTTATAAGCTTATACGATTGTTGTTTGTTTTTCTTTTAAATTACGGTAAAGTATTAAAAAAATTATTTTATTGAATAATATCACGACCTAGACCAGATTTTTAGGATTTGATTACAAAATCAGAACTCAGATTGTACAAATATCGACGGGAATCTAATTACTTTAATTTAGTTAAAATGGTGTTTTCTCATTTTGCAGTTTAATGTTCCCATGTTTAAAAGAAAAAATGAAGTGTTGCCAAATGCAGTATTTTGAATACTACGTTGGTATAGTTATAGTAGTATGAGGGCTACATCACTGCAACTCATAAGGACTTGCGACAAATCACAAAGTTCTAACATAATGTTTTGTTTTGTTTGTTTTGAAACCACCGACTGTCTATTTCTGCCACTTATAAAGTGCTTAACACAGCCAAATACGTCTCGTAATTTTGAGCATCTAGAAGAATACGAGATCGAAATCTTCTAGTGTAAACCCCTCTCTCCGACCCCACCACACCAACGAGAGGACATTGAGGCCACGACAGATTAATGTGCACCAGCCCCCATTAGGTACACACCGATATTTAGCGAACCGAGGACAGAACCCGCAACCCTCCGGTTACGAGCTCGATACTCTACCGCCTAGGCTATCGGGAGCCCACATAATGTTTTTAAAGATGTGCTTTGATTGATCAAAATTCCTCAGGAGTTGCCAATAACGAACCATGTATATTCCTCATTTTCACATATATTGTTGCACGTGGTATTTTAAATAGTATTAGTTTTCAAAATGTGATATATTTATGGTATTTTTAATAATAAAAATATTCACCAGATATTTTATTTAATACTTTTGTTTGATAGGTAGTAAGAAATGACTGAAAGTCTGGCAACCTTGATTTTGAGAGTTGGTTTTTAGTTACATTCGAGGTCTATTTGAAGACCATTTGCTCGATATTTTAAGGATAATAATTCATAATGTACGTATTTCTAGAATCACGTCACAAAGCTTTTATTGATGGTCGTTTTTTGGTTATTATGTATTTTTAGTAGCAACTCATTAACCCCAAGCGTAGAGAGCTCAAGCTTTGACGAGCGTTAATGAGCAATGGGCGGAACCATCTAGTCACATTTTATAATTAACTGTACCTAAAATTATTGAAACTGAGATGATATTTGGCAGTGTATTTTTAATAAATATTTTAAATTTTAAAATAAAAACTTATAGAAATCAATTAGTTACGATTTTTTCCTGAGCAAATGACGTCACAGCTTTTTAAAAATAAAACTCGTAACTTTTTCAAAGAATCACTGAACTCCTCTACACAACAGTCTTTAACACGAGCTTCAATGCGTTCAGTTTCAGGCACAGTGATAGTTGAGATTTCCACAAAGGTAAGCAAAAAACTCCTTTCAAAACAGCTATAAACCTGCAACTGAACTGAGTTCCATTTCTCGGCGGTTTTTAAACCTTTGCGAACTTTCCCGAAAGATGCAAGGCTACCTAAATGTCGATTAGCTCAAGCTAGAAACATCTCGAAATATCCAGATGAAAGCCGGATTTACACCAGTGGCGGCTTGTGCAGTACAGCCGGGCTGCATCTAAATTTATTAGTTCCAAACTAAAATTATTTATTTTACAATTTTCTAAAATGAAGATCCATTTCAACGGTAAATGAAAAAAAAAAAATCCGATAAACGGCAATCTTTTTGCCTGAATAATTCGCGAGAAAAACCCCGCTTCCAATCAAAGTTATTTCCCTCCGAACACAGCAGCCGTGTTTCCTGAAACGTGTGTTTCGGGCAACCATGTTGCCATGGTAACCAATGGAAAGCAATAGAAGCCTTCCTTTCTACGCAATGTAATAGCGGTGCTGCCGATCAAGTATTATTTCTAACTTCGGCTACCCTTGAGAATTCGATTAGCTGATTGGCTTAGCATATGAGAATCTGCGTGGGTAGAGTGAGTGTGTTACCAAAACAACGCCATTTTATGACGACATCAGTGACTGATTAGCAAGTTTAAAAGAAAGGAGGATTAATTTTCTTTTAAAAAAATAAATGTTTTCTTTCTTATCTTATTCATTATATAAAAATTGAAAGGAAACTTTGATATGAGTACATTTTTGAATTTTGAAATTTTGAGAATTTGAAATAATTATTAAGAATAAAGACTTGGCGTTCATGAATGATTGTGAAAAGTGTGTGGTATGAGGGTGGGGTGGGGGGGGGGGGTGAAGCATGTTTCCGGCTGCACTAGCATTTTCGATCACGGACCGCCACTGATTTACACGCTACCAGTCGGGGTTCCAGTTTTGATCGCCTGTTCTGTGACGTAAATCGTCTGTCGGTGTGGTCACGGGAGAGCGCACGTTATTGGATGATTGAAGTCCCCCGCGCCAATAAATAGAAAATGTTTGATCTACTGGTGGTAGTAGCCAGGTACGCCCTAGATTGGCGATCTAAACTGGAACCCCGACTGGTAGCGTGTAAATCCGTCTTAACACCTAGCCGTTGCCAATATTGTGAAACCTTTACTATCACTGCCAACAAATAAATTTTAGAAAAAACTTTAAAAAGAAATATGTATACAATTTACAATATGTATAGGAAAATTAGTCAACGATATTTTCAAATCAAATGCAACTAAAATAATTGGAATTAAGATGATTTTTTACAGAAAAAAAAGTAAAAAAACAAACAAACCAGAGTTTAAATAAAGTATTCGTTTTTATGCAATAAGATTTAAACTACTCGTTATTACGCTCATACGTTAGCTATTCAGTTCAGTGTATGTCAAAGAATCACGTTCAAGGCTAAACTATTGGAATACAAATAGAATAGGGAAGTTTGTGACAAGATTGGTTTTTGGTTACATATTGTGCAGTTTGTCTTCCTTTCTGGCAATCTGATGTGACCAGATGTTTTCGTGGCAGCTCTGACGGCTGAGTTCTAAACTAAAATAAAGTTATAATATTTTCTTTTAAATTATGTACCATGTAATCCAACTCAGTTTTGTATTCTGAATTTCTGAAGTATGACTTAATACTTTTTATTAATACATTTCTTAGCAGTCTATTTTACGTTTTATTAAATACCAGATTCTTATTCAATACTCATCTCTTTCTTGCATTTCATTACCATATACCAGTCAATTTTATGTGTTACAAAGTAATATTCAATTCTGACTGGCCAATTTAAGTATCTAATATCTGCTGATCCATCTATGAGTGAGCCAAAACATATTGATTTTACTAAGAAAAAGGGTTAGAATGCGTTATACACCTCCCCCCCCCTTTTTTTATTGTGGCGATTTTGCGCCAAGTATGGTAACACGGCGCCTATATGGTTCCATTACAACTTGGCATCTATTTTGGCAAACCTGTAGTTCAATTTAGTAGTAGTGTCAATTCAACTTGGCGGCTTTTCGTAAAGTCGCCAGAAGGGAGAGGGCGTTTAACGCATTTTAACCAGAACAAGATAGGTTTTATAAGAATCAAATCTCTAAAAATAGAGGTTGTTTTTTGGGCTAAATTTAAGAAAGAAAAAAAAAGAAAACCCCGCATTTTTAAGATTTTGTCAAATACTAGGTTTTTTAAATGGACAGCTATACCTATAGCTATACTATTCCCTTCGTTATCGCATTTCAAAACGATCAGTTTTAAAATGTAACTAAAATCCTTGTTTGCTCGCATTCTCAATTATTATTCAATCTCTTTTATATTATTTTAATTGGAACAGCCAAACGTAAAAGTATTTGGATTGAAGTATAACTTAAATAGGCAATATTTTTAACCGATGAAATTAAAAAAAACTAGAGGTGTGGAATATCGTACAACTTTCAGTTACACTATAATACTGACGTGGATTTGTGTCATTTATCGTTTTTACATTTTCATTATTCATTTAGCAAAAATGGCCAGATTGGCAATATTTTTTGTGATATGAGGTCTTTTAAAAAAAGAAAAGCTGTGTGGGGGGGGGGGGCAACTCCGCCAAAATGATGATTTTGGCGTTATACTTTTCGATAATTCTTATATTTTCCTCTCTTGTAAGTGAAACTGAAGAGAGAAGAAAAAACGATCGTAATGAGGTATGCTCAAGGAAAAAGAACTCTGGGTTAAAGCAACACCTCCTATATAAGAAAGCTTTCGCACTAACTGCGTGACGTCACATAGAGTAGTAAATCGTCCTTCGCATTGGTATCATAGGAATTATCCTTTCTTAATTTTGCTAGTTAATTTGAATAGGAGAGCATTTAGAAAACATTACTTTTTTATTGACAGAGATAATTGAATTTTTTTTTAATATTTATGTTCAACTATTATTTTGAATTTTATTCCGAAATAAAACACCTAATCTAAATAAACTATTTTTATTTTATTCACAAATCATAGTTATTATTAATCATTCAAACATTTTAAAGCAAAATAGTTTAGTGTTGCTATTTATTAACTTCAAAATTACTTTAATATTTTTGAAGTTTTCTTTTTTATTTCCAACATTCTTTTGCTTCAACAATTTTTTTTCTTGTAACAGGTTGTCATTTTGTTGCCTACAATAGCTATTTCGATATATCTTTGCAGCATCCCTTAGAATACTTTCTACAATAAATTTAATATTATGTTCTTTACATTCATACGGAATGTTATATATTTCTTTACCATTAATAATATCTAAAGTTAAGCTTGTTGGAAGTAATCTCTGACCTTCAAAAGTTCTAAAACAACTTCTCATATATTACAGAAATGAACTTTTGAATTACAACATATAAATACAAAATAACATTCAAAACCTCAAGTTTTGAATAGCATAAACCATCTTTATCCAGATTCAAAATATAACTATTCTTATCATTGTCAAGAAAATCAAAAGCATCATCGGTGTTTCCAAATGTCAAAATATTTTTAGAGCTAGAACATTTGCTGAATTTCACAATGGAATGGTCACAATAACCGCACTGTAAATTAGTAATGACAATAAAATCTTCTTCGGAAAGTGTAATTTCTTTAAAACAAGATATGTCGACTTTTTTAACTGACCACATTCTTTTAAATCTAATCAGTGAAAGGCACATTTCAATCCTTTAGAGTCCGTTGGGTAGCTTTGCTGATATTTTGTTCATTCGCAATTACCATCTTTTCTGCAGGACTTGGGTCTTGATACTGTTGCTTTAGACATTCAGCTAGGATAGCTTTCAAAAATAGAAGGAACCACTCCATCTCTCAGCTTACCCTTGAACTAGAAGTAACTACAAAAACTTTTCTCGAAACAGCAGTTATCCATCTTCTTTTAAGCTAATTATCTGTGGGAAATATAAATATCGGAACTCTTGGCCCATTTTTAAAATTTCCTTTGCAGTTTACCACAGAGCATTGAAATGACATTTAATATAATTTATAGCACTCTTAATGCAGTAGTCCTTACGTTTTCAGAACAGAAAATATAGCAAACTATACATGTTTGAAACAGAAAATGCAGCAGACTTAACGTATTCGGTAAACAAAATGGCGATGTGGATTTTTGCTATCGTCCGTCGTACGCCAGAGTTATGCGCCAAAATAGATCTTGACGAATCACAAGCACGTAAAACGTCGCCTTACCATTTATCGCCAAATCGAAAAGATATCTTCTTCTAAATGGCAACCCGTATGGAAGAAGTTCGTAGTTTTCAAGTTTGACTATTTTAATGACGTCATATTTAAAAGTGGTAACCCGCGCAGAAGGCTTTCTTATATAGGAGGTGTTGGTTAAAGGCATTCATTTTTCAACTTTTGAAGCCATTAAAGCATTTGTACGGGAATTTCGATGGTGGGAATGTTTAGAACACCTTAAGAAGCATTACCACGGCGATTTTAGACAAAATCGTTTGAGCTATTTTTTAGCAATTACTGAAAAACATGATATTTTCAATGGCAGCTACCTTATGCGCATGCGTGATTTTCGACGAAACCCTTAATTGTAGATCCCTGTGCCAACACGCACAACAAATTTGAACACCGTAAGTCAATTTGTTCGGGAGTTAAGCTGACCACAGACAGACATATTTTTTCTAGATCACTTTTTGGAATTCAGGATGTTCCAAAACGTGGAGGAATGCAAACATATTATTATTATTATTATTATTTTTTTTTTTTATTTTTTTTTGGACTGAATACTATACTTTCATTACCCTATGTATACATATAGGTAATTGAAAGTAAAAAATACCTTTAGCATGAGTGTGATTCAGATGTTTCTGTCAGGTTAGGAGGACGATCGGTTAGCTTCAGAGGACGAATGCAGAAGTAAGCATTTACGTGGATAAGGATTGACAACTTACTTAATTGTTGCCTAGTTAAGTTTCTTAGTTTAACCTTTGTAGTGTAAGAAACATTCCGAGAAGCCCCATTCGGGTACCTTATGTAAGAGAAGGTTATAATATAAACAAAATGAGGCAGAGCGTGGGAGGGCCTTGCTGGGAGAAGTGTCTTTTCCATGTTCTGTGAGTTGGATATGATTTTATTAATGTTTATGTTCTTTGTCTTGTGATTGTGTTTAATTAGTATGTTTTTATGTTTGTTAGTTTGTCAAGTGTCCTTGTGATTGTTTGTTTATTCATGATTCCTTTTTATTACGCACTTAACATACCAATTAAAATCGAACCAGACTTCACAACCTTATTGTTGAACGCGTATAGAAATGGGGATAAGCTGTGACACTTGATCACACGACTTGGTGCTATCTTGTATGGTCAAAAATTTAGAATGTGAGACTCCCGAACAACAATAAATTTCTTTTGTTCCACTTATTATTTCCTTCTCTTGATCTCTGTGCTTCTTCTTTAAGAGTATAATTTTGTGTTGGACTTGGAAAGATTTACTTATGGAGTGATTTTTCAGATCTTTTAGTGGAATGGCCAGGCAGGATAGCATTTGGGACGAGCAGGCTCAAGACTTGAAAAAGGTTCTTTCGACAGACACCACTGTTGATTTCTCTTATTACTACATTTGTGTTTATGACAGCCCGTGGCGCGGCGAAAATCGACTCAACGAGGTCTGGATGAAAAAGAATTCAAACTAGTTGAGAGAGAACATTTTATATTCTTGTAATAACAGTTACACGAAAATAAAGTCTATGATATAAAATATTCTATGATATAAAATATGCCTGTAGAAAGTAATTTTTAGCAATTTATGATGGTGTTATGGATGTTTATTAGATTTCTGCAAAATATTCTACATTACATGTACATGGTTGTATAAATTAGATGTAATAAAGTAAAACATTGTATTTCTAGACATAACAACAAATTATTTATTTATCTAACATAACAACACATTATTTCAATTTAAAATTAATTCAATTTCCCAAATGAACTTCAGATTAATTATTCTGGGGATATGGAACATCGTACAACTTTCAGTTACACTATAATACCGACTTGAATTGGCGTATTTACTAGAGGTTGAAAATATCGATCAAAATAAATATCGATACTATATCGTTGCATAGAATAAAATATCGATACATGGTTTTTTTTTTTTTTTATTGTTGCCAGAAACAGTTTTTCGGGGCAAATTTCTCCCTTTTCATGAATTCATACCAAAATTGTTTTAATAAATAAATTATAAAAATTGTTTTAACAAATAAATTGTATTATCAATCAGAATAAATAAAATACATTTGGATGTCAATGCATAAATTCGCATTTATTTTTAAAGAAGAAATTTTTAAAAGTAGTTTATCGCATATTTTGCTGATAGAGATGTTTTTAATATTGTTAAGAATTTTTCCACTGAGGCAATGATGGCACAGTTTTTACAGTATAAAAATATTTATTCTCTCTTTAGAAAACTCACAAAATTTATTCACAGGCAACAGCGTAATCGCTCACAAGCTTCAGCAAAAACAACTTCGAATACAGCGATTATACAAGCTCACTCCAATAGGTAAACAAAGCGATAAGCTTTCATCGAAGTCCGAAGTCAATCTGAAAACTTTCCCGATCGCCGGTCTTTTTATAGCAGGTACGTGAGAACATTCCCGAAATTTACAGCCAATTCATCGAAAAAGAAACGTCTCGAAATTTCTCGATTGCTTTAGGTGTTGCCACCTTTTTCTAACCTGTATAATCGCTGTTAATAAATTAAAATAAGATAAAAATAAATTACAATAGAATTTTTAAATAATACGTCACTATTTACACTATATACAGACAATTTGTGCAACATTTCCCCCTTCTTAAAGACTGCACGTCCCGGGCAGCGAAGTCCTTAAGCCATTCAATGATTTCTACCATCATATGGGGCTAGTCTATTGTAGTGTACAACTCTAGGTTTACAGGAGGGTGTCCGTTGAATCCTTACCACGACGTCGTTGATCTTCTTAAGGACCACATACGGCCCTTCCCAGTTCGTCTGGAGCTTAGGGGAGAATCCTTTCCGACGTTTAGGATTCCATAACCACACCTTGTCACCTTCCTGGAATGAACGTTCCGTGGCCTTGGCATCGTAGCGGACCTTCATGCGCTCCGTCATGATGTTGATTCTTTCTCTGGCGAACCGATGTACGGCTTCCAAACGTGCCTGGAGATCATCTAGATACTGGACAGGCGAGGAAGGAGTGTCCGGTGGACGTCCAAAGAGGAGGTCGCAGGATAGTCTAAGGTCTCTTCTAAAAATCATTTGAGATGGTGTATAGCCGGTGGTCTCGTGAGTAGCACTTCTGTAGGCCAAAAGGAACAGTGGAAGTTTCTGATCCCAATCTTGCTGGTTCTTGGAAACAAACAAGGAGAGATGATTCAGAATTGTTCTATTAAAGCGTTCGACCATTCCATTGGATTGTGGGTGCAGGGGAGTTGTACGAGTCTTTTCCATGTCGAGCAAGTCACACAGCCCAGTGAAGACGGCAGAGTTGAAGTTCGTCCCCTGATCGGAATGTATCAGCAGGGGTACGCCAAATCGGGAGATCCAATTCTGTACGAGGACTTCTGCTACGGTTGTGGCTTCCTGGTCCGGAATCGCGTATGCTTCTGGCCACTTGCTAAAGTAGTCCATGACAACTAGGATGTATTTGTTGCCATTAGTTGTGTGAGGTAGGGGGCCTAAGACGTCCAAACATTTCGAATGGTGCTCCTACGTTGTAACGTTGCAACTTTCCACGAGTTCGGGTCTTCGGTCCCTTCCGCGAATTGCATGCATCACAGGATTTGCACCACTTCTCCACGTCGGATTTTGCTTTGTCCCAGAAGAATCTCTCCCTGACTTTCTGAAGAGTTTTCGTGACACCAAAATGTCCTCCAGTAAAACTGCTGTGAAGTTCTTCTAGAATGTTGGTAACTCTAGAACTTGGAAGGAATAATTGCCACCGGAAGCTTTTGCCATCATCGGACTCCCATCGACGGTAGAGTACTCCATTCTTCAAGTGCAAAGAGTCCCACATAGCCCAATATCTCTTCATTGTTGGGCTATAGCATGCAATTTCCTGCCAACTGGGTTTTCCGGTAGCTGCTTCCATGAATTCAATTAGAGGTTTCAAGTCTTGATCTTCAACCTGACTCTTTCGAACATTCTGGTCACTCCAAGGGTCCACGTCTGAAGTAATTGACTTGGTAGTTATTTTCCGAACGGCCGATGTGTTAACCCCAAACTTAGACTCGGCATTGGAACAAAATCGACAATTCTCCGGACATGGTCTTCTAGAAAGGTGGTCTGCATTAACATAGAACGTTCCTTTTCTGTGATGGATATCCATGTCGTATTCCTGCAGGCGCTCCCTTACTAAAAAAAAAAGGTATTTTAAAGGTATTTTTAAGGTTTAAACTAGGTATTCAAGGTTTTATTAGGTATTTTTGAGGTTTTAACTAAAAATACCTCATGGAAAAATACCTATCTCAAGGTATTTTAAGGTATTATTTTTAGAAACCTAAAGAAACCTGCGAAGCTTCAGGTATTTTTAAGGTTTTGGAAAGGTTTGTGATAAAAACCTCCAGATTCTAAAGGTTTTACTAAGGTATTCAGGTGAATACCTTTTAATACCATGACTAAGGAAGGTATTTTAAGGTTTTTTCTGTAAAACCTAAAGAAACCTGTGAAGCTTTAGGTATTTTTAAGGTTTTGCAAGGTTTGTGATAAAAACGTCCAGATTCTAGAGGTTTTACTAAGGTATTCAGGTGAATACCTTTTAATACCATGACTAAAGGAATGTATTTTAAGGTTTTTCTTTAAAACCTAGAGAAACCTATGAAGCTTATAATGTATTTTTCAGGTTTTGCATGGTTTCTGATAAAACCTCCAGATTTTAAACGTTTTACTAAGGTATTCAAGTGAATAAGTGAATACCTTTTAATAACATTGCTAAAGGAATAATAATAATTAATAATAATAAATGATAAATAATAATAAGTAATAATAATAAATAATAATAATAAATGATAAATAATAATAAGTAATAATAATAAATGATAAATAATAATAAATAATAATAATAATAAATGATAAATAATAATAAATAATAATAATAATAAATAATAATAATAATAAATAATAATAATAATAAATAATAATAATAAATAATAATAATAAATAATAATAATAATAAATAATAATAATAAATAATAATAAATAAGTAATAAATAAATAATAATAAATAAATAATAATAAATAATAATAATAATAAATAATAATAATAAATAATAATAAATTTAAAAAAAAAAAAAACTTTTAATTTCACACAAAATGCATATTGTTTTAAATTAGAACAGTAAATTGTAAAATGCATTCCGCATTTAATTTTTTTTTTTTTTTTTTTTTTTTTAAAGTACATGATAAATTATAATTTGAAAAATGATTTAATTTTTTTTGCATGAGGAATGAAGCAAAATCAGTATTCAAGTGCATAAGAAAAAAAATCAAAACACTTAAATTAATTGGTTTAAATTTTTAGAAACCTAAAAACACCTGTGAAGCTAATAAGTATTTTTAAGGTTTCGCGAGGTTTCTGATAAAAAACCTCCAACGTAAAGGATTTGCAAGATATTTTAGGGGATGACGTAAGGATTTTGATTGGTCACGTGCTATCACTATCCAATCAAAACACGAGTGTCCTCTGCCTTCATCCTGTTCCAGACCAGACGTATTATGAAATATAAAATGGCGTACCCCGTACCCTACGAACATGACCACGTTGTTGTCATAATTATATGAAGCAACTTTCCATTACCCTGATACAAGGTAAGAAAAGTTTTGTAATTCGAAAATGTGTAATGTTGTATAAAATTTGCAGCGTACTGGTTGTTTCGATTTTTGTTATTCATTTGATATACTTCATTGAAATGTAGTGTGTAAAGTTGAACGTAATGCAGATGAATGCTTTTTGTAAAATATAAGACATTAAATCATTTAGATTTCTCCTGTTATTTACTGGCTAATTTGAAGGCTAAAATTCAAAAAGTTGTGTATTTCAAAAAGTAATTTAAATGAAATTTGTTGTTAAACATTACGATATTTATCTGAAATGGAGTAGTTTAAATTCTGGTGATTGATGATTTAATTAGTTGCAAATTTTAAATTCCAACAATTTTTGCAGGATTGCATTGTATTTTTTTTTTTTTTTTTTTTTTTTTTTTTGGAGTTAAGTGCTTTTAATCCCTTTGACATCTTGTTCCTTCCTTGTTCAGTATCAACCATACAATGCTGTTTCAAGTACAGTTGTTATAAGTTTAGCATTAAAAACATTTATTTTATTTTGGAAAATTATGCTTTTGATGTACAATAAAGAAATTTATATTTTTAGGCACTCTTTGCTGACTCCACTCTTGAAGGAACATCCTGACAGAATAGATTTTGTCCATCATCGATGTTGTCTTCAACAACAGTGGTTAGTAAGGAAAGTTCAAATACTCGCCACTTCCTAATGACAGGGACGATTTAGTGCTCCAGAAAAACTCTGTATTTCAGTCGAGTCTGTTTCACAGGTAGAGTTCTTTCAAATTGAAATTTAACATTTTCAGAATTAAATTAGTCGATGTGTCACAAACGTGCCTCCCCTTTTCCCAAAATGAAAATGCGCCCCCTCTCTCTGAAAAAAAAAGCATTTTTAATTTTGGCTGAAAGGGAAAAGCTATACAATTTGTGGTTTCCCTTTCATAATTCCTATGCTAACTTCGTCCTCAGGTCAACACCTCAGCTGCAGAATTAAACAGAACAGAAATTATAAATTTGTTTGGAATATTGGCATAATTTACATTTTAAGAATTCAAAGAAAAACCTGTGTCAATATATGGAGCTTGAGTTTCTTTTTTTAGCAAGGTTACAAATCAATTGTCCCGTTTGTACATATTGCAGTCAATTATTGTTTGCCCAGATGTTTATTTTTAAGAATGCAAAAATTAACTATTCTAGTTGCACCGCTATTTGTAAAATAGCGGTGGAACTTAAGAGAGGAGGCAGCTTCTCCCCCTATAAAATTTTCAAAGGTAAGGCACAAAAGGAAATTTCGATAATTAATCACTTATAATTCATTTTTTTAATCAAAAAATAGTTTAATTCGGTGTTTATTATGGAGTTATTTAGATGCTTGATGACACTTGAAATATTTTAGTGGCACTTTATACGTAGAGAGGTTCCCATATGCACGATTTCTCCTCAGGGACTCATATTAACATATTTAGGGGTCCAAAAACTCAGTTGTAGAGAATCATTTATTACTATAGTTGTCAAATGATATTTAAGTGTTTAAGACGGGGCCTTAAAACTTCAAAATTGTGCCTATAATCATCAACGTTGGAATAAATTTTGTAAGGCCCCTGCATGTAAAGATGTTTAACTTGAAAATTTTGAATTTATGTGAAAATTGTTTTCTATTACATTTTATAAATACTTTGCACTAATCTATTAATTAATCCTATTTAATTATTGAAATGATGAAGTACTTAGGGCCCACACACAATTCAAATATGTTCTATCACCCAAATTGTTATCAAAAACTGCTTATGACCCCTGGAAATATTTAAGTATAATAACTTATTACAAATCCAAATTGAAAAACTTGCTTTAAATTTAAAAAAAAAAAAAAAAAAAATGTATGTCGAGTATGGTGAAGATGCCAATTGTTTTTTCGTCCCTCTCTTAGCAGTTTTATACAGAGAAATGCCATTTTCTCTCCAAATTTTAAATTCATTTATTCATTTTTTAACTTTTTTTTTGGAAACCTTACAACTATAATCGGAAAAGAGGTTGTTGAATTAAGACTTTCGTATTACACATGACTTTGCAGTAAATTAAAAAAGGATATCACGACTATCACATTAATATACAAAATAAAAAAAGGGGTCCCGGTAGCCTAATGAATTATGACTTCGTGTTTGTGATGGAAGACTCGCAAGTTCGGTCTGGCCTCACCGAATAACGGTGTGTATATTAATGAGGGCTAGTGAACATAAATCCATTGTAACCTCTATACTCTATTGCTGTTGTGTTGGGATTAAGGTGAGAAGTACTCACTCAGATATTTACTTCATTATTTGATCAGAGGTCATTGTAGCAGAAATAGGTGACCGGAATAGATTCCCCAAATATTCAAACAAAAATATAAATATATATGATGCAACTGTCAAATTAAAGGTATTATCGTTGTTCTACAACTTGCAAGAATTTAATTAGAAATATTATATAACGAATACACCCTGAGCCTGATGCAAATACTCGTAAGAAATATGTTGATAAATCATTCAACTGAGGAAGGACTATTTATAAAAAAAAATTGTGATTGTGGTAGACATACATTTGTTCTTTTTGTATTCCTTTTGTAATATTTTTTGTTACCTCGCAAATTCTGAAAACTAGATATCTGCTCTCTGACTGACAAAAAAATGTATATTAATAAATAAACATTCTATGTGGAACACTTCAAAATAACAATGAAAATCATTGCTCTTTAACTCATGCCCTGTATCTGTACTTGTCTCTGGAGAAATCGGTGATGCAATTGCCCAGGCCACAGGAGACAAGTTTGGAATGTTTTATGTGCAGAAAAAATGGCAGCAAAGAAATTATCTGTTGATTATACTTGATTTCTTAAATTTAAATTTATTTGTATTCTGTTTTGCTTCTACTAAAATTATTGTTACATTATTATGACATACCTAGTTTTATCATTGTACATTGTTGTCTCTGTATTATTCCGATTGTCTGTGGACCCAGACGAATGGTCCTTTTCAGGGCCAAAGTCTGACAACTCTCCTTGACTTACTGACTATTTAATGCTTGTTTTAAAAGAAAATTTCCCTGCCCATTTATTTTTCAAGATATTATTTTGAATCTGTGATATTTTCATATCTTTTTGAATATTTTAGTTTTTCATGAGTACCTACTTGCTTGTTCTAAAAAATGTTTGGAGCAATTTAAATACCCTATTCCTATGCATTAATTTTAAGTATTTAGAGGATATGCAACTATTCCTTCCTCTCATTATTTTTAAGGATTTATTTGGACTTCACTCTCCAATTTTGTTATATTACTAGCTGCATGAACTCCCATTGTCAGGGACAAGGTTGCAACCCCTTCCCCCTCCCCCATCGTTACATAAAACAATTTAATGTACCTTTTTCCTTGTTTATTCACATATACAAAAATATTTATATATCCCAGACCCCCAATTCCCCATCGATATCACCCCTCCAAAATTAATTTCCCCATCAATACAGTCATTCCAAAATCCAATTTTCCTTTAATACTGCTATTCCAAAATCTATTTCCCTATCAATACCCTCCCTCCAAAATTCATTTTTCCTTCAATACTGCTATTCTAAAATTTATTTCCTTATTAATACCACCATTCCAAAATTCATTTTTCCTTTAATACTGCTATGCCAAAATATATTTCCCTATCATTACCCTCCCTCCAAAATTTATTTCCCCATCAATACCACCATTCCCAAATCTATCTGTGTAAGAAAACCATAGCATCTTATAATGCAGTGTTCCCAGGTGGTCACCATCCAAAGGACTGACCGCTCACGATGATGCTTGACTTCTGTGATAGAACAAGAACCGGTGTGTTCATCTCGGTATGAAACCATACAAACACAAATAAAGCTGAAGACTTCTCGCTACCCAAGTGGTGGCACCCTCCAAGATTTGAAAACTATATTATAAGATGCAATGGTTTTCTTACATAGATAGATTTGGGAATGGTGGTATTGATGGGGAAATAAATTTTGGAGGGAGGGTAATGATAGGGAAATATATTTTGGAATAGCAGTATTGAAGGAAAAATGAATTTTGGAGGGAGGGTATTGATAGTGAAATAGATTTTGGAATAGCAGTATTAAAGGAAAATTGGATTTTGGAATGACTGTATTGATGGGGAAATTAATTTTGGATTGGTGATATCGATGGGGAATTGGGGGTCCGGGATATATAAATATTTTTAGATTTGTGAATAAACATGGAAAAAGGTATATTAAATTGTTTTATGTAACGATGGGGGAAGGGGTTGCAACCTTGTCCCTGACATATAAATTTTCACACCGGAAATTGTATTATATACTTAACCAATTATGAAGTGAAATGTAAAAGGCACATATTATTTTAAGAACTTTTGCTAGCTTCTCTTGATGGTGAGAAAGTAATCTTTCTTTATGAGTTCTTAGATAGGTTGGAATATTGGAAGAGTGTGACAGGGTTTTTGATTTTGAAAAAAAAAATTATTATAATTTTATCGTTTGTTTCTGATTTCGAAACAAATCACATATGCCCTGGCTAAAAATATCAAACTATTATTATGAGGATTTAAAATTGTTATTCATATTAAATAGAAATTTCAAATTGACGCTTTTATCTGGACGAGCGTAGTTGATTGTTTTCCCATAAAATATTTCTTTAGTGCCGGTCTTGGAGAAAATTGAGAATTCGTTCGCATTATGTGTTTGATAATGCAAAAAAAGTCAATGTTTCAAGAACTGATCTCACTAATATCGAGGAACTACTTCCTCACTTAACTTATGTTACAAAATATTGCACACATTCTGCTATAAAAAAAATTAAATATTCAGAAGGTAAAATAAACACTTGAGTATATTTTAAAATCCAGAAATAGAAATGTAAGAATATACATATAGATACAATCATGATTTTCAATGGGTATTCAAGTTTTCAGAGTAATCTTTTAAATGTGTTCAGGGTTGTTTAAAAAATATAAAATTAAAGGCTAATATTAAAAATTAATTCTGATTATCGCTTATTTCTTTGTATTTTCTCAAATGAATTGTTAAATTAGTACAATTCGTGTTGTTAAATTAGTAGCTATACTCTTCATAATTTGATTTACTACCTGTGTTAATATATGGGAAGCTGTTAAACAAATACGGACTTGACGCCTAGTTAGTTTCTTATAGAAATCAAAATAAGCATTATTTTGTACTACTTTTAGAGCCGCTTTGAAATGAAAATATTTCGGAGGCAAATAAAGACGGGTTGAATTTTGTAGCCTCCGAATAACTTGTTCTTTTGAATATGTATTGTATGCCTCATTTTATAGCAATTTTATATTTTTAGGGCTTTTTAACAAGTATCATCTGAAGTTTCTTGGGGTGACCGGTACGATAAACCATGTCTATTCTTATGCAAGATACAGGTGGAAGATCCAGACAGGACAGCCTCTATCTGGAAATTCTTGCAAATTTACGCAGAAAACAAAGTTGCAGAGAAAAGAATAAAATGTAAAAAAAAAAAAGTAAAACAAACAGGCTCAAGGCCCAACAGGGTTGGTTGAGTAAAAAATGCATATCCTAAAAATGATTATCCTAATGTAAAATAGTGTTAAGTACATATTAATAAAAATTATTTGTATGATAATTGTGTCAAAGTTATTGGTTCTCTTTTATACACAATAAAATAGAATGTAATACTTTTCCTAGGTTTTATTAGATTTCTAAAAATTCCTTTTGAGGTCTATTAAAATATGTTTTTAAAAAATATTGTGGAAATTTTGTCAAAAAAAACTTCTACATATTTTAAAATTATTTGTGGTTTACCTTTTAAGTTTATTTTAATGTACTTCATTGACAGATATTCGAGGAAACTGTTTAGGTAAATACCTTATTGAAAGGTATTCTAGAAAAAAAACATTCAGGTTTATATAGAATACCTCCTTAAAAAGTATTCTAAAAAACCGTTTAGGTTTTTATAAAATACCTTATTAAAAGGTATTTTATTGAAACTATTAAGGTTTTTATAAAATACCTTGTTGAAAGGTATTCTAGGAAACCGTTTAGGTTTATATAAAATACCTTGTTGGAAGGTATTCTAGGAAACCGTTTAGGTATATATAAAATACCTTGTTGAAAGGTATTCTAGAAAACCGTTTAGGTTTACATAAAATACCTTGTTGAAA
Organism: Linyphia triangularis; assembly: GCA_963978545.1. NCBI lineage: Eukaryota > Metazoa > Arthropoda > Arachnida > Araneae > Linyphiidae > Linyphia > Linyphia triangularis. Next base: position 71,787,223 of record OZ021725.1, on the reverse strand, counting down.
GGTATTCTAAGAAACCGTTTAGGTTAATATAAAATACCTTGGGTTGGTTGGTTGGTTGTATTCAGATTATCTGGCGCCGTCAGCAACACGAGGGCTATAATGCGCCGAAACTTTCGTCATTAGACAAGCCAACATACATTTACAAACACCCATGCCTAATACGGGACTCGAACCCGCAACCTCACGGTCTAGAAGCCAGCACGCTAACCACTACACCGTTTGGTCGGCTAAAATACCTTGGGACAGGTATTATGGAAAACCTGTTTAAGGTTTTAATCTGCACCATTTAGTAGGTAAAAATACCTTAATAAAATACCTTAAAAATACCTAATAAATACCTCGAAAAAAAACCTTGAAAATACCTTAAAAATACCTAATAAATACCTCGAAAAAAAAACCTTGAAAATACCTTAAAAATACCTTAGGATTTTAGTAAGGGCTGAATCCACCTAGCTATTTGTCCCTCTGTATTCCTGAAATTTAGCAACCAAGTCAGAGACGCATGATGAGTTCTTAAAAGGAAATTTCGGGAATGTCCTCACCTGCCTGCTATAAAAAGACCGGCGATCGGGAAAGTTTTCAGATTGACTTCGGACTTCGATGAAAGCTTATCGCTTTGTTTACCTATTGGAGTGAGTTTGTATAATCGCTGTATTCGAAGTTGTTTTTGCTGAAGCTTGTGAGTGATTACGCTGTTGCCTGTGAATAAATTTTGTGAGTTTTCTGAAGAGAGAATAAATATTTTTATACTGTAAAAACTGTGCCATCATTGCCTCAGTGGAAAAATTCATAACAGTGGTGTCAGAAGTGGGGTCAAGTCATCTTGAATGCCGACTACTAGAGGAATGATGGAAGACCAAACGAAGCAGTTGATGGAAATGATTGCTGGAATGAAGGCCCAACAGGAAACCACCTCAGCCGAAATGAAAGCCTGCCAAGAAACTGCCGCAGCCGAAATAAAAGCCGGCCAAGAGTCCACCGCCGCCGCAATTGCCGCTACATCATCGGAGATTAGAGCTTTAGCCGCCAAGTGTGAAACAACATCTGCAACAGTGAATGAAATCAAAGAAGAAATGAAGATAGAGCTAGCCTCAATGGTGGAATCAACCATAATAGAAACTACCTCAAATGTTCTGCAATCCGTGAAAGTAGAAGAGTAGTTAGAAAGCGGGGTTCCGGGGCCAGGGCGGAATGGTATGGTATGGTATGGGGGCGTGACCGGATAAGACGTCACAGGAAGTGCCATCACCGGATATGACGTCACTGGAAGTCACGTGACCGGAAGTGCGGTGGAGAAGTTTCCCTCCTGCTGCAGTTTTAGTTTCGCTTTCGTTATAAGCTGTTTGTGTATGACGTCACAGTGGGAATGACGTCATAATTTGTTTTATATTAAAGTTTTGAGAGGTGGCAACACTTTTTAGTTTCGGTTTATCTTTAAGGCGGAGTTGAGTTGTTCTAGGACTGCTTCTTAGCGAATAAGTTAGAGTTATAGGCTTTTATTGCGTGACGTCACAGTGAGTATGACGTCATAACTTGTTTTATATCAAAGTTTTGAGCGATGGCAACACTTTTTAATTTCAATTTACCTTTCAAACGGAGTTGAGTTGTTCTAGGGCTGCTTCTTAGCGAATAAGTTAGAGTTATAGGTATTTTTGATTAGTGACGTCACAGCGGGTATGACGTCATGACTTGCTTTATGTGAGAGATCGACAAAATGCTTGCTTACGATTAGTCGGTTCTAAACACGTGACTAAATGGACGCTTATAATTGGCTACACAGTTTAGTAAGATAGTTTTCTACGAAGTTTAGGGTAGTGGCGCCATCTAGGAGTGAATTTATGAGATATTTACATTAAATTTCTAAGATCAGAGATATATGCAAATAAAAAAGAATCTTAACACGACTTTTAAGTTTAATAAAAGTGAAGGACATTTGCTAAGGGTCTAAAGAATCCTAACCCCGAGCTACACGTGACATTTCAATATTTTACCAAACAATTGTTAAAATATCGACTATCGGACGTTGCCTTCATGGGAACTCATCTACCCACCCCCCTTCCCTAACCAATTTTGAGTAAACTAATTTGAAAGACTTTAGAAAATGTTAATTATTTTCAAGCTAAATTTTAAAAGTGAGGACCCACCTCCAGCCCGATACCTCTTTTAGGAAGAATTGGTACCGCCTCACTCCTCCCTATAAAAAGAAAAAACTTATTCTAAAGAACGTATATTTCTTTGAAATATGAGGTCACTAACCAACCATCCAATACTGAATTTCATGAAAATTTTAGTCTGTCTAAACATTTTTTCATGAAAATTTTAGTTTTGAAAATAATTATTTAAACACTAATGTAAAAAAATATATATATATATTTTTAATAGAAATTTTTACTAATATCTACTTGTATGTAGCTTTTTTCCGAAAAAACTTAATGAATTTCACGAAAATTTTAACGTACCCTTAACAGTTTTCATGAAAATTGTAATTTTGATACAAACAAATTTAACTTTAGTGTTACAGTTTACTCTTCATACAAATGTGCAGAAATATCTTAATTTTTTTTTTTTTAACTAGCATATCTTTCTTTAGGATGTTATTACCAATGACTCCCAACGGCTCCCAATTGGCTCTCAATGGCTCCCAATACCTGTTAAATGTTCTCAATACCCGCTAAATGCTCCCTAACTGCTCCCAATACCTGTTAAATGCTTCCTAACTGCTCCCAATATATGTTAAATGCTCTCAATACCTATTAAATGCTCCCTAAATACTCCCAATACCTGCTAAATGCTCCCAATACCTGCTAAATGCTCCCTAAATGCTCTCAATACCTGTTAAATGCTCCCTAACTGCTCCCAATACATGCTAAATGCTCCCTAACTGCTCTCAATACATGTTAAATGCTCCCTAACTGCTCCCAATACCCGCTAAAGGCTCCCTAACTGCTCCCAATACATGTTAAATGCTCCCTAACTGCTCCCAATACATGTTAAATGCTCCCTAACTGCTCCCAATACATGTTAAATGCTCCCTAACTGCTCCCAATAAATGTTAAATGCTCCCTAACTGCTCCCAATAACCGCTAAATGCTCCCTAACTGCTCCCAATACCTGTTAAATGCTTCCTAATTGCTCCCAATACATGTTAAAAGCTCTCAATACCTGTTAGAAATTAATCTGTCTATGTTAGTTATATTAATCAAGATAGTTTTTATTGTACAATGATACTTACTTAAGTTGACGAATGGCAACACAGAACTAGCTGCTAATGCTGATTAGAGACGAATAACTTTAACATTAACACAAAAATTTACTTTACACATAAAAATCACGACTTTAAATTTGAAATGTAGGAGGAAAGTATAAAATACCTATAATTTCTACGATAAAAAATTCAAACATTGCCGTTCATGTCTTTAAAATGTGTAAGAATAATGCTAAATTAGAGAAGAAAAAAAAATAACATACTTAAACTTTCTTCGACAACAATTTAAACAATACGCGAAAATTTCATACACAATTATTTTCATATGTTAAATAATGGAAAATTTAACAGAATAAAAATTTCAAAGATAAAGAATTTTAACCTTTACACGAAAATTGACTTCACATATAAATATCATGTCTTTAAACTTTAACGTGACAATTTACTTCTCATATACAATTAAACTCTTAGGTTAATGTTAAATAAAAGAAAAAGTAACATACTCAAAAATTTCTAAGATAAGCATAACATAAAAATTTCATATCATGTGTTTAAAATGTAACATATAAGAGAAAAAAAATTAACATACTTGAACTTTCTATAGCAAAGAATTTAAGCGTTAGCGTAAAAATTTACTTTATATATAAAATTCACGTCTTTAAACGGGATGATAAGCATGTGACGGTAATTAGCCAATCAGGTTAGCGGTAGGTGATACGCCACTTGCCGGCATTTTTAGACCGGAGGATGAGTCACGCTAAAACTTGTTCAAACAGGTCGGGAGACTTGTACAGCAAGAACGGCAACACCGACACGCAAGCAGCGGGTGATGCTGCGGTGTGTCAGCAAGTCTTTGAGATTATCGTTTTCCTACTTTGCCTTTTTCATAATGAAATGTTTGTGAAAACTTGAAATGAATGAAGTGGATTTCAAAGACACATTAGTAAGTGAAGGTAGAATTTGCATGGACTTTCTTCCAAAAAGTATGATTCACTTGGAGAATTTAAGATCATTTCTACTTGAAAACTTTTCTATTGTCTAAAACATTGAATATTGTTCAAACTCAGTGAGATTATATGCTACAATACGGGTAAAACTTAACAAAATTGTTACATAGAAGAAAAATAGTAAGAGATTTAAAATAAATACTAGTTATAGATACTCCAAAGAAAAAATTTCACCTCTACTTTTCAAACGGAAAATCAATGCAAGTTGGAAATTTATGTTACTTCAAGAAAGACTTAGACAATTTACTTTGTAATAATATATGTTAAGGTGTCGTATTAACTCATGCAATACATGCTGACTAAGGTTTATTTTACTTATCTAAAAAAGGTGAATTGGGGGGAAATATTAAATAAATTGTAGATATTAAATACATTCTAGATATGCATTCAAATTTTGAAAATCACCTGCAAGACTTTTAAAACATCTTAAGATAAATGGAAAGAAACTTGCGAATTATATGTAAACTATATAACTTTTTATACTCTGAAAGGAAATCACAAGTAATTTAGTTAACTTTTTTCATGGTAACACTCATATTCAACGACATGTTTTTAAAATTTAACCTTCTTTACATGATAATAGTTATAAATTTTTTCAATCACAGATGCGATATACTATTATTTCTAACATATATGTTACGAATTGTGTAAAGTTTTTAAAAGAGTATATGCAAATCACCAATCAGAAACATAAAAATCTAACATCAATCAAACAAACTAAAATAATAAGATATTTTCCTTAGTGGAAATAGTTAACTACTCATGGTGATGGAATATACTTAGAAAATTTAAATACTGAAAAAAGTTTGCTAGGCAAACTCAAAGAATATTTTTTTTTTCTTGTGAAAAACTAGCATAAATTTGAAAAATGTAGAGTTTGTTACTACGTAAAATTGAACATCATCTCGACAAACTAAATTAAACATGGATTTTTTTTTTATTTGAGAGGTGCTGACAATATATCATTAATATAGAGATTTTTAACTTCCACCCATAATTTCTAAATAACTTATACATAAATTTCAGAAAACTGAAACGGAATGTGTTTTACAAGACGCTTATTTTGTAAGATGAATATTCAATATTAATATAACTGAGCAAAGTTCATTCCGGAAAAAACTTGTAAAAGATACTTATATTTTGAAAATAGTTTGAAATATCCTTTTAAATTTATGAATGCTCGCTTTCGAAAGACACAAATAAAACTGATATTACACATGATAATTAACACATGCATAACATTAGTCAAACAAAGTGGAATTTTTATTGCTTGTGACCGATAACTTTTCAGTGAAGTAGAACTTACATAGGAAATTTGTGCAAACTTTTTCAATTTTTAAACCAAGTATCATGTAAAATTATAAATTACGATAGGAAATAGCACACTTCAGAATCGGAACAAGTCTTCTAGTTAAGCTAAATTTATTTCTCAAGGAATTGAAAGCATACCAGAAAAGTACTTATCATTTCGCATCTTTTCTCATGTTGCAAGAAGACATACTTTGTAAAAGATCGTCGTTGCACTTAAAAAAAATCAGTAAAAATAAATGTATTTTCTATGGCAAAGATAAAACTTCACAACTTAATTACTGAAATTTAGCTAAGTTGCATAAGGTTTATTCACATAACTCGCATATGCTTCGAATGTTGAAATATATTTGTCAGTTGAAATCAAACTCATCGAAAATAAATGCTACCTACATTTTCAAGTCGGAAATTACTATTAAATAAACTTTACATGTAAAACATTGTCATGTTAAAAAGAAAAATCTACAAAAATGTAAATGATAATTTTACTGTTGGTACATAAATGATGAATAATTTATGATTTTATTCTAGGCAAACGTTTTATTGTCTAACAGAGAACTTAAATTTTAGCAGAAAAACGAAAAAATACAATTTTTATATCCTATCATGCCTGTCGAAAATTGAATTTATTAGCTGTTGTAATAGATTTTTATTGTCCAAATTTCTATAGTTTTTCTTCCCAGTGCAATAAAATTAAGTTCATGTGTAATGATTAGGTTTTTTTTTGTTTTTTTTTTATGAATCTTATAAATTTAATGAAATTATTATGACCTAAGAGATTGAGTGAACTGAATAAATCAATGATGTAAATTTAAACATTTTGACTTGAACTGATACATACTATAACTGTAAAGAAGTATGACAAAGTAGGAAAACGATAATCTCAAAGACCTGCTGACACACCTCACCATCACCCGCTGCTTACGCGTCGATGCTGCTGTTCTTGCTGTACAAGTCTCCCGACCTGTTTGAACAAGTTTTAGCGTGACTCATCCTCCGGTCTAAAAATGCCGGCAAGTGGCGTATCACCTACCGCTAACCTGATTGGCTAATTACCGTCACATGCTTATCATCCCGTTTAAAGACGTGAATTTTATATATAAAGTAAATTTTTACGCTAGAGCTTAAATTCTTTGCTATAGAAAGTTCAAGTATGTTAATTTTTTTTCTCTTATATGTTACATTTTAAACACATGATATGAAATTTTTATGTTATGCTTATCTTAGAAATTTTTGAGTATGTTACTTTTTCTTTTATTTAACATTAACCTAAGAGTTTAATTGTATATGAGAAGTAAATTGTCACGTTAAAGTTTAAAGACATGATATTTATATGTGAAGTCAATTTTCGTGTAAAGGTTAAAATTCTTTATCTTTGAAATTTTTATTCTGTTAAATTTTCCATTATTTAACATATGAAAATAATTGTGCATGAAATTTTCGCGTATTGTTTAAATTGTTGTCGAAGAAAGTTTAAGTATGTTATTTTTTTTTTCTTCTCTAATTTAGCATTATTCTTACACATTTTAAAGACATGAACGGCAATGTTTGAATTCTTTGTCGTAGAAATTATAGGTATTTTATACTTTCCTCCTACATTTCAAATTTAAAGTCGTGATTTTTATGTGTAAAGTAAATTTTTGTGTTAATGTTAAAGTTATTGGTCGTAGAAAGTTTAAGTATGTTACTTTTTTCTTTTATTTAGCGATATTTCTACATATTTAAAGTCGGGATTTTTATGTGTAAAGTAAAATTTTACGTTAATGTTAAAGTTATTTGTCGTAGAAAGTTTAAGCACGTTACTTTTCTCTTGCATGTCATATTTTAAAGTCGTGATGTTTATATATATTGGGAATTTTCGCGTAAAGGTTAAATATTTATTTTAGAAATTTTAAGTAAGTTACTTTTTTTTCTCTTATTTAGCGATAATTTTACACATTTTAAAGTGATTTTTATGTGTAAAGTAAATTGTTTACGTTAATGAGTTATTTGTCGTAAAGAGTTTAAGTATGTTACTTTTTTTCTCTTATTTAGTGATATTCGTACACATTTTAAAGACATGATTTTTATTCGCAAAGTAAATTTTCACGTTCACTTTTGAATTCTTAGTTGTAAGATGTTCAAGTATGTTACTTTTTCTCTCTTATTTAGGCATTAGAGTATCCAAAATCAGTTATCACATCTCAATTCAGCATTAGCAGCTAGTTCTGTGTTGCCATTCGTCAACTTAAGTAAGTACCATTGTACAATAAATACTATCTTGATTAATATAACTAACATAGACAGATTAATTTCTAACAGGTATTGAGAGCATTTAACATGTATTGGGAGCAATTAGGAAGCATTTAACAGGTATTGGGAGCAGTTAGGGAGCATTTAGCGGGTATTGGGAGCAGTTAAAGAGCATTTAACATGTATTGGGAGCAGTTAGGGAGCATTTAACATGTATTGGGAGCAGTTAGGGAGCATTTAACGTGTATTGGGAGTAGTTAGGGAGCATTTAACATGTATTGGGAGCAGTTAGGGAGCATTTAGCGGGTATTGGGAGCAGTTAGGAAGCATTTAACATGTATTGAGAGCAGTTAGGGAGCATTTAGCGGGTATTGGGAGCAGTTAGGGAGCATTTAGCATGTATTGGGAGCAGTTAGGGAGCATTTAACAGGTATTGGGAGCAGTTAGCGAGCATTTGAGCCAATTGAGAGCCAATTGGGAGCTGTTGGGAGTCATTGGTAATAACATCCTAAAGAAAGATATGCTAGTTAAAAAAAAAATTAAGATATTTCTGCACATTTGTATGAAGAGTAAACTGTAACACTAAAGTTAAATTTGTTTGTATCAAAATTACAATTTTCATGAAAACTGTTAAGGGTACGTTAAAATTTTCGTGAAATTCATTAAGTTTTTTCGGAAAAAGGCTACATACAAGTAGATATTAGTAAAAATTTCTATTAAAAATATTTTTTTTTTTTTACATTAGTGTTTAAATAATTATTTTCAAAACTAAAATTTTCATGAAAAAATGTTTAGACAGACTAAAATTTTCATGAAATTCAGTATTGGATGGTTGGTTAGTGACCTCATATTTCAAAGAAATATACTTTCTTTAGAATAAGTTTTTTCTTTTTATAGGGAGGAGTGAGGCGGTACCAATTCTTCGTAAAAGAGGTATCGGGCTGGAGGTGGGTCCTCACTTTTAAAATTTAGCTTGAAAATAATTAACATTTTCTAAAGTCTTTCAAATTAGTTTATTCAAAATTGGTTAGGGAAGGGGGGTGGGTAGATGAGTTCCCATGAAGGCAACGTCCGATAGTCGATATTTTAACAATTGTTTGGTAAAATATTGAAATGTCACGTGTAGCTCGGGGTTAGGATTCTTTAGACCCTTAGCAAATGGCCTTCACTTTTATTAAACTTAAAAGTCGTGTTAAGATTCTTTTTTATTTGCATATATCTCTGATCTTAGATATTTAATGTAAATATCTCTTAAATTCACTCCTAGATGGCGTCACTACCCTAAACTTCGTAGAAAACTATCTTACTAAACTGTGTAGCCAATTATAAGCGTCCATTTAGTCACGTGTTTAGAACCGACTAATCGTAAGCAAGCATTTTGTCGATCTCTCACATAAAGCAAGTCATGACGTCATACCCGCTGTGACGTCACTAATCAAAAATACCTATAACTCTAACTTATTCGCTAAGAAGCAGCCCTAGAACAACTCAACTCCGTTTGAATGGTAAATTGAAATTAAAAAGTGTTGCCACCGCTCAAAACTTTGATATAAACCAAGTTATGACGTCATACTCACTGTGACGTCACGCAATAAAAGCCTATAGCTCTAACTTATTCGCTAAGAAGCAGTCCTAGAACAACTCAACTCCGCCTTAAAGATAAACCGAAACTAATACACAAACAGCTTATAACGAAACCGAAACTAAAACAGCAACAGGAGGGAAACATATCCACTCCACTTCCGGTCACGTGACTTCCAGTGACGTCATATCCGGTGATGTCACTTCCTGTGACGTCATACCCGGTCACCGCCCCATACCATTCCGCATTCCGCCCTGACCCCGGAACCCCACTTTCTAACTACTAAGAAGTATTCAATGCAGTAAGAAAGGAAGTTGATGAAAAGTTTGAGGAGTTTAACGGAAAAGTGAACAATTTAGGAGACAAAGTTTCTACCATGAAAGAGGAGCAGGGAAATTTTCAAGACGCTGTTGAAGAAAGGTTTGAAAAGTTTCATAACGCTGTAGAAGAAAGACGACGGGAAATGGAAACTCGCGAAGCTGCGACCATTGCAACTCCTAAATGGGATAATGTTTCCACTCCCTTCATTGCGCCACGTTCCAACATCAAAGTGGCCTCTTTTGATGGGAGGTCGTCTTGGCGCGTTTATCAAACGCAGTTTGAAATTATTGCTTCTGCGAATGGTTGGAACGATACTTCGAAGGCATTCCATCTCGCAGCATCTCTTCGAGGTGAAGCTGCTGACATTTTACAGACACTACCTGAAGAGAAGCGGGGAGAATTCGTGGCGCTGGCAAGTGCGTTGGAGTTAAGGTTTGGGGAGCAGCATCTAAAGCAGCGTTCGCCACTAACTTTTAAGGACGGGCCGTATGACTTATGTTGGAACTCTCCGCGGGCCACAGATTTATACCGAATACGTCAATAAATATATTGCTTTATTACATATGATCAATGTTAGAAATGTTATAATTACTAAAGATTCAACAACATAAAACAATTTTGAAAACTGAAACAATAATTTAACTTTTTTATAGTAATAAAATAACAATTGATATTGTTTCAAATAATTGAAAAAATCATTTTCTTTGCATCGTAAATCAAAGTCATAAAAGAAGTTAATCTTTTGTGACAATATCACATTGTGACTTGACATAAACTCATAATCAATAAAGATATTTAAACCATACCTCCTAAATCTTCCATTTTAGTCGATGTTAATTGCGAGACAATGACGACCGGTCCGCTTTTCACTATCCACTTTGAGTTTAAAACTAGTCTTCGACGCTATTATTGCACTGGAATTATAGAGATCGCGAATCTTCTTTTCACGTCAAAACAAAAGAGGCCAGTATGCATTAAAACACCAACTCCTGCCCATCACATTCAGAAAAGCAGAAATCGAATTGTGTCATTCACGAATTCAGGGGGTTGGGTATCACAAGTACAAAACTAAGCGTTGCGAAGGAATGCGTCATTGGTAATAATTCAAACTATTGCTTTTTTTTATTATTTTTTCTGGAAGTCTCAGGGGGAAAAAAGGGATTTTTCAGACTTACTGACGCGGGCCACTTAACGGAAAACGCGGTTTTTAATAGTAAACACATACTATTGTAGACAAATTAAAATTATTTCCGCAAAAATTGATTTTTGCTCTTCTGTACTGCCGGCGGGCCGCAGAAAAAGTTGTCGCGGGCCTGATCCGGCCCGCGGGCCGCCTAGTGGCTGACGCTGATCTAAAGGATTACAACAGATTGCAATTGAAAGTGAGACAGCAGAAGGCCAATGAAACTCTTCAAGAATTAGCATCGGATATAGAAAGACTGTCACTCCTCGCTTTCCCAAACTGTCCCTCGGACGTACGAGATAACCTGTCTCTTCAGTATTTCGTGGATGCCATCAAAGATCCCGACATACATCAAGCTACCAGGATGTCAGACACCAAAGATCTGAAGTCCACCCTCGTCTATGCCATGAGAGTAGAAGCCGCACAGCAAGCTTCTAGAAAAGATCGGCGTTTCGTATGTGGAACATTGGCAGACGATTCCTCTGAACTTTTCACGAAGAAGTTTCAAAAACTGGAAAACAAGATGGAGCGAATTATGAGAAATATTCCTGGCTCGAGGGATCGAAAAACTAGAGTGGTTTGTTGGCTCTGCAACCGGGAAGGACATTTCAGACGTGATTGCCCTGAATTGGACAGGAGAGGGGACAGACCCTCGTCCGAGCCTCAGCAGTTAAACTAAAGAGCGGCTATCTCGCGAGGCGGAGGTCGCCGTGTAGAGCAGGTGGTGCCCCACTCAGCCTCTATCATATCTCATCCCTTCAAGGAGGAAACCATGGTTTATTCGTGGAGGGCAAGATCAATGGAACTCCCTGTCGTCTAATAGTTGACTCAGGGGCAAATGTAACCATCTTACGGACGGATGTAGCCCGGCTCCTGGACAGCCAACCTCTTTACACGGTGCCTTCAGTTTCACTACAAACTGTGACTGGTGACAAAATTTCTGTGCATGGGAAATTAATTGTCAACATCTATTTTGGATTTCACACCTACACTCACACCGTTTACGTCGCTGAAATTATTGACCCATGCATTCTTGGGTTGGACTTTTTAAAGAAAAATGGAATTACTTTGAATTTCGAGAAAGGCGAGCTTCGAACAGGGAAAGAAGAAGTTCCATTGTTCGGTTTGGACTCGGAAGAGCCGTGTGCATATCGAATAGTAGCTCATGAAGACATCACCATCCCACTTCTGACAACACTGTTAAGAATTTTTCCACTGAGGCAATGATGGCACAGTTTTTACAGTATAAAAATATTTATTCTCTCTTTAGAAAACTCACAAAATTTATTCACAGGCAACAGCGTAATCGCTCACAAGCTTCAGCAAAAACAACTTCGAATACAGCGATTATACAAGCTCACTCCAATAGGTAAACAAAGCGATAAGCTTTCATCGAAGTCCGAAGTCAATCTGAAAACTTTCCCGATCGCCGGTCTTTTTATAGCAGGTACGTGAGAACATTCCCGAAATTTACAGCCAATTCATCGAAAAAGAAACGTCTCGAAATTTCTCGATTGCTTTAGGTGTTGCCACCTTTTTCTAACCTGTATAATCGCTGTTAATAAATTAAAATAAGATAAAAATAAATTACAATAGAATTTTTAAATAATACGTCACTATTTACACTATATACAGACAATTTGTGCAACAATATTTAAAATTAGATGCAAATTACCGGCACACGCTAGCAGCAGAAACGGCTCCATGTTAATGACTACTAATAAATGATCTTATCTTTCTATTGCATCATGTTTTCTTTTTTGTTAGGGTGCCATTTTAACTGTCTCTCAGCCAAGTCCAAACCTAGTTTGATAGTTTTTGAAAAGAGATTAAAGAAAATCGAAAAAACACATGGAACTGCAAAACGATCACCAAAAAACTAAAAAAATTTGAAAATATCGATATATCGGTGACTTTATTTTAAATATCTCGTATCGATATATCGCCGACCTCTATTATTTACCGTTTTTATGCATTCATCATTCATTTATTTAGAAAAATTTGCCTGTTTGGTGATATTTTTTGACGGTAATTCTTACATGGGCCTTTAAAAAAAAACGCCAAAATGGCGATATAATTTTTTTATATATCTTGCATTATCTTTTCTTGTAAGTGCAACAGAGGAGAAGAGAAAATAGTTGTTAATGAGCTATGCTCAATGGAAGCTAACTCTGTATTTAAGACATTCATTTTTCAACTTTTTACGCTTCTATAGCATTTTTAAGGGATTTTCGGAGGTGGGGATGTTAAGAACACCTTAAGAGGAAATTGTGGCGGTACGGCACTTTATCTGTATTGGTAAATCACTGTATTTGGTAAACTCTGGACAGGTAACGTCGAGCAAAGCCACGCCCCTTCAAGTAGTATAAAAGCCGAAGCAGACTCTCACACGTTGGCTTCGTATCTCGAGATTTTAATCCTGTTTTGTTAAGTTGTTTATGTTAATTCTTAAATGTTAAGTTTGGATTATTAAAGAGTTTATATTGTTATTAAACTGGAGTCAGATTTAATCTACATGATCAGCACGCACCATACACTAAAGTGGTCGACTCGGACGTGAGTCTTTCTGCAACGCTAAGGTGGTTAACCAAATAAGAGTTTTACTTGCTCATCTTTTTTGTTGTTTGATCGACTGGCTTCTGAAGTTGGACGACTGACAGTTGGAAGGTGTACTAAATCCGCTGTGCCCATACTGAAGATGTTTTTCAAGTAATGAAGTTTGCAGAGGAACACAAGGGACTGACAGACTTTATTGTTTGGTGAGTGGAAATTATGGAGTTCTTTTTCTCGTGACTAGTTTTTAGAATTGGATTCGCGCTCGTTCGCTATTTACTTGCATCGTTTACTGCTTGCGTGCCATCTCGGCGTTAAACGTGGATTTTTTTTTTCCAAATATAAATTTCGCATAAATTAATTGAAACCCGTCATGGTAGATATCAAAAGAGCAGAGAATCCAATTGATGCATGCATCAGCGAGATTTGTACAGTTGCTATTCGCTCACCACCATTCTGGGAAAGAAATCCCGAATTATGGTTTGGCCAAATTGAATCTCAATTTCACCTTGCTGAAATTTCTGCCGATAGAACGCAATTTCATTCAGTAGTCGCAGCTTTAAGCGCGGATATACTTTCTTGTGCAACTGATTTGGTTCGCACACCACCTGCGGAAAATAAATTCCAGACATCAAAACAGCGCATTCTTAATCAGTACGTGCAATTCGATTCTACTCGTTTAAAACTTCTACTGCAGGATGTTAGTTTGGGTGATAAACGGCCTTTGCAGCTTTTGTTCGAAATGCTTAATTTAGCTACAGGTAAGGTAAGCGATGAGGTATTATGCTCTCTGTGGTTGCAGCGTCTACCCGTTTCCATCCAACAAATATTGTCCGTTTTTCGTGAGTCATTGGACGGTTTGTCAAAAGTTGTCGACAAAGTTAACGAAGGGTCGGGTTGCACTCTGGGTGTCGCTGGTATTGAATATACGCAGGATGAGTTAAACTTGCAATCGTTAAAGGACGAAATTGCTTTACTTCGAGAAGAGGTTAAATAGTTGTCATTAAGCTCTAAACAGCGCTTTAGGCCAAAACCGCAATAGGACAGTTTCACGAGAAAGGATTAATTCTGGCAGAAGACTTGACTCTAGCAGGCTTTCCGAAACTAGCTTTTTGTGCTGGTATCGTAGGCATTTTGGGGATAAAGACCGCGCTTATACTACACCTTGTCAGTTTTCGGAAAACTAGTAAACGCGTCTGTTCTTACGGCGGCAGATAGCAGTTTCGGTTTTAGCCGTTTATTTGTTAAACACAGAAAATCAGAATTGTTTTCTGGTCGATTGTGGCGCTTCCTGCAGCTGTCTTCCTAAAAAGCTAGCTTTAAAACTGCAAATCCAAGGAACTTGTACTTTAGGCGGCAAACGGATCCACCATTCAAACCTATGGTTCAAAAAATTTGGACTTGGATTTTGAACTGCGCAGATCGTTCATATGGACATTTTTAATTGCGGATGTGTCGGATCCCATTTTAGGCGCTGATTTTTTAGAACGGTTTGATTTACTTGTGGATGTTAAGCATCGTCGGCTGGTTGATAATTCTACATCACTCAAAACTAAAGGAACTATATGTTCTGGCCCAACTTTAGGATTGAGCTTAGTATCCGAGGAAACCCCGTATCATCGAATAATTTCGGCATTTCCCCAACTGTTTAAATCCAAATTTAAGTATAGACCGCGAGGTTGCGGGTTCGAGTTCCGTGTTAGGCATGGGTGTTTGTAAATGTATGTTGGCTTGTCTAATGACGAATGTTTCGGCGCATTATAGCCCTCGTGTTGCTGACGACGCCAGATAATCTGAAAACAACCAACCAAATTTAAGTACAGAAGTAAAATCACCTACTGTTACGCATTGCATAGACACAAGGGCCTCTTGTGTTTTCAAATCTAGGCACTTCTCTCCCGAGAAACTACTTAAAGCGGTGAAGAAAGAATTTGAGTTTTTATTGCAGCGAGGAATAATAAGACCATCCAAAAGTCCATACGCTATCCCCATTCATCTGGTGTTAAAGAAAAATGGTGACTACAGAATTTGTGACGACTATAGCCGTTTGAATGTTCAGACTGTTCCAGATATTTTCCCGCTCCCACATATTCAGGATTTTTCTTTTGGTTTGGCAGGTAAAAGGATTCTTTCGAAGATGGACCTTGTTAGGTACTATCATCAGATCCCGGTTGAACCTCGTAACATTCCTAAAACCGCAGTTATAAGTCCGGCGGGACTGTTCGAATACGTAAAAACTTGTTTCGATATCAGAAACGCGGCGCAAACGTTTCAAAGATTAATGTATAATATACTCCGTGGTCTAGATTGCTGCTATTGTTATCTTGACGACCAGTGGCGGCATTACAGCCAGGCTGAATCTAAATTTTTCGTTCAAAACTAAAATTATCTATTTTACAATTTTCTAAAATAAAAATCGAATTTCTACGGTAAGTGTAAAAAAAATCCGATAAACAGCAAACTTCTTGCCTCAATACTCAATTCACGAGAGGAATAAAACGTTTTCAATCAAGGTGATCTTCCTTTGAACGGCAGCAATGTGTTCCTGAAACGCATTTCGACTGCGGCGTTTCCATGGTAACCAATGGCATCCAGTAGAGCCTTCCCTGTACGTAATACGTAGCGTGGCAGCCAGATCAGCGATTTTCCGACTTCTGCTGTACTTGAGAATTTCTGCTTTAAAATAGTCTTTATAGATGGAATTTTTGCAAGATAATGGTATCATCTGAAGGCCAGAGAGTTGTTTTATTAGTTTGAAGTACTATTTTGTTCTGAAAATAAATTTGATTATTTTAAATTAATTATCTAAAAAAATTGTGTTTTTGGCAAGTCAAACTTCATTTAAACAGTGATAACTGAAGTTTTGTGTAATCTTTTTGAAAATGATTAGAGAACTGAAATCTGTATTAACTATTAGAAGTTTTGAACCTCAGTCAAATTTATTGGAAAAGAATACAAATTTTTCTAGATTTTTATGTGCAAATGTTTTTTTTAAATTGCGATTTTTTTTCTACTTTTAATATTAAAAAATGTATATTGTTGCGTGGATTTGTTCGAAAGACTTGAAGCTAAAGCAGATTAAAACTTGCAGAAATTTATTCCGATATAACTCTTCGCATATTCTTTTAAAACTCCCGAACTTTCCGTTCTAATAGACTCGATACAGCTCTTAACGTAACAATGGAGCCTAAACGGCAGTTAAAAACTAGATACACAACTGCTTCACTTTCGAAACTCATCTGAATGCTCGCTGACAGACAACTAACTCACTAACTCCATCACCCGCTCTCGGTATTGTGATTAGCGTGCTAGCTTCTAGACCGCGAGGTTGCGGGTTCGAGTCCCGTGTTTGGCATGGGTGTTTGTAAATGTATGTTGGCTTGTCTAATGACGAATGTTTCGGCGCATTATAGCCCTCGTGTTGCTGACGGCGTCAGATAATCTGAAAACAACCAACCAACCATCACCCGCTCTCTTAGGCCCTATATAGGAAGGCGAATCTTCTAGAGATAAAAATTTGGAGAATTTTCCAGATCGCAGTCAAAATGCCCTATACAGGTACATTGGACCGAAAATGTCGCCAACTTGGTGAGATTGCCATTAATCATAATGTTAAATGGCCTTCTTGTAAAACTCGTTTTCAAGCATTAACCCTTTGGGTACATTTGACAGCTGAGAATCGTCATGCTCTTGTTTTGCTTGTTAATAATGACGAACCTAATTCGTCATTCAAACTAGGTTGATTGGATGGATTTTAATGTCACAAGAGCCATGATTAGTTAAGCCAAACATAGGTTGGTTTACCTATACTTTAAGAAAATAATTTATTTAGCTGTGCTCCTTTAAAGTTCCTTTATTGTTTTGAACCAACCGTTCAAAACGCAAGAATTTTCCCAAATAAATCTGTACTCAAGGGGTTAAGACTCATTGCAGGAAAGCGAAGTAAAGACGAACTCTTGCACTGCCTTATGGGAAATGTACATACATTTTTTTTTTTTTACATAACTAATACTACGAAATATTTACAAATATACAGAAATTCGTAAAAATATATGTATATTCTAGAGACTAGGTGGAGGTTCATAACATTAAGAATGATGTTACGAACAATTTCCAACCATAATTTCGTTTCTTGGCCAGAACTCGATTAATTACTGTTAAAAAAATATGCTGATTGTTACGTGTTAAATTTTAATTACTTTTTTAATAAAACTGACATTTTTTATAAGTAAGCATTATTACTAATTATGTACTTTTAATTGCAAAAATTAACAGCTTTTAAAATGATAATTAAAAAAAAAATCCAAGTGTGATTTACATGATTGTGGAAAGTGTGTGTGTTTTTTCTACGAAAGGTGTTTGATATGTCATGGACTCTCACATCCTACTGGTGCAAAAGCAACAACGGATCTGGTTCGTGAATGGTTTGTGTGGAAAGATCTGTCGAATAACTGTAGAATTGGTGTTAAGTTTGTTTGCCATGTCAGAAGTCCAACCATTCCCTTTGCCCGATGCCAGGTTTAGTCATATTGACATTGTTGGTCCTTTGCCACCTTCAAGAGTTCCGTTATCTTCTCACCTGTGTTGACGAATGCAGCAATTGTTATGGCAATTCCCATCAAAGATCAACCGCAGTGACTGTAGCACATGCTTTATATGCCCATTGGGTGGCACGCTTCGGAGTCCCCGATATAATCACCACGGACCATGGATCAATCTTTGAAAGTAACCTGTTTTCTTGCCTCTCTAGATTCCTTGGTATCCATAGGATCAGGACCACGACCTACTATCCGATGAACAATGGTGCAGTGGAACGGATGCGCCACCAGCTCAAGACAGCTATCAAGTGTCATTCTACAGAGAACTGGTGCGATATACTGCCTACGGTTCTTCTTGGTATGCGTTGCAGTTTGAAGGAGAATGTGCTGGCCACTGCAGCTGAAATGATGTATGACAGTTTCTTACGGTTACCTGGTGAGTTTTTTAAAAAACTTCTTCACAGATCCAGCAGCCCCATCGCAAGCTGAGTTCGTGGAATGACTGAGAGCTCAGATGAGACGACTACGTCCTGTTGCCGACTCGAACCACGCGTACCACGGTACCTTCATACACATTGATCTTCTAAGGACATCTCGTGTGTTCCTGAGAACGGACGCTGTGCGAAGACCATTAGAGCAACTCTATAGAGGGCCGTTTAAGGTGGAGTCGAGAGACAAGGGCTTCGCCCTTGACATAAATGGGCGACACGACTCGGTTTCACTGGATAGGCTTAAACCTGCTTTCACACAACGACCTACGACAGACGCTCGACGATCATTACCTACTGAGGATACAGCATCTCTTCCTCCGCAGAACCAGTTGGTCACTCGCTATGGCAGGCGAGTACGTTTCGTCAACCGCTACCCGAGTTGATTATGTCGTCCTTTGGACTGGCGAGGGCCCCCTGTGGCGGTATGGCACTTTATCAAAGACAGCGATTTACCAATACTGCTCAACTCTGGACGGGCAACGTCCTGCAAAGCCATGCTTCTTCAAGTGGTATAAAGCTGAAGCAGACTCTCACACGTTGGCTTCGTATCTCGAGATTTTAATCATGTTTTGTTAAGTTGTTTATATTAATTTTTGAATGTTAAGTTTGGATTATTAAATAGTTTAAATCAGACTCCAGTTTAATAACAATATAATCTACATGATCAGCACGCAAAACACACTAAAATGTCCTAAGAAGGATCATTCCCTATGCTCGCTATGTCTTCTAGCCCAGTGCGTTTACAAACTACTTAGCATAAAACCTTGAAATTTGGTGAGTAGGTAAAAAAGGATTACTCCATGAAATGCATAAATTAAAAACCTGAAAAGAGCGTCTAATATATTTTATTTTATACTTGGAAATCTTTCGTCAATACATATACAGTGACTGCACCTAGTTTTGTGATATGCTATTTTAATTTTCATTTTTAATAGACAGAAATTAAATGAAAATAATTTATGCCATTTCATTAAGTGATCTTTTTGCTACCTACTCACCAAATTTCTAGTTTTTAAACAAAGTAGTTTATAAATGCACTTGACTAGTAGATTGTAACATAGCGAGTTTAAGGAATTATCCTTACTAGGACTTTCTCTTAAGTGGCATTTCCACAGAGTTTTAATCAAAATCGTTAAAACCCTTTTTAGCAAAAAACAAAATGAGCATTTTTTAAAAATTCTATAACGAGTGACGAAAAAAAATCATTACAATTTTTTTTTTTTCTAATCCGTTTAATATTTCTAGAGTTTTACCGGTTTCAATTTCTCACTCACAAATATTGCCTCGTCCCGAAATGTAGAAATACTTCGATTACCAACCCTGATAAATTATTTTATCAGTGTTCCTAAACACGCAGATATCCGCAAGAAGTGGTGTAAAGCCATGAAACAAGGTGATGTTGCTGCAAAAGTACCCTAAACGTTTGTGAAGATAATTTTGATCCGAGTATTTTACATCGATTACTTTTGCATATTGACTTAATTATTTTGGAATTCTATAATTTATAATGGCTTGTGATATACAGTGGCTCCCAAAAGTTTTCACACAGTTGAAAAAGTTATGTAACCTGGAATTAAATTCGAATATTCCTATATTTTTTTTATTAGAATATTTAATTCGGAATAAAACCTATTACTTCAAAGTATTGAATCGTTTCTATGAATAATAATTACTGGAAGTAATGCATTAAAAAAAAAATATTTTTTTGCATTTCTACCCGTTTAGGAACATTATGAGCTCAAAATAGATAACTTTTTTGTACTCATGATGTTCCAAAATGCAATAGTAATAATAATTAATTGAATTCCCCCCTCGAATTGAATGTACTTTTATTACTTTACGTTAAGGTATGGGTAATTGAAAGTAAAAAGTGGTATACGAAACATGTCTTTGTGTCTGTGGTTAAAACAATTCCCCAGTAGTACAAATACGCTGGTCAATGTTGTTGTAGACTGGCAGTTATTCAGGATCTTGGCTAATCTCCCTGTGCTGGATAAAATAAACTGGAAGTTTTGATGCAAAGTTTTGAAATTGAAATATATTTTTATAAGAAAGGATGGAGGGGTAAAAAAATGTTTTGTGATGTTTTTGACCTGTTTATTTTTTAAAAATAGCGTATTTTGGAACGATGCTTGAGTTTCGGTATGGATTGACGAATCTTCCCAGAACACCTGTTTCGGTTTCCGACATTGGCAAATACTCCGCTGTGCTACTTGGGTCCCGAACGGATTGATCTACGATGTTCAATTTTTGTATACGGATTATTGGTGGCCATGGACCCTCTCATTAAGATTTTTGTCAAAATTGCCCAGGTGCATGAGGTAGCTGCCATTGAAAAATTTTATGTTTTTGAGCAATTAACAAAAAACGGCTCTAACGATTTTAATCGAAATCACTATGGCAGTGCTTTTTTTAAGTGTTTTAAACATCCCAACTCGGAAATTTCTGTAGAAATTCGATAAAGGCGTTAAAAGTTGATAAAACGAATATCTTTAACACAGAGTTAGTTCTGTTCTCTTGAACATCAGCCATCAAAAACTGTTCGTCCTCTGTTTCCTTTGCCTGAAGGAATAAAGTAATAATTATCACAAAGCCCATCGCCAAAATTACATTTTGGCAGGGGATTTTTTTCTAATTTTTTTTTCATAGTTACTATAATAATTATCGTCAAAAATATCTCCAAATTGTAAATTTTTTTAAATTAATGAGACGAAAATGGCAAATAACATAAATCCATGTTGTCAAATTTAAATATAGAGACCAGTAATATAGGGTATTTAAAAGTTGTGCGATGTTCCACACCCCTAGATACCTTAGTGAAAGCTACAATATTAAGCACATAGAAACGGAATTGAAAATCAATAAGCTTCTTAATAAGCGCAATATTTCAGAAGAGTGACGATAATACATTTAGAATTGTTGCATTAGTAATCATCTTAACGAAAATGCTAAAGGCTTCTCCGCAAGAAGACTTCCTGCACAGTGAAAATAGTTTTACAGAAAATTAAAAATAAACTGCCCCTTTTATCAACATCGCAACGGCTTATTTCTCAGCTCCAATCACTCATCATCCATGTACGCAATGACTTTCCAACTTTTGAAAATTTGTTTGGATATATATTTCAAAGGCTTCTCTGTCTAGATGACAGAATTTTTTATTTGCCCTCTAACAAATGAGTATTGTTGTTCAGAATTACACAATACTTTTCCCATTTTATTAATTTTTTACTCCGGAAAAAATATTTAAATTCTATGATTACATTCGTGCTTTTCTGATTCAAAATCACTGCCACTTACTTGCAGCTTCTACAACTTACTTTTGCATCAGTGACAGCTCGTGCACTACAGCTAGTACAGCCGGGCTGCATCCAAATTTATTAGTTCAAAACTAAAATTATTTATTTTACAATTTTCTAAAATGAAGATCCATTTCTACGGTAAGTGAAAAAAAATCCGATGAACAGCAATCTTCTTGCCTGAATAATTCAGGAGAAAAAACCCGCTTCCAATCAAAGTGATCTTCCTCCGAACACAGCAGCCGTATTTCCTGAAACGTGTTTGAGGCAGCCATGTTGCCATGTTAACCAATGGAAAACAATAGAAGCCTTTCCTCTACGCATTGTAATAGCGGTGCTGCCGATCAAGTATTATTTCTAACTTCGGCAGCCCTTGAGAATTCGATGAGCTGATTGGCTCGGCATATGAGAATTTGCGTGGGTGGGATGAGTGTATTACCAAAACAACGCCATTTTATGACGACATCATTGACTGATTCGCAAGTTTAAAAGAAAGGATTGATTTTGTTTTAAAAAAATAAGTGTTTTCTTTCTCGTATTATTCATTTTATAAAAATTGAAAGGAAACTTTGTTTTTGAGTACTAAAGATTATTAAGATTAAAGACTTGGCGTGTGAGGAGGGGGAGGCATGTTTCCTACTGCACTAGGATTTTCGATCACGAGCCGCCACTGTTTTGCATAACACGATACTCATACAAAGAGTGCAAAATTTGGTGTCATTTGATGGCCAATATCTCCACTTGTTGAATTTGACAACATTAAAAAAATATTTTTAAAATTTAGAGGGGTTTTTTTATTAAAAGAAATATTAAAAAAAAAAAAAATTACCGAGTTTAGTGGCAGAGTTCAAGATAAAAAACTTGCCATCGTATATCGAAGCTATAATCAGATATCTCAGATAAAAGCCAGTCATAAAGACGGAGTCTTAGTATAGTGTTGAAATTGAAACTACCGAAGTCTTTTATTCAACAAGACTAAGCTCAAAAGTTAAAAATTATTATTTTTTATTTAACTTTTATTAATTTAATTTTATTATACATTAATTTTAATCAAAATTTTTATTATTTATTGAATTTAATTTTATTGAAGATTTTCTTTCTTTGAGATATTGAGTTATTATTCAATTTTCTAACTATAAACAGAAAAATTTCGGGAAGGGATATATCCCCGTATACTTACTTCCTCTTGGCTACGCGCCTAATTACTTTAAGTTCGAAAACTGGTTTTGACAAAAATAATGTCGTGTATATAATAATGAAGACTACTAATTATCCCAATTTTTTATATTAAATTGTTGTCATTGCAGTTTGAAAGTATCATAAAATAACGAAAATTTCCCCTGAAATTATAGAGTAGCCTAGGATAAGTGTGACATCTGCCTAAGTGGAAATTAAGCATTTGTACGAATGCCAGTCTTATATTGAACAGTTCGAGTTCCTGCGTATGTGTTTATTTTCTTACTTCAAAAGACCAATGCCAGATGATCTCTGAAGGACTTTTTTACTATTTTCACTACGTCTCCTGTTAATAAACAAATTACTTAATTAATATAAGTGAAATTTTCTTACCGAATTCCAAACCGCGATAAACCGATAGGAAATGACCTGTTGTGGTTAAAACCTGACCTCGTTATGGTTAAAAACGAATAAAAAAATTTGAATTAAAACTGATGATAAATTCTTTGACATAGAAATTGCGGCCAAGTATGGTATCGCCAATAGCACTATCAACGATTTTAAAAAATACGGAAAAGATTGAAACGGCTTATGCTATAAATCAATTTGAAGGATGCAAGGGAAAGGATGTAGACTGGGAAAAATAAAGGAGTGAATTAAAAACAACGCGTTAACGGGTTTGACTGTACTTTATAATTTTTATATACTTTATTATCTATTTCATAAAGATTGAAAATTCAAATATTCTTTTTTAGCGATGGTATTATTTTAAAGAATTATTTTTAACTACGAATTTTGTAAAACAAAGCAGTCCCATAACATTACCTTTTAAATTGCCTCCATTGGATGAAATTTAAGTGATAAACTATCAGTTCTTCAAGAATGAATATCGCATAAACCGCGTTATATAAAAAGTACAGTTATATAAGAAATTTGGAATGTATTGCATTTATAGATAAGTTGACGAAGCTGTTTTTTATGCGATACAACTTATGTAAAGAGGTAAAAAAATATTAAAAATACACCAAAAGTTCATAGGGCAATGCTTGAATCTCGATTGTTTTCAATGTTTATCATTTGTTGAGATACGATTTAAGCACTTGCTATCGTATCTATCTAAAAGAATATTAACTTACATCTGCTTAAAAAATTTATCATGAAAAAAAGGACTTCAACTCTATAAAATCTTCAATACACTTTATTCTCTTTATACGTGCTGTGGTTTCTGTGGTAAAAGGTTTTCAACAAAATCATTCTAGTTCTTTGTATTTTTTAAAATGTGGAAGTCCATATCGATCGTAAGTATTTCGTTTGGTTCACTTTCTTTCTTTTTCGTAGATGTTTTTTTTTTTTTTTTAAACGCATTCTTTATTTTTGTTTACAATGAAGGAATTAAAGAAAAATTAAGTTTATTTCGATTGTAAGTTAGTTAATCGCAGTAATGATAAGTGACAAGTTTCAGAGGATTAATAAGTGAGCGAATAGAAATTTAAATAAGGAAGTTATTTATCGGCTACTTGAGAGACAAACTAACTTATAAATACTTAATTTTACTTGACTGATACATGAATGTTCAATTGTGAAATTTTCGCTAAGAAATCCTTAAATGTTTATAGGTACACTCTCATAAAACTAATAGTTTTGCAATTAACTAATTAAAACATAGGGCATACAAACATGTATTCAGTTTTTCTAACTTTATTGATAAAGACAAAAAAAAAAGTTAATTAAGATTCCTATCGTATACCACTTTGTAGTACCTTTAGATAGAGTCATGTGGGGTAAGTGTGTGCAGCGGATAAGTGTGCGCAGGTTTCTTTTTTATAAAACCGTTGACAGTAGAGTAGGGGAACTGACTGCCTTCAGTAGTCACTACGACGTTGGACAAAAGACTAGAGTCTTGTCTGACAAGGTCACGTAGTTTCAGTAATATTAGTAAGTAAAATTTGTGGTTATAATTCTTACGATTTTTCTTAATTTTCAATTAAAATACTTTTATATTCATGTTGCGGAAATTAACATTGATTGTATCCAAGTATGCTCAATTATGTATCTAGTTTTATTAATTACATATTGAAACTTGGTAAAATGACGCAACAATACTTAATTTTAACCTAATTCTATTCAGGCAATTTGGGTTAAGTGTGCGCATAAGCGTCGTTGGGTAAGAGTACGCATATTTCAATGCGTAATTTTACCCCGATAGTGACAGTTCTTTGTGTATTGACAATTCGGGTTAGAATTGTACGGGAACAGATTTGGCTTTAGCTGTCGTAACTGCACCATTAGATTCTCCACCAGCTGTAGATGTACGTTTTAATGCATTCACTCCACTCTCATCAATACATCCGTTTCCAAAAGCAAAAGTGCAAACTAGATGGAGAAAAGGTAAAAAATCAATGATTGCTACTGACAGCCCGTTTAAATTAGAGTTAGAAAAGAAGAGTCATGAAGAAGAAGAAAAGATAGCCACAAAAAAGCGGCGTTTAGAATTAAAACAGGAAAAATCTTCTAAAACTATTAAAAATTCTAAAAAAAAAAAAAAAGATTGATACTACTAAAGATAAGACTGTTAAAAGTAAGACTAGTCAAAAAAAAAAAGTCTAAAGAAAATGATTATTTTTGCGTGTTGTGTGGCGAAGAATACGTTGATCCACCTATCGAAGATTGGATCCAATGTAGCTCATGTCATAGCTGGTGGCATGAACAGTGCACTCATTATCAAACAGGGAGTTTTATATGTGATACATGTACAACTGATAATTAAGATTTTATTATAATTCGATAAAAATGATCTCGTGTTAATTTACCTCTTTACAAAAATGTTAATTACTTTAAGCTTTATTCTCGATATAAATTGATATAGATAGTATTTGTGAAAGTATATATTTAATATATAAATATTAAAAATGAAGTAAATAATGGTAAATGTTGATAAAAAATTATATTTATATCATTAAATATAGTTTAACTATATTTAACAAGCTACCGTTTAAGTTATTATAAGTGCGTGCACTTATCCGCAGTGCTGCGCACATATACCCCGATATTGGGGTAAGTGTACGCATTCTGACTAAGTTTTGTTTTAATTGTTTTCTAAAATTACCATTAAGTAAACTTTATTTCAAGTTATGTAATTGATAGATTAATAAAGTCTTTAAATAAATCAATTTTTTTCAATTTATTTCATACAAATATTATCATTTTATGATAATTAAAAAAAAAAAAAATGCGCACTCTTGCCCCACATGACTCTATAGTTTTAGATACATAAAATTTTTCAATATTGTACTCTTTCTTGTTGTTTCTAGTGATTAATGGCATGCCCTCTTCCCCCTTGCCCTTTTTTTTTTGGAAACGTAAGTTAGTTTGTCATGAGTTGAATTATTATGCTCATATATTTCTATTTTCATTTCTCTAGATATTAAAAAAAAAAGTTAAGAATTTTTTCAGATGAAGAATTCTCCGATAATTTTTTAAAGAATTTTGGTATTTTTTCGGTCGCGCGTGCTTTTCTGTCTCATAGCGCAAAAACTATTGGATTTAAAAGTATGAATTTAAGTAATTAAGGTTAGGTCGTTGGGCGTACAAACCAACCAACCTATTTTTATGCACAGTGACGGCTAATCAGGCTGGGACCTACAGCTTAACGTTGGTTGATTAAGGATAGGGAGCAGTGGCTGAAGCCCCCTAGTCAACAAAATAAAAATAAATACCTATTCTACGTTAAAAAACCATAAAGTGACCCTGCAATTTAAAATGATGTAATTACTTTTTTAGATAGTCTTAGCTTTTAGTATTGTGGAGGCTTGCACCTACAAAAATCGTGAATGTGCCCCCTACACTGTCGATGAGGAGCATACTGTAAGTATTGAAATATATTTGTTTAAATTTTATACCAGCTCTATTGTGTCTACATGGCACTTTTAATTCGCTATCTAAAATAGCTCAGAATTAATGATAGAAAAAATCAATACTATTTGTATCAGCAGGGCTATTTTATTAAACTAACAATTTGAATATTGTTGTCTTGTTCGTGAATTTAATGGATATTAACTTGATTGCAGACAAAAGAATCTATAAGTACCGAATACTCGAAATAGCGCTAACTTTTAAGTTGCTCAGGGGTCAAAAGATTAACGCTGTTCTTATGTGCGAAACTTCTGTGACAACAAAGAAAAGTAATAAGTGATCACGTTTGCGGGGACCGGGTACTGAACACTCGGTGTGTTATTCACACTTATTTCAAAGATAAAAACAAACCATTGAAGATTAAATAATTGTTATAACATTTATATTAATATAATGTTTCTGTTTTATCTTATTAATACAAAATAACTTAAATTAAAAATATATTGCAGGATTTAGTGAATTACACGAATGGAACTTAAATCACACATAGATTATTTCTTTCAATACGCACAAGAAAATATATTTGGTGCATACTCCCTCTTTAAATTCAAATCCCCATGTGTACTAGGGTATATCGAAAATTACTTTTTTTGGAAATTTAAAATTTCAAGTTGATAAAAAGTTGCCACTATGGTCACATATTTATCAAAAATATTTTTATCGTTAAATTGAAAAATATTTAGGTCTCCCGGAATGAATTTGAAATGTCTTTTTTTTCTCAAAAATGAGGTTTTTTAATTAAAAAGAAAAAAAAAAGATATCTCAAGTAATATTTTTTATAGCTGTAAAATTATCAATTTTTCGTAAAATTAAGTTTTTTTTCTTTCTTTTTTTTTCTTTTTTTTTTCCTTTTCTTTTATATATATATATATATATATATATATATATATATATATATATATATATATATATATATATATATATATATATATATATATATATATTATACACTTTCTGATATATAAATTATGATACAATACAACGATAGGTAAATTTTAATAGCCTAATGATCTCTCCGTCGTGGGGGTGCCTGAAAGGTTGTAGGGTCTTGTTGACTGTTCCCGACATCTTCCCATGACAGGTCGATTTCTTGGAAGCTTTTGTTTCACTGAAATAATTGAACGTTTTGGCTTTTTCTCTGGTAAAAGTAATTTAATATCAAATAAATACACTTTCATCACTTGATCATTTTCAACAACGCTACTTTCATGTCTCCAACCTGGGGTCTATGTTGGCTGAAGACTTCTATTTAGTTTGAAGAGCAAACGCTTTGGCTTTCTTTTACTACGTTTCTCAAGTTTTTTACTCTTTAGTGCATCATGACCTCCTATGATCACAAATTTCGAGCTTTTGTTGGTCCTTCAAGAACTCATGCTCCAATGGTGGCACCTTCCTTCCAGTTGGACACAAACAGTTCACTAAATCTTTACATTTACAAGAACACATATCAAAAAGACTATTTACAATATCTGGTTTAAGTTTCCAACTGACAACTTGCATTTTTATTGTTACACCCTGACGATTTGTTTCATCTTTTCACATCGCTCGTGCAGTTTTAAAATCATAAAAATAATATTGTTCGTGAAACGGGAATGGAAGCCTTCTTCCAAACTTCTTTTAGCTTTCGAGCCACTCGCATTGCAATTAAAAAAAAAAATTCTGGTTGATGACATTGCTCAGATTTCAGTTGATTTCTCACACATTCAAAATAACGTAGCACATCAACTTTAGTAGGCAAAGCATTGGTAACACTTATATCAACAGGTTGGCCGATTATCGAGGCATCAGTAGCTTTTCTTGTAGAATAACTTCTTTTACTCAGGACAATGAAACAACACTTCACTGAAATATCCACTTACAAATCAAAAATTCGTTAGCTATCAACAAACGACATACATATACTTATATTATAATGCTCTAAGAGACGACTGACAAAGAAAGTGGAGTCGTTCGAAGATTATGTGATTCCCATGATGCCTCGACGGTCTCCAATATCACGCAGCCCTAGAGTTATTCCCAATTTCAAAAAATGATATTTCTAATTTTTCAAAAGGCTGTATTAGAATACCTAGACTATAAATGAAATAATTCAAATTAACTTAATGAATGGATTGAAAATGAAAAAAATAGTATGCGTATTTGGTAAAAAATTCAAGTTGTCATGTACATTCCGGGAGAACAAAATATTACATGACAGATATGGTTTTTTTGTTTGCTTTTTCTTAACTTTTAATTAATATTCTAAACTTCACATTTTTATACTTGAAAACAAAACTTTGCTTTTTTTTTAAATTAAAAATCTTCGTTTGTGAGGGGGAAAAAATGAAATTTCAGATCCATTCCGGGTGACCTAAAATTTTTTCAATTCAACTAAAAATTTGTTGGGTAAATATGTGTCCATAGGGGCAACTTTAAATTTTGAATTTCCCAAAGTTTTTTTCAATACTCCCTAATGTGTAATATTAGCGTATTTTCATTTACAAAGTTGGGCACTGGTTTTTAATTTAGTGCTTGTAAATGTTTCGTACCCCAAAATCAATTACTGAATCACTTCGATGTCTGTCTGTATGGAATGTTAAAAATTGCTTAATGCTGAATTAACTAGATAAATTTGGATAAAGAGTGGAACTGGATGATTTTAATAAAATTTTGCCCTATAGACGTTAAGATTTTTTTCTGTTAACTTGGAAAAAGCGAGATTAAATAGTGTCATCTATTTTCTTATAGGATTATGAAATAAGGTCCTATCCACATCTGACCTGGATCACCACTACAGAAGAAAGTTCGCTGAACAGAATTGCTCAGTATAAGGCATTTATGCGACTCTTTGGTTACATCACTGGAAAGAATGATAGAAGTAAATATTTATTCATTACATTTCTTTACTTTTATAATTTTTCAATTGCATACTACTAGTAACGTATATTTTCAGATAGTTTTAATGAATTTTGATTTTTTTCGTTTTTATCTTCACGTTAGTGTGTATGTGTGAGAGAGAGAGAGCATAACTCTAACGAACTAACCTACTGAACTATTTTTAAATATTATTATATTTGTTTTATTTCCTACCAATATATATTTTTTGTTTTACTCTGTTGTTAATATACCTGGTTGTTAAGAGAAACACAACTTTTTGGTTAAATTTAGCTCTTGTTGTAACTAGACGGGAAATAAATTCATAGTTGATCAATCTAAAGGCCTTTATGACACCTTTACCGTGCAAGCTTCTTGTTATTTGAGCCGTTCTTAAAATAAGTTGCATTCATACAAATTAAACAATTTATTTAATTCCTTCTCTTGAAAAATACGTAAGCTTTTCAATTCAAAGTAGCATGAGCATTTTGGAGGAACACATCATGGAGTAAAGATACAGCAAAAAAGATGTATATATTTTCAAACTAAATCGCAAATGATTTCACTTGAATCTTCCTGTTTTTGTCACTTTTATTGATCATTTATTATATTCTGATACATTTTCTTTAAAAACTTCTGCTTTTCACTACAACCTTCTTATAGTTTATATTGTCTGAGATCTAATGTTTAGATAATTTTCTCTCTCTCTTTGACAAATAAACTTTTTTCTTCTGTTTTCAATCCCTTGCAGTATGTTTATTTTTGTATGAGATATAAACATTCCAAAACATCTTCCAAAGAAGGAATCTCTATGGCAACTAATCTAATCATACATCTCTGAGAGACAGCTAAGGTCATCCGATACATATGGGTTTTGAAGACTGCTTTAGGGACGCATCAGGCTGACCAAACCATTGATATAGATAAACAACTGGATAGACTGCTCCATTGTCAATTCAAAGAGAAAAGCGCGCCGGGGATTGCGAAGCTGGTAGGAAGATAAACCAATCAGTTCACTTTTATAGTTGGATGAAAATGCGAAAAACCTTGTAAAATGCTAGAGTATATATTTTTTTGCACATTATTACTAATAAAGGTCTACTATTGACTTTTCTGCAGTGTACAACCCAAAATTTTATTTTCAATCCTCGGCAATCCTTATTTTTTATCCCACCAACGGCAACTGCCAAAGGCTTCATTTTCCCAGCGTTAAGCAGTCTATCCAGTTGTTTATTTATATTGATGGACCAAACCCTTTATTTGGACAGCAACAATGTGAATCCCATTCAATCTATCCCCCAATTTAATTAATATCATAATCTATCTCGTTAATGTTATAACAATTAATAATGGAACATGAAAATATTGGTCCTTAAAGTTTTGCAAGTATTAAATAATTCCGGAACTTAGGTTAAAATGAGTGACACATGTAATTTTGGGGTAGTACAGAATTGAAGCAGACATGTACTTTGATATGGGTGAGGGAAACGAAAAACTAACAATATATATTCTAGAAAAATGTGCAACAGTGTAAAATATTGTGAGACTTTTGACATTAAAACTCTGTTTACCCAGCTGCTAAAGTAATGAGAGTTTTGTTTGAACACACTTAACTGCTCTTGGCATCTAACTAAAGTAATACTATGATAAAAAAAAAATTATAACGATTCGCTGCAGCTGATATATCAAGTAATTAAAGATTGTTTTGCGAGGATTTACCAAGTAAGCTAGACGCATTTTGACTATGTGGTGGTTTTTAAGTTCTTTTTATTTGTAGTAACACTTTTAGCCGTAGGTTAGTACTGCTTATGTACAATTGTACAGTACGCAAAAAAAAATCGAGCGCTGACGATATCTTTGGTTCTAAAAGTCGTAGAATATTGCCACCAAAGTTATTGGTTTGAGATTCTTTATATGCCTGGTGGAAAAGAGTGTGTGTGTGGGGAGGGGGGGGGGAGGTTGTTTTACTAAGCAAATCGTCCCCCAACTCTTTCAATATAAATCTAGTTCAGGGCAAATCTCCTGCATTTACACTTGTTCAAAGCGTCCTGCATTAAAGCAAGCGAACGGACCCGTGTTTCAGGATGTTACAGGCATTAGTCTAAAATTGTTCGGAAACTACTTAGATATATTTTGCCATGTTTAACACAAGGTTAGTACAAAATTTGTAAAGTAACTCAATCACAAAAGAATTTTAATATAACCTAATTAACATAGTTGTAGATAGATCAACTTCATATACGCAGTCCAATAAAGGTCGGAAGCAAAAATTGATGAAAATTGTGCCCATAAATTAGGGATAGATTAAGGATATTTTTATGTATCATATCTATAAGTAAAACAACTCAATCGCAAATTGAAATGCATAGTATACAGTGAAGACATATGCAAAAGAATGGAGTTCCACTAATGTGCAGTTGATGCATTTATATTAGACTACCACTAGATGCATTTATATTAAATATCACGCAACTCATGGAGTTGACTTTAAGTGTGAGATATGATCTTCCCCGTCATTAGTGTTTTACTTGGCAACCATGAGTTTCTTGATGAATTCTAGTGGCTAAATTGTTCGTGCCACCTTTTGAACTGTTTGAAAGTGATGGAAAGTTCACAATGCATATCCTGGAAGCGTCCCACACATGCTTGATGAAATTTGGATTAGAGGAGTGATCTGGCTTACTTATAGGGACGATATTTATATATTTTTAATCGTTTATCCAAAACAAAAGTGAGATAAAATATGACATAGGTATCAAGAAAAACGATTAAGAAACTGATATTTCACCATTAAAGACTTGTCTAGATCAAGTTAGCATAATTACAGTGAAAAGATCGAATTTATTTATCTTTTGCGCTCTTGGTGAGCTTGTTAAACGAATTCAACATATTGCACCCAAAGACAAAATATTTTTAACATCAGATACTGTTTACTGAAAATAATTGTTTCCATCTCATGAGTAGAATGTTCTCATCAAATGATCTGTAGAAAGGTGGAAACATATGATATTTCCTGATAAATGCCTATTTAAGATAAAGTTTTGGTGGGAGAAGAGTGTTTTGGTCTTTAGGTTCAATACGTTGAATTTGTTTAATTAGCTCCCCAAGAGCGCAAAAGATAATTAAATTCGACTTTTTCACTGTAATTATATTAACTTGATCTAAACAAGTCTTTAATGGTGAAATATTGGTTTCTAAATCTTGTTTATTGATAATTATGGCAAATTTTATTCCACTTTTGTCTTGGATAAATGATTTAAAAAATATGAATACACCCCTATAAGTAAGCCAGATCACTCCTCTAATCCAAATTTCATCAAGCATGAGTGGGACGCTTCTACAATATGCATTGTGTAAAGATTTAATGTATTGGGAACATTGCATCATTTGCAAACAGTTCAAAAGATGGGATGAACAATTTAGCCACAAGAATTCATCCAGAACCTCATGTTAAGTATGATAATACATTGCCAAGTAAACACTGATAATAGGGGAGATCATATCTCACATTAAAAGTCAACTCCATCAATTGCGTGATTTTTTTTAATGTAAAAGCCGTCTGCACACTAATGGTACACTCCATTCTTTTGCATATGTCCCCACTGTACACTTTGCATTTCAATTTGCGACTGAGTTGTTTTACTTATAGATATGTTACATAAAGATGTCCCTTTGATGTGAATTTTATGTGTCTATGTTGCTCCAATGAGAAGTCATTAGGGAGACACTGAATTATCCTTAATTTATGGACATTAGTGTATATTAGTGTTAATTATAAGATTGTTACGTTCTGATTTTATCTGACATTGATAAAATACTTGGTGAAAAATAGATCACGTTTATTTCTTTTATATTTCTCTAACCTAAAGAAAAAAGGAATAAAATTGTTTATTTAACTAATGAAATTTGTTTTTTGAAACTTTGTGTATAATTTTTAAGGTAATGCAACACTGAATGCAACTGCTCAATCGATTTTATTTAAAGTATCGATAGTTTTCGTGAACCAATTTAGTAAATTATGCCCATTGCAAAAAATTATGAAATGTAGATTAAGGCTTTGTAAGAGTGCAGCATCAGCATAGGTAACTGAGCAAGTAAAAATCTCCCAAAACACAATTAGACGTTGTAAAAAAAAGCCCGCCAAGTAAAATAATCAGTCGGAAAAAGTTGTGAAATCTAATGTTTGCCACCAAGCGGCCGCGTTTAGTTTCTTTAGGGTGAAACTAAATTGGGATTATTAGGGAGAATCCCCCAAGCAATCAGAACTTGGCAGGCTAGAGTTATTTCGGATTAATTTCATTTGCTTAAGCTACTTTGCACCCATTGCACTGAATTAAGATGAATTTTATAAAAACTCTAGCCTGCCAAGTACTGATTGCCTATGGGGATCCCCCTAAGAATCCCAATTTAGCTTATTGTGTACAAGACAAGTACCCCAAAGAAACTAACTGTGACCGTTTGGCAGCAAACATTAGATTTCATAACTTTTTCTTGCTGATTATTTTACTTGACGGACTTTTTTTACAACGTTAAGTTTTTTTTTTTTTTTGGGGGGGGGGGAGATAAATCAATTCTTTTTGTTGCGTTTGTTATGTTCTAAATGAGTAAGATACGCCAATAGATATTTTAGCTAAGGGGAGAAAAATGGTCTGAGCGACGACAACACAATTAGATTCGCATACTATTCCTTGTATTGAGAGTGACAATAAATATCATAATTAAATATTGTAGAGAGATTTAAGATTGCAATCTAAATCCTTATAGTTTCTTTTAAGAAGAAATCTTCCTTACCACAAGAAAAAAATTTTATAATCAAAAATATGTATCTATTATAACTTGGGCATAAAAACATGCAATTATATACTAAAAAATAAGTAATTATACAAAGTAAAACATACTAACAAATTACTTGCTTTTATGCGAAATTGAGTATTACCAGTTTTTATATTCGAATAAATATACAAGAAAAATGCATCTCAACCTTAGGTTTGAAATAAAGACTTGTTAGTATTTTAAGAGAAATTCAGCAAGCTTTAGTAGATGTAGTAGTTAAGATATCAGGCTAGTGATCAGAAGGTGCGTTGCTTGGTTCAAAACCAACCAAACACTTAGGAAACTTTATTTTAAACTGAAATGGTTTTCTAAGTGAAAAGTTGAAACACCTGTTTTCAGATCTTTGATAAACATGCAATTTGATTGAAAAATAAGTAATTTTTATTTTTTTCTAATTACACCGTTTTGATAGTTCAACTTAAAGTATCAAAATCACTTCTTGAAAGTGAGCGAAGGGTGAATATCCGAAATCCATTGAACCGTTTTAATTTGTCATTACCCGGGCTAAATTTCCCAATTTCTGGGAGTGGGGGGGGGGGGTATAGAACTTCGTACTCAATATTTTATACAAAAGGAACTTCCTTTAATCAAGCTGAGAGGAATAAAAAAAGAATGGTATGAATATATTACGGCGTTTAAGCTCTAGGCCTGGCTCAGTTTCCCAAGTATCGGGATCATTTACGAGGGATAGGGATCCTCCTACCCATCAAATTATACAAAAGGCACTTTGTCTAATCAAGTTGAGAAGAATTTAAAAAGAATGGTGTAAAACCATCAAATAATTTTAACTGTAGCCCTGGCTAAAGTTTTGGTCACAACCAGAAGAATCGGAAACAGAATCAGAAGAACAAAATTCCAGTTACTTCGGCCATTTTCAAAAAAAAAAAAAAAAAAAAAATCGTGTTCCCTTGTTCAATGTTACCAATTATGTTATTATTTTTTGTCTACTCACCCGGGGCAACACGATGGCAAAAAAAATCAGGGTTCTAGCTATAATAAAAGCTGAGCTGTGAGGGGTCGAAAACAGACCTAAGCTCTTGTCAACATAATATACACTTG
This sequence comes from Linyphia triangularis, assembly GCA_963978545.1. NCBI lineage: Eukaryota > Metazoa > Arthropoda > Arachnida > Araneae > Linyphiidae > Linyphia > Linyphia triangularis. The sequence continues at coordinate 71,751,674 of OZ021725.1, read as the reverse complement.
CATGTCTGCCGCTTTGACATCGGACTTAGCGGCGGAACACTGCCGCGTTCTTAAGATTTTTTTAAAAATAAAACATAACTATTGCAGCAGAATTTTAAATCAATTTCAAATTAAATGTAATTTCTTAAAAATATTTCAACTGCAATGTCACAAGGTTTTTATGATCAGTGCTTGTGTTTAGAGATACATTTTGAAATATTCTAGATCAGACCCTAAATGTTTAAATATCTCTCATCTTATTATTTCTTAGGTTTGAATATTAATATGACTGTGCCTGTACGAATTCAGAAAACGGAAGATGGTGATAAAACTAAAATTGAAATGCATTTTATGGTCCCTTCAGAAATAGCTAGCAATCCTCCAGTACCAAACGATAAAAGAATCCTCATATTTAAAGAAGGTCCTTCTAAATATGCTGTCAGGTAAGTAACCAAGTATTTTGAAATTGTAGCTTATTTTTTTCTGAAAGAGAATTCAATTTGTATTTTTTATGCCCTTCCATATTTTATTAATCATTTAATATACTTTCATTTTATTATTTTTAAGGGTGTTTAATTACTTGATATAAAACCTTGTATTACATTTTAAGGTTTTTAATTCTAAGAAAGTATAAAAGTGTAAATATATTTATGAAAAATATATGACGTATATGATTAATATATATGATTAATAATATTATGAAATATATGAAAAGTATATGATTAAAACAAATTAAAATATTTATATGAAGAGGGAAGTCAATCGGTATTGAATTCTTAGACGTACCAAAAGCCAGTGGCGGCCCGTGATCGAAAATGCTAGTACACTTTTCACAATCATTCATGAACGCTAAGACTTTAATCTTTAACACTCACTCAAATCAAAGTTTCATTTCAATTTTTATAAAATGAATAAGATTAGAAAGAAAACACTTATTTTTTGAAAACCAAAGCAATCCTCCTTTTTTTAAACTTGTGAATCAGTCAATGATGTCGTCATAAAATGGTGTTGTTTTGGTAACACACTCACCCCACCCACGCAACCCACGCAGATTCTCATATGATGAGCCAATCAACTTCTCGAATTCTCAAGGGCAGCCGGAGGTAGAATGAAGATCGGCAGCACCTCGATGATTGCGTGGGGGAAAGACTTCTATTGCTTTCCATTGGTTAGCATAGCAACGCGTGGAAATGTAGCTGCCCGAAACACGTTTCCGGAGCACTCGGCTGCTGTGTTTGGAGGAAGATCACTTTGATTGGAAGCGGGGGTTTTTCTCGTGAATTATTCTGGCAAGAAGAAAGCCGTTTATCGGATTTTTTTCCTCTTACCATAGAAATTGGATCTTCATTTTAGAAAATTGTAAACTATATAATTTTAGTTTTGAACTAATAAGTTTAGATGGAGCCCGGCTGTACTGCCTTCAGTGCACGAGCAGCCACTGCCAAAAGCATTGGATAGGTCAAAAAAGTGTGTGTGTGTGGTAGAAGACTACAAAATTATGACGTTACAAAGATTGCAAAAGTGAAGTAAGAAGGATTCCCCCCCCCCCTCTCCTTTTGTCCTTTCTAATAAACGCCCGAAAGTGTCAATGCACCTTTAAATAGTAAAACTCTTTCAAATTGCTAAAATTATGACACACGCTATATTCTGTATCAAGTAAACAATACATTATTGCCTTTAATTCAGATACTTAATTTTCAAGGTCCTTTTCTGGCTATGTTTGGCGACAGGCAACTTGGGCAGAGGAGGCAGAGAAATTGGCGAGTAGTTTGTTCGCGGATGACACAGTGGACAAATCCCAATACTACCAAGTCGGGTATGATTCACCACAGACTCTCTTTGACAGACGCAACGAGATCTGGATGAGAAAAAAGGGAGCAGAGGAAGCCAATGAAATCTAAAGCTAATGTTGTTGCTGTCACCAGCAATTTATTCTTGATGATAAGTAATAATTCGTCATGGTTAAGCAGCGAAATTAAGTCATGAGAACGTGATAGATTTAGACACTGGTTTGATTATTTCTTACTTAAGAAGTTAATACTACCAACAACTGTAGTAAATGTTGTTATGATTATCATCACCATGACTTTGTTGTATTTGTGAGATAAAAATTTAACATTTTGTGATGTTATAATAAAATTTAATGTTACTCCTCACACCGAGATTATTTATGGGACACAGAGAGTAAGTCTGTTGCAAAGTACATATTGTTGCGTGGGTGGGTTCGAAAGATTTGAAGCCAAAGCACATCAATACTTGCAGAAATTTATTCCGATATAACTCCAGAACTTCTCGTTCTAGTAGACTCAATACAGCTCTTCACACAACAATAGAGCACAAAACAGCAGTTAAAAACTTGATACACAACTGCTACAAATCACCGCCAAAGACAATGCAATACAGTTCGCTTTAGAACTACTCTGAATGCTCACTGAGAGACAGCTAACTCAACTCAGTAATTCCACTAACTCAACTCATGGCCGAGCTTATATAGGAAAGTCAATCCTTCGTGAATCTTCTAGAGATAGAAATTTGAAGGACTTTCCAGATCGTAGTCATTGCGCATGCATATGAGGTAGCTGCCATTGAAAAATTTAGGTTTTTGAGCAATTTTGTAAAAGAAGACTCCAACGATTTTGATCAAAATCGCTGTGGCATTGCCTTTTAACGTGTTCTAAGCATCATAACCCGAAATTTTTGCAGAAGTTCGATAAAAGAGTTAAAAGTTGAATAACGAGTCTTTAATCCAGAGCGAGTTCCCTACCCTTGAGCATCGCCATTCAAAAACTGTTCATCTTCTGATTCCTTTATCTGAAAGGATAAATCAATAGTTATCACAAAGAACATCACTAATTTTGCCGTTTTAGAAGGATATTTTTAAAAAAAATTTCATGCAACTATAATAACTATCATCAAATATATATCCACACTGTCAATTTTTTAAAGAATTAGTGAAACGAAAACGGTAAATAACATGAATCCACATCAAATTCAAACGCAGTGACCAGAAGTAAAGTGTACTTGAAAGTGGTGCGATGTTCCACACCCCTAGTTACGTTATCAAAAATTACAATATTAAGCGCGTAGAAGCGGAATTGAAAATCAATAAGCTACCTAATAAATGCAATACGCAATATTTCAGAAGAGTGATGATAATACATTTACAATACATAGAAATGTTGCACTAGTAAACACCCTAGGAAAATGCTTTTCTGCGAAAAGCCTTCTGGCTCCGTGAAAATAGTTTTACAGAAAATAAAAATAAAATGCCTCTTTTATCAACACCGCCAAAGGCTTATTTCTCAGAACCAATCCTTCATCATCCATGTACGCAATGACTTTTAACTTTGGATAATTTGTTTGGATCTATTTTATAAATGCTTCTCTGTCTAGATGACAGGATTTTTTTTTTATTTGCCCTCTAACAAATGAGTCTTATTGTTCAGAATTACACAATAGTTTCCCCGTTTTATTAATTTTATACTTCAGAAAAAAAAAATTAAAAATTCTATGAATACAAGAACACTTTTCTGATTCAAAATAATTGTTTCTTGTTTAACATTTATTGATGTACAAAATGCTTTTATAATGCGAAACTAGAGAAAATAATCTCTCTCTCTCTTTTTTATGAGTTAAAACAGTTGCCTGAAACAAAAAAAATAGTGATGATCCCAGTCACTTACTTGCTGCTTCTACATACTTAGTTTTGCGTAACTCCTGACACTAATACAAAGCGTGTACAATTTTGGTAATATTTAATGGCCAAAATCTCTTTTAGTTGAAGTTGATAACATTAAAAAAAACTTTTACAATTCAAATGTTTTTCTTGAACATTAGAAGAAATATTGAAAAATCGATTAGTTGAATTGATGTGACAAAGTTGTAGAAAAAACTTGTCATCGTACATCCAAGCTATTATCAGATATCTCTGATAAAAACCGAAATGGGAATTTCCCATGGAGTTATTACAAAAGCAATAACACTTAATGAAGAATTAATCAAACAGTGTCAGGGACCTTAAATTGGTAAACTTTTATGAACTTTAAAGTACCTCGTTAAATTTTATAAAATCCTATTTATCTTATCGAGACCTTCAAACTAATATATTATACATATCTGTTGAATTTACATATTAGGATTAAGGAATTGCTATGGGAATTCCGGTTGTCATTTCTGGTACTTTCTGTTTAATCGTACGTGAACTCATCTTAACGAGACCTTTTATTATACAAATCGCATGTGTGGGAAGCATTTCTAGTTTTGTCTAGGAATGTTGAATTCATACAGGTGGGAAGAGATTTAGTAAAATGTTGAAGTTAAAACTACCCATGCCTTAATTTTGCAAGAATAAGCTCAAAAGTTTGAAATAAATAAAAATTTCATTGAATATTTTCTTTCTTTGTTTACTGAATTCTAAAATATTGAATCTTTTGAGAACCTTTATTGTTCAACATTGGTACATAATGTAAAATCAACTTTCATAAAATAACTTAAAGAAATACGCTCGCATCCATTATTATATTAAACACACAAGACCTAAAACATCATTTATGTAAAATCTTAAATATTGACAATTTATGCACAAAATAATTTTAAAATAATGGAGATTAACAAAAGCATTAGCATGTTTTATAAATTCCGTTTGTTTGAATGAGCACGTATAGTGGAAAAAAATTGTAGAAATAATGCTATAATTTATTTAAAACAAAAAACGAAAACTTTAAAAGTTATTTTCAGTACATGTAAGAGAAGATTATCCGATTTTTAATTTTTTTTAATTTCTTAAATATTATATTGCAGCAATAGAATTCATAACTTGGAAGTTTTAACGATACGTTAAGGAATTTTACAACTTTTGTTCTGAGAGAAAATATTTTAATGATTTTCGCATTGTGCGTTGGAAAAACAAATATAAATTAAAACGCACATATTATATTTTTAATTATAATACATAAAACGTTATTTTTTACTAATTAGTATAATTCAGAATTAAGAAGAGAAAAAAAAATCATAATAGGTATTCTGAACATTGGTGTCTGAAATTAGCAATTCCTCTATGGCTAACATTGCTCATGGCGAACACTGGGCCTAATATCAAAAATGATTATAAGGAAAAATACAATTGAACCTAACATTGATAAGAATATAATAATGTGATATAAAGAGTTATTTTAGTTTACAGCATTTATAATTCTTATTCAAAATTGTTTTACTGCATTACATAAACCTAACAACTCTTGGGTAAATTTCAACTAACTTGTCGTGTAGAGAGAGATTTTGCTCCCAACTTTAACTATATAGAACTTTATCCTGCACAATTTCATATTTTATATAAGGAAAACTAATTTTACTTAACTTAACTTTTAAGCTTATATACAAAATAATAATGTTTTGGAATTTTTCTTTAAAATTTTTACGAAATGCCAATAAAAACAGGGTTCCCACTCAAATCCCAGAATGCAAATCAATGACTTTAAAAACCTAATTAATGTTTTTAAGGACCTTTTAAAATTAATTTTCAGACATTATGTCTATGTATAAATCTTTAATAAAGTGTATTCTACTAAAAAAGTTACAAGTTGATACGATGCGGAAAGGTGACGGTCACGCGGGGATAGCAATTCTGAGTTGTACTTTTATAAATTTTGCAGTTGGACACACAACAACCACACAAATTAAGGACTTTTAAGGTCCTCTAAGCATTTTCAAGGACATTTAAGCACCTATAAACATTTTCAAGTACTTTCAAGGCCTTGAAAACAAGTTCAAAAGTATTAGGCACTTATAATCACTTTTAAGGAACCCTGAAAAATTGATACAAATATTTTAATATTTGGTAAAAACTTTTTTTATTCTTTACTCAAATGCACTCTTTAATTAATCCTTGTCTATCGCATGTTATTGGTATTGTGAAAGCCACTATAAATAACTGTACACTATAATAATTGCAATAATTGGTAATAAATTTTGTACACGTTTCAATTACTCTACATTAAGTCTCGATATCAACCATGCATAATTTGATGGTGACATTTAAAGACTGAAATATCCCCTCTTAATCTTGACTACATTTGATAACATAAACTGGGCCAGGCTAGACTTTTCTTTTTAAAGAGTATCGTCAAGTTGATGTAAATAGAGTTTTTTTTCACAGGATATCCAAGTTTTAATATGATAACCTATTTCCCTAGAATGACTGCTGAAGTCCTTTTTAGGTCGAAATTTAAAGCTATATCGGTTGAAATTTATGTAATCCTTCAGTTCAATTACCATTTATGCATGGGCGAAGGTAGGATATTTTGCAGGGGTAGGGTTGCAAGACTGCTTGGTTCTTGTTCAAATCGTTAACTTTTAGAAATGTTGATTGCATTTCCTAATGAAATATTAATTAATACTCGTGCATTAATTTTCTCTTTGAGCATAATTAAAAAAAAATTACAGACTATATTTTTGAAATCCTTTCCTCAGTAGCATTTATTTGGTACAAAAAGCAACCATCTTAAAGAAGAAGAAATTGGAGGGAAAAAATAGTAAAAATACAATTTGCTTATTTTTCTATGTATTTTATCAGCCAACTAGTTCTCGCGTTATCCAAGAGATTTCGCTTCGTACAGAGGAACTAGATACAGAAATACAAAATAGTAACATATTTCCTCCAAGTTCCAGAAATAATAAAAGCAAAACACAAAGATGGTATATTGAAAATACTTAATTGCATTTTAAAAATAGATTTCAAGGTCTCATATTTGATGCCTTGTGTAAAAAAAAAAAAAAAAAAAAAAAAAAAAAAAAAAAAAAAGCATTTTCCAAGCAAGGAACTGAGAGAATGATTAACGGAATAGATTTAGCTTTTTTTATTCAGTCCTCAATATTCCTAAGCACTATGCAGATGCAAGAATCAGCTTTAAAAATAAATACACAAAAGACTTAAAAAGAAATAAAAACAAATGCACATTAAATACATGAAAAATAGTTTCAAAACAGCATATGAGCTTTTTCTCTGAGAATTTTCACCTCTTTCCAATTTATTTTCCTATCAGATTTCCAAAAGCCAAGGGGGTGTAACCTTTTGCACCCTCCTGGCAGCGCCCCATGCCTTTATGTAGAATATATAATACAGAGTAATGAAAGTAATGCATTCGGTGATTTTTAAAATTTTTTACACGTTTTGGAAAGTCTTGAGTTAAAAAAAAATTGTTTAGAAACAATGTCTGTGAGACCGTCCATCAGTCTATTCGTGGTCACAGTAACTTCCAAACGATGTGACTTACGATGTTCGGGTTTGCCTTAGCAGTGGCTATGGGGGGGGGGGGGGTTCCGGACATCCGAAATCCCAACTTGCCATAATGCTGAATAGGACGAATTCCCGAAAGATCGAAATCCCGACAAGCCACAATCCCGAAAAGGGCAAAATCTCTACCATTTTCTTTTGGAAGGGATTTTCCACTTTTCGGGATTGTGTGATGTCGGGATTTCGACCTATTCGGGAATTCGATCTTTCGAGATTTCGTCCTATTCGGGATTGTGGCCTGTCAGGATTTCGGCTTTCGGGATTGTAGCTTGTAGGGATTTCGTCGCGATTTTATCGGCTATGGGATTTATTTTCCGGCTATGGGATCTGCCATTAAGATTTTTCCCAAAATAGTCTGTGTATAAAAAGAAAAGTTAGCTGTCATTGAAATAATTATGTTTTTCAGTGATTGCCAAAAAACGATTCTAACGATTTTAATCAAAATCGCCGTGATTGTGAAATGATTTTAATCAAAATCGCTTTAATGATTTTTAAGATGTTCAAAACATCCGTATTTCTGAAATGGATTTCCCGAAGAAATTCGATAAAGGCATAAACATTTGAAAAACGAATGTCTTTAACAGAGTCCTCCTCCCATGAGCATTGTTCATTAACAACTTCTTTTCCTCTGCTTACATACGCGAAAGGATGATGTAATAATTATTGAAAAACATATCTCCCATTTCGCAATTTTTGCAATTTTTTTTTTTTTTTTTTTTTTTTTTTTGCCGATGCAATTATTGTCGCCAAACTGGCAATTTTTATAAATCAATGAATATATGAAAACGATAACAGTAAACTACACCTTTATATAAAAATTTAAGTGCAGAGACTAGTATCATAATGAATTGAAAGTTGGGGGATGTTCGTCACTCATAGTTTTTATGAGGCATTTCAAACTGATTGGCATAAGTTTTGGACATTGACTCCCGGTCATCATTTCCGGTAAAGTCGATTGGGGTAATTTGCCATGTTTTTACAATAAGGTTAAGCAATTCTAACCTTTATACCGGGGCCGCCGCGAGATGGCGCTTTCTTACCCTAAGCGGGCCAGGAACAAGCTTTAACAAGATTTTGCTAAGCGATGGGATTTCTACTTCGTAACCGCCCGACTTGCTTAAATGATTACTTTGTTTTTTAAAGTTTTGTACTTGAGCAAATTTGAGTTTGATGATTTTTTTTTTTTTTACAGTTTTTAAAATTTGTTAGATTTATAAATTAGTGTTTTCAGATTTGTATCACTTTGTAAATATGCGTAGGTTTTCTAAGAATTTTTTTCTTAAAACAAAATAAGCAATTCTATTAGCAAAATAAAGCAAACCAATTTTCGTCAGTAATTTTATTGAAATTCGATATATGTTTATAATTACTCAGCAAGAAATATATATAAAAAATAGTATAAAATAAAAAAGTAAATCTATAATGTTAAGATACTTATAAGTTTATTATGGACTTTTTAATTCACTAGTACATGTTAATTTACTTCTACTGATATGTTCCACTTGCACACTAAGAAACAAAACTTAAAAATAAAAGGAAGTTTTCACCAAAATTCATACACCACAAGAGAGAAATTTATTCAAAGCAAATTTTTCATCTTATTGAAAAAAATAAAATGGAAGACACACATATCAGTAATTGATAGAAATTAGAATACAGAAGTAATAAAAATCCAATAAATTCTAAAATCTTTAAGTTAAATTGATTTTAATAAAATTCAGTTTTAATATTTGTTTTATTTAGAAAATGTTTATATTTAATTCACTTTAATAGAACTAATGAATATAATTCACATACTTGAACACATATTTGGTATAAATTTAGCATCATGTAAACATCCAGCAGTTTCGACAAGAAACTTTAAATAGAATTTCTAACTTAAACCAAAACAAGACACAAAACTCTTAATAAGAATTGATTTAAATGTGACCAATATCCAAATAAAACTTGCTACCTAATTTCTAGGTCGGAAATATTTCAAACTAATTAAACAATAATAAATATGATTGCTTAACTAAAAGAAATGTTTGAAATGTTTAAAATCAAAAACGAAAAGTCAAACTTGATTGGGAGGTAACAAAATAGATGTTAAATATTTGTTGTGCTCAGCTATTTCAACGGTGTTAGAAAAGGATTTACCAGAAGAAATTTTTCTCAAATACCTAACATTAGGCAGAATTAAAACTCTAGATTTTGACATTTCTTCATTAGCAGTAGGCGAGTGTATGTAGATATGGCATTGCCCAGCACAGCATACTTGGGCTGTATCGAGATACAGTTTTATTCGTTAAAACCACCTGCTCATAAAGTTCAAGGCATCAAATTCGGAATCAATCAGTTCATGTTTCAAAAGATGAGATTCAAAAATATTGATTACTTCATCTAAAGATTTGAATGATTTGGAAGAATTTTGGTTTACATGTCAGGGAAGTCTTTTGGCATAATCTCAGTATCTTTAACGAATACATTTAGACAAATCTTCGCAAATGTCAATGCTGTGGGAAATTGCAAGGTGATTTTGTGATACATCAATGGCATACAAATATAAGCATTTCTCCACTAAACACCTCCAGTTACTTTTCTTATTTCGGGATGTCTTTTAAATCTTCAAAAGACTTTATTGTTTTCTAGAAAACAATTAATCCTTTCCTCTTTGTATACACATTTCACGTCGTTTATTACGACTAGCTCTAGTAAATTTATTTTCTTTAGAAAGATATTTCAGTAAAGATGGAATAATAGCAGGTTCCGTTTGTTCATGTAGTTTGAAATGCTTTTGATGCACAGTAACTTCAATTCCATTTGCTTGTCTGTAGATGTTTTTAATAACATCTTCTTCGTGAAAATGAAGGATGCAAACAACAGTTCGAGGACCCGGATTCCAATCTTGTTGAGGTATTTTTCTCATCCATCTGTCTTACAGTCCTGTTCCTTCGCGTGAAAATTTAAAAATTCTCGCTGAATAGCTTTGTAGTTGGATTTACATCAAGGAACACTGCAAGAAGATGGTATTTCCTGGAGAGAAAAAATGTAAGGAAAATGAATAATTATTTAAAACTGAGCAGTAATACGATATGGTTCAAGTTGTTTGGCTTTTAAAGCAGGAGTGGAAATTAGGATTCTTACTGCAATATATTATTGATGAATAATTAGGAAAGTCTGGGTCAAATAAAATGGATGTACACACATATAATGTACGCAGGAAATGAAAATGAAATAGCGACTTTTTTTGTGATAGTAAAAATTGTTAATTTTTAAGATTAAAGTATATATTAAATATAAAAGCTTGCTAAATTGTGAAGTACGTTTTCCATGAACTTTATTTCAAGTAAAACAAATCCGCTCGACTGAGCTTCTATCAATTTTGAATCCAAAGATATTCAGAAGTGTTGCCACATAACAAAAACAATTACACTATAATTTTTCTTATAAATACAACTTCAACACTTCCCCTTATTTAAAAGAAAAAATTACGCTTTTAAATTAAGAGTCCTAAGTTACACTTCTGAATTTCACACAAGTCCCATCTTTTCACACAGCATCAACAGTCGTGGTTTGTGAAGGGGCTTTGTCATTAAATCAGCAACTTGTATTTCTGTTGAAAGCTGCTGTACATTAATTTCTCCTTCCAATACTTTTTAACGAATGAAGAAATGCTTTAAGCTGATGTGCTTCGTTCTACGATGAAATTCAGGGTTCTGAGCCAGTTTAACTGCAGCACTGTTATCAACAAAAATTGTCGGCACTTCTTTCAGGGAGGAAACTCCACTGATGAGTCTCTTCAGCCAACTCAACTCTTTTGCAGCTTCGTTTGCTGCAACTATCTCAGCTTCAGTCGTTGATGTTGCTACCATAGCTTGACGTTGACTTAACCAAGATATTGCACCTCCTGCATATAGAGATATAACTCCACTTGTTGATCTGCCTGTCTGCATGCAACCTCCAAAGTCAGCATCACTGAAGCATTCTAAAACTCCTGGTCTGTAGTTTGACTTATAGTTGATGCATTTTTGCTTAGTGCTTGCAATATACCTAAAAACTCGCTTTACCTTTATCCAGTCTTCTTTAGAGGGATTTTCTAATTTGCGTGATAAAACACTAATCGAGTATGCCAGGTCAGGTCTTGTCCCCATCATTAAATACATTAATGCTCCAACTGCTTCACGATAGGGGAAATCTATTTCCCTGACTTCCTCTGTGCAAACTTCTTTATCTTTCAGAATAGGAGTATGAACTGGTCTGCAATCACTCATACCAAATCGTTGAAGGATCTTTGTTGCATATGCTTCTTGACCTATCTTAATGCTTCCATCTTCAAGACGCTGTATTTCTAGTCCTAAGAAATATGATGCTGGCTTGCTGGTGATTTTAAATTTTGACTTCAGTTCATCTATGAAATGACTCGAGTCTTCTTCATCTGTGGCGGCAACCAATCCATCATCCACATAAAGTGCAACAAGTAACTTTTTACCATCTTTTTCTCGAATGAATAAGCATTGATCTGCTTCGCTGATCTTAAAGCCAAGATCCATCATGAATTTTCCGAAACATTTATGCCAACAACGTGGAGCCTGTTTCAGACCGTACAAGCTTTTTCTAAGTCTGCATACTTTATTGGTGCCATCATTATAGCTTCAGGTTGATGCATAAAAATGGTTTCATCTAAATCCCCATATAAGAAGGCAGTCGAAACATCAAATTGCATAAGATGCATCTTCTCACTGGCTGCAATGCTTATGAGTGAACGCACAGTTCCTAGCTTTGTGACTGGACTGAAGGTCTGATCATAATCAATACCGTGTCTCTGTTTGAACCCTTTAATCACAAGTCTCGCCTTGTATTTATCGATGGTGCCAACCGGATTTTTCTTAATTCTAAAAACCCATTTGCAAGGAAGAGCTTTTGCTTTATCTGGAAGTGTTTCTAGTGTCCATGTGTCATTTTCCTTTAAGGAACTAATTTCAGATTCCATGGCCTTTTCCCAGAATTTTTGTTCTTTCCAAATATTAGCTTCTTCATATGACTGTGGTTCATTCACATCACATATGAAAACTTCAGATGCCATCATATAATCTTCAAAACGTTTAGGCTTCTTTAATTCACTGCGTTTTCTTAACTCCATAGTAGAAGATTCCTTTTCATCTTCGTTTTCACTCTCAGAACTAGTTTGATCTTTTGAACCTTCTTGTACATGCTTCCCCTCATTTTCAGATTCAGATAACTGTTCAAGCAAAGGTATTTCTACCGGATTTTCACAGTTTTTCAGTGGTTTCTCTTGAAATACCACATCTCGAGAGCAGATTGTGTTTATTTCTCTTAGCCAGATACGATATCTTTCATCTCCATCATATCCTAATAGGTAACCCTTTATTGCTTTTTTATCCATTTTCCTGCGTTTCTGATCAGGTATGTGAGCATAACATAGTGATCCGACTATACGCATATGTTTTACTCGAGGTTTTTGTCCTATCCAAGCTTCATAAGGACTTATATTTGAAAAAGAACTCTTTCCTGTTCTGTTCAAAATATACACAGATGTACTAATAAGCTCTGCCCATAATGACGAAGGAAAGTTAATTTCTGAATTTGAATTTTTCAAAGTCCTTGCCATTTCTACCAACGTTCTGTTTTCACGCTCACTTCCACCATTTTGCTGTGGAGTGTAGGGGGCAGTTAATCTTTGAACTATTCCACTTTTCTTCAGGATACTTCTAACATTTTCATTATCAAATTCCCCGCCATTGTCACTTAAGAACTCTTTCATGTTGTGTCCTAAATTTTTAGCATGGGAGATCATATTTTCAATAGCTTCTGCAACTTCTGATTTTTGACGTAGGAAAAATACATATCTAAATTTAGTGAAATGATCTTTAAAGACTACAAAGTAACGATATCTTCTAAAAGATTCATCAAACGGTCCACAAACATCTGCTGAGATAAGTTCTCCAGGTCTTGTGGTCTTCTATCTAGTACCAAATTTCAAACGATGTGCTTTGCCGTATATACATGCTTCACATAGCTGATTGTCTAACTCAACTTTGAGATTCATTTGTTGTTCTAGAACATTCTTAATATGCTTTTTGTCTTGGTGACCCCAACGCTCGTGGTATAATTGCAGAACAGAATCGCCTGTAATAGCTGTATTTACTTCTACTGGATTCTTCGGAATAAGTACCTCCATGTGAACTTTATATAGACCACCCCTTATGCTTCTTGTACCATAGAGTACAGCCTTGTTGTTGATTTTCAACCAACACTCTTTTGCGGTTGACTCAAATCTACTGTTTCTATTCTTATCTTGAGCTGCCAGTACTGAGAATAGGTTCTTACTAATACCTGGAACAAACCAGACTTCTTTAAGTTCTTTGAATCGCTTCTCTTGTTTTACTCTTGTCACAATTTTCAAAGTTCCTTTACCTACAGCTGGTAGTACTTCGCCATTTGCAGCAGTAACTCCACGTGGGGTGTCAAATTTTTCAAATTCTGTGAAGTAACTACTATTATTGGTGATATGTTTCGATGCTCCGTTATCCACAAACCAGTCATAACAGTTTTCTTCAGATGAAAATACTTCTTCGTCTAGAGCTAACATGGACACATTTGCTATGACGTCATCTTTTCTTGAGACTTTATCATTCTTATTAGACTTTGCTGGTCTTCCATCAGCTATCCATTTTCGACAGAATTTTACCCAGTGTCCATCCTGATGACAATAATTGCATTTTCCTACCTGTTTTTTGCTCTTGAAAGCTATCCTCATTCTACTTGCTTTAGCTTCTAATGCATCTTGATTTTGCACATCACCTTTTGACTTTTCTTCTTTAAATTCTCTTTCTTGAGAACATAACTGAGTAGTCAACTCATCAATTGTTCTTTTATCTTCATTCAAAAGTAGCCAACTTGACTTGAAAGAACGATACTCTTGAGGTAGTGTGTCTAAAATCTTGCAAATTAATAACATCTGAGGCAATTTAGTTTCTTGCTTTCTCTCAAGACCTAAATTTAATTCACTCCAGAGGTTCTTTAATTTTGATAAATGAGCAGCCATACTGTCATTCATTGTCCACTTACACTTGAAAAATTGTAGGCAAATGTTATACAGTTGGTTGTCAGATGTTGCTTCAAATAACTTAAAGCGTAAGCAGCTTTCAATGGGCGACGAACGGGGTTTGAACCGAGGACAATGATGTCTCGGAATAGATACTTTACCCCTGTGCAAAAGAGTACTCCAGTGCACAGAAGTTTGATCTGTTATTTGATGTCGCCACATATAGCCCCCTCCCAGTGACGAAGGAGCGATGCTGTTGATCAATGTCTGATCGGAGTTGGAGGTTTTTGAGATGCTTGTTGCATCGTTGTGTGAGTGTTGGCTGGTTGCGATGAAATGTCTCCTTTTCAGAAGCACCGATAGATGGCAGCATGAATCATTTTTAGTCCAGTCACCAATAAAGCGTATGCAGCTTTCAATGGGCGAAGAACGGGGTTTGAACCGAGGACCATGATGTCTCGGAATAGATAATTTACCCCTGTGCAAAAGAGTACTCCATTGCACAGAAGTTTGATCTGTTATTTGATGTCGCCACAAACTTATGAAGCTCTAACCATACTTCTCTAGCATTATCAAACCTCGTGATTTTCTTCATGGTTTCTTCAGTCATGGAATTTGTTATTACCATCATGGCACAAGTGTTAGCCTTTTTATATCGTGAAAGATCTTCTTCGTATTTCTTCAAAATTGCTTCATCAGCTCCTTCTAGCGGCTGATTTGGTTTAATTATTTTTCCTTCGATAACTTCTAAGGCATCGGCATAATAATTTAAAGCAAATTTTATTCTATACTTCCACATCGGCCAGTCAGCTTCTCCACAAAATGGTTTTGTCTGTAACTTTCCTATCTCCATAATTAGTGTTTCACTTTACGAAATAGTAATCTTATAAACACTTCAATAACTAGTCCACTTCAATCATATAATTCCCTCAAGGGTTGTCTTTAAACAAAAGCGATTTCAGGACTTGAATAATTAGGAAGAAAAACTTACAGTTCTTGCCGTTAGTGAAAAACTATCCTGCTAACTTCTGAAACTTCAGCAAAATCAAGCATTACTTTAATCATAACAGCGCATTTAGCGTGACTGTGATCCCATAACCTGTTAATTTTTAAGATTAAAGTATATATTAAATATAAAAGCTTGCTAAATTGTGAAGTACGTTTTCCATGAACTTTATTTCAAGTAAAACAAATCCGCTCGACTGAGCTTCTATCAATTTTGAATCCAAAGATATTCAGAAGTGTTGCCACATAACAAAAACAATTACACTATAATTTTTCTTATAAATACAACTTCAACAAAAATAAATACTGGTACATATATAAAGAATTTTTGGTTAAGATTTACTGTACGGTCCCCCTTGGCGATTTTTTAAAAAAAATCACCAAATTGAAAATGGCGTCAAAAGGCTGTGTCGCCAAATTGAAAATAGAGTCAAAACACTTCGTGTCGCCAAATTCAAACTGTCACTAAAGTTATCGGAAAACCTTGGCGACGGGTTGCACATTCGGTGCCGAATCGCCAACTTTCATCAAGTTGCCAAAGGGGACCATACAGTAAATTTTAACCAAACTTTTAAAACTGATGTTTTGCCTGTTATAAAATTTTAATTCTTCATAGCAATATTCCAACAAAAGTTGTGGCTGAAAAAAAAAAAAAAAAAAAAAAAAAAAAAAAAAAAAAAAAAAGGTTTCTAGAAGGTTTTGAATGAAATAACAGTAAATTCTCAAATAGTATAATTCGTTTAAATAATTTAACGCTTAGACTAGCAGGAAATTTTTGTTAATGACATTTGTGTACACAGATTTGTGATCCAGATAAACTTAAAACAGAACAGGAAATTGACCAAATAGGCAAGTAGAATATTTTAAAAAGTTAGCCAAAAAATTATGCTTTATCAAAAATTTAACTGGCATATTACACAGCAAATGTTACTATATATCATAAAATATTTGAAACTTGCACTGCCATTTACACTAGTGTAAAAATTAAAATGAGCTAAATTGTACATATTTAGCTTTAAAATTATACCCACTAAAATGTTTCAATGAAATACGTAATGTGGAAAATTGTAAACAAATCTATGAAGCTATGTTTGGTCAAAAAATTAATAGAATGTTACTATAACTATATCATAAAATAATGGGAACTTGATGTTCAAACTATGCAAAAACTCTTAATCACAACACTTTATATTGAACATCAACAGTCATCACTTCAAAGTTGTCAAATACAAGTATAATAATTCAATCAAATGACTTATAAGTTGGAAGTTGCAAACACAGTTGCGTGTACTTCTGTAGCATTGCAAGTAACGCTATTTAATGAAACATAAAAGATGTTCAGCAAATTTTAGCAATATCTTTTTATTACAAAGACAAATAGTCCATTGAAATTAAGTAAACCAATGTTGAAAACAGTCAATGATCAGCAATTATCCTTCAAATATTAAAGCACTATAAGAACATCAGTTTCGCATTAGTAGGCTTAAGAGTTCAACAAATTACTAAAATAAGTAATAAAAGAAACTTACCTTAATTTTAAAAGAGTTGTTCAATGACACACCACCAGTTTTTCATCTGATGTCTTGAAATTTCACAGCTTTGAAATAAAAAAAAATACTCCAAAACGAATCGAATTCACAACATTTACATGCATCTACGAAAATTAAATCCCATCGCTTAGCAAACGTCTGGACGTAATGATTTTAGTTTGTTCCTGGCCCGCTTAGGGAAAGAAAGCGCCATCTCGCGGCGGCCCCGTTTATACCCATCTGATACTCAGGCAGCACAGCGGTATTGGCCAATATCGGAAACAGGCGTTCTGGAAAGATATGGTTCAATTCATGCCAAAACTCGATCATCGCTCTAAAATGCACGCTTTTTAAAATAATAAACATATCAAAACCATCACGAAACTTTTAGTTTTTATCCTTCAGTCCTTTCTTATAAATATACATTTCAATTCTAAAACTTTGCATCAACATTTCAAAACTTCCAGTATATTTTACGTACCACTGGACGAGATGACCAAGTTCCGTAACAACGGCCAGTCTACAGGGGTCTACATCGGGATAATCAAACTGTAAATTTACCTAAATTATAAGACTTGATAACATAAGCTTAAATAATTGGTATTTAAATATTTGAGACTTTATTTCAATGTTGATATTATTATTATTAAGAAAATTAATTAATAAATTTTATTATTTAATTAATTTAACTTAATTTTTTAAAAATCACTATGACTTGAATGTAACTTATCTTAATCTGAATGTGTAAATTTAAGTTTTTTCAATTAAATTTGTTGCACTATTTTATTTTAAGCATAAAAGCACCTTGTTTCACTAAACCTGTTGTATTTTATTTTGTACTAATATCTCTTTGTATTTCGCATACTAGGCTTGTGGGTTTGTGTGCGTCATTTTTCTAAGGATGCAATCAAGAGATAAAGGTGATGGAATCTTCATCTGGTGTTATGAAGATGGTACCACTTTTCTTTCCAAAGCAACTAATAGAGCGACTTATTTTTGAAGGCTGTTCAAGCTACTTGTCTAAAGCAAAGGTATCAAGAACAAGTCTTGCAGAAAAGATGGCAATAGTGAACGAACAAAATATCAGCAAAGCTATCCAGCGAACTCTAAAGGATTTAAATGTGTCATTCGCTGATTTAAAAGAATGTGATCAATTTAAAAAAGACGACCTATCTTGTTTTAAAAAAATATAAAGAGATTACAGTTTCCGAAGATGATTTTGTTGCCTCAATTTTTGTATGCCATTACTAATTTACATTGCCGGTTATTGTGATCATTCCATTGTGATATTAAGCAAATGTTCTACCTGTAAAAAAAAAATTTTGATACTTGACAACATCGATGATGCTTTTGATATTCTTGACAATGATGAGACTAGTTATATTTTGAATATGGATAAAGGTGTTTATGCTTTGAGAGATCAGAATCGTTGTTTGAGACAAAAAGAACATTCTTGTAATACTTTCAGTTGGTTGAATTTTAGTATGGGAACTTGTGTGATACCTTTTATTTGTCAATGATAACTTTCATTTGCACTTCCTGTTGCAATTTTATTTTTATCTGAAAATTTTAATTTTGGGCTGAAAAGCCAACACAAGGACATGTTTATTTTTTCAATTTACGCCATACAAAATAAAGTACTTAATTAATGTTCTATTTTTACTTTTAAAATTATTTTTTTTTAAGATTAATTTGAATTATTCTAAAAATAGAATGATTTAAAATTCAATAAAATGTTTTTGACACTATTGTGCGGCAATATAGAAACCACTCTCACGATTTATCTGCTGTGAAAACGTCATTGAAGTGTGTCTATATATATCGATTGAAATAATCGATTAAATTTTAGATATGAAATAAAAACTTGTAAGCAATCTGTCACTTCAAATGCCTGTGCAACGAATTTCAGATACACGTCAGTTTTAATTGTGTTTCATGTTATTTGGATATTTTGCCGCAGATCTACTAGTTACAACAAAGACGTTAGTATTTAGATTCTATTACAATGTTTACAGTGCGAGAACATGAAAGCTATCCGCGCATCTAATAGACTCTTTTTCGTTAACCTCTTATGTTTGTTATGGTAAGTGATAATTCAATATTTTTAAATTTAAGAAAATTTGAAAACATGTCAATTAGATGTTGCTTCAATATGGCTTTTAAAATGGGCTTCTCAAAGTTTATCCATACTTAGAAACGTAGAAGTATTTTTATATATCGGACTTATTAAAAATCTGTACAACTTTAGTTTTATTTTTTTTAAATAATTTATGCGTAGATTCCTGACATAAGTAACTTATCGATGTCTACCTATTTTATAAATGTTGAATTAATTTTCTTTTTATGATTCACCTCAAATTGGCATTTCATCTTTATGTGTATGTGCGCTAAATCACCATAACAGACACAACTGATTATTCAACGTTTCTTCTCTATCTCCTGTAACGTTACACCTTTAATAGCTACATTTACTTTATGTAACATAAACCAATAGGTTACGAAACAATACTTTCCAATTTTGACCTGTTATTTTGAAGAAAAAACAAATAACATTGTGTTGTTGGCCTGTTCGCCAACAAAACAATGTTGGCATGCAGTGGTGGTTAGACTTGCAACTATGGTGCTGATTTTGAACCAAGGCAATTTTCGCAAATCAATTGTAGCAGCTGCCATTTTTTACCTTTAAATAAATTGACTGAATTTGGCGCTGTTTAATATAAACAAATTTTGGTGCAAAATCCGTACCATATTCGGTAATCCTACCACAGAATGCATTAAGGAGAAGTATCACACATCTAATTCTTATAAAGATTTTATTTTTCTAACAATTGGGAACCGGATGGTGCCCCTCATGCCTTCTTCTAACATTTTCTGTATCATCTGATGTGAAACTCAAAATACAGTTTAATACATAAAATTTTTGAGTAAGAACATGTTGGTAAAACCTCGAATCATCTTAAATTTTCCTCCCTACCTGTATGATAAAAAATAAATATGTTTCACGTATCACTTGAAATTGAAAGGTTATTGAAATTTGGAAAGTCATTGAAATTTGGCAAGTTATCCACACTGGCGGCCCATGGTCAAAAATGTTAGTAAAACCGGAACACAGTGATTTCCTCCCCACACAATCATTCATGAATGGAAATTCTTTAATCTTTAGCACTCAAACACAATGTTTCTTTTCAATATTTACAAAATGATATTAGAAAGAAAACAGTTTTTTAAACTTACTCATAGAGAGGCTCAAAATAGTTCAATTATGTTTCAAAATAGTTCAATTATAAGTTTCAGTATTGAAGTTGCAACGAAACACGTCACAGAAACTATTTCCTTTTGAAGTTCTAAGAAATGCTCGTTTCTCCTCCACTCACACATCCAGAATCACTCGCGCACACAAGCCAATGTCGCAAAATTTCTTAAGGTCTGCATGGAGGGAAATTCTATATTAGCAGTTTCCATGGCAACAGTGCAGCCTATTTGGAACTTTCCAAGGCCCCGAAAAATCTCAAAAATGTTACAAGCCCTGTCGGCCATTTTAGTCTGGAAAATACATGTCCGAATAAAATATTTACCTGCCCGAAAATTTCATTCATATATCTAATTGACCTATCAAAAAAGAATTATCGTTTACAACATGTATTTCAACACATCTATACTTACACTAATAGGAAATAAGCAAAGAAACTATATTAAAAATATTTTCACATTACACAACAAAATCATTGATTTTGTTGTGATATTTGTCCAGATCTAAATCAGAAAATTCTGAAGTAGTAGTGATCTGAACTGCATGCCCTCCCACGTGCTTTGTTCCTGTAGTTGCAAAGAACCAGTTTTCAATTGCTGGTGATAGATTGAAGTTTGCTGTCTAAATTTCATCAGTGCCTATTTGCATTAAATTATTTATTTTATAGTTTCAGTGGAGAAGTTGCATTGCAATGGGTTCCTTATACGATTCAGTCGCAGACAGACATTCTGGGAGAAACACAGCCGCGATCTGCGGGAAAGTCATGAACTGGTCATAATTACACATGTTCAAGTGAAAATACAAAATATTTATCTTTTGAAAGGTATTTTTGATGAAATATTTACATGCCTGTTCGGGTATGTATGAGGATAAAATACATGCCATACCTAAATTTTTAACCCTAGAACTACAAACCCATTTCCCCTCCCTGTAAACTATAAACCAGGATAAATAATAACCCCACAGGTTTTTTGCTCGTAAAACCGTTCTGAAGGAGGTAATTTGACTTTTAAGTACTTGAACTTTTTTGTTTATTCATGCTGAAGAGAATGGTGAATAGCAAATTCAATTTTATCAAGCTTTAGTTGGTGAAAAATCGATTTGAATAGCTAAAAGTGCTGAAAAATGGTCAAACCATCATTTAACAAACAAAAATTTATAACTATTTTTTTAAACAACCGATTTTCAAATTTTCACCAGAATTTTAAAGAGAATACATGAGGCTTTTAGAAAAAAAATATTATCATGATTTTTTGCCAAAAAAGTCTACTTATTTGGGACTTTGAAAATTCAAAAAAATTAGCAATCTGATCTATGGAAAAGTCAAATGAAAATCAATGAAATATTGGTTTTTAAGAATATATTTCAGTTTCTGTCATACAAACTGTTAAAAAAAAGAGAAATTTGATACACATAAAAAATATTCAAAAGTGAAGTTGTGATTTGACTTATTCAAAGACATCACAATCGCTGCTGTGACTCGCGCAGGTTGGTTGCTTGCCCCTACACAAAACACTAACGGAAACTGCAAACCCGGGTAGATATCAACCCCACACAAGATTCACTGCGTCACAGTAAACAAGAAACTGAAGAGTCTGGCGACCTCGTCCTATTGTTAGAATCTTGAACTAAATTATGGTATTTGTCTTCAGTTGATAATGTCACTGACTAACTTAAAAGCATAGTTAAAAATTTACCTGGGGTAGATATCTACCCCGGTTTGTTGTTCTAGGGTTAAATGCTCCGCGCATATCTGGCAATATTACTTTCGAGCCCTGGAACTTTCACTCTCTTGCTGTCCTAGCTCGGCCATCATCAGATTTAGTTGAATTGAGCTTTTTCCCCTCATTTGTGCATTGCTCAACTGGCTTGCTGTTTATCGGAGATTATTTTACTTACTGTAGAAATTCCATCTTCATTTGCGATTGTAATCTACATTTAAGAAAATTAGTAAAATAATCAAAGTTGACTAGTAATTTGTAAATTTTAAACTAATAATTTAGATGCAGCCCATCTGTACTTGCTGTACCCCTTGAGCCGCCACTGGTTGACCATCTCTTCCATTGCTTATTAGCTATCTAGTGGGAGTTTTTAGATCTTTTCTCGTTTTCAAGACTCAATTCTTAAATTTGGAGTTGACTTAAGCATTTTGCATGCAATGTTTTTTAATGCTAGTATGTTATTGGCAGAGGATTTTTTTTTTTTGTTATGCATTAACTTTTAGGTGTATTATAGGAACATAGCTGTGTGTTCCATTAAAGCAACATTTCTTTACTTTAAAAGAAAAATTGCTTCTACATAATGTACAGAGTAGCTATATTTATATATATGTATATAGCTACTACATATATTGTTGTATTACAAATAGCAGGCGAGACACCGTATGATCGAAAGCAATTTATTTGGTAAGAGAGAGAGATGAAAAATGCATTTCTCATATTTATGCAGAATAGCGAACTTACAAGAAAGCTACATAATGATGAAATAGCGACATGCGATTACGCAATAATACTATGCGATTACATCAGGCACATTATAACACCCGCCCTTAATCGCATATCAACATAACAATACATTATAGCTTATTTTTCAAACAACACAAAGGCAATAGCTCATGAAATTTAAATTTCGGCAAAGTTTTTGTGAACATATCTGCAATTTGCAAATTTGAACAAATATACTCAATTTTAATATTATTCATGCTTACAGCATTTCGAATGAATTTTAGCTTTATATCTATGTGCTTTAACCTACCTGTGCTATTCTCATTTGTTACACATTTTATGCAAGACTGATTGTCTTCTAACACCAATATATTTGAAAGATTAACAATTTCACAGACATTTGTTTTATACCATATAAGTTCTTGAACAGCTTTTCCCAAAGCTATTACCTCGGCTTCTGTAGAAGATAAAGTAATGCAATTTCGCTTTCTGCATGACCACAGTACAGAACAACCATTTAACATTACAACAAACCCAGTAATGGACTTTCTGACATTTGGATTTGCCCCCCAATCGGCATCTACATACATTGATAAATTGTAACCTTCAAAATCACACTTATTATATTCAATTTTTAAGTTCAAAGTACCCTTTATATATCTTAAAATTCTCTTTAACCCTAACCAAGCACTTTCAGTTGGTTTCTCTTGGAGTTGGCTAAAACAGTTTACTGCAAATAAAATATCAGGTCGTGTAGCATAAGCAAGATATAATAATGAACCTACAAGTTCACGATAAGGGCCATTAAATGCAGCCCCATTTTCAAAATCAGCTACTGTTGCCTTTGCTTCAATTGGAGTGGTGCAAGTTTTGCACTCTGACATATTGAACCTATTTAATAATCTAGTGATGTAGTTCTCTCGATCAAGAAACAGTGCACTTGGAGTAAACTCCATTCTGATACCCAAAAACTCAGAAGCCTTTTCTGCTTTAGACATTTGAAGCTCATTAGATAACAATTCTATGATAACATTCAATTCACAAATATCGGAACCTGCAATTAAAAGATCGTCAACATACAGAGCAATAATTTCTTTGTATTCACTTCTCTTATAAAAATACAGGGTTCAGATATTAAATGCTTAAAACCTAATTTTAACACAAATTGAAGAAATTTTAAAAACCATTGACGTGGAGCCTGCCTTAACCAATACAGACTTTTTTTGAGCTTGCACTTTCTACGACTTTGATCATCATAACCTTGTGGTTGATCCATGTAAATTACTTCTTTCAAATCTCCATTTAGAAAGGCAGTTTTCACATCTACATACCTGCCAACTTGTACGAATCATCCGTACAATGTACGGATTTTTACTATTTTGTACGGGTGTACGAACAGCTAAAAAAATCGTACGGATTTCACAGTACTTTTCGTTTTTTTTTTTTTGTTTTTTTTTTTTGTTTTTTTATAAATTTTTTCAAGTCACCAACGAAACCGAAACGATTTTTCAAAGCTGCCGCGTCCGTCAAAATATTTATTCACACTCCAAGATTGCGCATATGTTCAGCACTAAAGCGCGTTGGCGAGGATGCATTGTTTTCTTTTCTGTTGCCGACTAGATTTGGCAAACCAAACCACTGCTTCGATTTTTCTGGCTTTACAGGTTAATAAAGAAGCAGAAAACCGAAAGTGCTTTAGTTTTTTAATTCTACTTTCTTTTGGACTGGACTCCAAAACGTAAATAATAGTACTGGACTTGCGCGTAAATAATAGCACTAAACACGGCGCCGGGGATGCACTGTTTTCATTTGTGTTGCCAACGGGACCTGGCGAACCAAACAACTATTGCTTTGCCTCAGACTTAAGGGATTAACAAAGAATCTGAAAACCAAAAGTGCTTTAGATTTTGGTTCTTCCTTCTGTTTGGACCGTACAATAATGTTGCGCGTATATAATAAAAGTACTTAAGCGCAGCGCCGGAAATTCATTGTTTTCATCTGTGTTGCGACGGGATTTGGCGAACCAAGCAACTGTTTCGTTGTCTCGAACTTTAGAGATTAATAAAGTACAAAACTGAAAGTGCTTTAGTTTTTTTTATTCTTCTTTTGTACTCTAACTTCTTCTCGTACTCCAACGCTGCGCACTAAATCGCGACGCCGCCGTTTTCAATTGTTTTGGCGGCACTCACCGAACGACTGTTTCGTTTTCTCGGACTTTAGAGATTAAAGCACTTTCGGTTTTCAGCTTCTTTGTTAGTCTTAATTATTTATTTTAAAATATCCAAGTTAAACAATTCTGGTGTAAAATTCCAGAAAATATCAAGTTCTTTTGGAGTTTACTTCAAACCAAGCAGTTTACTTCTAATCATCAGAAATTCAAACAAAGAAACAAATTTTGCATTCTGCTCTATCTATGCATCTGATATTAAGATTTCTCATGGAGGATTTACTGATGTCGAAGTTCATATCAATTCTAAAAATCACAGTGACAACATCAAATGTAATAATACGAATTCGAAAGCCTGCATAATTGATATTTGTGCGTGTGATTAAACACTTTGAATACCACCAACTCATTGTATGTTTCACTAGAGTTTTTGTGTCATAAATCATGTTTTATTTAGGTGTAATGTAGACTAAATCGTAAACCTCATCAGAGATTTCATCGTAAAGTTTAAATTTGATTTATTTTTAAATCCAAGTTAGTTTTTTATTTTATAATTTCCATTTTGTGCTAAAATGTAACAATTTGTTATATTTGAGAGCAATTTAATACTATGCAATTTTTTTATTTTTTATTTTTTTTTGCATTTGTAATAGAATTTATATTATTTCTATATTACATTCATAAATATTGTCGCTATTTGACTTTCCATGAGTCATAGGAATGCAAATATTTGTTCCGTAAAAATTGTACTAATTTGAAAATGCCAATGTTGGCAGGTATGCATCTAGCACAAACACAGAAAGGTTTTCTTGCACAATAATCACAAGCACTAATCGAAGAGCTGGCATACTGATAACAGGAGAGTAGGTGTCGGAATAATCCACATCCTTCTGTTGTTGAAATCCACGAACAACGAGACGGGCTTTAAACTTCCCATCCCGCTTTTGTCGTAACACTCACTTGCAGGATAAAGCTCGTTTTCCTTCTGGCAAATCTTCTAGGTCCCACACACCATTTTTCTCCATCGCCTCCATTTCTTCTGTTCATCATCTGGTAGAGTTGTGATATCATCAAAAGAGAGTGATTCTTGAATCGAAATCATGGCTTCATACACTTCAGACTGAGGAAATCGAACAGGCTCTTTCTTTACTCTACCGGATCTTCTTGGTTCCTGTTCTGAGTCTTCATCCTCATCTTCTATGTGAGGATTGCTAAGTACATCAACGTCATCAGTCTCATTAATGATATCATTGAAAACGTTCACATCATTTTCTGTGTTCTCTGGATCTGAATCTTGAGATGTGTATCTTTGATAATCACTTTTCTTCGCTTCATTAAATTTAACATTAGAAGAAACCACAACCCGTCTAGTTACTGGATCCATTAAGCGATATCCCATAGTCGAGTATCCCACAAAAACCATCTTCTTTGATTTTGGATCCAATTTCTTCCTCTGAGAATTTGGTAACAACATGTAAGCATCACAACCAAATACTCGAATGTTCTTCAGATCAGGATCTTTTCCAAGTTTCAAGCGATATGTGGTGAGGTTGTTAATAGAGCTGTTGGGAATCCTGTTATGTAAATACGCAGCTGTAAGAATGGCATGTCCCCAGAATTTCTTACTTAATTTCGCTTCAAAATAAGAGCCCGCCCTTTATTCAAAAGTGTACGATTAGCTCTTTCCGCTAAACCATTTAAAGGAGCAGTGTAAGGAGGAGCTGGGTCGATTATGACACAAGCATGCTTAGCCACCTTTACAAGTTCACTGGACACATATTCTTTCGCATTATCGCATTGCATCTTCTTTACAGATGGATTCATTTTAAAAAACATCTTCAGTTCATCCACTACATCGCTCTTTTTCTTCAGCAATCGAACTTCCATATACCTTGAACAGTCATCAACTATTGTCATAAAATAGCACTCGCCGGTTTCTGTTAATGGTACTATTGGTCCACATATATCTGTGTGAATCATAGTCATCGGTTGTGTTTCCCTTCGTCGAGGACCTTTCCCCATTGGCGTTGCACTCTGTTTGGCGGTAACGCAGACTTCACAAAACTTTTGGGAAATGGGAAGTCCCATTTCTTTCAGCACACTGTCACAGGAATGTCCAAGACGTCAATGCCACAAATCACTATCTTCATCTGTATGCAAAGAAACCTTTGAAATAACATCAGGAACAAATTCACTCACGTACTGTCCACGAGTATTTCGCAAACCAAACAATAACATTTCCTTCCCAGTTTCCAGGAAAACCTCACCATTCTTGAAGATGACACTGTAACCTGCCGCTTCAATATTTTTAACTGATAATAATTCTCCATTCAAATTTGGTACATATAAAACATTCTTGAGAATAATCTGAGTACCGTCACTTAGATGACCATTAATAGTTCCAACTCCTTTAATCTCTAGTAATTCACTTTTCGAAGCACATTGTACAGTTCCCGAGGATTCTATAAATGAAGAAAACCACTTTTTCACTGAACACATGTGAGACGTTGCGTCACTGTCCCCGATGAAGTTGTTCTTGTATACATTTCCAGCCATAAACGTAATCGCTGTAGAAGCCTGTTGCACATGGTCAGACGACTTACCGAATGGTTTAGACACTTCGCAATCCCATTTAAAATGTCCCCGCTTTCCACAAGAAAAACAGTTCATATTAATTCGACAATTTTTGGCATAATGTCCTTTTCGTCTACACTTGTAACAGACAATATCCTTTTTCACTGAAAAGGCCGCACTATGGTTAACACTCATCGAGTTAGGAGACGACTTTCTACTGTCTTTCAGTATCATTTCAGCCTCGAGAAGACGCTGAGTCACAAAATCCACTGAAAGATTGTTATCAGGCTGATTTTCCAAAGCGCACTTAATATTGTCATATTCCGGTGGTAGTGACATCAATATGTAAACAATTATGTCGGCATCACTCACTGTGACACCCGAAACCTTTAAATCAGTCGCTAACTTCGTAATTTCACTTAGGTGACTCCTCATCGGCACTTCCCGACTTTTCTTAAGAGTTGCAAGTCTTTTTCGAGTCAATATTTAACTTACTGGTCCTTTTGATTCATACACAGCTTTCAACTTAGTCCAAAGAAGGAGTGCAGTCTTCTCTTCACTCAAAGACGCCAGGATTCTGTCATCCAGAAGAGACATCAAAAGGGCATACGCTCTTTTCGCCTTCTTTTTATCAACTTCACTTGCATCATTTGCTGGCTCTTCTTCCAAATACCAATCAAGTTCTTTTGCTGCGAAAACAGCAACACGCCTGCTCCACATTGCATAGTTACTTCCATCAAAAGGAATAACACCAAACGATTCAGTTTGCGAGTTCAGGGCCATTGCTGACTAAGCAATAAAAAAAACGAGCAACCACAAATTAGCAGTTCTCAGCGCAAATCCTTTCTACGTCCACGCCCCAAGATTGACGAACCACGCTCTGCTGTTGTATTACAAATAGCAGGCGAGACACCGTATGATTGAAAGCAATTTATTTGGTAAGAGAGAGAGATGAAAAATGCGTTTCTCATATTTATGCAGAATAGCGAACTTACAAGAAAGCTACATAATGATGAAATAGCGACATGCGATTACGCAATAATACTATGCGATTACATCAGGCACATTATAACATTTATAGAAATATATGTTACTGTGAAAGACTGATGTTTGGCAAATGTTGACTTTCTCCGGTGAATGTCAGCATTCACACGAACGTTTGGTATATATGTCCGAAATATTTGCTAAATATCCTTATTTAGGTATCTCTTGCACCGGCAAATGTCGACATTCACCATGCACTGATGGTGGATGTTGAATAAAAATATTTTAGTTATGTTTTAAATCATACTGTATTATTAAAAATATTATTATACGTGTCAAAATAAGATATAGCTTAAGTAACAGCACTTGTAAATAAACTGTTGAACTTAAAATGATCAGTATATTCTAAATGAGAAAATAAAACCAATAATCATTTTATTATGTGATTAACATTGTACAATCTTATTTATTACAACAATTTATAAACTGTTAATACTGTTACCTCGATCACATCCGAACAAAGGATTTGGCATTTTTGTCGCCTTTTTTGTCTGTCTTTTTCGCTTCTCGTTTCGACCTTCACCAGAGCATATCTATGCTTCTTGACATATACCAGTGATAGTCTGAATGTACAAGAATGTAACCAAATATTTGGTCTTTCACTGACGTATTTGGTTGACATTCACCGGAGAATGTTAACATTCTCTAATTTTGAACTTTCATAGACCTATTTGGGTATATGTCGACATTATTACTTTGATTAGAACTATAAGTAAATTCATATGGTTTACACAAATTTTTACCACTGAATCTTCATTAATCATTTCATCGCTTGACAGCTTTGAGTCATTGTGGGAAAAGGTGGAAAAATTTCTTCTTTCTTTGTTTCAACTGATTGCTAAAGTTATAATAACATTTTTATTCTTAAGTTTCACTTTGTGATTTTGCAGGTTTTACATCCGGAATCAATGGTATAGTCGTTTAATAATTAAAGCACCTTGAATTGTAATTTTTGCTTTATTTGTTTTATAACGAACTTGGTAATAAGCATTCTATATCTTGGTTTTTCACTTTGAAGTCTCATTTCTGCTGTCTTTTATGAGCATATTAAGTAATACTTTCTGAGCAGGGCGGGCTAATTTTGTTTTTATTTTATTGTTTGTACTTAAATAGAGCATTGCTTGCTAGGAAACTATTGTGTCACTCTTTTTTACACATTCAGTGATAATGTGGATTACATTCAAAGTTTAAGTTTAAAAAAAATAATATTTTTTTTTTCAAGATGCTAATGTGTGGCATATCTTTGAAATATATTCCAAAAGCCCCTGAAATTTCGCAATGTTTTCAGCACAGTATGACCCTTACGTGGCCAAGTAATCCAACACAAGCAACCAATTATTGCTGTACAAAAGCTTTTTTTTACCTTGCATATAAGGAATCAAATCATTTTAGTCCTCAGTGAAGGCTATCAGGAGATAATCAAATTTGGCTACCTTACTTAATGGTGAGTTATGATGGATTTGCAATTTTTACAGGTACAGGAATTCATTTCTAGAATAAAACATTACTTTATTGAATAAAACATATGCATAGCCATTTCGTTATCATACCTCATGATGCACATACAAGCTATGACTCTTTCACTTTTATAAATGAAAATAAAATCCACAAAACTTTTCTGACGTGAGCAGTCGTTTTTGCATGATGGTTTAAGTTTCGGTGTATCATGATGTTTTTCCTCGGAATCAATTCTTGGCTAGTCCTTGCATTAATTTAAATGCTATATCTTCTAAGTAATTAAACCGACTAAATAATGTTACAACAAGCTTAGTTTGATAATATTAAGACACCAAGTTTTGTTTACATCTGCTTTTCAAGATATTAAAATTTATTAGAAAGTGTAATTTTGTCAGAGGCTGATTTTGCACAAAGGCTGCTTGGATTTACCACTGCTAAGCTCAGTTGTATATACACTATATCATCATTAAAAGTATGAGGGTTAAATTCATGTTTCTAAATATATTTAAATTAATAAAAATTTTACTGGTATATTTCATTTTATAAATATAATTATATACTATAATTTTTCAATCAATCTCAATAAAAATATATCACTATAATTTTTATTGAAATTGAGCTGAAATCTAGCCATTGCTGTCATTTTATATAAGGTACTAAGTTAAGTTACAAGTATTTGAGCTTGTAACTTAACAAACTACTTTTAAAATTTGAACAAACTACTTTCTTTCTCTATTATTTTTTTTGCAATCTTTAAATAAATCTTGATATGTTGTTGTGAAATAAATATTTCACTAAGTACAAATTTTGTCCTGAATTTTAAAAACTAGTTGTTAGCACTACAAGTCATATAATTTCTGTGTGTTAAAAATAAAGTTCTTAAATTGAAATAAGAATCCAAAGTCGGCTGCACCACAAAAATGCACAATTGCAATAGATTTGGTGTCAAAACTACCAGGAAGATGACTACAAACTTTTGAATGTCCTCCTACCTCAAAAGCTGGTCTAATCTGAGTATAGTTTTTTTCCCTCAGGTTCATGCTAAAGGTTTCACAATTCACAACCAATGAAGATGAGTCAATTCTTATTCTTCTAAATGAACATTTCAAATTAAAAAAAAAATCTCTTGCTTTGGGGAATATTTAAGACTTAACCTTTGTGCTATTTTCGGTGATTGCTCGGAGGAAGGAAAAAAGCAAGTTCGTCGCGATAGGAATATGCAAAGCGTATTCAAAAGAAGGGTAAAAAAAAAATTGCGTTGAGGGTCATTTTGACCATCGGCAACATGGGAGGGGCAAGATAGTGTTTTTGACCCTCCTCTCCCCTTCGCCGAATTTTGAATAGTAAGATGGGAGAATATATTAAAATCCACAAAAAAAAAAAAAAAGAGAATACAGTATCGATATTAAATTATCAAAACTGTTTAAATAGAAAATAAATGTGTAGTTATTAACCGTGGTTTAATTAGGAAATTTAATTACCATTTTCGAAAAATCAAGGTTTAAATAAAAACGTTGACCACCTTTGCACCTGTGTGAAATCTGCATCTCACTGCCAATAACTCCTACTGGTTTAGAAGGTCCAAGAATAAGTTATAGTTACAAAAGATATTTCGATTGTGTCAATTTCTATTGTGAAAGGAAACCTTTTATATTTTTCTCTCACTCATTGACCTTGGGATCG
This sequence comes from Linyphia triangularis, assembly GCA_963978545.1. Taxonomy (NCBI): domain Eukaryota; kingdom Metazoa; phylum Arthropoda; class Arachnida; order Araneae; family Linyphiidae; genus Linyphia; species Linyphia triangularis. The sequence goes on along the minus strand of OZ021725.1, from coordinate 71,720,202 downwards.
CCGCTTTTCTACTTCAGATATCGATCTATCGAATAAAAAATCTCTAAATGTGTTCGTGGCGTGACTCAAATTATCAATTTCTGGTCACAATTGTGTTTCATTTATTTCAATAAAAGATTCAATTGGAGAAATATAATATCTGAAAAGTGTGGGTTTGGGCCCCGATAGTGAAGGGTTGGTGCTCCAGGGCCATTAAAAATAATTTGACTGATTTTCCTTAATCAACTTTTATATAGAAGCAACTATTTATATAGAAGCAAATTAAAAATATATAGGTATATATAAATGGTGGATTGAGAAAAAAGACAATAAGACAGGTCAGTGGGATTCACGAGCGACGCCAAGGTGCAAGGACTTGCACGCCTTCCGGCTTTTGAAAATTACAAAAAATGATAAAATTTATAGGGAAAAAAATCGTGTATCGTAAATAATGTGCACCTCGCACCCCTCCTGCTAATAATACTTCCTGCGCGTATTGAAGCATGCCTTTTTATAACTTTCAATTACCCATATGTACACTGCAAAAAAAATCCCGTCAAATTTACGGTTTTAAACTGGCAGCTGGGTCGCCAGTTTAAAACCGTAAAAAATACGGAAACATTCCGTATTAAATACGGTTTTTGACTGATTGCAACGGTTTTTTCCCGTAAAATGAACGGAAACTTTCAGTAATAATTACGGTCATTCCGTACAAAATACAGTTTTCTCCCGTAAAATAAACGGAAACTTTTCGTATTAAAAACGGTTATTGACTGGTTACTAACATTGATCCCCCGTAAAATAAACATAAACTTTCCGTATTAAATACGGTAATTTCATACAAAATAATTTACTCCCGTAAAATAAATTAAAATTTCCTGTATTAAGTACGTTGATTCCATACAAAATGCAATTTCCACCTGTAAAATAAACAGAATTTCTGTGTTGAATAAGGTCAATTCCATATAAAATACAATTTCCCCCGTAAAGTACACGGAAACTTTCTGCAATAAATTTCATATAAAATACACAGAAATTTTTCTGTATAAGAAACAGTTTACCCCTATAAGCGAAGTTTTTCTCTATTTTACACAAAAACTTGCAGTGACAAAAAAGGTTTACAAATGTAAGTGAACGGTTTGCTTTTGCAAAATATTAAGAAACAATTGTAGATGGAAAAGCTTCTGCCACAAAATATATGATTAATTTTAGTATTAAACACAGTTTACAATATCAAGAAGGCATTTGTGTTCTGCTAAAGGTTTTGTTAGTAATAATGACCATATTCAATGGATGAAAATCATAAAAATTAAAGTACAATTCTGTATCACAGCAAAATATTCTATGTCCCATTATAAATTAAAACAAAAAAAAAAATTCCGAAGCAATAAGGTAATCCTTCAACATAAATAGAAAGGTAAAAAATATATCACAAAATGAGCATGTAACACAAAATAATTTATTAATAGCTATCAGTCTTTTCTTATATCAAACTATAATAAATTTATTTGGTTATCTATACTATGATTACCTAGACTTTCAATTTGATTAAAACATTAAAAAAATGCAATAATTTACTAACTTTCAAAATATTTTTTAACGCGACAGGATTTAAATGTATTTTATGACACTGTGTATATATATAAGTATTAAGTAAAACAAATTAAATTTGATAAAAATATAATTTTATTTCAATACACATAATAAAAGTATACATAATTATAAAATTTCAATACACACGAATGAAAAGTGGTTCAGATTACTTTATTTAATAAACAAAATATTAAAAAATTTCTAGGAATAATTAATCATATCAATCAATACAAGCTGCAGCAACTTTTAAGGCCATATGAAAATCATTATTAATTTTTCAGTTTAGAAAAATATGCAAAATATACGAAAAGGAAAAATTTAGATTGCGGAATGTACAAATTATTGAACACATCTAATAAATTTTCAAAATTGACCAATGCAAGTTATATCTGAATAATTATGACTCTACAAAATCACCATCTTATAAAATGTCCAAATTACCACAGTAAACATACTTAAAAATTTTTTAAAGGCTAATAATTCAATGTATTCACATAAGAAAATTAAGTTAAAATTGAAAGATGACCACCCCTACATTTTGCAATGAACTCGCCTGGATGACGTGGAAGGCACGTGATCAGGTGGAAGTGGTATTTAACTGCTGCTGGAGAGTCTGAAGAATCATTCTTTCACTTACTTCTGTGTGTGGGAGCGAGTTGCCTGTTGTTGTTGTTGCTAATCCTCACTGTCTGACGGAGTCAGACAAGATCTACAAGTTCGTTGACTAAAAGGAAGTCGAAGACTAGGAGAGGATTGCTAAAGATGTGACGGTTCAACCTGGCATGCGCACCTCTTCTGCACATCTTCACCTTGATTGGTCAGCCACAACATCGGCGAGAGCGCATGTCCAAGCGGCCTGGTAAATAAAAGCAGCTAGTTAAGGTCTTCGGGGCTGCTTGCTGGGTTTTTTTAGTTTTATGTTTAGGCTCAGTTAGCCTGTAGGATACACCGAGTTGGTGTTTAGGTTACCGCTGGTCGGTGGACCTGACGTAAAGTGTACCGGAAAAGCTGTCACCGCCTTGGAATCGCTGCCGCAACCAGCCCTGGTAAGCGTAAGAAGTTCACTACTTCCCCCTCGGTGTGGCGGCCCGTTGCTTATGCTTGCAGTGTAAACAATAAACCCAATGCAATCTTTGAACTCACCTCTGTTCTTTCTTGGTGACCAGAGTGCGTGACAAAGAGATCCTCCTTAGAGAGTCCAATGCAATCCAAGAGGTGCTCAGGAGAGGTCTGATGATTTTGGCACTTGGTGCAGGTGGCAAAGGTTTTCGTGCCCTCGTTGAAAGTTAGGCACTTGATGTGACCGCTAGCAAGCCTTGATAGAACAGTCCGGGTATGTCTGTCACACGGGAGGTCAAGGGACAAACCCGGTTTCGAGCCCTTGTACCAATTATGGGTTGGGGTGTTTTCCACTCCTCCGAGATCTTTGATTTTTCCAGAGAGTACAATTCCAAAAAAGTAAGTGTGGAAGAGGGAGATGTTGAAATCCTGCAATTCTTCTTAGCAAGGATATCGGCCTGATCGAGTTGCCTGGTCAGATGGCAGAGTCAGGCGAACAGTTGCTCCCTCAATGTACAGTAGGTCATGTACAGTGCTCCCTCAGGCCGGTGGTGGCGGTATTATGCTTTGGGGGACGTTCTCTTGGGCGTCTCTGGGACCCGTGGTTGTGGTAGAGCAGGTATCGGAACATCATTGCGGTGACTGAGCCTTTGTCTGGATTCATACCCAGAAGCACCTGTGATACAGATCAAAATAAAGTTTTTAATATAAATCCTTTATATGCATTGGTAACTTTTATGTGCAATTACAACCAGTGTTTAAGCTTTTTAAATGCCACTAACATAGCTCTGTAACAATACTAATGTCATAATTAGCATTCACAAAAGCAAAACTATTTTTAAAACAAACCTCAAATAGTAAATGAAATAAACACTTGTATGTAAATGATAGCAGATTATCAAAACTACTATTACCGGGTGGCCACAAAATTTACGAAAAAAAGTTCCCTGATTTCCATGATGGATTTCTGAAAATATTCCCCGATTTTATGGCAAACTTTTTATCCAATTTCCCCAACTTATCCAGAAGTGTAGACATCCTGATCAAATAGAACATGTTAGCTAAAGAGATAACGTGCCAATTTTTTAAAAATAGTTTTGGCGGTAATGAAAAGTTCAAATTATTCCGAAACATTACATTTTCAACGATTACCGCCACAATTCTCTGGGTAAATGGCGCCAAAATGTGGATGATCAGGAAAACGTGTCTTCAGAACAAAGAAAATTTCCCTGATTTCTGTGAAATTTAAAAAAAATCCCTGATTTTTTTCCAGAATGAGATAGTTCCCTGACATTTTCCCGATTTCCAAGTTTTCCTGGTTCTGTGGCCACTCTATATTAGTGTTATTTAAGTACAGCACCTCTAACAAAGGTGAAACAAGCAAGTTCTTATAAAACTTAGCTTACCACTGAACGTTGCAAGAAATAAAAATGTTTAATTCTAATTATAATACACTAAGTAAATTTATTCTAAAAGCACTAAAATTTATTCCAACAGTATTCTCACTTCAAATAAATAGAGTTGTATTTGTCCCTAAATCCTATCTAAAATAAAAGAATCTCGATAGTTTACCTGAAAAGTGCAGAGAACTTTTAAAGTCTAAGGAGTTGTTAGGAGCCAGCGATAAAACTGCTGTACAGCAAGGCATTCAGCACAACTGGTAGTTTCTTTTTGAAAAATTCCAATAAACTGTACAAAATATGAAAAATATTGTAAAATTTGTCATCCTTATGTACATATATTTACACTCGTGAAAAGAGTCAAATGAACTAGCTAGCATGAAATCATCTTTTAAAAACCTTATTTTGAAATATGGATCTGCACATCAATTGGGTAGTCTAGGGATGGGATAAATGGATTAATTTCCTTCAAAAATAAAATTTAAGTTTATCTCCTTAAAATAAAGACTCAATATTTCACACAACACTATTTCTTATTATATCATTAGGTTCATGGCATTTAATGTTATAAGCGATAAAACGATAATTTGCGGAAGGAATGGATTAGAAATTCTCAATTACTACTATCCGTTAACGCTAAAAAAAAGAAATTTATTGAAAGAAAATCTTTTTTCTTTGCTCACAAACGTAGGTTCATTTTTTAGCTACGTTTTTAAAGAATTTTACATTAATTCAACTAACACATTTCATAAAATGAAGAGGTCTTTTAACCCCTGCATTGAAAGGCTATATCATCACACCAATGCTATAGTACTTGAAAACAGCAACATTTTAAAAATCTGTTTTGCAATTAATTCAATCCCAAAGATCACCAGCCCTTCCCTTACTTTTGCCAGTGACCAAGTACGATAACATTTATGACAGATGATCTTGTCTTGACAAATAAGCTATCTAATGTTGAGGAACATGATTTTCTTCAGTCAAAGGCGGTAGGTGCCATGTAAGAGACTGAAAATGTTCCCAAGTGATTTCTAAGGCAATCCCAGCAGACTTTGATTTGAAACAATCGCAATGAAACTGCAGTGTCGTTTGACTGAAACTTCACACAATGGAACAGATGTAGTGGGGCATTTGGCGATAAAAAAAATCAAAAACATGGTAACTGAATAAGTTAAAACATAAACAATAATAAAATCAAATTAAAATTTAAGTAATAAAATTAAAGTATGCTAACTTAAAATAAAAACCCATTGTTACAAACTGCATTTTTCCTGAAAAAAACAAAACAAATAAAGTATAAAATATAACTTAAAATAAAACTCTTTGACAAAAACTACAATTACCCAGAAGAAAAAAATAACAAATAAAATCGCCCCCAAAAAATGTCCTAAACTACATCTGTAGTAAGTAATTTTTAAATAAAATTTTAATTCTCAGATATCAAATCTGATCTTCCGAAGTTTCATTTGCAAAATTTGTGCCAAAACATTCAAAAGTTATTACAAAACTAAAGAGCACATTTCTAAATGATAGCCAATGCAGTTAATTAAACTTCATTTAGTTTTACAACTCTTACAAACTCGTGAAATATTACGTATTACGTACAATATTCTATATCACACGCATATGTTTCAGAAAAACAATAGAACAACATCGCTGTTTTTGCTTACATTCAATAAAATAAACATTTTCTGATTCTGATGTAATTTTATGTACATACATGAATTTCATAGCAATGAACAAATTAATTGATAAATGATTATGATGAATGATTGATATGAATGCTTAATTGATCATTATAATGAAAAGAAACTTACCAAAGAAGCCACTTTCTTTCAAAACAAACATGCTCGGCGTCGTTTTCGAAGGAAGGCGTAACGCGCATGCGCAGAGAGCGATTCTTGGTGAATGACGGTTATTAACTGTAACCTTGCCTACGAAAACTGCTTTAAACCGTAAATTCAGGTTTACGGATTTAAACCGTTGATAATATTGGGAATTTCCGTATAAGTGACGGGTTTTTTTTACAGTGTATTACACAGGGGCCTTGAGCATACCTCATCAACGATCATTTTTTCTCCTCTCCTCAGTTTCACTTATAAGAAAGGATAATATAAGAATTATTGAAAAGTATATCGCCAAAATTATCTGTTTGTCGAGGGTTTTTTTTCTTAAGACCCATACAAGAATTATGGTAAAAAATTTCGCCAAACTGGCCATATTTTTTAAATGAATGATGAAAGTATAAAAACGGTAAATGACACAAATTGACTTCAGTATTATAGAGTAATTGAAAGTTGTGCGATGTTCCACACCCCCATTTTCATTTCACGAGTCGGGATTTCCTGAAAATCGAGTCACTGGTATATGTGTTAATTAACGTGAATGATTTAGATAAACATTCTCTCTCACTGTAATTGCCAAAGTTAGTGTTTTCAATTTACAGTTTTAATGATTTTGAACGAGGTATTTTTACTTTCAATTACCCATATGTATACATAGGTTAACGAAAGTATAGTATTCGGTCAATACAAAAAATTAGATTTTTTTTTTTTGCCTTTCTCCATGTTTTGGAACATCCTGATTTCAAAAAAGTGATCTAGAAAAAATGTGTGTATGTGGTCAGCATAACTCCTGAAGCAATTGACCTACGATGTTCAAATTTGGTACGCAGATTGGTGATGGCACTGGGACCTACCGTTAAGGTTTTCGTCAAAATCACGCATGCGCATAAGGTAGCTGCCATTGAAAAAGTTGTTTTTCAGAAATTGCTAAATAAACGGCTCTGACGATTTTGTTTAAAATCCCTGTGGTAATGCCTCTGAAGGTGTTCTAAACATTCTCATCTCCGAAATTCTCATATAAATGCGATATAAGAGTAAAAAGTTGAAAAACGAGTGCCTTTAACACAGAGCACTCTGCCTTTGAGTATCGCTGATCAACGATTGATTTTTTTACGTTTCACGCACAAGCAAGGACAGTGCCATATCTATCGAATAAAATCGCCAATCTTTCCATTTTGGTGTTGTTGTTTTTTTTGCTCATGTAAAAATTATCGCCAAATTAGTCATTTTTATTTAAATTAGTGAAAATAAGAAAATGTTAAGTAACACCATTTTAAATTTTAGTGCAGTGACCAGTAATATATAGTGTAATTGAAAGTTGTGCGATGTTCCACATCCCTAGTTTTACTTTCAATTACCTATATGTTTACTTAGGGTAATGAAAGTATAGCATTCGGTTAAAAAAAAAAAAATGCATATCTCCTAGTTTTGGAACGTCCTGATTTCATAAAAGCAGTCTAAAAAAATGTCTATGTGTACGTGATCAGCATAGATCCCAAACAATTTGACCTTCGATGTTCAAATTTGGTGTGCAGATTGTTGGTGGGCATGGCATCTACCATTAAGGTTTTCGTTAAAATCGCACATGCGCATAAGGTTGAAACCATGAAAAAATCATGTTTTTCAGCAATTGCTAAAAAACGGCTCTTACAATTTTGATTAAAATTTCTGTGCTAATGCCTCTTAAGGTATTCTAATCTTCCCCACCTCCGAAATTCCCGTAGAAATGCAATAAAAGCGTAAAAAGTTGAAAAACGAGTGCCTTTAACACAACTCTCTGCTCCTGAGCATCGCTCATCAATGATTGATTTTCTTCTGTTACAAGCACAAGAAAGGACTATGTAATATCTATCGAATTACTCGTGAGTTTCGTCGTTTTGACCGGTTTCTTTTTATTTTTTGCCCATGTAAAATATTATTGCCAAAAATATCGCCAAACTGGCGAGTTTTATAATGAGTCAAAATATGAAAGCGGTAAATACAGGGTTGCCACGCACCTGGAAAGCAGGGAAAACCTGGAATTGTCAGGGAAAATGAAAATGCGTAAAAAAGGTCAGGGAAAACTAAGAAATGTGACATTTTCTGGAAAAGTCAGGGAATTTCTTTCAGATTCAAGTTTTCTTCCAAGAAGTTTAGTAATTTTTTTCAGAACGCACATCTGCGTTATAAAAATTTGGTATTTCATATGATATTTCCTTGTAGCGTGTAAAAAGCACCCACTGAAGGCATATTGACTGAAAAACGGGCGAAAATCTTTCGCATTTACGCCTATTTTTCCCTGAGAATTTTCACTTTTTCTACAATTTTATTATTTTTATTGGACATGTAGGGCTTTATCAGACTACACAAGCCTGAAACACCCATCAGAAAAAATTTCTAGCTGCGCCATTGTTCTATACGCACATTAGTACACAAATATATTCTTCTTCAGCTATTTTTCTAGTTTAAAATAACGCTGCGTATATATTTTCCTCTTTTTTTTATGTTTTCACCCCTGGGAAAAATAAAAGGAGATAGATGCACAGTTTGCTACTTCTATCATCTAATAAATTTATCTTCGTGTGCAAGGACATCAGTGTTTGATGACACAAATCGCAAACATTTTACAGTTCCGCAAAAAAATGGATTTCTTCTTTTTTTGTCAAAATTTTGATTAATTGATAAAAATGCACATTAAAATATTCCAAAATTTTTCTGTATAATCCTTCGCTAAAATTACAATATTAACTGCAATTGCATGCAAACATTTTAGTTTACTTCGAATTGAAATGGAACCTGGAAATTTAAAAAATTTGTCTGGAAAAGTCTGGGATTTTTGTTTTGCATTTTGAGTGAATAACACCATATCAAATTTTGATGCAATGACCATTATTATAGTGTAATTGAAAGTTGTGCAATGTTCCACATCCCTAGTTGTGATTCACAATGAAAAAATTATTTTCTTCTAGTTCACATTGAAAGAAATAAGAGGCTAGCGAGTAAGACATTTGCATAGTTGTTTTTGTATCCCCAACTTTTTATGAAGATATGCCCATGTAATTACTGCTGACATAAATTTATTTTTTCTATTGTTGGAACTTTTAAGACAACGATATTGTGCTTCGTAAATATTTATTGCGTACGCATGGTTTAAAATGGCGCTTTTTGCATTGAAATAAGGTTTTGTTTTGCTCTATTGTTTGTGAGAAGGGCCAATGCAGGGTTCCCACGGTCCTTGAAAGTGCTGGAAAGTCCTTGAATTTTTTTTGATGAAATTTGGTCCTTGAAAGTCCTTGAAAAAAGGATAAGGTCCTTGAAAGTCCTTGAATTTTTAAGTGACCAATGACAGTGGTGTAGTGTAAAATAAAAAAGTGCGGGAACGCTATGTTGCATCTTTACAAACCTATATATTTTTTCTGTGTGTTAGGGAAGGGGAAGTAAAAAGGACAACTTTAAATAGTTTGTTAATATTACTATAATAATCTCAAAATAGCTCATGAGTACCGCAATTTTTTTTTTTTTTTAATAATTGCGTGTTTCGACTTATTCTTTTATTCAAATAATTTTTTTAAACTATAGTTATATGGATTTTTAAATAATTTGCTTTGCACAACCCATTTTAAAAGATTGTTTAGCACTTTGTAAAGGATTATAACACATTTTCAAACATATTATTGACACAAATTTTTAAAAATTTTTTACAGTAATTTTCCAAAATGTCAGAGATGCAATGGGTTCGGATAAATTCCCAGATTCTGTAGCTCCTCAAAATAGGTTTTCAAAATGAATGAAAAAGATTGGGATTGTTGCAGAAGTTGATTGAAAGTTTTATGGCTTTTCTCCTTCTCAAAAAGAAATGTAGAGAAGTTCCTCTTTCTTGATAGATCCTTCCTTTCCTTTTCCAAATTTGCTCCATTAATAAAATAATTGGAAAATTCAAATCCATCTGTCGATTTAAAATTTCTTGATAAAATATTAATTTGTGTGCTATCTCAATCATCTCTAATTTTAAGCAGGATATTTCAATGTAGTCTCATTACTTGCCAGATTTGCTTGGGCTGTTTTTTTTATCTTAACCAGTTCGATTTTGTCTTTTCAACATGACAATAATAGTCAAAAATGGGTATAAATCGGAGGAGAAAGCAAACTGCAAAATATATATGATATGAATAATTTGCCATCAAAATTGCTAGATTTTAAAAAAGATCGGGAAAATCCCCTCCCTTTATTGTCTCCACTGTATGATTTTTTTTTAAAGAACTGCTGCTACATTTTTGGAGTAAATTCTGTAATAACTGTAAATGTAAAACTTTCCCATTCTCAAACCGAAAAGCAATTTAATTTTTTATTTTAAAGTAATACGTCTGAATTGCTTTCCTACTTCTTCGCAGCCCAATTTCGATGTATTATACCTATTTGCAAAACCATTAGCACTTTTATATTAAGGAAAATCTAATATACAGGACGGGCCTTAGAGTAAAATGCTATGTGGGCAAGAATGAGTTTTGGCGCCCCTTACAATGAAAATGGGTATAGAAAACACTCCAAAAATGGTAAGGGTGCTTTATATGGTATGGGTGCAAACTATTAAAATCGTAGAGTTTTCTGCACTAAATAATATTATTTTAAGTCGGCTTTTATGCCCGTGAATTCAATTTTTTTTATAAAACCTAAAAATTGTAATAAAATTATTTTCATAAGAATTGAATAAAATACATGTTATTAAAATTACTAATTTTTGCTACGTATTACTTTTTTTAGTAGTCCTCTGCTCTTAGCGCTAGCCTTGGAACCCCTTTTCAACACTGGGTTGTGAAGGGCTGCAATTTGGCTAATGAAGCATTATCAGTACTACCAAGTTAAAGTGAAACAAAGTTAACAACTGTTCAGTTCTGTCACAACAACTTAGCAGAGTGCTTGAAGCCAGTCTCTTTACTATACATTCAAGCAACATTTTATTTGTTGAATTTTATTGTTTATATTCAAATTCACAAACATACAAAAGCGAAGTTAATATTAAGGATTTAAAAATCAATACTATTTTGAACACATTTTTCCATGTTCAAACAAGTTATCAGTTTTATTTTCCCAATAACTGGGAATAAAATAAATATTTCCCAATATCTGACAAAATATAAATGCCATAATTCCGTGATCTCAAAACACCTTAAAAGCTAATACAAAATATCAACATTCTGCTCTTACCTATCTGGATTTTTAGCACTAACCAGTTGATTCCGTCAGAACCGCAGGTTTGCTTAACTTTTTTGGGTTGTGAAAAAACCCCATCTTTTATGTCATTTGTTTTTTCCTTTTGAACGAATTCATTTGTTAGGTACGTTGAGAGGTTTACAAATAATTTATTAAATCCGTGATATAAAAATTTTTAAAAAAAGTTACATAACTTTTGTAGATAAATCGGTTAGTGTTCCCGTTAAAATTAGAGGAGGGGAAATATTCTTCAAGGAAAGCGCACAAATAACTGTATGTGTTAGGCCAAAGTTTTGTTCTTTAAAAATGTAGATATTTGTCGTGAATTTGTGGGTGGAAGTTTTCGACTGTATATACGACGAACCATACAAATTTGACATCTGGAATTCCTCCACAAATACAGATCGTTCATTGAAGAAGATAATTGCTATTGAATGAATCATAGCTAGATGTAAACATATATTATGTCAGTTCATTTCTAATCAAGGAGAAATGGCCATGTGTGGATTGCTGCGCCTCTTTCAAGTGTTTTACAAAAACTAGAATTTGCTTGCTCAGCTCTGAAGTTGGGGATCCTAGACGAAAGCAAATTCCCACGAAATGACTTTTTTATTTGCTTACTTGGCTTTGAGTTCAGTATCACGTAAAGAGATGGGGGGGGAATTAGATGAGGGAACGTCATTCCGCCTTCTATTAATGTAAAGGATCGCCTTTGCCTCGTGTTTCCACTCCACTACACCCCTGACCACCGATAATCTCCGTTTTGTAATTTTACATCTGATGTAGTATTGAAAATTATGGTCCTTAAATTTTTCTAGAAAGGTCCTTGAATTTTCTTAAAAAGGTCCTTGAAAGTCCTTGAATTTTTTTCTTCAATAAGAGTGGGAACCCTGCAATGGTAGCTATTCCAAAATTTAAAAAAATATGACTTCAAGTTCCCTTTTGAAGTTATTTTGTATTGATGATGCCAAATGAAACAATTTGTGTGACTGATTTAAAAAATAGCGGTATGTTGTGCACGTTAAGATTTTTAATAAATATTGAGTTACATTGTGTCTTTTGGACAGAAGCGGAAGAATTTTTGGCATATTTTTGGTCCCTATTTTTGGCACTTCTTTGCACCTCGCGATGCTGATGCAATGTGTTATGTATATTTTTTTTTTCTTGTTATCATTTGGAGTGCAGTCGCGCTAAAAAGTATTTTTCAGAAGTTTCGTATATTTCGCCTTGAACTCTTTGAATCACGCTTTGTTCTTCAACAAGATATCATTATCATCTTTTAGTCCCCTGTGCTTTCACTTTCCTATATTCTTTTACCCTCTTAAGTGAATCATGGAAGTGAGTCATGACTGACCTTTAAAGTAAACACGTGTCATCTCATCTCCCATTACTTTTCTCCCTTGCTGTTCTTCCTTAGTTTGTCTTCAAAAATATGAAATTTAGTTAAATGTTTAAATTAAGAAATTTGAATTTTAAGTGGCAACTTTATATACATGCTTAACATAAGACATTCGCTTTTCAGCAATGATTGATACTAATCTGTAGGGGGAATTTAATTCCTATTACAAAGAGTAATTTAATTTTCAAATGTGCTTGCAGCGAACTGCATTCTTAAATTTATCGTTGGGAATATTTAGAAGATGCAAACTACAGATTTTCCAAATTGAAATTGCATTTTGAGTAACAAATATTACAACTGTAGAATTTCAAGAACAAAAATTTCCTATACACGCTTTTATTGAAACGTTCCTCTCAATTAATTTAGCACAATAATAAATCAACGAAATAAACCTTAAATTATGTTGATTCTTGCACTATATTAATTTTTAAATTAAATGTTACGTAATATTTTAAAGAACTTGCCCACAAACCACCGGTATCCCAATCAAGTGTTGGTCTTTAATACGTGATTGATCCTATGTCTCGGATCATTAATTTGTTTTTATTTAAGGCGTCTTCTCACTTTAGGCACCTCGAAAATAGGCTATTTTCGCGATTTTTTTTCGAGGATTTTTGAAAATAATTATGGGATAAAATGGATCCTATATAATAAACACATCTTTCAAGTACAAGAAGAAAAAAATTATTTTTTTGAACAATTATTATAATAAAACAGTAGCATCGAAAAACCCGTGTAGAAATGTAATGTTCGTGGCTTGTTGATGAAATTTCGGAAACTATCCGACCGATTGTCATGAAATTTGAATGACATATTCTTCATAGTTATGGCTATAGCGCATATCATCAGATTTTTGATATTCGCGAAAATAACAAAATGGCGCACGTTTTTCGAAAAAGTAAAAAAAAAAAACGCGTTTTTTTGCAGTTTTTTGTAAAAAAAAAAATACTTCAAATCAAAATTTCAAAAATCTGATGATATGCGCTATAGCCATAACTATGAAGAATATGTCATTCAAATTTCATGACAATCGGCCGGATAGTTTCCGAAATTTTATCAACAAGCCACGAACATTACATTTCTACACGGGTTTTTCGATGCTACTGTTTTATTATAATAATTGTTCAAAAAAATAAAATAAAAAATTTCTTGTACTTGAAAGATGTGTTTATTATATAGGATCCATTTTATCCCATAATTGTTTGCAAAAATACTCGAAAAAAAATCGCGAAAATAGCCTATTTTCGAGGTGCCTAAAGTGAGAAGACGCCTTAAACACGACAGTTACTCGCACTCATATTACTAAAGGTATGTGATGGTTTCCTGTATATTATAGGGTCCGTTAACACATATATTTATATGTGTGATCAGTACTTTTTATTGTATATTTTCGTGAAACTTTCGAGTTTCTAATTAATTTCGTTGGCCATGCTTGTGTTAAATAATTCAGAAGGGCAAAAAAGGAAAATAGTGTTTCATGATGCAAGTCCCCAGTCTCTGAAATACTTCCTGCGGTATATGAATGACTCCTGTTGACATTGAGATACGTAGTATCGCCTCTTCAGTTTTTGAGCACAGTTTTACTTATGCATCGTTGGTTTTTCAGTTACTTTATAATTTTAATTGTTTGTTCACCATTGTTTCATCATATAATGTATAAAATGCGATAAAAAAATACATTTGTGTGTTTCTAAGTTACACACACATATGCAATGAAAGAAAAGCATCTTTGCAGTATTTTCCGGAACCTCTTTTTTTCAACTTGAGACAAAGAGAGACAACTTGAGACTTTTTTTCAACCGCTTGAATTGGTTTCATAATTGGTACCATTGTGGGGAAGTGAAATTGTCGGGCACCCTATGAATTGTCTTAAACACTTCTATCAATGCAAATTCTGGACCGCGAGGTTGCGGGTTCGAGTCCCGTGTTGGCATGGGTGTTTGTAAATGTATGTTGGCTTGTCTAATGACGAATGTTTCGGCGCATTATAGCCCTCGTGTTGCTGACGGCGCCAGATAATCTGAATACAACCAATCTATCAATGCAAAAATAATTTATTTTTTTAATCGTTATTGGCTACTGACATTTGATAAAGGTTTTTTTTTTTTTTAATTAGTCTCTGCGTATTTGACGTTCGTTGCCGGCCTTGCTTATCTTGCTATATACTTCCTGAATCTGTTTTCCCGCATTTTTCTTTTGTTTGACGCCGGCAAAAAGTCCTTGTCCTCTTTATGTGCGATTCAATTTATCTACTCGTGTAGAACGGGGTGAAACCGGCCTTAACTCAATCCTCACGCTGCATAATAAATGCCATAATTTGAGCCTGAAGATTGGAGATGCCACGATTTGATACAAGCAAACGGCGTCCTTCGCGAGTGTTTTGCATTTCTTAAATTGGTATTTGATGAAAAGAAATTTTGCTTTTTTTAAGTGGTCGTGCAACTTTTTGTTTCCGCTGCTTTCGAGGAAAAGTAACATAATATCAGCATTTATGTTTTTACCGTCTCATTCGATAGGTTTGGAATTCTCACCAAGGACGTACCCAGGATTTTGCTTTTGAGTGGGGAGAAGGGAATTGGGGAGGGGTTGACTAGTGATTAACATTTTTAATAAAATAATACGAACTTAATTTTTTTACACATTTTTTACAAGAATGCAAAAAATTTCTCTTGTATCTAATTACTTATAATTAATTGCTAAATTATTAAAATTCACATTTCTGGTAGGACCCTTGGATTCATCCCTCACCCTTATCTTAGTGATGTTAGACATATTTTGTCTTCGTTCAGATACTTCTATAAATTTTTTTCTTGTTGTATTTCGCTTTCCTGTTTCATATACGTTATATAATATTTAGCTAACTATAGACCGTTAGTCTTTATATTCAGTAACATGTAGTACAAAAAGTACAGATTGCTGGGAAATATTTTTTTGACAAATGAGGATAAATCTTTTTTTTTTCTTTCTTTTTTCTTTGCTTTTAAATTAGGAATCGGTGAAAATTGTGATGATGAAGCAATATTCCAAATGCGACACCAAAGTACCGATAATCAGCATTTTAAAATTAAATGTGACGATTTCCTCATTATTCGACGTTTTGCATTAATTCAAACGAGCCATTAAATCTTTTTCGGAAATGTTAAATTTCTTGCTATGTAAAGAATGTCGTCAACTCCGTTCCAAGAGAAACTAATCCTCGCAGCCCTCATTCCGGCGTCGCCACTGAGACGATCCAACGTCCTTCGTTTTTGTAACTCATTGACTACAAACTTGCGCTCTGATGACGAGTTGAGAGCTGTTTATCTCAAGTTCACACACCCAAACGTAGAAAGTGACGTTTCTATGGAAGATTGCGTATTAGTGATTGCGTGATTGTATTTTTATCGACTGTAGCTTTGGAACATCGCTGATTTGACATGAGGTAATTCCTTGTATACGATATGTTTGAGAAGCTGTTTTCAGATAGTAGTGGCGGAATCGAATTCAATGTGGTAGTAGACTGTAACTATACGGAAGGTATTATCTGAGAAAAAAAGGGAATGTACCGATGAAAAAAAATTTTTAAATAATATTCTTTGTATGTTTATATTAATTTTGAGGAGATGATAATGAAATAAAGATAATGGGTTTCCGCTAGAATTATGCGTCGAAATTACATGTTAGCAATAGTATTATCTTATTTTTCCGATAAAATTAATTTTTACAAAGGCCTGATGGCCCCGAGGGAAAATAAATCTAACAGGCACAATTAGCTTAACCCTCTAGTGCATATGTTTTTTTTTTGTTTTTTTTTTATTGAAATAGTGATATATAATTTTTTTTCGTTTTCTTTTTGGCCGTGGGAAAAATATACTGAAAAATCGTAAGTGTATATTTATTTAATTAAAATAGTTGTCGAGCATATACGCAACATCATGTGCCAACGATGCCTTTTTTGCCCCAAAGATTTCTCTCTGTTAAGTTGTGACTACACTTCTAAAGCAGAGGTCGGCAGATTTTTTTGTGTTAAGAACCAGACATTCAATAATTAGAATTGAAGAATTTTTAGAGACGTACAAAATGAATAACAACAGTACCAAAATGAGGTTTTAACTACAAACATTTTGATACCATTTGCTATCATACTCAGTACACGATTTCTGAAATTCCAAGGTTTTCCTCATCACTCTTTCTCTTTTCTTTGGAAAAATCGAGGCCATGATTTTTCAATATAACGTATCAAAAGCAAACGTGTAACAGCGCTCGCAACTGCGAAAAGTTTACAACGAAAGACGCTATCTACTATAGTCGGAGACGAGAGAACTACAAACGTCGACAAAAGCTCGATTCGACTGTGACACTTGGTTGGCATACTCCTATTGCGCAATCTGATTGTTCCGTATTTCGACTAAGAGGATGCTAGGGAGGAGGGGACGCTGATTCTAAGTTGATATTGGAGAAGAGTGTTGCCAGTCCAGAGTACTAATCTCTGTGTGTCGTCGCGTTTTCCTTATTACTCTGGTTTGATATTACTCAGTAAGTTTATAATTGGTTTACCCAAACAAACCAAAAGTGTATTACAGTAGCCCCTCGATAGCTCGCGCTTGTCGGGAAAACAAGCAAAATGCGCAATACATCGGTGTGATAAAATGTAAAAACGGGAAATCAGAAAAAAATGGGAGACATAGCAAAAGCGCGATTTATTCGAATGCGCCATATAACGAGGGGTTACTCTACCAATTATTACTTTATCAGTATATTTTTAAGTTGAGTTATTTAGAACTTGAAGAGCCTCAAATATCCACGAGAAGAGCCGTTGTCTGACAACCCCTGCACTAGAGGGTTAAATGGTAGAAACGTTTGTAGGAATGGACTTACAGAATGCTAGTAATTTTTTTTTGTCCGCAAATATCTATTTAGAAAAGGACTATTGACCTATCATACAAATACCACAGTTGTAAATTAAAATGCGTTATGTATATTTTCGTGCGTATAATGCAAGTTGCAAAAAATAACAATCGTTTAATTCATTATTCGATTGCGCCACTTTGGTTATTCAAATGTTTAAAGGTTGCACGTTCTCTTATTGAATTTCATAACACCTAAATGCCGGCTAGCCAGATATTTTACAAAAAATATATAAAAATCAAAAATATTCTGCTTTATTTCCTTAATGTACGCGATTATGTGGTAACACCCAATGTTATTCTTAGTTGACAGCCGAGAGATAAATTGCTTGTTATTTAGTATTCGGATATTCACACTCAGAAAACTAGAAATTTCTGAACTTGAAAATTATTTCTTGGGATTTTTCGTAAATTCTATTAATTTTGTGAATCAATGGCTTATATTAACTGCAACAGATCCAAGTTCATGTAATTCATAAGTTCTACTAGAACCAAGGTCACAGTTCGGAAGAATTCGGTCGTTAAAATCACGGCTCGTACTTGACATCTATGCCGTTGCATTTACCTTTGAACTTTCTTACACTGTGACATTAGTAAGAATTCACAAAGGCCTTGGAATTTATCTCTTTTTATCCCATCCCTTGAGTCAGTAGACATACTTTTCCTTCATGAGTGCTGACTCGTTAATTAGAAAAAAGTTTCGCTGTCGCATATCCTTATATCAGAAGCTCCTCGATATTGCAACGTTTTCGCTGAAAATCGCAGACTTTCTGGAAGGAAAAAAATGATATTTTTAAATTGGTCTCACTACATTCGTGTATTATGTTATGTGGTGCAATATCACTTATGTATTAATGTATGATAGTAAGAAACGTTCTTTAAAAGAATTTTTCAAATTACTTCAGTTTTCAGTCAAAATTTTCAGCAATGAAATTTTTCATAAATATAGCTTCCAATCCACAAAATTAAACTTCTAACTAAACTTTAAAATTTTATATACGCGTAATGGTACTAAATGTATTTTATTTTTGCCTTTGAGTGTGAGGTTTTAAGCCGGAAGGGTTTTCTTTTCGAAAAGTATCTCCAATTTGACAATTTAAATAGTATCGCTGAATGTAAGGCCGACCAAACGGTATAGTGGTTAGCGTGCTGGCTTCTAGACCGCGAGGTTGCGGGTTCGAGTCCCGTGTTGGCATGGGTGTTTGTAAATGTATGTTGGTTTGTTAAATGACGAAATGTTTCGGCGCATTATAGCCCTCGTGTTGCTGACGGCGCCAGATAATCTGAATACAACCAACCAACGCTGAATGTAAGCCCTATTTTCATCGACATAACTATAACCTACCCTGCTTGACAATTCCTAATAGACTGAGAGGCGACTGCAATTTTTGGACCTCATCGAACATCATTCTGAATTTTTTATAGAAATTGGAGAAAAGTGAGTAGATTACGAATCCACTGGTCTGCCGTGGCAAAAATGGCCGAAACTGGTCAAAAATCGACTTTTAATAAGTTGAACTAAATCCAATTGCCAAATGCGCCATAACTTGCCAAATAATGAGCATTTTTTTTATTTGGTAACCCACACTCTTTAATTTTCAATTATCTGGCGACGGGCTACTTGCATCTATTAAAAGGGAGCTAAGTTGGCAAAAAATATTACGTCACTTATGACGTAACTGATGTTGCCAATTTGGCTTACTATTAAAAGATATAAGTTTTCCGAGCCAAAGATCAGAAATCGTTTGCGCTTTTTCTCATTGAAAATCAAAATGAAGTGGGTTGCCAGACGAATAAGTTTGTTCTATTTTTGGCAAGTTATGACATATTTGGCAATCGGATTTTAGTTCAACTCATTCCAAGTCGATTATTGATCAGTTTCGGCCATTTTTGCCACGGCAGACCAGCGGATTCCTAATCTACTCACTTTTCTCCAATTTCTATAAAAAATTCAGAATGATGTTCAATGGGGTCCAAAAATTGCTGTCGCCTCTCGGACTATAAGGAACAGTTCCATTTTCCGGAATAATTAATAATGGACATTGATAGAAGAAATTAAATTAAGTATATATGTAGTAGAGACTGTGTGCATTTAGTATTAGTAAAACAATTCAGTCGCAAATTGAAATGCAAAGTGTTCAGTGGGGGCATATGCAAAAGAATGGAGTACCATGCAGTTGTACAGATGTATTTACATTAAAAATCACGCAACTCGTGACGTTGACTTTTAGTGTGAGATATGATCTTCCCTGTCATTAGTGTTTTACTTGGCACTGTATTCTCATTACTTACCATGAGTTTCTTGATGAATTCTAGAGACTAAATTGCTTGTTCCAACATTTGAATTGTTTGCAAGTGATGGAAAGTTCCAAATACATTAAATCTTTACACAATGCATATCGTAGAATCGTCCCACACATGTTTGATAAAATTTGAATTAGAGGAGTGATCTGGCTTACTTATAGGGGCGATATTAATTTTTTTTAAATCTTTTGTCCAAAGCAAAAGTGGAATAAAATTGGCCATAAGTATGAATAAACCCGATTTAGAAACTGATATTTCAACATTAAAGACTTGTCTAGATCAAATTAGCATAATTACAGTGAAAAAGTGGAATTTAATTATCTTTTCCGCTCTTTATTAAACCAACTCAATATATTGCACCCAAAGACCAAATCTTTTTAACATCAGATGCTGTTTACAGATAAAGATGTTTTCAGTCTCATGAGTAACATTGGACATCAGAGGATCTGTAGAAATGTGGGAACATGGTATTTCATGGTAAATGTCAATTCAAGATAATGATTTGGTGGGAAAAGAGTTTGGGTCTTCACTTTCAATATGTTGAATTTGTTTAATAAGCTTCCCAAGAGCGCAAAAGATTATTAAATTCCACTCTTTCACTGTAATTACGTTAACTTGATCGAGACTAGTCTTTAATAGTGAAATACCAGTTACTAAATTGTGTTTATTGATACTTACGGCCAATTTTATTCCACTTTTGCCTAGGATAAACGATTAAAATATGTGAATATCGCCCCTATAAGTAAGCCAGATCACTCCTCTAATCCAAATTTCATCAAATATGTGTGGGACGATTCTACGATATGCACTGTGTAAAGATTTAATGTATTTGGAATTTTCTATCACTTGCAAACAATTCAAAAGTTGGGACAAGCAATTTAGTTTCTCGAGTTCATCAAGAAACTCATGTTAAGTATGAGAATACTGTTACGAATTTTTCCACTGAGGCAATGATGGCACAGTTTTCACGGTATTAAAATATTTATTCTCTCTTCAGAAAACTCACAAAATTTATTCACAGGCAACAGTTTAATTACTCTCGAGCTTCAACACAAGCTTCAACAAAAATAACTTCGAATTCAGCGATTATACAAGCTCACTCCAATAGGTAAACAAAGCGATCAGCTTTCAACGAAGTCCGAAGTCAATCTGAAAACTTTCCCGTTCTCCAGTCTTTTATATACAAGCGCGTGAGACATTCGCGAAATTTCCAGCCAATTCATCGGAAAAGAAATATCTCGAAACTTCTCGATTGCTTTAGGAGTTGCCACCTTTTTGTAACTTGTATAATCGCTGTTAATAAATAAAATAAGATAAAAATAAATTACAATAGAATTTTAAAATAATACGTCACTATTTACACTATATACAGACAATTTGTGCAACAATACAGTGCCAAGTAAACACTAATGACAGGAGATATCATATCTCACACTAAAAGTCCACTTCATGAGTTGCGTGACTTTTTAATGTAAATACATCTGTACAACTGCACACTAGTGGTACTTCATTCTTTTGCATGTGCCCCCACTGTATGTACACTTTGCATTTCAATTTGCGGCTGAATTGTTTTACTTATACTAAATGGACACTGTTTCTACTACATTTGTACTTTGTTTCATTTCTTCAACCAATGTCTATTATTATTCCGAAAAATGTAACAGTTTCTTAGCGATTGTCAAGCAGTGTAATTTCCGTATTTGAAACCATATGACAAATTTCTTATAGTTTCATCATCATGCCTGGCGACGTCACAGGCTGCATTCCGCAATGTCTGACGTGAAAAATTAAATGAGTTTGTGATCGGCTGAAAATTTAATTTTGAGAATTGACCGAATTTATTATGAAAGTCCACTCTAAATAATATAATACCTTGCATAAGATCTATTTTTAAAGCTACAAAAGAAGCTACTAAATTTACCAATAAAATCTTTAATTTTAGAAGTTAGTTTTGTTTATGTTTGTTTGAACGTAATGCTTAAGAATTGTTAAATATCGTTTGCATAATTTCAAAGTTCGATACGGCATCTTGTTCCAAGATTGAATGTGTGATTTTCTATTTTTCATACGAATTCAAGATACTTTCTGTATATTTTCTTGAAGTTCTTATCATGGCAAAGTCTTATCGAATAATACTTTTGGGTGCTGAAAATGTAGGTAAAACATCTCTACTCAATTGCTATTTCGGCCAACCATTCGCAGAAGAATATTTTCCTACTATAGAAGATACCTACACAGTGGTTGATCGAATGTTGAAAAATCAATATATGATAGACGTCGTTGATACAGGACGAGTTGATCATTTCATTAATGTTCGAGATCATTGGATAACAGAAGGGCTGGCTTTCATTCTTGTATATTCAGCTGCATGTAAGAATTCCTTTATAGCATTAGATGGCATTAAAAAAGATTTGATCTCGGTGGGGAGGTTAGATAGGCCTGTTGTCGTTGTTGGTAATAAGTGCGATTTGGTGGAAGATCGCGTTGTAAATGCCAACGAAGGAGTCATGTTTTCTAAATCTTTTGTCGATAGTTTTTTTGTGGAAACATCTGCTAAAACAAAGATGAACGTCCAGGAGATGTTTCATCACGCAATCCAAAGAATCGGCCAAAAGATGTTGGAAGGAATGACTGACGCTGAAAAAAAGAAGCATAATTGTTTCATACTTTAAATTATTTGTAGAGGAACTGTTTTGTTGAAATATATAGATTAGATTGTGAAATGTTACCTGGTATTTTCCAGTTCTAAAAAAAACTTTGCTCTGTTAGCTCTTTTAGTTGTTTATTACTGTTATTAAAAGTAGGTGCATTACTTACTTAGTTTTGTGATTTACACCTATAACACTTACATGCTTTATGTATAAAATTCCTTTCTCATTGATGTGTTCAACAGCCACCACTTGAACAATCACTGATTTTTCAGTAACATTCTTCACAACAATTTCAGCGGTATGAACCTCTAGCATGTCCTTATTGTCCAACTTTCATCTTCTCCGAAAATGATAGTGTTGCCCATACACTGTCATCTAGTTCAGATTAGTTGGTTTATACACTCAACGACCTACAGCTTAACGTGGATTCCGAATTACAACGAACTTCCACGACTAACCCGGGATTCGAACCCGGCACCTTCGGCATGCGGGGCCTGAGTTCTAGCCACACAACCATCAGGTGAATCATCTGGTTTAGGACTTATACTCTTGCTGTCTACCAGGAGTTCACATAATAGAGGGCTTTGGACGATCCCCTCATGTTCTCGCTATACATATTCCTTTACCATTTAATTTTTGTGCATAGAAATTTTTCACTTCCTCAACTGAAACGCTTTTTACAGCCATCACAGGTAGGCAGATTTTTTTTTTTTTTTAGTTCTGTGAATGACTGCTAGATCATTATTTCTAATATTTTTAGGTACTTCTTGAATTCACTCTCAATATTTTCATTTTATCGAATTTCGCATACAAGGGAAGATTCCAAAAATTAAATTGCATTTGTATGTATATAAATGTATTTAAAAGCAAAACCAAAAATAAATGGGAATAAAATATGAATTATATGAGCAGTGAATACATTACACACTGTCATCAGCCTAACTTTGAACCGACTCAAAGTTACGCTGAATATGTGGTAAAATGATAGTGCCTTAGTTTTTTGCTTTTTATCAAATGTTAGCAAATGAACAACCATCAGCTACTAACAATTTCTTTATTTTCAGAAAATTATATAACTGATAAAGTGGTAAGTTGATGTTTACTTGCATAAATTAGTTGATTTACATCAACTTCAAATAAGCATTAAAATGGAACTTGCAAACAGTACTTCACAAAAACAATTGAACTGCCAAATAAATTATGTTCTATTTTGCCAATTCATTTTCTAAACTATAGAGCAAAAATCCAATTTCACAATCTTGTTAACATTTTGCAGAAGTGGATCATTAGCAGCTCTTTAAAACCAAAAATACTGAAAACTAGGAGGTGGCGCAAAGTTATACCCTATGGCTCAAAGTTACCCTGAATGACTGTGTCTAAATCTTATGTTTCTTCCGTGGCTTCATTTATCGGAAAGGATAATGTAATAATTATCGAAAAACATTTCGCCATTAATATCGGTGTTTCTTTTTTCTTTAATGTAACGCCAAAAATGAAGTACCTGTATCCAAATTTGTTTTCACCACTAAAATGATACAAGCTTTCAATTAGTCTAGGTATTTTACCGAGTAGACATAACAAAACACAACAGATTTAAATACGTCGATTAATTCCTAATAACCTTTTTTTAGAAGAGGGCCATTAAGATGTATAGAGGTATATGCAACTAATCTCATGTTAAAACATTTTTTTGACCTTAAAAATGTCGTCCAAATGAGAAGTTAGCTGAAAATTTTTGATGTCAAACACGCGAAGTTCAATTGACCTGACTTCAATCCATAATGGATTTATTCAATTATTATTTTATTTCCATTAAAGACATTCAGATTCACGAAAAAAGTCATCAACGGGAAGAAATTCAACAACGATCGGATTAAAAAATTTCTATTTATTTTAGTTAATTGGGTGTCAATTTGCTCATAAATATGGAACGAAAGAACTTATTGTTCTGAAAATAGAGGTGTTGAATTAAAAATTCCTATCAAATTATACAACGTAAATTTCCCAACGCTAAAGTTTGAAAAGTGGGTATGTATAGTAAGTAGGCTTGGGCGATGTTAACATTTCTGCATCGCGATATATCGGGAAGCAAACATCACGATGTCACGATATATCGCGATGTTAACTATATATATTGTAAAATTTTATTAAATTCATGTATGGAAGGTTATTTTAAATAACATGAGCAACGACAAAATTATTTTCAAGGGGATACACAAAGCACCCGAGGAGTATAAGCCGGTTATTTTTTATTTTGGTTTAATCTGGATTTTTCAATTTCTCTATCTTAAGGAAATTTTACTTCGTTATTATCCAGCAGAGGGGAGGGGGGGGGGGCAAGTGCACCTCCTTTCACCCTCCTGGGGGCGCCTATATGTGTAATGGCCCTATCGCCTGTCTTCAACTAATAAACAGTCAAACTCCGTTAATGCGAAATTGCTTAACATGAAATCCCGCTTAACACGAAGTTAAAGCAAGTCTCTGTAGTTAAAACATAACATAAATTTATTCACTTAACACGAAATTCGGTTAAAGCGAACAATTTCAGCGGCCCCATTGATTTCACGTTAACGGGGTTTGACTGTAGCATATCACCCAAGTCGAATTTGGATTTGAACGGGACGTATCAAGGACAGCAGTGTAACGTAGTCAAATGGAGTCCTTACGCAAATCATTTTTCGATCCAAAAACTTTTATGCTTAGCAATTAAAAAACATTAAAAAAAAAATTTAATTTTGGATTGAGTAATTAATCTCATGGAAATAAACTTTATTCAAATTGTACTAACTATAAAAATTTATAAAGCATTTATTTACTTACCAGTCAGAAGAGAAAATATTTCAACTTAAATGGAAAAAAATCGTTTATATGTAATCGTTTATACAAACTAGAGAAACAACTGTCCATGTGCTAGTTCACATTGATTTTGGCAGATATAACAAACAGCTCATAGTAGTAAATAACCAGATTAACTTAACTGGGTAAAAACTAGACGCAAATTACCGCGGCCGAATGGTGCAATATCCTTGCGTTAATAAATAAAGCAAAATAAAATAATAGCAAGATAAAAAAAAATCTTGAAGTTAATATAAAAGATTGCAAAATACAAAAGTGTAATATTTTATTTCTTCCAAATTAGAGAAATAATAAAGGGGGAAAAAATCAAAAATGAAACACAAAAAGTGTAGGAAATGCTCAATTGAATTCCGAAAATAGACATCAAGGTCTTATATCTGATGACTATTAAATAAAAATCAAAACGTTTTCCCAAGTGTTGAGAGAACAACATAAATAATATTCAAACAATAAATCGAATACTTCTTTTATGGAATCTCCAATATTACTAGACTGCTGGCGTCACCTCGCAATTTCAATACTCATCCCACATGCGTAAGTGGATACAATTACCACGATACGGATTTTTCTGATGAAATATCGGGCATCCGCAAAAGCAAATGGAAATCGTCTCAAACGGCCCGATGTCGATGGTATCACTATTTCTATACAATATTGGGAACATCTCTCTTATGCAAGGCAGGGTGGATACGATTAGCACGATGTGAGCTTGCCGATGAAGTACCGCGCAAAAGCAAATGGAACTAGTTTCAAACGGCGCGGCGCGGTGTCAACGGTTTCAATACGTTTCTATAGTGCTTTAGAAACACCGGGCATGAATCGTTGCCACGGTTCTTCGTCCTTGAAGTGCTAGGCAAGTATCGTTCTCTCGTCAAAAGAGATCGCTATGTATCGGTTTGGAGAAAATAGTGACACCGGTTTGACGATGTTGATTTCATACCGGTTTTTTCCGATATATCGATACATCGCCCAAGCCTAATAGTAAGCAGCGCTTTGACAGAGCCACACTTTTTTTTTAATTTTATTTTTATTGTGAATATGTATTGCTTTAATCGTTCAATAAAATAGGGCGTCTTTGTCTTTATTTTGAAGATAGTACTCCTTAAATCAGTATCGTTACGTTGATAAATTACTAAAACGAAAGTTTTCTGTCATATCTACGGTTGACGTGAAATCCTGATTAAATACTGAGTCTGTATGCATTAAATGCATTTTTACCGAATGTTTTCGCCTGCAGAGAAAGATAAATTGTTTAGTTGTAATTGTAATACAATGTGGCAATGTAGTAATCTCACGCAACGAGTAATTCTGAAATGTATTTTGTACTTCGTGAAATTGTATTTTATTTAACTAAACAACACTAGAAATTACTTAAGATAAGTCTGAGTGAAGTACCAAATCATGTTTTCGTAATTCGTGAAACAGCATTGAACTTCATGATTGTAAATCGCAAACAACCGAACATTTCGTTTCGTTATATTCTCAAATGTGTATTCAAGATGTCACATGATTAAGTAATGTTTTGATAGGCTTTCCAATAATGAGTTGAAAAAATTAAATAAGGCCAATAATGTAGCCAAAAGTAATTTAATTACGTGAGGAATTAAAATAAATAAAAAATAGTTTTCAGTCGGGATCAAATGATGTCCTGAAGGGCAGAATATTCGTTCGAACTCTTCAGTTACTTGAATGTGAAAAAACTGCACTAATTGTGACAATTTTGAATCGATCGTTATTTCACCTGGTGTAAGATTTCGGGCTCTTCCATTCGAAACGCAAATGTAGCGCAGTTTCCTCTTAAAAGATCTCCCGGAAGCCATTCCTCCTTTGCACATGAACTACTATCATCCTGATCCTGCTCTAATGATGTTTCAGCGGACTTCACCCTCGTGCATCTCCGGACTTTTTGTCAAAATAATAAACTGCTTATTATCTGCCGGCGTATGAAAAGGTCTCTTGTATGGTTGTCATACAAATAAAACAGGTCGTGTGTGTACTCACACGTCCTGTAGGACAGAAGAGTACTTGCTATGTATGTGTTTGAACAGTTTTTAAAGAATTTTACTCGACCATCTCAAAGAAGCTTTTTTTTTTTACCTTCTTTTACCATTAGTCAATCCAACATCAACGTATGAATTGTGATTGCGCACTTGCCGTTATTTGTGTGATGTTTTAATTATGAAAATTACAAACATAGCCTAATTCCGGAAAAAGTTTTCGAGGAAGACCTTCTTGGGCCTTTTTACACCTTCACGGTGTAAAAAGAAATCCTGAGTTCTTCCTGTTAGTTTTCGAAAGAAAATACTAGTTTCCGGTGATGGGGGCTCTTCGTCTGAAGCATCTCTTAATTTAGGATTAAATCGGATGATTGTTATACATTTAGCACTGAATTCTTATTTCAATCGTTTTTGAAAAATATACTGCGTTTTGAATGAATACCGAAAGTGGACTCTCAACTTGAAATTCTGCAACGCGTTGACTTCGATTTGGCCATACGCCAATGAGGCGACGAAGTGCTGGAGTTTCCTTTCTTATTTTGGAGAATGTCAAACTTGCTGTTTTATCACCATCATGTTTGGAATAAGTAAATAAGTCTGTAAATGCAGTTAAGAACGTTCCATTTTACAAACACGTGTTTTCCTCCTTGTTGACATTTTTCGTTTGGTACTGTGAGATGGTGACTGTTTAATGGCCTTAAAACATATATTTTATCATGTTTTAAATTGCTTTGAACGTTTTTCACATTTGCATTGAGCCAAACTACCGTTTTATAACTTGCCTAAAAACGATCGTATCGCTGTTTGTTTGATTTTTCCCTCGAATCAAACTCTAGTCGGACATTTCACTGTTTTTGTAAATCAAAGCACCCATTTCTGAATTTAAATGATTCTTTTGTTTTGAATTTGAACGATTTTATGAGGTATTTTGCGATCGCATTTTGTACAATTCGTTCTAATAAAAAAAAATATTGAAAATGTATTTGCAAAACTAGGTCTTTCTGAAGTTGTATGTTCATCGAATTCGTCTCGCATCGATAAAAATTAAAATGAGCGCGCGCCGCCGTCTGTTCAAGACAAATTACGGATGTGATCGATATGGTGTCACGTCAGCACGTTTACTCTCGTGTGTTGACAAAACTGACATCTCATGCTTTGGAATAATTAACTTCAGTTCTATGTTTATTTTCTACTGTAGTCTCCTTGAATAATGGATTGACTTCCGAATCTAAAATAGCACGCGGGATGCTAGTCAATGTCGAGTTCGAATAAGGCCACGGTCAGTTGGCTTGTATCCAAAGGTGAACTTTTAATCTCCACGGTTTTTGTGTTAGGGTTCTGTTTTTGTATATCCTTCCTTCTACTTCCTATTGATCTGTGCTTGTTATTTTTAATAACTGGTGATGAATTGCAAAAGTTTGTTCCCCATCTTTACTCTTTCAGATCATAATTGTGCTCATCAAGATAATGAACTTTACCTTTTTTATTTTAAGGAAGTCCTAGTAAGGTTCATTCCTTGTACTCGCTATGTTACAATCTTCTAGTCCAGTGCATTGAGAAACTACTTTGTATTGAACCTTGAAATTTGGTGAGTAGGTACAGAAAAGGTCACTTAATGAAATGACTTAAATCGTTTTCATTTAATGTCTATATATTGTAAATAAAAATTAAAATAGCAAAAGACAAAACCAGGTGGAGCCACGGTATTGGCATTGACGTAAGGATTTTAAATATAAAATAAAATATATTGGACAGTATTTTCAAGTTCTTAATTCATGTCATTTCATTAAGTGACCATTTTCGTACCTACTTGCCAAATTTCAAGGTTTTATACCAAGTAGTTCCTAAATGCATTGGACTAGAAGATTGTAACATAGTGAGGGGAATGATCCTTACTAGGACTTCCTCTTAATTGGTTAAACTTATAAAATTTCAAATGAAGTTCCGGCGAATGCCATTCCTTAAAGATCTATTTTTCGTCTTTAATTAGTAAATAAATTTCATCTATTTCATTTACATTTTTAACCCATTTTCTCACAATATAGGGTGATCTAAAAGTAACAGGACTTGGATTATAATTCACAAAAATTTGAGAATAGGAAAATACAGAACTTTCATAGAGGCGTAAATAATTAATATATTTTAATATTGATAGGAATATTTCAATAATTTAGTTGTTTTGATAATTAGTTTAATTAAATAAAAAAAAAATCTTTACTATTTATACCTCCTTTGAGTGAACTTGGTTTCCATTAACCATATTGATAGTTGCAAAATCTAAACTAAAGAAATCTAAATTGCAAAATAAAGAATGTCCAGGTATACAACTTGTATGTTAATTTAGAAAATGACATCCGAAATCTTAATACATATTTGTTTAATTTCAAGAGTTATAAATTAAGTAAAAAGTCATAATATTATAATATATAAATCTTAGCGTATCTTATTTTCTAAATATGCAACAAAATCTTTATGATTAAAATAATGTTACATTTTAAGCAATTTTTTAATGTACTAAATTCGTCTCTGAAACTAAAGTAAGTTAATAGTTAGGACTTTTTAAAAATCTTTTAAAGTAACTACTTATATTGAAAAAAAAAATTGAAAAACTGAAAGGAAAAAAAAAAGAACTTCTGTACCGGACGTGCCCATTTTTTTCACAGTCCCAGACTGGCTGGATGATTGCACCACCAGGCAAACCTATGGCCAGTTCGCTCCCCCCCCCCCCCCCTTCACGAATTTTCACAAAAATAAAATATTTTGTTTATTATCAGCAGATTTTTGACATATCAGCCAGATACCCACAAAAATAATGTTGCACAGTGGCTCGCAGATACCTATAGCTTTATCTCTTGAAGAAAAAACTATTTCCCCCCCCCCCCCCTCCCTTGTTGGAAAATCCAATTTTTTTTTTCGTGAAAACCACATCTTCCGACTTTCAAGTGTTTGTCTTCTATCGATTGTTTGAAAACCTTGTTAAATCTTTTTATATCGTGCATTAGTACATGATGTGAGTTTTGTTCTAAAAAAAATTGCCAGGTTTCCAGTTATAGCTTTTTTATGTTTTAAATAACATGACATTTGTTTTATTGCTATTTGTTTACTTTTATAATAAAAAAATTATACATAAATATTAAAATATTCCTTTAAATATCCACAGGTTGCCTTATTACTGTGATATTAAAGAAAATGAAGGTGACATCCAAAACATTCAAATTAGCAAAATTGTATCTAGTGTTTCTGAGGAAATTGAGAAAAATTTACCCTCCGAGCAAGAAAAAGTGAGTTGCATTTTCTTTAAATATAATTTTTAAAAATTATACTTATTCTATAAGTTTTTCTTTAGTGTTTTACCATGCTAAAAAGTTTTGAAATTGTATTTTAAATCACAACATATTTAGAATGCTCACCTATAACATCTAACATATTTAGTATCTGTATTTAAATATATTCTCTAAAATTAGATATATTGTTTGGATACCTGTAATGCTAAACTATTTTAATTTGCACTTAATCAATGATTCTATCGTAAAAAAGACAAAAAAAATTTACTTTCAGGAAATTAATCAAGGAGAATTAGTTATTCCTGTAGATAAACTGATTGTGGAGCCAAATGTAGAATATGTAAATAATGTAGAAAATGAGGTATTTTTATTTTTTCACTATCTTGGAGTTTAGATTACTGAAGTTGTCCTTTATTTTAGAAATGTTTTGGAAATTACAATTTTGTGTTATTATATTAGAATTATGTTTACTAAGCATTTTAATTTAAAATATTTTTAAATTTAGTTTTAAAGAACTTTGAAAATATATTTTATTTCGATCTTTCTTATCCTGGTTTAATTTTTTACTCTAAGTGTTCGATGTAAAAAAAAATACCATACTTTGTTTTTAATTTACTCTTATTTTTGTGTTTAGAAAGTCAATGAAAATACTGATGAAGTTATAAGTTCACCGTCTAATGACCTATCTTCAAATGAGGTTCCTCAGTAAGTTTTTAGCATTATCAAAATTGTTGTGTATGAAATGAGCATTTTACATATTATAGGTAATAAAAAAAAAATTATCTTGCGAAAATTAATGTGATTGATCCTGAAAATGCTCGAATGTTACAAAGATTGAATCAAAAGAGAAAATTTCAATCCTCATAATCTCCAAAACCTTTTATTGATGTACATGTGTATATTGCGTTTTTAACCAGTGGTAGAAGTGGTGAAAAAAGTGGGGTAGGATGCCTAAAATTTGGTGACAAGTGCCCCCCCTCCATCTCTCCCATCTTCAACGATAAATTTTATATTTTCATAACTTACAAGAAAAATATCAAATAGTAAAAAAATAATTTATACTTCCTAACATTAAACGAAGGTCCAAAATGAATTGTTATTTTAATGAATATTCGGTGACTTAGTTTTTTTACTTGGAAGTAAGAGATAAAGTTAAGTAATAATTCAATGTTATATACATATTTGTTTATTTAGATTTAAATAATGTGAATGTGCATACTTTCATGAAATTAAATTTATAGTTAATTTTAATTTTTTTTTTTTTTTTTTAAATAGCTTGTCTTTATATGAAACAAGAATAGAAATTTAACTTAAAAGACAGTTCCTCCAAAGTTAAAAGTTTACCAAGTGTAACTGTATTTGTTAGTAAAAATACTCGTATCCTTATACAAAGTAGTACAATATATTTTATAATAGTATGACATATGTACCATAAATAGTTTTAAAGTTTTCAAATATAAAAATAAATAACTTTTTCTCAGTGTCACTACATTTAAAGGTTAATGTTATGTTTCATTAGTAGTTTTTAGGCGGATTGAGTGCTTTTAAAAGTGAGGGGCTGGTGATTTTAGAAGTGGGAGGACGCGTCACCTCCCGTTTATCCACACTTCTAGCATTACTTTTAACATATTATCAAGCCATAACCTATAACATCAAGATGTATTCAATATATGTCAAGAAGAAGTGTTTTTAGTTTCTAGACTTCTTGAATACTGATACATTAATAAATAGGATATTCATTTCTATGGGTTCAATTTTCTTATTTCCATGTATTGATGATTGAAAATATTTTTTTAAACTTAAATAGTGTGTTTTATTCACAAATTAGCGTACACAAATTGTATATATTCATTTAAAGTCAAATGTCTTTTATATAGGCATTGTCATCTTTAGTTGTCCATTACAAAAATGTAACATTTGTATTTAAAATTAAAATTTTGCCCAACTTCTTCAGTTGTAGCCTTATTTCTTATTATAACAAATTGCTAGCTTTAAGAAAAGTTGCAAAATTACCCAAATTTGTAAAAATGTTGTAAATCTAGTCAGTTATACTTCTAAAAGATTAGGTAAAAATGTACTTGTTTTTGCTTTTTATATCACTCACTAAATGCAATCAATACCTTTATGTTTGCTTATATTGAATTTTGACTTGATTGAGACTATCATTGAATAGTCACTGTAATATGATTTACATTCTTTAACGCATTTTACTTTTGTGCATCTTAAATTTTCTTGACAACCTTGAAAGTTAACTTTCGGTTCATTTTCCCAAAATTGTTTCTGACAATTCTTCTCGAATTACCTTTAACTTTTTTAGTAAAACTATCCTTCTGTTTCCAGAGAAAGTAAATTCCTTTATACATCTTTGTAAATTTCTTTTTATTATCAAAGCTGAATAAAGGTTGAAGTATTCTTTGTCTAATGTCCATCTATCTGTGATTATGAACTGTGGACAGATGGATAAGATTATTTGGTTATTACTTTTGTAAGCTATTTATTTATTAAATCCTGACTTTGGTTCTATCTTCCTATAGAATAGTGTTGCAGAAATATTCTTTAAATCATTATATATATATATATATATATATAAAGTTTAATCATGCTCCTTTTAAGTAGCAATGTATCTTTCTTATAAACATGTTAATGTTTCATTTGATCAATGATAACTATTATTTTAGCTTTTATTATGGTTTGGATAATTTAAACTTGCCAATATAATAAATATAAGCATAAATTTGCAAAATCGCTAAATGACGTTTTCCATTTATAAAATATTTTAAGGCATGATTATTTATAAGTTAGAGAGCATGATATTAATTTATTTTTTTTAAATTTTAAATGGATGTATTCCACTAGTTAATTGGGTAAATTAAAACAAATTTTAGTTTAAGTTTGGGAGATATCTTGAGAAAAAAACATTACCTCTATAGTCTAATAAAAAAATTGTTTCATTACAGAGGTAATATTTATAAATTGTCCAAACTGTTATTTGTTAACATTTTTTAAAAATGATGTTACTTAAACAGTCTTTAATTAGTCAAATTAAATTTTTAAGTTATATCGTGAGTTTGCAGGATTTAGAATTGTTAATTCTAATACCGACACAACTTTAAAAGATGTGAGGAAATATAAATTATATTTTTCATATGTATACATTCTATACTTCAAATTACATTTGCTAATGAAATTCTACCCAACTCTCAATTAGGCAGGCATTTACAAATTTAGAGAGCAGTAGACCAAAAAGTACTGAAGTTAAAGAAAAGACTTTTTCACATAGAAACTTGGATACAATTCTGGTTGAACCTGAAGATAGGTAAGCTAATTTTTGTGTATTTTTATTTTTAAGAATTCTAAGATTTATCACATTTAATGATGATTAACTGCTGGATTACTATTAGTGGGGGAGGAGCAAAGATGAGCAATCGCCCTATCACTTTTGCAAATTTTGATGACAAAATGTAAATTAACTTTTGAATTTATAATTTTGATGTGAAATTAATTTGGTAGGAAATGGAAGTTTATAACTAAATTAATATGTGAGGTTGATTTTATCTACTTTTAGAGCTGTTTGAATTTTTATCATGAGCAGGAAACGTCTTTGAAATAGTCTAATTTTATGTTAAAAAAAGTACTTAGAATATGAAACAACTGCTAATTGCATAGCAATCAGTGTTAATGTTGATAACCATTTATCCTAAATCTGTTTAAATTTTAAGAAGACCTTATATTTAATTAATTTTGTAAGAGGTATATATTTTATCAATAAATGCTGTTTGAAACAATGCTATGTTTTTCCTATTTATATAAATATATGTTTAAAATGGAATTTTCTAGTTTGAAAATATTGTCAAATTACATAGTAAATATAAAAAAAACAAGAGTCAATGACTACAAAATTAGGAATTTTTTTTTTTTTAATAATTAAAAATAATTTTAAGTCAAACAATGATTTTTACAATTAAAAGATGCGCCATCATTCTTATCAATCTACAGTTTAGTCTTATTTTAAAAATAAAAAATCCTTTTGAAGTGACTAAGTTATATAGGTCAAAACTAACTTAGGTATAATAATTCTTATTGTGAACTCAGTAAATTCCTATGCCTTATTTGTATCTACAAGTAGAAATCATTCAAATTATCTCCATCTTAGTTGTAAAACTCTTTTGAATTATTTCACTTATTTATGGTAGTCTGGTCTAATGCAATTACATTTTAAAAGATTATTTGCCGTCCTTCATTTTTTAGATTAAAATTTTATGCTTGATAAATACCGTAAGAACTTGTATGTCTCTTGAAGCTTTCAAAAGGCATGTAATCCCCAAATAATAATTTAATACTGGAAAAAGTTGCCTTTCTTGTATACCTTATTGAAATCCATAGAAATTTAGTGTCATAAAATTATAATTATACTTTTTCATTGAAGGATATTTATGTGCCTTTCAGAATCCTTGAAACGTCTTCTAAACAAAAGTCTGATATGGTTAAACCATCTTTATCTGCACCTCATATTGAGCAGTCTACACAAAATCATGATATAGAAAGTACACAGAAATCAATAGAAGCCTCTTCAATCTCTATTAAAGAATCTCCAAAATATGAAACAACTAAAAGTGAAGTAAAAACTGAACAACCGCATCATATTCCTATTCACCCAATGGCTGAGAAACCTATTTTGGAAAGCATACATCAGCAGCCTCATTATGATGGCATGCCTTCTTTTGATGAGTGGAAAAAAATGATGCTGGCAGAACAGGAAAAAGGAGGTACTTAATTTGAAACAAAATTTTCTTGAATCACACTGTCTGTTTGTTATATTCTAATTTAGATTTGAATTATTATTAATGTTAGCTGCTTTTTGAGTTGTTACTGTTTGATTTAGGTCAAAAAATTCCTTTTCCGACTCCACCTGGCAAAAAAATTTCTAGTCAAAAACGTCGACGCAATTATTCCTCCTATGAATGTGGTGCCAAAATTGTTTCCTCCAATACAGAAT
The DNA here is from genome assembly GCA_963978545.1 of Linyphia triangularis. Lineage (NCBI taxonomy): Eukaryota > Metazoa > Arthropoda > Arachnida > Araneae > Linyphiidae > Linyphia > Linyphia triangularis. Next base: position 71,684,764 of record OZ021725.1, on the reverse strand, counting down.
CAGAAGGGACAGGGCGTATTTTGAATGAACTAGTTGATGAATACATGCTGAACCCATGCAAAGCCAAAATTTGGTTTGTCATTGAATTGTGTGAAACAGTTCAGGCTACACAGGTAATTATTTAAAAAATTAAATTGATAAGGTTTTTGTTCTAATCTTTAAACTTAGCACAAAAATTGAGTGTCTTTATCCAACAAGAAAAAATTAGTATGCATTTAAAGTCTCGAATTACTTTTAATGTGTATAAAAAAGTGGTTAATATTATGTAGTTTTTATTATTAATCTTTAAGCAATTACTTATAATGAACAGTAACTAGATATAAAGGAAGAAGCCTTAACCATATGGTTTAACTAGTTGTAAAGATTTAAAAAATAAAATTTAATTAATCATTAGCTATTATTTTCTTACTTTACATAGAAACTAGTTAAAATAATTATTTTTCCATGTATCTTACACTAAAACCCACCTATAAAAATCTACAAGTAAATTTTTCATTTGTTAGGGACTATTCAGATAATCTTCTGTACCTCTAGCAATTTCTATCGTGAGTGTCTATTTTCAGATTGAATTAGCCAATTTTGAACTGTTTTCCTCCTGCCCAAGGGATTTTGCTGTCTATTCCAGTGACAATTTCCCTACTCGTGATTGGGTACTTTTAGGTACTTTTACTGCTGCAGAACAAAGGGTTTTGCAAAGTTTTGAACTGAAACAAGAAGGTTTTGGAAAATTTATCAAGGCAAGTATTCATTAATTCCTAGAATGTTAAAAAAACATATTGAATTGTAACAGCTAAAAGGACACTTCTACATATGTTTTTTTTTTTTTTTTCTTTTAATACATTAGTTTAGCGTCGTAGATATAAAAGAAAAATACTGAAAATTATGTCAAAACGAGTAATCTATTGTTTTTCCAAAAAAAGAATTTGGTGTACCTACAGAAGTAAAAAAAAATCCGAATATTGCATATTTTACATACTTGCTTTCTAAAACTAGTACCCACCAGTCACGCATCTCAAATTAAGAGAATGTGATTGCTCATTTAACTGTCATTGATCAGTGGTTGTTTGTTATTATTCAGCAAGTTTTACTGTCTGCTGTGTCCAAGATAATTTCCTTAGATTTAGTGAGAATTCAGTATTGATTCACAATTTTTACTAATCTCACAAAACTAAAAAAAAAATCTTTCTTTTAACGTTGTTTCAGTTTGAAACTGATCCTATTTGATGCTGTAAGTAATTATCTTGTCTTGATTGAATTTTAATCCATCACTTTCCCATCTTGGCTACTATGTTCAGCTGATTAAAATAATGTTGAATTAAAAGGATGTTAGAAAAAAAAATGCACCAAGAATAAATTTTTGGATTTGTAAAAATAAATTATTTGTAAAATGCCAATATGAGGAATTTTTTTAAAAACATCATATTGGCATTTTACAAAATGATTTCTGATTATTAATCAAGCTTATTATATGTTTTAAATGTTAAAAATGGCAGGTTTTTTTAAAAAATTTTTATTAAAATATGGTATAATGTTGGGCCGTTTATTTAGTCATTCTTGGATTGTTTCTTTCTTAGTTTTAGATTAAGTTATTAATATTATTAATGTATTGTAAAGATATTAATATTCGTTGTAAACTCTTTTGATGTCTTTTTGCCCTAATCATGAAAGCTTATTAAATGCTCAACTTACGCTTGCAGTGATTTTTCAAATGTTTATGAAAAGTATTGCACAATATAGAAGTAATAATTTTTTTAAATAAAATTTTTTGTGTACATCATTTTCTCACAGATTGAGCTCTTAAGTTATTATGGAAAAGAACATTACTGTCCTTTGAGTGTTGTTCGGATATTTGGAACATCTATGGTTGATGAGTATGAAGAAATGGAAACATTAGCTAGTCAGCCTCTTATTTCTGAGGATGATCTTGATAGATTAGGTAGGTAGGTCATTTTGTTCTTAAATATACTTTGTCCCAAAATATCCTTTCAACTACTAAATTGTTTTGATTTATTTTTTTATTTTTGGTTTTACTTTAGATATTTCAATGGAAGATAAAAAATCGTCAAACATATTTAATAGTGCTACTGACGCAGTAATGAATATTGTTAAAAAAGCGGCAGAGGCTTTAGGGCAGCATCAATCAATCGATGGTATGGTTTTTAGAGTAGTCAATTGTTTCTAAAGAAAGAAAAATGCTTATGTTTTTAGAGGTTTAAATAATTTTGTTTTGTACTTTTAGATGGTCCGATAAATGACACCAGACCAGACCAACAAAATGCTTCGGAAGCAAAATTATGCAAGTATGTATTGAATACTAATTATGAAAGAAATACTTTATAAAAGATTATGAAAATTGTGTATAAGTGAAATAAAAATTATATTTAGTGCTGTATGCAAAGAGCAAGACTCAATTCAAAGTGTAGAGTTTATTTTTATAATTTTGTTCAGGAAAAAGTTTAATCTGAAACAATTTTTTTCAACAGGTTTGCATCAATTTAAAAAATTTAACTTTCCATTCATACATCTTAATAACTTGCAGAAATTAAAAGTATGCTGAAATTATGTTTTAGGTAGCATTTAATTATTCTTGACTGTAGTAACTAAATATGACTTGATTTCATTGTTCAGAGTAAATGCTAACCTTAAAAGAAAACAATTCAATTTTCTGGAGCTGACACATGAGACATTGTGCTCTTTTTTCTACCTGTAAACAGATTGGAATAGTAAAATTCTGATGAATTTACTAGTTATGATTTTGTTTTATATAATATTTGTTTTCAATTATATGGGAAAAATAATTAGTTTAATTAGATCAAATATACATTTATATCCCACCAATGCAAGGGACACTTCCATGTCCCATGGATCCATGATTATAAATGTAAATTGGTAATCATTTAAGTAGATTCATCATAATTTTGTAATTCTTCTCTGTCTACTAGTAGGAAAAGAGCTTAAATGTCCCGTGCGTACACCAGAGAATTGACCAAATTATAAAAGTTTGATTACATGATCAATACAAAGTATTAGTATTGTTTAAAGTTAATCTATATTTTGCACTGAAAACCTAATTTCTGTTTGCACTGGGGTGGCTGCAAAATAAAATTATTTTGACCTATAACAAATGTAATAAGTTATTAAAGTGATTATTTTAATGCATTAAAAATTTTCTTTTAAGGACTATGGATAGTTCTTCAAACACGTGCGAGGAAGTTCCAATAAGAACTAAAAAAGAAAATCAGTCATTGCATAACTTTTCCATATCACCAAGCTCGATGCATCATTCTCTTTTTCGTCTCTTGCATCGCTGTGATCAATGTGTCTCTTCTCGTATCCGTTACTATTCTTCTGCTCAACCGCATTGCCGATTTTTCCAAGCCGCTCTTGGACCATCAGTAATGCAAGGCTTGTGTGACTGGCTGAAGGAGCATCCTCTTGTATTCGCACATGAGTCCTCAGCCCACAGGAAAGGAACCCCCCAACAAACCGATCCACTTATTTTATCCCCAACAAAAAGTCCTCCTCCCCAGATAATGATTGTTCCACTGGATAACGACACCTCGCTTAAGAAATTACTAGATGCCACTAATCAGACATCAATCAGCGTCCTAGAAAGCAATGAAACAGTCAATGCCACTAAGACATTCAGTGACGATTCCAATGTCTCCATAAGTGGATCTGAAAAAGTTCACTTGGAGCCATCTATACAGCCAACCCATCCTCAACAAAGTGATTACTCTATAGCACTCAATGACAGCCAAAAAGTAATTCCTTTTGGCGACTTCAGCGATGCAGTTCTTCCATCTGCTGATGCTATAAATAATTTACCCAGTAGGCCTGTCCTTATCATACCTGAAGGAACCAATCTTTCAACTGATAAGAGTATTGTAGATATCGAAACAGTTGCAACAGCCACTGATCCATCTATTACAGAAACTTTCCCAGATACCTATGAGGACCAGATTAAAGAATTCATTCCCGATTCGGTGATGGTCGAGGACCTATCTCTACCAGAAGACCTTTCCTTGCCGAGAGTGCCTACAACGGAGCTCCCGGCTGGCTTCAAAGTACAAGATGTGCGCAGTGAAATGGATGGGAAACTGGAGCCAGTTCCTGTATCTAGTGTCGCGACAGCGGGTCAGAAAGAATCAGTCTTCATGCGAATGAGTAATCGGATAAAATCTTTGGAACTGAACATGTCTCTTAGTAGCCAGTACTTGCAAGAGTTGAGTCAGCGATACCGAAGACAAATGGAAGATATGCAGCGAGCTTTCAATCGTACCATCGGAACTTTGAATGATACCGCCAAGAAAGCTGCTGAGCGAGTAAGATATTTTATAAAAAACTTTAAACAGCATTCAATAAATAAAGTATTGGATTTTTGTAATTGTCCAAGAATTGTAAAGTGTATGAAAATTTAAAAAAATTTAAAATATTATTATTGCAAAGTTAATAACAGGTGATAACCATATAACCATGTTTATATTTTTACTTTTTAAATATGTAAAAATAAGAGTTTTTCTTCCAAATATTCTTCATTATGTTTATGTGTAAGCATTACTATTTTAGCAATATTATGTATTTAATGACTTAATTGCTCTTTCTAGGATTTAAGACAACAAGAAGCTCTCAATACTTTGCAGTTGCAAGTTGCTAACCTTTCTCATACTGTGGAGCTTTTATTGAATGAACGATCATCTGTGTTTCGTGAGGTGTGTGGTTTTTGGGGTATTTTTATTTAATAACATTCTCATTGATGTATATATATTTGCTAAATGTACCTGTCTTTGCTAGGGAAATTTATCATGTCTTTTTAACAACCATTTATAATTTAATTTGCTATGTGTGGTTCATCTCTAATGTACCCCTTAATGGTTATATTTTAAATTCCTGTTGTATTTTTCTTTGTCCAAGTAAGAATTCTGCCTAGTATCTTTTTTTTTCTTCTTTGTCTCGTAAGGGTAGTCAGTCAATATATACCAATGACTTCTTCCATGTAAATTTTAGAAAAAACTTTTTACTGTCTAGAATAATACTAATTTAAGTAAATATTTTAATTATCAATCATTTTAAATGTTTTACCATAGTGGAAAATGTGGCGTCGCATATTTTTACCCACTGTAAAAGTAGTATTTTGAAAGATGGAATTGTATATTTTGAATGTGTTAATGAATTATTGGAATTTGTTGAATACCAGCAGCATCCACTTTTTATTTTAAAACATAACAATCTACACTCATTTCCATTTGTCTATTATCGCTTAAGACTTGCATGAATTGTGGCTAGATTATTGCTTTCTTAGTTTAGACTCAGGCTGATGTATTTCAGTTTTTTTCCTTGGTATCTGTTACTTTATTAGCAGTTGTTTAATGCATTCTGTAATTGATTTTCTCATGATTCAGTGTCCATGATTTTCATGTGAACTTAATACACTAGGTATGTTCATTCCTTTTCCTGCAGATTGAGTTTGGTACTCATCTTCTGGTGCAGTTTCTATATTCATGGTTCGTACGGTCCTTAAAAGTCCTTAAAAACTCGAAAAAATTTCTAAGGCCCTTAAAACTTCTTATTTTTTAAAAAAATCCTTAGGAGTCCTTATTTTTTTCCAAGTTAAAAACCAATGTTAACGAAATTTGGAGATCATCATTTAAAGTGTTTTCATCCTTCCTGCCTTTTTTGTTTATAAAAAAAATTTCTCCGAAAATAGCATCTTTTCTGAAAAAAAAGCAAAATTTTCAAATGAAATGCAATATGCGGATCACCCCTACCGAAATGGCTTGTTGCGCATGCGCATTCATGTACAAACGTGCCACGCACAGACCAGTAACTCGCTGAAGTCATTGAATGGCTTTTGATGCCAGGTGCATCATTAGTAGATAGATTGCTGGGGTCCTTCCCAAAAATTACGAGTGTTAGTAAGCAATGTATGCCTATTTCATACGTACATTGATTAAGTGTATGCCTCTGGATTTTTTTTACCATACCTCCTTACTCAAAATAGAGATGAAAGTTATTGGAAACGGTAGTTTAAAACTTATTCTAAGGTATATAAACCATAAAGTGTTTTTTACGAAGCATTTAAAAAGAATATATTTTCGCACCGATACGCGAAATCGCGATGCTCTCTTACTAAATTTAGGGAACGTTTTGTGTAATTTTAGCTATTGCTAATAAATTTCTGAACGTCCGTTTTATATTTGAAATTAAATATCACAGGGAAGTAATCAAAATCCCGGATTATTTCTGATTTAAAATATATATGCACATCTTTTAAAGCCTATAGTAGCTGCATGTATGACAAAAAATTGCAGTTTTACACAGAATTTGATCTGATTTTGGAAATAAAAATTCACATATTTTAATACAGTCCAAGTTCTTTAATTAGAATATTCGTTTTGTGATATCATAAATCTGGTTTACTTTTAATAGCCAGCAAAAAGTACGGCTAAATTTGGTTAAATACTATCTCCTGTCTTACAATGACTAAGCCTAAAAAGTAAAGTAAAACTGTTGGGGTTGATCAAATGTTAGAAAATTTTGCATTGGAGTTGTTGTAAATACTTTATTAACTTTCTTAGCTAAATATTACAGTTATAAATTGTTATCTTTGTACAAATCAGGGTGGTGACCGACCAGGAATTCAGGGAAATGTCAGAGAATTTCACTCTTCTGGACACCTCTGGGAATTTCGTACAATTACTCTTTAATCAGGGAATTTTAAAATATTTGAGTTTCTTTTCTCGCATTCCCTATGCGAGTGCGGACATCTATCTCGGATCGCATCACGTGAAGTCAGCGCCTTATTTTTAAAAAAAAATCCTCAAACTTCAATCTGACTGTATCCTTTAGAGACATGATTGTTTTTTTCTTGCCTCACGTTTTTTATTAACAGAATATATTAGAACTCAAATTATTTACATATTATTTATGTTAGATTTTTAGTTACCTTATAACTTAGAAGTGTGGCCGCCAGTAGCCTTTCGATTAAAAAAATCTTCTAATTTTAATTTAACTGCATCCTATACAGATATGATTATTTTTCTTCTTGATTTGGATATTTTATCAACAGAATATATTAGAGCTCTAAATTCCTTAATATTTAAAATTAATTCCATCAGATTTTGTCATTTTTTTTTTTAACCGTTTTAGCGCTGTGTTAAGCTGGGCGTCCATTATCGCTAAGCAGAGCAGATCGGAGTGGATTAGAGCCAATTACAACGCTGTCAACGTCCATAGTAGCTCGAGGCTCGTGCTATAGTAGACATTGGCAGCCTTGTAATTAGCTCAAATCCACTCCTCTCTGGTCTGCTCTACTCTGCTCAAAGCTAGTGGATGCCAAGCTTTACCGTTTTGCAACAATCCTAAAAGCATTCGTAAGCAAAAATGCTTAGATCCTGTACTTGATTTTTTTTTTTTTGTACTTTCATTTTGACATTTTATTGAACACAATTAACTGAAAGTGATGTGTGTGAATTTTTAATCTTTTAATTTATGTTTTCCATTCTTTTTCGTGCTCTAAAGATGCTTGTTTTGATTTTTAGTGTAAATTTATTTTGGAGCAATTATGCTTCTTAGACTATTTAAAATTACATTTACTTATAAAATTTGTATATTTTTAAATTAGCCATTATTTCTTGTTTCGTTTTTTGAATGATAACATCAACAGAGAGACATCAGGGAATTTTCTGGCAATCAGTGAAATGTCAGGGAATTTTGTTAATTGAATTATGTAGCCACCCTGCAAATGAATATTTTATGAAAATCTTACTAAGTGTAGATGTTTTTCTTTATATTCAATAATTTTCTTTTAATCACATTCCAACAGAGGTGGGACTGGAGCATTTTTAATTGATATTTTAGTATTTTAATATCATTTAACTTTTGAGTTTTAAAATATTTTCTGAAGAAGTTTTTAATTCCTGCCCTTTTGAGCATCATTGTTAAAATTTGGAAATCATTGTTAATTTAAATCTATTCATCGTGGTAAAAAAATAAAATAATGTAGAAATTATGGCAGAAACCAGTTACGAAATTTTGCAATTTGCTTTAAAAGTTCCTCGGAAACAGGAAATTATTAAAAATATGCATAATTTATATTGCACTTCAAGAATTTAAACTACATTTAGTAAAAGTATAACTATATCTCAAAATGATTGGTTATAACAATAAGGAATTAAAAGAAATTACATTCATGAATTTTAATATGCATTAAAATTTTCTTTTCATTCAATTTTTCCCCCATCGTATAAATCACAAAGAAAATTGAGGTCCTTAAAAAAGTTAACAAAGTACTTAGAAAGTCCTTAAAAAGTCCTTATTTTTATTTTGAAAATCTGTATGAACCATGATATTTGATTTACTTTTTAAAGTGCTTTAGAAATTTGTAAAGATTATTTATATTTGGACTTCAACAATTTCCTCATATACTGATATAAAACAGGCTTACGACTTGTATATAAATGTATGTTGTACAAAGTGTCATATCACAATGAGCCTCTCTATGGCATGTGGAAGACAAGCCAGCAACTGTAAATCTTACCAAAAAATTCTCTACATGATTCTTGAACAACTCCAGTGTAGTTTCATATTGTATTTTATAACTAACCTAATTTGACTCGCTGTATCTTTTCTTTCAGATGATCGAGACTCATGTCTTCCTCATGGTGGTGGAAGCCATCATCATGATCACAGTCATGTCACTGTGTGTACGTCGCATTTCTTCATCTGCAGGTCAATTGCCCCAGAGACAAGAGTTAAATGAATGTCAAGCAGCCCCTGCCCCATCCCCTCGCCTAACAAAGCGTAGGAGCTCTGTCGATTCCTTGTCCTCTCCCGTGGCCAGAAAGGTCAAGCGGAGATCAGCAAGTGAGGAGGCGATACATGCAGGTACGCTGAGCAGGCATTATGAGTTTGTGTTCAATGTTTTCGTCTTCGAGCTGTTGGGGTTGGGCAGAAAGGAAGGGTTGGGTTGATCCTTAGTTGTAGGGAGTGTGCTGTCTTGTTAATGGTATGAATGTTGTAATTGTGGAAGTTTGATTGCAGAAAAATTGTGTGTCAAATAATTTATAAATGCCTCTGTATCAGAATTATCAACATGTAAGTTTTTAGTTAATCACAATAATGCTAAACTTATAAATAATCTTATATCTTATATAACCAATAAAAACTTTATTTTATACATAAAATTCTATACATCATACATGGTATTTTATAGGATGGTTAAAAAAAATTTATTTTTTAAACGCATTAGGTAAAAAAAGTTGTTCTATATATCTTGATAACAAAAACTAAAAAAAAATATATATATAATATCTTCCGATCGGGCATTGACCTCAAAGTTTGGAGAGAATACAAAAAATAACTTTTTCCTAAATATTTTTTAATTTCTTAACGTTATACAGAGTTCCCACGGTCCTGGAAAGTCCTTGATTTTTTTTTTGATAAAATTTGGTCCTTGAAAGTCCTTGAAAAAAGGATACGGTCCTTGAAAGTCCTTGAATTTTTAAGTGATCACTGATAATCTCCGTTTTGTATTTTTGTGTCTAAAGTATGTAATTTTCTGGTCCTTGATTTTTCCTTCAGGGTGTCCACAGATCGGAAAAAGTCGGGGAATTCAGCATCAGGGATTTTGTTAAAAAGTTTAAAGGAATCAGGGAATTTTCCAAAATTAAGCTGAGTCTTTTAATTTTGTTAATTGAAGATACACTGCTAGCAAAAATACCAAAAACAATTTGTAAACAAACTATAAAAAATTTTAAAAACGAAAAAACGGCAGAATCGACAATAGAATGACTACTTTCCCCTTCATTTTTCTCTTGTGTTATAGCCTCTATCGGCATTATTTACGTTGGTATCTGGTCATTTTTCTGAACGTTACGGTGATGAAAGGGACGATATTTTCGTGATTATTAGAGAGCGCTATGGCCGCGAATTACATTCTTGCGTGCTGCTCATTTTCATGGTGGTGATCAAAGATTGCACCTGTTAGCCATGGTACAGTTCTGCTGAAGCATGCATTTCATCTCTTTTTTGGTTGAAATTTTGATCATTCCTGAGACCGATACAAACCTGCATTACAATATTATTGGGTGTACTTGCTTGTCTGACAACCAATGAACCTGCATAAGTTCAGACTTCCCCAAACTTCTGATGTACTGACAACTTTTCTTGCAGATTGCCAGCATCTATCTGTTATTTATGTTGCAGGGGTCGCAAACGTCCTATAAATCCTATATATTTTTAAAAATCGGCAAAAACGTCCTATATTGTCCTATATTTTGCAATTGTCCTATATATCCTATATTTTTATATTGATTCGATCTATATTTTCTTCGAACTCGTAATAACGGCTCCGATTGTTGCCACTTTTTATATTTTGGATTCTTTGGCGCGATCGTAGGTGAAAAAAACCTGACAAAAGCGATGTTTGTAACGGCGGCGTTTTATCTTTTGTGACGTTACGCGCTACATAACCTACAACTCAACTCTACTGGACCGGCAGGAGTTGTAAAAAGTAAACATTTGAACTTTTCCATAGCACGCGGTCTTGAATTTCAGATTTGCTTTCTCCTCCAACGTAGTAAATTAATTGGTCATAATACATAGAGAGACGCAGCAACAAAACTCTGCCTTGAGAAAAACGGATGAAAACAACTTGTGATTAACTTGAAAGACTACTATAGAACATTTTGAGTGCTCAGTCAATAATTGATGAAGGAAACAAAAGGGTTAAGATTTACTGTATGATGTCGGATGGAGATTTTTTTATTCCAAATCCGATACGGATTCTGCGCCACGAATTGTTTACATCAAATCGCGCCTAATTATGACAACCATAGGCAGTTCTCTTGCTCTTAAAAAAATGGCAGGGCTGCCATTTTTTGTCAATCACCGTCAAATCACCGTGGCGCAGAATCAGTACCGGATTCGGAATATTAGCCACGATTTTTTCAGAAAAGTCGTCGAAATTGAAAATGACGTCAATACGTTGTGGTGTCAAATCCAAACGGTCACTAGGGTTTCCGGAAAACCAAGTCCCCGGTTCGCCACATTCGGCGCTAAATCACCCAATTTTCGCCGCCAATCCAACCGACACTGAACAATAAATTTAAACCAACAAAAGAGTGCAAACAGAGATAAAAAAAAAAAAAAATACTTAAAGAAATTGGAGCAGTTCAAGCAGTTATAGATGCTGGAAACAAAAGACTCAAAATTGCAAATAATGTAATTAATAAAACTTCATTTAGGGATGGAATATTGAGACAATAACGGATGACATATTCAGGATCAGGCGATTTCTTTTTTTAAAGGTGTGTTTTGATTCTCTTAAATACAATATAACGCGTATATAAATGTATAACGAGTCAATTTTTAAGTTCAGTAGTAACTGTGTGCAGTTATTTGATGTTTTAAATTGTCCTATATTTTTTTTTAAAAAATCCTATATATTCTTATTTTGTCACTTTGACCCCTGATGTTGGTGTGTGGTGGCTAGTTTCGTCGAACTCTACGCTGGTGTTAGTGCTATTATTGCCGAGATTTACTCTGCTAAGACGGAGCTATCACCGAGATTTACATAGTTGTGATGTTCATTTTAGTCCCTATTAGTCACTATTCCGATGGTTTGAACCTCGAAAGTTGTCGCTATTGGCGAGATTTGCGGTTGTGATTGTCAATTTCATAGATTGTGACGTCGATATAATTGACTCTGTTTCAGTGATACCGATATATTGGGTACTAACGTTGATATTTAAGTTGGTGTGATAGTCATTTTTGTCGATTGTTGCCTTAATACAGGTTTGTGATTTCTTCCGCCGATCTGCGGAAAGAATCAGGGAAGGAAGGATTTTTTTTTTATTTCATATTTGTCCGCTTTTTTGAATTTTTCTTATTTTTCCGCTTATCAAAGTTTTCCTACAATTTTCCCATTGATCTCGAGGAGATTAAAATTTACTGACAATCATGGAACCTGCATACTTTCAAACTTCCCCTATTACTATTCTTCCCCTCATTTTTCTGTAATGTTTTAGCCTCTATCGGAATTATTTACGTCGGCATGTGATAGCCATTTTGCTGAGCGTTATGCTGATGAAATGGCCTTTATTCCTGTGAATAATGCCATCGTTATCGCCATTATTACGTTGCTGTGTGATGCTCATTTTCGCAGGCCTTACTCCGATATAATAGTTACTGACGTTATTGTAGAGATTTGCACCTGTCCGATGTAGTACAGTTCAGCTAAAACGCGGTTTCAACTCTTTTTCTTTTATTTTAAATTTCTATCATTCCTGAGCTCGATACAAATCTGCATTGTGATTTTGTTGGGCTTGCCTTCAAGTTTGACAATCATGGAACCTGCTTACTGTGCATTTTGCTTGCACCGGTATGGCAATTTTTGCCAATTGTTGGTTGGCCATTATACTGATATTTACATTGGAGTAGTTTTAATTTTCACTTAGGTTTAAGCCGTTTTAACTGAAGCTATTGGCGAGATTTGCAATGTCATTTTAGTTTCATTCTCCTGGACTTCCGCTGATGTGAAAGATGCAATGTCCGTGATTAATGTGTGTGTGAGGATCGTTTTCACCATTTGATTTGAGTCAATACTGAATGATTAGAATTTTAATTTAATTTTGCGCCAGAAATTAATCCCAATTGCCAAATTTTACTGTGTATCCTTATTTAAAATTATAATCTTAACTTCTGTTGAATGTAAAATTGTTTATTTTAACATGAAATACAATTTTACATTTTAACTATAGATATAAGTAATAGTTTAAAAGTTAAAGCAATTTTTTTTATTTATAATATTATAAAATTGTATTATGAAATTTTTTTCATTTTGTAAAATTTTTGCCTGGGTACTGTGCCTTAACAGTGGCAACAGCTGAACTTCAGCAAAAAAGAATACTGCAAGTGATTAAATTGAACAATTTGGACAACGAAATTATGCAAACTGAAAATGGTGCAACTCCCCTAATTTCATCTACAATTGAAGGCAGTTTTTTTAAATACACAAATTGATGTATAATATTTTTACCAATTTTATTTGAGGCATAAAATATGAAAAATTCACATGTTCTTTTATTTGAAAGTTATAGTATATGTATATGTTGTTGATGACTTAATCAGGGGGAAAATTGGATATTACAGGGAAATATCAGGGGATTTCAAAATAGCTTTTTTGCGGACACTCTGTCCCAAAAAAGGTCCTTGAATTTTCATAAAAAGGTCCTTGAAAGTCCTTGAATTTTCTTCTTCAATAAGAGTGGGAACCCTGGTTATATATTTGAAAGGCAACAGTTAGAAGTGTCTAGTGAAAGGGGGACATAGGAAAACACTATTCTATGCATTTTTAAAACATGTATTAATAATTAAAAATATTCAAAAATACATTTTTTTCTTATACTAATGATTTTTCTATAAAATGGATACTAACGTTATTTCTTGCATATTTTTGTTAAAATTGTTTTATTTACACTTCATTTCAAAGTTTTGAATAAATACAAAAAATACCTTTTTTCCATCAAATTGTAGAAGGCAACTATCACTAAATTATCAAGGTACATTAGTTTGTAATGTGTGGATTGAAGAAGATAGAACTTTGAAAAAAAATCAAATTAGTAATTATTCAATAATAATCGTTCACGCATAACCTTTGAAACATTAATAAAAGCTGTGTTTTGTGGGTTTCAATCTGGGTGGCTTTTCTCGTGGGGTTCTCTTTCATTAAAGCTCATAAACCTACTTGCTTATTCATTGAATTATAGCGCACGTGGCTGCGATTGGGACTGCCATTAATACTGGCTGGAAATAATCTGACAGATCAAATTGCATGTTGGGAGACCACTACAGAGGGATACATGCCACATTGATTTCAAATAAAAAATATAAAAATAAAAAATTCTGAAGGACATAAGATCATATATGAGGCAATTCGATTGTCTCGATACCTCCCTGAATATTTACTGGAAGTTTTAAATTCAGTTATTGGAATGAAATACTTCCTTCCCTCACCCAAAAAATTTGATTTTGACAATAATTTTAGACAAAAAGAGAGATGTAAGAAAACTGGGGCGTCGGGTTCTGAAATCTCTAGAGAACTTTCCTAGAGAAGGACAATCATTCATTTCAATGCAACCAAATTTAACTTTATAGCCACTGATTACGTTGACATAATTAATTAAAATGCTTGTAATATGACTCCTCCTTTGTTAAGGAAAGTAACAAACAAACATTTGTTAGTAAAGACTGGTGCATTGGAGGTAGTACAGCTGTATTGGAGAAAACAGGAAGACTGGTAGATTGGCTAATTCTGGTCAAGCATAGTTTAAAAATGCACGATTTTTCAACAAACAAGCGTGTCAAAACCACCACATAGTTTTATTTCTCATAAATGCAATACCCCAATTTTAAAACTGTGCATCGACATTTCAAAACCTCTTCTGTATTTTACACAGAAATGGACAAGATTGGCTAATATTGTTTCCAACGACCGATTCACAATGTTCCACATCGGGATTGGCTTATGTCTGGCGAAATTGGCCATCATTGCTGTGCTACTGGAGACCACTGAAATCAGACTTTGACTTGTTTCCTTGTCACTCACAAGCTGTGGGACGCTTGTATAGAGAGACAAGACAAAAAGTGGGTGGTGCTGACGCCAAAGATGTTAGGACAACACCTTTCTTTTTTAAAGATCCATAATGCTGACTTTTCTACAAAAGTTTCCTTCAAAGTTCATCACTGGGATAGAAAACTTGAGAAAATTGAACCAAACTAATGAAAGCACATTTCTTTTTAAAAGGAAAAATGTAAGAAATAACGTTAGTACCTAATTTGCAGAATAATCATTATTTTTACAAAAAAAATTTACTTTTCAGTATTTTTAATTATTAATATATGTTTTAAAAATGCATAGAATAGTGTTTTCCTATGTTATACTACCCTTTCACTACACCTTGCAAACTAATGCCTTTCAAATATATAACGTTTAAAAATTTTAAAAAAAAAATTAAAAAAATAGTTAGTTTTTGTATTTTCTCCAAAGTTGGAGGTGAATACACGAACGGAAGATTTTTTTTTTTCAGTTTTTCTTATCAAGATATGTATCATTTTTTTCCATTTCATGCGTTTTAAAAATAAAATTTTTTTTTTTTTTCGAATCACCCTTGTATTTAATTCCTATTTTAAACAAAATAATAAATTGTCTATTAAATTTTTTGGCAGGGACCAAAATAAAAATTAATAAATATAATTGAAAAATAAAACTATACAGCAATATTTTTTGCTATCAGATTATGATTTTCTTACCTAAAAGCAAATTTTTGTTGTAGCACCTCTTTTATTTGCTGCTACATTGTTGAAAATTTTCTCCTTCGGGGTAAATGCTAAGTGCAGTGAAAAATTTTATCCTTAAAAGGATAGCTTAGATAAACACCAACTGAATAAAGTAGTTGAAAATGTGCTAGACTATACATATGTTGTGTAAATCTGCATGAATTGCTTATGATAAATTAATTTTTAAATTAAAGATGCATCTTTTTTGGTTAAAATAGACTTGTAGAATGTCGTTTTGAGAAAATTATTTTAATAATTGTTGAATATTTTCGTAGATAGTATGTACTTTTAGTTTTAATGATAAGATGCAAAATTATACAAACAAGTTATAAATAACAAAATCTATACTTTAAAATTGTGAATACTACATTTATCCCTAACATGGTTGCATAGCAGTACACAGGTTGGTTTATAAACTAATCCTGATCTTATTTTAAAAGGTTAAGACCGGGTCTTGGCAAGAATATAATTATTTAGATTTATGTGTTACATGATGAGGACAGCACCATTAATGAAAATGTTGATTAGTCTAACATTGTGTACTTTACACTGATACCTCTATCTCATATATAAAATAGCATAGTCCGAATCTTCAAAAATGCTCCAAAATTACTCTTCCTAAGAAACACAGTATTGAAGCTCTAGTAGTTAAATTTAATTAACTGATTGATTGTTATTTATACAGTTCAGTTTCTGATTTTTCTGGATTAATTCCCAAAACAATTATAAAACTTATGCTATTATATGCTTCTTCGTGCTTTTATCCTGTTTTATAATTGGAAGTACTCTTTGTTATGGATAGAAAATGTTAAGATTTGAATATCTTTAAAAATTAAAATATAGTTGCATATATTTTTACTTATTAAATCAATGAAGTACTTTAAATACGTTTCTAATTTTAGTTTGTTGATAATGCACTGCCCAGATAAGCTCTTAGAACCAGTTTATTTGTGCTAAAATCCAACTGTATTTTTAACAGGATTTAGTACACTAGGAATATATAGTGTGTAATTTAAAAAATTATTGTATGAAAAATGTGTATGTAAAAACACAAAAAGCAGTAGTAAATAAGTTTTCAAATCTATCCAAACATTTCTTTTTTATGTAAAAAAGTAATTGGAAAAAAATTCAAAAAATTACACAATCCTGCATACCGAACTAAGAGGCCAACTTGTAAAAAAATATTTCCCATGTGGAGAATAATTAAATATTTTGTAAAAATTAATGCTTACTTTCCTTGCCAGCATCATAAAATGCATGGTTTTTTGAGGGTTGATCCTTACAATTAAATAAAAAGACAAAAAAAAATTAAGTTCTTATTATGACGACATATTCACACTCTCTCCTGATAAGCTCAGTTAGAATAGCATACAGTAATCATCAGCATACCATGTGGAGTTAATACATTAACGCTTTTCTAGAAGACAAAATTGGTTTAATTCAAAAGCTATAAGATGGTAATTTCATGATTTCTTCAAAATATAATTTAATTTTGTGATCTAATTTTCAGCAATAGAAGAAGTATATGAAGAGAGCATTAATATGGGAAATTTAAAATTGAACCAATAATCCACCAGGTGAACTTTGGGAAATTTTAATTTCACTTATACTTCAATGGTAAAAACATTCTTAAATTTCAGTTTCTGATCATTCATCTTTAATATTTGGGATGCTTTAGATGCAAAAGCATCCCAAATTAAATAATCCCAGGGTTCCCATGATCATTAAAAGTGCTTAATATTTTTTAACTTGTTTTCAAGGCCTTGAAAAGGCTTAGAGGTCCTTAAAAATCCTTAATTCTTGCAGATGTTCTGGGTCAAATTTATAAAAATACAACTCAGACTTGCTATCTCTGTGTGGCCACCTCTTATCCACACCGTATCGGAATTCTCTGACATATTTGTATTACACATGGACCAACATGTAACTTTTTCGAAGAATATTCTTTATTAAAAATTTATATACAGACATGATGCCTGAAAACAAATTTTCAAAGTTTCTTAAAAGTCATTGATTTTCATTCTGTGATATGAGTGGGAACCCTAAATCCTCAATAGGAGTGTATTTAATTTGTATTTAGTAAAACCAAGTGGCTTTTAAAGTTAAGCCCATTGAAGAAACAAAAATTAAATGTTCAATGTTGGTACGGCTATCAAATCTATAGAAGTAAAAACTTACTTCTGAAGAATATTTTGTTTTCTAAAATGTTTTAGTAACTGTCCTTAATTTGATTGAAAATAGATTTTGTTGATCATAAGGGTTAAAAAGAGAATTGCTAATTTTCTAGAGACTTGGAACGTTTTTAAGTCACATGTAGCTTTTCTTGAACTTGAAAACATTATTTTTCTAAAATTTTTACACCAGTTAATTTTATAGTGGTTGAAGTTAGTGTGTGCTTGTTAGGTTGTTCTTAATTAAGTTTTTATAGATAATGCACTGAAAAAGATGTCCTATAAATCTATTTTAAGTATTAAAAAATTAAAGAGGCGCAATAAATATATTAATTCTTAACCTTTCATGCTGTCGTTTTGAAAGTTCTTCAAAATATGGAGCCAAATTATTGTGGGTAAGGTTTGTTATTTATTTTTAAATCTTAATTTAGTGTATTTGCAGACAGCTTTTTGCAGCTAACCATAAAAAGTTGTTTTTGTTCCTTAATACATTTTCAGATTGTTGATCCAGTTAAAATTTATTCTTCCTGGCTTTATATGTCATAGTGACAGAAAATAACAGAATTATTTTGTTTCTCAACTAAACTTAGACGTACGGATATATTTTGTAGCCAGTTCAACCACAAAATGTGTTATGCTCAAATAGAATTAAAATAATTACTCATTTTTTTGGTCGACTTCAAAAGTCAATCTGTACAAAGTTCCTAATGTTACTTTGAGAATTTAAAAAACAACATATGGTTTATTGCACCTTTTCACTCTAGGAATAATTTTAATCTGCACAAATATCAGTTTATATTTTATACCTGTAAAAAACTTATTATTATTATTTTTGTATTTCAATAATTACTTAATGTTTTATTTTCAGTTTATTACTACAGTCAAACCTCATTAAGACGAACTCCAAGGGACCTTTAAAATTAATTCGTTTTATCCGTAGTTCGATTTATCCGAAAAACAATAAAATAATTTTTTAAAAACTAAAAGAATTTCATGCGATTTTCTGAAACACAATTTTAGTTCCTAATGCATATTTAAGTAAAAGCGATAAATTTGAAATTTTCAAAGAAAAATACAATATCTATATCACTAATACAAAAAGTTTCAAAAGTAAAGATTTAAAAGCTAGAATGTTTATTAATTGATTACAAAAGAAATTCTTTTTAAAATATTGTATGGTAAAAGGCATACATAAGGTGATAAGATACATACCTCATTGATTTTTAAAAAACTCTGTTATTACACTCTGTTTCCTGCTTTTTTCTGAGCAATTTGTCCAGAAATCTTCAATCAAATCTAAACTGTTCAGGCATTCCGTTGAATTGTCTTTTCCCAAGAGAAATCGGCGCAATGTATTGAGGGCAACGGATTTGTCTTAACTCCATCATCAACTTCAATGAGTAAGGCATATTTTTCTTCCAAAGTTAAGGTTTTTTTACTTTTAGAACTCATTCTAAAATACGCGCTTTAATCTCGATCTACCTTTACAAGGACAGCACAGATAACGAATGGCAACTGGAACTGAAGGTGAACCGACGAATCCAGTGAATGGTTTGTCGTGGATTCCAGAATTTTAGCAAAAAGACTTATAAAGAAAGAGACAGCATTCCAAGGAGACAGTAAAAGGGAGGGTTCGGTACTATCGCAGTGTCACCTGTAGATCCCTCTTTGAACCCTTGGAGATCTCAACAAGTTCAAATCGGTAATTAGATTATGTGAAACATACGGCATATCCATCGTCCTGGTAGCCCCCCTCCCCCCTTCCCTATCAACACTTCACCTCAGGGGGATTCTTCATGTTAGAACTGTCCTAGGGGTCAAATAACTCGAGTGGAAACATACGCACCTTAAGTCTTTTAATCACTCCAGGAACGTGAACTTGACAATAGGTTTGGATCTGGTTAGTTAGAGAGAGAGGAGCAGCACAGATCAACCGGTTTTAAGTAGTTGGTGAAAGTAGAAAATTGTTGCAAACGGGCAAAACAGCCAAATACCTAGAGGCGAACTAGTATACTGGGTCTTTGTTTGAAGACGTTTTGGGAAAACGAAGTTGATAACAAGTGAAAAACGACTGGTTCGTTTTACAGAATGGAAGTTTGAACGTTAGGGACTTCAAATACGAGTTCGACTAATCAGATAGTTTGTAATAAGCGTGTTCGTCTTAAACAAAGAAAATAATGTTATTTGTATCTACAGTAGGACGGGGATCGTAAATGTAGTTCGTTTTAAAAGTAATTCGTTTTAAGCGTGTTCAGATTAATGAGGTTCGACTGTATACATTTTTTGATAAGAAATTTTATAAATATTCACAAGAAGTGTATTGATTAAAAAGGATTGAGAATTAAAATATCATATTTTTATATTGGTTGGAGTACTCTTTTGATATGGATTGCATTTTGAAGCTTTTATTTATGGCTCGCTGATTGGAAAGTTTTTCTCAATTATGAATGTAAAAGATCCAACTTTGATATATTTCAAATATGAAAAACATCTGTCTTAATATTTTTAAACCAATTTTAATTATTACCATGGTTAGCCTTGAAGGCAATGTAAGAGAGTGTTAAAGAATTAATTTGGGTTATTTTTACTTGCATTTAGGTAATAATAATTTTATTTGCCTAATTGCTACTAGTTTCAGCACTATATTTGATATTCAGTAATAGCACTTGTGTGTGAAAATAACGACCAAGTTTGGGGATAAATCAAAATGCTGTATTTTTTTTATATCATCAACAAAAATATTAAGGTACAAAGAGTGAGGGAGAGCTGTTCCCACTAATAGCAGCCACTGTTGATTTCAAAATTTTAAGCAATATACCGTATCTACTTGATAACTTACAATTACATTTTATTCATTTCAGGAGAAGAGTTGTTAATCATCGAACCTTCACCAGTGTTCCTCGAACCTATAAGAGTAAGCAGTTTTAATATTGCAAGTTTTTCAATTTTCTTTTAGCATTTATATTTTAATTTCCCACTGTCACTCTTTAAACCTTTGATCTGCTTTCTTTAATCAGGCAAAAAGGAAAAATCGAAAACGCAGCAAACTTCTAAGGAGTACTTCTAACCCAATTGCCCAACGAAGAAACTCCAGTCCCACTAGTCAGTGTACACTTCAGCCCATCTCGCATTCGGATGGATATGTGTCAAAAAATTCCAGATCAAAGCAACAGTTACATAGAAAGAATCACCCATGTGAAAATTGTAGCAACAACATGTGCAGCGAAACAAGAGCAGGGGAGAAAAGGAGGTTAAATGGAGCACCTTTACAAAATCTTACAAACGGCACTATCCCTGGATCTCAAGAGGCATCCTCTAGAAATCAAAGGCTTTCAAAAGGGGAGAGAAAATTCAGCTTTAGGAAGTTCTTGAAATTTCAGAAAAGGGATTCCATCTAGTCTTTATGGTACTGAGAATAATACTGCTTCTTTATTCAGTTGATGCTTTTGGATCTCATGGTGGTCAGTTTGTGGACTTGGTTATGGATGACACTTTTAATTGGTCCATTTGGGCTGGATGAAACTGTTTCCTGTGTTTAGTTGCTCACAATGTTTGTCGATATTTCTCGAGTAATTGTTCAGCATTTATTTAAAGTTTTTAGTTTATTTGAGTATATTTTTTTACAAGTTAATGTTTGATTTGGAGTTGCAGCAATCAAATTTATCTTGTAGTCGCTTCTTATAACTGAACATCAAATTTTAAACTCTTTTTTTTTGGGACCAAGTGTTAAGAATCTTAAGAAATAAACAAAAGCAACTATTACTAAATGAGTTTAGCCAAACTTTTATAACATTTTATTTCATATTTAAAGTGTGTCTTCTGTAGTCCATCTATTTTACTAGTCTGTTTTCTTTTCAAAATCTGTTTGATATTTTAAGAATGAACTTGTATATATGGGACTTAATCTGGATGGATGGCAAAAATAAAAAAAAAGTTCAATTATGCTTTGAATTAGAATTTTTTTTATTCCAAGACTCTCAAAATTGGTACATTTTAAAACATGGTACACTGATTAATAAAATGCTATATGCTTGTTAAAGTAAATTTTTCAACAAAATATTAAAATATATTGCAGGAATCCTAACAAGAAAAACAAATGTAGTGTACAAAACACTAACTCTGTTTTTCTCTTTAAACTTCCCCCTCTCCTATTTTTTAATTAATAACAAATAAGCTATCATTTAATAGCACCCAACATGCTGGTAAAATTGAAGTATGAATTATTAATAATTTAAAAATGTAAATCTAATTTTAAATTGGATATCTAATACCCACTTACCAAACAAATATGTGTGCAACAATGATCCAGATAAATTGTAGATTCGTTAATTATTTAAATTTCATTCTTCAGCTGGTACAATCGACTCGCAAAAGATTGAATAAAAAGCAGTATTGTATAGAATATGTTGGTTGTTTTCAGATTAACTGGCGCTGTCAGCAACATGAGGACTATAATGCGCCGAAATATTCGCCATTTGACAAGCCAACATACATTTACAAACACTCATGCCTTACACGGGACTCAAACCTGCAACCTCGCAGTCTAGAAGCTAGCACGCTAACCACTATACCGTTTGGTCGGCCGTATGTATAGAATAGGACTAATTCTGTTGCTTCAAACCAACCTAACTCAAATGCATGCTACTCAATAGCTTAAGAATTATGGTAATAATAATACAGGTAAACTTATTAAGTAAAATGCAACTTATATCACAATTGAGCTGGTTAAAATTAAAAATTGTAGTAAAAGAATTTGTGGTATAGATCTAAGGTTAATGGTCGTTTTCTGATCTTACATTATTTATAACTTGAGTGTGTTGCATAACACTGCATAAGAAGGTTGCATTCAGACACATTTCAAATGCAAAAGCTAAAATTTCTTTGAAAATTCTATCTAGTGATCGAGCTAAATTTCTGGATCAGAGGCAAATCAAGCCCCAGCATGTTAGATGATTCCGGTTAACTTTCCAATGTCAGCACTACATAATTTCAGCTTTCAAAAATAATTAGACACAATGAGAATTGAAGGACTATGGCAAAGAAGGTTCAGAGTCAATTTTTTTCAATTTTCTGGAAAATCTATTTTATAGTTTCAATTCTTGGGGCTTGTATTGGGGTTGAGGTAAATTGTTGCTGAAAATCTTGTGTGTCATGATATTTATTTGCCAGAAGACTCCGCATGGTTAACTATCTGCTATAACCTTACAGATGGCAGGAATGCCTCGATTCACTGTTATCAGATAACAATAAAACATTTTAAGTAAATATAATCTCATCACTATGAACATTCACTATATTTTTACTTAAGGATGTAATGTATGGAAAAAATTTCTAGTATGTATGTTTTTATGTCTTTTTGAAATGTCCATAAATTTATTAAAGACCTACAAGGTCAGATTTTTCGTAAAAGTGGCTTGTTTTTCAACATAACGAACTAGAATTTTAAGTTTGTGAAAATGAATTATTCTAGATCAAATGAAAAGTAAAAAATAGGGATGTGTATTGAAATTTTAAAAGTTAAATTTACTTGGAGGCAGTTTACCAAGAATTAATTTTTGCGCGGGCGAATATAGATACGTTGGTCATTTTTAGAATTGAGAAAACTATCGTTTGGATTATTTATTTTAGTAATATACAAGAAATTAACACAGAATCAATAAATTATTAATGATTATGCTGCATGATTTTTTTTTTTTTTAAATATAAAAAAAAATTGTGCACTGAAATAACAATTTTCCTTAAAATTTAAATTAAGACAAATATGAGTAGTAATGTTAGAATAAGTTAATATATTTTTAATTTTAAAATCTCCCCCATGCCACCCTATCATACATTAATATTTTATTCATTTAAATGTATTATGACTTTTTGGACTACACCGGACATCACTTTGTATCAGTACTACAATATTATAGTAGAAATCAACATATTTTAAATTTCCAAATAAACTATAGAAAAATATTTCGGTTCTAAATTAAACTTCTACGACTGACAGATATTAATAGAAACAGACAAAAACAAATATATATTTGTAGAAATGTTTTAATAATGAAAAACTAAAATATAAAATATGACCATAAAAAAATAAATTTTACAAATTCTTTCTATGTATAACAGCAGAAAGTATTTCACACCAACAGGAATAAATCAAAAATAAATTAACCCCTACATGTAAAATAATGAAGCAATACAGATTTTAGCCAATGTTACAAGTATAAATTTAATAATGAAAAGAATTTCATTTGATTTTAGACAATTACTATTAATTTTAAGAAAATTGGTAGATTCAAAAGCTATGCAGAAAATTACAAAGAACTCATTTTTAAAATGAAAAAATTGTAAACTATAATTTTAAGTTAAGAGAAAGTACACCATTTTACTGACATTATTAAATAGTTATTTTTATACGATTTGCTTGTTTTATTTATCTAAAGTTGAACAGAAAGAAAAACATAACTGATCATAAATATTACTTATGTCAGTAACAAAAATATTCAATAGCTATGCTTCAATTAATTTTAAATATGTTAAGTTCAACAAAAACGTTTTAAAACTGATACATTTTTAGATAAGTATCCCAATAAGAATACTTGATTTAAATATGTGGAAATAAGCTGCATTTAAAATACTTAACTTCAGTAAGAAGGAAAAAAAAGTAGGCATGATTAAGAAAATAACAAGTCAGCATCCAAGAAACCTGCTTTTGGATCAAGCAGTCATTTGATTTTGATTGACAGCATTCCAATAAAAAAATATATGCCATTTTCTTCATAGGCACTAGTTAGTTAAAGGTAATTATGATCCATTCAATAAAAATATAGCACACAAACAGTGTTTTGTATTTCTTTAAAAATACCATCATATTTAAACTAATAAAAAATATCAAACGCCATTCTGCTTGAAAAAAAAAAAACTTAATATATATTTTAATATACAATATATTAGAAAAAGTAAATAAACTACAAACTTTATGGCTGTGCGTACCTTAAAACAATTACAACCAATGTTACAAAATTAGTGAAAATTGTAAAAGGTTAAAAAGCTCTGCTTTTCAAAGTTTTTAATGCACAATAGCCAAAAATTATCTTAATTTTTTTAATCATACAATTCATTTAACTGACCCCTGACTTTTTTTTATTTAATGTTACATTGTTTTTGTTTCTAAATACAGGCATCTATTATACAATTCAAAAATAAATTACTCAAATTTATAAATTTTACCAAGATTTCTCTAAATTGGAATAATTTTTCATAACAATTAATGGATTTTTAATAGACTAGAAAAAAAGTTGTAATATGAGGTCAAATAGGATTATTTTGCTTTTCTTTTAAGAATAAAAAATCATACAAAAATAAAAACTAGGAACTTTAGAAATGAGAGTTTATACAAACCAATATTTGAGAAAAATGAAACTGTTTCATTTGATTGAATAAAAATGATTCATTTGATACAATTCTAAATAGTAATGTAAAAAAAAAAATTTGTTCAATTAATGCATTATATAAAAATTTTAAATTGCAGAGAAAATTTCATAATACAGTAGAATCTCGATTAACCGACCTAATTCGGACCAAAGGTAGGTCGGTTAAGCGAAAATTCCAGATAAAAGAGAGTTGTAAAAAAGAATAAAAAGTAAATGATTTTCGTTTATTGAATACAGGACTTTTAATGTTTTTTTATGATATAATTGTTGGAAATGAGTTTTTGTTGCAATAATCTTGATAATCTTTGTTTCGCTGCTCTATTCCGGAGGTTTTTTTAAGGCAATAGTTCAGTTTGATCTGCATCTGAAGGTTGCTCTAACCATATCAGTTCTTTAGAAAAACAGTCAAAAGCCTCATCATTACTTATGTATTTAGAGGAAGGGAAAAGATTACGGTTTAAAAAGGAACAAATGATTTATTACTCATTTGGGAGATTTTAGATGTCGACTAAATGATTGCCGGTTAACAGAGAGTTCCGGATAAAGGAGGGACGGTTAATCGAGGTTCTACTGTATGTAATTACACAATGCTTAAACTAGATATTCACAAACTTCAACAAAAGTTGGTTTCAGTTAAGTACTTTTGCCAAGTATTATGATTAACAAATCACATAACTAATATTCATTGACATGCTTCATTGATGTTTAGCTATAACATACAAAACTTTGTTCAGTTTAAACAATGATCAGATCATTATACATAAAAACAATCCATTCGTATAACTAAAAATCCCCCAAAAATCCAATCCTTATAATGCATAATCAGAACTATCGAAAAGCATTCAGTATATTTGATGCATTACAAGTGGCAAAAATAAAATATACATATATAAACACAGTCAAAACATCAGTATTCTTATTTATTTATTGACTTATAAAACAGAAAACTGTTAAAGGATATTTTATTCATTCAAAGTTACTCTAATTTGACACAAATTTTAATTTGACAGAACTTCATTTAATAATTTATTGTACTGAATCTAAAGAATCGATTTCCAAATATGCAATAACTTTTTAAAGGATTTAATAAGCAATACTAAAAATCTCATTAAAAGGAATTGACCTTTTTAAGTCATCTGATTCAATTGTTAAATTAAACCGACCTATGAGAAACTGGCCGTCATTTGATGCATTCAAATTGTTCTTGAATTATCTAGTGGATAAGTATATAAACATCCCATATAAAAAGGTCATGGTCAGTTAAATAGTAAAAAAAAAAAAATATGAGAAAAACCTGGGGAGATATGTACATTTTTATGTCATCTGTATCTGTATAAAGTAGTATGGCACCTCAATCGAAGCAAACGTTTTAAAATTTCTCAGACCCACACGGATTATAATAATTGATGTATAAAACTTGTTCATAAACTATTGTAGCATTATTTGTGTGACAATACTTACATTTCACGTCATTTAAATAATTTGCTAATCACATTTTTAAAATGGTGTGACAAATGTCAAAGTTACTGTTGCAATAATAATGCAACTTCAAAAGGGTGATGAATAATGAATGATTTTTTTATTTAAAAAAAAAAAAAAAAAACTTGATAACTTTTAAGGCAAACAAAAAAAAAAAAACTTTGTCCCTAGGATAATTCTACATTAACACAGGAAGAATTAAAATAGTGTTTTGTTTGAGAATTTCTCAATTTTGATGTTATGTGTGGCACAGAACTAGACTTCTTTCAACAATATCTGCATCTCAGGTACTTCAATGATCACAATTTAAATCAAAGTCTGACTAAATAAAGATTAAGGGCTACATAATCACTTGGGGCTCGGAGACAGACTCTGATATTGCTTTGTGAGGAAGCACCTTTCCACCATTGATAAAAATTTCATCTTTCACTATTACATCTTCACCCAACACAGAAGTGTTTTCCATCCTCACCTTAAAAATAAAAGTATATGTTTTACATATAATGAGTAAATACAAAAAATAATTTTGCTTAAACTGTAAGAGAACCTAATTTAGTTTAATAAGAAACAATGTAATATCATTTATGTTTTCGAGTTTATTTTCAAAATATCAGTAATATGCAAATCACAGCTTACAAAATCTATGTATTACAATATTTCTCTAAAGTTCCGATAAAAAAAAGATCTATAGAAAATGATTAACTAAGTCTTTTACATACTGACAAATTTATTCTTGTAGAAAAATCAAGCACAAAAATAATATAATTGTAATAACAGTTGTAGGTCTTTTATGATATATATGTAATAACCAAATACTTACAGCTTGGTGGTAAAAAATACCTGTGTGCAACACTCTGTCAAGAATACTTATTCTATACTATTAATGGAAATTGAGGGATATACAATTACAGATGTAGTGAATTTTTGTGGTTGACTACAACTCATGCAGAAATGCTCTAAAATAGCAAGTTTCAACTTTAAAAGCTATGAAATAAATAAAATTCTATTTGACCGGGGTGTACAAGGACACTTTCTTAAAAAGAGCTTGAACTGAAGAAATAAGGCAATCTTACCCATTGTCCGACTACACACTTCCACCCAATGATGCACGATTCAATCCAGGAATGAGATTTAATGTGGCAACCCTTCAGAAGGGTACACTTTTTGATGCACACCCCATCTTCCACGATGACATTGGGCCCAATCACCACATTTGGACCAATACGACAGTTCTTACCGATTGTGGCTGAGGGGTCCTGACAAAAGAAAAACAGTTCTACACTAGTACTCTCACTGCTAAATTATCATTACTCATAAAATATGTTTCTGGCTCTTTTTAGTAAACATTTGATATCATCATCCGTTATTAGTTTTAGCTCATTTTAAAAATTTACTCGGGATTCAAAATGGTCAGCAAGAAAATGAAAAAGGAGGTTAGCAATCTTTTCCTTCGTTTTACATTGATTACTAAATTAAATATATATACTTATTTTATGCCATGAAATTATTCAATAACAATAAATGTACTTGCAATAATAATTGCATAAAAAATGGCTATAAATTATTTAATAAACGTGTTCCTAAACTCTAATGACAAAATAAGAGGAGTGAAAGTAAATCTCGTTACAAAAAATTTTAGAAAGAAACCCAGGATCCCAATTCCTTAATCCTGTCAAAAGAAATTCAGTAACATACTCAGATTAATAACTTAACAAAAAAAAAAAAAAAAAAAACATTCTGTAAACTTCTTAAATCCCCCCTCCCCAAAAAAATCTAAACAAGAATTACTTTTATTTATGCTCTATAATATTTTATGGATTGGATGGATAATTCAACTGGTTCAGGAACAATAGTACTAATTTAAATTTCAGTTTTTATGAATATAAAATATTTACTGAGCAAAAAAATACGGCCGAAATGGGATCAAACAATGTTTACCCTCCATATTGAACAATTTGTTTTAAGACTAAATCAATAAATTTTCATTTATTTAAAGGACTCAAAGTGAATGTTGCCTTGATGAATCTACAATGTACATAAACAATTTTTTTTTTTTTTTTTTTACAAGGGGAGAAACATTTAAAATTCATGTGAGGGTCATTCCACACGAAATCAACCAATAAAAAAATAATTTTTCAACTCAAAGTGTAGGAATGTTTTAATATTTTGTGTGTGTGTTGAACTTACTTCTGAGATGAAAACAGTGAGATTAAAAAAAAATTTCGTCGATTCCTTCCATAGTTACGAATTTTTTAAATTTTGAAAAATTCACGAATGTTGCATAGTTTCACAATCTTTAAATGGCTGTAACTTTGGAACTATTCGACCTAAAGGGTTGGTATTTGTGTCATTTTGTTCAGTTTTTTTCTGTCTTTCAATGAATATATAACTTGATCAACTTACTTGAAACACTATTTTTTTTTGTAAATTTGTTTTATACATTTTTCAAAAACTTTAAAACGGAATTTTTAATTTTTTTGAAAAAAACATATATTTGGCCATTTCTTAAGAACATTTTCACCAAATTTCATGATGGTACTCTTATTTTATCATAAACAAAAAAAATTATATCTGTATGTAGGTTTGGCTATTTTTTTCTATAAAACCTATTATCTGATGTTAAAAAGTAATTTGAGTATAAATTCATGTTTAAAATAATAATATTTTCCATTTATGCAAGTTTAGCTTACTTACCAAACAAAAATATGAGTGTTTATTTTGTTATATTTTATTTATTTGGTTAAATTAACCATTTTACAGCAACATTTTTTCCAAACATTTACAGTACTTTTATTACTATTCTACGGTCATAAAAATATCTGTTCTATATGTTTGTAAATTCTGTAAAACTCTTGCACATTTCCATTTAAACTTAAGGGTTGTAATAGGTAAACAATATAAGGTGGTGAACTTCAAAAATAAACCGTTTAATTACATTCTAATGCTAAAAGTTTGCTAAGTTAAACTCCCACATTGCTGCAATGAAGCAGCCATCTTAAAACGAGTATATTTATTTCTGGAGCAACATTTTTGTAGCTCTTATCATCTCCTGTTTCGTGACTTAGCATGTTCAACGTGTTGTAGTAATAGGATTCCAATTTACACAAAATAAAGTTTTTTGGAACTGTCAAAATGTCTGCTTTTCTTGGATATGTGAATGATATTGATGGTCCTTTTAAATGAAGGAAAGAAACTTTAACCTCTTCTTTAACTTGATCTTTTAAAAGAATCAATTTTTTCCAGTGAGAATTCTTTTCAGATTTTTTTTTATTATTTTTGTTTTAGATGTGTTATTTGGTTACCAAACTCTTGCATAAAATCTTTAAGTGGTTTAGCAATGGTCTCAAAGGTGCAGCGATCAACAGTAAACCATTGTTTATACGTGACATTTTTCCTCATTCATATCTTCTGCAAGACATCCCATCAGAGCTTCTTTAAAATCATCAATTTTGGAACAGTTTTCATAGTTGTTTAAAACCATGACTGTGCTGGAGGGGATTGCACATAATGTTAGCCATGCATTCATTATATGTTGTAAGAGGATTATCAGATTTAGGTAGTTTGATTTTACGTAAATTACCTCTAGCAAACATCAATTTAATATTATGGTGTGCTATGCAGACACACACAGAATGTGTACCACTGACACAAGCAATCTTATAGTTTTTCAGTCTCAACTCTGCAAACTTTGAAAATCCAATTAACTTCTCGTAAGTTTCCCAAAATTAGTATCTTTTGTATATGAACTGTCTTACCTAAAGCATCCTTCCCCACAGAAACATAGTCCTTTTTCCCAGGCATTTGTCTGCTTACTTCATCATCGTCATAAAAATTCTTTACTGAAATAATTGTTTGAGGAGATAAACTTTTACCAAGTTTTGAGTCTGGAATCGACAAGACACCTTTTTCTTCAAATATTAGTGTAACAAATGGCAGACTATTATTTCATCTGAATATTGATATTTAATTACATGACTAGAAAACAGTATTTTATACTCAAATGGGCCACATTCGATACTTAAATTAATTTTTAACAAAATGTTTTTTGTTTTTTTCATATAAAAATTGTGCAGACAATCATACATGAGCAATTCTCTGCTTTAAGCACAAGACATTTTAGCTCTTTTTTCTACTCATAAATTAGAATTCTAAAATCATTATCAATCTAGCAATTTTGCTTTGTTTTATATAGCTTTACTTGGGGACAAAGTTATAAGAAAAAATAATTATTTTAACTAGGTTACGCATGCATTTATATCGTCTGACACACGGGACACGTCCGTATCCTGTGCGTCAGACGATATAAATGCATATTTGACCTAGTTAAAATAATTATTTTTCCATATAACTTTGTCACCAAGTAATATAATATAAAATGAAAACATAACTATTAGATTCACCTTAGTTTTATAAATCTTATCAATTTACGAGTAGAAAAAAGAGCCAAAATGTCCCGTGCGTCAGCCAGAGAGTTACCTACAGAATTTTTTTTCCCTATGATACCATGGGAGTACCATCTTGAAATTTTGCAAGAATGTTTGTAAAAGATGATTAAATATAATATATTTTTTTCAAAAAAAAATAAAATTCCGATTTTAAATTATAAAAAAAAACTTTTTTTAATTAAAAAAATATTGTTTAAAAAACACTTAGTCATGTGTTATATATTTTATCAAAGACAATATAAAACTGAATAAACTGACATAAATTTCAGCTCTCTAGGTCGATTAGTTCTTGAGTTACAACCATTTAAAGATAGTTAAATGATGCAAAATTTGTGAATTTTTCAAATTTTCAAAAATACATAACTTTGAAACTAACTTTAAAAAAAATCTCAAAATATGATTTTTTTAATTCAATGTACTAATACTACATTTACACCAAAAATGAATAAATTTCATTGACCTGCCGATTTGACCATTGGTTGATTTGATGTGGAATTACCCGTGACAAAGAATTTTTAAAAAAGCTTATCTTCCTCTTGCATAGTTACTCTTGTCACTTTTACTTGATAATTTTTTTTAAATTACAAGCGTGACTATATTTATTAATAATTAATTAATTAGATCTCTTAAAAAAGTTCAAATATAGCAGAACTCTTATTATTATGACTCCAGTTACACTATACTTTGAAAAAATAAAAGAAAACAACTAAATCTGTATTTTAAATTGTTTTACCTCTTAATGATAAAAGAGGGTGCTGGTGTAAGAATAGTGGATACACAGATATTGATTCACCAGTCTTCACCTTCAGTATGGGGCTTTGGATTTAGATTTTATTACACTACGTATAAATACAAAATGGAAACATTTATTTTCATAGTCATTATTACTTTATAGTCATAATTAAACACCAAAAGCAATAATTTAATTTTTTTTATTAAAAAATAACCTATTTCACTAATAATTTAATTAAATATATGGATATTTGATTAACTAGATAGGTCAGGACCTCATGGATCCTGTTAATTGCAGATATACTGTTGTTTAGAAATAATTGCACTTAACATACATATTTATCATAATTATTTGTTGCTTTGTACTGTAACATCTCAATTTTCTCTGGGTAAAATTAAGTAGTTTCCTGAAATTGCCTTGAAAACCAAGCCTTGTATTTTTTTACATAATTACAAGAGCATAATGCAAAAATTATATTAATTATTTTTTATTTCAAATCATACTCGATAATTTGAAGGTAAATTGCAATAATTGGATACTTCTAAACATGACCCATATAAAACTTTATAAGCAAATTATTTAATTTATTGTTCACTTGTCCTTATATCTCAGGAGCTAAATACAGAGTTTCTATTAAAATAAAATGTCACAAATCCATGACTTTTCAAAATTGAAGCAAATAATTTTCCCAAGACTCAAGAAATCAAATAATAATAATAATAACCTATATGAATTTTACTAACACAAACATAGTAAGTAAAGCAATGTACCATAAAATGATTTTTATAAAGTTTTATTTTAAATTAAGTAAAAAATCTTGTTTCAGTAACTTTCAAATCAGAAGAAAAAGGGGGGGGGGGGGGAATTCCATTCTTTGATATTTCTGTGTTATAAAAGCTAATCAATATTTAATAATAAAGAAATACTTGAAGAAAGAATAAGTCAATAATAATAAATTATATAATAAATATAAAATATTTTTAATTCAATAACGCAAAACAGAAGACAGAAAAAAAAAATCAAAAAATGTAAACACATGCTTATCAAAACTGTTCATTTCTGTTCCCATACCATGAACAAAATTTTCACCTACGAGACCTTATTCTTGTGATGTCACAAATTTAAAGTTCAGTCATTTGCTGCGGTTCTTAACTGTGACCGTTATTTCTGTCAAAATGCAAATAAAACATAGATGAATTTTCGATGAGCTGAATAGTGATCATGACGTTTATGATTTCACAGTTACGTGATTTTACTTAAAATATTTAGAGATTCATGAAATTCACTATATTTCCATAAATTATGTCAATTTTTTTGCTCAAAATCATGACTTTCCATGACAAAATTTACCCAATGTCCAAATTCATGACTTTCCATGATATTTCCTAACTTTCCATATGCGCAGAAGCCCTGTAAAGAGAAGTTCAAACCAACTCCTCTTTAAAATTGCTCATATTGATTGCAAATCACTCATTTTTTCCATAAAAAATTACGCCTCAAATTTATGTATAAGTAATTAACTTGTGTGCACTTACAAGTAGAACATTTCCAACTATCCCTTCATCATGGTGAAGGTTCTTTGGTTCCTTCAATTTCATGTGGTGGAGATAGTAGCACATTCCAGTCAAAAAGTCTTTGGGTTGACCAACATCCATCCAGAATCCCTGCAGCTCAAATGCAGACAACTGGCTGCACTCCACCATCTCGGGAAACACTTCTTTCTCAATTGATGTAGGTTTCAGCTAGAAAAGAAGAGTTTAGGATTGATGGCACTACAAGTGATACAGACACAAAATGTGGAGCACTAATTAGTATGATTTAAAGAAAATCATCTTATTTAATTTTCTGATCCAAGTATTGTCTGGATATTTTTATACCTTATTAAATTTTGTATTTTAAGTTACCTAAAATTGCTTTTCAAATACAAAGTAAAGATTCTAAGAGGCAGCTGAAAGTTACAGTACAAAACAAACATAATTCCGCATTGTTTATAAAAAGTAGAGAAAAACTAATTGTTAAAGAATATACTAGTCTGCACACAAAGAAATGCCTGATGATGAATTGCTGCTATTTAAACGAAAGAAAATTATAATAAATAACAAGCAGCACAAATTATATGAATATTAAACAGCCCTAAGTTTTGAAAAAAGTAAATTTATTGGTTTCAGTACTTTCAGTAAATACACTTTATAACACTAGAATCACATAAAAATTAACAAAATCTTTCTTTTTTTTAACTGGTTAAAGTATGCATTGTTTTTTATAATGCAAGGCTGAATATTTATTTTTAAGTATCACAAACTTTTTGAATGAATTTAACTTTTGGAAAGGACATTAATTTTTTTCCTCACTTTTAGTACATAAATCAGGGATGAAAATCAAAAAGCTGAAAACAAAAATCCAAAAATTATATACGTATAACACATTTAAGCTATACTTTAAAAAATTGTAGTTTTCTATGTGCATTTATAACACTGCACTGTCTCTGTCCGTCCATGAGCAAAAATGGTTCAAAATAGCAGCACCTAGACGTAGGGATACACTTTGCACTGTCATCAGGCATGGTATAGCTCCAAAGCAAAAAAAAAGAAAAAATTCATGTGAAAGCGATGAAAACCAGCAAATAACTTCAAATCTCTAAATACAATTTTTTTAATTTAAACTATATTTAATCTTGTTCAATAAAATAAAAGCAACAAATAATTTTACATACAATTGCAGTTAAGATATCAGCAAATAAATGCAGATTATTTAGAAAAATGACAATTGGGACTAAGTTTCAGAATATTTTTATACAATTTTTATACAAAAATTTTAGTAATTCTGCATAGATTCCAATCAAACGGCGAAATCGATCCTTAAACAGGCACTAATCACTGATATAGCGGCTATCGCATTAACGGAAGCCTAGGCGAATGGATACGAAACGATGTGAAAATCTCGGTAATAGCTGGTAATGTATTAGAGTAAAGCTTGGCGAAAGTGACCATCACTCTTACGAAAGTATAAACAATAGCTATACGTTTACAATACCGGCGAAAATTTAGGTATCGGCAAAAATGAACATCACAACACCGTGCATATCTGCGATAGCGTCCACATTATTGGCACAAATCTGGGTAATATCGATATTTTCTTGGTAATACTAGTGCAAATATCGGTAATATCAAATGTTATTACAGTGAGTTAAAAATTACACTCACGCCAACAGAAATATCCAAGTTAGAGCCTAGTATACCGGAGGAACTTTCAAAAATAGCGCTATTGTAGCCTTCAGCGAAAATGATCATCATAGAAACGTAAATATCAGCGTTACTGCCGAATATATGGAACAATTCTCAGCAATAGCGCTGTTATATTGGCGTAATACTCCGCAAAAATGACCACCACAACAATCTAAATCCCAGCGATAACGCACGTTATAACCACACAAATCTCGGCAGTAGCGGACATTACATCAACGTAAGGATTAGCGAAATCGAGCATCACATACCAACGTAAATAAACGATAGTTCCGTGAACGTCAGACTTGAAAGCAAGCGCATTATTAGTATACGTTAATCGCGTGAATAAGTATGAAGGAACTTACATTTTGAGAAGAAAAAAAAATAGCACAAAAGGATCAAATTTCGGCGTAGTTGAAAAAGTACAAAATTCAAGTTTGAACGCTAACCTGACTAAAAAAAATGCATTTCAGTAGATTTTTGTATTTGAAACAGGAATGCGATGCGATTCCTGAGTGGTAGCTTTTCCGCTCTTCCCGATCGTTCAAAAGTGAAGCTGCTGAGCGATTCACCTTTAGAAAAAAAGTTAAGTTCTGTGAGATAGAAAAAACAGGAATTTTTTTTTTTTTTTAGGAATTAGAAAAGCGGAACTTATTTTTAAAAAAGCGGAATTCTTTTTTTTCTAAAAAATTAAAAAAGCGGAATTCCGCCACAAGGCGGAAAAAACTCATCCCTGATAAATGAATGTAAACCTTTTCCACACAGTAAAACCTGATCTAATAGCTTAAATGGACAGAGTACTTAACTATGTGAATTTAATAATTAAAGTATAATGATTTTTAAAAACCATGCACAAATTAGAAAAATCTATGTAATGGTTTGCAAGATATATATATAAAAAAAATTATGATAATCAAATTTTGAAAATAATCATTGTTAATTTAAAAAATATTTTTTTCAATTTAAATTATATTATACTAATATTTCAAAGCTGTAAATTTATTCTCGAAAGCTACATAACTAACTATATACCATTTCTCAGTTAAAATATCTTACTTGTATCCGTTCGAGAACAGATGGATTTAACATGTACAATCCAGCATTTATTCTATTAGAAACAAATTCTTGAGGCTTCTCTACAAATCTCTCAACTTTTCCTGCTTCATCATACACAACAACACCATACTTAGAAGGCTCGTCTACACGTGTAACCTGCAAATATACACCTTTGAGTCATTTGTTCAACAAAAGATTTTAAGTGAACATCGCTATTCAAGGATCTCTAATTATCCATTTTTATCTTTAAAAATAAAAATTATGGTTCGGAAAATTTATAAAATGTTGTTTCACTTGAATACTTATGCAACTAACTTGATAAGTTAGCAGTCAAAGTTAGAGAGAGCTTGAAATTCGATTTGCTTGGCTCCACTATGGAACAATTTTTAGTTTTGTTTGGAAAAATTATGATTTTTAAAGGGTCAGGCACTGTTCTAAGGGGTATCAAGGGCTCTGAGGGAATATAAGTAAACAAAGACCACAGAAATATGATTTAATATTAGTTTATTACTATGGAGCATGCTTACATTTTGTTAGCCTGATGCTAGTATTTCACAGGTAATCATGCATGTAATTGTAACCAAGCTTGGCAAACAGAACCATTTCCATTTAACCATTTGGTTTCTATATAATATATAACTATCACAGCTCAACAGCATACACTATTATTATTATTTTTTCTTCCTATTTGTTATTCTGTCATTATTGGCTTTATCTGTTGGCAATGAAATTGTGGAATTTACCTAAACAAAAGAAAATGTTGTAAGTATGCACAGTTAGGTCATTCCTTTTATCATTTAAAACTTTTGTTTTCCTAAAAAGACTGACTGAAATGTGCCTTTAGGAACAATGATGTGTTAGGTATTATTAGGCAATAAGAGATGGAAGAAAATTTAGAGTTCTGCCAGAGGCTATAGCACATTTACATTCCCTCAGCTTGGATGGCACCATAACATCTTTTAAATAAGTCAAGTATGCAATTATAAGCTGCTGATGCACAGAATACAAACACGTTCCATATGTCAGATTTTATAAAGGTATAATATACCTTTTTAAAATAATTATTTCTCCCTATAAATTTGCCATCAATTAATATTATACAAACAAAAACATAACTACTAGATTAAACATAATTTCACAACTCTAGTCTGTTAGCAAGTAGAAAAAAACAAAATATCAAGTGCATCATTCAGAGAATTGCTCAAGTATAATTTTTTAATAAAGATACCAATGATTAGAAAAAATGTGTAACGAAATACTTCCTCACCACAATCGTTCCTTCCAGACCATGATTTTTGTGAAACTTAATCATGTCTTTGAATGGAAAGTCACACACAATATCACTGTTAAGGACAAAAAACGGCTCAGACCCTTCTAAAATCTTTCTAGCTAATGCAAGTGGTCCTGCTGTGCCCAATGGCTCCTCCTCTTGAGATATGCTAATCTTAATTCCTAACTAAAGAATAAACATTTAAAATTAGTAAAAACACTTTAAAAATTAAATATAAACAATTTGTGAAAACCTGCGCTTTATGGAAAAACCATGCATTTTACATGGTTTTCATTGTAAAGATAAAAAGATGTCCCAGGGGTAAAATAAGAAAAAAAAAGCATAAATTAATATTTATATTTAAACTGAAGTGCAGTTTAACATAAAAGAGACTGTGTTAAACAATTCTAGCATAAATTTTTTAAAAATTCAATAAAATATTTTAAGATATAAAGGTTTTTAAATGTGACTTGAATGAAAAATGCTTGTCCCTCTCAAGTTTTATGTATTTTAACTCTTGCTTTTTCTACCTAATTCAACTTCTTAAAGTAAATAACTTTGCTTATTTTAAATATGAACTATTACTACATTATATAAATGATAAAAAATTACTTACATGAATTTTTTTCTTTATCAAATCACTAAAAATATTTTGTCTCCCGCTTTGTGTCAAGTCTATTACCATGTGAATAATTTAACCAATAGAAGTTCATAATTTTACCTGCAGAAAGCAGCACATATGCAATGATATAGTTAAACTAGTTAAGCCACTTATTTTAACCATTTTGTTTTCTTCAGTCAAGAAGTATTGCAGTAGTGTTGAGAATAAGATTTCTTCAAGGTTGGTATTTTTATTCTTTGTCAAGTCTGTTACCATAATTTGTAATATTAAAATAATAATTTTTCCACTTTTATAGTTAAATGATGTTTACTAGATAGTTTTAGAAGGTGTTAGTATTTTTTTTTTAAATTTAAAAATTTTACAGGTCAGCCTTTTTTCTCATGTTTTAATACTAATGTCAAATCCGTTACCTGTCAAATTCGTTAACATGTTACTGGTAACGGAATTGACAGAAAGTAACAGACTTGACATTAAATTGTTAATTATAGCTAACAAAAGGTATTTTATACCTAGAATGTAATTCTAATGTTAATTGTTTTATATTTAATAGAGTTAATGTCTGGTATTAATTGTTAATTAGTTATGTTATATCTAGTATATTATTCTAGTGATAATTGCTGTATACATAGTTAATAGTGTTAATGTTTAGTATTAACTGCTAATTCTGGATATGTAAAGTTATTTTGCGGCTAACTAAAATTATCTTGTGTCTAGTATGGTAAAAAGTTTTGTAGAGAAAATTCTGATGTACAACCTTCACTAGATTCCGTCCTTTTTGTGTCCTTCCACCAAGTGCCGAAAATGGGAATACATGTGCATGTATCATACATTCTAATTTTAAATTAAAAGTGCAAAAGTTGATTAGTGTAAAGGCATTGCCAACAAATGATCTTAAGTCCCTATATGCATCTACAGTGTGCAGTGTCGAATCTATGATCTATGGATTGCATGTATAATAATTGCATCAATTGTAGCAATAAAAAAGTGGAAATTAATGTACCTAACAAAACTGATAGCATTAACTGGTATGTATGGGAAAAAAGGAAGAAACAAGAGAAAAAATTGTGAGGGGAATAAAGAAAGAAATATTAGTCCGAACTATATCAAAAGAGAAAAAAGAAGGATCAGTGTGATCATTAATTGAAAAGTTTGAAGAAGATTGATTGCGATTTAAAAGGCATGCCTTTAACATCAGTCAGCAATTTCAAGCTTATAGGACCAACAAAGAAAACATGGGACCAAATAAAGCTCTCTTGCACATTGACTTCTCGGAAAATTATGCCTGTAAATTGAACGAAGAAGTACAAACATATCACTATGGTGCTTCAAGAGCCCAAGCAACATTACACACAGGTGTTATGTACATTGGGAAGAAAGTAAAGCCGATTTCTTTTTGCACAATTTTGCCCAGTTATGACCACAGTCCAGCAGCAATAAGGGCCTACCTAGAACCAATATTGGACTTATTGAAACATTTGAATCCCTCTGTTTCAGTCCTCCATTTTTTTTCGGATAGTCCATCAACACAATATCGTCAGAAAAAATACTTCTATCTCTTCACCCACTTACTCTTTATGCATCGGTTTCAAAGGGACACATGGTCCTATTTTGAAGATGGCCATGGAAAAGGAGCTGCTGATGGCATTGGAGCAGCCATCAAACAAACCGCAGATAGCCTGGTAACTTATGGTCATGATATATTTGATGCACTAGATCTGTACGAAAAAATTCAGGGGAAAACGAATGTCAGGTTATTTTTCATCGAGGACAAACATATTCAATCCATCCAAGAAAATTTACCTTATCTTGTTCCAGCTCTTCCCGGTACATTTCATGTACATCAAATTGCCACAAATGAAAAGGGAAAATTCCTTTTCAGAAACGTGAGTTGTTTTTGTAACCGAAATGGCTGCTGTGAGTGTTTTCCAATGAAAGAGTTTGATTTCAATATAGATAAACAAAAAGAGCATTGGAAAAGGATATATTCTACTTCTTCGGAAAGCGAACTCTCCATTGATAACCCAACTCCAGAAATAGGTCCTTGGAGCTGGTTGCTTCGCATAAAATGATTGAGGGTGTTCATGTTTTAGTAGAGTTTATTGGGGGAGTAGAAAAAAGACAAAGTACACTTATGCTGCAGTGATTCAAGAAAAAATGGATGAAGATTGTGAAATCAAAATAATGTGCTTAAAAGCAAATGATAAATACAGGAAAGTTTATCACATTGATGATAAAGATATTTCATATGTTAACTTTGAACATGCTGTGGGAATTCTTCCACATCCAAAATTGAAAATGAAAGGGAATAGAATATTCTATGAGTTTGCAGGACCTTTAGACACGTACGAAAAATGAAAATGTATATGTTTATTTATAAATAAATACCTATTGCAGTTTTCGAAAGGTGAAGTTTCGGTTGTTTTGTTATAATTGTTTGATATGATGGAATATTTTACTAGTTAAGCATTTGTTTTATAATTGAATTAATATGATAATTTATATTTATATATTTAACCATAAAAAAAATTCTGTGTGTTAGGAAGAAGAAAATGAACATTAAAAATATATGTATATAAACTTGAAAATTATTATTAAAAACTATAGAACAGACTTGACATTTGGTTAAGGGTTCTAGTCAAATCCATTACCAAATGTCAAGTCTGTTACTGCACAGTTTTTTATGGTATTTATTAATTAATATTCTTTTTCTTCTTCTTTAAATTGTTGTTTCTCGTTCAACTAAGAAAGACAAATATAATTTTCATAAAATTAAATAATTTAAATAAATATATACTTTTGTTATTGAGAAAAGTTCTTTGAAAAAATCCAATGTAATTAAATTCTATGGTAATTTTTGCCTCTAATTTTAATTTAATTGAAGTAAAACTGTCTAAGTGCATGTTTTTAACTTCAGGGACACAAGTCCCTTCAAAGTAAGTTAATTTTAAAAGGTTAAAAAAATATTAACTGTGTGAATTTTTATGAATTGTGTATGGTAACAGACTTGATAATTTGCCTTGCAACTTAAGTTACGACGGCATTTACATACTAAATTATACAATAAAGTGCACTGCTAATTACTTTTTCATATACTTCAGACCTGTACCCTACACCAGTAATCATTTTTAAATGAAATAGTAATTTAAAAAAACAAACAAAAAAACCTGAAATGTAAGCGTTTGGTGAAAATGGCCCTATTAAGTTGTAAGACAATTGAAAAACATATCAAATAGTAATTTGTAAAAGACAACAATTTAAAGTTATAACAATTTAAAATGATGTAAAGTTACTATAACACATAAAGCTTTCGTAGATTAGGAAAGAATTATAAACCCTCTTACTTTGGTTTCTTCTCTTTTGATTTCCTTTTCTAACATTTCAGCTCTGTAACTTACAGCTAAGATAACGTGATCTACTCCAGCCTATGAATATGAAGAAAAAAAACACTTAGTTTAAAAAGAAATATTAAATTAAGAAAAATATTTCTGTTTTTCTGAGTACTTAATCTGTAAGCTCAAACATTATAGTTATCATGAATAATTGTAAAAAAGAATAACTAAAAAAAAAAAAAAAACATATAGGAAAAAGAATTTATTATTAAATTAGAAAATAATATTAAAAAAAAAAAAGTTGAGCATGATAATAAAAAGATGAAATGAAAGGTAAATAGTAATATAATAAAGGTAAATAGTTATATAATAAAGGTAAATGGTAATAATAAAAGTAAATTGAAATCAATTGATTGGAAAATTGACTTCAATGTTTTAATTGTGAATGTAATTTTAGTGGATGATTTAATATACAAAACAGTAAACACTTAACAACAACAAAAAGTAATGAACATCCTATGCATTAGGAGAGGTAGACTGCCAATTTTAGTGATTTAGGCTCTCTCATAGTTCTTGAGAAAGGACAAATTGCCAAAATATATATATATATATATATATATATATATATATATATATATATATATATATATATATATATATATATATATATATATATATATATATATATATATATATAGGCACCACTGTCCTGGCAATAAGAATTTTTAGAAAAAAAAAATTTCCTTCTCACAATTAACAGATTTTTGCACTGCTGGTATATTTTTTTTCTTGTAGTATAAAGCCTAAACAATTCCAAAAAATATATAACATGCATTTATGGGATCCTTTTTTAAAAAATGCTGTAATATTGACAGGTTGCCAGTTTTGAAAGAATAACACATGTAACACTTCACTTTCAGTTTGATTTTAATGAGTATATATTTTTTGCTTATTCAATCTAATACAGGGTGGCCACAAAATTCAGGAAAAAAAGTTTCCTGATAATTCCCTGACAGAATTTAAAAAAATTCCATGATTTTAGGGCAAACTTTTTTTCAAATTTCCCCGATTTTCTTAGGTTTTCCAGATGTCTAGACATTCTGATCAAATAGAACATGTATGCTAAAGAGGTAATATTCAATTTTTTAAGAAATAGTTTTGCTGGTAATGAAAAGTTTAAATTATTCCATAACATTAAACTTCTAATGGCTTACCACTACAAATCTCCATATAAATAGTGCCAAAATATGGATGAACGTGCTTTAAACAATACAAAATTTTCTTGATTTTCATGAAATTTTAAAAAGTTCCCTGACATTTCCCTGATTTCCAGGTTTTCCCGGTTCTGTGGCCGCTCTGTAATATCAGCACACATTTATTAAATAAAGATTTTTAAAATGCATTTTAAAAATAATTTTTAAATTAAGATTCTTTTAATGATAGCTTCCTGTTCTTTGAAATACTTGTCAACAAATCTAATGCAAAAAGCATTAGACTTGTGAGCAGTTGTCCTATACGCCCAATCCACCAAAAAGTGGACATGAGGGTGAAAATTTAAATTTCCTTATATTATGTTGAAGTTTT
The DNA here is from genome assembly GCA_963978545.1 of Linyphia triangularis. NCBI lineage: Eukaryota > Metazoa > Arthropoda > Arachnida > Araneae > Linyphiidae > Linyphia > Linyphia triangularis. The sequence continues at coordinate 71,642,088 of OZ021725.1, read as the reverse complement.
GCAATATAATCTACAAAAGTGTGCTATTTCATATTTTATTGAAAAATAATTAAATTTTTGCCATTAACATACTTATTTTAATTAATAAAGTGACACTTTGGCGGCATGAAATAGATTGCGCCAAAAATCGTTATATTTCATGCTCTCATACAGCTTAACAAATGATTCGGCAAATCTCTAAACTTAGATATATAATCTGGCATCTATTATCGAATATTTTTGCCAGCAGATAAGTGTTTACTAATCTTCATTAAAAAGGTAAGCATTATTAATTATTTTTAATTATTGTGTTACGCCCGCAACAAAAAGTTACATTTATAACTCCTCAGAGAGATTCCTTTGACTGTAAGTTACAAGACTTGGTATTTAAAAATAGGTTACTAAGGTACTTTGAATTACAGATATAAACAAAATTAATTATTATTTTAAATATAGTTATTAAGCGTTGCGGGTGTGACATGTTCGTGTTGCGGGCGTGACATTTTATTAGTCACACCCGCAATATCTTTTAAAATTGAACACAAATGTAACCTGAAAAAAAAATTATTTGTAAATTTATGTACTTGCGTTTGCAAATATCATGCAAACAAGCCCTCAAATTTGGTAAAGGCAGAGACTTGATAAAAGACAGTGTATGTGATACAGGAAAGGAAGCCTGCATGCTAAGCTTGTGTTTGAACTGAGCCAATGTTTATGATGTCTTGCAATCTAAAATTCCAGAAGAGGATCACAGTCTTTATATACAATGGAAGCAATGGAAAAAAGTGGAGATAGTTCAGGATCAATGCTAGACGCTGCTAATGAAATAGTAAATCAGTTTAAGAAATTTAAAAAGCATTGCTTTGTAAAAGATGTGCAAGATGAACATTTTCAATTTGTAAAAGACAACTTGGTAGAAGGTGAAGTGACCTTACAAGTGGACTTTGCGGAAAATTATACCACAGTTGTTCAAGACGAAATTCAATCAGCCCATTGGGCACACTCACAAATTACAATTTTTAAGGCTGTTGTTGCATTCTTTGATGGCCACCAATCATACATAATAGTATCAGATAACTTAAATCACTGTAAAGAAGCAGTCTGGAAATATATGGATATATAAAGTTTTGAAGAACATAAAAATATTTTTTTCTCCAGAACATCATATAACGCCAGATGATGTAAAAATGCTTGACAATCACTGGAGCCAAGTCCCAGCAATACTAGGCATATACAATCTGTCCATCATATTGTTCCTCTTGATATAGGGAGAATTAAGGTGGCAACAACAAAAAAAAGTATTCATAGGAGAATTTCCTTAATTCCAAAATCGAAGAAATCCATGAAGAATCAAGAATCGAAGACCAATGAAGCATCTTGCAAGTTAAAATATGGAATTGGAGATTTTGTTAAAGTGGTTTTATTTTTAAAATCAAAGAAAAACAGCGATCATTTTGTTGGACAGATTAAGCAAATTGATAGCAATGATATTCAGCTAGAATATTTGAAAGAGGTTTCAGATAATGTGTATGTCTGGCCAAACAAATCAGAATTATCCTGGGAGAAAATTACATCAATTGTAAAAAAATTGCCAGCACCAGAAATTATAAACTCAAGATTGGAAATGAAATTTGTTCATTAACCCTTTAAATCCCATGGAGTCAGCGTTGTGGGTTTCACAAAACCCCGATGACTTTCCATTCATAAAAACTGGAAATGAACTCGCCCGACTCGTTCTCCTGTCTGCCACTCCTGGGATTGCTGTGGGGGGGTCACTGTCGACCATTAAAAGATCATTACTATATGTATACAGCCTGCAATAGGGGTGTGCGTTGGGTCATCTGCTTGATATGTCAGAGAATTTAGTTGGCGTCTTATCAATGAAACAAACGCCACCGCTAAGTACATGACAAGATTCGCATAAAAGAAAAGTCCCTGACTATCTTACTCCATGCCCAAAGGGTGGGGCAGTTTGACATTGAGTACTTTAAATCCATGTCTCCCATCTGCATGCCCCACAATAGCCTATTGTTGAGGACCGTCACGCTTTAAACAACTAAGGCAGGGCAGTTCCCCTCACTTGAAAATATACGTTTACCCCTGCAACCGCCCGAAAGGCGGTTAGCTGGGAAATTCTCTACAAGGCGGTATAGGGCGGGTTGGGATTTAAAGTGTTAATAGCTTTGTAATTGTTTATTCATGTATTATTTCAGTGTTTTTTTGTACAAGTCACACCCGCAACAATTTTTTTAAATATTTTTCTACAGTAAGTGATTTGATTTGTTCATAGAATAATTATTTAAGTATTACTGTATAACACACAAAAAAAAATCGGTTCACCCAGTTGCTATAATTCACAGAGTTTTGAGGTTTTGCGCTGGAAGATGAAAATGCATGTCCTTTTTATGTCACACCCGCAACGGGTAGAATTGTTTTTGTTATTTTTAAATAAATAAAATATCTGGCAAATGGCAAATTGGTATCAATATATATGTAATTAGTCCACATTAACCCTTGTGTTAGTAACAGGTACCCGGGTACCCACCGCAGTGTATTTGTATGAATAGCTCAAAGACAATTTAATATTTTATTTTAAGCTCTCGAATCACCGTTTTTTAACTCAAAAGAAAGCTAGTTGTGAGTGCATTCAATTTATCTATTTTTTTATTTTTTTTAAAATAAGCTTAAACTTCAGCTATCGCCCTATTAGCAACAGGGTACCCACAATGGAAAGTATAGAAAATAAATTGAAAATGGTTTCTATAAATGGTTGCAACTAAATTGTATTAAAAAAATAAAGAAATATAAAAAAAAAATTTATAATTAATGACATTAAATCTGACATTTAACGCATTGTATGAGATTAATTGAGTGCTCATCACATACTGGCTGGTGACAATTGGCACAGCTCTTACGAGTCTTTCGCCGTCTTTTTAGTGGCAAGGCATTGCGCACACGACAAGATCCTGTCACTTTCTTTCTTCCGGTTTTATCTTTTGGAACCACTGGACCAGGATTTATCTCGATTGTTTCTGCTAGTGCATGACCTAAAATACTTTCAAAAGCAATCTTTGTTGAGAAGTGACGCATTACTTGCGGATTCGCTGTACGGTGTTCAATCATCGGCAATGCTAGTTCTTCACTTAGCTTCTGCATAAATTGACGATGTTCTGTCGTTTTTTTGGCAATCATTTTATTATTTTTGTAATAAATTATATATGATACAAGTGAAGAAATGTCTAGCATGTTGAAGAACAATGCCATTGGCCATCTCGAAGATCGTCGTTGACTTGTGTACCTCCGGACCATTTGGTCCATTGTGTCAACGCCAGCTTTGTATCTATTATAAAAATTTATAATTTCTGGTTTTTGCTTAGCGTCATCACCAACTGATGCATCTGAATGCATTGTAGATAACAGAATGACAGCTTTATTTTTCACTGCGAAGAGAACACCATAAATAAAACACGTCTGATCCCACCAAAAATCTAATACGTACTAATAAATACTCAGCGCTTGCTCTAGATAGAAAAAAAAAGAAATAACCTTGAGTTATTCTCTCTCTAACGGCATCTGTTCAGCGCCGAAAAATAAAAACGGGCCGACTACCTGGAGTGCCCCAAACTGGTTTCAGATTTCATTCACAATTCTAAATTATTATTATTATTATTTTTTGTTTAATTGTCACTAACTATTCATATTTTAAGAAAAAAATTTTAAGAATTTTTTTTTTAAACAAAATATTTAATATTTAGATCTGTGAGTACCCGGGTACCCGGTTGCTAAAAGACTTCGATAAAGTTGGTTACTAACATAAGGGTTAAAATCCATAAAAATTGAAACCAATGCTCTAAAATATTGTAGTTAATGGCTAATTTAGTTTGTCTAAATGTCACACCCGCAACTTTGGACAGGGCGTATAATTTAATAGTTAAAATTCCAAGTCTGATACGGATTCTGCACCAAGGTGATTTTTGCCAAAAAATGGCAGTTCTGCCATTTTTATAATGACATGTGAACTGCCTATGGTTGTCATGCCATTTTTATAATGACATGTGAACTGCCTATGGTTGTCATAATTTGGAGCGGTTTTATGTAAAAAATTCTTGGCACAAAATCCGTACTGTACTTAGAATTTTAACCAAACAAAAAAATAAAGGAAATCTACAATTATTTTCCAACCTTGACAAGAGCCTCTATTTGGTGCAACATCATGGGTTTATTGCAGAATTCTACAAGAGGCTTTGGTCTGCTCAGAGTGAGAGGACGCAGTCTTGTTCCATAACCACCAACCAAAATAAGAGCCTTCATCTTGTTCGTAAAAAACTGGAAAATAAATATACTGATAACTTAAAATATAACTCAAACGCACTCAGATTGACACAAACGTTCCTTTTAAAATTCTGAGAGTATAACTTCAAATTTTAGAGCACAAAAAGATAACATCAAAGAAAAATGCAAGCTTGTACTATAAAATTAGAATTCATAAAATCTGATTCTTTATTGCCATGTCATCAAAAATAATCTTACCTAATAATTTACCAAATACGATTGTCAGGAAACCTTCCCAAAATAACTGTAGATAATATTATTTTTTATGAAAATATATTAAGTGATTTTCTATTAAATTTATGTTAAACCGGTAAATAAAAGAACAAACACAGACGCCTGTCATCAATTTTATCGGCTCAAATATAAACATACAAACTTCTCATCGTCATCCTAATCTGATTGGTTCTCATAACGCGTCTGGTGACGAGCCCTTTCTCATCATCATTGCCATTTCGATGACAACAATTGCGGTGACAGAACCATCTATACTCGTGGGGCACGTGACGTCATAGGACCGATTGTTCGCTTCACTGCCAGCCAAAATTAAGCCGAAATCAACTCTTTTCACCACGATTTCGTCGAAATTTTATCATTAAGAATCATTAATAAATAAAAAATACAATTTTAACTAAGTCAAAATATATTTCAGATGGTCTAAAATGCATTTAGAATGTCAGTTTAATGAATTACTCGATTGAAACTTGATTATTGCAATACAGTCACAAGGAGATTTCAGATCGAAATGTCTACAGAATTATAAATTTTTGAAAGCTTATAATTGTGTGATTTCATGTAAAGCAGACTTTCACATAAAGTAGATTTTTTTCATTTGTAATTTTTTCAGAATCAACAGACTAAAACTCATAATATAGCTATGACCTGAATAACTTTAAAGTAAATACTTACAACAAATCACACAAAAAAGAAGGGGAAGTGATGAAATAAGATTTCACACTATTTCGGGGGGGGGGGGATATCCCGTTGGTACCCCCCCCCCCCTCCTACTGCCTTTTGGATCAATAAGATAATCTAGTTGTAGTGGTCTCGCAGTGGCGGCTAGTGCAAGGGGACAGGGGAGGCTCGGGCCCCCTCACTTTTTGGGATCCTTGTCCCACTTATATATACTTGATAATGATGTTTTGGAATTTCTGTAAAATATATTTAAAATGCAAGACAAATGAAAGCAGTTATTAACCTCACAATATTAGCAATTGTGCGTAGAGCAATAGCTCTCTTTCCACAAACTCATGAAAATGCCAATCAACCGCAACCATTTCAATAAAAGCACACTCCATTTTAATGACCTTGAAGTCTATCCGCGGGGACGCAATCCTTGAGGGATAAACGACCCCTTTCTCGGAGACCTTGAAAAGAACATAGATTGAAGCTTGTAACCAGGTCCTTCACTTCTTGTGTTTTTAGGGGGAGGGGTCTTTCTCCTACAAAGATATCAATTTACTGCAAGTCTATAAGGAATGGTCCACTTTTGTGTGTTGGGCAAAAGTAGTCGAGCTCGAGCTTGAACTGTTGAAAGAAGTGTTGTCCACAATGCAGGCGTACAAGAAAATGACAGTGAATTAAATTAGGAGAGCCAGAGAAAATAGACAGAAAACTACAATTATACGAGGTGAAAAAGGGATTAATTTTTCAAAAAAAAAACTCGGTAAGATCATTTAATTTTACCCCTTATATTTCAAATATAAGCGTAAGCTTATCTTAAAAAATTAAATTTTTAAACAGAATTATGATTTTTTAAGAAATGTTTCGAGACGCATTTTGTCAGGGTAATCCCAGGTCCCTTCGCATAAATGAGCTCAATTGATTATGTATTTCATTATCTTAGTTATCCTAAAAATATCATATTTTTTATTCATTCGATTTTAGAGGTGATTAGGTAAATGAGTTATACAGCAAGTAAAATTAGACTGTCCTTATCTCCTCCTCCCATCCTATTTCCCCACCTAATTCCTGCTATAATAGACAACAATGGTCATCGTAGCAACCTCACTGACTTGACTGATGTCTGAATCCGTTTCGGAGTATGCACAAATAAGACCCACTATACCTTCAGCGTCTTTTTACTTTGGTATAGCAATAAAACTTCATTTTATGGGTAGCAAAAAATATATATATATATATATATATATTTTGCAACTGAAACATTATTTTATTCCATATAAACGTGTTTGAAATTTTCAACTCAGATTAGTAGCTGTCTTTAACTCATTCAGTTGCTTGAAATATCCATTCATAAGCACAACAATAAACAAATTTTTTTGTGGTACATTGCACTAGTTACAAAAGGGCTCTGACTGAACAGTAAACAACCAACATTTTTAAAAAGTAAAGATACAAGATTGAAAATATTTTTCTTTTGAGTAATGAAATTTTTAACTGAAATATTAATGAATCAATATGCATTAATTTTATGTTTAAATTAATAATTTAAAATCCATACTTTCTCTGAAAATCTCACCACTTTTCTTCTCTTCATTTTTAAATTTTCGAATGCCATGAGCCATGAAGTTTAAAAGTCATAGGACATGGGGTTAATTTTCATAAGCCATTGGCTTAAACGAAATGCTGCAGTGTTGAATTTGTGTTATAATCTTTTGTTTTATTAAAGTTTATTTGGATAATTTGCTTAAGAGGACTTGGTACCATTCAAACTTTTTTTTATTTAAGTATTTAAAATTATAATTTTTACATATTTGGAAGCATTACTAATTAAATGTAAAAACTAAATTTTATTAAAAAAAAAATTCACAAAGTGTTCTAAATTTTCAAAATTTTTTAAAAAATTCATCAAATTTAAAATTGTATTTCCTTTTTCATTTTTCAATACTTTTTCTTCGTTCTTTTTTTTTTTTTTTCTTTTTTTAAGTTTCTAATAATATAGTCTAATTTTTTAGGCATCGGATTTAGAATAAGTAAAATAGTTTTCGAGAAAAATGATAATTACTGTACGTATATGTAAAAAGGGTATTTTTCAACATATAAATTTGTAAAAAAAAAAAAAGTTTTTATTTTATTCAATAATCCATGCCTATTTTTGTCAAATAGGTATTAAGAATGACACAAAAAAAATTTCAAGTCATTTCATTCATATTTGCTGAAGTTTTAGCATTTTGAGTAAAATGGGAATTTCAAAAATCACGAATTGAGAAAAAAAATGCGTTCGAAACATCAAAGGAGCTAATGCAGCAATGCTAAATTCTCCATAAAAATTTAGTTTTTCTGCAATTGCAGTTATCGGATCAGCTTAAAAACTTGCTAGAATAGGAAGGTTTCAAAGATTATAAAAACGCAAAAATTAGAAAATTTATATTTTACTATATTTTGTTAAAACAAGGGGTACCAAGTCTCCTTAACTGCTCTTATAGCTTTGTTTTATGTGCATTTGAATAACATTTAATTGCATGAAACTCGTGTAATTTGAAATCACCCTCCCTAAATAAAACCCAAGCTATTGTTAATTTGGGCTCCCTTACTTTTATTACTCACGAGCCGCCACTGTGGTCTCGTGTACATATGACAGATACTATATCCAGGCACCAGTGATCACTTTTACCTAGTGGTTAGCACGCCTGTCTTCCGATATAGGAGTCCCGAGTTCGACTCTCCTATAGCGCACATCGCTACATTGGTGACGTGAATATTCGAACACATCAGTGACGCCATCTACTGCACAACCTCCACACTACCCCCTCAATATCTCTGGAGACTCACTGCCATAAAGTAAGCAACTTCTGGCGACTCACTGCTACACAAAAAGCCCTCAACTCATACGCAAGCAACTCAGTCGTTCGCCTCTTCGTGACTCACTGGGAAGGGGCTATGTGGTGGTCTCGTGTATGTCAGACGACATTGTTTTTAAATATAACACGCAATGAATGCCACTAAACGTTTGGAATTTAAAAAGTAATATTAAAAAAATGTCTGTATGTGATCAGCATGTTCCCGAATGGATTAATTGCTCTAACGATTTTGATCAAAATCGCTGAGGCATGTTTTTGTTCATGCTGCTCATGAAAAATCGCTTTCAACTTATCAACTCCAAAATTCCCTTAGAAATGCGATAAAAGTTGAAAAACGAATGTCTTTAATACAGAGTTTTTTCCATTGAGCGTCGCCTCCTGCTTCACCTGTTTCACTAACAAGAAAGGATAATGCAATATTTATCGAACATATCACCATTTTCACGATTTATTTTTGGAGAGTGGAGAGGGGAGCAATGTAATAATTATCGCCAAATTGATCACCATTTTTTTTTTTAACTAATGAAAATATGAAAACAAAAATGGTAAATTACACCAATCCATGACAAATTTAAATAGTGACTAGGCTTAGGTGCAATTGAAAGCTGCGCGATGTTCCAACGCCCCTAGTTAATATTGCACTTGCAATGCCATAAATTTCTTCGCACTAACTTTTTTTAAAAATATGTGTGTGAATGAGGAAAATACAGAAATCACGTAATCCAAACAAAGTCGAGAAATATTTTTATTGCCAAGTGAAGAGGAAGAAAAGAAAAAGGATATAGTACAAGAAGTAGATGGCGAAATTAGCCTATCTTTTTTGTACACCACTGGAAAAGCAGTTTAATGTGGATTTTATTTCAACTACAAGAATTTCCTCATTTGCATGAATTGTAATTGGACAAGACTTTACTACAAGAGAATATCAATTTGTCAGTAAATTACAAGTTCAAAGTAACATTTGCATCCAAAGGTGCCCACCTAGAATGGCAAGTTAAATATTCATTTCCAGAAGCAGTTTTGATTTTTAAAAAATAAGTATGCACATGACAGCTATTGTTGCAGCTTGTGTTGGTTGTTAAAATTGCTTTAAAGAAAGATTTTGTAGAGTTTCACCCATTCAAGATGCTTTTCCTACCAAAAAGCAATCACTTTGGCATTGTATTTTAGATGCAGTTTATGACCCTTCCAACACTCCTACTCCTAGTTTCCAGAACCGCCAGAGAGGTGTACTTACACCTCCTTTACTTTAAAAAATTGAAGTGGAGAAAAATAATAAATTCAGAGAAAAATAAACTATATGGCTTTTAAATTATTCATTTAAAACCGAAAATTAATGTATTATTATTGATTTTAGGACAAGTCATTTAAAAAAAAAAAAAAAAAAACAAGGTTTGAATACAAGCATTTACCACTTTGCTCACCCCTATAAGCGATCTGCACCACTTTGCAAATGCTAATGTCCAAGTTGTTACTTCGTTTTATGTTTATGTCTTGCGTATAGTACTTATGCTATAACAGTATAACAGAATTCCAATACCATATGAAGCTGCACTTCCCTTTAATTTACTTAGTAGGCTATGTCCATCTTGCAAGATCAAACTTTTAATCTCACTTCAACCTCCAAATATTGTGTAGCTCAAATGATTATAACTTTATGTTTCAATCATTCTAATGATCACACGTATTGCTTTAAAAAACGTGCAAGACAACGTCATACTAAAGAAAAACACAGAATTACACGCAATGAGGAATTATCACGTTTTTTGGTTTTATTTTTAAATAAAAGTAGAGAAAAAAATGAAAAACAATACAATTTTTTCAAAAATTTGAGCTCAGATAGATAGTAAAAAAAATATTTAGTTTTTCATTTCGCGATAAGCGGGAAAAAGCTGCTTTTGCATATGACGTCAATGCGCAGATGATGAACCAGTCTAAAACCCTTTTTAAACGAGGAGGGAGTGAGGTTTATCCTCGGATTTTCGACGGAATCTATGAGTAACTACGTCATAGTTTTTGGTTATGTGACTTATATGTTTTGATTTCAGCTAATTTCGAACTCGATTTTTTGTTGATTAAAAGCCTAAAGCTAAAAAAATAATTGCACTGCTCAAGTATATTCGTTGGATAACGCTAGAAAATATAAAAAATATTAATTTTCTTCACTCGTGCAATTTCCTCATTGTAAAAACGCAATAAAAATGGGTTCGGTAATTTGTGTTAGTAGCCAGTATTGGCCATACGAGTATCTTTTGAAATGTGTTGACAAAGGGTTCAATGTTAAGAAAGCGACTTTTTTGGGAGAATTTGGGCAGTTATATATAGTAGATTATGAAATCTTAATTACCAGTAGATTATGAAATCTCAATTACTATTATAAACATCATTAGCAACAATAAGAGGGAAAACAAAAGAACAATTACCAAAATGCATTAAAAATTCATTTAATTCATAAATTAAAATTGTCTATTCAAGTGACTGAACCTATAAAAAGTTATAAAAAGCCAAGAGTCGCTTATTATTCCAAAGCAAATACAACAAGATCCCTTTATAACCCGACTAAATACATATCTTCGAGAGTAAATATTCATATTTTTAGACTTAAACCTTGTCAAATATAATATGCAATGAAATAAAGTGTCCAAGTTACTAGTAATAAAAAATTACACAATTTTCGCAACATTTTATTTGCTATATGCCTCATATTCAAAATTTCAAACTGCATCACGTTCCTACGTTATTTACACAATCCAAAGTAGAATAAAAAACACATGGAAAATTTAAGATTGAAAATCAAGCAAAATATCTAAAACTATAAACACATCGACTCCCTTTTTAAAATTAAAAAAAAAAAAAAAAAATCCCTACAATATCAGAGAAAATAAATTGCATCTTTTAAAATCTAATTTTGGCACAAGTAGGACAAATCCTCTTAGACATAACCAAACATTTAAAACGGAATTTAAAAATAAATTATCACAAATTAGCGAACAAGTGCAGTCGCATACAACTGTATTTCAATTTATCATTATAATTTATGTTTAATTCTCTGCAATTTTAGTAGTTTATTGAAAATTTAACAATATCAAAAGCTTACCTTCTTTTTAATACAATACATCCTGTCAATTTTTTTTTTTTTAAACAATGGTGAACTAATTTCAGAACTTATATGCAGTGAATAAGGGAAACGATATTTTAACCCATTAACCGCCAAAACTCGAAATCCTTAAAAAACATGGTCAGTATTTAGAACATTTGTGATTTTAGGGTCATATATAACATATTTAAAGAAAAAGTTGGAATATTTTACTTATCTTTAGAGAAAATGACTTGCGTTGGCGCAACGTCAGCGTAAAACCGAGTTAAAATCGGCGGTTTTCAAGAATTTCATATTCCTTTAATGTTGAATATTCAACGACTGTAATTAACCGTTGGCGGTATATTAAAGCTTCTTTTCAAAAATATAAACTTTTCGTACTATGTAAGTATATACAATTATTTAATATGACTCATTTTGTATGATAATATTGACTACATTCTTGATGTAAAGCCACTTCACAACCATTACAGCGATACATAATTTGACTGTGACAATGTTTACTGCGAAGTCTTTTATTGTCCGTCATGTGATGCAAGGGTCCAAGTTTAATAACCGAATCATACAGGTTTTCCTTTTAGGAACATTTTTGAAGAATGTTTTCCTCTATAAGGAATCATTTGTTCGTCTATACTTAGGTCGTGTGCAAATATTTGAAACTATTAAAATTTCTTATTCAACAAATTTCACTCTTGTACTCTCACTTTGTACAATTTGTCAATAGTGATGTTATCTGCCATATGCAAATTTTGTTTTATATTCCTTTACTGAATACGTGACATTAACTCCCTAACAAACGAGACCGATACATCTTTATCTAATGACCAATACATTACTCCTTGCGGCAATGTATGGTATCCAGTAAGAAGAAGCAAACCAATAAACCTTTTTAGGTAAGTCTCAGAAGCAAAAAGGTCATCCGATTATTTTGCTGAGAATATATATTAGTTTGATTAATGAGAAATGCATAAATTTCGGAGTCAAAAAACTTAACGAAAATTTCCTCACAACTTAAATTTTCTAATTCTCTTTTCAGTTTTTCAACTTGGTGATGTTTCTTCATTTTTTGGTATCGATGAATAAATAGGATCTATTTTCTTCCATTTCAAAGGCTCAATTTTTTTTTCTTTGTCTTTGTATTATCCATAATATTTTGGTCCTTATCTTTCCCATTTGAATGTAATTCAACCTCACCAGAAATGTCATTTGGTAAAACATTCGAGTCACTTATTATTGTATTGTCCCCTTCTTCCTTGTTAATAACTTTGCCAAATTCTGGGGGAATAATAACAATCTCCGTTTCATTGTCATCTGAATCAATGGTGTAAAAAGTATCCAGAGCTTCACTAAGCGTAAGATAGTGCTTTCGAGATATTTCAAATCAAAACGAAGCAGTTGTAATAAATAACACACGGTGAGAAAAAAGTTCAGAAAATTTTGACCCTCTTTTCCGCTGACGATGCGCAAGCGCAACACTAGTATTTCCAACATCGTAGCTCGAAGATGAATTCATCAAAACATTTTTTATTTGCGTGTGACCTTCAAGTGAACTATGGAGATATGAAATGTTATGTCTAATAAAAATTATTTCCCTTTCTTTTATTTTTCGGAATCGATTTAGCAATGTCAGTCTAACTTAGCGAATTTCGGAAAAGTTTAAGTTATTACTACGAGAAAACAATAAGGTTTAGAATAATTTTTATTGTTCGAAATTAAAGTGTGTAACCTTACCAATGAACATAAACCTCCAAATAATAGTAAAAAATTGATTAAATATTTTTTATAGTTATGTTTTCTAAGCGTTGCGTGAACGCAACGCCAGCGGTTAATGGGTTAAGTAATTGAATTATATATTATCTTGAAATAGTAAATAAAAATTGTTAAATAACTGTCCTAATACCAAATTTTATTCTATAATTAAATAATACATTCAAATCCTAGTCTTATTGAAACCCTTAATAGTTAGAACAAATGTCAATAAATTCACATTAAATTTTGTATTAAATAAATCAATTTATATTAACACAGGCTTTATAAAAATACTTTAGACATACATTCTATTTATTTTCAATATATGCAATACGTGAAAGAATATTTTTTTTATACATGGGCAGGAATTCTTGCATACAGTTCTTGTTTGCAGTTTCTCCAACTAAAAATATTTCTTAAAATAAAGAATACGATTTCTAAATAAAATTATTCTACAAAATAATATTGGCATTTCCTTCTATTAGTTAAGTACTTCTTTTCTTGGAAGTCTAAAAGGAAGTTTAATTCATGTTAACTTTATCCAATTGTTATTCCTTTCAATGACATTCATTGTACCGTTGCTGATTAAACAACTCTTTTCTCTTCAAGTTATATAATTTCAAACACAAATTTAACAAGCTTATTTTTTTTTTTACCTATATACTATATAACTTTCGTAAACAGCGTTACTTACAACAGTTTTACAACACTGAGATATAAAATAAAACATTTTGTGCAAAGGCTTTTTCATACAATCCTGAAAAAGTTCTCAACAGTGTAAAATGATCACTTGTTACTCTTTGTTTTGAATAACACTGTACAGTACCATAACAAGAGGATGTTCACAACTAGAATGAAATTTCTTAGAATATCAAGCAATTCATTTTAGTTGATATTTTTTAAGGAATAAAATAAATTCTGGAGTATACAAACAGCCACAAGTGTACTTTAATCAAAATAAGCACTATATTTTATACTATCAGGTCATTGAACACACTAATAGGCTATTTATTATGAAGGCTTACTCAAGAGAAGTTTATTGCAAAGCTTCTAAGCAGTTTTGAAGGCCTCTGTAGTAAGTATTTAATCAAATCGAGAAACTGTTTTTGTAAGTATAAATGCTCAAACTGTACATATTTACCAAGGATAGTAAAGTGCAAAAGTAAATATTTCTTTATTGCAAACTTGGTTTCTTGGTGCAAATCAACATTTCTTGCCCATATGCATGCCTTTAACAATAGAGAAATAATTATACTGCACCAGGATAAGTATTACTAATATGTAGAAACAAGAAAAGTGTCAATAGTTGGAATAAAATAATTATGAAAATAATTCACACCAACTAATCTGGTTACATTTAGAACAAACATTAATTAGTAATAATTTACTAAATCAATTGAAAAATAATATTGAAACCTTTATAATATTCTTAGAGATCCAATCTTTTAGCCACTTACATAGTTTTACTAGATTTCACATTTATTTTGTTTAAATTACTTTCTGCAAATGAATAAAAGAAATCGAAAACTTTTAACTCCGGAATGAATCTTTGCATGTGAAAAACATTGTTTTGCAGTAAGTAAGCTTTTCTAAACACAGCATGTGAATTATCTAACTGAAACATTTAACCAATCTTTCAAATATATATGTATTAATTACAAAACATTAATTTCCTACCTATTATTGTGCTATTTCAGTGCAATTAAAAATAACATTTGCAAATATTAATATCAGTGCATTAAGACTTACTTAGATCAACTATATATGGGGAAATATTAACAAAGCTGCACTGTTTAATAAAGACAAGATTTTTTTAACAAACCGATATCAAGTTTTGAATAATGTCTTCGATTTTGTAAACGGATTCTGCCTTGTATTGTAACAAATGGTATATAACAATGCTAAAGATGTTCAAATTTAATAAGTGGTGAAAATAAACCATTTTAATGTATATTGCACTTTATCAACATTTAAATCCTAAAGAAAATATTCAAGCATCTTCCAAAGATACAGGTAAATATACCTGTAAAGAGCAATCAAAGAAATGTTAGTTCAAATTTAACTAATAAATAAAAATTTCTAAATAAAATACAATAAAATTCTAGCATTATTCAACAAGTGCCTCTCACTTTTTTTTTCTTCTTCAACTAACTTATGGTGCAATTTAATAAAAGTTGAACTCCAAAAAATAAACTCAATTTAAACAGATAATATATTACTTATAGTGTATTAAAAATATTTTGGATCTTGTACTCTGATAACCATAACTTAAATTGTATAGCTTCAGCAAATATGTTTTTAAAAAAATTGGATATTTTGGCACAATTTAAGAATTTTTAAGAGCAAGGTTTTTTAATTATAAAAAACTCTGACAATAAGGGTAAGTCCAAATACTCAACAGCAACTTTGTAATTCTTCAAAACTTAAATTTGACTTTTAAGCAACCCACCTCTGCTAGTAACTCACTTTTAAGCAACTTACATAAGCTAGTTTTAAATTAGATAATTTAAAACAAAATTAACAAAACTAAGTTTTAAAAACTAACTGATATTACACAAATTAGCATGTTGTGGCAATGACAAGTCATAAATTTCAGAAAGGAATGAAGTTAAAAAGGTTTTGAATGTGTGATGTAGTTTTTAAACATTTGAACTTATGTTTTTTGCTTTTATTTTAAAAAGCATAATTTTCCCCAGATCCATTTACACTATTACAAGTTCATTTATACTTTACACTATTCCAACACATCAAAAAACAAACCTTAATATAGTATTTAAATTTTTATATATAAAAAAAAGTTTTCATACCAAACATTCAAAGAAATAAGACAACTTTATCCAATGTCCAACTCTATCAGAAACCATGTTTATAATAAGCTTGTATTTTTAATTGAATCCAACATTTCCTTATCAGTGTTCTATGGTGTGATGCATTAACCAGTCAATAAATCCTAAATGACAATTTTTGATTGATTTTGGCAACTCCAACACAAGCTTTTACTATAACAAAACACAGCATGAATATGTACGAGGATAAAGAATGTTCATGCACTTATTTACAAATGAGAATAGGAAAAATGAGACGAGACAAGTGTGATGGCATCCTTTAAACTGCAAATGAAAGATCAAATAAGGCAAGTCCACCATGGGCAAACTGATGCAACTCATTTTAATCAGTTCTTGAATTGTACTTAACAATTTTTGTGCACTATATTCTCTCCATTTTAGTGTGCATTTAATATTAAGACAAAGATATGGTTTAACAATTTGTATTGCATCTTAGTAATGAATTCTATTTAAGCATTACACTGATTTAATACAATGAAGCACAAACTATCTCTGAAGCTTTGATAAACCCTTGATTCAATGGCAGTATGATTCAGATGATAAACCTGCAGCACAAAAGATAATGGAAATGCGTTTCATCAAAGCAACAGATAAGTATTCAAAATGATGGTCAAGTGTGTGCTAAGTTGATCAAAAGTGAGAGATGTGACATTTAAAAGTCAAATAATTAAATTTCTTTTCCTTCAATAAATTAAAACACTAATTGAATGTATTCAGATATCCAAAATAATTACTTTATCAATAATATTGTTTAATTTTCAATTGCTTCTACATATGAAAATTTTAATTTTACCATTGCATCTACCATCAAAATTCAAAGATAGACGTTGAGTCAACCATATAGCCCACCATGTCTGCCAGAACTTATCTAACCACTTCAGTAACATACTCCCTTTATCAACAGGAAGCTTTACCCAAGTCGTCACGTCTATTGCAAACACAACATCTTTTGCAGTGGAATTCCTACATGCTGTCCTTCATTTACAAGCTCGTTCCATCATCTTTTGGTGGTACATTGTCTGGAGCAGACCAACGTCTCTTCCGCTTTCCAACAGTAAAGGTCTCTTCGCTTTTGGCTACTATCAAGTTTTCGATGGATTGATCGGATTGTTTTTCTGGCAGGCAGACATTAGAAGGGAGGCAGAGCGTCCTAGATCCTTCCATTTCGACAGTATTGTTGAAGGACACACCCTTTCCCTTTTCAGGGAGGGCAGCAGAATTTGGCACGCTTATGTTGGTCGCTTTCTGGCCACCATTTAAGGTTGACCGTGGTTTGTCCGTGAGGGAAATGCATGTGTCACCCACTTTGAGTTTGTGACAGTCGAGTCCATACCGCTGGGCGGATCGATCTGGAGAACAAGAGGACCAGCCTTGCTTGTAGACGAAGAAAGGGTGCTCCAGGGGAGCTTCCACTGTAATCTGGCAATAAAGAAGGGTCATGTATTTGCAGTATATTCATCTAATGTATTAGCTCTAAAATTAGTGAAGTTATAAAACTGCATTTGCAATACTGTTTTTCCCTTTAAGTTAAAATTTAAAAGTTTCAATTAAAATAGAAATAGAAATAACACATGTAAAAAAAAAAAAAAAAGAAAAAAAAGAAAAGAAAAAAAAAACCAAGTGTGTAAATTTAGCACTTGTTTACATTTAAGAAAAAAGACATGTTGAAAACAATGCTGTCTACCAATCAGTTACATTCTGTATGAAGTAGCTTAGTTATAAGCAGAACAAATAAAAATTACTGTAAAATACTCTTTAGACAATCATTTTTACAAAAGGCATAGTTTTGAATTTTTTACAATATCCATACATCAAAGCCTTAAAAATAATATTTTGAATAAAAAAAAAAGTACAGCTATGCAAAATATATTAAAAATACATTCCACAGGACTTCAAAAAACCTTCCAAAGTCTAAATACATCTCATCCAATTAAAAAACATCCATTAACCACATCCAGAGTGGCCACAAAATTCAGAGGAAAAAGTTCCCTGATAATTCCACGATTTTCCCGATAGATTTCTAAAAAATTCCCTGATTTTAAGGCAAACTTTTTTTCAAATTTCTCTGATTTTCAGGATTTATAAACACCCTAACCAAATAGAACATGTATGCTAAAGAGATAATAGGCCTATTTTTTAAAAAACAGTTTTGGTGGCAATGAAACGTTTAAATTATTCCGTAACATTACATTTCTAACGATTAGCACCACAATTCTCCGGGTAAACAGCACCAAAACACAGATGAACGGCGAAACATACTTTTAAAACAATGATAGAAAATTTCACTGATTTTCGTGAAATTTAAAAAATTCCCTGATTTTTTTCAGAATCTGAAAACTTAATGACATTTCTTTCAATTTCAGGTTCTGTGGCCACTCTCTCATCCAATTTTTTAAAAAAACACTCAAACAACTTCTCTCACATACCTGTATATTATCCTGCCCAACATGAAACCCCAGCTTAGCTGCTCCTGTCGATGGCATCTTCTCAATACTAGTCACTGTACTCGAATCAATCCTCAGCGTGGAACTAAGCAATCCGCATTCAATAAAGTCTTCCGTAGTCATATTCTCTACCTGCTTCAGCTGATTGTTGGCCAGCTGTATAATAGCCCCCTTCATGAATGACTGGGGGTACTTGAGCTGAGCGGTCGTTGGAGAGGCAGGGCGCCCCGGTGAAGGGGAAGATCCTGACGATAGTGAAGAGTTGTGGTTGGGCATGCAGGGGCTTGATGCTATTCTGTTGTCTGTTAAGGAAGAGGCAGAACTGGAGAAGGAGCGGTATCCTATTAAAGGGGTGCATTTTTTATTAAAAATATAAATGTTTGAGTGATAAAAACAATGTTTTTATAAAGAATATATTTGCCTCTGATTATGACACAAGAGTCACAATGTTAAAAGGGCTGATTCCGCAAGTAATCATTATGTTGACCCAGATGAGGATGAAACCCCCCATTGCTCAGCTTCTTCTACTATAGCTAGAACCGAGATTATTTTTTTTCATTGAGTTGTCCCAGGTGCATAGAAAAAAAAAATCTGCTTAATAATTAACAAGAACAAGGTGTCGGGGAGGATCTATCTTCGGATCTACTTTTGGATATGGCAACTTTAGCCAGGCCTAGGAGTCATAATTTTATGACTTTTGATCATGCAGTTTCTTATCTTTCTCAGTTTAAGGTTAAAGTGCATACATTTTGTAAGTTACTTTGAATTAGAGGGTTTCTATCTGTAAGAAATGATCCCACAATTTGGGAATTTTAAACAGAGTAATAAATAACAAAAATGCTTCAACAGTTTTCAGATATTCTTCTTTTGATCTCCATGAAAAGAAGTAACTTAGCTTTTTTAAGTTACACTACTGTTAAAAGTGTTATTGAAAACAAAATTTCATTTTTGAATTAGATGCATCAAATACCAGTGAGACGCACACGTTAACTAACGGAATAGAAAGCAACATAATAGATAGTATAAGAGTAGCAACTAGATTTAAGCTTGCAAGTAAAGACATATAACTTTTCGAAATAACTGAACATTCGTCTAAATAAATAAAAAAGTACAAAGTTTTTAAACATCACAATAAAGTTAGTATAGGTTTGAATAGTTAGGTGCACTGCACACATCCAAGTTAAAAACTTACGTGCACCCACTAATTTCGAACCTTAATATAAAGCAAGTGCCTACTTTTTTAGTGTGACATAGCATGTTTTTGATTTAAATCATAGCAAGTTTTGCATGATTTTATTTTCTAATTTCTAGGAACGGTTTTTATATGCAGTATCGAAGTATTTTGAAAAATGACAACAAACAACAAGGATAAACATTCCATAATTTTTTTTTAAAGTATTGCAGACACTCTCGACAATTAAATCATGGTATTTTATCATCATACTCAACAGAAAAAGGCATATTTGAAGCTAGCCTAGTTGTCACGCCTCTTTGGGTTAACGAGATTATTCGATTATTCCAAATAAAGTAACCATCGACCCTATCTTACTCATCAGACATAACAAGTGCTACAAATAAATTATATCTCCCAAAAAAACAAGACGTTGAAAAAGAAACAATCAAGTAAAATAATTAATGAGGAAAAGGTATGAAATCTTATAATGTCATTGCATGGAACAATATAAATCTTTATTTTCATACCAATATTACTACAGAGTTCCCACTCAAATCACAGAATGAAAATCACTGACTTTTAAGAACCTTTGAAAATTTGTTTTCAGACATCATGTCTATACACACATTTTTAATAAAGTATATTTTACCAGAAAAGTTACAAGCTGGAGCATGTGTAATACAAATATGTCAGAGAATTGATATGGTTGGTTGTCTTCTGATTACCTGGAGCCGTCAGCAACACGAGGGCTATAATGCGCCGAAACATTCGTCATTTGACAAACTAACATACATTTACAAACACCCATGCCTTACACAGGACTCGAACCCGCAACCTCGCGGTCTAGAAGCTAGCACGCTAACCCCTATACCGTTTGATTGGCAGAATTCTGATATATATGGTGCTTATAAGCAGGGATAGCAAATCTGAGTAGTATTTTTATAAATGTTACAGTTGGCAAACACAACAGCTGCAAAAATTAAGGACTTTTAATTACCTCTAAGAATTTTCAAGGACTTTTAAGCACCTCTAAGCATTTTCAAGGCCTTGAAAACAAGTTAAAAAATATTAAGCACTTTTAATGACTTTCAATGACCATGGGGAACCCTGTACTAAGTGTTTTTAACATATGTGGCAACAATGTTTCAGAAAAAAAAAAAGGCTCAAACGAAAGAAGCCAGGTGCAGTAAGGTTAGAAGAGTTACTAAAAGAATCTCTCCTTACCCAAGTCTGGTATGGACCTGGCCTGCTTAGGAGAGGGCTCTCTCTGGCTGCGTATCGGTGGGGCAGAGAGGGGTGCGTCTAGTACTGCAGAGGGAGGTGGGTCAACAATGTGGATGCTTGGGGGTCGCAGTATTCTGTGCTTGAGGCTGCCTTCCTTCCCAGTGGGCAGCCTGTATCCTGGAGACATCCTTGGAAGCTCCTGTGGAGGGGTCTGAGGAGCGAGAGGGGAGCTCAGATGGGAGTCGGTGGATCTGCGCTGGGAGGAGTCATCCAGTACCTGATGGATAATTGATAAGCAATATTACACACCAGTCTATTTAACAACTTTCAAATATCTAGTCAGAGTTCATCCTAGAAATGAAAAAGGTCAGGGTGCTAATTTCCAAAAAAAGGCAACTTCTGTTTTCGAGGGCACTTTTATGGCAAATTGCAGAAATTTGTATCTGGTTTTTTCCAGTTTCTATATTGTTTTACTTTACCACTACGATAAATATTTTTAAATTATAATTATTTTTTTAAATTAATAATGCTTATAACAGCTCGAATAAAAAACTCGCTCAGAAACTTAAAAGACAAACAACGTCAAAATACTGTTGTGTGGATAGGTTCGAAAGACTTGAAGCCAAAGCAGATCAAAACTTGCAGAAATTTATTCCGTTATAACTCCAGAAATTCTTGTTCTAATAGACTCAATACAGCTCTTTACACGACAATAGAGCACAACAGCAGTTAAAAACTATAAACACAATTGCTAAAAATCGCAGAAAAAGACAATGCAATACAATTCCCTTTTAGAACTACTCTGAATGCTCACTGAGAGACAGCTAACTCAGTAACTCCAATAAACTAACTGACTCAACTAATTCAGTCAGTAACTCAACTAATTCCATCACCTGCTCTCTTGGGCTTATTTAGGGAAAGTTAATTCTTTCGTGAATCATCCAGAGATAGATATTTGGAGAACTTTCCAGATCGTAGTCGAAAAGCCCTAAACATGTACATGGGGACCGAAAATGTTGCAAAATTTGGCAATTTCTTGCCAAATTTGACGACCAAAATTAGTCGCCAAAACCGTCCCCAACTTGGCTCTATCTTACCAATTTGGCGAGATTGCCATTACCATAATGTTAAATGGCCTGCTCTTTGTAAAACTCGCTTCCCAGCATTATCTATGTAAAACTCGTTTTCAAGCATTAAGGGTCACATTGCAGGAAAGCAAACTAAAGAACTCTTGCACTGTCTTATGTGAAATGTACATAAATTTATCTTTTTACATAATTAATGCTATGAAATATTTACAAATATACAGAAATTCGTAACAATACTGATAAAATGCTACAGTTCTACTTCTTCTGGAATGAGATTGAGAAAATTATAAAAAAATAAAAAACCATCTACACTGTAAACTGTACATCAAATATTCCTTTTTATAAAAATATCTATTTGTAATATTGTAAAAATAAGATAAGAATGTTTTGATATAATGAATGTTAAGTTAACTTCTTGACATACAATGATGTCTTCGAGACGTCAAGAACTGTATTCAGTGAAGACCAGGCAATATATTATTAGATTACCTGCTTCGGTCGTGCATCAATGCTATTTTGTTCAGACTGTTGAAGATGCTTTTCCACTTTTAACAGTACCAATAAAAAAATTGCAACGACAAACTCTGTCGGCAGTGATCTCTGAAATAATCCATGCATATTCACTACATATTGTGCATAATAAAAGTTTGTGCAGCACACAAACTTTTATTTGTATGTCAAGGATTTAAGAACTTTTCAAAACACTTACTAAATTTTCTAAAATATGAATGATACAACCTTATTTTTTAGGCATTGCCATTGACAGGAAATAGCGTTTCTCCAAATTCAGCAAAATTCATTATGGGATATCACAAGGAGTATTCCGACTAAAAAACTTGGCCTATGTCTTAAAATTTTTGCAATTTTTTTATTTTCCAAATCTGATCAAATTCTGAATCAAAACGATGATTTTTTACCATACATGTTGTTATTATACAGGTTATGGTTATAATAGCAGTTTAAATAAAAAAAATAAAAAAAAATAATAAAAAGATCCACGTTATTGATTACATTTCTGTGATATTTAATTTAGCATATAAAATGGACGTCTAGAAATTAATTAGCAACGGATAAATTACAACAAATGCATCCCCCTAAAATTAATAAGAGTGCATCGCGATGTAGCGTGTCCGAAAGGAAATATTCCTTTTAAATGCTTAATGTAAACATTTGATACCCCTTTAACTAACTTAAATACCCTTTACAAATTCCTTTCTTCTCTATTTTGAGAAGGCATGGTAAAAATTCCATCGAAATATGTTTAATCAAAGTATCTACCAAATGCAAATCCATGCTAACTAACAGGTGAAATTTTAAGACGACCCCCTACAATCCACCTACCAATGACGCACGTTATATCGGCATCCATTCAATGATTTCAGTCCCTGATCCATGCGTTTGAACATGAATGTGAAAGCGTAACAGGCAATTTCAGGAGGGTTGATCCACATATTGTATACTATCGGGGTGAAAAAACGAAGTTTAGCGAATTCATTCGGGGTGGCATTTTCTTTGAAAAAAGCGGGAAGGGCGCTATATTCAAAGAAAAAGGGTAGGCAGGGCGTGCTGACCCTTGAAAAACGTCTAGGATGAACTCTGATCAAGTGATATTTTATTTTTTTTTTAAACTTATAGTCGTAAAACATAGAACATTAGACTGTTTTTAAATGTTGGCTATAGCTAATTAGCAAAATGTATTAGCTTTTAGATCAAAGTCTTCAGAAAATAGAGGAATATTTTTTTAAATCTTGACTTATGATGAATATCAACTTATTTGTAATGCTATTTGTTATTTCAATTTTAACTGAAATTAGTTAAAATCGACAAATTTTGGTTTATAAAGAAGCAAATCCCACGTTACCCACATTTTTTTTTTTTTTTTAAATATTGCTTATTTTTTCTTGTTTTTAAACTTTACTTTTTTTTGCATTATCACTATTCTAATTTATCCTTTGTGTCTTCCGAATGGGCCTTAAAGACTCAGTGTGCATTCTCCCGTGTTAAACTATACACCCTATAAATTAGATTTTTTTAAAAATTAGGGTTTGATCATTAAGTCACATTAATGCATTGTTTACTAAAGAAATTTCTAGATTTCACACTTAATGTATAAAGTTTAAACAGGTTAATGAGACACAGTATTTTAATAAGATTGTATAAAAGTGACAACTAATGAATAACTTGAAAACTGTCACCCTAAAGGGCAGAGATTAAGCTGTGGGTCCTTTTTTGGCAAAATGCTCAAAAACTTTCTTAAATCAGGGTGCATACACTTTTTTGGAAGTGAAATTCAAGGACTTTCAAGGCCCTTTTCAAGGATATTTCAACAAAAATCAAGACCCTATTTTATCGTTGTAGAGTCGATACCAAAATTAAATTTTTATATATTTTTTTTAATTAACGAAGTTGCAAAAAGAATTAAAATACTTATTACTTAACAACTAAGATGCAACCACATATATTTATTGATAATTATACCTCTTACCAGGATAAGGAAAAAACTAGGTTAAAAAAAAAGAAGTTTTGTAGTGGTTTGTTTTCTAACACTCTCCATTGTCTAAATGGATTATAGAGGGTTCCCATGTGAAATCTCAAGGTCAATGGAAACAAAATGATCTTAAGTCTGTGGTTATTTGGTTAGTTTTTTTTTTTTTTTAAATATATGCCAAAAAAATAATCATGCACTCTTAAAGTACTAAGAAAAATATTTATTTTTACTTAGAAACAGGCAAGAAAAAAATATCCAAATTGGATGCATAAAGATTGATTTCATGCCTTCTACAGTTTGAATTTAAAGCGCGAATCCCTGGTTGGTTGGTTGAAGTTTAACGGAGCAAGGGGTATACTGCCGCGAATCCCTGATCTTTCCTATCGCTAATTTAAAGGAACAAAAGTTTGTAAATACAAGAAATCCTTACTTTTTTTAAAAAATAGACATAGCTTAAATCCCCCCCCCCCCCCCTCCCATCCCCATTCAAGTTCTTCGTAGAATTTCTAGTCTACCTACGGTACGACTTGGCGCTTTTTCTGGGAATTGGCTACAATAAAAGAATGACGTAATATGCGTTTTCCCGTTCGTTGCTAAGTCAAAATCATGATCCAACATCCAGGGTTGCCAAAAAATCATTTACTAATAGTCACCAATCCTTCCAGATAATCAAAAAGGCAAGTTCAAAATTCAAATCCCGTTTTACCGATGACTTAGAAATTAAGCCTGGAAATGTTTGGGGAGGGGGGCTGTCAATTGGATTAAGTTTAGAAATTACAAAAAATATTCGCGTTTTTTTTTTTAGCTTAAAGAAAGCTATATATTTCTTTATTATTGAAACCAGGCAAGAGTGCAAATCTAAACCAGATGCACTAAGATTGCTTGTGTGAAAAATACAATACTTGTATTCTATTTTTAGCACGGAGTCTCAGTAAAAAAAATTTAAAAAAAATCATGTATTCTATAAGTATAAAAAAAAAGTATTAATTTTCTATACCTAAAATCAGCCAAGAAAACAGATTTAAATCAGATGCACACTGATTCATTTACTACTTCTTTATAGTTTGAAAAACCTACAACAAAACAACAAAACTGAGAGATTGTATTTTCAAGTGCGAACCTTTTCCGGCACGTTAACTGACGAAAAACGCCCTTGAAGGGCAAAATACTCTTTATCGCTTTGTTGGTGATGTTTCATGATAATTTTGAAAAATTTCGACATAAAATTATCGCCAAGTAGTTTTTCAAGTCAAAAAATGATTTTTTGGCGCAGTTCGGCGCAATCTTAACCGAAAAGAGGTTTTTGACGCAGTTTGGAGCAGGGTAGTCAGTTTGGCGCACTTCGGCGCAATTGGAACAGCTCTTACATCCCTGTAATTAGAAATTTTTTAATGAGCTCAAAATAAATTTAATAAAATTGGAAGGTTTTTTTCCAGCAACCTTAGTTAATAACTTTCACGGCTTTAAAGTAGGCCATTTTAGTAATTGATATAAAAAATTACATATCCTTCCCTTCTACAGAAAAAGAAATTATTCTTTCTTGAAATAGGAATCGACATAAATGAAAGAATGATATAAATCATAATACAATACCGAAGCGTAACTGCTATTTTCTCTGTAGGCGATATACTCCTCCGATAGTTAGTGTCGGGTTTTTGCAGTCTGGAACATAATTTCTTCACCAACTCGTCGAAGCTCTCAATCGACATCCGGAAAAAGTTTAAAATTTTTACTTTGTCTTCTCTTAACTGCGGGTAAAGACAGAAGAACATACCGAATGTTGATCGGCTCTAAACAATGGGATGAATCCACATAGTGCGATTAATTCGATTCTTTTTCCTTCGATATTTTATATACGAATATGCTAAGCATGCTCTTTTTCATTCCATTTCGAACAAACACAAAATCCTCTCAGAGGAAAATTTTGGTCGTTTGAGAATGCACCTAATGAGGGAGAGAGAGAGAGAAAAGCGAAAATATCCTGCATATCAAATTACACCCTCTTTCCACCGGATACTCATCGTGCAACTTTTTGTCTCTTTAGGGGAGAGGTCAAAGGTCATAGTGACAGTGCCGTTCCAGGGCCGCTCGGGAGGAACCGATTCAAGTGTGATTGACAGATCCGCCAAAAGTGAACCGGCTAGAAAGTGTGAAGTCAGAATAATGGTAATACGGGAACGAGAATTTTATGGTTTTAGAATTGAAAAGGGGAAATTCAAGGACTTTCCAGGCTTTTTTAGAAATAATCCTATTTTTCCAGGCTATTCAAGGCCTTGAAAAAAAATAATGAAATTCAAGGACTTTCCAGGTTTTCCAGGCCGCGTACGCACCCTGTTAAATACTAAATTTAGAAAATTTTAATAGGCTTGTATGGTAAAACATTTAACTACAGAATTTGTAAAATCACTAATTTAGCTATTCGAAAATTAGACATCAACCTAAAAGGACAAACAAGCTGAAGGTTGAAAAGTAATTTTACAGTATGAATTATATTAAAAAGTTTCTAAATTATTTAAGATTAAAAATCAAGAAGGATTGAACTTTGTAATCGTTTTAGCATTTTGCTAAAAAAGAAAAAATTGTTACTTTAGCTTTTTTGCTAAAAATATTTTGTATCCTAGGTTTAGCACTTCTAACGGGATGTATACAGGTATACTAAGTAGGAAAAATGGTGAAAATATTATTAAAGCTGAAATTAGCTTCAAAGTCATTGGGGTTTACTCAAATATTAGATTTTAACTTCTACTCTTCATCTGCATAGGGGAATATCAGCAAACCATGTTGGTAATAATGACCATTTTTAAGAAGTATGGCTATTTTGTCCTGAACCCTCAAACTTGTAAATATGAGCTGGTATTGGAAACTTTTGTACCAGAAATATGAATAGAACTACTTTTACCATTTGCATCTCAATTGCTGGTAGGCTAATCATTTAATCTGATTTTTGACTTTTTATTTCTCATTTCCAATAACAATTATCAATTATAATAACCCAAGGAACATATATTACATTCTGGTTGTAGTTGAAATTGTTCGCGAGAGTATATGTTCTCTCCTTCAAAATAGAGGTACTTTTCAACACAAGGTGAAATTGAACTACAACCAGATAGAGATGAGAATGAAATAACAATTTGCCTCCAGTACCTGGGTAACAATGGGAGAGAGTTGTATCCTCACATGGGTAGGTGGCTCCCTCTCAACTGCCTCCTCAGGGAATCGGCCAATAAGGATGCTCCGTCCCTGCTGGAAGAGTCTGTTGTGGCTAATTGAAGAAGGACTGGAAGCAAGGACAGGGTGCTGCTGCAAGTAGGCAGGGAGCTGGGAGTGGGAACTGGCAGACTGCACCCCAATCTGCTGTTGGAAGTTGTCAACCTGAAAAGAATAAATTCTTGTTTGATACCAAGCATACAATAATCCTACTTAGGCATGTGTACAGCAAGTACATTAATACTCCTGAACATATTCCTTTTTGGTCTACTCATGTAGCATCAGATAATACTGAAGACACATTAAATAATTTTTGCACGCAGAACTAATTGTCCAGAGCAGAATGAATATACAATACGCAGATTAAATTTTAACAGCTAAAATGCTTTTATACAGGGATCCCACTCAAATTACAGAATGAAAATCACTTACTTTTTAATGACTTCTAAGGACCTAAATAATGTGTTTAAGGACCTTTGAAAATTTGTTTTCAGACATGTCTATTTATAAATTTAATAAAGTATATTCTACCAAAAAAGTTACAAGTTGGCGCATGCGTAGTACAAATATGTCAGAAAATTCCAATACGATGTGGATAAGTGGAGGTCAAGTGGGGATAGCAAGTCTGAGTTGTATTTTTTTAAATTTTGCTGTTGGGCACATAGCATCCGCAAAAATTAAGGACTTTTAAGCATTTTCAAAGATTTTTAAGCACCTCTAAGCATTTTCAAGTACTTTCAAGGCCTTGAAAACAAGTTCAAAAATGTTAAGCACTTTTAATGACTTTCAATGACCGTGGGAGCCTTTTATAAAAAAAATTATGAAACTCTTATCTCCAACACAATTTGGGTATAGAATAGTTTATCAGTGACTATTTTACAAAGAAACCATCAAATTACTTATCTCAACAGGAACCAAGCTGACACTTTACTTGCTTATCAATACAAGTTTAGACACATTTATTTAAAATCTTATTTGGAAAACTAGTAATAAAAATGTACACAAATCTATTTGGTATCACTGTTTTTGAATTGCTAGGAGATCATATAAGACTTGCATTTTTTTACTGAGTTGGTTGGTTGGTTGAGGTTTTATGGCACAAGGGCTTCACTGGGCCATGCTGCGCCAAATTTTTCACTGGGATAAACTACAATAATAAGACACGAATAGTTGTTTAATTTCAAAATGCATGTGGGAATTCTACAGGGTTCCCACTCAAATCCCAGAATGAAAATCAATGACTTTTCAGGACTTCAATAATGTTCTTAAGGACTTTTGAAAAAAAAATTCAGGCATCATGTCTATATATAAATTTTTAATAAAGTATACTCTACCCAAAAAAGTTACAAGTTGGTGGATGCGTAATACAAATACGACAGAGAATTCCAATACAGAACAGATAAGTGGCGGTCACGCTGGGATAGCAAGTCCGAGTTGTATTTTTATAACTTTTGCAGTTAGGCACACAACATCTCCAAAAATTAAGGACTTCTAAGTATTTATAAGCACTTCTAACCATTTTCAAGCACTTTCAAGGCCTTGAAAACAAATTCAAAAATATTAAACACTTTTAATGACTTTCAATGACCGTGGGAACCCTGTTTTACTGCACAGAATGCATTACATGTTGTAACATTTTCAATGTATAATTGGTTATATGATGCTATTTCTAACTTTAAACTACTTAAAGCGTAAACTTTTACTTCCGTTACTGATTTCTCAGTTCCATAAAAACTTCTGACTAGCCAATCAAAACCCAAGACTGGTAAAGCAGTGCGCTTAAAGAGACCAGTGGCAACTTCCGACAACAGAAACAGTTTTGTCCAGTCATGGAAAACACAGTCGCGGAAACTCCAGATGACTCGGGATGAGATTTTGTACCACCTCGATATCATTCTTGTTTCTAGAGGGACTCACATTTTAACTATATTGAATCAAAACTTTCAACTGTTATTTTTTATTTCCAAGGAACAACAAGGTTATACTTTTTTTATTATTATTTTAAGAGCCCTGCAAAGTTGGGATATTCATTTATATACACCCTGTATTATATCCAATTTTTGACATCCTTTAAGCACCTAACATAATGAAGCTTAAACCCTCCCCTCCAAAGAACAGTTTAGTGTCACAGCACCTATACACCACAGTCTTGCCATATGAAACTGACAATCGTACAGTACAGGCAGTGTTTGCCAGTTAAATATTTTGAAAGGGTATTTTCACCCCGTCTAAATTTTAAGGGGCATTTTTAAAATCGCAAGGATATTTTTTAAACTAACGCAAAATAAGTTTGTTTTTTTGCCAAAGTTAATAACTACAACAATTACAGGGATGCATGAATGCTATTTCGCTTTTCTGAGCAGAAATATGCTTTTAAATGCTTAAGCACTTGACAGTTATAAACCTCTAACTATTTAACACTTTGCCTTCTGGTGTCCCTCGAATACTATCAGACAAAACAATCTATAGAAAATAAATGAAAATTTTGCATTTTTTTTCAAAAAAGGACACTATTTTTAAGGGAAAATGTAGGTAGTGCTGCCCTTCGAAAAAAGGTTAATATAATTGCTGATTTTTATAAAATGGAGGATAATTTCTAAAAATTTAACCATGATGAGCTGATGCGTGAATTCATGCATGTGGTTAATTCTATGGGGATTAAGTTGATTTTCAATGCATGTTCACTCAGATTTCACGTATTTCGGCAAACTCTGAGTACAGGTGATGAGCTAGCAAAATTTGATGCGACCTCTCCAACTTTCACCAAGAAAATTGATTAGTACTGAAGCACGATTTCTTCAATATTTGTTAAGAATGCACAAGATTTTTTTTATACAGGGATAAGTTTGGTAAAAAATCAAAAAACTGAAAACAAAAATTCAAAAATTTTATGCAAAACACATTTTAATCTAAGAAATTGTGGTTTTTCATGTGCATTTATAGCATTGAACCGTCTTTGTCTATCCATGAGCAAAAATGGTTCAAAATAGCGGCACCTAGACATAGGGATACACTTTGTGCTGTCATCAGGCATGGTATAGCTCCAAAGCAAAAAAAAAATTCCTGTGAAAGCGATGAAAATCGGCGAACGCATCAAAATTTCAACAAGTCAAACAACTTTCAGCAATTATACCATATTGACAAACAGGCCTAATTTAATTAAACCTAGTTTTCTAAATTTTTAATCTACATTTTAAATACTAAAAATCTTTTGATTTAAAATTTTATTCCTATCATTGAGCTTGTTCGATAAAGTAAAAAGTGACAAACAATTTTACATACAATTGCTGTTAAAATAATTTTAAACACAGATTATTTAGAAAAATTACAATTGAGACTAAGTTTCAGAATATTTTTTTTACAAAATGATATAAAAATTTGAGTAATTCTGCATAGATTCAAATCAAACAGCAAAATCGATCTTTAAACAGGTACTAATTACGGCTATCGCATTAACGGAAGTCTAGACGAATGGCTAAAAAACGGCGTTGAAAATTTCAGGAATAGCTGGTATTATATTACCGTAAATCTCGGCGAAAATGACCATCACTCTAATGAAAGTAATATCGCTTACATTACCGGCAAAAATCTAGGTATAGGCAAAAATGAACATCACAACAACATGCATATCGGCGATAGCGTCTACAATATCGGCAATATCGATATTTTCTTGGCAATACTAGCGAAAATTTTGGTAATATCAGATGTATGGTTTTCGGCAAAAATTACTCTCATGCCAACAGAAATATCAAAATTAGAGCCTAATATACCGGAGCAACTCTCAACAATAGCACTATTGTATTGGCATAACACTTGACGAAAATTACCATCACATAAACATAAATATCAGCGTTAGCATCGAATACACAGGAACAATTTTCAGCAATAGCACTGTTATATCTGCGTAATACTCAGCGAAAATGAACATTACAACAACCTAAATCCCAGGAATAACGTTATAACCAAACAAATCTCAGCAGTAGCAGACGTTACATCAGCGTAACGATTCGAGAAAACGAGCATCACATACCAAAGTAAATAAACGATTGTTCCGTGGATGTCAGACTTGAAAGCAATCGCTTTATTAATATACGTTAATTACATTTTGAGAAGAGAAAAAAAAAGGCACAAAGCAGGGGTCAAAGTGACAAAATAAGAATATATAGGATTTTTAAAAAAAAATATAGGACAATATAAAATATCAAATAACTGCACACAGTTGCTACTGAACTTTAATTTTAACCCATTATATATTTCATTAATTAAAACTTTAAATAAAAATTACTGAAATCAACATATAAGACATACTTATTTGAAGTATGAGGACTTTCACACAGCACTAATTTTCCTTCCTATAAATTTTTCTTTTTAACAGAGGAATATTAATAAAAAGTACTTAGAAAGTTACTATCACCCTTTAAAACTCGTTATTTTGAATTTAAGAAAACGGGGGGGGGGGGGGGGGGGGGGGGGATTTTAAAAAAAAAATTGCCTGATCCTGAATATGTCATCCTTTA
This sequence comes from Linyphia triangularis, assembly GCA_963978545.1. Classification (NCBI taxonomy): domain Eukaryota; kingdom Metazoa; phylum Arthropoda; class Arachnida; order Araneae; family Linyphiidae; genus Linyphia; species Linyphia triangularis. The sequence continues at coordinate 71,610,185 of OZ021725.1, read as the reverse complement.
TTCGTTATTACCTCAATATTTCATACTTGGCATTCATCAATAAATCAAGTTTATATTAGCTACATTTGCAATTTTGATTTTTTTTGTTTCTAGCATGTATAAGTGCTTGAGCTGCCTAATTTTTTTTTTATCCTTATTAGCAGTCTTTTGTTGGTATAGATTTATCCTACGGTGCCGGATGGATTGGCGATTTAGCGCCAAATGTGGTAACCCGTTGACTTAGTTTTCCGGTAATCCTAGTGAGCGTTTAGATTTAGCACAGATTTTTGACGTCATTTTTGATTTTCGACTTTTTTGAAAAGTTGCTATCCGAATTCTGACACTGTACAGCAAATTTTAACCCTTTTGTTTCCTTCATTAATCATTGACTGAGCACTCGAAATGTCGATTTTAGTCCTGCAAGTGTATAATAACGTGTTTTTTTTTCTGTTCTTTTCGAGGTAGTTTGTTTCTGCATCGCTTTCATTGGTTAAAATTCCAAGTCCAGTACGGATCGTGCGCAAAATTATGGCAACCATAGGTAGTTCACATGTGGTTAAAAAAAATGGCGAGGCTGCTATTTTTTGGCAAAAATCACCTTAGCGTAGAATCCGTACCTGACTTGGGATTTTAACCTTAGCTTTTTCGCTTCTCTTTTTGCATTATGACCAATTAGTTTACTACGTGTGCTATGGAAAAGTTCACTTGTTTACAACTCTCCTCGGTCGAGTACAGTTAAGTTGTAGGAATAAGTCATCGTTACCTCTGTCGACGTGCGCTTTCCCTATGGTCACGCAGAACGGAAGTGAGTAGTCAATGCAACACGTGACATCACAAGAGATACGGCGCGGCCGCTTACTAACATCGCTTTGGTGGGTTTTGTCAGGTCTCTTTCACTTACGATCGCGGCAAAGAATCCGAAATATAAAAAAAATCGCAACAATCGGCACCATTATTACGAATTTGAAGAAAATATAGGTCGAATCATCACAGAAATATAGGATTTATAGGACAATTATAAAATATAGGACAATATAGGACATTTTTTCCGATTTTTAATTTTTTTTTATTTATTTTATAGGACGTCTGCGAACCCTGCACAAAGGGATAAAATTTTGGCGCAACTGAAAAAGTATAAAATGCGAGTTTGAGAGCCAACCTGACTAAAAAAATGCATTCAGTAGATTTGGAGCAGGAATGCGATGCGACCCCTGATCGGTAGATTTTCCACCCTTTCTGATCGGGCGGAAGTGAAGCTACTTCGAGATTCAGCCTTAGAAAAAAAATTATTTTTCCGTGGGATAGAAAAAGTGTAAAAAAAAGGCTTTTTTTTCCAGGAATTATAGAAAAGCTCAACTTTCTTTGAAAAAGTGGACTTTTTTTTCCTAAAAAATTAAAAAAGTAAAATTCTGCCACATGGCGGAAAAAACTCATTCCTGTTTACAAAAAAATATTGCCAATCAATTACAATAAACTATCACGAAAAGCATCTAGATTTTTTATTGCAAAACACTCAGTATAAGTTAAAATTTTTTAATTAATCATGCAAGCTGAAGTTTTTTCAGACACCACCAGTTAAATTCTGAAAGTTTGACACATCAATATAGAAAATAGTATGGCATTTGTGCATTTGCATACAAATTAAATAGACTTAGGAGCAATGCAGAGTGAAAAAAAAATCTATCAAAAATTTCCCTTGTAGTTTCCACCACTTCACAGCTCTTTATTGTTAAAAAAATTAAAAGCTTCAATTGCATTAATATAATGAAATATCTAAAAAACAATTAGTGGATTTTTTTCAGATTTAAAAAAAATAAATCTATTAGGAATAATAAAACTTCCAATATGCATCAATTTTATACCCCTCACAGAGTCTTTTATAACTTGAGTCCATTTAACAACTTGAAATGCATGTCAGTACAAGCATAAATTATCATTTAAATATTTAGTGTTGAAGTTGAAATTACCTGCAAGTAAGATCGTTGCTCATCAGGCAAAACAGACGATGTTGTCACAGCAGGAGAAGCAGTAGGAGCAAAAGCCATAGGAGAAGAATACGTAGCTTGAAAGAAATTGGAATATGGTTGACTTCTTGGAGCTTGACTATAATATAGAGTTGTACCCATTCCTCCAACAGGGACTGACACAGAAGGCTGCATGTGCCGCGTACGTTCCACCTGAAATAAAATTAATAAATGTATATAGAACCATGACAACATTTAAACAAAAACATAACTACAATTCTTATTGCAATCCCTTTTTAAATCCTTTATATTAACTTCGATTTTGTGTGTGTGTGGTTGTGAATGTCCATGGTGGACAAATCTGTGGAGACCTAATTAACCCCCTAGCAGTCATCAAATCGGGCTGAAACTTGGCAGATAGATTCGATGTTGATGACAATCCCTTCTATCAAATTTTGAAGCTATAACTGTCATAAAAAGGTTGCTTTTACAGAATACTAATAAACCAACTTGCCGTCATCCAATCACGCTAAAATAGTATTTAACCGACCATTGAAGAAACTCTTCCCTGTTACCAAAATGTTATTAATAAATGATAAATTTTTTTTATCAGAATAAATAAGATATTTGGATGCGAGTGCATAAATTCACGTTCATTTTTTATAATTCAATTCCGAAACATAGTTTGCCACACATTTTGCTGATAGAAATGTTTTTGATGTTTAACATTAGATGCAAACACCAAGCACCTGCTGCTTACTAAATCTTTACTTTTTAAATGAATATGAAAATTAGCAATGCATATAAAGGATTTATATTCATAACTTTGTCTTTATGTGTTATATTATGAACCTTTAACAGTTGTATGTGGTCTGACAAACTACAAGTCATTTTTCGTGGAACACTTCCGCACCTTAAAATATCTCCTCTTTGACTTTTATTAAAAAAATTTACCTATACTAAGCATTTTAAATTTTAAACCAATGTTTACCAATTTGTTCGGCATGAGCCGAATGTGTGGCCTATGTACTGCCCTTGCACCAGAAATATTAAACAAATCACAGCAGTTAAAGGTTAAAAATTTAACACAATAAATTTAATAAAAATAGTCCACAATTTAACAATTTCACAGAAAAATTATCCATATATATAAAAATGAATGTATGTCTGTGTGTTTGTCCTTCATGCATTACTACGCCATTCATCCGATCGCCATGAAACTTTGGGAAATTGTTGAATACACACCCGCGAAGGTTTCTTGCATAAAAATTTGGGGTGAAGAGGGATTAAACGTTCCAAATTAGGGAAATTCGAATGTAGTCACAACTCTAAAAATTGGTACCAATATATAAAAAAACCCAGAAAAAGTAAGCTATTCCAATCTCGATTGACAAACTTTAAAGGGTTGAAACGGGGTCAAACGTTCCAAACGTGGAATATTCGAACATCCCATTTGCAATATAACCACAGCTCTGATATTCGGTAAAAATTTCAACAAAGGCAAGCATAGAAAAAGTAAGCAATTTCAATATTGATTCATTAATTTTAAAAGGTCGAAAATGGGTCAAAACGTTCTAAAAAGGAACATTCCAATGTTCTACTTCCAGTGCAGTCATAACTTTGAAAATTGGTACAAAAGTCAACAAGGGTAAGCATAGACAAAGTAAATTATTCCGATGTTAATTAACCAGTTTTAAGGGGTCGAAACGGGGTCAAACATTCCAAATGTGGAATATCCAAATGTCTCACTTGCAATATAGCCACAACTCTAATACTATAAACAAAAGTCAATAAGGACAAGAATAGAAAAATTATGCAATTGCGATAAAAATTAACTAATATTAAAGGGTCGAAAAGGGGTAAAAACAATCCAAACGAGTAATATCCTAATGTCCCAGTTTCAATATTGTCATAACTCTGAAATTTTATACGAAGGGCAAGATTTGATACGAAGGCATAGATAAAATAAACAATTCCATCTTGATGAACTCATTTTAAAGGGTCGAAAAGAGATTGAAACTTCAATACAAGGAAAAGAGCAATGTCCTATTTTCAAAAAAGTCACAATTCTGCAATTTAATATATCTGCCAATAAACTAAGCTATTTCAATATCATTTAACTAATTTTAAAGAGTCGAAAGGGATCTAAACGTTCCAAACGAGTTCTACTTCCAATATAGTCAAATTTCTGTAATTTGGCAGCAAAGCGAAGCATAGAAAAAGTAAGCACTTCCGATCTCGATTGATTAATTTTAAAGGGTCGAAATGGAATCAAAACGGTTCATATGTTAAGAATATACCTTACTTCCAATTTAGTCAGAATTATAACATTTGAAACAAAAGTTCAATTTTCAGAGGTCGAAACGGGGTCGAAAACCTAAAATGTGGAAAGCATGAATGCCTCTTGATTGTTAAAATGCACATGGTAAGATTTCGTAGCGAAACTCGGGTATTCAGCTAGTTCTTTTATAAAATTCTAATATAAATTTTAAAGAGATATCAATTGTGAAACATTGTTAAATTAAACACATCTATACTTAAACTTAACATTTAAGCCTTTTATAATACATAGCCCTAAAACTTAAGTGACTATAAACTGCCCTAACAAAATAAAATATTCAAATCCTTCTAATATTTAGGTTTTAATTATCATATGATTTGGAATGTTTACTAACTACTATAAAGAAAACGTTCTACCACTATATTCACCACAAATGTTCAAGCAAATAATTTTGCATCATTTTCAAATCAAAATGATACTCTGACATGACAGGCAATATCTTTTGCTCCTTATGTTATGAATATTATTATATATTTAAATTTGATTAATTGTAGGCTTATGTGCACATGAACTATCTTTAGCATATGGAAATGGGACAATTGAACAGAGTCAAGTTATAATTAACAAAAACTTCCTTTATTAGTAGCATAAGGATACTTGCGTACTAACGCAACAATACTAGCGACATTAAAAAAGGAATACGCTGACAGGAATAAAAAAACTGTTTTCTAACAAAGCTTCATTGAGTGAGAGTTGGTACATTTCCTAACGTCCGATAAAATGTTATATTTTGTAAAATTTAAAGACATTTTTTTCAGAATTTGATAAATCCAGGATTTGCATTTTAGTATTCAAGCTTGCCATGTCAACGAACGGTTAGGCTCAGAAAGGCAGCAATCGGAGAAATACGAATCAAAGCACATGGTTGCCAATTTGGCAAGTTATCCCCAAGATTCGCATGGTTGCGATAGTATGCAAGTATCAGCATAGGTTGTGATCATTTCAAACTGTAATAATAATAAATGAATTAATTGTAACAATAATAAATTAACATTTGAAACAAGTTTGTAGTTATTATAGATTTTGGTAATTAAGTTTTCTAACACCAGAAGTGAAAACAGTCAAAATGTAAAAAAGAGGAAAATATACAGTACAAAGTGTTATTTTAAATTAAAAAATAGCTGAATAAGAATAAATTTATTAACTGATGCATGCACAGAACAGTGGTGCTGCCAGAAATTTTTTCAGAAAGGGTTTTTAACCCTTTAAATCCCATGGAGTCAGCGTTGTGGGTTTCACAAAACCCCGATGACTTTCCATTCATAAAAACTGGAAATGAACTCGCCCGACTCGTTCTTCTGTCTGCCACTCCTGGGATTGCTGTGGGGGGTCACTGTCGACCATTAAAAGATCATTACTATATGTCTATAACCTGCGATAGGGTTGTGCATTGGGTCATCTGCTTGATATGTCGGAGAATTTAGTTGGTGTCTTATCAATGAAACAAACGCCACCGCTAAGTACATGACAAGATTCGCATAAAAGAAAAGTCCCTGACTATCTTACTCCATGTCCAAAGGGTGGGGCAGTTTGACATTGAGTACTTTAAATCCATGTCTCCCCTCTACATGCCCCACAATAGCCTATTGTTGAGGACCGTCACGCTTTAAACAACTACTGCAGGCAAGATTCCCCTCACTTGGAAATATACGTTTACCCCTGCACCCGCCCGAAAGGCGTCTAGCTGGGAATTTCTCCACAAGGCGGTATAGGGCGGGTTGGGATTTAAAGTGTTAAGCGAGTATAGTTTGATAAAGCCCATTAAAAATAATAAAATTGTAGAAAAAACGAAATTTCTCAGAAAGAAAAAGGGGAAATCTATGTAAACGCAGAAGTATTTCAGCTCTGTTACAATATTGATTTAGTGATTCCTATCTTTAAATTAGAGAATTAGGTGGAAAATTGCATAAAAATTTACACTTCAAACACCCGACTTCTGAAAATTTAAATAAAAGCATTATATTCACAAGAAACAGATGTCTAAACTAAGATGTCTAACTTTATTGTTATGCATTAAGAAAGTTAATGCATAACAATAAATTGACATTTCAATAGGAAATTTAAATCACATTTAAAAAAAAAAACAATATTACGGCAAAATGTTGGATTACACACCAGTGTGAATTTGCACCCCCTTGCAAATAATCCTGCCTATCCCGATGTACATAAACATGCTTAAAAACCTGACTTGTAAACAACACCACTGCACTTGAATAGACACAAGATATTGAAGCGCGAGATTTAATCCTTTGAAAACCAATTTTTTTTTTTAACAAAATTTCCAACAAAAAATATGTTCAAACTGTAACCCCTTAATATCACTCTGATTTATAACAACCATATATAACAGTGTTCATGTCTTTCCTTTTAAATTCCAAATAAATCTCAAGTTGCCAGAACCTTATAAAGCATCTGTACCTAACATAGCCCTCAGACATGTATAGAATCAGTGAACACTTAATCTACATTGCCTATGGCTGGATTTAACTCTAGCTCACATAAAAACAAAGAAAAATATCAGAAAAAATACCAAGTATTTGTAAAAAACCAAACCTGAAATGTGGGAGCAAACATCCTGGCATCAACGTTCCTCGTCACAGCAGCCGGAGGTGAAAAAACAGGACCCGGATTTGGCAAAAATGAAGGAGAAGAGTTCCTGTGGGGCGAAATAGAATTGCCTCGTACATTCTGGTTTGGAATGAACCTTCCTTTTGAGACTGCGGAAGCCACTTCAGAGAACCAGCTGAGATGCTCAACGCGAGGGTTGCCGCTCCCGGTCATGCCGAAGTTTTCTGCACCATTCATCAGCGCATTGGATGGGCTGCATGGGTGGTGCCTAAACACTGAAGCTGTTTTCATTCACTCAGAGAAATGAGGGTCTTTGATCTGGATGCATCTTTTGTTAAGGTGAAGAAATAACGAAAGTTTATGCGAGTGAGATTGTAGAGTTCTGGACCCACCTTGAATTTTGATTTGATGTGGTATGTGCAACACTAAATGCATTTCGTATCCATATTTACCAAATCACTGTGGAAGTGAAGGTTGTGCAAGTTTATTTCCTATGAAAATGAAACAAAATTAATATCCTAATGTAAAGTTTAGTTCATTATATTATCCTAGGTTTTTTTTATATCTAGATAATATGCATAATTTCTAAATTTTTAAGTTTCAAAGTTCATATTTTATAAATTAATACTATTGTTAATTAGTTTGTAGAACAATTACCATTATTTGCATTGCCGAATAAATTATTTAATTCAATGAAATACATGCTCAACAGTCTTAACCAAGACGGTTAAGTATGCATGGCACAATCTAGCAAGCATTATGTTCCTCGAGGTCACATAAAAGATGACTGGATGATGGATTGGTTGTTTTCAGATTATCTGGCGTTGTCAGCAACACATGGGCTATAATGCGCCAAAACATTCGTCATTAGACAAGCCAACATACATTTACAAACACCCATGCCTAACACGGGACTCGAACCCGCAACCTAGCGGTCTAGAGGCTAACACGCTAACCACTATAACATTTGGTCGGCAACTGGATGATGGGAGAAAAGAAATAATGCTTAATCAACTGGATCACCAGCCAAAAGAGATCATGTAGTGAACTAGCTTCTTCTAGATTTCGAATACAGCACTTACAAAAAACTAGCATTGGCATCTAATGACTATATCAACTGGTATGTTGACTAGTAATGTAATTCAGCCAAAGTTTTGATCATTGATACTATTCATTTTGTATTTGAAGACATTTTAAATTTAAAAAAAGATTGATGGATGATTGAAATATTCAACCAACATTAAATCCCCTGAAAACAAATGACAAACTTTTAAAAACTAAAATGTGTTATATTACAAATTGTGAACTTGCAATGACAAAATTAATTTATGGAATGCAAACAAGAAAAAAAATAGTACTTAGTCCATTTACACAATAACAAATGTGTTAATGTTAAGTAGACTTTCAATTTGACTGGGAATTTAAACCAACTGAACTTACATGACAACAAAAGTATTTCCTCACTAACCCAATCTAACTTCTCATGAGTTAATTTAGTTTTGAAGACTATTTAATGCAAACCTATCACATTCAAATTAGACATTTGATGCAAATGTTTTTATTGCTTACTACAAAGTTAAAAAAAAAATTAAAACTGCAATTTTTCAAAATGATCCTGACTATTATTATGAATTTCATTGTTTGGGAATTTGCATTTTCAAAAAAGAAAACAAAAATGCACACACTAAATGTCACATACTTGGAAAACTACATATCATCAGTTTGATACACATATTAAACTTAACATAATTGCAAAAACTGGATAACATTCCTTTAAAATCGCCGAAAAATAGGTAAGAAGCAACATTCATTCAAAAGCGAAAACAGAATAAACAAACCCAAGTCTCAACACAACCGTCAGTCAATACGATGAAATGAATGCAAAAAATATACACACATGCAATGCAACAGTACGCAAAGGAATGTGCAGTTGCACCCAAGTCCATATTGACGGGGAAAGTAAAACAATTACCTGCTCGCCCCCACGTAGTGCATCGCTTGCAAAAATCCCCGCACAAGTGCAATAGTAAAATGTGACAGATTGTAGTTGAAGAAGTATAATTGAGCGATTGTCACGAGCGCATAGCAACATCTCCTAGGTCATGCAGGCACTAGCGGTTCAAAACGCTTTTTAAAATAGTAGCCTTCAGGCACTGTAGCAGACGGGTCTTCCTTGGCAAATGTCCCATTGTAGTATACTACATTTCATCTACGCCGGGAGGGAGGGAAGAGCTTTCCCCTTCCATCATAATCCAATGACCCGCTTGCGGCTGCAACATTTTTCCTTCGCTTTCAATCCAGAAAGAAATAATTAAACAAAAAGTACCCACTACACCAGTTATCCACTATGCGCTCCCGGACTTTTGCGAACTACAAATGCCTCACGGAACTGTGTTGTAGTGCCATCTCGTGAGTGCTCTTCGTATTAAACTGAAACGCTAGATAAACAAAAGAACTAGGGGTGGTGTGGAACATCGCACAACTCTCAATTACATTATTATACTGGTCATTAAATTTAAATTTGACGAGTAGAAGTGTTATTACCATTTTCATATTTCCATTCATTTAAAAAAAAAAAAGCCAGTTTAGTGATAATTCTTACATGGGCAAAAAAAACCGCCAATATGGCAAAGTTGGCGGATTTTTGATAATTCTTACATTATCCTTTCTTGTAATTGAAACAGAGGAGAGTGGAGAAACGGTTATTGATGAACGATGCTAAAGGGGAGAGAAATCTGTGTTAAAGACATTCGTTTTTCAACATTTTACACCTTTATACCATTTTTACAGGAAATTTCGTAGATGATGATTTTTAGAACACCTTGAGAGGTACCATAACGATTTTGATCAAAATCGTTAGAACCGTTTTATAGCAATTGCTGAAAAACATGATTTTTTCATGTTTTGCACATACGCAATATTGACGAAAACCTCAGTGACAGGTCCCATGACCACCACTAACCCATACACTAAATTTGAATATCGTAGGCCATTTCGTTCGGAAGTTATGCTGACTTACTACACACAGACTTTTTTTTTTCTAGATCACTTTTTTGAAGTCAGGTTGTTCCAAAATTTGGAGAAATGCAAAAATGCAAAAAAAAAAAAAAAAAAATCAAAATTTTTTTTTGACCGAAAGCAATACTTTCATTACCCTATGTAAACATATGAATAATTGAAAGTAATAATCTAACCCATAAAAAAGCATTTAATATAAATCCTGTGGTAAACTATTTTTCAAAATTTTTTCATTAATTGATTAATTCATTGGTTTATTTATTTATTTATTTATTTATTTATTTATTTATTTATTTATTTATTTATTTATTAAAACAATTTTGGCAACAGGAAATAGTTTCTTCAATGATCGGTTAAATGCTATTTCAAAGCGATTAAATGGCGGCAAGTTGGTTTATTAGTATTCCGTAAAAACGACCTTTTAGTGACTGTAACAGCCGCCGAAATTTGATAGAATATATTGTCATCGTCATCGAATCTATCTGTCAAGTTTCAGCCCGATTGGATGCCGGCAAGGGGGTCAATTAGGCCTCCGCAGATTTTCCCGCAGCGACATACACAGCCACACACAAAATCAAAGTTAATATAAAAGATTTAAAAAGGCGAAAAGCTATTCTGACAAAAATAAAATAAATACCTGGATTGAGAGAGTCACTGTCTCTAAACGATAATTTCTATACAAGATTTATTCTGAATAAAGGGCCCAGCAAATATTTTACAAAACGATTTCTACTTGGGCTACAGTTTTGAAATTTTCAACACAAGTAGTTTTGGCATTCTAATTAGACTATTGACAAAAAGAATGTTAAAATTTTAAACACTTTTTTGATTAATTTTTTTAACTAATATTTTCACAAAAAGCGACAATAGGCCTAGAGTTGTATTAACGGGGATTTTGTGTGTGTGTGTTTGTGTGTGTGTGTGTGTGTGTGTGTGTGTGTGTGTGTGTGTGTGTGTGTGTGTGTGTGTGTGTGTGTGTGTGTGTGTGTGTGTGTGTGTGTGTGTGTGTGTGTGTGTGTGTGTCGACAGGGGAGAGGCTTCTAATACTAAGGCTTTGCGTAGTAATTAGATTTTAGTGAGTGAAGTGAGCTTATTTTCAAGCAACAATGAACCTTTCAGCGAGAGAAGCAAGTGTATTCTTGCATAGTAATGAACCTTTCCACGAGTGAAGTAAGCCTGTACTTATGTGTCAATGAACTTTTCAGCGAGCGAAGCGAGTTCGATTTTGCATAGTGATGAACCTTAAAGCAAGCGAAGCTCCAAAAACTGGGACCTATACACCAATGACGGATTTCTGCAACGCGAGGCCTCACAGCTAGCTAAAATATTGCACATATTAAAATTTCGTAGCGAAGCACGGGTATTCAGCTAGTCATAAATAAAATTTAGTAAAGTTAGAAAGTTTGGCAACAATCTTAGCAAGACAACTTTTCATCATCAGATATCCAAGTTCTAATTCAATTGGTTTGTAGCCAAGACATGAGCTTCCCATATACACTACGGGGAAAAAGTAGAAGGACAGTCATATTTTGTAATTTATGCTTTGTATTTCGATCCTCCTGATCTAAATTACTTTTTTTATGTAGTTTGGCTATTTTTTCTTTTTTATAAATGAGTAAATTTTATCTACCACTAGTAAAAATTAAGGAAAACAGTGCTTAACGACTTTTGGTGTGTGAAAAAAGTAGAAGGACACTAGCTAAAATAATTTGTTTTGGAATATTGTAAACCTCAAAGGTAGGTGTTTCATTCTTTTTAACTGTTTTTGTTAAGAAAAACATACTATTTTATTGAAAATCCGTCGTTTTCATCTTTTTAGAATGCCTAGAGGAAAACCTTTAAGTGAGTTTGAAAAAGGCCAAATTTATGCCTACAAAAACGATGGCAAAGGTGTGAGAGAGATTGCACACCAGTTACGTATTAGTCCAAATACTGTTTCAAACTATATAAAAAATCCTAGTAGTCAGGGAACCAAAAAGAAGACTGGCAGACCTAAAAAACTGACGCAACGCGATTAAAGAAAAATCATTCGGGAACTAAAAAAACGGATGGAAGTATTGCCAAAGCTCAAAATAATGCAGGCATCACACACGTTTCAAGAAGAACTGTCTACAACTACATGAAAAGGTCCGAAAATTTCGTATTCCTAAAAAGGAAGCACCATCCCAAATGGAATAAAAAGCACATTGAACACCGACTGCACTGGGCTAAAAACCACATGTCCTGGACGTCAGAATGGACCTCCGTTATATTTTCTGATGAGAAAAGATTTAATTTAGACGGTCCAGATGGCTACAAATACTATTGGCACTGTCTCGGTACTGAAGAAAAGACTTATTCTACCCGACAGATGGGAGGAGGGAGTTTAATGGTTTGGTTGGCAGTCGGGTACGGAGGAAGAACAAGCCTAGTGTTCCTGAGTGGCAGGCAGAAACACACAGATTACATCCAAGTCTTGAATTAAGATCTCCTTCCCTACGGCGTTGAGCTAGGCGGAAATGACTGGATTTTTCAACAGGACAGAGCATTAATTCACACAGCTAATGGGGTTAAAAATTGGTTTGCAGCAAATAATGTTCGGGTTTTGCCATGGCCTGCTAAAAGCTCGGACCTCAACATTGTAGAGAACATATGGGCAATGATTGTTCGTCTCGTTTACGCGGAAGGCAAGCAGTTTGAATCTATAGTTGAGCTTCGGAGAACTTTGAATTATGTATGGGACAATATCTGCCAAACAGAAATTCAAACTTTATATGATTCGATGCCAAATCGAATTTTTGAAGTAATCAAAGCCAATGGTGGAAGAATTCCCTATTAATAAGACTTTTATTTGCATTATTTAGAAGTGTCCTTCTACTTTTTTCACAGAGTATGATGATGTCAAAACTGATTTATTGCTGTACTTGACCTGTATTTTTTTTTTTTTTTTTTTTTTTTTCAATTTTCAGATACAGTTATCTGTTTGTAATTAGTAATTTAAAGTGTTACTCATTAAATTGTTATGGAAAAAAATCAGTGTTTTTTATTTATAAAAAAAAATCATGTGTCCTTCTACTTTTTTCACGCAGTGTAGAAGACCATCAGGCCGTTAAAAATCATAAACCCTTCTAAATATAATCCTTAAATCGCACGGCCCGAAATGTTATGACTTATTTAAAAAAATTTAAAACATTTTTAAATTAATTCGTATGAGTATTTGAACAGATATCTGTTTAAAATTAATTCATATATAGTATTTGAACACATATCTGTTTAAAATTAACTGTGCGAAATCTTGTTTCCCCACTTTCCCTTCTTTTTTGTGTAACTTGTTATAAGTATTTATATTAAAGATTATTCAGGTCATAGATGCAATATGAGTTTTAGTCTCTTTAATTCTGTAAAAATTACAAATGAAAAAATCTGCTTTAAGTTGTAAATTAAATCTTCGATCATAACCCCTCCCGAAAAAAAATCCTAGCTACGAACCTGGAACTGAGAATAGTCTAATTGTAGAGGGCAGTTTAACTGATATTGTACGTAGCTTGAACTATAAAACATACCGAAGATTTTATGGAGTTGGCGAAAAAAGATAAAGAGAAAATGAAAACAATTTTTCAACTTCTTGAAAAACTTCAATCCAAGAATTTTAATTACAGATATATCCTAGAAAATGAATAACCTCTGAAAAAATCTGATAAAAAACACTGCAAGTTTAAAATGTTGAAGGGCAACTGACTGCTCATCCCCCTTAGTCGCTGCAAATGCGTGTAACAAATAAAGTAAAGAGAATTTAATAAAATCATAAATGAATCCCACATGTTCGCAGAGCAGCCAGTTTATCTTCAAAAGAACATCTTGGAAGGAGGAAAATATTCGTAGAATTCGAATAATTGAATTACAATTATTCCACGTACACATTAAAGAATTCAACCTTGCAAGGACAGAGATGATATGCAAAACAAGTAAACTAACGGAGACATTGCAAAGCTCTAAAATGTCCTTGATAGACATTTTTTCACTGTTGACTAAAATGACAAAGTATCGTTTGGATAAGAGAGATTAAATATTTTTTTAAAAATGCAGTCGACACTTCTGTAAATTTTCAGAAGCGTAGTCTTCACATTAATTCGTTAGTGTTTCACTTTTTAAATGCAATTTTACTATAACAAAAAGTATAATTTTGAGTTTTAAAATATATATATATATATATATATATATATATATATATATATATATATATATATATATATATCAATACAGCTAATGGTTTAATAAAAAGCATGGCAAAATTTCAATGACATTTTATTCTTCAAAGCTTTAGTTTATAAATTTTTTCCAAGACCATCTTGCCAAGACTTCACATTATTGTATACAGTGTTTTATGTATGCACACATTTTTTGCATCAAAAATCTGTTTCCTTGTATCACAAAAGTGGTACAAGGATAGAAAGATAATTCATATGTATTATTCATAATATTGAAGAACATAGACTAAAGGGGATTGGATTCATTTACTCAAAATTACTAAAATGATGACTGGGTTGCATAAAGAGATTGCGAAACGCGACAATTTAGTATAAAGTTAGTAGGTCGATTGAGACAAATATGTTGGGAAAACAACCAAATTTACAATAGTGGTTGGTAATAGTTTTTAGTCTAAATAAACTTAAATGTTGAGACTGTAGTTGGTAAATGGGGTAATATTCTACAACAGAAATTACAACAACATTTTATGAACAGAAATTACAAAACAGTGTACAATTTCAACATCACTTCTATCACTAATTAATTTAGCAAATTGTTTGATCAGAATAAAAGGAAGTACACAATTATATGTCCAATCGAAAGGTACAGCCATTAATCCTAACAGAATTAGATTAAAGAATTCAGAATTATAGCTTACTCTTTTCCTAAATGCCATTTCTATATCATGAACATGACATAAATTTGAAGAGAGCTAATTTTCTTGCTGCATTTCCTGTACTAATTTCTAAATATTTATCCCCCCCCCCCTCCTCCCATCATTTTAACTCTTCACCTCCCATGCATTCCATATGAGTCAATTTCTTTGCTCTTTATTCTTTGATGTACACGTAATTCATCCCCTAGTAAAGCACTCTATAGTAGTAGTTTAATGTATGAGGATATACATAAATTATGTCGCTTACAGAGGTGGGAGGGAGAGAGTTTGTCCAACGTAACCTTAACATAGAAGGAGTGTGGAGTTAATAGCTTGAGTGACGTAACTATATTACTTTTGTAGGGGAAAGTCAGTGAGCGCCTTATTTTTTTTTTTTAAGTTAAAAAAAAAAATATCTTCAGTCATTCAAGTTTATTTTGACACCAAGGAAAGTAATCTGCAATAAATTAGACTTAATTCTATCTGAAATGATTTCAAAACTCTATAAATACACATATTTTAAATTTTTGAACTCAATTAAAGGTTAATTTAATTAATCTTTCAAGAAGGAGGCAGCAACGTGATGTAATTTTAGGGAAGGGGCATCAAAAAAATATAAAATGTGCGTGACATAATTTAAGTACATCCCCTATCTCAATATACGATGGAAAAACTTTCATGAGATGGGGGGGGGGGGAGGGTAAACCCTATAAACCCTTCCTTGACATTCGAGGATTTTGGCAAGGCAAATTGCTTATCTTGACAAATTAGCAACCAAAGAAAAAAAATCAGATTTATTTATAAAGATATTGCATGTTATTAAAATTACTCTTTTTAGTAATGATAATGACAATTAAAACTTCAAAATGTCGTGTTATTCATACTGTTATTACATTTTACCCCCCCCCCCCCACCCCCTCCAAATAATTTTTTGTGTGTACGTCTACACTGCGTGGAAATGTACGCGTACTAACACAGGTTGAAACCCCCCTGCTCTGTAACAATAGGCTCTCAAGTGGAGTGCTGGAGATATCTAGAAGTTGTGAATCGAGATCATCCGATCAATAAGTACGAGAGCCTCCATTCAGAAAGTGGAGGGACGCGGATCGATGCGGCGGGGGTAGACTGTTGTGACGGCAGCACTTGAGACCGCTTCTGCAGAACGACGGCACGTACACTCTGCAGTCTACAATAGAATTCCAATGGAATCGATTGCTACCATATCTTATACTATCTAGAAATGCGGCAGCGTTCCGCTCCACCAAAAAACACCAGCAGACTAAGTATACCATTAATGTATCAATACTTTGTTGCCAAAGTGACTATGCTATTCGATCTGGCAATATCAGGGTTCCCACTCAAATCACAAAATGAAAATCAATGACTTTTAAGGACCTAATTAATATTTTTAAGGACCTTTGAATTTTTTTTCAAGGCATCATGTCTACATATAAATTTTTTTGTTAAGTATATTCTATCAAAACAGTAACAAGTTGGCACATACCTAATATAAATATGTAAAAAAATTCCGATACGGTGCGGATAAGTTGCGGTCACGTGGGGATAGCAAGCGTCCGAGATGTATTTTTATTAATTTTACAGTAGGACAATATACACAAAAATTAAGGACTTTTAAGCACCTCTAAGCATTTTCAAGTACTTTCAAGGCCTTGAAAACAAGTTCAAAAATATGAAGCACTTTTAATGACTTACAATGACCGTGGTAACCCTGAATGTAAGGGGGCTAAATAAAGCACTACTGTGGAAACAACTACAGGCTTAATTTGTTTAAAGCCAGTGCTATAAGTGTGAGTAGACGCGAGGTGATGCGTCCCTCCGCTCTTCAAGAAACTACCCATGCGTTCCTCCACTTCTAAAACCTCTGAAATCCATCCGTCTAAAAACTACTAAAGAAAAATAACATTGTTATACTAATTTGCATGAAGATATAAGCATTATTGTTAACAAATTCTGTTGCACTTGGTCAACTTTTAACTTTGAATGAACTTTTTTTAAGTTAAATTTCTATTCTTGTTTCATATAAAGACAAGCTATTTCAAAATGAAAAAACATTTTAGAGTTCTCTATAAATTTAATTTCATGAAAGTATGCACATTTAAAAGCATTATTTAAATCTAAATAAACAGTTACGTATATAACGTTGAATTATTACTTCACTTAATATCGTACTTTCTTGGTTGGTTGGTTGTTTTCAGATTATCTGGCGCCGTCAGCAACACGAGGGCTATAATGCGCCGAAACATTCGTCATTAGACAAGCCAACATACATTTACAAACACCCATGCCAACACGGGACTCGAACCCGCAACCTCGCGGTCTAGAAGCTAGCATGCTAACCACTATACCGTTTGGTCGGCAATATCGTACTTTCAAGTAAAATAACTAGGTTACAGAATAGTACTTAAAATAATAAATTTTGGACTCTTCTTCAATGTTAAAGCTAGGATGTATAAATTATTTCCTTACTAGTTAATATTTTTATTATAAGATACAAAATTTTAAAAATTACCGTCGAGGGGATTGCCCTTGGAAATTCCCCGAAATAGTAGGATATCTTATTTCCTTCACTCCCCTTCTTTTATTCCCAGTTTACTTTTTATTTATTTTTTTATTATTATTATCGTTTTTTTTTTTTTTTTTTTTTTTTTTTTTTAATAATTCTACTTGAATCCAAGAAAACGATTATATTGGCAGAGCTGTAACCAAGGATGGTGGAGGGTTATATTGCTCAAACCCTACCTGAAATATTTTGCATTATTTGTTATATATTAAACTACATACATTTTCCTACAATCAAAATTAGAAAAAGAAAAACAAAATTATTCTATATAAAACCATTATTAGACCTAAACCCAACCCACATATAGTACCCAAACCTAGGTATTGACAAAATCACAAGAAAATCGGCTCATTATCTTTGAGAGGAAGGTTTTGAGGAAAATTACTCGATACAGTTGAGTAAATATATTAGGGCCATTGTTTCTTATCGTAGTAGAAGATATTTACGCTTAGAATAAAATGCTTATGGACATTCATTCCACACATTTACGCAACGTTGCCAGATCTCGGATTTAAAATTCTTAGGTAGGCAATTTTTCACAAAGCCATTTTAGACATAGTATATTTAAAAATATTTTTATCTATTGTGAAATATCAACAGTACTTCAAAAACGAAGACTTCCTGCACTTTAAAAAGTACTAAGAAAGGCACTATGTCAAATTATAGGGGTGGGAAAATCAACAGCGTACTGTCAGCCACCGATGGCTGACGTGACACTCAACATGTTATTAATACTATCATGTAATAAATAAAAATCAAATAAATTTTCAGTAATTGTTTAAAACAATATAATTTTTTTAGTTTTATATCATATTTTACTCTGTCAGCCGCGGGTGGCTTAACGTGTTAATGGCATATGGAGGCACAGATTTAACAACGAGTTGTACAAGATTTACAGAAATGCAGATATTATCAAATATATTCAAATTAATACTTTTCAATTTACTGGACACATCTGCCGAATGGATTCCTCCTCTTTAACATCAAGAATCTTTTATTTTAAAGCAATAGGTTAGTTGTATTCAGATTATCTGGTGCCATCAGCAACACGAGGACTATAATGCGCCGAAACATTCGTCATTAGACAAGCCAACATACATTTACAAACACCCATGCCTAACACGGGACGCGAACCCGCAACCTCGCGGTCTAGAAGCCAGCACGCTAACCACTATACCGTTTGGTCGGCTTTAAAGCAATAGGAACCCGTATTATGGACTGTCCCAGACTGAAATGGGTTGACTGCATCGACATGGACTTAAAAAAACTAAGAGTCATCAATTGGAACACCTTGGCAAGGAAGAGATTAGAATAGAAGAAGATTATGAAGAAGGTCTAGGTCCACAAATTGCTGTTGAGCCAATAGAAGAAGAAACTAAAAACATTAAACTGCTGTACATTAAACTACTCGAGCATATAATTTTAACAAAAACAATAGGAAGTGACTGGTTGGCTTTTCACAACTTCTCACTTCTTGCATGCACTTACCAGCAAAAATCATTTTGAAAATTCACACAAAAAAAAAGTTTAATGTTGAACTTTATTTTATGTGGCAGTCGTACTTCAATATAGTAATTTCAAAGTCTATCCCCAGCAATTTAGATCGTTCATATAGTCTTTCATCTTATACCTCCTTGCCTTTTTCCTTGAAAATAGCGTCATTTTTTTGACAAAAATACAATTTGTTTTCCTAAGGAATGCAATATACAGATCACCCCCTTCGAAGTGGCTTGTTACGCATGCACTTTCATGTTCAAACGTGCCTCGCGCAGACCAGTGATTGACTGGTTGCTGATACCAAGTGCGGTGTTAGTAGATGGATTGTAGGGGGGAGTCCCACAATTTCCAGATGTAATTTGTAATTTCGTACGTTCCTTAATTAAGTGTATTTCGCCGGATTTTTACTATGCCTTCTTGCACAAAATAGAGCAAAAAGGTAATCTCATGCGTGAATTCATGAAAAACGTAGATTAACACTATGTCGTCCGCACGCCTTAAATCGGGATTTTTTCTATTTTTTTTTTTTTGGCACCGGTAGGACTGGTTTAGGAGTTCAGATTATTTCACCTACGTCTATCGCCAGTGTTTTTTCGAGATTTTCGGCATCTCGTAAATTGTAAAGTTTTACTTCTCAGGCATTTGCCCGATAGTTTTAAGAGACACCAACAGGATGTCACCGAACAGCATAGTGTTAAGAGTTAATTTAAGATTTATGACCATCAAGTGTTTTTAGTAAGCATTTAAAATGCATATTTCCGCTCTGATACGCGAAATCGCGATCGTGCATCATTCTTATAGTTGTACTTGTTAGTTTGTCAAAAACACGTTTTGCTTTAATTTTAATTTAAAAAATACCCTTTGGATTTGAAAAATATCCCTCAAAATTTAGAGAGGGGGTGAAAATACCCTTTGGAAATATTTAATTGGCGAACACTGTATTGCAGTCATTTAGATAAGAGTATTTTGAAACCATATGCTCTACACTCTTCTTCTACACAACCAATCCTCTGCTGAACTTCAGAATTCGGAACACGCATTCCATTGGCGCTGCACTCCAAGGCATTCCTAGAGTATTCCTACTACTTTAGCATACCTCGTAACATATGAATTATCTGAACTCCAATAATGCTGCAAAATAAACATTCACTAACCACTGGGTGATCGCGTAGGTAATGAATCGGGGGTAATACCCAAGAATTATAAGCAGGAATGTGACTAATTGCGTGAAGCTCTGGTGAAAGATTTCGCCATTAAAATCTCTAACATTTCATAAGAAGAAGAGCATCTTCCCTCCACCTTCCTAATGGGCGATATTGTCTTAGAGACTTTGTGAGTTTTATATGTTTTGCATAAGAATGTTTTACGCTAAAAAAGTTCGGTATATATCATAGCATTTACACAAGTTCTTTTTAACATGTTGAGATCAACATTTAGCCCAGAACATTAGTAGTCTCATCACATGTTAAAGGTCCTATTTAAGCCCTCTCAGAAAGTCTTTCAAACAAATTTATAATTATAACATATTGCAACTATTTATTTTTTATTTTTTATTTACACAAATCTGCTACTGCTGAACTTCTAAATGGAATAATATGTTTGCTTTGAATGTGAAAAACCCAAGGGCAGTAGAGCGAGATATTCTACCGCTCGGCTGATGATCCATTATATAGCGTTATCACCTCGTAGATTAGCGTAAAGTTTGACTAATGTTAACTCTTTTGAAACGAATTGAGAGTTTATTATAGTCCTTTAAAGTCGTAAAAGGTGATAATTATTTGAAATTATATAAATTTCTTAGTAAATTTAGAAAAGCTCAACTGACTTCTTTTATAGTTTTTTATGAATATAACATATACTTTTTTAGATCTTGATTGTATTCAGTTTATTATTTATGAAAGCAGTAATTTATATTTACTAATTTGGACTGGATGCGGAAAAAATTATGAGTGGTATTCTTATGAAGTTAGGGAGACCATAGAATTAAATTATCTCTTTTTGTATAACTCATGCTTTAAAAACATTATAAAATTCTAATTTCGTAAATATATATATATATTTCGTAAAACATTCTATATATATATATATATATATTGCGTAAAACATTCTTATGCAAAACATATAAAACTCATAAAGTCTCTAAGACAATATCGCCCATTAGGAAGGTGGAGGGAAGATGCTCTTCTTCTTATGAAATGTTAGTGATTTTAATGGCGAAATCTTTCACCAGAGCTTCACGCAATTAGTCACATTCCCATCCTCCTAATTATATATATATATATACATACATACATACATACATACATACATACATACATACATACATACATACATACATACATACATACATACATACATACATACATACATACATACATACATACATACATACATACATATATATATATATATATATATATATATATATATATATATATATATATATATATATATATATATATATATATATATATATATATATATATATATATATATATATATATATATATATATACATATATATATATACATATATATATATATACATATATATATATATACATATATATATACATATATATATATACATATATATATATATACATATATATATACATATATATACATATATATATACATATACATATACATATACATATACATATATATATACATATATATATACATATATATATATACATATATATATATACATATATATATATACATATATATATATATATATATATATATATATATATATATATATATATATATATATATATATATATATATATATATATATATATATATATATATATATATATATATATATATATATATATATATATATATATATATATATATATATATATATATATATATGTATATATATTGTTGATATTTCTTTATCAAGCGTAATTATAAAGTTTTGACATCAAAGTCTAAAAATGTTTTCTTCTCCGTTCTGTTGTCGGCAAACGTTGTTACTGTTGAAATTAAAATAAGTTGGTGTTTTTTTCAATTATTTTTATGATAGATTCGTAAGAGTTAGATAAGACAAATAATTTAAAGAGCTTCATGAGCATTTCGAAGCTGCTTTTTGCTTTTATGTTTTGTCATTTATCAATAAAATAACAAAACATAAATGCAAATTACAGAGATGATATTTCACGATCTTGCTCGATTTTTTTTCCAAAATATTTTTTAACGGCAAAAGATATTTCTTTTTTCAACCATTGAAAGTAAAAAAAGAATATTTCTTTCAAAAAGTATAGTTTGCATTACGATTGCAATTCCGCGTAATGCTTGGGAATGCTCATTTGTCGACCCAAATAAAAAAAAACACTGTGAAAGTGAAACGCTTCATACAAAAACCAAAAGATACCACAAAAATTACAGCGAAGATGATGCAAGGGGGAAAAAAATCCCAGCAGAACTAAATAAACAAAGGTTCGAATCAGTAACCGCAGAAGAACAATCGTCATGTGACGATGCGCGAACGGAGTGAATTTGTTGGGGCGTGACGCAATTAAAGAATGATTCACCCGCTTTTCACTCGTCGAAACGGAACTTGTATTATTAGTCACTCGATTTATCCTTGGTCCATCATGCAAATAACCACAACCATGCAAATAACCCTACACAATCCAACAGACTCTTCATTACAGACAGCAGACTTAAAAAGTTGAATTCGGGAAGCAGACCTTTTTTTATAATTTTCTTGTATTTTGTCTGGTCGCATTTATAAGACCCTTAGGCAACCCCCCTCGCAACAATTCCTTTTGGTGAGGACCATTTTATTTTTTTAACTTATAAATATCATAACGTTGTACAAATTTATGATTTTTAAAAATTATGTTAAAAATTAGCATCTTTGGGTTTTAACGAATTTTTTTTTTTCGTTAACTTTACAATTTTAGTAAGTTGCTTACGTTACACCTCACTTCGAGGAGTCGAAAAAACGATTAAGATAAAAATAATATAAGTTAAAGTTATATGCTAAACTTTGGAATAATTCTTCCTATTACTAGAATAATACATAATTGAAGAATTTTTAGGGTCAGACCATCTTCCTTGCTCAGAACCCCCTACCACACGATATTCAGGGCCGGATTTAAGAGTATGACGCCTATAAGCTAAAATCCATTTGCCGCCCCCTCTATAGTTTATATTTGCTTAATACATTTGTTTTATACAACAAAAGGGTTGAATTCATTGGTGTTTTCATCTTTTTTAATTGGATTCCACTACTAGAAAGTTATAATACAAGATTACGTGCTGAATTTTTATTTTGTACTAGTTTTAGAAAGTATAGGCTATGTAGAAGGACTAAAACATATTTTTAAGTAACATGTATTCTTAAATTCGTACGGAAAATATTATTAACGTCTGAACGTCTTCATTTTAACTTTTGAATAAATTGCCAAACTGCCGCCCCCAAAAAATGTGCCACTCTAGGCTGCAGCCTACTTAGCCTATTTAGAAATACGGCCCTGACGATATTTTATTATGAATGACTAAGAAACACGCTCAATAATTGGGAATAATTCCAAAATAATAAGTTTGTAATTTGTCATCATCATGAGTTTCAGACAAACTAAGCTTACTGCATCTCACTTTCGCAAATATGTCCAAGAACTTCGAAAATAAACAATGGATTAGCGTATCGCATACCATTAAAAAAAAATTATGTATTATATTTGGTCTAAATATATTATTAGTTTAAAAAATGTGAAAATATGGAAATTTCCGTTTTCCAAATGTTCCAATGTTTCAACTCTACATGGTCCAAGTATATCTCGGCAAAAAAAAATATCCAATAAAATTAGTTTGATAACGTGATTTGTGCGCCCAACTAAAAATATTATTCCTTCTCCCCATGTAGTACAGCAGTATTAGCAATGTCGGAAACAGGGTTTCTGCAATGTTGGCCGAAACTCGAGCATAGTTCCAATATAGATGATTTTTTAAAAAAAATAAACATCTCATAAACATAAATTAAAAAAACATGCTTTTTTTGCCCTCCGTCCTTACAACAAAATATATCAATTTTAAAACTATGCATTAACATTTCAAAACTTCCAGTATATTTTATATAGCATTAGACGAGATTAGACAATAACTGTAACAACAGCCGGTTTACAAAGGTCCAAATTGGGTTTTGCTAATGTCGAGCGATACTGATCAGCGTTGTTGTGCAATTAGAATGACATGAGCATATGCATATTTCAAACTAATCTACAATCTTGAAAATAAGAAAATGAAGTTTTTCTTATACTTAATATTATTTATAGTATATGGGTATTTTGTATAGCTCGAAAACTTGCCAAAAAATCATTAAAATACTCAGAGATAGAATTTTAATGATGAACTTATACTGAGGTCATACTGAGAAACTACAAAAATATTGATGACGTGTAACTTTATGCATGAGTTGGTTGGTTGATTTTAGATTATCTGGCGCTATCAGCAACACGAGGGTTATAATGCGCCGAAACATTCGTCATTTGACAAGCCAACATACATTTACAAACACCCTTGCCTAACACGGGACTCGAACCCGCAAACTCCTTCATGCATGAGTAAGTTCTGCATCGACATCATTTCTATACAGAAGAATTAGTAGAACAAACTTAGTGTTTGATTAAAAACTTTTCTCACGGAAACTCTCTGGTTGTGCCCAACGAAGGAGATCCTTGCTTTTGCATTTCAATTCTCAAATTTGTTCAAAATTTAAAAAAAAAAAAAAAAAAAAATGTTAGGTAAAAAAACGACTGTAAAAATCCCCGAAATGCTATAAACACCAAGATAAAGTTTTGATTTCATAGAACACAAAATTTGCGATAGGAATTTGAAGGTACACAAGTGGAAAATAAATGTTCAGTAAATAATGAGTACCAAGTTAGAAAACATCAGTTGTAAAGAAGATTGTATCTCAGTTTTCTTTTACATTTCTTAACAACGCAACACATTTCTCTATTGCGGTTGAAATAACTTAACATTGGGATTTAATACAAAGTAAATTTATGAAAAATTACGTTAAAATATAAAGTGAAAGTTAGGACCATCAGCAAGCAAAACTTGAAAATCGATAAAATGGAAATAACTTCTTTTTTTTTTCACTTTTGGGGTAAATAATTTGCTGTATGGTTATTTTGCAAGTAATATGATTTACAACTTTGTATATAATCAAGATTAATTCCTTTTTTAACTTGATGCTAATTTCAAAACGCTTCTTCCTGATATTCATTTAAATTCGATAGCTCAATTTAATCAAAAATATTTTTTCAATTTTCTTTTTGTTTCGTTTAAAACAGATTCATGAAAATTAGACAAGAGAAATTCTTGTAAATACTCTACGAATATTCAAAGATGTGATATTTCATCAAATATTGCCAAATAATAGAAGACAATTACAGAGTGGACATGTTGTATACTCTTATACACTCACGGGATATTTCTTTTTTCAAAGCCAACCTGACGGCTGTGGGGTTAGTGCTCTGACCTCGCATTCCGAAGGTGCCGAGGCTCGAATCCTGGGTTAGGCATTGATGTTCGTTGTGGTTCGGAATCCACGTTGAGCTGTGGATCCCGGCCTGATTAGACGTCATTCTGCATAAATATAGGTCGTTGAGCGTACTAACCAACCAATCTTTTTTAGAAAAGTTCAAATCTACTTTTCAAATTTTCCCGACACGACTTTTGTTAAAATCCGGGCAGTATAAACTAATTTATGGTCACTGGCATAAAAATACGGTTATCCAAAATTAACGTCCACCGCAATGCAGATCCAACTGTCTTTCTAAATTATTAACCTCAGAACTATTAGACTAGAGTAGGTTTTAAATGATTAACGTTTTAGTCAAAACTAGAATTGACGTAATACTATTTGCAAACAAGTATTTATCAACACTGTGACTTTAACGGGTTCTTTATGAAATCTCAATCTGTTAAAATTACATTTTAGGTAAAATTAGTTATTATGCAATAATACTTGTTTATATAAAAAAATTATTGTACTATTTTAACAAAATGATATATAACAAGTTCTCAAATCTAATTATACCTAGTAAAACTGTGTTTCATAAAACAATTGAACTTGATTAGTTTCTTGCTGTTCAACATCCATCTTCTTGGAGATATTCTGAAAATAAAATAGTTTCAATTGAAAAAAAAATCAGTTAAAACACCGTATCGGTTAGAACGCGTTTCAACTAGAGCACTCAAAATGCGTTTTAACTTAAATAAATCAGTTCAAGCGCGTCATTTCCAGTTAGAATATGTTTTCGCAAGTTAATTCCACTAGTTTTTAATCTGTAGCAAATAGATATTAAAATTATTCAATATAGCACTATAATCCAGACTATAGTTCACTTGTATAATATCTACTGCCCTAAGCTAAGCAGGGTCTTCTGTGTAATAAATCAATAAATCGTTTGAGTTGAGATGAGTAGAATTGCATTTCTACTTGAGATATGACCTAACCAGTCCCCTATAATGTAGCCAAACTAAATCTCTTGATTTAGAATACTTAAGAACTTCACGAATAATATGAAATGAAGTTCTTCAATATGAAATTCTCAAGCCTGGGTTTTCCCAAAGAATTGCACTTACAATACAAGAATTACTCTATGACAGCCGTGTGCACTGTTATTGGAGAAATACTAGAGCTGCATCCGAAATGTAAAAAATGTCAAAGAGACTTAGCAAAGAAATTCGTATCGAAGAACTTCATCTTGTTTATTAAGTGCTCGATCATACCAGTAGCTGTTCAGTTTGGATATGGGTTCTGATAGGATCTATGTTAAAGTATCTATGGATACGAGTATTTCTGTATAGTCGAAGATATCATTATACAAATATGGTTAACATATACCAATGTGGGCATATTCTCTTTCGTAAATGGGAAGCAGGCGTATTTTCAAAATTAAACATTTCCTTTTTATTCGTTTTTGAAAATGCACTAATTTACTTTCGAGAATTTGTTTGGGAAGGAAACGCGTTGTGAAAATAGAAGTTATTCTAAATTAAACTTTTGGGACACTCTAACCCTAAGAGAACGATTACCACTTTTTGCTGTAATATTCCGAGTAATATTTAAATGTTCTGGTAGTACTGAAAACATCTAGGACGATCAACCTTCTTTTAGTGTTAAAAAAGAAAGACATTTTAAATTCTTAATATAAACCTTACGATAACTGAAAAAATTGTGGATTGAAGTAGTTGTGATGTAATCACCGAGAAAAAGTTTTTTAGACGAGTGAGGAATTTTTCTCAAGGGCGTTGTCGTACGTGATGACGGTGATCATACAAAAGTTTTAAAATGCGGTACGATTTTTTCACGGCCAACGATTAGATAGTAGACGAGTCTGTTTGTGATGCCAGATTCTTTATCACACCGGCTGAAATCGTAGATAACTGTTACAAACAGAAGGTGACCGAAATAAACGTGTTATCTAGAGGAAAGCGTTATTTTCAACTTCTGGGGGCTCGTTTCCTAGAAATAAGAGGAACGATGCAAACGCAATTTGATAAAACGAAAGATATATCTGAGTTGAAAAAGATCCATTCTATTTCTCGATCGTTCAAATCGAATATTTTGAAATATTTCAATTATAAGAGTGCGCCTATACCGTTATATCATATTCGTTAAAGAAAGAAAATATGAACAATTTATTCCTTTATTCTATTATAATGGAATAAAGGACTATTGTCATATAATAGTTTATACTGCATAATTGTGTTTTTATTTTAATATTTTCACCAAAAAAATTTAATTTGTCAGTGTTTTAATTATTGTTGATATGAATTCTGACGTTTCTCAAACAAATAACTATACAATATTTTAATAAAAAATAATTTCTATTTTAGAAGAATTTAAATTTTTCAAACTTAACAAAGGATAATTAATGAACTATACTAAATATTTGATATTAAGATACTATACGTTGCATTGTGGTATGAAATTCATTGGATGCCACTTGTATTAATGCAGTCTTTGAAATAGTAAATACAATTAAGAAAAAACTTAATAATATAATTTGATGGAACTATAGTTTGATTTAAATATAATTTCAGTAAATAGAAGTAAATAAAGAAGATTCTGGGTACATAAATTATTGAATACATTAAAGTTATTCGCATTGAATTTGCTACGTATCTCCCGAATGACTTTGATATTGATATACGATTTTACAAGGTGTCTGTTGCCCGTGAGGGCGAACTCTTCATCTAAAATATGCCACAGGGCAGTGAATTAAGTTAGGTCTCACATATGGAAAAGCAGTAGTGTCATATTGCAGTAGTGTCATACAGTAAACTCATATGGCTCTTCAGGGATACATCCTAAATAAGGTGCCATTCGATTTAATATCGCTCTTTCAAGAAGCTTACCCAGGTTGGGCAGCAAACTAACGGGCCTATATGACGATGTCATTACGGTGTCTTTCCCGGGTGTTTAGGGAAAAGTATGATCCTTGCCTCTTTCCATAAGTCAGGAAAGTAGGAATTTTTAATGCAGAAATTGAAAATGTTAGTGATTTTGGCTAACAATTGGGTTGAGAGAAGCTTTAACATAAGGTTCTCTTGAATGGATTTCTCCTCTTTAACATCCAGAGTCTTCAATTTCAAACCAATAGGATCCCGAATTAAGCCTACGTCCAGACAAAGGCGAGATGATTGTATCAAGGAGGACTTTAAAATACCGAGTCACTAATTGGAACACCCTGGCAAAGAAGAGACCGGAATGCAGAAAGTTTCTGTTCTTGGCCCACAAAAGGATGTCAAGAAAGTAGAAGAAGAAAAGAGTATAAACTTAAATAATTTTTCATATGCCCAAAAATGTATATAAATTTTTAAATGAAAAATGTAATAAAAAAGTTCCAACTTGGGAACTTGTAAAAACAGTGGATTCACATTCTTATTTTATTTATACGCCCCAAAATGTATTTAAATTTTTAAATGAAAAATATAATTTAAAAAAAGATTCAACTTTTGAACTTGAAAGAATACAATAATGGTAAACAACCTAAATTTTCAATTACGAATAAATCTATCTAAACGTTTTTTAGTCCACTGTACACTAATGAACGTTTCAGTGTTATTATAGAAGTAATTGATTTAGGCCAGTGTCAGAAATTCAGTACTAGGCAAAAAATTGTTTCTATTTTCAACAACCCTACCCAAGGCTTTGAAAAAGTTAGATAAAAAGAGGATAGTTTTTAAAAATCCAGAAAAATATGGAAAATTGGAAGAAATACATGTTGAACTCCAAAAACGAATAAATAGGAAGATTAAACTTAGATACTTAAACAATAATATTTATCTTTTTATTTTTTTGCTTCCCATTTCTTACTCAGTCGTTCTGAGAAAAATGAATCGAACGCATGTAATGGTATTTAGTTAAATTACATAATACCGTTCAATAGATTTCATTCACTAGCTAGTGGAAAAACAAAATTAGCTTTGGTAATCAAAATAGATTGTACTCTTAAACGCTAGAACAACTATATGGAGTATTTTCAGCTGTTTTAGCCAGGTTTTATGTCGTTATATTTCTAGATCGCATGTATGTGCGTAACTACTCTGAAACATAGTTTATTGGGTATAAATATGTCCCCATCACCCTATACAATGTTATTATTTTTGTTGAAAGCCAAAATTGAAAAGCAAAAATACGAACTGAATAATTACTAGTAATCCAAAAACGTTCAATAATATGTATATAGTTCACATAAAAAATAGTTTAAGGTTTCACTAGTGCTTGATAAAATATCACTATCTTATACATTCACATCACTCAATAACAAATAGTTGGTAACACATTCTTTATCCGGAGTGTAAACATTTTTATCACACGCTTTTATTTAACTCAATATGCTACATCTGCTAATCTTAACGCTTTTATTTAACTCAATATAATGAATCTGGAAAGCTTTAAAATCAATTTTTACTCACCTTCCTCTATTAACCACGAACTTGAAGCTTAAACTAACTGCGTATAACAGTAATACATTCAAATAAAATAAAGAATCATCATAATTAAAAACAATTAATAATATCTACTGCTATTAATAACAATTATTGACCTAATGCACAAAATACAAATTATTGATGATAATACTGAATAGTTTTCCACGCTACCTAAAACGTTTAAATATTCATTAAATTATCATAATCAATATCATTAAATAATAATCAATATCATTAAATAATAATCAATATCATTAAATAATAATCAATATCATTAAATAATAATCAATATCATTAAATAATAATCAATATCATTAAATAATAATCAATATCATTAAATAATAATCAATATCATTAAATAATAATCAATATTATTAAATATCATTAAATTATCATCCGTCGTCGATAAAAGCTAGGGGTGAGAAACACATCGCACAACTTTCAATGAAACTCAATACTATTTACTACATTTGTTATGGATTGGTATAATTTACTGTTTTCATTTTCATGTTTTCAAAACGGTGAAACTTATATGTTTTTCGAAAAACATATAATCAAAAATAATATATCGAAAAACATATTGTAAATGAAACAGAGAAGTTGATGGCCGATACTCAAGGGAAGAGAACTCTGTGTTCAAGACATTCGTTTTTCAACTTTTTAAGCCTTTATCCCATTTCTACGGAAATTTTGTTGGTGGGAATGTTTAGCGCACCTTCAAAGGCATTCCCACAGCGATTGTTATCAAAATCCTTGTACACATGCGCAATTTTGACGAAAACCTTAATGACATGTCCCATGGGCACCTCTAATACGTGCACAAAATTTGAATGTCGTAACTCAATCTGTTCGGGAGTTATGCTAACTTCTGACAGACATACAAACATTTTTTCTATGCCTCTTTTTTGAACTTGGCACGTTCCAAAACGTGTAGAAATGTAAGAAGAAAAAAATTATTTTTTATCGAATGCAATACATTCATTACTTTATGTTAACATATAGGTAATTGAAAGTAATATCATTCATTATTTACATTGTTCGTGTTTTGTAGCGCCAATCATCTGTGAAGAATAAATAAGTCAAATACTCCAAAATAAATATCTCAACCCATCTCGCAAATACAATGTGCGATGTCTTAAGTTGAAATAAAACATTTATCTCAGTAAGGGTAGTTCAAATATAACAGCGATCATCACGTTTTTAATTTTCAGGTTAGATAATTAACACTCGATGGGCGTTTAGCCAGCGAATGGAATAAAGGGATATATCCCCTCCTGAAATGATGAAGAGGATAAAAGATCTCCAACAACGACATAACTTTTCAACATCCGTGTTTGTTTAAAAAAAAGAAATTGAATAAAAGTAAATAATTTAATGCATACAAATCATGTTTTCAGTTCTACACTGTGTGTCAAGGCCGTTATATGGCTCAACATAACGGCCACCAAGAAATAATTATTGAAGAAATATTTACAACACCAAGAAATAATTACTTCGGAAAACAGAGGTAAGCTTTGATGTTGACACTTCCGAAATAAAAAGTACTTTCCATTTTCAATGTTTGTCCATGTAAATATGTTCTAAATTTTCTATTGTTTGCGATTTAAAGAGATAAAAAAAAAATTCTTCAATAGCATTCAAAATACTCTTCAGATACATTAACATTGATTCAGTTTTTGAATCAATAGTAATAAGTTTAATGTGACTTTAAGTTTTAAAATTTTTAATTAATAATTTTAATTAAAATATATTAGATTTTAAATAATTCTTCCTTCAATTAAAATTTTTAAAAAACTGATCAATTAATTAATTTAATTTATGTCATCATATATGATAGACGAAAAGTTGACTAATTGGATCTGCACCCCCCTGAAAATAATCCAGTCGGCTCCCATGTACCCATCCCCTCTGTTTCGAAAATTAAAAAAAAAAATGAATCGAAAATTAAATATATATATATATATATATATATATATATATATATATATATATATATATATATATATATATATATATATATATATATATATATATATATATATATATATATATATATATATATATATATATTATGTAGTTTTGAAATTACCTCCGATAGGGGGGGGGGGGGAATTAATTTCAAATTGTAGATTAACTTCCTATATCAAAATGAATTCGGATGACTAAAGCTAATTTTTTTAAACTTTAAATTAAAAAAAAAGTTGCTGATTAACTTTTTTTCCGCAAAAGTGAAATTATTATGGCACGCAAACGATTACCATAGGCGTAACGAGGGAGGTTTTGGGGGTTCAACCCCCAATCCATTAAGTTGAGAAAGAATTAAACAAATATTCTGCATTTTTCCCCCTAATCAACTTTGTTGATTATTACTCAAATTATCCATTAAATATCATTATTGAGATTATTCAGTGACTAGTGTTTTACTAAGATAATCAAAAGCTATACCAAACTGCAAGACTATACATGGATGTTTCACCAGAAGAGTAAACTTGCCATTTAATGTACCATTTGATAATAATTACGCGCTATACCCATCCGAGGCTGAAGACTCTCCATCGCGGGAAACATGAATTCTGAGTGGACATTGCGCTGTATAGAAAACTCAAACACTAAACAATAATCGAATGATGTAAACTAGGAGAGTGGCGCATTGTACAACTTTCAATTACACTATAATAATGGTCAGCACATTTAAATTTGACGTGGAATAGTGTTATTACTATTTTCCTTTATCCGAAATAATGGCCCTTAGTGATATTTTAACAGATAACTCTTCTTACAAAGGCAAAAAAAAAAAAAAAAAAAAAAAAAAAAAACATAATGGCGAATGTGAGAATGTACTTTTCTAAAATTCTTGCAATATCCTTTCTTGTTAGTGAAACTGAGGAGAGGAGAAAAACGGTTGTTGATGAGCGATCCTCAAGGAAAGAGATCTCTATGTTGTAGACACTCGTTTTTCATCTTTTTACACCTCTATAAAATTTTTATGGGAATTTCGGAGGTGGGTATGTTTAGAACATCTTAAGATGCATTATCATAGAGATTTTCATCAAAATCGATAGAGCCGATTTTTAATGATTGCTAAAGAACGTGATTTTTTTTGCGCATGCGCAATATTAACGAAAACCTTAATGGCAGGTTCAATGGCCCCCACTAACCTGTACTCCAAATTTGAACATCGTAGGTCAAATCGTTCGGGAGATATGTTGACCACGACAGACACACCAACAGACATTTTTCTATACCATTTTTTTTTTCAGTTGGATGTTCCAAAACGTGGAGAAATGCAAAAAATTCGAATTTTTTTTTCATCGAAAACAATCCTTTCAATACCCTATGGTAACAAATGAGTAATTGGAAGTAATTAAAATGAGTGCAGGTAGCAAGCGCAAAACTCAAAGTGTGACACTGTTTTTATTTTGTAAAAGAAGAAAAGATGAAAAATATGGCGAAATTAGTGTTCAAGTTGAAAAAAAATCGCCAGATAAAGACGAAAAAATACAACTTTATGCGCAGATTTACTGACTCGGACGGTGTTGATATCATTATGTATATAAAAACAATAATGCAATAAAAATGTTAAGAGACACAGTTATTTAGGGAAAAATGTATTTAAATGTTTATGGAAGTTTCTTTAATGCTTATTTTAGGCAGTGTATGTTTGAAATATTTCGAGGGGATCCCGCCACTGAAATTGATCCTATCTTGTTTGCTACTCCCGAAAAGTTTCTCCGAAAATATTGCATCCATATATTTTACAATTATATCAGACCCTTTCATATTCCATGTGTTTAAGACCATTTTCCTGCTCCCCCCCCCCCCCTTTAAAAAAAAAAAATCCCGATTCCATAGATTTTGACAATGATTTGAAAACTTTTTCAATAAGATGAAATTTTTTTTTTACACTCTCCCCCCCCCCCCCTTTGTCCTTTTTTTTATTGGTGTAGCGAGTTTATATTTTTCGACCCCCCCCCCCATTCAACAACTCTAGTTACGCCTATGACGATTACCCCCCTCCATGTCAAGGTTCATCACGTTGAACAAACCCCTTCCCTTCTGCACGTGACATTATTTATGTACAAGGTTGTCAGACCCTTTCAAATTTCATGTGTTTAAGAACATTTTCCTGCTCCCCCCTCCCCCCCCCCCCTTTATTTTTTTTAAATCCCGATACCGTAGATTTTGACAATGATTTGAAAACTTTTTTTATAAGATGAATTTTTTTTTATGCTCTTCCCCCCCCCCCCCCTTCTCCTTT
Source organism: Linyphia triangularis (assembly GCA_963978545.1). NCBI lineage: Eukaryota > Metazoa > Arthropoda > Arachnida > Araneae > Linyphiidae > Linyphia > Linyphia triangularis. The sequence continues at coordinate 71,576,123 of OZ021725.1, read as the reverse complement.
TTTCCCTTGGTGTAGCGAGTTTGTATTTTTCGAACCCCTCCCCCATTCAACAACTCTAGTTATGCCTATGACGATTACCCCCTTCCATGTCAAGGTTCATCACGTTGAACAAACCCCTTCCCTTCTGCACGTGACATTATTTATGTACAAGGTGGTCATAAAGAAACTTAGCCGATATATGGACCTCTAGCGGCAGTTGCGTTCAACAGATTGAGATTTCAGGTATAGTTATTCGTTATTCAGAGGTATAAGCGCGGGATTCTGTGAATGACAACAAAATGGTTCGCACGGTTACGGTTATAGTTACAGAAAGTAGAAATTTTTGAATGGCCACACCTACTTTTTTCTGGCGCAAAATGCTCAGCGCATGCGAAAACCCTAAAGAGCGTTGGAACGGTACGTACATAGCAAAAAACAGACGCGTTATGCGCGTACAAAAAAAAACAGCTCTGAGAACGGCCAACAGAAACACGATCGGGACACACGGAGGAAATTTGCACATAGAAACTGATAAAATTGCCTATAATTGCACTTATGTGAACTTTGGCCTCTGTCATACAGAAATTTCCACCGTGCGCCCCGATCGTGTTTTTACTCGCCGTTCGCCGAGCTGTTTTTTGTGCGTGTATATAGCGTCCGTTTTTTGTGATACACGTACCATTCTGGCGCTCAATAGGGTCTTTGCATGCACTGAGCATTTTGCGACAGGATAAAGTAAATGCTGCCATTCAAAAATTTAGAGTTTCTGTGACTATAACCGCAACCGTGAGCGCCTTTTGTCACCATTCACAGAATCCTGAGCTCATACCTCTGAATAACTATACCTAAAATCTCATATCAATCTGTTGAACGGAACGTAAACTAGAGGTCGATAAATCGTCAAAGTTTCTTTATGACCAGGCTGTATATCTCCATATGCATTAAACTACTCGGGCATGTAATTTCGAACTTCTTAATAAAAACAATGGGAACTTATTGGTTGGTTTTTCTTAACTTTTTCCATTTTTGCGTAGAGGGGCCGTACCTAAATTACGTCATGTACAAAGAGGGTGAAGGGGGGGGGGGGTGAAGATCTGTCCAACATGATGAACCTAGACATAGAAGGGAAAATCGCTTGCGTTACGTAACAATTTCACTTTTGCGGTAAAAATATAACATCGCTTTTTCAATTTATAGTAAAAAAATATTAATACAGAATCACATTAATTAAAGTCAATATGTAATAAGTTGAGCTTATTCCGAGTTAATTCCATAGTTATAAACGATATAAATACACATATATGTTTTATTTCATAAGCAAAGTTTTTAAGTTTTTTTCAAGCATTCACCGCTAAAATTATTTTTTTAAGATGGGAAGGAGTGGCAGCAACGTGACGTAAATTTAGGGAAGAGAGAGAGAGGCAATCAAACATGACTGAGCATGACACAGGGGTATTGGAGGAAAAGGGTTTTAAAAAAAAGGTCACAATTTTGCGTGACGTAATCTATATATGTCCCCAGATGGGTGAAAATATTTTTTTCCCACGAATTGAAAGTCTAGTTATAGACTTGGCCATGGGCGTCCCAGGTAGGTACAAGGAGGTGCACTTGGTAACTGGATAAAGTAACCCCCTTTCTGTGTGTTTATGTAAAATCGCAATACTAAGAAGTCTTTGTTATGTTCTCATTGAAAGACTGTATCACCAAACCAATGGTGTTAGTGCAATCATGCATCAATGTTAGCAAACAAATAACGACGTTCTCTACGCCCCTGATGACACTGGCATAATTATATAAATGGTTGTGTTCGATTGAAATCAATTAAAATTTTAAACTTTTACTTCATAGAAACTGAAGTGTTGTTTTTTTTCCTTTCTAATTTAACTGATCTTGATTTTGACAGAAAATTCCGACCCATCTGATAGGGGAAGAGGCTTGCTTTTAATTTTTTTTTTCCTTACTCGACTACGATAGTGAAGGAAAATACAGATTTACAGTGCGATATTTTCACTTTTCTCCCCTGTGATAATAAAGGGTATACCGATTTACAGTTACATTTTTCACTTAGGTAGGGAACATTTGTCTAGTTACATATCTATTTTTCAATTTCGTAAACAAAAAGTTACTTTGCTTTAAATTTGCCGCAGTGAAAATTTCACTTTTTAATTCTTAAGTCCTACTTTATTTTTTACTATTATTTACTTGTGATTATTATGCAAGTATACAAGATTTCAAGTGTCGCATTATGATGATAAGTAGTAAAATCAGTTTGACCTACAGCAAATGCAAACACTAACAGTGAGTCATATGTCAACATGCAAATATAAATAGAAATTCTTAGTAAATAGAATCATTAATAATACTAAGATAGTCAGTGCATGAAAAATATCTTTAACGACTACTAATCCACTTTCACAATCGAAAATAATTATTCGTAATCATTGGTTAGCAACAGAATGAAATGTATTCCACAAACCCACTTTCATCATCTTGTTTTACAGTCAAGGTTGGGAAAGACCTACGATATCGTGAATTCTTATCAGAATTTTTTTCGCTGATCACGATAACATTGGAGAGTAAAGTCGTTGCTAAGTTATCTAAGCCTTCAGTTTTTCAGACCCCGTTAATTGTTTATATCCAAGATGCTGTGTTATTGATGTATAATAACATTTTAACCTTCAAAAAGATCAGGATTATGAAAGCTAAGACCTAAAAATAGACTGAATTCATAAAAGCAACACCATTTTTTGGACAAACAAAAAAAAACTCAATCTCATTAGGGGACATTTATTCAAGAGTCGTTATGATTAAACTAATTAAAATCCGGTCGTGACCCATTTTGGATTTTATAGGACAAAATCAAATTTTTGAAATACAAAAATAACGATTTGTTGTAATCTTGAGTGAAAAAGTTATAAATTTTTAAATGGATTCCTAGTTGAAAAGAGACATGTGAATCGGAGCTCCAATAAAATAGAAAATTTAAGGAGGTACAACTTTTACCCAAAAGTTTTTTTTTTTTTTAATTAATGTACTGAATAACTGAATTCCATGATAATTGTTTTCGTTATATACTTAGAATCCCATATTAAGAAGATATACAGAAATGTACCCAAATAAATACTACTACTTGGGTTGCTGCGGATATATATATATATATATATATATATATATATATATATATATATATATATATATATATATATATATATATATATATATATATATATATATATATATTTATTTTTTTTTTATTTTTTTTTTTATTTATTTCTTTTTAGTAACAGTTCAACTATAAAAATTATAAATAAAATACTCAAGAAAAATTTCAAATTTGATTAAACGATTAACAGCAAATGGCCGAATACATTTCTTTCTTGAGGAGATGTTGCCCTTTGTATTCAGTAATTGCGACCAAATTGTATTCATTTGTTTAGATATTTAATTCATTTTGCAAAATTAGTTCCCAGGTAGCACAGCGGTATTGGCCAATGTCGGAAATAGGGGCTCAGGGGAGGATGGCCAGTCCATGCCGAATCTCGAAAATATTTCAGTTCAAATTACGATTTTTTTTTTTAATAAACTTGTCAAAACCTCACCTAACATATTTTCCCCTTCCGTCCTTTCTTTTAACACTATATTTTAATTTTATAACTTTGCATTAACATTCCAAAACTTCCAGAATATTTTACCCAGCACTGGACGAGACTGGCCAAGTTCCGTAGCAACTGCCAGTCTACAACGGTCCACATCGGGATTGGCCAGTATAAGGCGATATTGGCCAGCGGATTTGTGTATTGGGGTTCATTCAAATTTAAAAAAGATTTTTTATGACAAAACAACAGTCATACGTTACTTTGATAGGAATTGATCACATTCAACGTTAACAAAAATTTAACAATGGTCAAAAAATATTTACAATCTTAATATAGTTTAAAAGCACAACATTTCATATTAATCTTAATTTTGGGTGCCTCCTTTTCAAAATGGTTAAATAATACATCAACTTAGTTTTACTTTTGAAACTAGAAAAATCATTTTTGCAATGCTTGGACAAAAACATTTAGCTTTCTTAGTTTTATTTAAAGTTATATTACACTTATTGTAGCAACACATGGATTTTGAATACAGTTTTTTTTTTATTATTTCGATTTTTTTCAGTCAACGAAAATTGATTCTAAAATGATTTAAGAAAATATTTCAGTGCAGTTAAGACCAAAACTGTGAAATTTTTTGATAATTTATCATATAGCACATATTTTACACGAAGAATCCCCTAAATTTGTAAAACAAACTTACTTACCTTCCAAAACGAGTAAATAAGAAGCCGAAGTTATTGAAATAAGTCCATAAAATAAGAACAAGGGAAGGTGGAAATGTCTAACTATCCCTCTTTGGAAACTAGAAACAAAAATAAATGAGGAACATGTGGGGTACACTTTGAGGAACGCAGACCATTTCAAACACGCGATCGTAGATTCTTTTCGTAACGAATGACAAAAATATTCCACTTTCTCAGCTGTGGCTGGATACAGCAGATTTGTTCGCTACCCGTACTACGAATCTGAAGAGGGAATGGGTTGCCAATTCCGCCAAGGTTTTGGCGACGAATGTGAGTGGCTTTCTCAGAAATTCTTTTGATCTTTTTGTGAATGATGGGGGAACTTAATAGGATTAAAGTCACGTGCCTCTTTTTTTCTTTTTAAATTTAATTGAAGCATTAAATAAGGACAATAAGAAATATTATCAGTTGAAAATTAAGCTTTTTGTTAGTACTGAGGGTGTAGAGAATTTTGGGTGCGTTGGTGAACACTTTTGAAAAAAGGAATAAATGTTTGGTTGATTAAACCTGAAATTATTTAAATTCAATTAAAAAATAATTTGACACTTCATTATAAATTGGTTTGACCAAGTATCACTGAACGCTGAATTTGTGCTTTTGAAAATTCTATAACATATCGGATTATTTCTTCGCTTATTTTATTTGAAAGGGTTACTCTCAGTCTCACTGTTACATAATTACTACATTTTTATGAACAGCTTAGCCTTAGCATTACATACGAATCGAGTCGATTTCAGAAAATTAGATGATGTGAAAACTTTTCTCTACTAAGTGTTCTCGTTAGAAAAAACGAGTTTTTTGGTAGGAAATGTCATTTTACGGGCAGTGGTCACTGAGCTACAATACTGAACTGGAGTAACGACTCCCTATCACTTAACAAGCGACCAAACGAGCTTCCGCGGAAGCCTACAAAAGCTCATTTCAGACAGCCAAATAGGCAAAACATGTCTTTTCTCCCTGTTGCCCAGCGCGTTATAGTAAAACATTCGGCGGTTTTCCGCTTTTCATGTTATGCAACTAAATTTATTATTAATTTTTAAAAATTATTTTAGAATGATAATTTCTTGTTAAGCATTTAATTGCAGAAACAGATGGGGAAAATTGATAGAGGATGGATCGGAACTTCAATTTCATATAGTTAAGTTTAAGCACATTAGTACGAGTTTTTTATGTATATACAATTTGGATATTAAAACTAACTTGTAATAAGGGAATAATTTTTTTTTTTTGTGAATTGATGAAATAATCATTCATTGTTTCAAATCGATTTATTGTTCAAATACTTTTAATGACTGGTTAAATACATGAATGCCTCTTTTATGCATTCGTTTACTACTTTCTTTCGGTAAATCGAATCCTAAGATAATTATAATTAGGAAACCGTATTCTGCTTTTTAGATATGAATATTTTCACCAAAAATCTGTTTCGCAAAAGCATATGCTGTAATATTGGAACCGAAAATCAATCGCCGAAACACCATGTGCTTAAACTTTACATATGATTAGCTTTTATGTTCAACTATTTTGAATTTCACTTGTATATATAATTGAGCAACCACACCGGAATGTACTGAGTGTATAAAACTATGATTCTACGAGCCAAGCTCGTGATGTTGGAAAAAACTGCCAAACTACTATAAATATCAATTGTAAATTAAGAATTATAATAAATTAATTTCTATTAACTGAAAAAAAAAAATTATCATGGAATTGAAAACGAAGTGTGTTGTGAAGACCTTCACAAGTCACAGATGACGAAGCATATAATAGATCGCTATCTTAGATTGCGTTTAAAACATTATGATAAAAAAAAATTAACTTTAAAGGTTATACATAAAAATAGTCTAACTAAAAGACAGCAGTTGACCTATTCTCTCTGATATAGTTGCTTTTCAATTAGACCACTTTGAAATGTAAATATTTCAGATATGACACATTGTAGGAATAATCAGGATTTCGAAGAAATGCTTGTGTGAAGTTCTGAACTTTTAGTTTCTTTTAATTATTGTGAGAATTAAATATACACAATTTCAAAAATATTTCTTCCAAACTAGCTATTTTCAAACTTCTCTACCTAAAAGAATTATAAAAACACTAAGATTGAATTGTAATTGCTATCCGTTTTAGAGTTTAAAATATTTTGTACAATTAGTGGGATAACGTTTAATGTCTTACAGCATACATACTACAGTAGTAATACAATAACGTTTTTCTCATTATTTCAAGACGCTTTTATATATAATATACTTAATAACTCTAAATAGGTACTTAGGAAGGCATATCAGTGACTTTACTCTTAATTTACAATGCTACACATTTCTTATTAAAAATTATTCATTTCAATTAAAAGAACTAAATATAAACGTTTGAGCTTGAAATGTCATAAATATTGACAAATACTTCAACTCTGGTTCCCCGTCACGGTGATTAAGATAAGACGCGAAGAAAAATTTCCTCTCCTTTTGCCTATTTGCGCACTCACACTTCGGAATAGGGTGTAAGTTCTTTAGCTCAGTGGCAGTGGTAGAAGTGGAAGAAAAAAAGTGGGGGGATGCCCAAAAGTTGGTGGCAAGTGCACCCCCCTGTGTTTGTTACCTTTTTATAACAGTATGATATACATAAGCCAATTTTTTTTTTTTTACGTATGAAAACTATAAATCTCTTTTTCTCAGTGTCACTACATTTTGCTTTTCCCTACATGCTTGATAAAATTTAAAAAAAAAATAAAAAAAAAAAAAAAAAAAATCTACGTTTATCTAATTTTACTACTATTTAATATTCCATGGTCAGAATTATTTAATACTTCAAGTAATTAAAAAAAAAATTTAGTGACAAAAGCTGAAAAAATAGTAGGAAATTAAAAAAAAACTCAAACTTTAAAAAAAAAGTTATACAATTTTGTACGTAGTGCATGACTCGGAAGACAGTGATAGGATGATTTTTTTCAACAATTTTGTCATTTATTATTTATACAAGTATTGTATCATGCATTCAAAAACTAAAAGTAAAAAAAAAAAAAAAAAAAAAAGAATGCGAAAGGATATTTTCCCATCTTGTGCTACGAAAGGTATTTTTAATTTTCTTTAGTAGTTTTTAGGTAGAATGATTGTTTTTAGAAGTGGGAGGGATGGATTTTAGTGGTTTTTAAAGTGAGGGGACGTGTGGGTATTTTCTTGAAAAGTGGGGGGACGCGTCACCCCGCGTCTACCCACATTTCTAGCACTGTTTACGGGTTGAGAAATTAAGCTATTAAGTTAGGAAGGAAGGTTAGGAAGTATGCAAGTTCAGTAACACCACTAAGTTACCAATCAGTTAGGAACAGGGCCGTCTCGAATGGGAGTAAGGGACATCTCGCCTCTCCCTAAATTTTAAAAAGTTGAACAGTCGGCAAATTTCCCAAAATTTTATCGAGGCTTTTTTTTTTTTCTTTCTTCTTTCTAAATCTGATCAATAATTAAACCAAATTGAATGAAAAAAGCAAAAAAAATTCTAATATTAGTATTGAAAATACCTGATTGCAGTTCGACCCGAGTTTGACGAATCGGCAATTTTATACTAGAAACTTGTTATAGGGGAGTCGACATCTTTTCCACACTTACATTGATAAATTGCGAACACAAATATAACCATAGATATCTTCATTATCTTTTTCCGTCAAAGTTCTTAGAAAGATGACAATTGGTAAATTTCCCAAATTTTATTCCTTCTTTTAAAAATGCCTAATGGTGGCGAAAACGTATTAAATGTAAAAATAATTAAAATCGTCAAATAATATTTAAAAAAATCCTGATCACAGTGCAGCCAAATTTGACGAAGTTGGCAATTTGGGAATGAAGTATAAGTAATAAGTATATACTTTTTTGCAGGAACATTAAAGTAATGATTGATATTTTCACTGACACCTTCTAAATGAAATTAAATACAAAAATAGTAGTTAAATTGATAAAGCTAATTTTTATCTGAAGGAAACTGGAAATAGGTCGTACTCACACACGCGGTGAGTTTTAGTATCAATTGAATTATCAAGAGCTTTTTTCTAGTCTGTTTGTCACAGATATACACGTTTTTGAATAATCCTTTTCCAGTTTTATTAAAAGTGAAACTGAGTAATAGAGCTTAAATTTCCTCATAAAAATAATATAAGGTATGCCCTGCTATAAAACAACCCTGCAAATATTATAAGGCATAATTAGAATAATATAAGGCCTAATATAAACATTCTGCAGGGAAAAGGGGGAAGCCGAAGAGGCAAAGGAGAATTATCGGTATGCTATGCATTTCAAAAATAATTTTTTACTTCTAGATAACTAGTACGTGGCGGAGTTTCTAAATAATTTCATGTTTTTATAAAATGCTCATTGGGTGGATTGTCTTCCATACTGTTGCAGTTATCGATTTCCATAAATTTTCTACAGAATGGTATATTTTCCTTTGATTACTAATCATTACATGTTAATTGTAATTGCCAAAAAGACTATCGTAAATTTTTTAATGAAGCCGTCTATAGAGTACGTATTGTATTCTCAGAAAAACAACTGACAATATTAACTTATTCTTCCCAACTATTGGACAACTTTGATGTTTTACAGTAGGTGACATATTTGTAGTTCTTCAATTAATGCCACAAAAACCATGATATACGCATTAAACGTCATTTACTTAAAGTATCTAGCGTCATATGAATTGGAGATTGTAAACAAAATTTCAAAACACCTAAATTTTAACATCCGAAAATAAACCCTCTCTTACCAAAACCATACCTCACGTACGCCACTGGTACGGCTTGGAGAAAATCGAAGAAGTTTCTATTTCGAATGAATCTAGTTTATTTTTTGTTAACGATAAAAATAAAAAATGCATCTGTAAAGTTATTCAACGATGATTTTTTTTTCTATACTACGAAAGCGAAGTTGAGTGAAAATAAAAGTTTGGAAACACCATAAACACATTTTACAAAATTATAGCAAGTATATTGTCATGTAGAACTCCATAAAATGTGTTATAGTTCATAAATTAAAAATGGATTCCTGCGGACGCATGCCACACGGCAATTGGAAGGCAGAAAGCACTTTCGTATTTATTTCAACAAAATAATCATTGGAAAAGTATTGAAAGGTTTATTATAATATTATCTAAATTTTCTGGCATTTCTTGTGCTCAAATAGCTATGTTCCGGTACAACCAGGTTAAGTCTATTGTAAATCGCAAGTATACCCCTTTACACGTCACGCTTATCTTCGATTGCACCACTTTATTATACACGAAATACAGGAAAGATATTGTGTTTCAGGTAAATTAGATTGGTCAAAATATCTTTAAAAAAATTTCAAATTGGATCAGTGTATCTCAAGTTAAAATCATAACTTTTAAAGATGGAAAAGGGAAACGGGGATTGTTTTTTGGAAATCTCATATTGACAGTGACGTTTTTCTTGTTTCGATCAAATGTGCAACTTGCCCTTCCTCAAGATCGAAATAACACTGAAGATTGGATTACTTTCCCTTCCATACCTGTAAAAACGAAACCCTCAGGTACTATATTTCGTACATGTAAATTGAATTTTTGAGCTAAAAATTATGGCATCTCTTTTTATAGAGCAGAATATTTTGTAGCTAAATTCAAAGTTCTTAAGGTTAATGAGTTAGTTGAGAATTATTTACCTTGTAAAACTCGAATTCTTGCTTCATTAGGTTTAAAAATATTAATATTTTTTTATTTGTTTCTGCGTATAAATAGTATTATAGTTTGGGTTAACTCTAAAGTAATCAATTTCAACACTAGTCCCACTTCCAAAAAAAAATTAAAAATTTTAAGTGTACTTTCTTTCTTGAACAAATGATTATTGAAAAAAATTAGTAATATTGACAGAAAATATTGGTGAAAAACAATACTAAAATCATTCAAAGCAGTAGTTTTGGTAAAAAATATGTACTCGAAGCAACTATTTTTAAGGCATGCAAGGTTTTTTTGTTCAAGACCAAAGCCTTGATTTTTCGAAAATAGGAATTGTATTTCCTAATTTGATGTAAGTTAATAGCCTCTGTGCATTAATTTTCTGTTCGAATTTATATGTTTTACTTGTCTTTCTTGCAAATTTTACCACTTTTCTTCCATATTACTTTATCCTTTAAAACCATGTGGAAAGGAGTGCAAGTGGATGTTTCCATTATGTATATATAACATTATCTCTATTGTAAAAATCGTAATTTTCCGCGTAGTAATTTTCCGTAATAATCCAATAATCCACCTGAATTTTCCAAGGAAGAATTTTTCCTGAATTTGAGTGATCAGCTTTTATACCATTCTAAATTAAAGAGTCGCTTGTATAATCAATTATTTTTTATTTATTTAATTCCGAAATGAAGTGCAATTTCCACCTACTTTCACACGTTTAATTAATTTCTTCAAAATTGAAATTTGAAAATTTAAAAAAAAAGAAAAAAAATGTGATGAAATGAAGTCCTTGTACTGCTAAGTTCACTGAATTGGTTTAAAACTGTGGGAAAGCATTCTATCCGCAAGTGATAAATGTCCCCAAAATATACATCTCCCTAATGGTACCAGTATTCTCTCGCCAAGACAAGACAAGCTGCTGCAAGTGGGAGAGTGTACCTGACTCAGGGCGGAAGAAGCTGTACGCACTAAGTACAGCTAGTGAACAGTAGGAAAAAAATATTTTTACCCATCTAAGGGACTCATTTTAATATTTATCTCTTCAGATGAATGACACTAATTTATTTCTAAACTTCAATTTAAAAAAACTTTTTTAAGTTTTTTCCAGCATAAGTGAAATTGTTACACGATTGTCACGATCCATCACATTGCGCCAACGCCCCCCCCCCCACCCCCTTCTATGCGTGACGTAATTTATGTACGTCTCCCTAGACATAAATAAATAAAAAAAATGGTAAATAACAACCAATCAATCCCAATTATTTTTATTAAAAAATTCGAAATTATATGGCCGATCATCTTAATAAAATCAATGGGAATTTACTGATTGACTTTTCACAATTTAATTTAATGTAAGTAGTTTATATATATATATATATATATATATATATATATATATATATATATATATATATATATATATATATATATATATATATATATATATATATATATATATATATATATATATATATATATATATATATATATATATATATATATATATATATATATATATATATATATATATATATATATATATATATATATATATATATATATATATATATATATATATATATATATATATATATATATATATATATATATATATATATATATATATATATATATATATATATATATATATATATATATATATATATATATTTGTATAATATACAGTGTAGAATATTCTGGGAGGGTGAATAGAGATGAACCCTATAAACCCCTCTCCTGGATTCGGGCAGAAGTGAATTATGATTATTTCGAAATGGTATGACAATGAAAGTGAGTGTTTTAGATTGAATCAAATGATATTTCAAATTTCGAACTTTTAAACGTGTATTTCAAGGTAGTTCACTAGACTACTACTAGTCACATAGTAGTACACACTACTAGTCATTCACTATATCGAACATAATGTGTTAGTTGAACAAATATTATTTTTTATTTCAATTATTTTGAAAATGTAGGAATAGAAATGTGTAGCACTCAGTTTCTTAAAGCTGACTGCATTTCCAAATAAAAGTCCGAAAAATGTCATCCTGGATCCTGCATATGCGGAAGTGTAGTTTATATGACAATGGCTCTTTAACTCGTTTGTTTAAACTTTAGATTCCAATACCACTTTAAGAATCAATTGACTACTCCTCGTAAAACAACTAATCTTTTTTGACGGTATCAAATAAATTTCATGGAAACTAGAACCTAACATTTCCTGCCATATAAATACAAGATGCCATTTAATACTGCTAAAAAATAAATAAAAATTTCGATTATCCCAAGTGATCCTAATTACGTTTAATCAATCCCTGAAGCTCGCTAAAAGGTCAGGAGCAATTTGAATACTTCCATGTTCGATTAGATTTGTCTACTTCTTCTCGCATCACCTGATGCACAAACATACCAATTCATGCATGCAATATGGGTTCATTTGAATATGTTTTTCCCTCCAACAAACTCCTCACCCCTCAGAGAAAAGAATAAACGAGGAGTTACATTGTAACCAGTTACTAGTCCTTGACGTCTCGCGATACCGCCATTTCCTTTTAATCTCATCCAGAATCTAGAGAACGCACGCTTCGCGGCCTTTAAAAGTAACAATCTTTCAAGCGTACTTTAAAAAAACAAAAAAGAGGTAATTCGGATACGTTACATTTGCATTGGGAGTCACTGAGTAAGAGCTTTTAGTCATTAGTTTGTTCCATCAGAAAGATTCAATGGAAATGGAATGACATTTGCAAATGGCAGTGCTCTTTTTTAACGTAACTAGGCGATATTTATGTCATTTTGTTAAAGGAATTTCTGCCTAGAAGTTGAGCATTACTCAGTCGATGACAAATATAAATATTGACATTTCTAAGGATAAAAGAAAAAAGAAAGCTAAAAATCATAAGAATTTTTTTTATGTTGATTAAAATTGTGAAAGCGTAAAGTTGTATGGACACTGCACAAATGCACAGACGAAATTTCAATTCCGCTTGAAATGAAATCGATATCAGTTGTTGGGCGTGAGTAAAATTCTAATTTTATGATTTATCATCTTAATAAAAGTATAAGTTGTGATTTTTTTTAAAGAAATAAAGTTTGGTGCAGCTTGGAGGCATGGTCCATCTCGTTGCGTTGGACAAAACCCATTCCTCCCCTCTGTGCCCACGACATAATTTATGTACTTCCCCTTATCCTCGATTTCTTGTAGCTTTGTAGTTCAAAATAATGATAATAGTGGTATTAAATAAAATTTGATCAGTTAAGTTTAAGGTACATTTTGACATGCAAATTCAAGCGAAGCTGGAATATTTGTAGGGTAAATTCTACAATTATGCCAGATGGATAAATGAATAACACACAATTTTAATTGTGGTTAAAATACATTTCAAATTCTTGCTATATACTACTTAATAACATTTGATTGCCATTTATCCATATCGCGCACGTGACTAGACGTTATTTTGCACTCAAAATGATAGCATACCGTTAAAGTTAATATAGTGAGCGACAAGATGGCACTAACAGCTCAATTTTATGGAAAGTGGAATAAAGATATTTTTCTCCTGAACTCTTCAGATGCTTTAATCAATTTTTATTTAAAAAATATAATTACTCGCCACTTGCTAGTTAAGGGAACTAAGTTCTGTTTTAATTATAATCGAAACTTTGCCAGACCTACCTCCGAAATAAGTTTGATTGTAAATGAAGCCATAACAGCTTTATATGGCATAAGTTGGTTGGTTGTTTTCAGATTATCTGGCGCCGTCAGCAACACGAGGGCTATAATGCGCCGAAACATTCGTCATTAGACAAGCCAACATACATTTACAAACACCCATGCCTAACACGGGACTCGAATCCGCAACCTCGCGGTCTAAAAGCTAGCACACTAACCACTATACCGTTCGGTCGGCTTATGTGGCATAAGATATACATTGATTGGAAAAATTGCTAGTGTAAATTAAAATACATTTAAAACTATTAATTTATATCTTTTACCGCAAAATTGGACCCAGCGGAGGTGGCGCTAAATTGAATTGTATAGATAGCACATTTTGGTGTGTATAGTATGGTCTGCTATATGTTTTCGAGTTTTCCCAATTTGCTGAACAGAGAGACATTTTCTAAACTTTTAATACGAAACTCACTTGACTTCTAACCGACGTTAGACCATCCCTAATCCTGAAAACGTGTCAAAATGAAAAACCGCGGAATTCAAACGAAAAATATTGAAAAGAACAATTTCGGAATTATAGGAACACTTTAAATGTTTTTTCGAATTTAGAACTTTATAGAAAAAGAAGAAAAACATTATTTGTTGAATAAGTTTTTCTAAAAGCTATTGAAAACCACGAAAATTATAATTTATAATTAATTAAAAACGGATAATAACTCTCACTAGATAATCTTGTGTTATAAGAATCTTTTAGTAAAATAAATGCCACATAATATTTAACAAGTTTTTCATACTACTCTGGAGATCCAGTAAAATAAAATACGCAATTTATCATGAAAGCTACTTCATCGATTTGAGTGAAAATTTTCGTCGAAGAAATTGTCCTAAATCTTAATATAAACTTTCAGAGATGCCCGGGAGATTTTGTAAATGTTGAATTGAAACATATTGACAACCACTCAAAATATTTACATGAAAGAATTAGTAGAAAATATAAATTTCCTTAAGAGAGCGCATTATCAGATATTTTTTCTCGGGAATGATCGAAGAAAATATATCCAATAGGAAATTGAACATTTGACGATCTCCAGAAATTTGCAAACTTTATTTCAGCATGACATCCAAAAACTACTCCCTGCCCCCCCCCCCCTTCCCCCCCCCCCAGATAATTTCGATTATTTTTTTATTTTGTTTTTAAAGGACGCCAAATTATTTATAAAAAGAGTTTATTCTTTATAATAGTGCAGGTGGTAAAACATTTTAATAATATAAGTAATCATTCATTTAGAATTTGTATTGGTTATCAGTAACCACTTTATTTGCGAAATTATTAAGGTAAAATTATGCGTTTCTGTCCAAACAAATTATGTAACCAGAGTTCAGTTATTTATTTATCTTTATATGTTTTCAAATTTTTGTTTTATGGTAATTTGAGTTCAAGTTAAGAAAATTAAAAACTTAAAAGCACCCGTGACCGACCACTCTAAATTTCAACAGCATCAGAAGTCGGCATATCAAAGGTACAGGTATTGGGTCTTTTGTTTATTTTACAACATAACAAAATATGTAAATCAAAATGAATTCCTATAAAAAAGATGGATGAATTGCGAGAAAACAAATATCAATATATTTTTCTCAGAAAAAAAGATATATTATTAGATTCGTTGTATTTTTTTAGAATAGACATTTCCCTTATAAGCAAATATTATTTTCATGATTAGAAATTACACATAGCACAAATAAAGGTATTTCTGTATTCAATTTTTAAAAAAGGATCTTTAACTAAAACATTGAACATATTTTTAGCGAAAAATTAAATATTTTTTTAAATGTTAACTGGTGTTCAGTGAATAATGAAAAGTAATATCCAAGCTTTCATAACATCAAATGTTTAAACCGTAGTAGAATAAATTAGTGCAATGCAATTCTAGTACAACGTATGAAAAAGAAAAATACAGGAAAAAATTCTGTAAAAGTTAATTACGAAACGTAATACAAATTACTATGATAGATTTATAGCAGAAGAAAATTTTATTTGTTAAGGTTATATGCATTGCAGAACAAATTATATATATATATATATATATATATATATATATATATATATATATATATATATATATATATATATATATATATATATATATATATATATATATATATATATATATATATATATATATATATATATATATATATATATATATATATATATATATATATATATATATATATATATATATATATATATATTAATTTGAATGTATGTTAATTTTATATTATTTAATTGCCACTAGATTTTTTTTTTTTTTTTAGTTATTTCAGGGAGGGGAAAAAAAAGTTCATCTTATTGAAAAAATTCAAATCGTTTCCCAAACCTTCGGAATTATAGAAATTTCTTAAGCATTTCTTTTTTTTTCAACAACAACAACAAAAAAACAAAAAAAAAAAAAACAAAAAAAAGAAGCAGGCAAATGTTTTTAGCACATGGAAATTGAAAAAATCTGATATAATTGTAAAATGCATGAATGCAATATTTTCGGAGAAGATTTTCCAGGCGCATCAAACAAGATGGGATCAGTGGCAGGCCCCTCGAAATATTAACACAAAAATAAGCATTAAAGAAACTTACATAAACATTTAAATATACTTTTTTTAAATAAATGTGTCGCTTATTATTTACATAGCATTATTTTTTTTATATACATAATGATACCAACATCATCCGCGTCTGTAAATCAGCGGATAAAATTTTATTTTTTCTCTTTTATGAATTACGCTATCTGTGGATTCTTTCTCAACTTGATCAGTAATTTCACCACATTTTTCATCTTTTCTTCTTTTGCAAAATAAAAACAGTGTTTCACTTGGAGTTTTGCATTTGCTGCCTGCACTCATTTTAATTACTTTCAATTACCCATATGTTAACATAGGATAATGAAAGTATTGTTTTCGGTCGAAAAAAAATTTCGAATTTTGGCATTTCTCCACGTTTTGGAACATCTTGACTGAAGAAAAATGAAATAGAAAAATGTTTGCCCGTGTGTCTGTGGTCAGCATAACTCGCGAACGATTTGACCAACGACGTTCAAATTTGGTTAGTGAGGGCCAGGTTAGTGAGGGCCATGGAACCCGACATTAAAGTTTTCGTGAATATTGCGCACGGCAAAACATGAAAAAAACTCTTAGCAATTAATAAAAAAATACTCTAACAATTTGGATCAAAATCTCTATGGTATTGCTTCTTAGGATGTTCTAAACATCCCCACCTCCGATATTTCCGTAAAAATGCTATAAATAAGGTGTAAAAAGATGAAAAACGATTGTTTCCCTACACAGAGTTCACTTCCTTTCAGGATCGCTCATCAACGACCGTTTTTCTCCTCCCCTCTGTTTCACTTACAAGAAAGGATATTGTAATACGTATCGAAAAGTATATTGTCCTATTCGTCATTTTGGCGATTTCATTTTTATTGTGGTCCGTGTAAATAATATAGCCAAAAGTATCACTAAACTGACCATTTTTTCAAATAAATGAAAATGATAATAACACTATTCCACGTCAAATTTAAAAGTAGTGACCAGTATAATAGTGTCCATTTCTTCAGCATCGAACGGGTGTAGCGCATAGTTATCTTTAAATTGTACCTTAAACGGTAAGTTTGCTCTTCAGGTGAAAAATTCATGTATAGTCTTGCAGTTTGGTATAGCTTTTGATTATCTTAGTAAAACGCGGATCACTGAATAATCCTTATCATAAAATTTAATGGATAATTTGAGTAATAATCAACAAAGAGTTGGTTGGGGAAAAATGCAGTATATTTGCTTGATTTTTTCTCAACGTAATGTGTGGGGGGGGGGGGGGAAGGGGGGGGGGGGCGTCTCGTTATGCTATGGGTGTCGCTATGGGTGTCGAATATTGGATATACTTGCCAATGTTTAACGTATGCATTATAAACTTTTCTAATTCTTTTATCTTGCTTTTAACTATCAAAAATTTTAATACAGAATATTAAAAACATTCTCTATTCATAATAAGAATAAAAGTATAGTCATTAAAAAAGGCCAAACTTAAAATTCGCCCTTTATTATATAGATAAAATTTGGTTTGTTTGTATGCTCAACGATCTATTTGTGTGCGCAATAACGGCTAATAAGGCCGGGACCTACAGCTTAACGTGGTTTCCGAACCACAACGAACATTCATGCCTAACCCAGGATTCGAACCCGGCATCTTTGCCATGCGAGGCCAGAGCGCTAACCCCACAGCCATCAGGTTGGCATTAAAGAGTTCAGAAAAAATTCAATCATTTCAAATTTTGTATAATTTGAGCAGATGTTTTCCATTTTAAGCGTTATTGTTTACAGCTGCTTTATTTCAACATTTTTTCGTGCTGCTAATCTTAAACAGGGCTTTTTTTTTTTTTTTTTTTTTGCTTTTTTTTTTTTTTTAAATTTTATCTCCAATCGCGCCCTTAACGTTATGCTAGTAATATATGTATGACTTTGAAATTCCTTTTTAATTTGGTTTCAAAATTAGTTACCCACAAAATCAATCATTAATGTACTTCAAAAAGTCGAAATTGTTGAGATTAGATGGGTACAAAAATATTTTTCTTTGGAAGTCTACCGGGAAGTTAGTTTAATTTTGTGTTTTAATTTTAATACATTGTCATTAAGTAAGTCCCTCAAATATTTTTCTTAGTACAGTACCCAATCATAATGCAAAATTAACAATAATCGTGGTTATATATAAATCTAGACTATCATACGGTATTATAGCATTTCGCGCAAAGGACAACTATAATAATATGAAACTACAATTTTGTTTCAATAATTTTTCATATAACTTGATAACAATATCAATTTTAACATATTAAATGTCAACAACGCGGTATTAAATGAAATTTTGCTCCTTAAAAAAAAAAAAAACTCACGGTTGTCAACAATGCGCACCCTTTATATTCTTCATTGTTTCGTCACTCGTCCTGTCGATTTTCTAGCGGTAGATGGATAAACTGGAATATTTTTAATTTTATACATTAGAACTAGAGCAAACACTTTGGAACCGATAAAATAACGTGGATTCAGAATCACATCAAGCCTATCTGAGATTCGAATTCAGTACATTTCCCATGAGGTATGAGAAGAATTACCTAAGTTCCACCAATTCACGTTTTCGATTAAAATTTTAAGGTTAAAACGGATACTCTCCTTGTAAGAAATGACACTTCAATTTGATTTCTTTATGATGAGGTGAATAAGAAATAGAATCCATTTAGGTCTTAGTAAATGAATCAATTTTTATAATTCGAAGCGGAATTTTCGCCTTTTTTTTACATTTTGTAAAATATATATTCATAAATACAAGGTAATTCAAAATGAATATAGCGATTACAAACGGCTATAACTATTTAATGAAAAATAATTTATCAATAAGATTAACACAGAATGTAGGTGGAACTTCGAAATTTCTTTACGTCCGTCTACATTATGATTCTACGATAAATTATTTTTCAATAAATAATTATAGTCGTTTGTAATCGCTATATTCATTTTGAATTACCCCGTATATTTGAGGTTGCTAAATCCGTCGTTGTTAATAAAAAAAACTAGTTTCAGTTACTAGATTTTAACAAGATTTTCCATGGTGACAAAACTGCACCGGATTGTAAATTTTAACCGTTGAGAGCTTCTTAGTTCTTTCATATTTTGTCAATACAATTTTTTTTTATGAGTTGTTATTGTATTGGAATTTGTTAAGTAGTGGCAAAGAGTTTAATTAAGCGGTAATCAAATATTTTTATACGGTTTGCAAAAAATAGACAGACAAATCATTTTATTCTAAAGTAATGTTAGAATATGAACTCAATATGACATAAATAATCATCTATCAATTATATTTTTAGCGTACAAAACATAAAAATAACAAAGTAGGCCAGTTTTGTGGTGGAAGTTTAGTAGTGGTCAATATTAGATGAAATTTTATCTGTCGTTTTAATTTCTATTCCAATTATTTAAAGCTAACCAGATCAATTTACCCAAGTTTTTTAAAAACAAATTTGTAAAATGATATTATTTGCATTTAGTGACCATTAAAAGCGTTAAAAAATTTTGTAAACTAGGAGATCCAAACAATAAAACAATAAGAAATAATGTAAGCAATAAGTTGGACATTATTTGTAATAGGTTTGACAACATTTAAAAAATTCTGTACATAATCATGAAATACGAAACATCAAGAGATTAAAAATAAGTACTTATTTCTAAGTATTTTTAAATTTGTTTTTAACTTATTTACTATAACTGTGGCAAATTTTCTTAAACAAAACGTGGTTAAAATATGAAATTATTTATTTCTCAACACGTTTTTTTTTTAAATTTAACATTGTATTTAGCAGATTTTAGAAAACATTTTCCTTTCAGTGTGAACAACAGGAAAGTTAAAGGGAAACCACAAAAGAAAGTTAAAGGGAAACCACAAAAGAAAGTTAAAGGGAAACCACAAAAGAAAGTTAAAGGGAAACCACAAAAGAAAGTTAAAGGGAAACCACAAAAGAAAGTTAAAGGGAAACCACAAAAGAAAGTTAAATTTCTCATTTAAAAGGAAAGAAATTTCACTTTCAATTCATTTCACAAAGTCATTTTTCATCAGAAATTACTAGACATCAGATGGTAAAAGAAATTTAAAATATTTTAAATTAAGCATCCCATTGCAGTTGTTTAATTATGTGCTGTATTTTATAAATTTTACTTACCATTTTTTTTTTTTTTTTTCATGTGAAGAACAGCCAAAGGGATGATAAGAAAGGAAGTCAAGTTTCTCATTGTAAAAGAAGAGGGCAATGAGAAATTTCATCTTCAATTCGTATTACAAAGATATTTTATTTTGGGAATGACTAGCCATTAGGGCATATTGAAAAAAAAAAAAAAAAACTTTTTTTGGAAATTCAAAATTTCAAGTTGATAAAAAGTTGCCACTATGCTCACATATTTACCAAACAAATTTTTGGTTCAATTGAAAAATATTTAGGTTTCCCGGAATGGATCTAAAATTTCATTTTTTTTTTACAAAAGCAAAGATTTTTTATTTAAAAAAAAAAAAATGAATATAAAGCAAATTTTAATTTTCAAGTATAAAATTGTAAAGTTAAGAATATTAATTAACATTAATAAAAAAACTATAACTGCCATTTAACATTTGGGTCTCCCGGAATCTAGATGAAAACCTTAATATTTTTACAAAATACGGGTATTTTTAATTTTTCAACTCATTCTTTTGGTTAGTTTCAATTATTTTATTTATAGTCTAGGTATAGTAGTACAGCATTTTGAAACATCGCGAATAACATTTTATGAAATGGCCTATACTAAACTCAAGTGTTAAGTCATTTCCAGTCCGCACGAATTAGGAGTCTCCAACCAACAAAGACTCTTGATTTGAGACATAAAGGTAACGTTATTGAAAATGATTCAATATTGCAGAGTTCGAGTGAGAAAGTGTATTTGATAGTAAAATGCTTTTACCAGAATAAATGCCAGAAAGTTCAATACTTTCTTTTTCTAGAACATGTGCTGTAGAGCGATTTCCATTACAGCAGAAGCTCAGTTAGCAAGTACTCTTTTGCGGGATTTAAATGTTGTAAACCTAGAAAATCAAACAGTGGTATTAGATAAATCGAGTATTTTTCGTGAAAGGGTAAAATACCAACAAGGTATTAGTTTAACTCTAATTATATAATCGAAAGGATGAAGTAAAGAAATTGTGAGGAGTAAATATGGTCGCATAAATCAAAGCGTCCTTGATCGGGGAGTTTCATTATAAAGGACGCTTTGCATAAATAAACGAGAAGAACACGTATCTTTGATATAAGAACTATATTCAACATATTTAGGACACACAATTCTTGGCAATGGTTGTAGAAAAAACGTGCTTGTGTATGAGAGGATGTTTTAAACTCCTTTCTATCACCATATAAAAAAAAATAGTTCCTGTTTCAGCTATGAACTATAGCTCCTGTTTGCCTAAGCCATTTATGACACGTCGTTCCATTACTATTGTAGACTGCCTATTAATAAAATCTGAGTAGGTTTTTTTTGCCTCATAATGAACTTTTGCAGCTAACTTTGTTTGTAGAATTTTTTTTGTGTCCTTTTGCTTGTCAGACATTGAATACGTTTTCGTTCCAACAGCATTCCCAAAAGGAGATGTTCTAAAGTTGACCAAAAAAGCACTTTGTAGAGTTGATTGAACAAGATACTTAAGATCATCTTCTAAATACTAGATGCGTTATATTATTATCATCTCAAAAATGCTTTTTGATACATAAATATTTCTAGGATGACATTATATTGTAAATCATAAGAAGGTATGAGTTTTCTTTGCAAACTCAGCTATTTTTTTCAACTACGAGGTTGGATTAAGTGATACAATATATAAACGTGAAATTAGATTTGCTAGTTTCAGTCATGAATGGGAGATGTTTCCAGGGTTTCTGCTAGGCTTGGGCGATGTATCGATACATCGTTCAAAACCGGTGTGAAATCAATATCGTCAAACCGGTTTCACTATATTCCCCAAACCGATACATCACGATCTTTTTTGACGAGAGAGCGATACTTGCCTAGCACTTCAAGGACAAAGAACCGTTGATGCCACGATTCATGCACGGTATTTCTAAAATACTATAGAAACGTATTGAAACCGTCGACACCTCGCCGTTTGAGATACGATACTTCACCACATCGCAGTTAATCCTCCCTGCATATGCGCGATATATCAAAGACTGTATAGAAACGTAGTGTAACAGCTACACTGCGCCTTTGGAGACGATTTCCATTTGATTTTGCTAGGGCGATACTACATCCGCATCGTGATGATCGTATCCACCTTCGGTATGAGCGATGTTTCCATTTTAGGTCTCGTGTTTATTTCCTATTTCGTTTTAACAGCTGAGTATTGAAATTACTGGGTGGTTTTCAGGCGCCAGTTGTCTAGTAATATTGGAGATTCGATGAAAGAAGTATTCCTTTTATTGTTTGAAATTTTTTTGTTCTCAACTCTTGAAAAACTTTTTGATTTTTATTCAATTTGTCATCAGATATGACCTTGATACTCTATTTTTGGAATTCAATTGAGTATTTTCTAAACTTTTTGTGTTTCATTTTTGATTTTTTTTTTTTTTCATTTTTTCAGTAAGTTGGAAGAAATAAAATATAACATTTTGTATTTTTAAATCTTTTATATCAGGATTTTTTACATCTAACATTTTTACCCATTGAGAGCTTTGCTTTATTTATTAACTCAAGGGGATTGCGGTATTCTAGCTGGGTAATTTTTGTCTAGTTCTTATCTAGTTAAGATAATCAGATTATTTTTTACTATGATGGTTTGTTATATCTGCCTAAATCAATATGAACTAGCGCATGGACTGATCACAGTTGTTTCTCTAGTTTGATTGCACTTCTCTTCTGATTCGTAAGTAAATGTTTCATAATTTTTTTTTTTTTTTCAGTTTGTACAATTTGAATAAAGTTTATTTCCATAAGATTAATTACTCAATCCAACATTGCTTCTTAAAAATGCTGAAATGCAGATTTTTTTGGCACAAAATAAAGATCATTAGAATTTTAAATGTTATGCATTAATTTTATTTTTATTGTTTAATAGTTATATTATATATAGTAAGTAATAAAATATTCATTATAAAGTATGTTTTTGATTTAATAATTAAGAATATCCAATAACTAAAGTAACATGTGCACTGCCAGGAAGTGCACTTGTCACACACCCTCCCCCTCCTTCCCTTAATAACAACAAAGTAAAATTTCATTAAGATAGAGAAATTGAAAAATCCAGATTAAACCAATATAATAAAAAATAACCGGCTTATACCCCCTTGAGTGCTTTATGTATCCCTCTGAAAGTAATTCGGTCGCTGCTCATGTTATTTAAAATAAACTTCTATACATGAATTCAATAAAATGTTACAAATCTAAGTAAGCATAACTTTTGGTTACATAGCGTGTTATGAAAACACATTGTTTAATAGTATTTTGCAAAAAAAATATAGTTAACATCGTGATGTTTGCTTCCCGATATATCGCGATGCAGAAATGTTAACATCACTCAGGCCTAGTTTCTGCTTGCTAAATCTTAGGCGCATTTGCTTGTTAGTGCGTTCCTGACATATTTTCCAATATTTATGGTCGGTGTTCAACTTCTTAAAATCAACTTCTGGAAAAACACTATCTATGTTATTGTATTCAACAACTGGTAAATCTCGATAACATGTTAAACACTTCCCTTTTGGACAGTAAAATAAGTACGTCAAGAAATTGGACCATCGAGAATAATCATAACTTTCCTAAGAGTTAATTTATTTAAATGAAGTAAACAAACAACTGCTTGTATAGGTTATTTTAAAGTATTTTCGAATAATGAAAATAATCAATTAGCGACCTCAGTATTTCATGCAATACCACCATAACCAAGACCTTGAATAGTTTTCTCATCAATGCAGCTTTCTTCATAAATTGTAATGATGATACTACGTTTTGTCTAGAGCCACTATCTGGAATTGCGTGTCCAAAATGCGTGCAGAAGTGACATGACTTAACACTTGAGTTTAATATACGCCATTTCATAAAATGATGCTCCCTATATTTCAAAATGCTGTACTACTATACCTAGACCATAAATAAAATAATTGAAACTAACCAAAAGCATGAGTTGAAAAATGAAAAATACCCGAATTTTATAAAAATATTAAGGTTTTCATCTAGATTCCGGGAGACCCAAATGTTAAATGGCAGTTATAATTTTTTTTATCACTGTTAATTAATATTCTAAACTTCACAATTTTATTCTTGAAAATAAAAATTTACTTTTACATTTATGTTTAAAAAAAAATTAAAATTATTCGCTTTTGAAAAAAAAAAAAAAAAATATTAAACTTTATTTTTATTCCGGGAGACCTAAATATATTTCAATTGAACTAAAAAAAATGTTGGTAAATATGTGAGCATAGTGACAACTTTTTATCAACTTGAAATTTTGAATTTCCAAAAAAAGTTTTTTTCAATACGCCCTACAAGCCATATGGTAAGAGAAATTTACACTATTCAAAATTAAGTTTCTCACTGCAATTGTTTAATTATGTGCTGGATTTTATAAATTTCACTTATTATTATTATACAGCTAAAGGGATGATACGAAAGGAAGTCAAGTTTCTCATTGTAAAAGGAGAGGGCAATGAGATATTTCACATTCAATTCACATCACAAAGAAATTTCACTTTCATACATGGAATCACTGGAAATCAGATGGTAAGAAAATTTTTATATATAACAAATTCAATTTCTCATTGTAGTTGTTTAATTTAGTGCTGAATTTTATAAATTTTATTTAACAATTTTTTTACAGCTAAAGGAAAGGTAACAGTACGAAAAAAAAAAAAAAAAAAAATTAGAACGATGGCTATATCTTCGGTTCTAATTATCGTAGGATCTTGCGGTGTGCACCAAAATGTTTTGTTTACGATTTTCTATAAGTCTAATGCACATTTTTTTTCCTTTGGGGTCTGTATACTAAGTAAGTTTAACTCTATTTTTTAAAATTTCAATACGAACACCTATTTTTTATGTTTTCATTCGATTTAGAATACCTAGTTTACCCTTTATACCAAATTTCAATTAGTTATCTTGAGAAACACGTCACTTATGAGCGAAAATGTTTTGGCCGATCTTGAGGGCAAATTTCTTTATAGAATTCTGGATTCTATAAAGAAAATTTCCAAAATTCAAGAAGTCCAAAATTCTAGAATTTTGGATTCTAAATCTAAATAAGCTATAATATTATAGGGTTGCTATTGAACTTTTTAAAGTTTGGTTTAGTTTTAATACGTAAATGACCCCTCATGATAAAAATAAATAAATTATATACAATTAATCAAATCGGCATCGAATCTAATCGTTAAAACTAGGATAGCAAGACTTTCAGTCATAATATTTTTTTACTACTTTCTGACAGAAAAAAAAAAGAAGCTATTTTTTTGAATAAAATATATTGCGAAATTTTTAAAAATAAAAAATACTATAAATATATCATATTTTTGAAAAGTTGCTACTTAAAATCTTGTGCTCATAAATATATATGAAAATGAGGATTATACATGGCATCGTCACAGGGAACTCCCGAGGAATTTTGATCAATTAAAGCACACTTTAAAGTCATTTACAGGGCCTTGTTTCTCATAAGGCCTGTGCCTAGGGCCCCGGAATGGGAGGGGGGGGGAGGGGGTAAATTGGCTTAAAAATTCTGAATTGTGATGTAACTATCAATATTCTGTTCAGCGCACTTAAACAATACTATAAAGTATGAAAATATGTTTCAATTACTCTTGTTAGTTATTAAAATAATAACATCTCGACATTAATTCAATTAAGACGGTAATAGAAGGTAATCGAAATTGACATCAATATTTAAATAACACTAAACATTTGTCGATTGGGGGCCCCATTTGCGATGTTATGCCTATAGCAATAGTTTTTCTAAATCGGGCCTTGGTCATTTAGTAATTTTTTGATTTGTCACAAGTCCTAATGAGTTGCCACTGACTAAGTCATGCATATTCTTTATACTACTACCTTAATATTCAAAATTCTACATTGACAACACTTAATTTTTCGTTTTGAACATGTGAAGAGAAAAAAAAGGGGGATGGAAAGGAAACTGCGCTAAACAAACTTAAATTATTAACTATCACGTCGTTATTTCAATCTCTATGATATATATAAACGAATTTGGAAAATTTGGTGCATGTCGTGATATAATTCATTAAAAGAAATGTATCAGTTAACCCATTTGCAGTTATTCAATCGAAATGAACTTGGCAGATAGGCTCGTTCTCAATGACAATTCATTGTATCAAGTTTTAGGGGCTGATTCTAAAGGGCCGTTTTTACACACGCTTCAGTTGACAATTCTAAGAACTAAAATACCCACTTGTCGTCATCCAGTCGGTCTGAAACTTAGATGATAGATCTATCGTCAATGACAATGCATTCTATCAAGTTTTGAGGCTGCCACTAAAAGGTCGCTTTTAGACACACTATTTTCACTTCGGGAAGATTAATTAACCCACTTGCGGCAGTCCAATCGAGCTGCAACTTAGCAGATAGACTCGTTGTCGATGACAATGCTTTCTCGGTATTTGGGGGGGGGGGAGGGGAAGAGTTGGCTTGACTCGGAATCAATGGTTTTTTTTAAAGAGGTTTTCTATGAAAAGTCGATCAAAGATCAAAATCACATAAATATGTAGCAATTTGCAGATAACAATTGGTAATGCATATAAAAGATTTATTGTATTAAAATATATGTTTTATGTGTTAATTTTTTTTAACTACTTTATATTAATTTCGATTCAGTTTGTGTGCATTTATGGCGGGAAGATCTTCGGAAGGTTAATACCCACATGTCGTCATCCAACTGAGCTGAAACTTGGCGGACAGATTAGTTATCGATCATAATGCATGCTACCAAATTTTGGGGACTATCACTAGGAGGCCGCTTTTACACACGTTTTCATTTACGTTTCGAAGGATTAATTAACCTACTTGTTATCGTCTAATCGAGCTGAAATTTGACGGATTGATTGATGAGAATGATTTCTGTCAAAAATGTTGGGGTGGTCCCTAATAGGATGCTTTTACAAAAGCTTCTGTTGTAGCTTTGAACGACTAATTAACCCATTTGCAGCTATCAAATCAAATCTGAAACTTAGCAGATATATCCGTTGTTGATGACAATAATTCTATCAAATTTTAGTGAAAAAAAAATTACTCAATGGCAGGGAATTGGTGGTTTTCGTCATAGTAGTAAAACACTATGAAAAGTCGGTCTCAGCTCAAAATCACTTAAAAAAGTTGCAATAAAAAACTTTGTTTTTATGGGTTAATTTTTTTAACCCGTTATATTAACTTCGATTTTATTTGTAGCAGAAAAATCCGTGGAGGGTTAATTAGCCCACTTGCAGTCATCCAACCTAACTGAAACTTGGCAGATAAATTCTTTGTAGATGCCAATGGATTCTACATCAAATTTTGGAGGCCGTTACTAAAAGGTCGATTTTACATAAGTTATTATCGTTTTGGTGGACTAACCAACACACTAGCCGTCATTCAATCGAACTGAAACTTGAGACAGTCTCGTCAATGGCAATGCATTCTATAAAGTTTTTTTTTTAAGAGATAGGGAAGTAGGAATTCCATGGTACAGAATAGTTCAACTTTTAGTTGACGGTTCTCTTTGTAATGGTCAAACACAATGAAAATCAATCCGAGTTCAAAATCGATTAATAAGTTGCTCACTCAAGTTACACTTACGCACAAAAGTTGGATTTATATTTAAAACTTAGTTTTAGTGGGTTAAGTAATCCTTAATTCTTTTAATATAGAGGAATTTACTAGAAACTAAAATTTTTTATTGATAGCAAAATTAATGAAAAATCGTATACAATTAAGAGTTCTTCACCATTTAATTTTAATAAACTAAATGCACTTTTAATGATCCGGAACTTATTTCGTTGTACATCATTTTGTTTAAAGATATTTTACAGTTCTCGTCAAATTATAAAATCCTTAAAATGGTATCCATGACTTCAATTTCAGTTCCCCGTAATTGCCTTACATATATTTTTTCCTTCACTTTTATATATGTCTTTTTATATATATATACTCTAAACTGTGGATAGTTTTTGCATTTCAGGAAACTTGTTTTTGAAAAACTTAGTTCTTACAAATGATAGTTTCAAGTATAAAACAAAACTGACAAAATAAATTGTAAGAATTTATGAATTAAATAAATTACAAAATTTCCAAACCTTTGTTTGCATGTCATTCTAACTAACTTAAACCACTTCGTCGTCCCTTTCCACAAAATGGTGTAGCACTTTAGATTTGAAATTAATTTTTGACATAAAAACAATTGATTTACTATGGAAGAATTTGTGTCGCATACGATATTTTAATTAAAGTACTTTAATTGATTTTAAAAGAATTAACGTTTTAAACTGATATTAAATGAAATAATAACAGCATGGCATCCTATGATTATGGATCAAATAATTATTTACACTAAAATTTCAACTTTTACAAAAGTGCTTCCTATTTTGTACTATTGACTTCTCTTTGAGGATCAAAATTTGACTCGTTAGTTTTCTCGATTACTATTTTACAAAGAAAAATAGCAACATACGTTCCGTCAAGAAAGCATTAAAAATTCAACAAAATAAAATTGTATTGCTTTAATTTTTTACTCATTTTTATTCAAAATAAATCAGGCTCTAACTAGTAATACTTTATTTTTAAGGAAAAATATGCATAAAATAGAACTGAATTTTTAAGATTATAAAAATTTAATATAAAATGTAATCAAGTATTTAATGCAGTACTCCTGCCAGTTACTGAAAGGCACATAATTTTTAATTTAGAATTACGTTCTATAAACATAAGATATGCGGATTAAAATCTTAACTAAAAATGGAGCATTGATATTATCACAAGCGAGTTCAAAAAGAACACATTTCACTGTCTCGGGAAACAATTATGAGAAACTAAAAATTCCTTAATCAATAAATTCTTTATTTTAGTGTTTTAGATAAAAAATTTCGGTTTTGTCTCTACTCTAAAACCCACAAATGTAAATTTTTTTTTCACATTTTATTCAAAATTGAATAATCAAGGAATACAAATGAATATTTTTCTTTTCAAAATATATTAAATTTTTACTTACTGTCATCAACAAAAGTCTACACAAAAAACTATTTCCATAGCGTTCAAGCTTGCACAATTATTTTTGTAAAAAAACAACCTTGCATATAAAACTTTATTAACTTTCTCAAAAATTCTGTCAATAAGTCTTAAGTAATTGCATCAGACCATTATATTAATATATAGCATTTAGCGCAAAATTTTATCACTCCGACTTGTTAGTTACACCATGTGGGTCTCAGTTTAAATAAGATGTGCAAAATCCCCCCCCCCCCTAAATTTTAATTAAAATGCAAACAATTCATTTTAAAGGAAACAAAACAATTCTTCTCTCAAAATAGGAGTTAAATTATTTATGATAAAAATATTAATTTAATTTTTTTTTACAGTGTTCTTCAATATGTTAAGGAATATGCTAGCTGAAGTATATAAAATACATGACCTAATTTAGGAACGAGGTGAAGACAATCGGTTGAGTTGATAGTTTTAATCAACCAAAATCTCTGGGAGCGAGATTTCCTCCAGATCCTGTTTCAAGTACAACCCTAAAAATGTTTTTGTTGATAGGTTATTTATTCGTAGTCTTCTCCAGTAGTTTATCAGTTAATTACCTTTTTAAGCTGCTTTATTTTTTTGGGAAAGCAATAGACGCATTTGTAATGCGCCCAATGAAATTACCCTAAAATATTACAGATCTATGCGTAGATAAAGATCAACTATTCCGCATTTGCATTTTCAATGAGAAAATCCTTTACGTGACGAGATAATCAATATAAAATACACAATTTCTGACTTTGGATTAACCCTTTGAGTACTGAATTATTTGAAGATTTTTATGCCCATGGGACGGATTTGGATGGACGGATGACGAGTCGGACTCGTCCACAGTAACTAGGCCCAAGTAAACAGATGACGAGTCTCACTCGTCAAATGTACCCAAAGGGTTAACAAGCGGATATTTTGATGCTTAGTTTTAACTTTCATGTTGCTATCCATAGAATTTTAAACTGTACTAGGGGGCTTCGCCCCCTGCTCGCTAACGCTCGCCAACCCCCAAACGTCTCGCTGCGCTCGAATTGAGCGGCTTTGCCGCTCGAATTTGTGGTTAAAACATCTTGCTGCGCTCGAATAGGTTTGCCAGCCATAAAAAATGTAACCAAATTTTTATAAATTTAATGTAAGGCCTAATAGAGAAAACACCCAAATTGCAAGTTTCATAATAGAAAGTTAAATATACTATCCGCCAACATTCTGACTTAAAACTTCATTAGCTATGCCCTTACATTGAAGTCCCAATATCTTTTATTTATTCTGATAAGTCGCCCCGTTAGAGAACGACGTCCAACGCGAAGCATTTTCTGGATAGAAATACTTCAAAATAATAATTACTCTAATACAAAATGCTTCAGAAAAACAGAAAAAATCAATTTTGAAACGAAGAGTTTAAAAAGAGCTTTAAAATTAGCAACGGGTTTGTTGTTTACATACGTAAGGATAGCTTTAAAATTAGCAACGGTTGGTTGGTTGAACCCCCGAGCAGCCGGTTTGTTGTTTACCAAGGAGGTTAAAAGAGAAGGAGGTATGAGCAAGCTGGAAAACCATTCGAAACCGGTTGTACCTATGAAGCAGGTTTATCGCCGTTTTCGCCAAGCAACTAAGCCCTTTTCGACGCCAAACTCCCAACTGCGCCAAGCTTAGTTGATTTTCTCTACCAGCGGTTCCTACCCCACGGACCGCGAATAGCGTGGTACTGGGCGGTGGACGCTGGTAGAGAATCGCCGAGATAAATATTATTGGAGCTTCAGGGTTTAAGATGGAAACAATCAAGCCACTCGATTGTATTTTTCGATGTTGTAACGAGTGAATAACATCGATAGTGAATAATGCGTGAATGCATGGCTAAGTTTTAATCTAGATATTGACTCTCTCATTGACGGGGGATAAACAATGTCAAAAATTCCGATGATTTTTTTTTAAAACTTTGGTCACTTGTTTTTTAGTTTTCTAATTGTTGTAACAGCCAAGTGCAATCAAGTTCCTCACTTTATAAAAAAATATAATTTAATTTTTCGTGTACAGTATATTTTTTTCATAATATAGATAGTTGATCCGAACAACTTAAAAGGTTAGAAACCGCTTTTTTATACAATATCATTTTTCTCTTTGTCAAAGAGAACTTCTTCTGTCCCCCCCCCCCCCAATTTGTTTGGGAAGTTGTTTTGGGGGAGAATCTGTGTTGAGTTAGCATTATTTTTGTAGCTTTTATTAATCTAAAACAATTATAAAATGGGCTTGTTTACTGTTTAACATTGCTTTATAAGCAGTGGCGTTATTGACTTGACCCCAATGCGGAAAGGGGGGGGGGGATGTCTGCTCAGGGGGCCATAAAGGATACTTTTGTATCGATAAACAAAATTCTTCTAAAAATCATTAAATTTTTTTTTCTGAGAATAGCGATTTGACCATACAAGTATAATATACGAGAAGGTTGAAAAACAAATAATAAGATGTAATATGCAGGTGCAAATTTGGAAATTATGGTAAGTCACAATATGTTTCAACTTATATCAAATGATTGTATTTCATTCGTTCTGACAGTTACTTACAAATTATTACCTTTTTTAAAAAATTGTTTATATAAATTTCGATTTTGTGTGTGTGTGACCTACAAATCTGCGAATGGTTAATTAACCCTCTTACCATCATCCAATCAGGCTGACCAACCTGATGGCGGTGTGGTTAGCGCTCTGGCCACGCATGCCAAAGGCCGGGTTTGAATCCGGGTTTTGCCATGGATGTTCGTTGTGGTTCAAAATCCAAGTTAAGCTGTAAATCCTGGCCTGATTAGCCGTTATTGTGCATAAAAATAGGTCGTTGAGGGAACCAAGCAACCAATCGGGTGAAATTGGTCACATAGATTCGTTATCGATGACAATGCATTGTATTAAGTTTTGGGGGCTGTCACTAAAAGACCGCTATTGCAGACACTACATTGTCACTTCTAATGATTTTTTTTATTAACACTCGTTCTGTCATCCAGTCGAAATGAAACTTTGCAGATTGATTTGATACAGATTCCAATACATTGTATCAAGTTCTGGGGGCTGTCACAGACACTCAAAAAGATCGCTTTAACACAGGCTTCTATTATCGTTTCTGAATGCTAATAAATCCACTTACCGTCATCCAATCGCGCTGAAATTTGATAGACAGATTCATTGTCGTTAAGAATGTATTATATCAAGTTTTGGGGACTGACACTATTATAAAAGAATGCTTTTACACAAGCTACTATCGTCGCTTCGGATGACATCACACTTCATCCAATTGGACTGAAACTTGCCAGATAGACTCGCTGTGGATGAAAATGTATTCAAGCAAGTTTTGAAACTAGTAAATATTTCGGAATAAATGTTGCTTTTTCCCCTTAGTGATCAAACATTATCAAAACTTGATCTGAGTTCAGTGACTTAACACATAAAACATATATATATAAAGGATTTATATTAGAAACTTTGTTTTTATGAGTTATAATAGTAAAAAGACTTCTTGAATTTAAGATGTTAATGAGATAAATAATTAAATCATCGAACAGTTTTCTTTCTGTACTTCAGATATTTACCCTTTAATAAGTTTACATTATTAAATAACTCAAGGTGGTTCCTCTAATCTGGCGCCGTAATTTGTGTGTAGTTTGTAAAAGTTTAGATAAATCTGTTAGTTTTTAATTCTGAGTTTTATTATGTAGGTTTATATAATAATATCAATATAAACTGATGATAATAATTATTGTTAACCGTTTCAGTGCTTTTTGAAAGCTTTTTTTTTTATTTGCGTTGAAGAATTTTCTCTTCTAATTGGTAAATAAATAAAAATTATAATCTTTTTTAGTTATTATTTAGTACAGTGCATTATATTTTAAAGGATAGTGTTATGCATGAAAAAAGTTATTCATTACTGAACTGAGAATTTTATTATGAGTCTAATTTATGAATAGAAGAAAATTTATAACAAAAGATACATGAATATTGGAAAAAGTTTAAAGTGGCATCCGACAATGCCGCACAAATGTGACAGATCTTGCAATAAAGAAATTGGCAGGATTTTTTTTTTCATTACTCTTCTTTTATCAATTTTTTCTTACAATATACGAGTTTAATATTGATTTCTGGCGAATTACAGTATTGAAATTATTCTTAATTAATTACTGAATTCAATAAAAAATGCTCACAAAAGTATTTCAATCACGCAAAATATTCCAAAAACACATCAGAGCTTCATAAGTAATAATATAAATTAAACCAAAGCAACGTAGAGAATATCTGATTACCCATGATATTACAATAATCATGTTTTGTAAAACTATTTTAGTACAATTCGAATAAAAAAAGAGCATCTAAAGTTTTCAATAGAATCAAATTTTTGTCCATTATTACTTTTCTTTTCAAACATAAAGTTCGAAATCCAAATACCTGAAGAACTAAAAAAAGAAGCCGCCTTGTTCATCGACAAGTCGTAAAACTTCTGCGTACAAATCACAATAGCAGGGGGCTTTTCTCTGTTCCTATTCCTCCCTCAGGCCACGGAGTGATAATGGACTTGCTTTCGGACCCTTTTGTACCCTACTATACCCATCGTCCGATACAAATTATCAAAGAGGGGCGACGCTGTTGTCACCCGCCCCCAAGGGGAAAAAACCTGCTCTAGCATCTCGTTTCATGCCCACCCACGGAGTTGACAGCGAACCCTCAATTGCCCTTTACAAATTAGCACCGAGAAGTCTTCAAAAGTATGTCATTGTAAACGCTACGGTTTAGATTTCAGCGGACATTCGGAATTTGACGCACGGAAAACGAAATAATCAATTGAAAACAACCAAAAACTTTAATATTTTTTTAAGCTTTTTTTATAAAGTGATTTTAAATAAGAGTAGTGCTCTGAAATTTTCGACATTAGTAGATCTTGCCTTCTAATTTTGATTTTCTTAAACAAAATGCTAACATTTTAATTTAATTTTTTAAAAAATTTTCTTTATAAAGTGACTTCAAATAAGCGTAGAATACGAGTTTCAGTGAGCGAAGTAAACATATGCTTGCGCAATAATTAACCTTCCAGTGAACAAAACAAGCCTGTGCGGGCGTAGCAAAGAATTTTTCAGCGAGCGAAGGGTTGTAATTGCGTAGCAACTAACCTTTGAACGAGTGAAGCGAGCCAGTGCTTATGTGTCAATAAACTTTTCAGCCAGTGAAGCGAGCTGTTTTTATATTACAATTAAACTTCCAACAGGCGAAGCGAGCTTGGTTTTGCCTAGCAATGAACCTCTCTGCGAGTAAAGCCCCAAAAGCTGAGATGAGACCTATACACCAATGATGGATATCCGCAACGAGGAACCACGCAGCTAGTGTAAAATATTTCCAATAGATTACGAAACGAATAAATTAAGTAGTGTGCAAAGGTAAAGAAAATATTGTATCCATTTTTTTAAATATTGAATCCATTTTTAAAATTTTCATCCACAACGAGTCCATCTGTCAAGTCTCAGTTCAATTAGATGACGGCAAGTGGGTTAATTAGCCCTTTGAATATTTTTCCTCGGTAACTTTAATAGTAGAAGATTTCAGTCACTAAATATTGCTAAAATTGAACATGTTTGAATTAAGCTTTGTATCTGGTTGGTTGTTTTCAGATTATCTGGCGCCGTCAGCAACGCGAGGGCTATAATGCGCCGAAACATTCGTCATTAGACAAGCCAACATACATTTACAAACACCCATGCCTAACACGGGACTCGAACCCGCAACCTCGCGGTTTAGAAGCTAGCACGCTAACCACTATACCGTTTGGTCGGCGCTTTGTATCTGGATAATAGAACGTGAGTAAAGGCTACTGATAATTCTAACGTAAGGCAATAGAAACGTATGTAAAAACTGCCGTTGTCTGACAGTACCAAAACTTAATAGAAAGCATTGTCATGGACAACGAGTGCGTCAGCCAAGTTTAAATGTTTAATCTCATGATAGGAAATGGGTTTATAAGTAAACCAAAGCGTTAATAAAAATAATTTTATAAAAGTGGCCTTTTAGTGGTAGTGACTCGCCAAAAAATTTGATGGAATGTATTGTCATCCAAATTGAATCCATCTGCCAAGTTTCAGGTTGATGGCAAGTGGGCTAATTAGTCCAATAGTAGCGTAAAAGCAGTCTTTTAGTGATAGTAATAGCCCCCAAAATTTAACTGAGTGCATTGTCATCAACATCGAATCAATCTAAGTTTTTTCTCGATTGAATGACGGCAAATGTGTAATTAGCCCTTCATCGATTTGCACGTCTCATACAAAATCGAAGTTAGTGTGAGGGATTTAAAAACCGTTGAATATTGCTTAATTATTAGCTGTGAAGAGTAATACGCATACCATTTGATAGTTCAGGTCTTGAACTATAGCCTACAACAACAGAAATTGCTTTTTTAAAAACTATATTAAAAATTTGGCAGAATTTCAAAACCTACCCACGTTTTTCCCCGTAGAAGAGCGTACTAAAAAGTCGGTTTGTATAGGCTTAGTTCAAGTGAGAGTAGGGTTGCCAAAGTCTGCTTCTTCGCGCCAAGCTTTCTCGGACCTCCTCTCTCTTCTAACCTCCTTGGTTGTTTACATACGTAAGGATGTTGCCAATCATATATTCAAAATCATTGAGGCTTTGTAGTAGCTTAATGATAAAAAATATTGAAATTTAACTAATTAATAAAGTGTTAATAAATTATTTTGGCAAATCTACAGCTTATTTCCTTTAAAATGACACCTTTATCATTGAAATTGGTTGAGCAGTTTAGGTGGACGGACTAACCCCAAAAAACGTATTGCCAATTAAATATATAGATTGTCGATTATTTTGAATGTAATGTACAAATTATTGTATGTACAAATAACGTACATACAATAATGTTCAATGTTATGTACAAATTGTTATTTTGAATGAATGTAAAAATACGAATTTAAGTTTTGGAATATTTAAAATTTCGCCTAATGAAACTCATTTGAAAACCACCTTTCTTCTGTTCTGGAAAAGCTTAATTCCTTACTTTTCAAGTATTCACATTTCCTTCCAATAACCAAGATCAGTGTGGATGACAACTTTTCAATACAGAAATTTATTGGCTTTCACTAAACAGCTGCTGCATTTTTTTCATATAAAGTAGGAATATTAGCCCTCATGACTGTCACATTCAGCTTATAAAGATTTATTATTTTTCCAGATGTAGAAAAAAATTATCTTATATATTTTAATTAAGAAATAACAGTTTATATTTCTTATTTTCCACATCACATCAATATTTCACCAGCAACTACTATTATTTTCAACTTATTAATAATTTTTTTTGATAGTTTGCATAAGCTAAAAGGGTTGTCATTTATATTGTTTCTAATAAATTAAATCCCAGAACTAAATTTAATCAGAAGCAGTCATTTCTAACCTTATTCCTATAATATAAAAAGTTGTGAATTACTCTACTCAATTTGTGTGTATTCCCACTAAAAGTTTATTCCTTAAGCCATTAATGGGTACATTTGGCCATCTTGGCTTGGTTTTAAAAAAACTATGTTCATGCCATAACCAAAAACATTTGTTGTATTGAATTATTGGTGTAAAAGCAACAGTGTTATGCATATCAATTTGATGAGCTATAATTATTAGACTGGATGATCTTTTCAAAATTTTACCACATCTTACACAAATTCGTAATACTTGGTACAAGTTCTATTTACAATAAACCGTCATGTTTGATATTAGGATTAGTTGAGATTAATAACTGTCTGTATTACTTGAAATTTGTCAGAGTATGGAAACATTGCACTTTCTATCTCTTCTCATAAACTTGAGCAGTCTTTTTATCCTATTATTTTTTGGAACTATGACAAACACATTTTATCAATAACTTAAATTATTGGTTAACAAGAATGAGTATCTTCCAGCATTGTAAATTGAACACATTTCAGTAAATTTAGGTACTACACTTTTTGTTAAAAATTTAAAATTGCCATGAAAAAACTTTTTTTTTACTTTAATTACAACAAGCAACCTTAGACCTTGAATCTCCAAAATAATCGAACATACACACATTGGATTCACAATTGGCAGGAGGTAACTGCCAAAGGCAAAAATGTCTGTGTTAAGAAATAAAGCCCATTTAAAAAAAAGTTAATTAGTTGTTTAATTGGCAAAAGATGCACTAAAAAAAAATATATCTTAATTTTAAATTACTTTTTCAACTATTGGTAAGTAAAGTAAAATCTTATCTTAATTTTAGCATACAAGTTAAAATTTAGAAACAAATTAGTTTGACACAAAATGTGAATATTTGAAGTTAACATGATAAAAAAGTAGAAACGATGCATTTTAATGTAGTTTCTTCTCTTGCCTAGATTAAATGAAAACTAAAAAATTTAGAAGTAAATAAGGCAACGATTAAAAAACACATTTATATTTGTTCTGAAAATGCACCACATTGTGTGTGCGTCTACTAACAAGAATTCCTTTTTATTTGGAATGTGCCTCGACACAGACAATGTTTTTTTTACAACACTGGGAAAACCAAGCATGGACATGCTACTTAGAAAAAAAAAAAAAAAAAGAATAAAGAGAGTTCTGCAACGAATTATATAAGCATAAAGAGATGAGAAGAAAAGTGGATAAAACACACAGGCTATGTACACCTTCCTTAGGATTGGGAACACGAGTAACTGCGGATGTGGCTGGACTTTTTAAAATTATCAGTATGGCTGATAGCCTTGTCCGGTGGTGGTGCCGCGTCTTGCCTTCCCTGGGGCAGGTGGCTGCTGGGCACCTAAGTGATTAAATGAAACAAGTTAAAAGGAGGTTATGGAATAACTAGAGATTTAAAATATTTATAACTAAGAGATGACAGAGAAGAGAAGTTTTATAAAAACAGGTTAGTGTGTATTTAAATGACCTATTGCTCCATATCAATATGCTTAAGACGGCAGAACACCCTTTAGACTAAGACGAAACAAAAGCAGTACTGTACATGTCTTGTAACATTGGGTCAAATGAGAGAAACCGAGGAAAAAATAAAACAAAATAAGACGACAGTGTTTTTTTGAAAATACTTTTTATTCAACACAAAAAACAATGCCACGAAATATGTTGCAAGCCCACCAGCAGCAAGTATATATCTCATAGTCCTTTCATAAAATTTCACACCTGAGATGATAGAGTATGTAACAACACTTTAGTGACATAGACAAAATGTACAATAGGGGCTCATGCATTTGTATCACTCAGACATGCCCAGTCTCTTTGGTTACTCACCATAACCACCGGAATAGCCATTTTGTCCATAGCCACCCCAGCCATTATAGGTGTAGCCACCATAGCCGGGTCCACCACTGTAGCCAGATCCATAGCCACCGCCATATCCACTGTAGTCACCATAACCACCATATCCTCCGTAGCCACCCTGGCCTCCATACCCACCATAGCCTTGCATGCCATAGTCAGAGCCCCATCCAGGACCACCTACAAAAGAAAAGAAATTGATCAGTAAAACAAATTAAATAAAAATTAGTCGACAAAAGTTGCTTTAATTTATTAGATTATACAGTTTCTTAAGAATATATAATTCAATATTTTGATCTGTGAAAATGATCATCACTACAAGATAAATATTGGCGAGAGCACCTAAGAAATCGACGCAAATTTCAGTAATAGCGGGAGGATTAGTGAATTTCAAGAGTAATAGCAAATTATTGAAAAAAGAGACCTTGTGTAGGTCTTTTCCATAGATTTCAAAGAATGTCCATTAAAACGTAAAAGAAAAATCCATAAAACTACACAGAATCCATAAAAGTTGCAATTGCAGTATCACACATGCTCCTTATGCTTTATTATTTACACCAAGCAATTTTTTGAATAATTAAATACCTAGCTACTCGTATTTAAATACAAGCGATCTTCAATCATGAACATTTTTATATTGATAGCTAATTTTTTACACAACATAAAATTGTCTATACTGCAAAATAAGGAAACAATTTCTTTTATTAAAAGAAAATACAACTTTGATGGTTAAGCAGTGAAAAAAGCCTTTCATAAGATTAGAGTTTTTAAAAACATATAATTATAAATATTAAGAAGCTTAGAAATCTGCCTTTTTTAAAAAACTTCTATTACAGCCTTAATAGCAGAGATGCGTAAGGCAAAAAATCACCGTTTCGACGCAGAATTTGATCCGATTTGGAAAATAAAAAATACCAAAATTTTAAAACACAGACTAAATTCTTTGGTCAGAATACATCACTTAATATCCCACAATGAATATTGTCCAATTTGAAAAACACTATTTCCTGTCTGGCAATGGTAAAGAATAATAATAATAATCATCAAAAAAAAAAAAAAAGTTTAAAGTTGATTCATTCAAATTTTAGAAATTTTTGGGTGGGGTGAGGAGGGTTTGAAAAATTCTTATCTTAACATTCATTATATCAAAACTCCTCATTTATTATATCAACTTGTATTATGAATTGATATTTTTGTAAAAATGAATATTTCACAAAAATGTTACTGTGTAATTTTTTTTTTTAAAGATATTTCTTATTCTAGCAAAAGTAGGACTGTAGCATTTTTTAAGTATTTTGATATAATTTGAGTTTCTAAGCAAGTTCAATTGCAGCCTGTTCGGCTTTCATTTTTAAAAAAAAAAATCAATAATTTAAAACTTTGTAGTGGTGGTTGGTTGTATTCAGATTATCTGGCACCGTCAGCAACACGAGGGATATAATGCGCCGAAACATTCGTCATTAGACAAGCCAACATACATTTACAAACACCCATGCCTAACACGGACACGAACCCGCAACCTCGCGAAAATAGTAAACAAAAGATTTTGGTGCAAACCGCAAGATTCCATGATAATGAGAACTGAAGATAAAGCCATCGTTCAGATTTTTTTTTTGGGTACAGTACTTGCATTTTATCAAGTGAAGTGTAATTGTCAAATTTCACATATATCAATGAAAAGAAATAATAATAGTACCACTTTGGTATATAAATTTTTTTGTTTTACATCATAAACCAACACAACAGCTAGCATCAAATGTAAAAGCATAGGATTCCTTGGAAATGTTTACAAAATGAACAGTGTGATAGTCACACATCACAAGCCACATAGTGATAATCAAAACAAGTACTAAGAGCAGCTTCGTCTTTGAACTTAACAGTGAGAATCAAAGTTGAATAAATCTGAAAATTTCAACATTGTGGAAAAAACTAGTTGCCCAAGTAAAAATTTACATGCCCAACGTATCGCTGCTAGCTCTAAAGATCGGGAAATCAAATACCATTATACAAGTTTATATAACATATAATTAAATATCAAAGTTGATAATCAGTTGCCTTTAATAACAAGATGATCACAAAATTCAGGAAAAAAAGTTCCTTAATAATTCCCCCGACAGATTTAAAAAAAATTCCTTGATTTAAGGGCAAACTTTTTTTCCAAATTCCCCCAATTTTCTTAGGTTTTCCAGATGATTAGCGTGCTAGCTTCTGGACAGCGAGGTTGCGGGTTCCAGTCCCGTGTTTGTAAATGTATGTTGGCTTGTCTAATGACGAATGTTTCGGCGCATTATAGCCCTCGTGTTGCTGATGGCGCCAGATAATCTGAATACAACCAACATTTTTCCAGATGATTATCACCAAAAATCTCCGGGTAAATAGCGCCAAAATATGGATGAACGTGCCTTAAACAATACAAAATATCCCTGATTTTCATGAAATTTAAAAAAATCCTCTGACATTTCCAGAATCAGAAAGCTCCCTGACTTCCTTGTTCTGTGGCCACTCTGAATAAAGTAAATATAACAAAAATAGATCAGTTTTACGTAGAATATTTTCGATTGTACAGTACAGACAAAAGTTTGACTTGCAAGTGCAAGATTTCCTCACATTTATCACAAAAGAATTAAAGGAAAAAAGTGCCAAAAAGTGTCCAATGACTAGAGATGGATCATGATCACAACAACCAGGGCCATCAAATACTTTACATGCATAAATCATTTGTGGTTTCAGTTAAAAGGCAAGGAAAATTAGTTTTTATATGATCATGCAGTTAAAACCCCTCTCAGGATTCCTACTTTTTTTTAAACTGAAAACTAAGGAGTTTTTAAGGACCAACATTTAAGGACCTTTAAAAACTGGACAAAAATTATATTACACTTTCGCAGTAAACAGGGGTCAAAGTGACAAAATAAGAATATATAGGATTTTTTCAAAAAAAATATAGGACAATATAAAACATCAAATAACTGCACACAGTTGCTACTGAACTTCAAAATTAACTCGTTATACATTTATATACTCGTTATATTGAATTTAACAGAATAGAAAACACACCTTTAAAAAAAAGAAAGAAATCGCCTGATCCTGAATACATGATCCCCCCCCCCCCTTATTGCCTCAATATACCATCTCTAAATCAAGTTTTATTAATTACATTATTTGCAATCATGAGTCTGTTGCTTCCAGCATTTTTAACTGTTCCAATTTCTTTAAGTATTTTCTTTTTATCCCTGTTTGCAGTCTTTTGTTGATTCAGATTTACTGTTCAGTGCAATGGCAGATCCAGCCAGGGGACGCAGGGGGCGCGCGCCCCCTCCTCAGGTGGAGTCTTTTTTTACAATTTACAGAAATAAATAATAATAATAAATATATATATTTTTTCCCAAGTTTTTTTCAATAAGTTCACACAACAATTATATTTTAATCTTCATCTAATTTCTAAAAAAAGCACAAAAAAAAGAGCTTATTTTTGTACCAAGGTTCTATTTATAGCCTTCTCTCTTCTATATTTGTTGTTAAAAATGTTCTATATTTGTCATGAAAATGAATATTCAAATGAGTCCATAAAAATATCTAGCAAAGAAGGGGGTTTGGGGAGAGGGGTCAGGGGGTTTCATGGCTGATAAATTAATTTTGGAGCAATCTAGGCATGCGACACATGTTTTTAGAGTACTTTTTTTTATGCTGAATAGAATGAAAAAAAAAAACCGATATAACTAACCTAAAAAAAGTTACAGTTCTTTTTTATAAACGAAAACGCATACAAAATCCAAGGAAAGGTAAAATACGACTTAAAAAATTGGTCCGTTCATGAAACTTGGTAAAAACGTTTCATTTGTCATGAGTATAAAGAAACAAAGGAGTTCGTAAAAATATCTAGCATAGAAGGGTATTTTTTGAGGAGTGGGAGGGGGAAGTTTTTTTTTTTTTTTTAAATTGAAAAGTATTTTTGTATAACCTGGGCATTTCACCTTACGCTAAGATAGCGAGTCAGAAATGTAACGAAAAAGGGGCGAGGGGGGTGGGGTCAATCAATGGATACAGATGATCTTGAAGTATATTTCTAGAACACTGCATAGATTTTTTTTTTTAAATATTCGATTTCATCCTGGCTAAGGCACAGGTGTTGCGCATCTGCAAGAATCTGCAAAAATAACCATCACATCAACGTAAATATTAGCGTTAACGCCCAAATATATCGGTGGAAATCTCTGCAATAGTGGCGACTATTTCAATTAACTCTATGAAATTGACTATCACAACCAAGTAAATCTCAATGATAGCGACAACTATAGATGAGCAAACCTTCGGAATATTGGTAATTATACTTGTGTAAAACTCGCTGAAAATGAACATTACAAAGTGAACTTTGCTGATAGTTATCATCTAAGCAACGTAAATCTCAGCAATAGCAGCCTTTACATCAGCGTAACATTCAACAAAATAACCACTACACATCAGCGTAATCTGCAAGAAAGTGGTCATTACATCGGAATTTAGGGAAGTCTGAACGTACGCATGCTCCATGGTTGCCAGATTTGCAAGCAAGCCCAATAAAATTTTATTGCAGATTTGTATACATAAAGAAAAGAACTGAAATTATAATTTCAGCTGAATTAT
Source organism: Linyphia triangularis (assembly GCA_963978545.1). Taxonomy (NCBI): domain Eukaryota; kingdom Metazoa; phylum Arthropoda; class Arachnida; order Araneae; family Linyphiidae; genus Linyphia; species Linyphia triangularis. Next base: position 71,532,715 of record OZ021725.1, on the reverse strand, counting down.
ACAATTTCTGACAAGTGCAATCTCTGCAATAGCGTCAGTGATTAGTATAATGGAGTAACACCCGACGAAAATTAGTATCACGCAACAACAAATTCTAGGCGATAGCGCTGCCTGCCGTAACGACCATTCAATAGAGAAACGCTCAGCAAAATGGGCATCACATAACAAAGTAAATAATGGCGATAGAGGCTATAACGCAAGAGAAAAAAGTAGTGATTTCATCCATGATTTAGGGAGATCTGAACGTATGCAGGTTCTATGGTTGTCAAAAAATTTACATCCATCTTGCACATGATCATAATTTCTGTCAAAAACCCTGAAAACTTTGAAATTGAACCATGTTTGAAGAAAGAGGAAGGAGTAGCTACTCTCTATCCACGAGATCAATGGGAAATTTGTAGAATAATGCTGATTTTCTTTGAAATTAGTAAAAAAAAATTTTAAAAAAGGGGGAGGGGAAAAACACACACCGATGGGCGAAAGGAATCGCATCCCTGGAGGAGATAAATTTTCGGAACAAAATTTACGATTAAGGTACTTTTTCACTTTTTCGTAGCCACTTTCCATTGTCGACATATTTTCGTGACATTTGGGACCCCTACCTATCATAAAATTGATAGGTTAGCAGATAGGTTTTAGCTCCAACCTTTTGTCTAGGATTTTGACATGATGAATTATGAACAATTGTATAGTTTAATCATGAGAGTTGACAAAATTTTTACTATAAAACTATGACAATCTCTTTTTAAATTGAGGGTTTCCCTTTCACTTCATTTGTCTTAAATTTTTCATTTAAAAGTTTATCAGCAACAAACCCCATGCTAATTTCGTCAGTAGGCAAGTAACAATTATAATCTTCTAATTCAAACTTGCAAAGTTTTAATATTGTTGAGAGTATAGATGTATGCTCTTGCTTTTGAACATGGAAATACTTCATGCATTTTGAGACAAGTTTTGACTATTCATATCCAATAAAGGGCGAGAGGGGTTTACCATCTTGAAAGAACTTGAGGATAGGTTGCAGTAATTTAGCAACAGCTAAAACAAAATTAAATTTGGCCATTTTGTCGATGCAGTTTGGAAAACCGGCAGAAAATTGCGATATCGGACAGTTTTAGGGGGAAATTAAAGAATTTTTAAGGATCTGGTTTATAAAAATTAAGGAGTTCTTAAGGATTTGTAGAAACCATGCCTTTCACATGTAGAGGTACTAAGGAAAATAGATATCAAATAGAAAGCATTTCTAGTGCAGCAAGGCATGCAGTAACAAATAGTACATGCCCCCAGCATGTCGGGCAATAGATTTATTGAAACCCTGGTAGGAATGAATATCAAAAATAAAGACTTGAAAACCAGGTACATTTCATACAGCTTGTTGGATGACAGAAGCTGTTTAAGTTATAAAATTGGAACTTTGACTTGAAGGTAGCAAAACCATAATGGTATATTTATTACTCAAGGCTTTAGGTACACATTTTGTGCAGTTCAAAGAAAAAGGAACGAGTAGTGAAAAACGCATTTTAAGGAAAACTTAACTCTATTAATTGTCCCATTTGTCCTATTAAAAATTCTTCTAAATGAGGTGTCATTTTATGAGCATGTTGGGCAATATAATTTCCAAGTCCTGATGTTTCAGTTACAAGTTTATTTTTGAATTACAAATTTTGATATGTAAAAGTTAAAACAAAATTAACAAAAAAAAGTTTCAATAATTGCAGAAAATCAGTTGGAGTACTTCCAATTTTAATAAAAAAAAAAAAAAAAATCTACGAAAACATTAATTAGCAATAGTGAAAAAATGGTTATTAGGATTATTTCACTTTTAGAAGCTAGAAATGTTTCCTGTATTACAAGCCTGTTTATCTAATCAGTACAGGTTGTCAAGTATGAAATCGTTTCCGAAAAGATGCTAGGAAATAAAATTAAAACAAATATTTTATCCAACTTAAACGAATGAATGTGAAGATCAAGAAGGTAATAGCTTCAAAGTGAAAAATTTTCTGATTTTTTTTTTTGCTGTAGCAGAGTTCTCACTCTAATTACAGAATGAAAATCAATGACTTTTAAGGACTTAAATAATGCTTTAAAGGACACTTAAAAATTTGTTTCCAGACATCATGTCTACACATAAATTTTTAATAAAGTATAATCTAGTAAAAAAGTTACAAGTTGGTGCATGAGTAATACAAATATATCGGAGAATTTCAATATGGTGCGGATAAATTTGAGGTCACTCGGGGATGGCAAGTCTGAGTTGTATAAGGACTTTTAAGGATCTCCAAGCACTTTCATGGCCTTGAAAACAAGTTCAAATATATTAAGCACTTTTAATGACTTTCAATGATCATGGGAACCCTGTGTAGAAGTCATGTGCTGACTTTGATTTTTAGAATATTGAGAACACAAGGAATATTCTTAGTTATATATTTTAAAGTTTTCTGCCTAACTATATAAATTTCAATTAAAGGGATTAGTAGAACATACTACATGTACTACAGGTCAAAATATATCCTTCTCATTATTAACATTCAATATTCTTTGCTAACACTCAAGGTTTACAATGTAATTTAAAACAAATTCAGTACTTTTCTGTTAGCTAGGTACAATTTGAGCAAACTTGGATTTACATTGCTGGAATGGATACTTGTGAATTTAATTCATAAAGCTATCATTCTAAATGTTACAGGACTGACATAAATTCTGCAAAGATAACATTTTATGTTCTAGTGTCGTTTTGCAGTTTTTATAATTAAATTTTGAGAAAAAGCACTTAATACAAAATGTAAACTACTATACATTTATTTAGGTTATTATAGGGTTGCTTTTAGCCAGCTATCAAATCTGCCCGGTTAACAGAAAAGTACTACAGACCTGTCATACTACTGTAAGTATATTAATTGAATACAGGAATTTTCACTTTATTAGAATTTGAAAGCCAGATTAAAAAACACAGTATGCAATTGTAAAGAGCTTCCATTTAGAGAGATCAAAGCCTCACTCTCACCTCTGCCTCGTCCCCGGCCGGCCATGCCTCCTCCCCTGGTCAGCCTGGGATCAGGCTTTGTAGTGGCTTTCTTTACATCACACTCTTTGTTGCCAATCTTCTGCTTAGGCTGCTTGCAAACCTGATCAACCGTGGACTCATCATCAAAGGTGACAAAGCAAAACTGCCTCCTCTGGTTTTTAACCTTATCAAACGGAAGCTCCACTGCCTCAACCTGCAAACAAGAAGATAACTCTGAAGCACACTTTAAATTAAGATCCTGCTTTTTACAAACAATTTGCAAGTTTACCACAATAATACCCAAAACATATTAGAGTTCACAACAAAATTACACAATGAAATTCAATGACTTTTCTAAATAAATATTTAGAATTTTCGGCCTTCGAAAATTTATTTTGTCTTTATTCATCATATCTTTAATGTGTGACTTAACAGCTGCTTTGGCAATAGTGTTAAAATCAAAATCTTTCATGCACGATTTGCATTTTGCCTTATGAACAGACTTTGATGATGTTGCTATACATTTTCATATGCACCGTGTTTTAGCCATAGAACTTTAAATGTGCACTTTCTGGGCAGAGTATTCATAAGTTACTTCTGCTAAAAAAAAAATTAAAAAAAAAACGGGACTCGCTGATTGTAAATTTGCCTGGCTTTTAAAACATAAGCACCGCTCTCGCGTGTTTGTCTCAGAATAGAGAACAGTGTGTAATTAAACTCCGATCACCCCACCAATCATATTGGATAAATACGAACCAAACAATGTAAAAGTCAGGGCTGGCATGGTTTAAATAAAATGGGTTTCTTCTCTCTAAAAAAATCCAATTGGTATTTTTTTAAAGAACAAATTAAAATTGTATTTTTATTTATTTATAATTAGATTTTTCAAACTATTTGATGTTGTAAATGACTTCTATTTTTAACTGAACAACAAATTATACGAGTACTATTGATAAAATAAGTTCTACAGTTTGGCCACAAAATTCAGGAAAAAAAGTTTCCTGATAATTCCCTGACAATTTCTAAAAAATTCCATGATTTTAGGGCAAACTTTTTTTTCAAATTTCCAAAATTTCCTTAGGTTTTCCAGATGTCTAGACACTCGGATCAAATAGAACATGTATCCTACAGAGATATGTAATTTAAAAAAAAAAAATAGTTTTGCTGGCAATGAAAAGTTTAAATTATTCCGTAACATTAAGCTTCTAATGGCTTACCACTACAAATCTCCGTGTAAATAGCGCCAAAATATGGATGAACGTGCCTTAAACAATGCAAAATTTCCAAGACTTTCATGGAATTTTAAAAAGTTCCCTGACATTTCCCTGATTTTTTCCAGAATCTGAAAGCTCCGACATTTCCAGGTTCTGTGGCCACTCTGTTCTACTGTATTTTAAAATAAATCTTGCGATTAAAGATTATTGAAGTTTTTATAAATATCAACAATAAGTTTTTATATTAAACAAATAGACATATTAATGTTTTATAATAATTTAAAATTATTAACTAAACTTAAATTATAGGCTGCATTTTAAATTTGTTTCTGAAATAGAGATTTTGTGTTTTAACGATTTATTTCGAAACATTAAAAATATTATTTTGAACAACTTAATACCATTACAGATGAATCTAAGAGCAATATTCCATGTATTATGTAGTATTATCATTGTACAATTACTATTGTATTATATTGTAAACATTGAACTTAAAAAATAGTATCTCTAAATAAAATATTAAAATTTAATATGATTTGAATGTCCACATAGGTAGCAACAATTTTTTATTTACTTAGTTTAAACTATTTTCAAAAGGAATATTAATTGTTATTTGAGCTTAATTATTCTAGTTAATTTCAAAATATGTATACATGTAATTAGAAAAGATTATACACTAAAAAAAAAAGTTTAGAAAAAACACTCCTAATTTTTCCCCCAACCCGTGGTGCAAGTTGATGCACTGAGTAATACAAATACATCAGAAAACTCTACTGCAGCACGAATATGTGGTGGCCCCGTTGGGATAAGCAGATCAATTGAATTTTTATAAATATTGCAGTTGGACATATAACAGCAAAAATTACTACTGAAGGTCCTCTAAGTATTTTCAAGTACTTATAAGGCCTGGAAAACAAGTTCAAAAATAGTAAGCACTTTTAATGTCCATGGAAATCCTGCATATTCTCTGGAAATAATCCCCAGTTACTTTCTAAAATGGCTAGAAATATTTAGTCACAGTAGCAGAAACTTTTCTGAAAGTCTGCGACATTAATTTGAATATTATAAAATAATCAGCAACATACATTTTTTAAGTTTGCATTAAAATACACAGGTATCTCATGTGCTATTTTGTCAAAAAAATCCAGTTTTACATAAACATAGAAATTTAACAAATTAAATTATTAAAAGTGAAACATTCAACGCTATTGTACCTAAATTTTTTTAATTTCATATTATTTTAATAAAAAAATCATTATTCCCAGTAAAATTCAGCTTTTCAAAATGATCAAGTCTGTTTTGGTTAAATAACACATGGGGTAATAATGTAATTTTATTTTAAAAAAGAGAAAAATATGCATTGCATTCAATAAAATTAAACTTTTCATAATGACAAATTGTTGGTAAGTACACATTTAAAATAAGTATGTAATTCTATTTTTTGCATCATTATTGATAATTTTGGAAAAAACATAATTTTTTTCTGTTTTGGAAAATCAAATTTAAAGAATTTTCTTTTTGCCAGTTTTTTTAAATAATCTGCAGGTTGCTGAAAAATCTGCGACGTCCATCTCCCGTTTCGCATGTTCTGCTACAGGGTATTTAGTATTATTTAAACCTACAAAATGATACAACTAGTTAAGATATTTGAAATTTTTTATAATGTTACATGTATACTACCTAACAAGGTCAATATACAATTGAATACTAAAAATGGAAAATGACCCAAGTACCAAAAAAAAAAAAAAAAAAAAAAAAAATCGAAAATCTTATCTTTACGGAAAAAATGTCCTAAAGACCAAGCTAAACAAAGTGGACAATGCCCAAGGTGCACAGTAGCAATAGTTCAAATTCAATCCGATATTTAGTCATAGCCTTAAGTACCAATAGTGTTTTTCATTTCTCTGCTCTCCTAGAAAAAATTTATTTTTTCGACTTTGGCCGTTTTCCATTTCTAGTCCTCAATTATTGTAGCCATGTACCTCAAAAAGGTACTTATTACCAAGACAGCAACAGCAATTAATCATTTGAATTTAATATCAAAACTGAATCCTAAATTTTTTTTGCTTTAAATAATGCTAGACAGTGACTATCCTAAACAATACCTATAAGATTTCATTTTCTGTTGCAGTGAGGGCTATTGGTTTTGACGTCACTGAAAATGGACCTACAGTACACATAGAATTATTATTTCAAATTAATTATTCGGGGATGGCACAGCTTCATATCCCACTGGTATCAGCTTTGTATCAGTTGAAATCCGATTTCGTATCAGGATAAATCACATTTTCTTTCAGCCTTGTGCAAGTTTAAATCAAGAATGCCAAGAATTATGGCTTTGTTTGGAAGGATATTACCAGTGTTGGTGTGTTAATTTTTTTTTTTTTTTGCTGGTACGCAAGCTTCCCGATCATGATGGTAAACCCAATTGTAGCTGGGACTTTTTTAATTATAAAATGCAAATTTACTACAATAAAAAAAAAACCTAGATACTCTTTATGTTCTCACTAACTTGTATCACAATACATGCATAAAGATATGAGCTTTTATTAATTAGTTCAAAAAAGTGGAGGTACGCTGTGCCATCTCTAAAAAATACACTGTACCAGCCCCACTACAAATCTGGCTATTTCATTTAAAACCACTTCACAAGTATTATATGGATCTTCTTAATAAGAACCTTTAATTCTTTATGTTGTAGTCAATTACTACTACTCAAACAGCAAATGAATAGATAACGTCCATAAAAAGATTAAGAAATACATGAATAAAATAATAAAAAAAATATTACATATTTGTAAATATAAATAGTTAATGGAAAATTCTCTGGCGCACAAGTTAAGCAATTATATAAAACAAAATTGCTTTATAAGTTTAAATTATAATTTATAGCTAATATGTAAAATTATTTGTCAAGCTAAAATATAATAAAATTTTGGAATTGGTATGAATTTTCTTGCACAATATTATATTAAAACTTTAGCAATTCTGAATCGATATAAACTAAATAGAGACCTTATACGCAAGCACGGTTGGTTGTATTCAGATTATCTGGCGCCGTCAGCAACACGAGGGCTATAATGCGCCGAAACTTTCGTCATTAGACAAGCCAACATACATTTACAAACACCCATGCCTAACACGGGACTCGAACCCGCAACCTCGCGGTCTAGAAGCCAGCACGCTAACCACTATACCGTTTGGTCGGCCCGCAAGCACGGATATAGCAGCTATCACATCAGCGAAAGCTTAGGCGAATAAGACCAAAACAGCATCGCTTATCTTGGCAATAGCTGATATTAGTTCAGCATAAATCTCGACAAAAATCCCAGCAACGTAAATATTGGTGATAGCGCCCACCATATCGGTGTAAATCTCGGTAATATGATCGGATAACATCACAGTAAGATCAGATATTACTAAAGCGCTCAACCGAAATATCTTCACATCAATGCAAAAAAACAGTGTAAATGTCCAATATATAAGTGCAAATTTAAGCAAATACGGCTACTACATTGGTAAAACAACCGACAAAAATAACCATAACACAACTTAAATCGACAGTAATATTACCACAGTTATTGCATAGGAGGTTTGAGGAAATCTGAACGTATACAGGTTTCATGGTTAGACTTGTAAGCAAGGTAAAATCGCATATTAACAACAGCATACACCTGCCGAAAACGATCATCACACCAAAGTAAATAGTATCGAATGTAATCTCTCCGAATGCAAATCTTCTATTATATGGGCACAACACTCAATAAAAATTACCATACAACAATATAAATTTCGGCTATAGTGATCGCCATAGACGCAAATCTCGCCAATAGTGGCCATTACATGAGCGTAGCTCGGTAAAATGTCCATCATACCAACATAAATAATAAGGTAACGTAATATGCTACAGATTTAAAAAGCGTAAATTTAATTATTTTTTTTAAATATATTTTTCGATACTCGGTGTTCCGCATAGAAAAAAACTAAAAAATCCTGGAATATATCCAGAAAAGTTTCATACCAGGATGAACCAATTTATTCAATTAAAAAAAATATATCAGTCAAGTAACAATTTGTATACCCATTTCTGATCACACAAATCCCAGCCAACTGTCTTTATTATTGGAATCAGCAAGAAATTCCAGTAAACGCTCAATTTTTTTTATTGTAAGGGTGTGATGGTGTAGTACACAAAGATTACTTGTGCAGCTTACAACTTCCTTGATTTTAGCAAAAATCCCAGCAAATAATCTACCATGCCTCACCACCATCTAGGCTCATGTCCATGCAATTCTCCCACAAAATCGGGTTTTAAAAGGGGCAAGGATGCAGTTTCATGAAAACCATCAAATTTGTATCATACAAGGCAAATGTCGTTAAAACAGAAAATCTGGTAACAACTGTAGATTAGACCTGAAAATTGAAATTTTCCAGTAGTAGCCAGTAGACACTTTAAGCTTAGTAGCCCTATTTTTTTGAAGAGGATGTTTCAATTCTTTATTTGATTTGTATTAAATATATAAATCAAAAACACATATCTAAGTTAGTTGTGTTTAATAAAATGTTAATGAAAGTACAAAAAAAAAAAAAAAAAAATTAAGTACAGGAAGTACAGGGTCTAAGCTTTTTCACTTATGGATGCCAATTGATTTGTTGCACATCTGTAACATAGCGCTTAAAGGGTTAGTAAAAACGAAAAATCTCTCGGGAATCAATTTGAAATATTAAGGAATTTTGGGTTCTAATACATATATTCTGTTGACAAAAAAAGCAAGAGAAGAAAAATAACCATGCCTGTAAAGGATGCAGCCAGATTGAAGTTTGCAAATTTTTTCAACAGTAAGGCTAGTTGTGCCCGCGCAGTTAAGTTATAGGATAACTAAAAATATGACAGAAATAATATGCAAATAAAATAAGGATTCTAATTTTTTTTTTGACAAAAATGTCAGGCAAGAAGAAAAATAATCATGCCGGTAAAGGATGCAGTCAGATTGAATATTTTTTTAAACAATAAGGCGGCGGCGGTCGCACTCGCACGGGGAATGCAAGAAGGGAAACTCAAAAATTTCAAAATTCCATGACACTTTCCTGAATTCTCAGTTCTGTCACCACCCTGTAACTCATGAATCCATATCGTAGATTAATGGATTTTAACGGCAAAAAGAAAAGAGATTTTCATTGATTTGGAAATTTCGACAACAATTAAAAAAAAAAAAAAACAGGTGAGGAGCGAAACGAAATGTGGCCGGTTGATTAATTTATTTAGTAGTCTCATCAAGCCGCATACTGGGGTATTAGCATCTAAAAGCTGGCCAAAAGTCGATTTTTCAAAATTCTATTTAGACACTTGAATTTTTGCTCATATATACTTTATTAAGTGTAGAACAGTACCCTGTATCAATTATTTTAATCTAAAATCCCAAATCGCATAGCGATTAATCGAAAGTTGACGTTTGCATTTCAGTTCAACACGATATATGTCTTCTTAAGATCTATCTATAATTAAAGATTTTACCACTTAAAATTTAAATTTATCTAAATTTAATGAGCAAATTAAATTTTGTTCAGTCACAAAACTCAGCTAATTTTTCTTACAATATTTAATTTTCACGAATGTTTTTGTTATACAATTGAGTCTTATTGAGCAGTGATTTTTATACCATTTTAAAGACCACAATATCCTAGTTCCTTAAAAACATTTTGCGGACGCGGATATTACAAATGCTGACGTAGATGACATCATTTTGACATACTCGCAGAAACTTCACTTTTGTTTCCTATTTATTATTATTTATAATTTACAATGAAAATTACATATGATATTTGAATAGCACCAAATGAAATCAAACAATAAATAATTTGAAGAAAAAGTTAAAATATAATGAATATTTTAGATAGTTTTTTGGTTTACCACTGAAAAGCATTTAAGGAAAGTTAAAATAGTAATGAAATTAAGCTTAAAATGAGAATCTAGTTGTTATAGAACTGATACAAAGAGATTTTTTAACAACACCATGGATACAGTCAAACTCTATGTAGAGCAAAAACCCTGGGCATCCTATGACTAAAACAATGCATAAAAAGCAGTTATATGGTCCCAAAATTGTAAAAAATGCTTTATTGCTGATTGGGAGGTTATAAGAAATTGAGGAGGTAAGGAATACACATTTAAGGTATAATGCCATTAGTTAAAAAAAAATAAAATGGAATACAGATATGCAGAATTGACTGCTATTGAGTCGATTCCGCTCAGAATAAATATGATATATCTTATACCCCTAAAAAGAGTAAAGCCTTTTATAAAAATACACTGGCCCTGTTTTTTCTCGAGTATTTTATACCAAAACCAAATAATGCTAGATTAGAATCTGAATAAAATTTTCGAATCAGTCATCAGATGAAGCGCCAAGGTAAGCTATTTGGTGTTAAACTAGCAATATTAAAATATCAAATAATTATGGGATTAATAATGAATGCAATGAAAATTTTGAAAATGCAATGATATTTTTTTAACATGGAATATATATAATGATAAATCATAATTGAATAATAAGTCAAGTGCAGAATGGTTTAGCATAAAACTACCCATTAATATTATCTAATGATAATGTTATTAGTGTAATAAATAAACCTACATTTTTAATAAAATATATATATTTTTTCATATAAAGAAAAAAATCTCTAGAGTCCCGTTTAATCGACCTGTGGCGAGTGGCAACTAGACATTTTCAGGTCTACTGTGGATTCATCAAGTTGTAGCATAAATTTCAGTTGAATGAAACAGGACATTATTGTAACTTTTGCATTATTTTATAAATTATCTGAGAAAGTATTTTTTGTTTGATGAAAGAAGTTTAGCATTTTTTTCTATTAAATGGAAACAGCAATTGAATTTTTACTGTCATAACACAACAGATAGCAGTGAAGAATTAGACTGCCTAAACACATTATAAAAAAATCTTTTTATCAAAAATTTACAGCATGTTTAACAATAGAGTAAGTATTTAGATGCCATTTTGAAAGATTTTTGAATGAATTAAATAATAGCAGATATAATTCTTTTTTTTAAGTAACCAATTTCAAACGAATCTTCAAAATTAGAATTATAAATCTTACAGTAATTAAAAAAAAAAAAAAAAAAAAAAATTAAAGCTCACCTTTCCGAAATGTTCAAAGTAGTTACGAATATCTGACTCAGTCATATCTGATTCAATACCACCCACAAATATTTTTTTGATGCCAGGTCTAACTTTGGCTCTTTTGGCTTCAATTTGTTTACCTTTAATATTATGAGGTACATTTTGCAGAACCTAAAATTAAAAAAAATTATTCAATTGCAAAATTTTTGTTGAATAGAGTAATAAAAAATATTCTAAATTAAATGAAACTTACAGAATCAACAGAATCTCGGCTAGCAAAAGCTACAAATGCAAAACCTCGAGATCTACCGCTAGTAGGGTCTGTTTTGATATTTACTTCTGTTACTTCACCAAATGTGGAAAAGTATTCCTTTAAATCCTCTGAAAGAAGTAGGCCAATTAGTATAGCATTCAGATAACTGCATTTATATAAAAGTATAAACTAGGAAAAAAAATATACATCTATGTATATAAAAAAGTATAAACTATATAAAATTTATTTAAAAATTGAAAAAAATGGATTAAACTTACTTTGGTTAGTGTCTCTACTTATTCCCCCAATAAAAAGTTTTCTGAAAACAAGAGATATATTTTAATTAAGTCATATGATTTCTTAATATATTTATACTATAATCAATTGATAGTTAAAAATTTTGTTAGAAACTATACTTTAATATAACTATAAAAATATTTAATTTACTACAGAAAATCCGAATTGTGAATTAAATGACCGACCATTGTGATTAAAATTTAGTAAATGAAGGACATAATGTTAGTGATTAGACATTTTTATACGACATGGATTGTTAACTTATAAAAGTTGAATCGCAAAATTCCTCAGATTATTTTCTACAAAATTTTTACTTTCATAAATACAAATTCCTGATAAATAAGTTTCTACATTATCCTTATTAACACTGGAAGAATGATATGATGGCTATATGCTGATATTACAAGAAAATTTGAAGAAATTTGGCTAACTGTAGTATTGACATTCACTCATTATAATATTTGTGCAAAACAAATTTTACTAAAGATTCTTTCAATAGACTGCTAAATAAAGCAAATTTATAGTTAGCAGTTTTACTTATGATGGATACAGGCAAACTCATTCAAAATCGCCAAACGGCCACATTAACAGATATAACAGTTCAGTTGGTTATCATTAAGTAAAATTTGATAGAACCTTAATTTTAAAATTATACAATCATTGACGTAAGTAAATATGACTGAATGTAAACAATTACAAAATGAAAATCTTTTGCATTTAAAAGAACACATTTACTATACTATGGAAAGTAGAGGTCGAAAATATCGATCAAAATAAATATCGATACTATATCATTGCATAGGAAAATATCGATATTTCCGACTTTATGATTTTTTTAAATTTGATTTTCAATTTCGCCAGAAACAAAGTTTTCTGCAGCAAATTTCTACTTTTCATGAATTCATGCCAAAATTGTTTTAATAAATAAATTATAAAAATTGTTTTAGTGAATAAATTATATTATCAATCAGAATAAATAAAATACATTTGGCTGTCAATGCATAAATTCTCATATATTTTTAAAGAAAATTTTTTGCAAAGTAGTTTATTCCAAATTTTCTGATAAGAGATGTTTTTAACATTTAAAATTAGATGCAAATTCCAGGCACACATTGGCAACAGAAAGGCTGTTAGACAACTAATAAATGATCTTATCTTTCCTTTACATTATGTTTTCTTTTTGGTTAGGGTGCCATTTTAACTGTCTCTCAGTCAAGTCCAAACTATAGATTTGAAGTTTTTGAAAAGAGAATAAAGAATATCGAAAAAAACACATGGAACTACAAAGCGATCAAAAAATTTAAAATGTTTGAAAATATCGACATATTGCCGACCTCTAATGGAAAGTTTACATGCAACAGCAATTTGGAGTATCCTGAGATAATGATTTGTTTAGCCATGCTGCCATCTATTAATAAAGCCCAGTAATTCAGAGGATTTTTTATTAAAAAAAAATATGCTCAAATTAGAAATCATGGCAACAAACTTGATGAGAGAGCTAGTCATAGCACTTCTGGTTGAATTATATGAAATTCTACTAATCTTTTACAAGTTTCTAACATTAGTAATTATGTGAAATCCTTAACCTAAGACAAGTGGACAGAATTTTTACATAAAAAAAGGGTTTTATCAAACATACTAATGCCGCACATTATTAAGTTAAACAGGTGATTGATAAAACCGCCTAATTGCAGCGCTAATTCATCCAAAATAACAACCTTTAAATCATTTATAGTTGTTAAAGGCATGCTATAGCAACCTTAACAAACCGTAAACATTTAGGCCTAACGATACATTTAAAATGCGTCACTTAAAAGTTAAATATTTTTAGGCTTGGCGACAACTGGTACCCATCTAACAGAAGGGTAACGTTTTTATTGTAATTGGTCTGGTGATATATGGCCTAATTTTCATTAACCCCTTGACATACAATGGGGCAATTCCACAAGGTTGTAAAAATTAAAAATCTTTGCACATAAAACTCAATATGTAGAATAAAAATTAATTGAAATTTTTTTAATTTATTTTAAAAACATTTAATACATCCCAATACATAGGAAACATGCATACAAATGTTTTTAGAATTTTTTTAAATAAGAATTAAAAAAAAAAATCAAATTTGGTGTCGTTGTAAACACACAAATTAAGAAACTTGACTATGTCTAACAAATGATCAAAAGTCTGAATTGTTAAGCAATTTCAATGTAAGGTAATTTTTATTCTAAAGTATATAAATGATTAAAGCATATTATGCCTTTTTCCATTAAAATAATTTACTATATAAATGAATTAAATTTTTTTTTTTTTTGGTGTTGGTCGTAAATTGTGTGAAAAATAAATGTCATAAAATGTGCTAAAAAAACTTTTGCTTGATGTAAATAGATATAAGAACAAATGTAAAACTTAGGTTAACTTTTAGTAATATACCTTAATTTTTTTTTTTTAAATTTAAATGAAAAATGGCCTAAATTTCTTTTCAACTAATAAGATATAAACATTTCCCTCTTCATCAACAAAATGTTAAAAATAGTTTTAAATTTATAGTATTAATATATAATAAGATATGTTCCATAAATGTGAACTGCCCTCTGTTTATTTTAGGAATAGAAGATTTAATGAATTAGCTTTAATACATTTTCTAGCTTGTAGAATATTTTATCTTCAGTGTATGGTCTGCAATCGGATAGATGCATCACAATTATTTTAATTTCATTGTCAGTTACTTGATTGGCATATCCAAGATAGGAGGTTATCATATTTTCTAGAATCCAATAGTTTAAACAAAAAGTAACTGCTGGTAGATTATTTGTTTTGTGCACTTTATCATCACTATCCAATGCTTCAAGATCACTTCTCTTCTCATATGGGAAATATAAGGACAATTTTGTATCTGTACCGAACGATAAACGTCCGAAATTTTACCATAATTATTTGAAGAAGGATTAACACTATGTACCTAATGTCAGGGATGAGAGTGATCAGAGAGCAAAAAGGAGGAAGTCCAAAAATCCGTTAAAAAAGCTTGCGGAAGGAATACACAAAAATTCAACAAAAATGTAGGAAGGACGATTCGATAATTTTAAAGATACAATGAAATTTCTCGTACTACATAATAATTACATTTCAAATATTAGGAGTTTGTGAAGTAATCTGTGAGGAAAGGGGAGCTAAGAGGAAAAATCTTTTGTTTAGACATGAGGAAAAGTATACTTTTTGCAGGTTGGTTGGTTGTTTTCAGATTATCTGGCGCCGTCAGCAACACGAGGGCTATAATGCGCCGAAACTTTCGTCATTAGACAAGCCAACATACATTTACAAACACCCATGCCTAACACGGGACTCGAACCCGCAACCTCGCGGTCTAGAGGCTAGCACGCTAACCACTATACCGTTTGGTCGGCATACTTTTTGCAGGAAAAACTGGTTCAGATCAGAAAAATGCGGTTCATAGGAAAAGGGACAAAGAGAAGGAAAATGTTAAATAAAAAGGAGGAAATCCTCCAAAAGGAGGAAAATTCTCATCCCTGTAATGTATATTTGCAGCAGGTAATGTGGCCTTCCATTTAATATGTAAACTTTCTGAATCCTATTTGAATGAAATATGTAGACTAGGATTCATTTCTGCAGCCACTAAAATAATTATTGGGCTGTGTTCACTATTTATTACCATTTAGTTTTGACATGGTGTCAGAAAGTTATCTTAACTGTACCCACCTATTCTTTTTATGACTCATTTGCCATATGAACTTCCAAAAAGTTCCTATTTAATTTTTTTCATGCGATGCTTTAAATATTTAAATGAATTGGAAAACAAGTATCTGTTTGAATTGTGACCATGAATCACCTGAAAATACATCAACATATTCAATCCTACTCTACTTAGCCCTTACCATTGAAAAATCATAGTTCACAAGTTTGAAAATTGATTATTTTGCTTGGTGTAAATTATCAGGAACAATTACATAACTCAGAGTTATGTCTATCAATCCATGCATGTGCGGCAAACACAGTTGCCTGCGAATGTACAGATTGGATATTCTAAAGAGCAAGTGTTGCATTTTCGGAAAAATCTAACTGAATTACTATATTTTTTTGTCAACTTTTGACTTAAAAGCTTTGTATTACCCCATTTTGTTTTATAAACGTATGTATGAGGAAAGGCTTAAAGATGATTTACCAATTCATCAAATGTCCCTTTTACAGTGCGAGATTTAATCATTATCCTTCTATATATCGCCTTCTGCCATTTTACTGGCTTGTTCTCATTGTCAGGTTTGAATTAAAGTTAAGAATTTTATTGCTGCAACTACTGAATTGAATAGACATACATATTTTGGATGATGTGTCGCATGCAACCACATTTATAAAATCTGAAAATTCATTAGGGAAGAGGGTTGACAATTTTAATTCTAGCAATAAAATGTGGAAATTTTCTTGGTATGACTTTAAACTAAAACATTAAGTTGAGGTGTTAAAATATTATATTTTATATAGTATATTTCAAATACAGCCTACAATATTAAGTTTAAACAATCTAGATAAAATATAAGATAACGTACAATTTCATCCTAATAAGTGTAAAATATAAATACATTATTATTTTTTAAATTACAGAACATGTTTTTGGTTAGTTTAAAGATTAAACGATAATTTACAGCTTCAATTAGCTACATATTTTTGAAGATATAACGGTGTCGATCGTAAATGGTGCAGGTTGTAAAATTATTTTTTTACGACCGACACCATGACATACAAGAATTACTGAATATTTACGAAATTTTAATACATAGCATTAAAAAGGCATACAATCTTGCTTTAAAAACAAAATTGCAGATTATTCGCATTTACGTAATTCACACAGCATAAATTGTCAGATGTTTTGATGTCGGTCGTAAAATAACTGGAGAGCCTTTTTGAAATTCTCTTAAAAATCAAAAAACTAATATTGTGGCCCATCTAATTTCAAGCCAGGATGTTGGAATATTGTTCATAATATATTTATAAATTTTAAAAATATTATAAATATTTATATATTTCGGAGAAAAAAGTTTCTTTCGCAGTCACAGAATGTATCTTACAAATGTATATAAAATTAACTTGTGTTTAACACTTTAAATCCCAACCCGCCTTGTAGAGAATTTCCGGGGAATTTTTCGGGCGGTTGCAGGCGTAAACGTATATTTTCAAGTGAGGGGAACTGCCCTGCCTTAGTTGTTTAAAGCGTGACGGTCCTCAACAATAGGCTATTGTGGGGCATGTAGAGGGGAGACATGGATTTAAAGTACTCAATGTCAAACTGCCCCACCCTTTGGACATGGAGTAAGATAGTCAGGGACTTTTCTTTTATGCGAATCTTGTCATGTACTTAGCGGTGGCGTTTGTTTCATTGATAAGACGCCAACTAAATTCTCTGACATATCAAGCAGATGACCCAACGCACACCCCTATTGCAGGCTGTATACATATAGTAATGATCTTTTAATGGTCGACAGTGACCCCCCACAGCAATCCCAGGAGTGGCAGACAGGAGAACGAGTTGGGCGAGTTCATTTCCAGTTTTTATGAATGGAAAGTCATCGGGGTTTTGTGAAACCCACAACGCTGACTCCATGGGATTTAAAGGGTTAAGACCTCCTAATTTATTTAAAACTAAATTTATCACATTATGGTTCAATACTTCTTAAAATTCAGTTCTTTAGCTTTAAAATGACACTTTATTTGTTTAAAAATAATGATTTTGAAAAATTGATTGTTTGATCCTATCATGGAATTGTCCAATGACCGTCTTGGAGATATCATTCATTCATTTCATGTGCCATTGTAGACTTGGACGTTCCCAAGAGGTCAAGAACTGTCTTCGGTGAACACTGGGCAGTATATTATAAGATTACCTGTTTCGGTAATGCATTAAAGCTGTTTTGTTTAGACTGTTGAAGATGCTTTCCCCCTCTCAACAGTACCAATAACAAAAAATTGCATCGGCAACACAAACTTATTTGTATGCCTATTCATGGCTTTAATTAAAAGGTGTACTGAATAAAAATCACCAAATTGCAGTATAACTCCTTCAAATCCACTAGTAACCTTCTGATTATTTATAGCAATCCAATAAAAAACCGGGATAAATGCAGTTAAATTACCGAATTAAATGTAATAAAAATTAAAGTACACAAGATTAATATTTTAACATTAACATTTCAGCTTGACGATAATCGCGCCAAATTTCAGACTTGGTTTTTGGTACCTGTTTAACAGAAGAATACCTTAAGAAATAAATATCTTTGAATTGTAACACCTTAATTTCACTTTAAACAATTTCATAACTAGTTTTCAGTTAGTTTATTGCAGCTACAAAAAGATACTCTGATTGAGTCTTGAATACTTAACAAAATAACAAATCTACAAAATCGGTGGAAGCGGAGTTTTCATTGAAATCCAGCTAAGGAAATTAAAAACAAGCTCTTGTTTACGATCGTGTTTTGTTTACATCATCTACGTACTGTCAAACTATGCATATCGAAGACGAAAGTAAATGATTTTTGATTTTTTTTAAATAGAAATAAGATAGCAATTTTATACCAGGAAAATGAGAGCCCTTTCAGAAGAGAAATTTTCGAAAGAAAATTGATAATCTTCGATCGGAGTACATTGTATGATGTGTAACAGACAACGTAAGAATGCCAGCTTTATTTGTACAGAGTATAGTACCTTGTATCAACAAACAATTATTTGAGTAAAATGACAACTTCAATTGGCGGGAACATGATTATAATACGTCCAAAGCGGCATGTGCGGAATTTTTTATAAAAAAAATTTAAGTACAATTAAGTTTCACGACTTTTGAAGTTTAACTTTCAAAAGCTTTTGAAGGGGTATATTAAAAAACTTTCAAGATGATTTATGATAGAAATCTGTGTTACTCGCTTCTCCCAACACGCCGCCATTTGCGATTAGCAGACCGGTGGACGCTATAAGGACGTACAAGAGTATAATTTTTTTTTTAGAAACGACAACTGTTCATGTTACATACAATGAAAACAACAACATACTAAGGTATTTTGTATACAAAGTGAAAATATAATAATTGTTCAGCACTTACTTATCTTCTTCGGAAGACGATTTACTAGATGAAGCGGCATCCCCAGTTGAGCCGCCTTGATCTTCCACGTCGCCATTAGCTTGTCCGGATTGTTGTCCTTCATTAAAATCAGTTCCATAGTCCCCATAAGTTTGATCTTCAGACGTAAAATTGTCTTCGTATTGTTGGTCTTCCATATTTGTAACAAAATTGTGTGAGCTCTTTACACTCCCGTAGTAAGATTTTGGGCGATACAAAAAAAGACGAAGAGACCAGAATCCAAATTGTTGCCATTTAACAGTTGTAAACTTTGTGTAAAGAACACTACTCTGAACTTATGAAGCCTTTTTTGTATCAGATCCACGTTTAAGAATATGCCATGCACACCCGTATATATTGGATTTTTGTTCAAATCGCCAATTTTTTTTTTTTAAATATTCGTCCCCTTTCATTATAAAATGTTACTAAGTATGCATTAATTTTCTCTTTGAGATTAATTTACAAAATTCACGGTACATAATTTTGAAATTATCTCTTTTGTAGCTTTTATTTAGTACCTAATGCAAATGCAACTATATTAAAAACACTCAGTTAAAGAAAACACTGGAGTGACGACCTTGGCTTCTTTTACAAGTGAGCTTGCTAGCCACCCTTGCACACTTTAGACTTTTAAGGCAAAACATTGCGATTTGCCTATTCAAATTATTCGTGGTGGGCTTTGTTGCTAACCAAATACTCTGCGTATTTTCTGCAAAATAGTGACGTAATTCTTTTAAAGTTCTATTTTATTTTATTTATTAACAGCTTAGAAAAAGCTTGTTTACATTTATATAAATTGGGAAAGTTTGAGTGGTTCCGAATAGTGATCGTTAAAACAAAAGTGGATTTTTCGAGAAATGTCTCGCACGTTAATATAAATAAGAATGCGGCGTGAAATCTTCAATTAATCGGTGAGTTTTTGACTTTGCTTTGAAAGGATTTCAGTTTTTGTTTATTTACTTTGTGTTCAATTTCGCGTGATTCGAAGTGTATTTGTTCGAAGTCCTTATGTTAAAACCATAGTGCAAGTACTATTGTTCCATTTTACCGTAAGTACACCTGCATTATTCATACTTTTGTTATTGAAGAAGTATAAATTTATCTTTTAAGATAGTATGTGATGGTATATTTTATAAGCTACTGAAAATGAAATTGTAATTCCAATTATGATATGCTCAATTAGAAACTCAATATTGCTTCTGACACAAATTGTATTTAAATATTTAGTCAAATAAGTTGCAATATCGATATCTGAACTTACTTCAATAACTGATCTACAAAGTATATTTTCCTCTGATCTATAAATTATATTTTCTTAAGAAAGTATAATGAGCATAAACAATGTCTATAGTCTGCAGTACTAGTTATCATAGCTAATTTTAATTAATTAAAATAGGAAATTTAATTAGTGTAAAGGAAGGATTTTAATACTTAAAATTAGCTGCATGATAATATTTCTAAGTGTTATGCTATTCAAATTCAAATAAAAATTTTAAATAAAACTAATTCTTTGGATTTGTTTATCAATTAATATTGCAATGAAATTGACATTTTCCATTTTAAATATGCTTATTAAAAAAATAATTTATTAAATCTCTATACTTAAAAAAAGTACATAATAAATTTTAATAGTTATGCAATAATTTTTAATAGTAATGTAATAATTCACTAATTTTAAATTTGGGATCTAAAAACATATAGTCAAATTGAACAGGTTGAAATATAAATGGTTTCTAAGACATACATCATTCATAAGGATACTCATTACTCAAAAAGTTCTGAAAAAAGAATATGTGAAAGTTTTGTACAAAAATCCTGCAGTTGCACAATTAACAAAACTTTTTATTTATTGTCTGTTCTTTAAGCTCATTAGTCTAAAGGTCTATTATATTGTTTTGCATGCAATACTTGAAAAAAAATGGAAGAAAAACAAATTGACTATATGTATTTTATCAATTGTTATTTTATGATTCAATAATTTATTTTAATGTTTTGACAACCAACATTGTTTTCATTTCTGTAATATAATAGTCAAATTTATCACAAATTTTTTCTAAAATAGTGTTTTAAAATTAAAGTCATTGTTAGCTTGATATTAAAAAAAAAAAAAAAATTACTTAAAAAAATTAAAACGTCCAAAAAAGGATTGAAATCTCTAGGATAACATGTGCTTCTTAACACTTTAGGGGTATAGGTTGATTGGATTTAAATTTATTTGGTGCTAGGGCTACACGAACATTTGAATATAGGATTTTAAAAAATAAAATAGATCCATGTTGCACAGAAATTTTATTGTGTATGTATCTATTGTACTGTTTTAGGGTAGTTCTAAAAAAGCCTCAAAATGCAGTACTGTGATGTAAAAAAGGTGGGATATTCTTAATCTCCCGCTGTGACTCAAAGAGCTAAAATATGCATTTGAATTAAATTCACATACTTGGCCCAATTTCCCGAATATCTATAAAAGAAATTCTATCTTGTACTTGTAAACATGGCAAATAAGTTAGATCCCGTAACGTAAATTTCTATTTTGTTTGATTTGGCTCATTTCCATTCTCACATAACCAGTATAATTTCCAATAAAAATAATACTGTTGCGTGGACGGGTTCGAAAGATTTGACGCCAAAGCAGATCAAAACTTGTAGAAATTTATTCCAAAATAACTCTTCACAGTTCTCTTACAGCTCCAGAACTTCTCGTTCTAGTAGACACAATACAGCTCTTTTCACCTCAATAGAGCACAAAACAGCAGTTAAAAACTTGACAACAACTGCTAAATCACTGCAATAGACAATGCAATATAGTTCGCTCACTGAGACTCAGTAATTCCAGTCAACTAATGGACTAAGCTAACAAAATCAGTCAACTAACTCAGTGACTCAAAATCCAAGAACTGACTGACTAACCAACTCAGGCCGAGCTTATATAGGAGTGGTGAATCTTCACGAACCTTCCAGAGAGAGAAATTTGGAGAACTTTCCAGACCGTAGTCGAAAAGTCCTATATACATGTACATGGGATACATGTACCTATGCATGTACCGAAAATGTCGCCAAATGGTCGCCAAGTTTGGCGATATTTTTCGATTTCTCGCCAAATTTGGCGACAAAAATTAGTCGCCAAAACCGTCGCCAACTTGGCTCTATCTCGCCAACTTGGCTCTATCTCGCCAACTTGGCGAGATTACCATTACCACAATGTTAAATGCCCTGCCCCTTGCAACTCGCTTCCCAGAGTCACCTCTGTAAAACCCGTTATCAAGCATTGAGATGCTCACTGCAGGGAAGCCGATTTAACGACGAACTATTGCACTGCCTTATGCGAAATGTACATAAATTACTATTTACAAAATTAACACTACGAAATATTTACAAATATACAAAAATTCGTAACAATACCTTAATATCCTAACTTTGGAAGCAAGAATTCTACTCCAATAAAAAATCATTTGTTTTTGTGTAAAATTTTGTGATTGCAAGTGAAGAGCCAAAACTTAACCCATAATTATCAATACATGAAACAATGGGGAGGAACTACTTCTCTCCTTCCCGTTCTGCAGTTCTTGGCTTTTGCCTTAGGTATTAGCATACTCGCTAAAGGGTGTGATCGGGGCCATCGTGAAACCGCTCTTTCCCTCTTTAGTTGATCGAGCCTGACCACAGCAATAGTTTTCGCAGATGACGTCACACTTTCAACTCCACCATGCTTGATTCTTCCTTCAAGGACTTTTCCCACCAAAAATCATTGCATAAAAACTCTTGCACATAATATAAAAGTTATTAGCAGCTTTATCCACCACAGTAATAATCCAATTTGAATTATTACACTGGTGGATAAAACTACTAATAATTTTTGTATTATTTAGAAGAGTTTTTGTAGAAATTTAATGTTTAATGATTGGAAATGATACTTATGTTAAAGTTCATTAGACCAAGAAGGAATTGGATGACAGGACTTTGGCGTGTTACGAATTTTTCCACTGAGGCAATGATGGCACAGTTTTCACGGTTTAAAAATATTTATTCTCTCTTCAGAAAACTCACAAAATTTATTCACAGGCAACAGTTTAATTACTCTCAAGCTTCAACAAAAATAACTTCGAATTCAGCGATTATACAAGCTCACTCCAATAGGTAAACAAAGCGATCAGCTTTCAACGAAGTCCGAAGTCAATCTGAAAACTTTCCCGTTCTCCAGTCTTTTATATACAAGCGCGTGAGACATTAGCGAAATTTCCAGCCAATTCATCGGAAAAGAAATATCTCGAAACTTCTCGATTGCTTTAGGTGTTGCCACCTTTTTCTAACTTGTATAATCGCTGTTAATAAATAAAATAAGATAAAAATAAATTGCAATAGAATTTTAAAATAATACGTCACTATTTACACTATATACAGATAATTTGTGCAACATTTCCCCCTTCTTAAAGACTGCACGTCCCGGGCAGTGAAGTCCTTAAGCCATTCAATGACTTCTACCATAATATGGGGCTAGCCTATTGTAGTGTACAACTCTAGGTTTACAGGAAGGTGTCCGTTGAATTCTCACCACGACGTCGTTGATCTTCTTAAGGACCCCATATGGCCCTTCCCAGTTCATCTGGAGCTTAGGGGAGAGTCCTTTCCAACGTTTATGGTTCCATAACCACACCTTGTCACCTTCCTGGAATGAACGGTCCGTGGCCTTGGCATCGTACCGGATCTTCATGCGCTCCGTCATGATGTTGTTTCTCTCTCTGGCGAACCGATGTACGGCTTCCAAACGTGCCTGCAGATCATCTAGATACTGGACAGGCGAGGAAGGAGTGTCCGGTGGTTGTCCACAGAGGAGGTTGCAGGGGAGCCTAAGGTCTCTTCCAAACATCTTTAGAGATGGAGAAAATCCGGTGGTCTCGTGAGTTGCACTCCCGTATGCCAACAGAAGCGGTGAAAGTTTCTGATCCCCATCTTGCTGGTTATATGATTTTGAGATTGGTTGTTGATAAGAGAACGCCGGTGTTCCAGATTTGAACTTCGTTTCAGATGAACGTCGTCTGCTCTCCGGACATGAACTTCCAGAAAGAGCGTTCCCATTCCCATTCAACCGAACATCATCTTCAGTAAGATTTTTTGTGATTGCGTCCGAATCATCCGCGGGTGCAGCTGATAGATCCCGGTACCACCATTCGATGCTTGTAACAGGAGTACGGATGTCGATTCCCTCTTCACTAACTTTGTCCATTTCCACAAGAACCACTTTCTGGGAGGGTTTCATCAACGTCGCTTTCTTAGGTTCTCTTTCCGAGGCTGGAGAGGTACTTTTCATAGATGTGGACTCTTCAGCATTCCCTATCACATTGTCTTCTTGAGCCATAACCCGATATACGCACAGCTCTTTCATGTCTAGATTGTGCAAAGGAACTTAGCGTCTCCATGTTTGCAGCTTGCTTTTCTCAAAATTCAGCGTAATTCCATTTTTCTTCAAAAAGTCTAGTCCGAGAATGCACGGATCTACAATTTCGGCAACATAAACGGTGTGCTTGTAGGTGTTAAATCCAAGGGCAATGTCCACTTCCAACTTCCCATGCACAGAGATATTACCACCGGACACAGTTTGTAGCGAAACAGAGGGCGCTGTGTAGAGGAGTCGGCTGTTCAGGCGACGAGCCACGTCCGTCCTTACGATCGTTACGTTCGCTCCCGAATCGACGATTAGACGACATGGAGTTCCGTTGATCTCCCCCTTCACGAATAAACCCTGGTTTCCTCCTTGTCGGGATGAAACGTGGAAACGACTGGTCGGGGCTTCACCTGTTCTACATTGCAGCTTCTGCCCTGCGAGATGGCATCTTCTTAGATTCAGTTGTTGAGATTCCGTAGTAGTGTTATCCCTTCTCTTTTTCAAATAAAGGCAGTTACGTCGTAGATGCCCTTCCCGTTTGCAGTGCCAGCAAATGACTCTGGTCCTTCGATCCCTGGCTCCGGGATAGCTTCTCATCATTCTATCAATTTTGCTTTCCAGTTCTCGAAGCTTACTGGTGACAAAGTCAGAAGAATCCTCGGCTAATGTACCACGCACATATCGTCGGTCTTTTCCAGAAGATAGCTGCGCGGCTTCCACTCTCATGGCGTACACGAGGGCCGACTTCAGGTTTTTGTTTTGGGATAACCATACCGCCTGCTGCACATCGGGATCTTGAATAGCGTCGATGAAATACTGCAGAGAAAGATCGTCTCATACATCCGGGGGAAGTCTGAGAAAGCGAGGAGCGACAGTCTTTCTATATCCGACGCCAATTCTTGAAGAGTTTCACTGGCCTTCTGCTGTCTCACTTTCAATTGCAGTCTGTTGTAATCCTTTAGATGCTGCTCCCCAAATCTTAACTCCAACGCACTTGCCAGCGCCACGAATTCTCCCCGCTTCTCTTCAGGTAGTGACTGTAAAATGTCAGCAGCTTCACCTCTAAGAGATGCTGCGAGATGGAATGCCTTCGAAGTATCGTCCCAACCATTCGCAGAAGCAATAATTTCAAATTGCGTTTGATAAACGCGCCAAGACGACCTCCCATCAAAAGTGGCTACTTTGATGTTGGAACGTGGCGCAATGAAGGGAGTGGAAACATTATCCCATTTAGGCGTTGCAACGGTCATAGCTTCCCCCGTTTCAATTTTCCGTAGCCTTTCTTCAACAGCGTCATGAAACTTTCCCTGTTCCTCTTTCATGGTGGAAACCTTTTCTTCGATTTCATTCCTCACAGTCACAAGATCTTCTTTCATTGTAGAAACCTTTTCTCCCAAGCAGTCAACTTTCCCATTAACCGCCTCAAAACTCTCACTGATTTCTTTTCTTACTTCACTCAGAACCTCTTCTTTTACCGATTGTAGAACACTTGTAGTAGTCTCTATTATCGTAGATTCCACCATTGTAGCTAGTTCGGATTGCATTTCTTCTTTAATCCCAATTATAGCTGCTGATGTGGATTCTCGGCAGGTGGCGATTGCAGCGGCGAGTTCGGCATTTGTCGTTTCTTGACGGGCTTGACCAGCGGCGATTGTAGCGGCGGTTAATTCTTGTCCGGCTTTTATTTCAGCAGCGGTTGATTCTTGTCCAGCTTTTATTTCGGCGGCGGTGGTTTCCTGTTGGGCCTTCATTCCAACAATCATTTCCATCAACTGCTTCATTTGGTCTTCCATCATTCCTCTAGTTGTCGGCATTCAAAATTACGAGATCCCACTTCTGACACCACTGTTATGAATTTTTCCACTGAGGCAATGATGGCACAGTTTTCACGGTTAAAAAATATATATTCTCTCTTCAGAAAACTCACAAAATTTATTCACAGGCAACAGTTTAATTACTCTCAAGCTTCAACAAAAATAACTTCGAATTCAGCGATTATACAAGCTCACTCCAATAGGTAAACAAAGCGATCAGCTTTCAACGAAGTCCGAAGTCAATCTGAAAACTTTCCCGTTCTCCAGTCTTTTATATACAAGCGCGTGAGACATTCGCGAAATTTCCAGCCAATTCATCGGAAAAGAAATATCTCGAAACTTCTCGATTGCTTTAGGTGTTGCCACCTTTTTCTAACTTGTATAATCGCTGTTAATAAATAAAATAAGATAAAAATAAATTGCAATAGAATTTTAAAATAATACGTCACTATTTACACTATATACAGATAATTTGTGCAACATTATGTTAAAGTTCATTAGACCAAAAAGGAATTGGATGACAGGATTTCGGCTTTTGCAAAAAGATATATATATATATATATATATATATATATATATACAGGGCCGCTGACAGGATTTTCGGGCCCCTGTGCAACTGCACCTCAGGCCCCCACACCTAGCCAGTAGCTAGGAAATTTTTCGGGGGGGGGGGGGTATGGTCGAAGATTTCATTAAATACACAAAATAATTTTCACAAAAAAAAGAGAAGGGAAAGTGGTAAAACATGATTTCATACAATTTGGGGGGGGGGTTGTCCCTCCCTGACTACGGCCCTGCACCGTGTCCCTCCCCCACTACTTGCTCATATACACATACTACCGTCCCTACTAAATCTCCACAGTTATTATTTTTGAAATGTTGTAGTATTTGTAATTAGAGAAGCGGTTGTTAGACAGCAGCTCTGGAGCAGTTTGAAGGATATTTGTGGCTCTTAAATTTCTGATTCATTTAACCTAGTAATAAACTGAAGCAATAATGATAATAAATTTATTCTTTGTCGGGGTAAACTCATTATAAGCTTACTGCGTAATTTCAAACCAGAAAAATCGAGAAAACGCAAAGAAACTAGTAGGATTGACTGGTAACACTGTTCTTAAATACCAACTTAAAGTCAGCACACCCTGGTACCTTTTCTCAGTCGAAATATAGAACAATCAGAATGCGCTTATTTTGAACCATAAGTTATATTTAAATTCTACGTGAAAAAATAGTTTCACTAAATACAAAATTCGATAAGTTTAATGTAAAAAATTATAAGCAGTACATTTTAACACACTGCACTACAAAAATAAATGGAATTTAAAAGCATTTCAAGGTTATAATTTGTCTTGATATTGCAATATTTGTACCAAACATTCAAATTACCGTAAAAAACAAATTTGTTCGTCAGTTCATTGGACTATTAAAGAGTAATTAAAAAAACTGTTTTTAAAAACCAGTTTTGCTATTCTATCATGCAAGACCTCTACATAGTTAATACTATTTCTAGAGTGTTTAAGTTTATACCATGAAAAAAATTGGCATAGCTTTTTACTGTGTGATTGCACTAAAGCAAAGGCTGGACGTGGTTCTTTCGTATCGTGTAATGTCAGTGACAGTCCAGCAGAAGAAAAGGGGACGGCATTTCCTGGGGTCATCGTCATCCTACACATTTGTCATTCTTTCAATCCTCCTCTCCCCATCTCGACACACACACAACACATCCCCCCCCCCCCCTTCTCCAAATTTTATGGCTTCTTAGCAGATAAGAACTGGGGGTCAGAAGGGAATTCTGTACACGAAACTGTCAAGTAGGAATCTTGTAACTAAAAGTGTTTTCAAGGTCATCTACAATGAGACATTTGAGGCGTCACTGGATGGAGTTGAATTGGAGGGCAATAAATCAAAAAACTTGACCCATAAAGAAAATAAACTTAAAAGGGGAGTCTTCACTACGTATTTCAACACTGTCTGAAGATCCTTGTTAAAAATTATTTCAGTCTGTATTCATTCTGCTGTTCGATTACCATTTGTGTCGGAGTTTGTTCGAGATTGATGTTTTAATAATTTTGTTTCCATTTATCACTTTTAAAATACTGAAAAAGAGTTTGCACAACTCTAATTTAACCAACTAATTTAGATTTAAAAAAACCAGCCGTAAGACCTGCTATTGAAAGTGCTCTATGTGAATGATTTGGACAAAAAATAAAGATAAGCTATTGTTGAAATATAAACACCAAATAGCTCAAACTATATAGCAAACTTTAATTTATTACTTCCAAAATTTAAGTTATACAAAATAAATTAACCGTAGGCCCCTTTAAAAAAAAAAAAAAACAGTTTTTCTTTTAATTAGTTTTTCGTGATCTCTTTGACACTTTTAATTGTTCCTTACTCTAAATTTTCAGAAAGTGGAAAATTTAGAAAACCATGATTACTGCTAATTTATTAATAGTTGAAAATTATTTCTAACTACTCCAATCTAGATCAAAAGTTGTACTAGGACAGTTTTTATTTGTTAAAGAGAATGTGTGGGAAATATAAACTTAAACATCTTCAAATTAATAATGAAAATTGTAAACTACTATTTTAATACAATATATATATCACTTTATAGATGAAACAAACACTAAAATTTCACTATACTTAATTAGCCAAATGTAAAAAAAAAATACACAAATTGATAACCTGTGATATAGTATAAAATGACAGTTCTTTAAAGTTTTTGTTACATAAACCGATTAAAAAGTCATTTTAGATTGCACAAAACTCATTCCTCATTCAAGAGGAAATAATTTTTAGTTTTTCTGTAGTGCACATACACTTGTACAAATGAATAGCGACAGAATCCTCAGTTGTCAGAGAAGACGTTTTGGCACCAAAATATATATATATATATATTTATTATATTATTATTATTATTTAGACTGAAATGTAGTTTCTTCAATAAACATTGATGTTTGCCTTTGAGGTCGCAGCTTGTTAGGGGCCCCAAAGAGGTTTATCGCTCTTCGCTCGAAACAAAAAGATTACTTACTGAGTTTTAAAATGGCAACAAAAACTAAAAATCAGATAGTTCTCACTCTGAGGGAGCAAATATCCATCAGACGCATACATATGACTGATATAAAAAGTTGCCTTAGGGTATAAACTGCTGGTGGTTAAAGGTTCTCTTGACCAATCCCCCCTTCTCATTCCTATAGTCCCTTCCTCCACTTGTGGTTTGCGTTCCGGGGACAAGGTTTAAAAAAAAAAAAAAAAAAAAAAAAAAGACTTGTTTTAGGGGTCGTTTGCAAAATAATTTTCGGTATCTTTTGTCTTTCTGTTTCGTTATATGAGTCCTATAATTTTTTTTTTTTTTTTTTTTTTTTTGTAAAATTTATATTTTCAAGATTGTATTAACAAGAAATCGCGGGCCCTTCTTGAAAAGACAGGGCCCTTATACTGTGCACTGTTTTGCCCCCCCTTGTCGGCGGCCCTGTATATATATATATATATATATATATATATATATATATATATATATATATATATATATATATATATATATATATATATATATATATATATATATATATATTATATATATATTATATATATATTATATATATATATATATATATATATATATATATATATATATATATATATATATATATATATATATATATATATATATATATATATATATATATATATATATCTATATAAAGTTTAAGATTCCATGCATGAAATATCCTTATCTTTTCCCCTCAGTTAAATTTCATAAATCTGTTTTGAAATTTCGTTTCGTAACTTGCTCTACAAATTGTTACAATGATTATCTAAGAATTTTTTTTTATATATATTTTTAAAACTTTTTTTTTTTTTTTTGGGGGGGGGGGGGACAAGGTAAAGATGTTTGAAAATCATTTCTTGATTAAAAGTAATGTGATTTTGGATTTTATTAATTATAACAAAATTGAGTTTTTGGTCATACATTTGATTTCGAGAATTTATTCACCAGTATACCACATAATGATTTAATTAATACTTGCTCTGATATTTTTGATAATTTTTTTTTTTTTAAATCTGATTTAAATAAAATAGAATTGTTAGAATTTTGCTAATTTAATAGTTTTGAAAATAATTTATTTAATGGAAACAATTTTGATGGACAAACTAAAGGAATTCCTAAGGAAAAATAGCTTTTCTAGCAACTTTGCCGATTATTATTTACTCGAAAGGAGATTTCTAGAATATAATAATATTGAAGCTTTTAGATATGTTGATGACTTAATTATTTTTAATGTCAATGATTTGGACAAAATTATAGAGATTTACTTGAAGGATTTGATTTTAAAAATAATAATAATAATAATAATAATAATTACGCTCAGTATCTGGATTTATATTTAAAGATAATTCAGTAAATATTGGTGTCTATGATAAAAGACAGGATTTAAAATTTCAAATTATTTGTCTTTCGAATTTTAATAGCAATTTAAATTTCAAGATTTTTAGAAATATTTATTATACACAACTAAATAAAATTAAGAGTATTTGTAATAATGCTACGGACTTTAATTTGACTTTTGGAATTTTTAGGGACAATTTGAGATAAAATGGATTTACTAAATATTTTTTAATTTTCGTCTTTATGAAAAAAAAATTTGGATTCTGATTCCATTCTTCGGGCGATATGGAAATCTAGTTAAATAGCCCTAACTGGTTTAAATATTTTATTATAATTTTTTTTTTCATTTTTTCGTGGAACATAGATGGCAGTGAAGTTTTAAACGTTTTATGCGGGGCAATTTCGGGAATTATGTTTTTAAATACTTAAACACTTGGTGCTGGACTGGGTTCATTTCGAATCAACGTGGACATTAAACTTAGGAAGACAGCTATTTTGTTAAGTTTGGTTTACAAGGTACGTTTCGTTTTAGTATTTGTGAATATTTTTGACTTCTTGTCTATCCGGCTGGATGCGTAGGGGCTTGAATGTGATTGATATATTATATCAGTCGCATTTCAGAAACGCCTCCGTTGAAATCCCGGCTGGATTCAAGCTCCCTGACGAAGAAACTCAGTCGGGATTTTAAATACTTTTAAGATTCTTATTTAAATTTTCTTTTTTTGGCTGTTTAAGGTCTAACTTTATGCTCTTTATTTTTATTATATTTTTAGATTGCTCATACAATAATATTTTATAGAACCAATAAATAATATTTATGAATTAGCAGTTTGATTAGCAGGTAATTGAATTGTATAAGAAATAGTATTCAAAGCAAGTATGTGAGGGGAAAAAAATTGTCATGTTGCATCCACAAAAGTTTGAAACTGCACTACCTATTTTTTTTTATTAAGATTTCTCTAATATTAGGTTAAATAAATGTTATAATACATAATAAACTTTAGGAACAAAAGTGAAACATTAACTTTTTCATATTTGTAAAAATTATGTGTGAATTTTAGCTTTATAAAACATGTCCAATTCGTCCCTCGCATAAGGGGTAGGATATTTTTCTTGCTATTTTAATTTACCTGTAAAAATAATATATTATTAATTACCATCATATTTATTTTTTGTAAGTGAGTAAAAATGTTTGAATATGTTATTCTTAATGTTTCAATGCTGTAACGGTGGAAAATAGTTTACAGGAAATATTTTTGTAAAAAAAAGTCCCATCCCTCTCTATTCTCCCCTATCTGAAATGGTATTAGCGAGAGTTGAAGTTGTGACGTCACGAAAGCTGTGGTCTGTCCCGATCAACTAAAGAGGGAAAAGAGAGATTTCACGATGGACCCGGTTTTGCCGGATTTTTACCACACCCTCTTTTGCTCTAAATATAAAGAAGAAAGGAATTGGTAAAAAGTTAAAGTTGTATAACTATCAAATGTTTTTACTAAGCATTTAAAAAGAATATTTCCGCTCCGACACGCATAATGACGATACCTTCTATTAAATTTAGGGATGTGTTTTGTAATTTACTTGTTGGCTGTTGGTAATTAACTTTTAAACGGCCGTTTTACTTTTGGAATTAAGTAACAGAAATGTAATCAAAATCCCGGAATGTTTCCGATTCAGAATTTTTTTTTTTTTAATAAGTTTATAGAACGGCATGTAGGGTAGAATCGTCGTTTTGACGGTGAATTTGACCCGATTTTTAAAATAAAAAATTCATAAAATTTTAGAACATTCACAAAAATTTAGAAACATCATATTTTAATTTTACTGTATTGCTATTTTTGCTATACGAATTGCTATTTTTATACAAATGAGTCTTATAATAATAAAACAAAGAGTCAGTGAATCTATAGAAAGCTACTTAATATAGGTGTAAAAATTTACTTACAATTTTTTACTTAAGTAGTTATGGCCTTCTGATTGTACCTTTGACAAACGGAATGTTAAAATTTTAATTAGTTCATCTTTAAATTTTTTTTTTTTTTTTTTTTTTTTTACAAACCGACTTCAAATAGAGGTACAGTTCTGAAATTTTCAACGTAAGTAGTCTTGGCCTTTTTTTTATTAGCCTTTTTAAAAACAAAATGTTAAAATTTAATTAGTTTTTTTTTAATAAAAAAAAAAATACAAAACTACTTCCAATAATGCTACAGATCAGAAATTTTCAACATAAGTAGTTTTGATCTTCAAATTGTACATTTGTGATAAACAAAATGTCAATTTTAATTATTATTTTTTTATTTTATTTTTTATAAACCAACTTCAAATAGAGGTTCGGCTCTGAAATTTTCAACATAAGTAGTTTTGACCTTCAAATTGTACATTTGACAAACAGAATGTCAAAACGTTATTATTATTATTTTTTTTTTAAATCAATTTTTTAATAATTTTTTTTTTTTTTACAAAGTGACTTCAAATAGAGGTACACCTCTGAAATTTTCAACCTAAATATGTGTGGACTTCTAATTAGACTTTTGAAACACAGAATTTGGAAACTTTCATTTGTTTTTTAATTAATATTTTTACAAAGCGACTTCTAATAGATCTAGAGCTCTGAAATTTTCAATATAAGTTGTTTTGGCCTTCCAATTTTGCTAATTTACAAATTATATTTATGTTGTAATTGTATGTATATCTTATAATTTTAAATTTATTAATACGTGTTTTTTGTAGAAAAATAAAATTATACAAGTTTAAATTTTAATTCTTGTAATTGTTGTTAAATCAGCTACAATTTATTATATTTCTGCTATTTTTTTCGAATTTTGCAGCTACACTTTTTCTTATTCTGCTACAAAAGTTATATTTTGCTGCTCCAAAATTGCTCCAAACTGGGGTTTAGCACTTCCCACCCCTGTGATTGATTTTTTTGCGTTTCAAGCATAAGCAAGAACTATGTAATGTTCATCGAATAAAACCACCAATTTTGCCATTTTGGCGGGTTTTTTTTTGTTTTTTATCGGCAAAAATATCTCGAAACTGGCCATTTTTATTTAAATGAGTGAAAATAAAACACCATGTTAAATTTTCCTGCATTGACCAATATTATATAATGTAATTGAAAGTTGTGCGATGCTCCACATCCCTAATTAAACAATATCTTGTCTTTAAGAGAAACAAGAATAGAAATTTAACTTAAAAAAAAAAGTTCGTTAAAAGTTAACCAAGTGTAATAGTATTTGTTAATAAAAATACTTATATCTTTATACAAAGTAGTATAATCTGGGAACGTGGCAGTGTTCCACCGCCAAGTCCGATAACAAAACGGCAAACATGCAAGTGTATATATTGCAGGGTTCGTACAGATTTTTTTAAAACAAATTCAAGGACTTTTTAAGGACTTTTCAAGAACCTTCCAAACCAAAAAATAAGGTCCTTAATACTAAATTAAAAAAAAATCTTAAAAAAAAATAATCGTAATGTTAGACGACGGAAATATAGCATATAATTTGTGAAAAATATTGCATTTTATTTTTTACTCAAAATACTAGACAAAAAGCTCATTAGAACTTTAAATTTTTAAGAAAATAGAAAAAATTTGATTGGAGCACAGGCGCGTAGCCAGGGGGTGGCTGATGGGGCTGCAGCCCCCTCCGAAATTTTCAAACCTCGAAAGTCAGAAATAGATCTATTTATGCTTGGATAATGGTTGTAATAAGCTACGGTGAGAAAAAAATACCCGAAAGCTGTATATACCCATTGCGTATCTCACTCTCTCAATCTCTGCATATCTGACGTAACGAAAGTTCAGGGCATCCGAAACGCCTTTGGTGTAATTTCAGAAATTTGCTGTTTCTTTCATAAATCTGCAAAACGAACATATATTCTGAAAAAGAATATTAAAGACTTGAAACCTAACACAAAACAGACGAAACTTAAGACGTTATGTGAAACTCGTTGGATTTTACGTCATGAAGCTATATTAATGTTCAAGGAGTTTTTAGAGCCAATCATCGCTTCGTTACAGGAAATCGAGGGCCTCGCAACAGACGATTCGTCCAAAAAGGCACACATTTTGTTGCAAAGCACATGCCAGTTTTCTTTTCTAGTATGTTTGTGCATCGTCAGTAAACTGCTCGGTTGCACATACAACCTATTCGAGTATCTGCAAAGTACTAACATTGACTTGTCCAGTGCTTTGGGTGAAGTCAGCAACATAACGACAATGTTGCAAGAAATGAGAAACAACCATGTGGATAAGTTTAATTCTATATATAATGAAGCTGAAACCTTAGCTGAAAAACATAATATAGAAGTCAAAACATCAAGAGTGTGTAAAATCCAAAAGAATCGCCCAAATATAGCCTACAAAACAACTGAAGAATACTATAGAATAAAAATTTTTACTCCCTACTTAGATGATATGATATCTTCATTAAATGAGCCCTTTTTGCCTCATAAAGAAACAATTTCTTCCTTGCAAAACCTTATTCCGCAACACGCTGTTGGGAAGAGTTTTCAAGATATTGAACCATGCATCTCCTTTTATGAAGATGATCTTCCTACTTACAAAGATGTGATTGAAGGCGAATGGGAGCTGTGGAAAAGAAAGTGGATCTCGGTCGAAATGTTACCAAACTCAGCGATTGGGTCGCTGTATGAATGCAACCAAAACATCTTCCCCAGCATATACGTTTTGCTCAAAATCCTATCCATTCTGCCAGTGTCAGCAGCCACAGCTGAGAGAAGTTTTTCTACTCTTCGGAGATTGAAAACTTATCTTAGAAGTACGACAAGCCAAAATCGCTTAACTGGACTGGCTTAGCTGAATATCCATAGGCAATGCTCAGTTTCAGACGAGATGGTCCTCAACAAATTTGTCAGCAGTGGAACTGTTAGAAAATTCAATTTAACTTTGTAATGCCTCTTAATTAAATACAATTGTCCCATTATTAAACTTTATTTTAAATGTGATATTTCTTCTCATTTCCTTATTTTAAAAAGCATTTTTATTGTGTTTCATTAAAGCATTCTTAATCAAATATTATTTATGCATATTAATACTTAATGTCACGATTGTGAAAAGAAAGGGTCATTTGATTATTACTACATTTAACAAATACATTTTCTTTCCAGTGAATGCTATATGTGCTAAAAGTATTACAATCCCAAAAAGTGTTTATTTGTTTTTTAGTTTGATTAATTTTGATTTGTAAATTATTGAATGATAATTATTGTTTCCGAAGTTGACATTTACAATTTCTCAGCCCCCCCCCGAAAAAAAATCATGGCTACGCCCCTGATCTAAAGGTATGTGCTCGGGATTCTGTGAATAATAACAAAGTGGCGCTCACAGTCACGGTAATAGTACCAAAAACCCCGAAATTTTTGAAGGGCAACACCTACTTTTCCGGTTGCAGAATACTTAACGTATGCGAAAACCCTTGACAGAGTTAAAACGGTACGTGTATCACAAAAAACAGACGCGTTATGCACGTATTTATCTCTCATAGTTGACCTCAACGCAGAAAAATAAACAATTCATCCCTCATTAATCAGATTTTAATTTATTCTCCAATAA
This sequence comes from Linyphia triangularis, assembly GCA_963978545.1. Classification (NCBI taxonomy): domain Eukaryota; kingdom Metazoa; phylum Arthropoda; class Arachnida; order Araneae; family Linyphiidae; genus Linyphia; species Linyphia triangularis. Next base: position 71,496,526 of record OZ021725.1, on the reverse strand, counting down.
AAATTAAAGAATGGATGAATCCAATACGAACCAAAACACAATAAATAAATACTAATAAATTATCTTACCTTTCATTATATTATGTTTTCTCTTCAAATGAAACACTATGCTTGTGGTGTTCCTGGATGTTTCATATATTTTGTAACTATATTTGCATTTCACTTTGGTGAGGTCATTTTGTAATTTTGTGAAATGTCGCCAAACCCAAGACGACTTTTGGTAGATGTGCCAATTTTGTTGCATACAGTACAAACTTTGCTTTTTGAAAAAGCAATACTAAAGGCAATCGAAAGAACACATGACATGGGTCGTTTTTTATAGCTGAATATTGCAAGTACTTGGGCGTGAATGATCAGGCGCCTGTAGTCTAGTATTATTGGAGACTGGGTATTGTAAAAGAAGTACTAATTTTTTTTTTTTGTATAATCATTTATGTGTTACGTCTCTCGATTCCTGGAAAATGTCTTGCTTTTTAAACGTCATCGGATATAAGACCTTGAATCCAGCCGGCGTTCATGAAAAGAGATGCCTATACTCCACAATTACATCGCTTTCAATTTAATTTGTGTTGATGCTTATTGTGTTTGAAAATGTCTACGCTATGTGAGAAGATAGTAATTTTATTTTGCTTTTTTGTTAATTTGCAATGCATCCAAGAATTATTTTCAAAAATAAGGAAACTTCTATAAGTTTTTGGATTGCAAGTGCAATACCCATTCAGTGGCAATAAATTTTGGAAAAAATATTAATATTCGAAGATGTTTCAGTTTTATTAAAGTGTATAAGCAACAAATATTTGAAACAAAATTCTAAACTTTATAATATTTTAATTCCGAACCCAATTTTTATTTGTTCAAAGACAAACGCCATTTTTTTAAATATATGTTACTGGTATTCGCATCGAGTCCTTTTAACTTTCACAATTTTATGCGAAATTAATTAAAACTAAAGAATTAACAAAGGAACAAAATAATCGGTATTCAATTGCCTAGTTCATTTAACTACGCTTCAAAAATTGGACTCTCTCCGATTCGCATTAGAAAATATCGATGACTTTTATCGATATTTTTTAAAATATCGTCGTATCGATATAACGCCGATCTCTACTATTTATACAGTCATGTATTTCATTTTTATTATTTAAAACTAGTAAGTACATATTTTTAATAATGAACACTTTTTCTTGGTGTGGCAAGAGGATTTCTACTTAAAAGAAACTAAAATAATTTGGAATGCAATTTGCAAACCAAAATCTCTCTACAATATTTAATCCTATGTATTGTCACTCTCAATACAAAGAATTTTATATGTATCCAACGGTGTTGTCAGTATTAACAGGGGTGCGGAACATCGCATAACTTTCAACTACACAAATATTCAATAATAAAATTTCAACTACAAATATATTTTAGTTAGTACTCAAATTTAATCCCAAACACATATAATGCATCCGTGAAACATCACCACTTACTATTTTGAATTTTACCTTTATTAAATTTTATAATTTCAACAAATTGCAACTGATTGACCATTTTCGTTTTCCAACATTTTAAAAAATGGCCAGCTTGACGATAATTATTACCTGGGGAAAAAAAAAAGTTGAAGATTTTGATTTTAAACTAGAATTTTTTCATAGAATTTTATTTTGAAAGGTATTTAAAATTACCCACATTTTGTAAAAACACCAAGAAAGCAGACGTCCTATAAATCCTATATATTTTTAAAAATCGGCAAAAACGTCCTATATTTTACAATTGTCCTATATTGATTCGATCTATATTTTCTTCGAATTCGTAATAACGGTTTCGATCGTTGCCATTTTTTATATTTCGGATTCTTGGGCTTGATCGTAGGTGAAAAAAACCTGACAAAAGCGATGTTTGTAACGGCGGCGTTTTATCATAGAGCAAAGAATAGGAGCAGAGGCGGCGTTTCCCATTGACCTTCATTGGAGAAAAACATTACATGTTTTGAGGCATCATGGGTAACATAATTCCAAAAGAAACAGCAAACGCCTTGCGTACTGTGTAAAATTTCGCATTTTAAAAATAACGTTTTATCCACTAATATATGAATAAATCTTATGAAAAAATTCACATATTTTCCTTAGAATGTATACATTATGCTGCATTAAGAAGAAAAGAAGAAAGTTTCGGATAATTTTATTAAATTTGACTTCAAGAAGTTCACCTATTTGTCCGTCGACGGGAAAGTGTGGGGGTTCTTCCAACACATTCTTCCCGCATCCGTGACGGATCGTGGCCGCATCATTCGTCATACAATTACCGGTGAAATTATAAATTTGAATAAAGGAAAAAGTTTCGGCTCAACAGGTTTATTTATTTCTAACTATTCATTAAAATAACAAAGAATAGTAATTTTATGTTTTTGAATAATATTTAAGAAATTCAAAAAGTAATAGCATTACAAAATATTCTTTATTAAAATTCTTTAAAAAGCAGCAACAATGGCAACAAAACACATAAAATATCATCTCGATCTGTCTTCATGATGCAAACAAACGTATCATATTTTTATTTGTTTTTTAGATATTTTAAAAGGTATTTAGTTTAGTTATGAAAGAACAAATAACCCATTAGCATGAATGTACACTTTTATTAAAAAGAACTTTAACATCTTTAAAATGTTATTTTACAGGCTAACATATTCTTCCTAAGTTCACCTTTCAATAATTACAAATAAAAAAACTATTACTAGATAACGAAAAATGGAAAAATATTTAATAATGAAAATCTCATTATTTATGTATCATAATGCTTATTCAAATAATTGGTTTAACATTTTTTTTAAATACTGATTTAACATTTTTTTTTTAAAATCTTCCTTCCAAGATCAAGTTTTTGTGTTGAAGCTTAAACACAGTAGAATATCATGGCTTTGAAAAAGTGTAAAGAAAAATGTCATCTCTTATTTTGCATACGACTAAAATGAATGATAATTGATAAAAATTGATAATAGCAATTTCATAAAACGGAAATCCCATTTAACAATTAACAAATGTTCAAGAAATTAAATTTTTACATTATCTTTCCAAAAATTTAACATATTTTGTTAATGCATAATATTTAGCACATAATTTTAATGTATGTTATAATAACTATATTGTAGGAATTGGACAGATGTATAACATAATTACACATTCACAATTACATAGCTGAAAATTTTTGTATTGTTATGTAAACATGTAAATATAACTTTCGGTTTCACTTTTTCATCTTATGGGAAACTAATTCTTTTACACAACAAGTTCTTTATGAACTGTGACTTTTATTTATTGAATGCACTGCATCATATATCATTGACTGGTTTCTTAACATTGAAACCAAAGTAGAGAATCAACTATGTTTTTCTATTTCCGGAGAGAAGAGCACACGTGCTTTCATTCAAAACTTGATCACCTAACGTGACTCATCCTTCCTCTCCAGAAAATACTGACTTCACGAAAACAATTCTTAAAAATTCAGATACCTCAATTGCCTCTTCTAAAGTGGTAGTTATTAATTAATTATTAAATGGCAGTCAATAGGCTAATTGAAATTTAATCGAAAATTCCGCGATACACACAATAATGAAGGAAAACGAAACGAGTACCCACACGAACTTTCATTTTGAAGTCATTCAAACACAAATAAATAGTTTTAGAAACTAAAATCAATGCAAACTATAATTAGACAGTGTTAGAAAAGAACTTACCTGTAAAATGAAATATTTGGAGCTGTACATACTATTTTTGACGGGTGATTTGTGCATCCAAATGCGGAGCAAGCAGCCATTGTCTATACAAAATGCGTTTATGTTTTGGAGATCTGTGCCCCACAATTCCTCGCGCGTCTCGGTCAAGGATTTGGAGGTTTACGATCAGTCTGCTTTATCTTTGGTCTATGCGTTTTATCTCTTGTGAAGTCACGTGCTACATAACCTACAACTCAACTCTACTGGAACGGCGGGAATTGTAAAGTGTAAACATGTGAACTTTTTCATAGCACGCGGTCCTGAATTTCTGATTTGTTTTCTCTTCCAACGTAGTAAATTAATTGGTCACGATACATAGAGAAATGCAGCAACAAAACTCTGCCTCGAGAAAAACAACTTGTGATTAACTTGCAGGACTACTATAGAACATTTTGAGTGCTCAGTCAATAATTGATGAAGGAAACAAAAAGGTTAAGATTTGCTGTATGATGTCGGATCGCGATTTTTTTATTCCAAATCCGATACGGATTTTGCGCCACGAATTGTTTACATCAAACCCTCGCCTAATTATGACAACCATAGGCTTGCTCTTAAAAAAATGGCAGGACTGCCATTTTTTGTCACAGTGGCGCAGAATCAGTACCGGATACGGAATATTAACCAAAGAACTTAAAACTATAAGAAGGCAAGCTTCGCCGATACGTAAGTGCTGCCATCTCGCGGATTTTCCAAGTTGAGAGCACAAAACTTTCGCCAAATTGCTCCGATTTCCAGACATGCGCAGAGCTTTATTCTTACTTTGGCGATCGTGCTTTTTAAACAAACAAATAAGAACATCAGATTTATTTCGTCGAATTCGTGGGAGATTTAAACAGCAGAACAAAAATGAAGGATTCTACTTTGCAAAGTAACATATTATTTATTCAAGTTTGTTCAAATTGTTCGCTTTTGTGCACAATAAATTTCGGTAATGTAATGTTAGAATTTTCGTAAGAAAATTTTAACAGGACATTTTTTGCAGTGTTGATGGTTGTGATGGTTTTCGTCTCATTCAGCAGGCTAGTTTTAATGTTAAATATTGTTGATTTTTTTATGAACTTTTCTTTTTTTATTATTTTGACATCACTTGAAAGAATGTTTATCATTTGTTACTTGCATAAATGCACGCAATTATTATGTGTTAGGATTTTTTGAAATTTGACGCCAATCTCAATTACCATTGCGGCTTTTTATTTTATGAATTAATAAAGCTAAATGATTATTGTCAACTGTTAGTAAATTCTTCTAAACTAGTACATGCTAAATGATATTGGTTTTTGTAGTTGCAAGTCATTTTTAAATTCTTGCACTCAATAACTAGATATTTTTTAGTTTCTTAATGTACTGCTTCGAAGAATGCATATGGAAACTTTATCGAAATCATTTTCTTCTAGAATGTGTTTCAATAATTTTGTAATTAGTAATTTTGTTAATTCTTGATGTTCATATTTTTTAAGAAAACTTACTAAAAGTTCACCAACTTCAAAAAGTTGGAATATACTGTAAAAAGCCCAAATCTAATATTAGGATTCGTATTGCATTACAGGATGGAACTTTTGCTGTAGTGGTTCAATATAATATTAATATTGTTTAAAAAAGTATTCAATTATTTTAGTTAAAAATATAAATTAACAAAAATTTGGTTGGGTGTGTAAATTTTTTAAGTGAAAGTTTAATGAGCTGGACAGATTTGGGTTTTTTTTGGATAAAAGATTTCTGGGAAACCATAAAATGTAATCGCCAAGTGAAACCAAAAAGAGCGATAAGCTTGCCAATGTAGAAACCCTGCAATGACGTCATGTGCTCTCAACTATTTTACATTATCTGTATGGAAGCTTGCCATCTTTAACCCGAAGGGTTATTATAGTATCTTTGTATTAACCACGATTTTTTCATAAAAGTCGTCAAAATTGAAAATGACGTCAATACGTTGTGTTTCAAACCAAACGGTCACTAGGGTTTCCGGAAAACCAAGTCCCCGGTTCGCCACATTCGGAGCTAAATCTCCCAATTTTCGCCGCCAATCCAACCGAAACTGAACAATATCTCTGTCTACAGTCTTTTGTTGGTTCAGATTTAAAAAGAAAATACTTAAAGAAATTGGAGCAGTTATAGATGTTGGAAGCAAAAGACTCAAGATTGCAAATAATGCAATTAATAAAACTTCATTTAGGGATGGAATATTGAGACAATAACGGATGACATATTCAGGATCAGGCGATTTCTTTTTTTTTTAAAGGTGTTTTGATTCTCTTAAATAAAATATACCGCGTACATAAATGTATAACCAATTAATTTTTAAGTTCAGTAGCAACTGTGTGCAGTTATTTGATGTTTTAAATTGTCCTATATTTTTTTTTAAATCTTATATATTCTTATTTTGTCACTTTGACCCCTGCAGTAATGCAAATTTGCTCTTAGAAGCGAAGATATGATAATTCACGCTCAAGCATCCATTGATAGTGTCTTTCTCATTTAAAACATAACAGACACAATGAGAATTTATTATCACTTCCCCTCCAAGAAAAAAAAAACCCGCTAAGTAATATGGTCAATTAGAAAAAGTTATGAAATCTAGTGTTTGCTACCAAACAGCCGAGTTATACTTGGGCTAAATAAACTAAATTGGGAGGAATCTCCATAGGCAATCAGTACTTGGCAGGTTAGTTTTTATAAAATTAATTTAAATTTAGTGCAATGTGGCTTAACCATATGAAATAAAATTATGAAAACATTCTAGCATACCAAATGCAGATTACATATGGGGGTTCCTTCCAAAAATCTCGATTTAATTCATTACGTACAAGTAACTCAAAGAAATTAAACGCGGCTGCATGGCAGCAAACATTAGATTTCATAACTTTTTCTGGCTGACTATTTTACTTGGCATTTTTTTAACAACTTCTAGTTGTTTTGGGTTGGTTGTATTCAGATTATCTGGCGCCGTCAGCAACACGAGGGCCATAACGCGCCGAAACATTCGTCATTAGACAAGCCAACATACATTTACAAACACCCATGCCAACACGGGACTCGAACCCGCAACCTCGCGGTCTAGAAGCTAGCACGCTAACCACTATACCGTTTGGTCGGCCTAGTTGTTTTGGGACAGCTAACATAACTTTTACTGGTATCAACAATTTGAAACAAGTTAAGACTTGGGTACAAAGCTCAATGGCGAATTCCAGACTGTTATTGTTCTCGATTCATAGGAATTTGATAAAGAAAACAATAAAAAACATTACACTTGAACAATGTAATAACAGGGATGAGTTTGGCAAAAAATCAAAAAGCTGAAAACAAAACTCCAAACGTTTATGCGTAAAACACATTTTGAGCTATACTTAAAAAAATTATGGTTTTCCATGTGCGTTTATAACACTGCACCTTCTCTGTCTATCCGTGAGAAAAATGATTAAAAATAGAGGCACCTAGATGTAGGGATTCACTTTTTTCTGTCATCAGGCACCGGTATAGTTTCAAAAAAAGGAGGAAAAAAAAAATATCCTTTAAAAGCGATGGAATCCAGCAAAACTTCAAATGTACAAACAGGCCGAATATAATTAAACCTAGTTTTCTAAATTTTTAAGCAACATTTTAAGTACTAAAATCTTTATATTTAAATTTTTATTCCTACCGTTCAGCTTGTTCAATAAAATAAAAAGCAACAAACAATTGTACATACAATTGCAGTTAAAATAACTTTCAACACAGCTTCTATAGAAATTTTTTGATTGGGACTAATTTTCAGAATATTTTTATACAAAATGATATAAAAATTTCAGAATCACATGAAACGGCGAAATCGATCCTTAAACAGGCACTAATCATAGCAGGCTGTCGCATTTACGGAAGTCTAGGCGAATGGCTACAAAAAGGTGTAGAAAATCTCGGTAATAGCAGGTATTGTATTAGTGTAAACCTCGGCGAAAATGACCATCACTCTAACGAAAGCAATAGCGCTTGTAATACGAGCGAAAGTTTAAATATCATCCGAAATGAAAATTGCGGCGATAGTGTCCACGATATCTGCCCAAATTTCGCTAATATCGACATTTTCTTGGTAATACTAGTGCAAGTTTCGATAATATCGGATGTTATCAAACAACTATCACGCCAACTGAAATATCAAAGTTAGAACCTAAGATATCGGAGAAACTCTCAACAATAACGTTATTGTATGGGCGTAACAATCGACGAAAATTACCATCACAAAATCTCGGCGATAGCGCAAATCACCGTAATATCAACATTCTTTCGGTAACATCGGTGCAAATCTCAGATTTTATAACAGGGCAGCACTCAACGAAAATGCCCATCACAAAAACGTAAATATCAGCGTTAGCGCCGAAGATACCGGAACAATTCTCAGCAATAACGCTGTTATATCGGCGTCTGGGCGAATACTCCGGGAAAAAGATCACCACAGCAACCTAAATCACAGCGATAACACACGTCCTAGTCACACAAAGCTCGGCAGTAGCGGACATTTCGAAGCAAGCGCATTATTAGTATACGTTAATCGCGTGAAATCGTAAGAAGGAATTTACATTTTGAGCAGAGAAAAAAATGATACAAAAGGATCAAATTTCGGCGCAGTTGGAAATGTACAAAATGTGAGTTTGAATCTGACTAAAAAAAATGCATTTCAGTGGATTTTTGTACTTGGAGCAGAAATAAGGCAGGAATGTGATGCGACCCCTGAGCGATAGGTTTCCCGATCTTTCGGAAGTGAAGCTGCTTCGCGGTTTAGTCATAGAAAAAAAGTTATTTTTCCGTGGGATAGAAAACACGGATTTTTTTCAGGAATTAGAAAAGCGGAACTTTCTTTGAAAAAGCGGAATTCTTTTTTTTTCTAAAAAATTAAAAAAGCGGAATTCCGCCATATGGCGGAAGAAACTCATCCCTGGTAATAACTATCTTCAAACATTCCTATTTTTTAAAAAAATAATCAAAATATAAAAACCAAAGGGCGCAATGGTTTTTCAGATTATCTGGCGCCGTCAGCAACACGAGGGCTATAATGCGCCGAAACATTCGCCATTTGACAAGCCAACATACATTTACAAACACCCATGCCTAACACGGGACTCGAACCCGCAACCTAGAAGCTAACCACTATACCGTTTAATCGGCCAAGGGGCGCAATGAGTTTTCTAAAAAAAATTAGGTAGGAATTTTAGGGATAATTTCAAAAATTTCAGGAATAATTTTTAAAATTTCGAGAATAATTTTTAAAATTTCTATAATTTTTCAAACATGCAATTTTTATTACCTGGAGTAATATCGGGTTTTTTCGCGGGTTAGGAGAAAAATCTGGAAATTTGCAATTTTTTTAGGAATTAGAATTATCAAAAAATTTAAGTACAATTTAAGGATTTTAGAGAGAAACTAAAAATTTAAGGAATATTAGGGCAAATTTAAAAGCAGTGATTAGTATTATAGTGCAATTGAAAGTTGTGCAATATTCCACACCCTTTTACTTTACCCTAATGATTATATTTTTAAAATTTTGCAATTCTCTGCCTTTTCTTTTCTATAAAAATTGTGAATACACAGGTAAAAGTTGAAGATCGCTAAAAATATTACAACAAATAAAGCATAGTAAGTAAGAAAATCAAGTTTTTTATAATTAGCACAAATTAAAGCTGGGGGGGGGGGGGGAGAGAAACAAAAAAACATTTGTGTTTAATTCGTTGGAACTTCTGAAATATCATCAAGGAATCCGAGTAAAACTTCACAAGACTTTAAGCACATACGATTCCATTGTAGATTTGTAGATGCAAATGGGAGACATCTATACTGTGAAAGATCTCCCTCCTTTGTGATCAGAAAAGTTACATCGAATGTTCCGACGCAATACAATCAATCAACAATTTAAAAGACAATTTCCCTATTTTATATTAAACAACTTCGGTAACTCTAAAGTGAGGAGAAAATTACAAAATATGCAGCTCTGCTCTCCATTTTTATTCCGTCAATGTCTAATTTTGGTTACATTCTTGTTGTACAATCGAAGTAGGATCACCCAGTCTACTGTATTATTGGTCTATGGGCAATATACTCACTAGCAGTATTTTGGTATTTAGGCGAAAATTATGCATTCCTAGGTATACATTAAATTATAGTAACATTAATACAATGAGAGAGAGAGAGAGAAAAAAAAAAAAAACACTTTAAAAAGCTTTAATTTCAAGTTCATATTCCAGTTACATGCTAGATGTGGTATTATAAATTATATCATTTAATACATACAGTCTGATTTCATTGCTAAAATTCAAGGTACTTACAACATATATGTACATATAGTCATGTTAATATGCATTGAAACTTGTAAAACAGCTTCATGAAAGAATGTAAGATGAATTTTAAACCAAATTGCACTGTGTATATATGAATCATATTATTTATACAAATTTTATCTACATGCTTCTAAAATTGGATAACTGAAATTGATAAATAAATATTTTAACATAAAATCTAGGATTTACAAACATTTACCACAACATGCTGTTGCTATTAGGTCAAATAATATACACTAAATACAAGATAAATTAATAGCTGTACAAATATGCAATGTATAATATTACAGATCTAATAAACTATGAAATAATACCATTAAAATAAACTTTAAAAGTGTATTGCTAATTTTCAGTTATGTACACTTGGTAATATATTTCATACATAACTTTACTTGAAAACTTACATAAAAAATATCAAGATAAAACAAAATAAGAATAATGATAGTTCAAGATTTAAAAAAAAAAAAAAAAAAAGATATTGTCTGGTTGAATTGTTTAAATTTTTTTAAATGGGCATAAGCAAGTGACTATGCATTCGATCATAAAATAAATTTATAACAGACATAAAAAGAAAATATATTAAAATTGCAGTCAAGTACAAATAATAAGAGATTTTACCTTTTACACAATTTGTACAATATTTCATATTTTCCATTCAAATTTTGACAGCCAGAAGTAATAGTCAAAACACAACCTATTTATATTATAGTAATAGCAAATATCACATATACAATGCCAAATTTAAAATCCTATAAAATTAAAATAAGAATCTTAAGTAATTCATAAAAATGTTTCATTCAGTTATGCATATTTTGTTACTATAAAATTAGTCAGCTGAATTACTATAAGACCTATAACTTAAGTGTTATAAATCAGAATAAGTGAAAGTTTAAAATAACAATAAGTAACACATTTTAACGATTATTAGTAGACATGGAAATATATAATTATTTCAGGCCAAGGCTTTATATATGAATAATAAATTTCAGAAGCAACAGATACTTATGTACCTCGAAATTTTCAAGAAACACAAAATCTTAATATCAGTATAATTTAAATTGTATACAGTCAAACCCTGTTAACACGAAATACAAACAGTTTCCCATGCGATAAAAGTTCAAAATAATGTTAATTTATTAATTTAACGCGAAAAAAAATTGTTTAAACTATTACTTTGAAAGCAAAGAAAGAATAACTGTGATGGCTATGTGCAACATGAATGGAACCGAAAGAATTTTATTGCTTATTATAGGAAAGTCTGTCAAACCATGCTGATTTAATGAGAAGTTTTCTTCAAGTAAGAAGTCATAGATGAATAGTGGAATTTTCCATAAGGTGAAGAGTTTGCCTTCTTTTGGATAATTTCACTTCCCACAAAAGTTTGCAAGGTCTAAAAACCATAAAATTTTTGCTTCTAAAACCGAACATGACAGTAAAATCTCAACCCTGCGTTTAAAGCATCATCAAGTGTTTGAAGATGTACCATAGAAAAAAATTGGACTGAAGGACAACTGAGTGCTTTAACAACAAAACAGAATTTTCTGTGGATTGCTGGAAGTAATATGTTACCTAAGAAATGTCTGAAAAAGTGTAAGTCTCAAAACAATTAGAAATTGTTTCAAGTATGGTGGTTTTAAGGAACATTTAATTATAACACTTGTAGAAGAGTCCCAAGCAAAGAATGATTTGTCAAAAGGAGAGAAATATTTTCAATGGCCTTGCTGAGGACAAAAGAATAACAAAACTAAAATGTTACATTTTGTTTATAATTTTTCCATATACAGAAAAATTTAACATGCATAGTTTCTGAACTGCATTGAGTGAAATAATTTTTTTCTGAAAACATATCTTTTTCATTAATGAAACAAAATAAACATTTTTGATGATAGAAAATACACCCAAAAAATTATTTGGTCTGTTTTAACTTCCCTCAAATTCTAAAAATGTGTATACTTAGGGTAAACACTGAAATGGTAAAACTAATTATAGTTGCAGTCTTCTTTATTTATGAATAAGAACTCGTTTCTAAATGTGCTTACTATAAGGTGACTCACTCCGAATTCTTCGCAACCAATTAAAGTTTACCATATTACCAAGTTGACCACAACTATAGCAAGGAAATGTTCAGAGGCAACTAATTGTATTGTTTCTGGAATTTACAACTCATATTAATATTAAACAAAACTATTCAAACAATAACACTGTCAATGCACCAGTCATTGATTGTAACAGCAGTATCACTCATAGATTTGTCAAATAAACTAAGAATTTACATAAATTTGCTTGCCATTGTGAAAACCAGATTTAACACATTGAGATAAAGGGATTATGTCGTTGTATGTTCCTTTATCTGTAAATTTAATATGCGGAAATACTGTGTCACACTAGAGCAATTGTAGAAGTTGGTAAATATGAATAAATATGAAGGGGCAATTTGCCAACTTATCAAGTCGCCCTATAAAAAAGTATATACTGACATTCCCTATCTTCCAATAGTTTGGTATAGCAAAAATTGTCTTAATTTAATTTAAAATAATTCAGTAACCTAACAATATATCAACTTTATACTTTTTGTCACATTCAACTAAAATTATTGAAATAAGGTAGTCAAACATAAGAAATAAAATTTTCTAACACATGGCTATGATAAAAACATTAATTGGACAAAAGTCATATGCTTTCAAGAAGTTAAAGGAAACATAAAAGTATCGTGTGATTTTTAAATTCCTGGGGAAAAGATGTCTTTGCGACAGTAGAAGCATAAATATGGTTAAAAACAGATTAAAACTGTATTATGCAATATATAATGATGGTGCAGCTCCCTTTTTCACATGAATTTCATAAACTTTTCATGTCTAATATTTACAAAATACACAACACATTAATAAAATAAATGTGTTTTATGACTAGCTTTACTTTGAAGATGAATCTAGAAGATTATATGCCTGTATCACTGCACATCCATTTTTGAAACTAAAAGAAAATTATTAATATTAGCAGTTGTAAAATTATACAATAAAACAAAAATTAAATAGATTCAAAAGGGAAACCTCATGACATTGTGGCAGCAAATAAAAGAGGCATTACAGAAAAATGTTAGCTAATTTTTTTTATGGAATCAGGAGTAGTCCGCAAAGAAAAAGAATCCACAGACAAAAATAGTACATGAAGTAGAAATTTGAAGCTGATTAAGTAGATTAGATTTTTAATTTACCAAAACGTTTTCCAAAGTATATTTTGTTATTAATGCACACATTTTTCAATTCATTAGGAATAGAGTAAATATAGTTATTCCTCCATAGTTTATAGAAACTTTAATTTTATCTTCAAGTAACTTTGTAAGTAATACCTGGAAATTCGGACCATTTTTTAGCTTTGTAGTTATTTCATCAAAAAAGTTAGTTATACCACCAATCAATATTTTTATAAGTTATATTTGAATAGAACCAAATATATTTCCAAAACTCTACGTAAGTTGATTCTAAAAAACACACTATCGGACTATTACTTAGTTTTAATGTACTATTTTTTTTAATTTTAAAATTAACTCCATCTTAACTCTGCACATTTTTAATTTAATGGCTGGGTCAAGATTTTCTGAACTAGACGTTTCCAGGTGCTACTGCTAGCAGCAAAACTCATACGTTTTGAGAATGAAATAATTCTCCTTGGCTGGATCTATCCATCAAAGTTTGTGATTTTTTTCACTTAAATTGACACCAGCTGAGTGCAAATATAGCACTTATGATCGAGAATTGTTAGCAATATATTCTGCGAATCGTTATTTTAAACATATGAAAGAGGGATGCGAATTTAAAGTTCTAACTGATCATAAGCCTTTAATATATGCATTTTAGCAAAAAACAGATAGATGTTCTCCGAGACACCTCGAATTTATAAGTCAGTTTACCACGGATTTCTGGCGACAAGAATCCAGTTGCTGACGCGTTTTCTCGTATTTCTGCAATTCAGGTTCCAGGACCTTTAGACTACAACGAAATGGCTATCACGCAGGATTCTGATGAGGAGATGCGAGCTTTGATTGGCGCCGATTCTGGTCTTGAGTTGAAGACTTGGACGTTTCCCTCATCAAGCCGAAGTATTTTTTGTGATGTATCCAATGATACTGTGCCAGTTTCATTTCGTCGCAGGGCGTTTGATAGTTGTCATGGACTTTCTCACCCTGGTATTAAGGCTACGACTGATTTAGTTCGTAAGAGTTTTGCTTGGCGAGATTTGAATAAAGACTGCAAAAATTGGTGTAGGAATTGCATACCTTACCAAAAGTCAAAAGCCACAATAAATCAGTGCTACAGCCGTTTTCTTCACTTAACCCCAGATTTTCACATGTCCATATTGACATAGTGGCACCCTTGCCTCCATCAAGAGACTGTCGTTACATTTTGACTTCAGGGCTGCCACTGACTGTAAGCTTTGAAAATAGTTGCTTTAGTAGCCTCAGATGTTGAAAATAGTAGCCAAAATAGTAGTCTCAAACATTGAAAATAGTAGTCTCAAATGTTGAAAATAGTAGCCTTACTTTTCATAACGATTGTTTTTTTAAGTCGGTAAAGACTTTCCTCTTGTTTTAAAGGTTTTAAGTTATCATCAAAATCGGAATAAAACTGTTGATTTACATAAACACGAAAACCCAGAGACACTCTTCTTTCAATTCAAAATAGTGTCTAATACATAACATCCCATACGGTAAAAGGCATGTGTCTTGAGGGAGGCGCTATCGTATTTGCATAATGCGATGGAAGTTGACAACTCAACCGTACTCCCAGACAGCACCTAAGCAAAAAAAAGCTAAACTTCACGCAAAAGCGACGGTAAAAATCGATTGGCAAAACAAGATATATATATATATATTTTAATTTTCAAAGTAAGACAACTTTTTGGCAGAAAAACAAGTTTTATGTTTAAACAATTATACTATATATCGACAATGACAGGCGAATTTAATTAAGACCAGTTTTTAAATTTTTAACAGGATAGCTACAGAATTTGAGAAACAAAATTCCTCCACATTTCACTAATTTCCAGAAACTTCCCTGATGTCATCGACGTTATCATTAAAAAAAACGAAGAAAATATGACCAGTTTAAAAATATATAAATTTGACTATTTACAATTACATTTACTTATCAAAGCATAATTGCACCAAAATATAAATTTCTGCTAAAAATCAAAACTCTTTAGAGCATGAAAAAAAAAGGGGGGGGGGGGGGAAACATTAATAAAAAAAATACAAAATTCACATAAATCAATTTACAAACTACACCCATACTTGCTAACTTCAAGGAAAAGAAACTAGCACAATACTTTTCTTTTAGTTTAAAAAATAACACAAATAAAACATGTTTTCTTTAATATATGTCATAGGCTGTATCCTGGTCATAACATAAATTTTAAACAGTGTCCTACATATTTACTAAACTTGGGCATGCAACTTAAATAATCAGCATTTTGCTATTCAGTCACAAATTTCACGAGTTATAATATTTCATAAAAAAATTATGTCTTTTGGATTTTGAAGTTGAAGAAGAAAGGCTTGAAATTAACAGCTTCTTATAAAAATTACTCATAAATATATAGAAATAAAATTTTGTACAACAAAAATAGTATCTTAAACCACTCAAGTACATATTAAATGAGGCAAAAAATCGTTTTCATGAAACATGACAAGCATAGCATTCGGCAGGGGAAAAAGATGCATGGACTTTTTAAAAAATTCCATGACCCTTTGCCTGAATGTATGCAGTAGCGCATTCAGATTTTTTATTTTTTGGAGGGGGAGGAGGATGTTTCAATTCTTTGTTTGATTTATATTAAACATATAAATCAAAAACACATATCACTTTCAGTTAAATATGTTTAGTAAAATGTCAAAATTAAAGTACAAAAAAAAAAAAAAATAATAATAATAATAATCAAGTACAGGGTCTAACCCTTTTTGCTTATTAATGCCTATAGATTTGTTGCACATCTATAACAGTGTTGTAAAGGGTTAATAAAAACAAAAACAATATGATGGAATCAATTTGAAATATTAAGGAATTTAGAGTTCTAATATATTCTATCGACAAAAAACACAAGACAAGAATAAAAACAATCATGTCTGTAAAGGATGCAGTCAGATTGAAGTTTGAGAATTATTTTTTTTAACAATAATGCGCCGTTTGTCGCGAAGCTATAAGATAACCAAAAATCTAATACAAATAATGTGTAAATAATTGTTCCAAGAATAACAGTGATTTCAGAAAGTGTATAAAAAAAAAACAAAAAAACAAACAAACCGGAACATGAACATGCGATTGTGGGCTGAGGGGATTGGCTTGTTTAGCTCAGCTGCTGAGAGTAGGAAAAAGTGGAAAACTTCGTACTCCCAAATCGGCCAACTAGCTAGATATTGAGAGACTTTTACGAAAAAGCACATGACAAAACCTGTATTATTCAAAGCACCGACGACACGGCATCCACTTCTTGTGACGCCAGCCGGGATAGATGTCCGCACTCGCACGGTGAATACGAGAAGGGAAACTCAAAAATTTCAAAATTCCTTGACTAAAGAGTAATTTTACGAAATACCTTAACATTTACCTGAATTCCCGAATCTGTCGCCACCCTGTTTAAGCTACATTCAAAGTAATTAAATTGCCTCAAAATTTTAATTATTTTATTATTTATAAATTTAGCTACAACATTGAAATTCTAATCATTCTGCATCGATTGACCTACACGGCGAAATCGTCACTAATCTCGGACATAACGTCTATATAACATCAATTCTGTCCATACTGAAAGCATTTTCTTCCGGGCGCTCACCACAAATTCATTTTTGTTAAGTAGAGTAAATAAAGCGAAATAATTTGATGTTTCAGAATATAACAGTGTATGCTCTTGCGCGGCGAAAGATAAAACATTGGCACAACAGGCAGGCGAAAATGACAGCGGTTGTCGTCAAAAACAACAATCTCGCGTGAGCGGTAACTATCGTCGAACTAGCAAAATGACCACTGTACCCGCGAATATGAACAACTATTTCGGTAGTATTTGCTCTCTTCTACCTTAAAAAAAAATCACCGTTTTGAGAAAAATTTTAGTACTGTTGTCCAAACTAAACTAAACGTGCATTTCTATTCGAGTTAAGAAGGTGAGAACAAAAACATTATATATGAGAAAACTGATCTTTAATGCAGATGAAACTATTTACAGATGACAACTACATACAGGATACAAAAAGAAAAGATAAGAGAAAGTGTATACAAAACACTTGCCTATATATCATTCTCTACATGAACAGTTACAGTTAGACACAGAGAAATTTGCATATGATAAATAAGTTAACTTTCCTGAAAACAACTCAACCTAGTTCACTCAATGTTTACCTTTGTAAACGAACTGGTCTGATCAGACTGAATGATGAAAAACCTATAAACACTATGGGTATCAAAATACTTTACGTTTTCCAACAATCGGCCCCCTTTTTCATCTTTAGTTGGCAATTACATAATTCATTTACCAAAACAAATCTTAAAGAGAACATATGCAAATACTATTTATCTAGAAATAAACAATAAGTTCATGCAGAAATGAAAACACAGTCACTAAATGAATATACACGAAGAAAAACTTCTAATCAAATACATGACTTAATGTGATCAACGTAGAGTCAAGAGCAAGAAAGAAAAACATCTCTACAACTAGAGAAAGAGAATTTTATCCAGTAGCAAAGTAACTTACTTAAACTAACAAAACAAAATTTTATTATCCAAAACACAAAAGCTTTTCAATGCAATTCTTTTTACCATTAGCTCCAAATTGATCAAAACTATGAACAACCTCACCGTGAATAAAAATCACTTAAATTCACATTACAAATTTTTGACATGCCCCGAAAAACACTAAATCGAAACCCCCAAAAATTTTAAATTTCAGTTACAGACACTTTGTTTCATAAATCACAAAACAAACTACTCGTGAATAAAAATCACTTAAATTCACTTTACAAAATTTGACACGCCCCAAAAACACTAAATCGAAACCCCCCAAAAATTTTAAATTTCATACACCTTTTTACAAAATTCAAACAACAAATCTTTGGTCAAAGGCTTCGTAAAGATATCTGCCAAATTAGATTTACTTTTGACATACTTCAAGTTAAATGTCTTATCCAATACTAAATTTCTTAAAAAATGATATTTTATATCGATGTGCTTAGTTCTATGGTTTTCAACTGGTGAGTTAGAAAAACCAATAGCAGCTTGGTTGTCACATAATAATATACATTCACCAAGATTTAGATTTAAACTTTCATTGTCTAAAACATTTTTTAACCATATCAATTCTTTTGCTGCTTCTGCAAGAGTAACATATTCTGCCTCCATTGTCGACAGACTTACACATTTTTGCTTAAATGTTCTCCAGGAAATAGGAGCTTTATCTAGAAAAACAATATAACCTCCCATGGAGACTCGATCATCTCTATTTGCAGCGAAATCAGAATCTGAATAACATGTTATATTCAAGTTTTGAGTTTTAGACAGTTCAAGTTTATACTCACAAGTATACTTAACATAACCCAATAATTTAAGTAAACTATTCCAGTGATAGATACCAGGATTTTCTTGAAACTGTGATAATACATTAACAGCATACATGATATCTGGCCTGGTTCTACTAGCTATAAATGACAAACATCCTATAAGATTTCTATACGGAATATTCGACATTTCTTCTAGCTCTATACTAGTACTTGGAGAATCTGCTTTTGACAACACTTGGCCTTTAGGTATAGGTAAAGAACTTATAGGATATCTGTAATTATCATACAATTTACACACTTTATCAATATATGAATTTTGATGAATATACAGTTTATCCATACACTCCTCAAATTCAATCCCCAAAAGCTTTTTAGTACTTCCTAGTACTTTGAGGTCAAAGTTCTTTTTTAACATATTTATACCTATCTCAATATCTTTCTTAGATTTACCAAATAGTATTATATCATCAACATATAATAAAAGTATTAGATTATCGAATTGATATACACAATTACACCACGTTAATTTTCTGAAATTTAAGCTCAGCAATACTTCATCTACTTCAAAGAACCACTGACGGCTACTCTGATGAAGTCCATAAAGAGCTTTCCTCAACAGACATACTTTGGTATTGTCTACTTCATAACCCGCAGGTTGTTTCATATATATAACTTCATTAATTTTAGCATATAAGTAAGCATTGTTAACATCTAGTTGAACATGAATCCACTTTAGCATACATACATAAAGAGAAAAGAATAATCTTACGATAGAAAAGTTTACCACTGGACTAAAAACCTCCTCATAAGACTCTCCCTTAACTTGGCAAAAACCCTGAGCAACTAATCTCGCTTTATATCGAACTATTTCATTTTTCTCATTCGTTTTTAAATTAAAGACCCATCTATTTCCCAAAATTTGTGCTCCACTAGGTGGTTCGACTAATTCCCAAACTTTTCGATCATTTATGACCTGTATTTCTTGGTCCATAGCCTTACACCACTCAGTGGCTTCAGGTGACCTAACGGCGTCTTTATACGATTTCGGAATTTTTATTTCGATTAAATTAGCTTCATTAGGTGGTTGGTTTAGCTCAGAAACTTTACCAGTTGAATCATCTTTACCGCTAAAATTAAAAAGATTTTTATCGCATTCTATATTATTGCGATCACAATAACCAATTACGTCATTAAATGACCTTAACCTGATATTAGAGCCTTCTATCCCATAATAAATATCAATTCTACTGCCAGTTTTCCTAGGAACAGCTTTTCTAATCCAATTTACCTCTAAACACGGAGTTAACTTGGTTACACCCTCATCAGCACTATTAGTAGCCCCCTCATCTACTTTAGTTTGAGGTTCAAGTCGGCTAGCTAGCGAGTCTATTATAGGATCCATATCCTCATCATCCGAGTAATCAGGTACTGAAAAATCTAACTCGGGATACCTTCGGGACCTAGGGCCCAGTGCCGCTTCCACCCCACTTTTTGACTCATCGAATCTGACATTTATACTTTCAATTAACCGATTTTCGTCTTTAAGCCAAATACGATATCCCTTAGTTTTCTGAGCATAGCCCATCATAATACCCAATTTTGCCCTCATATCAAGCTTTTTCCTCATCTGTTTAGGAACACCTACATAAGCTTGACACCCGAATGTCTTAAAATGTGCAACTGACGGTTTCTTGCCCGAGTACAACTCAAACGGCATTTTGCTATTTCCTTTATGGCACACCCGATTCCACACATAGGTGAAACATAACAATGCTTCGCCCCAAAACTTGTGTGGTAAACCGCTAGAATTCAGAAGAGTTTTAACGCCATCTAAAGCAGTTAAATTATAACGTTCCGCAATTCCATTCATTTCTGGTGAATACGGGTTAGTCTTCTCGTGTTTAATACCTTGTTTTTCCAAGAAATCGTCAAACTCCCGATTACAAAATTCAAGTCCCCCATCAGTTCTAACAGTTAGAACCTTTTTGTTTAGAAACCGTTCGGCTCTCTTTTGAAATCTTACAAAAATTTGAAAAACGTCAGACTTGTTTTTGATTGGAAAAACTACAACTTTACGCGAGAAGTCGTCAATTATACTTAGAAAGTACTTATTTCTTCCCTGAGACAACGTAGGCATTGGCCCACAAACATCCATATGTAACAATTCTAATGGCTGCTTAGACCTAATCTGTCCTACACTTTTAAATGAAACTCTTTTAGTTTTTGCTAACTTACAAGGAACACACGATTCCATTTGCCCACTTAAATTTGGAAGACCCCTTACACTGTTGTTCTTACTAGTATTTGATACATATTCACAATTTACGTGACAGAACCTTTTATGCCACAATTCATTAATATCGATTTTCTTACTATTAGCATTTTGGGATGAAACATTACATACAGTATTTACTTCATTATTAGTCAAAAGAGATTTAGTTACATACTTGAAAGGTTTTAAAAAATATATAGATTGTCTCTACGATTTGCATAAAACAGTTCATTCCAGTCTTTGTCATAGACCATAACTTTACCCTCGGACAGTAAATTACGTCTTAAATTTGGGTTATATAAAACATTTTTTAATACAATTTCATTGTATTCCCCTTTTAGTTTAACCCTAAACTGAATAGTTCCAATGCCTTCAATTGGACTATCTTTTTCCCCAACTGCTAACGACATCCGCATGTCTTTAACCGATTGAAATTCCAAAAACAACTCTTTGTTGTTACAAAAATGTGCCGTAGCGGCTGTATAAAAAACCCAACACTCGTCATTTCCCCCAATACCACTGTTGGCTGCTTCAGGGTTAAGACAAAATTCTGTTAAACTACATTCCGTATCATAAAAACTATTTTTGATTTTTAACTCAGTATTACTGCTTTCGGCAAGAGTATTATGAGAAAAATCTTTAGGTGTGGCATCACAATTAGCTATCAAATGACCAAATTGTTTACACCTAAAACACGGACCAATTCTATTATTCTTAGATTTAAACTTATTACAATAACCTTTGTTTACATTTTGTTTCACCTCTTTCTTTTTGACATAACCAATCTTAGAATTAGAGTTCAAATGATTTTTACCTTGCTTGCTTCTGGGCTTGACTTCATTGGCAATAGAATCTGCTTTCCTGGACATATAAGCTGACTCAGTTCTATTCAAGTCATTTCGAACCAGTTCTAAGCGACTCGATTCGAGAATAAGTTCAGATTCAATTTTATTAGCGTTGAAGTCACCATCATCCCAACGGTAGATCTGCTGGACGGTTGGTTGATATTCTGCAGGTAAGTAACGAATCAGTTGAAACCCAATGTAAAGATTTTCAAGTTGATGTCCTGCATCCTGCAATCTAGAGGCGGCCTCCTTTACTCGACAAATGAATATTCCGATCTCTTCTCCTTGTTGGTACTTTGTTTCAAAAAACTGATCAAGAAGCTGTATCACACGAGCCCTAGTGGTTGGCTCATAGTGTTCTTTTAGAATCTTCCATGCAACCGCACCATCGGTTGTTGCCGAGATTAGTGGTCTTAGGTCACTGCTTACATTCTGATAGATGAGAGTATACGCTCTATCTCTCCGTAAATTGAAATCTTGCCTTTCCCTCCAAGAAACTTTTTCCTCATCATCTTTCGGTGGTTCTAATAGATTTTCATTACCTTCTATAAAGTTCCAGCACCCATAGTGCATGAGCAGAACTTTAGCGTCCACTTTCCAGGTTGCCCAGTTGGCGGACGTTAAGGCTGGCATCGGGTGGCCATGGGAATCCATCTTGGGTTGCGGCCCCCGTCTCAAAAATGCTCCGATCACCAAAGACGATATTTCATAAAGGAAAAGAACAAGCTGGCTTCAGCTTTCAAATATTAATAGTCAGTTCATCACTTCAGTCTCAAAAAATACGTTGTTGAACAAAAAGTCCCACTTAAACATGCTGACATTTCCGCAACACCATAGCGGTTAGTTCGCATTGGCGGGCATAATGAGGAAGGCCCAAAACCAATTGTTGTCCAAACTAAACTAAACGTGCATTTCTATTCGAGTTAAGAAGGTGAGAACAAAAACATTATATATGAGAAAACTGATCTTTAATGCAGATGAAACTATTTACAGATGACAACTACATACAGGATACAAAAAGAAAAGATAAGAGAAAGTGTATACAAAACACTTGCCTATATATCATTCTCTACATGAACAGTTACAGTTAGACACAGAGAAATTTGCATATGATAAATAAGTTAACTTTCCTGAAAACAACTCAACCTAGTTCACTCAATGTTTACCTTTGTAAACGAACTGGTCTGATCAGACTGAATGATGAAAAACCTATAAACACTATGGGTATCAAAATACTTTACGTTTTCCAACAAGTACCTTAGTGCCTATTTTTTTTCGTGCTACCATCGGACAGTATCCAATTTCTTAAAAAATAGTTGCCTCAACCCAAAAATAGTTGAAGGTTTTGTTAAAAATAGTCGTTTTAGGCCCTTTTTTCATTGAAATAGTCGCCATAGTCGCCTGGCCACTAAAATAGTCGCTTTAGTAGCCTTTTTAGTCGCCTGTGGCAGCCCTGGACTTGTGTAGATAGGTACAGCAGATGGCCTGAAGCCATTCCAATAAAGGATCAGACAGCTGAGACAGTAGCACAGATTTTTTAAGCTAATTGGATTGCTCATTTTGGTGTACACGATATTGTAACTACTAACCAAGGAACTATATTTGAAAGCAACCTTTTTGCTTTTCTTAAAGTTCTTAGGAGTACATCGGATCAGAACCACTGCCTATCACCCAATGAGTAATGGCGCCGTAGAGCGTATGCACTGCCAGCTTAAGGCAGTCATCAAGTGCCACAGCACAGAAAGATGGTGTGGCATCCTCCCGACCGTCATCTTGGGGAGGCGTTGCAGTCTCAAAGACGACATGCAGGTAACTGCTGCGGAAATGGTGTATGGAACTACTTTGCGACTTCCTGTTGAATTTTTTAGGAATTTTCCAGAAGACATCTCACAGACTGAGTTTGTGAGAAGGTTATGGGCAGAGATGAGAGAGGTTCGTCCTGTCTCATTCTCAAATAACTCTAAGCAAGGTGCCTTCATTCACGGAGATCTCCACCGAACGTCCCATGTGTTTGTAAGAACTGACGCGATAAGACGACCCCTCGAACAGCCCTACAAAGGACCACGGAGAGTCGTATCTCGAGCCGACAAGTTCTTCGTGTTAGAGGTTAACGGGCATCATAATAATTGATTGCCTGAAGCCTGCTTTTATGGAGAATGCTGGGCTCCAGAAAGATCCAGTTCCTTCAACGACTCCAGTTCCCTCAACGAATGCTCCGACGGAAGTAACAGTTATCAAGTCCGGTAGACGGGTGCGGTTCGTCGATCGCTACGAATATTAACTTGGATCGTCCCTTGGACTGGTGGACTTTCCTTTGTAAGCAGTTTTATTTTATAACTTTATTCCATGAATATTTTCTTAGCATGTTGTATCATTGGAGTTTATTTACTTAATTAAAGTCTAATAAATTTATGTTAAACTAAAATGGAGTCAGATTATTAAACCAAGGATCACAACATCGCTAAAGATATTAGAGATTTCAACCAACCAACCTTTTGTTTTGTTTGCACAATCGATGATGCGCACCAGACACCGTCCGAATTCCTCCAGCACTAGCCGTTCGATCTCTTCCTCGGACGTGTGTGACTTCTCTGCGTCACTCGCATGAGCAAGAAGGCAAAGACAGGTGGCCTCAAGAACATCTTCTGTCACAAAGGCAAAAGGAAGTCTGAAAGTATCAACATTTTAAGTTAATTACAAAGATAAGAAACATTATTTAAAAAATAGTTTATTTAGATTAGGTGTTTTATTTCGAAATAAAATTCAAAATTATAGTTGAACATAAATACAGGGGTCAAAGTGACAAAATAAGAATATATAGGATTTTTTTAAAAAAAATATAGGACAATATAAAACATCAAATAACTGCACACAGTTGCCACTGTACTTAAAAATTAACTTCTTATACATTTTTATACTCGTTATATTTAATTTAAGAGAATAGAAAACACACCTTTAAAAAAAAGAAATCGCCTGATCCTAAATATGTCATCCGTTATTGCCTCAATATTCCATCCCTAAATCAAGTTTTATTAATTACATTATATGCAATCTTGAGTCTTTTACTTCCAGCATCTATAACTGCTTGAACTGTTCCAATTTCTTAAGAATTTTCTTTTTATCTCTGTTTGCAGTTTTTTGTTGGTTCGATTTACTGTTCAGTGTCGGTTGGATTGGCGGCGAAAAGCGGGAGATTTAGCGCCGAATGTAGCGAACCGGGGACTTGGTTTTCCGGAAACCCTAGAGACCGTTTGGATTTGACAACACAACGTATTGACGTCATTTTCAATTTTGGTGACTTTTATGAAAAAATCGTGGCTAATATTCCGAACCCGGTACGGATTCTGCGCCAAGGTGATTTTTGCCAAAAAATGGCAGCCCTGACATTTTTTTATGAGCAAGAGAACTGCCTATGGTTGCCATAATTTGGCGCGGTTTGATGTAAACTATTCTTGGCGCAGATTCCGTACCGGATTCGGAATAAAAAAATCGCTATCCGATATCATACAGTAAATCTTAAAACCTTTTGTTTCCTTCATCAATTATTGACTGAGCACTAGAAATGTTCTTTAGTAGTCCTGCAAGTTAATCACAAGTTGTTTTTATCCTTTTTTCCCGAGGCAGAGTTTTGTTGTTGCATCTCTCTGTATTATGACCAAATAATTTATTACGTTGGAGGAGAAAACAGAACAGAAATTCAAGACCGGATGCTATGGTAAAATTCACATGTTTACAACTCCCGCCGGTCCAGTAGAGTTAAGTTGTAGGTTATACAGCACGTGACATCACAAGAGATAAAACTCCGCCGTTACAAATATCACTTTTGTCACGTCTTTTTCACCTACGATCGCACCATGGAATCCGAAATATAAAAAATGGTAACGAACGGCGCCGTTATTACGAATTCGAAGAAAATATAGATCGAATCAATATAGAAATATAGGATATATAGGACAATTGTAAAATATAGGACAATATAGGACGTTTTTGCCGATTTTTTAAAAAATATAGGATTTACAGGACATATAGGACGTCTGCGACCCCTGTAAATATTAAAAAATAAATTCAATTATCTCTGTCAATAAAAAAGAAATGTTTTCTAAATGCTCTCTTATTCAAATTAACTAGCAAAACTAAGAAAAGGATAATTCCTATGCTACCAATGCAAAGGACGATTGACTACTCTATGTGACGTCACGCAGTCATTGCGAAGGCTTTCTTATATAGGAGGTGTTGTACTGGCACCCCAGTGTAACAAACACCCAGAGGCTTTGAATAAAATTTTCACTACAAATCAAAATTTTGCACACAAAAAATATATATTGAATTAACTTATTTTGTTTTCAAAAGCATGTACCTTTCTCCTGTTCTGGACATGACTGGCGGTTTGGTTGGAAAGTCAAATATGTCTGAAGAAAAGTTAGTTTTAGCAGCAGCTTGCTGCTGGACTCTAACCTCTGCAGCATCTGCCAGATGCATTAGGGTCTTTCTCTCAGAGCTGTCTTCGAAATTCTTGCACCCAATGCACTTACAAATGCTAGTGCACAAGATTTTGGCCTGGATAAAACATAAATTAGAAAAGAACATTTTAAATGAATTGTAGGTGGATAAATTATCAGGATAACTTTAGGACTTCCATTTGCTATTTTGTAAGCAATTGTTTTTCAGCTATTAACCTTAG
The DNA here is from genome assembly GCA_963978545.1 of Linyphia triangularis. NCBI lineage: Eukaryota > Metazoa > Arthropoda > Arachnida > Araneae > Linyphiidae > Linyphia > Linyphia triangularis. The sequence continues at coordinate 71,470,125 of OZ021725.1, read as the reverse complement.
CATAGGACGATTCATTTTTTCAAATTTGCAATTTCTTACCAGGGCACCATTCGAGAGATTTCTACGTAATAAATTATTGTGTCATACAGATTTTATTTTTATGTATTAACATTTCGAGTTATTGACCAGCAGTCAAATATATTGAATTTCGAGAATAATCACCTCTATACTGAAACATATCAAAATATTAAAAAATCAAGAGCAAATACACTACTTCCATCACTGACGCATTTGTAGCCTAAGCTGTAGTCATTACCAAAGACAACATCAATGTGTTTTCTAAGGAAATGTTCCATACTTAAGAACCCTAAAACAATTATAATAAGCTCTTAGAATTGGTATTAATTTTCTTGGAACCTGCATATTTAATAACTTCAGATTTATTTTCAGTGCAAGATAAATGGCAAGAGTCATATATTCATCACAATGCATTCAAGGAGGAATTCAGGTTATTAACCCTTTGAAGCATGAATTTCGATTTTATTTCCGATTTTAATGATATTTGGTAAGTGTAGAAAAATGGAGTATACTTCTTTTATGCAAAAAAATATTTATTTTAATTTTTGTAAGTGGTTATGGTATGAAACCACAATGCAAGTAACAGTGAACACAAATGACATACCTAATAAATTTTTTTCTGCATAAAAAAAATTGCACTTTGCTTCCTGTCATACAAAATCGAAAAATTACATAGATTATGTGCAGGGTTGCCACGCAAAATGCAAAACAAAATTTCCCCGACTTTTCCAGGCAATTTTTTAAAAATTTCTAAGTTTCATTTTAAGCCGAAGTAAACAATTTTTTTTGCATACATTGGACAATTCTCGCATTTTTTAAAAACGAGTGAAATTAGTTTATATTTATGAGGAATTTTTTTTCTGATTACCAATAGTCAAACAAAAGTTCATTAAAAAAATTAGTTATTTACATATTAAGAAAAGAAAATGCCCCAAAACCTCGTTCAAATTGCTATCAAAATGAAACTTTATAGCTGTGACGTCAAAAATTCCTTCCGTTTCCATGGTTATCGTGAGGTTTCTGCCAAATAGTTAGTGCGAGTTTTTTAGACATCATATGCAGGTTGGCACAATTTGCGAGAAACTTGCAAAACTGGTTTCAAGCCAAGTTATTTCAGATCTTTTGACGTCACATTTGCTTTGAGCTGAATGTGTCGTTTTCTCTGTCAAATTTAACGGGGAAACTTTGGTTGCAAATTAAGACAAAAGAAAAAGCACAGTGAGCAGAAATTTTTGTGTTTATGGCTTTTTCGAAACAAAAGGCGGGAATTGTCCATTGCAGTTAAAATTGTAATTTTAGAGAAGGATTATACAGAAAGAAAAATTTCGATATTTTAATGTGCATTTTTACCAATCGAAATTTTAGAAAAAAAAGGGGAAATCCACTTTTTTGCGGAACTGTAAAATGTTTGCGATTTGTGTCATCAAACACTGATGTACTTGCACACGAAGATAAATTGATTAGATGGTAGAAGTAGTAAACTGTGCATCTCCTTTTAATTTTCCCGGTTGGTGGGGAGAAACAGTCAGAATATAAAAAAAGAGGAAAATATATACACAGTATTATTTTAAACTACAAAAATAGGTGAATAAGAACATATTTGTGTACTATTGTGTGTACAGAACAGTGGCACAGATAGAAATTTTTTCTGAGGGATGCTTTAGGCAAGTTTAGTCTGATGAATCCCTACAAAGTCCATTAAAAATAATAAAATTGCTAAAAAAGTGAAAATTCAAATTTCTAGTACAATAAATCAGAAGTCTTTTTCCATCTTTGGTATCTTAGAGGGGAACTTTTTTTGCCTTTTTTCAGGAACGGCATCAAAGAAAGCAAAAAAAAACAAAACAGTTACAGTGTTTTCTAATGAAAGTCTGAACTGGAAAAATACGGCAAAGAAAGTATCATTCACTGCAAAGATTAGGACAGTTACTTCTCCTAACTCACTGAGGTTTTTGATGTAATGGACATAGGAAGAGATTTTCTATCTGCAACACAGAGGAATGGTATGAAAACATAGGTAACCTAACTGCAGGAGGCAAGGGACAATCATGTGATGAAAGATGTGACAGAAAAAGGACTTGTCCTAAAAAGTGAATAAGCACACTAATGGTGAAGAATAAACACAGCATTTGCTGAAAGTTATAGAACATCATAGAAAAGAAATCCAGACTTCATTGGAAAAGTGATTAACAATTGTTGATTGAATTCCAGTTTAAAAAAGTATACTAATAACACAACACCATCTAAGATTGTATTACATAAAGAATATAAAAACTTTTTTTCAATAATAACTCATTTTGTGTTTTGTTGAGCACTGCAAGACTAATGTATATAATTTTTAAAATTCAAGGTTTAAAATTCATACCTAAAAATTGTCTAATTATCAAACTTAACATTACATTTTTAATAGGAGAGCAAAATTAGCAGGTGCTTCACTAAAATTTCTATGTTTGAAAATTTGTTCCTATTTTTTAATCCTCCTAGGCTACAGGGAGAAAGCTTTCACATGTTCCCAAGTAGAGTGAAAATAGTATATACCTATATAAGTTAGAAAGCTTAAATATTTAAAAATGTTACTTTAAATGTATGGACAGAAATAGTAATTTAAAACTAATTTAAATTTGATTAATTTCTGTGCAAGATACACATTACTTTTTATGAATAAATGTTTCTTTTAAGTCAAGTTAAAGCATTTAAATAATATAAATTAATAATATTTTGATATAATAAAAACTTCTAAACACATCAAATGTTATAAAAGTTTGCAGACTATTGTTGAAATTTTTTAAAAATGGTCTAGATTTAAGGAAATATTAGGTTGAATAAAATAAATTTTATGCTACAAATAAATCCAGCCACGGTTAAAATATGAGCACAACATGTTAGTCTAACAGAAAAAACATTATTGAACTTAAGCAAAAATTTCTTTACCACTTACCTCATAACATTCACAATAATTTTTCAAACAGTAGGACCTTTTACAGTTACAACCTTTAGTGTGGCGTCTTTCTTGATCACCTTCCCTGCTTTTCCCTAAAAATTTCCTTCCTATTGTTATCAATTTTATTTTAATTATCTTCACTTTAATTGATAACACAAAACATGTAAAAGCTTAACATACATCCAAAAAATTAGTTATTTCGAGGTTAAACTTTTTTCCAACTTTTTAATATTAAGGTAGGATTAAGCTCCACATTGAGAACTATTGCATTTAAAAAAAAAAATTAAATAAAAAACTAAAATAACACATGGTTATTCAAAATGATGGAGCAGATGTGTGTGGAAAGAAGTGGAGTACCGATATGACGTTTGTTGCAAAACAAATGTTGCTTACGTTGAATGCACAAAATAACTTTGAACTTTCTTCCATCCATGATATGTGGCGCCATCGAATGTTGCTCATTGGAAATAAATATTTAAGATCTGCTCTTTCATTTTGAATAACCCTGTAGTTAGAATCCAATAAGCAAATCATGTAAATTTTAAGCAAGTTAAAATTGTTTTATAAAATGTGACAAAAATCTGTAATAAATGTAAATAGATTTTCCGTACTTTTTCGTTAGACAACAGCCACGTTCTATAGGGACTTTGAATGAGAATCCACACATACAAGTCGAAACCCAAATGAGCTATTTCAGTGTGTGTTTTGAAGTAGTAATACAAAGTTTTATCCAGTCAGTGTAATGACACGACAGAGCCATTTAGAAAAAAAATCATTTGTCAATTTGCTTCTCCCCCATGACATGACCATAACGGAAAAGTACAAAAGTTTTAACAAACAATGTAAGTGCATTTAGATTATATAACACTTGCAACTCTTATGAAGTTGACCAAGAATATATCCAACTTCATAACAAACCACATTTTTAACCACAACAGATATTGAAAACAAATACTTATGTTCTAATAAAAATGTTAAGATAAAAATAGTGCAATACAATACTTACCAATTTTAGGATGAAAAGCTAAAGGGTTACGATCCAAACAAGCCTTAATCGCTTTTTGCCTCTCTTCTTCGTGAGCTAGATTGTTGTAACAATTATTGCAGTTGCAATTATTACAAAACTCTCCGTTTGCAAAACAGTCACAATACCTAGGAAAATTAAATACTAAATAAATTTAATCCATCCCAAAAAGGATTAGTGTAAGATATCACAAATATAAAAATAGGCTTACAATTTTAAACATTGGGATTTTGTACAATTGCAGGGCTTCCTTTGTCTGTTATCTGTTTCTACAGGAGTTGATCTTCTGAATAATAAGTATAAAATTAATACATACATAAAATATTTCTATTTTTAGACATGAATACATATTCAACTTTGATGAAAATAAATGGGAAAGGTGACTAAACTTGACAATAGTCACTAGCGACTTTATTTGATGATTTTTAAGCAAAATAATCAGTGATTAACAAACCTGAATTCAAATAGCCTCAGGGTTAAAAAAGTTTTGCAAGATGGTCAGTTTTAAAAATCTGCTGTGACGTTAAAATAAAAACAATTATTCCGATACGATGTGAAAAAAGTGGGTCATCACGAGGGACCTAATCAGACGTCGACTGCGGCCGATCACATGAAAAAATGGGGACAATAGAAAGTCATAAACTAAAAAAATTTTTGGTTGTGAACTTTTCCTAAGTGTTTTTGAACTCTTTCAAGAGAACTTTTATTTCGAACTTTTTCGAATTTTGAAACTTTTTCAGTGTTTTTTAACTTTTCGAGTGAACTTTGAATATTCGAACTTTTCTAGTGAACTTTTTAAGGTTTTCTTGATAACTTTTCCAAGATGTTTGAACATTTTCTAGTGATTTTTTTTTAACTACAAACTTTTTGGGGAGAATCCTGCAAGTTTAGAACTTTTCATCACATCTTACACCAAATTTTTGTAAAATTTTAGAACATTTTTCTCTCCGTTTTCTTTTGATTCTTTTCAGAATTTGATATCAGGCGAGGACGCCTGCATTGTCAGGACGGCCGTGTGGGTTGGAGATCCCTCCAATAGATGGCATTCCCTTCAACGGATGTCGCCCCTGGCGGAGAAGTTGTGAAGTAGGAGTAAGTGATGACGGAAGGAGAGAGGGAGAGGACATTCTTCTGGAGAGAGAGAACGAGAGCGGAAAGTGCTGTGGGGTTTTGTCCCCTGACGATGTATAATAACCTTAATATATGTTAATTAAAGTTCAATGAACAACTACTGCCTAATTATTCAGCCCCACTAGCCTTCCCACATATATATATATACGTAACATTTTTTTGAAAAATCTTATACATACTCAATCTAACTTTAGGTGGCATTGCTTATTTTCGATTAACTTCCATAAAAACATATCACTCAAGTTACAAATATGTGCTTGCCACCAATCGCTATTGAGTATGTTCCTCCCAAACAGTGATTAATCCAAAAATTCCACAAGTGGCAAATTTTGAGCAGTTTTTCTAAATAGTTTTGGCGATAACGAGAAGTTTAAATTTTTCCATAACATAAAACTTCTAATAATTGTCACCACAATTCTCTGGGTAAACAAAGCCCAAATACAGATAAAACATACCTTAAAAACAGTGTTCTGTTCCTGTGTTGGTTCTTAATGTTGTTTCAATTCTTTAGTGTCAGTTCAATACAACAAAGTTAATGGCAAGAATTTCCAAATTCTCATAATTATGATGAAAAACAAGTAGACTTTTTGAAAGAATTTGTACATGATTAGATGTGAGAATTATTGACTATTTCAGGTGTGCATATGATTTAGTTTTTGAATTGTATCCTGTTTGAAAATATGGCAGTATTTGTTAGTTAGAAGCATTAGAGTTAGTAAATTCAGATTCCATTTCCCAGAGAATTTTGTTCAGAGGCACTTCTTTAAATGTCAACCGTTCTTACGTACTTAATGCAGAATCTAATAGTTCAACTAACCAACTCGTTTTCAAAAAGTCTATTTTACTATTTACATCAAGTAATATATAATACAAAAATCACTATACCAATTTAAGACAATATTTTCTCACATATATTTTTTCTCTAGCAGTAATTATATCTAAAGAAACACAAGTTTAATCACATCTAAAGAATTCTGTTGTATTTCATAGTAACTCCTTACCTGTCTGCTTGTTTTAAATTATTGAAAATAGTCTACTGAAGTGGCAATGATACTTCCAAAGCCTCTTTAATTGCTTGTATTCAAGGCAGCAGATATAAAATTATACGTACTCTTCTAAATTGTGTTACTGCCATTTTACTAAACATATAGACCACTGTATGGCTGTAAAACTTTTGTTCAAAAATTCCTTCCAAGCTAAATAAGATGAACGATGCATCCTAAAAATTTCCCTCATTATGTAGACCACCAAATATTGGAACTAACTAATTTAATCTATTTCCTTGATTGAAATAATTGTGAAAAAAATCAAATCAAAACTACTTTTCTTTTGTGTCATATCATTACCTTTCTTTTTAATTATAATTTGTATCAAATTGCTTCCATTTTTAAATATCAAAGTAGGAATGACGATCTTGAATAACTCATTTTAAAGGGTAGAAAAGAGATCGAACCTTTCGATACGAAGAATAGCACAACATCCCATTTTCAAAGAGATCACAATGGAAAATTCCCGCATTTTTTAAAAACGAATGGAATTGATTTATATTTATAAAGAATTTCTTTCTGATTCTAAATGTTCAAATAAAAGTTCTTTAAAAAAATTAGTTATTTAAATATTAAGAAAAGAAAACGCGCAAAAACCCCTCAAATTGCGATCCACTCAAAATGGGCCGATTTTGAGTATGACGTCAAGATACCCGAAAGGTTCGGTGACGTAATCCCTTCGCTCCGTTTGTTATGGTGATGTTCCTACCACAAAGTATCAGTTATATACTCTGTGGTTTCTACTTAGTAGTTGACGTTTCTCAAATATTTTTGATCGCCTATTTTGTAGGTACTTGTTTATTTAATTGCAAAAATGGAACCTGGTTTTGCAAGCCAATCGGAAAATTGACTCGCCAAAAATTGACTCGACAATGATGGATGTCTATTTCAGCAAGAATATGGATTTTGTAACAGAGGAAACCTGTGGTGTAAAAGCCAATAGGCAAGATTACCTGCTTTAATTAGCTTGAATGGTTTTGTTGTGCTTGGAATAAAAAGTTTGGCGGGAAAATATCAGTATTTTTTTTATAAAGGGCAATCTCCAAGTCCGGTACGGATTCTGCACCAAGGTGATTTTTGCGAAAAAATGGCTGCCTCGCCATTTTTTTTTAATGACAAGTGAAAAGAATTTGGCTTGGTTTTAAGTAAACAATTCTTGGCGCAGAATCCGTATTGGACTTTGAATTTCAACCCATTACTTTGCACTTGATGTTTAAAAAAATTTAGAATAGCTTTTCTAACAAATAGCTTGTTTTAAACTTAAAAGGCAAACAATCTTTAATTTTCCTAATATAAAAATTATCGTAAATGTAACTTATTTCAAAATGATCTTCAAAAACATAACGTACAGTCTTTGTCGACAGTGGCATATACTTTTCAATGCCCCCCCCCCCCCCTTCATCGCTTGGCACCGCTTTTTTCGAGTATTTTTATTCTGTGGTACATAAATGAAAATTTTTTCCGGAGTTGTTATGGTTGTGCTTTTGCACATTGGCACGATACAATATTTGTAGAAAATGTTAAGACATTTTAAGAAAAAAAACAATCAAATAATCTCAAAACAAAATGACGAGAAGACAAGTATTTGAAATTTCCATGATAACGTTTTAACAGCAGCAACTGTCACGTGACCTATGGAGATATTTAGGAAGTGATGACGTCACAATGGAGTCGCAAAATAAAAAGGTTTGTTTTCCCGTAAACATCTGACAGGCAAACTTAAAAATGCCAAAAAAAAAACCAAGCGTGGAGAATAGAAATGTTTGTGTTAATGGTCATTTTGAGACATTTAGATTCGAATAAAATTTTTTTATTTTTTAAATGTGGGAATTGTCCATTCTGCACTTAGATACATCTGCTAATTAAATAAGCTATTCCAATACCGTTTAACTACTAATTTTAAAGAGTCGAAAGGGATCTGAATGTTCCAAACGAGTTTTACTTTCAATGTAGTCACATTTCTGTAATTTGGTACAAATATCAGCAAAGCGAAACATAGAAAAAGTAAGCTCTTTCAATCACAATTAATTATTTTTAAAGGGTAGAAATTGGATCAAAACGGTTCACATAGTCAGAATTATAAAATTTGAAACAAAAGTTCAATTTTCAGAGGTTGAAACAGGATCGAAACCCAAAATGTGGAATGCAAGAATGTCTTTTGATTGTTAAAATGCACATTGTAAAATTTCGTAGCAAAGCACGGGTATTCAGCTAATAATTTATAAAATGCAATACATTTTATGATTTCAATCAAATTGTTTCTAATAGTAATATATATTTGTAAGCAATAAATAAGCAATCAAAACAAGCAAAATAAAACTTTTTAATATTATTAATATAAAAAAAATTGTTTAAATAAAATGTTTTTCTAGTTTTTAAGGTTAAGCATTGAAAACCCTTTCATTTGGTATATATTTGAAAGAAATCAAAGCCCTGTAGCATTAATTATGGGAATTTTACTATTACGATAGAAATTCAAGATGGCGGCCTTTCGCCACTTAGATTTTTCTAGACTTTTGATATGTTGTTCAGGACATTTTTCCCGAGTCTAAAAGTCATTAAAAACCTTTTGTTGCTATTTGTTTGGTCATTTTTAGACCTAAAATGACTGGACCATTAGCTTATTTATACCCTCAGACCATCTTTTGCAAAATAATGTTGAACAGATAGACTTTCAGTGTAACAGGGTTTCTGAAATCCCTATGATCGCCACAGACTTTAACCAGGGCATAATTATCGCAAGAGTAGATGGAACCCTTAACTGAACATTTATTTATTCAAATTAATGTTATGACTATTTGAAAGTGTAAAAATGATTTCATACCATCGTAATTGAAAGTTATTGTTGTTAATTGCGAGTTAAGGGTGAAAAAAAATAAATTTGCAGTATTATTTGAAGCCTATTTTGTGATTTTAAAAATAAGCATTATCCGAGGACCTTTTCTCGACTAGTAAGAGCCTGACTTACCTGGGAGAGTGGTGGGCAGGTGGTCCCGAGGATGATCGAAAGTTGTTGGGTGGGTTGGAAGAGAGGGAGATGAAGGGAGAGGAGGTGGTCTGGGCTCCAGAGGTGGCAGGAAGGATGTTCAGCATCTGTGAGCTGCTGCTGGATGGGGGTTGCTGCAATTGCTGAAAAATAGTTGATTTTTCTGTTAAATTACATTCATATGAATAAATATCAAATATTTGGTTGGTTGTATTGGATTTCTTATAGCCATATGAAGGTTGCTTATAATTCATGCATCGTCTAATGGTTCAGTGGTATCATACCAGACTGACTAGAGATGTAGTCGATTGAGGCTAGTGTCTTAAAGACGCTGTTTTCAAAACAAGTAGATACAACAATTGAAGACATATTTTCTGACACAGCTCTTCTATCTGCCTGGTGTGTGTTTTCTATTCAAAACACAAATGTGGGGCAGTCCGCTTGAAAGTATCCCTGAAATTAACATTATTTTTTTTTAAAGTTTCAGGGCATTGTTGTTTTCTATATGTTCTTAAGGTATTAAACGATGAAAACTATATTTTTTTTTGTTGACACATACAGAAAGAAAAGAGTGATTACTTCCTTTCCATTTTCAAACAAATGTAATATTCCTTTGGGAGGCAGGACCAAAAAAAATTAGCTAAAACTGTGTTAAACACTATGGAAAGCTGTTTCTAAAACAAAAGGCCACACAAGCTCCTTGTTTGAATTTGTCTATTTTTAAGTGTTCTGCAATGCATATTTATGAAACTCAATTGGAATCATTAAAGAAGCTGTACTTTTCTTTAACACTACAATGAAGTAAAATGCTGTACTCATTAGGCAGACTGTCAGCTAATAAACTGGAACAAGATCAAGATGGGTAAAAAAGACATCTGTTTGTAACGACTTTATATAAAAAACATTGAAAAAATTATAATGTGCCTTTAGGAAGTACAAATTCAAGCATAAAAGCCAGGACCTTTTTAAGCGCAATCACTAATGGAAAATTTCTTGTACAGTACGCAAAAAAAACCCCAGAACAATGGCTATATCTTCGGTTCTAATTATCGTAGAATCTTGCGGTTTGTACCAAAATGTTTTGCTTACGATTTTCTATATATTTGATGCAATTTGTTTTCTTAAGGGGTCATTTACTAAGTAAATGTAACGCTATCTTCGAAAATTTTAATACAAACCACTATTTTTTATCATTTCATTTGATTTAGAACGCATCACTCTATCAGGGCTGCCACTGACTGTAAGCTTTGAAAATAGTTGCTTTAGTAGCCTCAGATGTTAAAAATAGTAGCCAAAATAGTAGTCTCAGGTGTTAAAAATAGTAGCCTCACTTTTCTTAACTTTTAATAAGATCGGAATAAAACTGTTGATTTACATAAACAGGGTGTCCACAGAAAAGTTATTTTAAAATTCCCTGATATATCCCTGATTATTCCCTGTAACACCCAAATTTTTCCCTGATTATAAGTTATCGACAAAATATATATAAATAATAAACTTTCAAGTAAAAGAACATTCAAATTCACCATCATAAAGAAAATTACGATGCATGTACTGTTTATCTTTACGTATGTATAGTGTACCTGTACTGTGAGTGTGCAATTATACTTTAAAATCCCACTTTTTTTTTCATTACAATCTAATCTCAAGAAAAAGGACTCTAGTATTAAATTTCAGATTTAATAAGCTGTTTTCTTAACTAAAATTTTAAAAATAAAGACAAACCATAAATCATGTCAAAATGGATCAAACACACACACATTTAACAAATACTCTATATATTATATTAACTATTTTTGTTTTCTAAATACTTGAAATTGTAATCAAATTTTAAAAATCAATAATTACTTTAAAATATTTTTGTAAAGTAAAATTTTTATATTTTATGAATTATATATCAATTTGAAAAAGAAAAAAAAAAAAAAACTATCTTCAAATGTAGTTGGATTGGGGGAGTTACACCATTTTCATTGGCTTTTTAGTTTGCATAATTTCGTTGTCCAAATTGTTCAATTGCATTATTTGAATTTTTCTTTTTGTTTAAGATCAGATGTAGCCGCTGTTTAAGTACAATACCCAAGCAAAATTTTTACAAAATAAACACATTTTCCCCAGACAATTAATTTTAAACAATTATACATAAAAAAATTGCTTTAACTTAAAACTATTACTTACATCTATAGTTAAAATGTAAAATTGTTTTTCAAGTTAAAATAAACAGTTTTACATTTAATAGCAGGTAAAATGACAATTTTAAATAAGGATACATAATAAAAACTGGGACGATTTGGATTAATTTCTTGTGCAAAATTAAATTAAAATTCTAATCATTCATCATTAATTCAAACCAAACGGTTAAAACGATCCTCACATACACACTAATAACGTACATAGCGGCTTTCACATCAGCGGAAGTCTAGGCGAATGACACCAAAACGATGTCGCGAATCTCGCCAATAGCTTCAGTCAAAATGGCTTAAATCTAAGTGAAAATTACAGCTACTTCAACGTAAATATCGGAGATAGCGTCCGCCGTAACGGCGCAAGTCTCGGCAGTTATACTAAACCAACAATCGGCAAAAATGCCCGTACCGGTGCACAAAATGCCCGGTAAGAAGGGTCGGGGATTGCCAGACTTGTAAGTCCAACAAAATTGTAATGCAGATTTGTATCGATCTCAGGAATGATCAAAATTTCAATTAAAAGAAAAAGTCGAAATTCGCGTTTTAGCTTAACTGTACTATGTCCGATAGATGCAAACCTCTGCAATATCGTCAGTAACTATTATTTTGGAGTAAGACTCGACGAAAATGAGTATCACACAGCAACGTAATAATGGCGATAACGCTCGCCATAATTACAGGAATAACTGCGATTTCATCAGCGTAACGTTCTGCAAAATGGCTATAACATACCAATGTAAATAATTCCGATAGAATCTACCATTACAGAAAAATAAGGGGATAATAATTCCATCGGTGGTTTGGGGAAGACTGAACGCATGCAGGTTCCATGATTGTCAGGAAATTTTAATCTCCGCTAGATCAATGAGAAAATTGTGGGAGGAAAACTTTGATAAGTGGAAAAATAAGAAAAATTCACGAAAGCGGAAAGATCGGCGGAAGCAATCACATCCCTGCATTAAGGCAACAATCTGCAAAAATGACCACCACACCAACGTAAATATCAACGTTAGCATCCAATATATCGATGGAAATCGCTGAAATAGACGCGATTCTATCGACGTCACAATCTACGAAATTGGCAATCACAAGCGTAAATCTCGGCGATATAGACAACTATTGAGGCACAAACCTTGGAATAATGATTAATAGGGACTAAAATGAACATCACAAGAACAAGAATGTAAATCTCGGTGATAGCTAGCTCCCTTCTTAGCAGCGAAAATCTCGGCAATAACAAGCTTAACATCAGAGTAACGTTTGGCGAAACTAACCACCACACACCAGCATAAATAACAGCGATAGATGCTGGCAATCAGCAAGAAAAGTGGTCATTACATCACAAGTTTGGGGAAGTCTGAAAGTACGTAGGTTCCTTGGTTGTCAGACAAGCAAGTAAACCCAATAAAATTGTAATGCAGTTTTGAATCCGTCTCAGGAATGATGGAAATTTCAACAACAAAAAATGCTGAAATCCGTGTTTCAGCAGAACTGTTCCATGGCTGACAGGTGCAATCTCTGAAATAGCGTCAGTGACACATCACGAAAATGAGCAACATGCAAGAACGTGTTTCCTGCCCTCTATAATCACGAAAATATCGGCCATTTTACCATCGTAACGTTCAGAAAAATGACCATCAAATACCAACGTAAATAATGCCGATAGACTACTATAATATAAGAGAAAAATGAGGAAGAAATGTAGTCATTCCATCGGCGATTTGAGGCAAATCTGAACTCAAGCAGGTTCAGTGATTGTCAGGAAATTTTAATGCGAAAAGTTGCGTAATCGGTCTTGCGGTCCAAATTTTTTTTTTCTAATTTTTTTATGAAAATTGATTTTTATATTTTTGGTAGCAAGGTATTTTTAATTGTCAAAATTAAAAGTTTCATTTTAATTTCGGAAAATTCCTTTAAACTTTTTGACAAAATCCCTGACTTTTCCCGATATTCCCGATCTGTGGACACCCTGATAAAACACGAAAACCCAGAAACACTCTTCTTTCGATTCAAAATAGTGTCTAAAACATTACATCCCATACGGTAAAAGGCATGTGTCTTGGGGGAGGTGCTATCAACTTTATATACTGGGATGGAAGTTGGCGACTTAACCTTACTCCCAGACAGCACTTAAGCAAAAAAAAAAAAAAAAAAAAAGCTAAACTTCGCGCAAAAGCAAAGGTAAAAATCTATTGGCAAAACAAGATAACTTTTTTTAAACTTCCGAAGTCAAACAATTTTTTTCAGAAAAACAAGTATCATGTTTAAACAATTATACTATATATTGGCAATGACAATCGAATTTCCTTAAGGCCAGTTTTCATTTTGCTTATGAATGCCTACAGATTTGTTGCACATCTATAACACAGTGCTGTACAGAGTTAATAAAAACGAAAAAATATGATGGAATCATTTTGAAATATTAAGGAATATTGGGTCCAATATATTCTATTGACAAAAAACACAAGACAAGAAGAAAAATAATCATGTCTGTAAAGGATGCAGTTAGATTTAAGTTGGAAGATTTTTTTAAACAATAAATCTACTGGTGTTCGCGCTTCTAAATAATTGGATTGCCAAAAATCTAACAGAGAAATAATACGTAAATAATAAGGGTTCTAATATATTCTGTTGACAAAAAAACGCAAGGCAAGAAGAAAAAAAATCATGTCTGTAAAGGATGTAGACAGATTGAAGTTTGAAGATTTTTTTTTAACAATAAGACGCTGGCGGAAGTGAAGTTATAGGATAACCAAAAATCTAACAGAAATAATGTGTAAATAATTGTTCCAAGCATAACAATGATTCCAGAAAGAAAAGAAAAGGAGAAAAAAGAAAAAAAGCGGAACATGAACATGTGGTTGTGGGCCGAGGAGGGGGATCGGCCGGTTTGACTTGGTGCTGAGAGTAGGAAAAGTTCGGAAACTTCGTACACCCAAATCGGCCAACTATAAAAACTACATATATATTGTGTGACTCGATTCGGGATAGATGTCCGTACCCACATTGGATACGCGAGAAGGAAAACTCGCAAATTTCAAAATTCCCTGATTAAAGAGTAATTTTATGAAATTGCTTGACATTTCCCTGAATTCCCGATTCTGTCACCACCCTGTTTAAGCTACATTCAAAGTAATGAAATAAATTGCTTAAAAATTTAAATTATTTTATTTTTCATAAGTTTAGCTACAACATTGAAATTCTAATCATTCTGCATCGATTGACCTACACGGCGAAATCGTTCATCACACCGGCACAAATCTCGGTCATAACGTCTAATAGCCTCAATACTGTCCATACTGATGGCACTTTCTTCCGGCGTTCAGGGCAAATTCCACAAATTAATTTTTTTTAATAGTAAATAAAGCGAAATAATTTGATATTTGAGAATATAATTGTGTATGCAATTTTCCTTGCATGGCGAAATATAAAACATTGGAACCTAACAGGTAGGCTAAAATGACCGCGGTTGTCGTCAAAAATAACAATCTTGCGTGAGGTTACTGTCGTCGAACTAACTAAGTGACCAATCTACCCGCGAATATAAAACAACTATTTCGGTAGTGTTCGCTCTCCCGCCCCCTTTAAAAAAAAAAAAAATCACCATTTTGACAAAATTATTAGTACCTTAGTGCCGATTTTTTTTTTGTCCTACTATCGGACAGTATCCAATTTCGAAAAAAATAGTCGCCTGAGCCCAAAAATAGTTGAAGGTTTTGTTCAAAATAGTCGTTTTGGGCCCTTTTTTCACTGAAATAGTTACCATAGTCGCCTGGTCACTAAAATAGTCGCTTTAGTAGCCTTTTTAGTCGCCTGTGGCAGCCCTGCTCTACACACCAAATTTCAATTCATTATGTTGAAAAACACGTCACTCATGAGCAAAAATGTTTAGACCATGATTTGACCGATCTTCAGGAAGAATTTCCAAAAAAGGATAGGTATTTTTAAGGTTCTACTTCCCAGCAGGCGAAATCGTAATTTCAGTGCAGCGAGTTTCACGACGTTAAAAAATACAAATATTAGTCGAAAATTGCATGGAAACTACTTGAATTTATAGTGTCATGTTTAAGATTAATACAAAAACAGCAAGTAAACGCAAAAATAATATAATTTATTTACAAGATTAAAGATGTGCATTCTTAACAAGAAATAAATAAAATATCGTAATAATTAGACTAGTGATACTAGCGAAACTTTTAATGGATCATGCTTATAAAAAAGCTCTTTTCAAGGTTCTTTTTGCATTTGAGTATCGAATAGGATAAACTTCAAATTAATCTATGTATTGTTGCTTTAATGTAAAACCGTCCAGTTGATTTCACAATCCTTGTTATGTGTATTACATTTTCTTACAAGAGCACTAAAGCCACGTATTGAACAGGAGTTTCTTTACATGCTAGGCCTGTGTTGCTTCTTATCCATGAGTTTGGTTTCGATCACTGAATATAAGCTAATAAAGAGTTAATTTTATGCACACTTCTCAAAACTTATTTCTTACAAAATGTAGGGACCATTTTAATATACAGGATGTTCATAATTTAAGTTCAACTTTCAAAAAGTTAAAAAAATTGTTAGAATAACCTAGAATTTTAAACAGGAAATGCCATGGCATAAAATATATTTTGAACTACTTTTGTCTTAGGCCATATCTCGTTTTTTTGAAAGCCATTATCTGATATTCAGGGTTCCCACTCTTATTGAAGAAAAAAATTCAAGGACTTTCAAGGACCTTTTTAAGAAAATTCAAGGACCTTTTTAGAAAAATTTAAGGACCATAATTTTAAATACATCAGACGTAAAATTACAAAACGGAGTTTATCGGTGGTCAGGGGTATAGTGGAGTGGGAATATGAGGCAACGGCGATCCTTTACCTTTTTAGAAGGCGGAACGACATTCCCTCATCTAAAATTTCTTTTTTCTCTTTACGTAATACTGAACTCAAAGCCAAGTAAGCAAACAAAAAAGTCATTTCGTGAGAACTTGTTTTCGTCTGGGATCCACAACTTCAGAGCTGAGCAGGCAAGTCCAAGTTTTTGTAAAACCCTTGAAAAAGGCACGGCAACCCACACATGGCCATTTCTCTTTCATTAGAAATGAACTGATATATGTTTACATTTAGCTACGATTCATTTAATAGCAATTATCCTCTTCAACGAATGATCTGTATTTGTGGAAGAATTCCAGACGTCAAATTTGTATGGTTCGTCGTATATACAGTCTAAAACTTCCATACACAAATTCACGCCAAATATCTACATTTTTAAAGAACAAAACTGTGACCTGGCACATTCAGCTCTTTGCGCCCTTTCCTTGAAGAATATTTCGCCTCCTCTAATTTTAACGGGAACGCTAACCGATTTATCAACAAAAGTTATGTAACTTTTATTTAAAAGATTTTATATCACGGATTTAATAAATTATTTGTTAACCTCTCAACGTACCTAAGAAATGAATTCGTTCAAGATTAAAAAACAAATGACAGTAAAAGATGGGGGTTTTTACAATCCAAAAAAGTTAAGCAAACCTGAGGTTCTGATGGAATAAACTGGTTAGTGCTAAAAATCCAGATAGGCAAGAGCAGAATGTTCATATTTTGTATTAGCTTTTAAGGTGTTTTGAGATCACGGAATTATGTATTTATATTTTGTCAGATGTTGGGAAATATTTATATTTTGTCAGATATTGGGAAAATCCAACTGATAACTTGTTTGAACATGGAAAAAATATGTTCAAAATAGTATTGATTTTAAAATCCTTTATATTAACTTCGCCTTTGAATGTTTGTGAATTTGAATATGTTTAGTTCAACACATAAAATGTTGCTTGAGTGTACAGTAAAGAGACTGGCTTCAAGCGCTCCGCTATGTTGTTGTGACAGAACTGAACAGTTGTTAACTTTGTTTCACTTTAACTTGGCAGTACTGATAATGCTACATTAGCCGAATTGCAGCCCTTCACAACCCAGGGTTGCAAAGGAGTTCCAAGGCTTGCGCTAAGAGTAGAGGACTACTAAAAAAAGTAATACGTAGCAAAAATCAGTAATTTTAATAACATGTATTTTATTAAATTCCTATGAAAATAATTTTATTACAATTTTTTATTAAAAAAAAAAAAAAAAAAAAAAAAAAAATTGAATCCGTGGGTTCATTAATAAAAGCTGACTTAAAATAATGTTGATTAGTGCAGAAAACGCTACGATTTTAATAATTTGCACCCATACCATATAGAGCACTCTTTACTATTTTTTAAGTGTTTTCTGTACCCATTTTCACTGTAAGGGGCTCCAAAACTCATTTTTGCACACATAGCATTTTACTCCTAGGCTGGTCCTGTATATTTGATTTTCCTTAATATAAAAGTGCTAATGGTTTTGCAAATGGGTATAATACATTGAAATTGGGCTGCGAAGAAGTAGGAAAACAATTCAGATGTACTTTAAAATGCAAAATTAAATTTTTTTTCTGTTTGAGAATGGGAAAGTTTTACACTTACAGTTATTTCAAAATTTATTCCAAAAATGTAGCAGCAGTTCTTAAAAATAAATTATACAGTGGCGGCAATAAGGGGAGAAAATTTCCCCGATCTTTTTTAAAATCTAGTGATTTTGATGGCAATATCATATATATTTTAGAGTTTGTTTCCTCCTCCGATTTATACCCATTTTTGACTATTATTGTCACCCAACCGTCACCACTGTCAAGATGACAAAATCGAACTGGATAAGATAAAAAACAGGAATGTCCCAAACAAATCAGGCAAGTAATGAGTCTACATTGAAATATCCCGTTTAAAATTAGAGATGATTGAGATGGTACACAAATTAATATTTTATCAAGAAATTTTAAATCGACTGATGGATTTGAATTTTTCAATTATTTTAATAATGTAGCAAATTTAAAAAGGAAGGATCTATCAAGAAAGAGGAACTTCTCTACATTTTCTTTTTGAAAAGGAGAAAAGCCATAAAACTTTTAATAAACTTCTGCAACAATCACAATCTTTTTCATTCATTTTGAAAACAGATTTCGAGGAGCTACAGAATCTGGGAATTTATCCGAACCCATTGCATGCAAGGCATCTCTGATATTTGGGATATTTTTAAAAATTTGTGTCAATAATATGTTTGAAAATGTGTTATAATCCTTTATAAAGTGTTAAACAATCTTTTAAAATGGGTTGTGCAAAGCAAATTATTTAAAATCCATATAACTTAATAGTTTAAAAAAATTATTTGTATAAAAGAATAAGTCGAAACACACAATTATTATTTATTCACTTTTTTTAATTTTTGGAGGTGCTCGTGAGCTATTTTGAGATTATTAAAGTAATATTAGCAAAATTATTTAAAGTTGTCATTTTCACTCTCTCTCCCCCCCCCCCTCCCCACACTCAGAAAAATATATATATTTGTTTGTAACGACGCAGCATAGCATTCCCACACCTTTTTATTTTACACTACATCACTGTTGTTGGTCACTTAAAAATTCAAGGACTTTCAAGGACCTTATCCTTTTTTCAAGGACTTTCAAGGACCAAATTTCATAAAAAAAAATTCAAGGACTTTCCAGGACCGTGGGAACCCTGGATATCAGAAAAAGTCATGCATTTTAAATCATACTTTATAAACATTGATTTTTACTTTCAGTTAAGCATATGTTTACATTATGTAATGAAAGTATAGTATTCGGCCAAACAAAAAATTTAGGATTTTTTTGTTTTTCTCCACGTATTGGAACATTCTGATTTCAAAAACGTGATCTAGAAAAAACATGGTTCGTACACTTGAAGGATAAAAAAATTCAGGGACTTTTCAAGGATGTGTTATCAACACAAATAAACAATACATTTTTTTTAATAATTTTTTTTAATTGACAAGTGGTGCATGTTCAGATGGAGTAAATACAAAATAAAATATGATTTTAGGTTTAAATAGAAGAATAACACCTTCCGAGTATATAAGAAACAGTACTATGTCCCTAAAAAACAGAAGTAAAGTAGGGAGCACTCACTTGGTAATAACGCCAATTTCAGGGGCGAATATCTGTTTATTTTTCTTGTTTCATCATATTGAAATTTTCATCAAATAATAATACAAAATTCTTAGTGATTAAACTGTCTTCTTATACACTCTGAAGATAAGGCTTGATCATGTTTATTTTTTATCTCATCACATAAAAGTAATAGAATCGTGCTATCGGAGAACATGCAATGAAATAATTTATCAATGTCTTCATTTTAATTTATACGAGTCGTGATTTTTTATGATTTTCAATGTCCATAATATTTTAGTATCTAAAACTTTGTTTCAAACTACATGCACCTCCGTCGTGCTTGCTTGAGATGAAATCGATGACGACTATTGATAGTTGCGGACAATATTTAATTTTGGGGTATTTTTTATCATTAGAAATAGTCCCAACAATGCTCATCGAACTACTTGTTAGAGAAACTAAACCCATGTGCTTTTTGCATGGTTTTTAAAGCACTTTCTATTCCATCATTGATGCTGTGTTGGAATTTTTGGCACACGAACATCATGCAAAATGGGATCCAACATGTAGGCTTTCAATCATACCCATGAATTATATCCCTGCTTTTCTAAGTAGCTTGAATTGAAAATACATTTTACTGCCATTTTTAAACAGCACGCCAAAACGAAACAAGCGATCATGTGATTTGATCGGAGTGAACCAATTTTTAATTATGTAGAGCCGCGCTGCATGCATTGAATGGAGAAAACGAACTAGCAGGAGGACTGACGCAATCTTGTATGTTTTCTGGTTGCTGATTGGCTTAACTAAATTTGAAGGATTCTACTCTTTTTAAAAATCAACATTTTTAGAAAATAAAATTCAAGCACTATCAACAGTTTTGTAAAAAATTCAAGGTTTTCAAGATTTTACACCTCTAGTTTACCTTGAATTAAGATTTGATTGTTTTCAAATGTCATCTACTATACGGTCCCGTAAAGCGAGCGTTTTTTAAATTTTCGCTAAAAAAATCGAGATCTAAGTGAAAATGGAAAGAAAAAAGTTGTGGGAGGGGGGGTTAGACCATGGTAAATTTAATGAGAGCAAAAAAAAAATAAAATATATATATATTTCAATCTTCAAAAAAATTTAAAATCGTTTTATTAATTAATAACGAATTTAAAAAAAAAAATTGATTGCTACTTACGTTTGGCCATTTACAAACTATCTTTTGAAACAAAAATTACTGAAATATATTAATTATTTAAGTATTTAGGGCAAAAAAAAAACTTTTTTATTTAACATTAATTTATCATTTTCTTTTTATCACTTAAATTACAAACCATTTATTGGAAAATTATGAATTTTTGTATTTTGACACTTTTTTTTGGATGCTGAATCGAAATATGGGTTAACATTATGAGGTTGCCATTGAACTTTTTAAAGTTGGGTTCTGTTTTAATACGTAGATGACTTCTCATGGGGGGGGGGGGGGGGAAACACACCTAAAATCAATTATTAAAAACCTTCTACGATTTACAACGGTACCTTTTGTTTGTTATTTCAACAATTAGAGCACAAGATATAGTCATGGTTTTGAATTTTTTTTGCGTACTGTACTTTACATATGCAGTTAGCCAAACATTGTCTCGCGATTGATTTTTTTTCAAAAAGCAACCATTGAAGTCTTTCTCAATCACAAAAAAAAAAAAAAAAAAATGATTTAGAATTTAATCAACTATATGAAGTGACTAAATCTGTAGGGAGAACAATTTAGACATCCTAACACAGCTCTACCCAGCACAGAAGGTTTTGTCCTTATTATTGACTAAACAAATAATGATTTTGAAAAAGGCCACAAAAATTGTATTACTCTGTCACTAACTTGACCTGTTTATTAAGGTTGGTTGGTTGTTTTCAGATTATCTGGCGCTGTCAGCAATACGAGGGCTATAATGCGCCAAAACATTCGTCATTTGACAAGCCAACATACATTTACAAACACCCATGCCTTACATGGGATTCGAACCCGCAACTTCGTGGTCTAGAAGCTAGCACGCTAACCACTATACCGTTTAGTCGGCACCTGTTTATTAAATAAAATCCCCCATGAGGGAAATAGGATTTAAGTTCTTCACTGTCTGATTTCTTCGGGTGTTTCATATGTGCGATGAATTTCAAATTGAAGCATCATTTAGGTTGGTAGGAGTTAAACGGCGCAAAGGTGGGCCATACTGTGCCAATGCATCATTCAGGAAATCTTTCAAATGAAAATTGCACCAAAGAAAATGTTTTAAGGAGAACACCATTTAATATTTGTACTAGAAAAGAAAAGGTACTGATTTATCACATAAGGTTGACAGTCTATGCTAGTAGTTCTCAAACTATTGCATGAAAACATAGGTGTGGTATATTTAAACAATAATCATTATACTTTTCTGCAATGAAATTACCTTAAAAAAAAAAAAAAAATCATGACAGAAAATTTTTAAGGTGTCACAAGTATTTTCATAAGTTTTTATATAATCAGTCTTTAAGTTTGGTTTATGATGGAAGAGGTGATAGCGTAGGTTTAAATTCTAATACCTGTACATATTGTGCTGGTAACATGACATAACTAGAAGAGCCGTTACCAACAGGGATTAAAGTTCCAGAAGGGAGCTGGCTCAATTGAGCTGAAGAAACAGATGTGGTCCCTCGGATTTGCGATCCGGATACTGAGGGCATTAGAAACTTAGGCGTTGTTTGTTTTGGTGCAACCTAAAATGAAACTTGTGCATTAAAAAGTGTGGAAATGTAACACAATTAGACAACAAAAATTGAATTCCAATAAAATATACTATCTTTTAGTTAAAACCAGGGATGAGAGTGATCAGACAGCAAATACAAAAATTCGTTAAGCAAGTTGATGAGACGATACTCAAAAGTTTGGCAAAAAAGCTTGCTGAATGAAAAATATGCAAAAATTCGATAAAAAAGTAGGCAGGAAGTATGATTCACCAATTTTAAAGATACAATGAAATTTCTCATACTATATAATAATTATACTTCAAATATCAGGGAATAAATTAACATGCAACACATACTGTTCTCAAACCATAATACTCTAGTATTTTCAAATTTTAAGTATAAAAAAGATGCCATTTGCAACCACTCACAATATGAAGTGTACCCTGAAGAGCTTGTGAAGTAATCTGAGAGAAAGGGGAGCAAAGAGGGAAAATCTTTAGTTTAGACATGAGAAAAAGTATAGTTTTTGTAGGAAAAGAAGTTGGTTCAGATCAGAAAATGTGGATCCTTGAAACAGGAACAAAAGGAGGAAAATTTTCATCTCTGTAAAACTGTACACAGGGTTCATACTCAATCTATGATAGTAAAATTCAGGAGTTTTTCCAGAGTTAATTACAGTAAATTCAGATGTTAACGGGGGAAAAAATGACGAGCCTTATAATATAGCTTTCTCTCTACGAGCCTAGTTGTTGAGAATAGTGGTGCATTCTGGGCATGTCCGAAGGATTTTCTTTGAGGCTGTAGCAAGGAAGTGCAAGCGTAGTAGACTTCGAAGTATAGTAAGAATTTTGAATTTCAGAGACGTTTTATTGAGTAAAAAAAAAAAAAAACAACGCTACGTTTTAAGGTATTACTAATCTTTTTACCCTTCGATGATTATTTTTAAGATAAAATAGAAATATCAGGAGTTTCAGGAGGCATACGAACCTTGTGAACATAAAAATAAAGGATATCAAGCAAACTAATAAAAAATAAAGAATCCTGTTTTAAAATGTGTTCAGGAATTATTTAGGTACAATTTACTTCTGAACATGCATTATAAATATTAAATGGCAGCAAGTGTAGAACAGTAAAAGTTGTTAAGAGCATAAAATTCATATGTACTAGTTTACTACAGTCAAACTCTTTTAACGCGAAGTCGATGGGCCGCTGAAATTGTTTGCATTAACCGAATTTTGTGTTAAACGAATAAATTAATGTTAAGTTTTAAGTACGGAGAACTGGTTTTACTTCGCGTTAAACAGGATTTCAAGTTAAGCGATTTCACATTAACAGGATTTGACTATTACATATTTTAGGATTCAAAAATCAAGGAATCATTAACCCACAAATTTAAGAAAAGTATTAAATAAATAGGAAAACAAAAGCCTTGAAATTTAATGGCCAACTTACCAATTTTGCAGGTGCTATAGGTACAGCAGAGCGAATGTGACTTACAGTGGCTGAACCTGAAGCAGATGAAACTGTAATAATGTTTGTACTTACAGGAGTTGAACTACTAACAGGAAGAATAGTGGTTTCTTTTCTTCCTAAAATAAGAAAAGAACTAATACTTTAAAATGTGTTTACAAAAACTATCCATTGGCGTTAAAAAAATATATATTAAAATTGGAATTTTTTTTAGAAACAAATTGTACTATTTAATCCAATTCTTTCGACAGAAAATTAACGTAAATTAAAATTTTTTAATACCAATTATTATCATTTATTAATAACACTTAAAGGTACAATATAAAAGTGAAAAATAACCACACAATTGTTCACATTGAACAACGGAACATAGTAAAAAAATTCCTTTGAAAATTGTGAAAGCCACCAGAATTTTGTTCTTCCGATTTTTCTAGTTGCGATTAAAAATTAGTCATTCCTTTTTTTTTTAATCTTCTCAGCTAACTAGGTGAGAGGAAGTGCTTTTTGTATGTGTTAAAGTGTGCGAAGGTCTGTTCCCCCAGAAATGATCCTTGAAGATGAAAATTTTAGTCAAGGTAATGAATGATTAAAATTGGTCAACAGATTTAAAATAGTTTTTTTTAAAATCAATGTAAAGAAGTGACTTTGATACTTTAAGTTCAACTATTAAAACAGTATAATTAGAATTAAGTAAAATTTACTTATTTTTCAAGTAAATTGCATGAGTATCAAAAATCTGAAAACATGTAGTATATCAATTTTGAAATAGACATCCACTAACATTTTAATATTAGATTTTTATAAATCAAGTTTTCTTTTTTTCTACGATGGGCTCAAGTACTTGCAGTCACTTTTTAGTGGTCACAGTCACTTGGGCCCTTACTATAAGGCCGGTAGCGATGGCTACTTGTGAAGTGACACCCAGTGGGAGGGCCATCATCGCCCCTAACTTAGGATATCCATGTCTTAACCCGGATTCGAACCGAGACCCACCAGCGTGGTAGTCTGATGCACTAACCACTATACTAAATGGGCGACTTACACATCAAGGCACCGGGCTAGTTTTGAACCATGTGTGATTGAAAGTTGTTTTGTAAACATATTTTTCAGGGTTCGTACGGATTTTTAAGAAACAAAAATAAGGAGTTTTTAAGGACTCTCCAACTTTCCAATAAAAAAAAAAATATTAAAAAAACTTTGCCATCGTAAATCAGGGTTAGTATGAATTTTTAAAAAATAAAAAGGAGTAGTTTTAAGGAGCTTTCAATAAAAAATAAAAACTTTAAAAAAATATAAATTTTTTAAGAATTAATCTTTTAAGATATGAAAAACAATATAACATCATGGTATTGTCACTCTCAATAAAAAGAGGCATATGTGAATTAAAGTTGTTGCTTACAATATTTTGCATCTAGAGTGACAATGTGATTATTCACCCTAAAACATCTAGACTATATACTACTCATCTCAAACATAATAAATGCAATAAAAGGAATTGATATCTCTCATAATGTTGTAAAAAAGAAAAGGAGAGAATGGTTGCCACCAAACGGCCATGGCAAATTTCTTTGGGGATTTGTCAATTGGGAGGAATCCCCATAGGCGAATTGGACAGGCTAGAGACAATTTTGAAATGATCTCATTTCACCATTAGTTCATCAATAACTCAATCCCCATAAGATTTCATAACCATTTTCTGGCTGACCATTTTACTTTTTTTTTTTACAACGTCTAATTGGCTTTTAGGCATTACTGTATGCCTTGACAGACATTTCAAATGATAAATTCTCATCAATTAACAATACCTGTAGTATTTGTTGAGGCAGAAGGTGCACTGACTAGTCTGACATAATGAAATTTATTGCTAGGAACCTGTATAGATTGTGTACTTGCTGTCGAAGAGGATTGCGAGGTGGATGTTGCAGAGGCAGAAGAGCTCGTGCCAGACACAGGATTCGCATTACTCACACTCAACAGAGTAGGCTTCAGGAGGGTCTAATCATAAAATAATACTTTTTAAATATCAGGTAATGAAAGTCGAAACCTTAAACAATTCATTTTGAAATTACTTAGATATTGTGAAGTGAATTGCCAATCAAACATTCATGATATTGAAGAAGGGGATTTCTAAACTAGAGAGCAGATTACTATTTATCCAGCAGCACTTATTTAAAATTAAAAACACAACAATAAACAAGCTGGGTAAATTATTAACAAAGACAACCTTTGCTTGGTACAGATGCACTATAAGGACCTGGTAATAATTAAAAAATTTGGCAATATTTTGAAGAAAGATAAATAGTTAATTATGATAACCATCATTTTTCTACAACTACAGACTTTTTTATATTTTTTTTACTGTGGACCTTAAGTTTCCGTTTGATTAGTCATCAATATACACTCACTTCCAAGAGTTAAGCACGGACAGGAAAATGTTAATTTCCATAAGCCAATCTAAATTAATGAAGCTAAAATTTGCTGCAAATGTAGAAGGAAGTATGCAAATATGTTAGGTAACAGCCAATCATGGTTTCGCGTCGAGAAATATGCAAAACGGGTAATCGTATAAAAAGCCGGCATTGTGCAGGGTTACAGGAGTTGCATGTAAGAGCTGGAAAGGTGTTTAGAACATTTGTTTGATTTGCTTTCAAGCTAGACATGTTTCTACAGCTTGCAGAAGACGAATGAAAGATGCTGAGCACTGGCAGGCTGTCGTTAGCAGATGCATTGAAGAAGGACAATCTATCACAAATGTTGCTCTTTTCTTTGGCGTTCATCATTCCGTCATTTCACGATTATGAAAACAATTCCTAACTAGCCTAACAGTTGTCTGAAGATCTGTAGCCGGTTGTCCAAGGGTTACGAACCTGTGGAAGAGGAATTGAAGATCGCCCTCTACACGTGTGATATTTATGGTTGCAGCGACCATTGGAAAGATGATATCTGCCACTAGTGTTCGTTGAAGGCTACACATTAATGGTCTGTAAGGCCAGGTACCACGAATTTCGTGTTCCTTTATCCATCCAATCCAAAGGGGCACGATTAAAGTGGTGTCGCCAGCATGTGAATCTGGTCTGTGTCTGATTCGGGTAACGTTATGTTCACTTACGAGTCCAGATTTGTCCTACAACCCGATGATAAGCGTGTAAGGGTCTGGAGGGAATAAGGCACACACAATTGGTCCCAGACATCATGCATTCCACAGTGGAAGCAAAATGGTTTGGGCAGAGATTTCATTGGGATATTGCACCAACCTGCACATCTTCAAGCAAGGTTCTGTGACGGCTGTACGTTATCGAGATGAAATCTTAGACCCCATTGTGAAACTGTACGCTGCAGCAATTGGTCCTTTTGTTTCAATGGACGATAATGTGCATCCCCATAGAGCTGCCATCGTTGACGACTTTTTAGAGAGTGAGGGGATTGCGAGACATACTCGTTTGATCTAATAAAGTTAAAAATCTTTGGGATACCCTCGGGCATGCTGTATGTATACGTTTCCCACCTCTAGTCACTCTCGGAGATTTAGAAACTGCCCTACAGGAGGAATGTGAATTACTGGAAAAAGTGATTACTGGACTCTGCGGTGGTTGATCATCTCATAACAAGCATGATCAAACACCCTATTAATGTCAGTTTTTGTTGTTTGTTTGAATTTAATCATCATTTTGTTAATGACGCAAATATGAGATCTTAAAATTTATGATTTTTTTTATCTCTGTTTGTAATTCTTTGTTTTGTTTCATGAATAAACATAGAGCTACTTACTTGCAGCATTTCGATACTTGTCCATTTTTTTTTGCATTTTATCGCTTTGCGATTAATTTTTGGGAGTGTATTGTTGCACAAATTGTCTGTATATATTGTAAATAGTGACGTATTATTTCAAAATTCTATTGTAATTTATTTTTAATCCAATTTTATTTAGTAATTAATAGCGATTATACAAGTTAGAAAAAGGTGGCAACACCTGAAGTAATCGAGACGTTTCGAGAAATTTCTTTCCGATGAATTGGCTGGAAATTTCGAGAATGTCTCACGCGCTTGTATATAAAGGACTGGAGAACGGGAAAGTTTTCAGATGTACTTCGGATTTCGTTGAAAGCTGATCGCTTTGTTGACCTATTGGAGTGCGCTTGTATAATCGCTGAATTCGAAGTTATTTTTGTTGAAGCTTGTGTTGAAGCTTGAGAGTAGTTAAACTGCTGCCTGTGAATAGATTTTGTGAGTTTTCTGAAGAGAGAATAAATACTTTTAAACCGTGAAAACTGTGCCATCATTGCCTCAGCGGAAAAATTCGTAACAGTGGTGTCAGAAGTGGGATCAAGTCATCTTGAATGCCGACTACTAGAGGAATGATGGAAGACCAAATGAAGCAGTTGATGGAAATGATTGCTGGAATGAAGGCCCAACAGGAAACCACCGCAGCCGAAATGAAAGCCTGCCAAGAAACTGCCGCAGCCGAAATGAAAGCCTGCCAAGAAACAGCCACAGCCGAAATGAAAGAAATAAAAGCCGGCCAAGAGTCCACCGCCGCCGCAATTGCCGCTACATCATCGGAGATTAAAGCTTTAGCATCCAAGCAAGAATCATCTTCTGCGTCCGTTGATAGATTTATGGAGCGCACAGAGAGTGTTCTTCAATCAATGAAGGCGGATATTTTGGATGTCAGAGAAGATCTTAAGACAGTGAGAAATGAAGTTGAAGAAAAAGTTTCCACCGTGCAAGAAAAAATTTCCACCATGCAAGAAAAAGTTTCCACCTTAAAGGAAGAGCAAGATAGATTCATTGACGTTGTTGAGGAAAGGCTGCGAAAAATGGAAACGCGTGAAGCTGTGGCCATAGCTTCACTTAATTGGGATAACGCTTCCATCCCCTTTATGGCGCCGCGCTCTAACATCAAAGTGGCCCCTTTTGATGGGAAGTCGTCTTGGCGCGTTTATCAAACGCAATTTGAAATGATTGCTTCTGCGAATGGTTGGGACGATACTTCGAAGGCATTCCATCTCGCAGCATCTCTTCGAGGTGAAGCTGCTGACATTTTACAGACACTACCTGAAGAGAAGCGGGGAGAATTCGTGGCGCTGGCAAGTGCGTTGGAACTAAGGTTTGGTGAGCAGCATCTTAAGGATTACAACAGACTGCAACTGAAAGTGAGACAGCAGAAGGCCAATGAAACTGTTCAAGAATTGGCATCGGATATAGAAAGACTGTCGCTCCTCGCTTTCCCTGACTGTCCCTCGGATGTACGAGACGATCTTTCTCTGCAGTATTTTATCGACGCTATTCAAGATCCCGATGTGCAGCAGGCGGTAAGGTTATCCCAAAACAAAAACCTGAAGTCGGCCCTCGTGTACGCCATGAGTGTGGAAGCCGCGCAGCTAGCTTCTGGAAAAGACCGACGATATGTGCGTGGTGCATTAGCCGAGGATTCGTCTGACTTTGTCACCAGTAAGCTTCGAGAACTGGAAAGCAAAATTGATAGAATGATGAGAAGCTATCCCGGAGCCAGGGATCGAAGGACCAGAGTCGTTTGCTGGCACTGCAAACGGGAAGGGCATCTACGACGAAACTGTCTTGATTTGAAAAAGAGAAGGGATAACACTACCACGGATTCTCCACAACTGAATCTAAGAAGATGTCATCTCGCAGGGCAGAAGCTGCAATGTAGAACAGGTGAAGCCCCGACCAGTCGTTTCCACGTTTCATCCCGACAAGGAGGAAACCAGGGTTTATTCGTGAAGGGGGAGATCAACGGAACTCCATGTCGTCTAATCGTCGATTCGGGGGCGAACGTAACGATCGTAAGGACGGACGTGGCTCGTCGCCTGAACAGCCGACTCCTCTACACAGCGCCCTCTGTTTCTCTACAAACTGTGTCTGGTGGTAATATCTCTGTTCATGGGAAATTGCAAGTGGACATTGCCCTTGGATTTAACACCTACAAGCACACCGTTTATGTTGCCGAAATTGTAGATCCGTGCATTCTCGGACTAGACTTTTTGAGGAAAAATGGAATTACGCTGAATTTTGAGAAAAGCCAGCTGCAAACATGGAGGGGCGAAGTTCCTTTGCACGATCTAGACATGAAAGAGCTGTGCGTATATCGGATTGTAGCTCATGAAGACAATGTCATAGAGAATGCTGAAGAGTCCACATCTATGGAAAGTACCTCTCCAGGCTCGGAGAGAGAACCGAAGAAAGCGACGTTGATGAAGCCCTCCCAGGAAGTGGTTCATGTGGAAATGGACAAAGTTAGGGACGAGGGAATCGACATCCGTACTCCTGTTACAAGCATCGAACGGAGGTCCCGGGATCTATCAGCTGCACCCGCGGATGATTCGGACGCAATCTCAAAATCATATAACCAGCAAGATGGGGATCAGAAACTTTCACCGCTTCTGTTGGCATACGGGAGTACAGCTCACGAGACCACCGGATTTTCTCCATCTCTAAAGATGTGTGGAAGAGACCTTAGGCTCCCCATCAACCTCCTCTTTGGACGACCACCGGACACTCCTTCCTCGCCTGTCCAGTATCTAGATGATCTGCAGGCACGTTTGGAAGCCGTACATCGGTTCACCAGAGAGAGAAACAACATCATGACGGAGCGCATGAAGATCCGGTACTATGCCAAGGCCATGGACCGTTCATTCCAGGAAGGTGACAAGGTGTGGTTAGGGAACCCTAAACGTCGGAAAGGACTCTCCCCTAAGCTCCAGACGAACTGGGAAGGGCCGTATGGGGTCCTTAAGAAGATCAACGACGTCGTGGTGAGAATTCAACGGACACCTTCCTGTAAACCTAGAGTTGTACTCTACAATAGGCTAGCCCCATATATTGGTAGAAGTCATTGAATGGCTTAAGGACTTCACTGCCCGGGACGTGCAGTCTTTAAGAAGGGGGAAATGTTGCACAAATTGTCTGTATATATTGTAAATAGTGACGTATTATTTCAAAATTCTATTGTAATTTATTTTTAATCCAATTTTATTTAGTAATTAATAGCGATTATACAAGTTAGAAAAAGGTGGCAACACCTGAAGTAATCGAGACGTTTCGAGAAATTTCTTTCCGATGAATTGGCTGGAAATTTCGAGAATGTCTCACGCGCTTGTATATAAAGGACTGGAGAACGGGAAAGTTTTCAGATGTACTTCGGATTTCGTTGAAAGCTGATCGCTTTGTTGACCTATTGGAGTGCGCTTGTATAATCGCTGAATTCGAAGTTATTTTTGTTGAAGCTTGTGTTGAAGCTTGAGAGTAGTTAAACTGCTGCCTGTGAATAGATTTTGTGAGTTTTCTGAAGAGAGAATAAATACTTTTAAACCGTGAAAACTGTGCCATCATTGCCTCAGCGGAAAAATTCGTAACAGTATATATACATTTCTTTTTTTCCCCTTCTAAATTCAGCTGTATTTCTGTGAATAGAATGTAACAACTTTGCTGCTTCAAACTACATAACCAATTCTTGTGATCGATACGTCATTTGAAGGGTTTGAACCGTAGATGTGTTAAAGTACACAAGATGAATATATATATTATAATAATTATTTTATTCGTAATGTTTTCATATTCATGCACTTTTGAACATGCCTCTACTACAGCAGTGTTTTTTTTGTGTTGCTAAGTTTACATTTTTCAGAAATGCTTGCTTGGACCAGTTTCTGGTCAAGTTATAGGATACACCTTCAATATTTCAATTCTTGTAAAAGAGGATATTGTTTTGTTTTTCATATTAAATCCAATCTTGAACCAAATTTTCAATTGAATTTCGATTATAGTGTATAGTGTGCCACTACCATTTTCTTTTACATTACACCAATGCTAATTATACTTGGGTACTAGTAGCATAATTTTCCAAGTTGACCAACATATTATAAATAAGGTAGTGGTGGGTTTTTAATATAAACAAGCTCCACCCCCCCAAATATTGCATTCGTACCAGGCCACAAGATTTCCTGTATGCCTGTTGATCATCAAATAATCTCAATTAAGTACTGCCAGTACAAACTTTATTACATATAGTTTTGATTCTAGAATACTTAATAGATGGTGTGTTCATTGTCAAGCAAGCAAAGTGTGACCAGGCTGCTACATGGTCCACCTAAATAAATTCCTGCAATAAAACCATCCCGAAATAAATTTCTGATGCAGTGGATACATTCTAAAATATTTTGTCGAGCAGAGGGAAGGGGAAAGTTAAGTTATTAAGTTTCCTTTTCAATGTCCGATTGAATATTTAGCGTCTTCAAATTTTCATGCATGAATGGTGGGGCATAGATTACTCTCTCAAAATGTGCTCCAGTTTAAACAAAATTATCAGGATTTTTTTCTTATTCTTTTATTTAGTTAAAACAAAAAGATGAAGATTTAATTTTGAATTTTAGTTACTATGTAGGTGTTGAGGAGGGGATGATTGTAGCAATGGTGTCAGCAACTCAGGAAAGGAATAATAAATGGCAAATGTAGTTTGGCATTATCATTGGAATCAAGAAAAAATTTACAAGAATTGCTGGGTTCCGGTAGTGCATCAGTACCCTTTACTTTTATAGAATGTGAATTAAAGCAAAATTAAAAGTTGAAAAACACTGTGTTAATATTGGCATCATAATAGAAATTCGTTAACTTCATGATTAAAATCCTCAGTATTTGACAAGATAGATTTGGTTCTCAGTAGTTAGGAAACAAGTCTGTGTATGTATGCTTCCTTCTCAATCAAATATTAACCCCTTGGGTACAGATTTATTTGGGAAAATTCTTGCGTTTTGAACGTTTGGTTCAAAATAATAAAGGAACTTTAAAGGAACACAGCCAAACAAATTATTTTTTTAAAGTATAGGTAAACCAACCGATGTTTGACTTAACCAATCATGGCTCTTGTGACATTAAAATCCATTCAATCAACCTAGTTTGAATGACGAAATAGGTTCGTCATTATTAACAAGCAAAACAAGTGCATGACGAATCTCAGCCGTCAAATGTACCCAAAGGGTTAAACACTAATACCCCAGGTAACGTAAAAGTTACAGGCATAAAACAATCAACTTACTTGTGAAACCGGCTTTAAAATAACTTTAGTTGGTGACTGTGATACTGTAATCTTGTTTGCCGATGTTCCTGTTACAGAAGAAGGGCACATGATTGTAGTCAACTTAGTGCCTGTATTTAGAGTGTTTATTTGAGATACAGAAACATTCATTGCAGGTGCAATTCTTCGAGGAGAACGAGCATATGTTGCAGGGGCATAAGTAGGCTTTTGATAGGGTCTCACCGGGGACAATACATACTGGAAATAAATATTCAGATAAATATAATTCTTAAATGTAAAATGTATAAAAGGACAGGGAACAGTTATAAAATACCAAGTGAAAAAGTTCATTTCACTTAAGTAAAATGGTTTAGTGGGCATGCTTAATTTAAAATGCAGAATTGACAAAATTTGCAGATTAATAAAATAGAATAGAGTCAATAAATAAAAGAACTAATGTACCAAAAAACAGCAAGAAATTGAAAAGAACCCACCCAGTAAAATAATTAAAAAAAAAAAAAAATCTACGGATTGCTGCCAAGTTGCCACATTTCATTTTTTTGGGGTACTTTGCACACAATGAACTGAATTGTGATTATAGGAAAGGACCCCAATAGGCAAATAGTGCTTGGCAAACTCAACTTTCAAAACTTTTTCTGTCAAACCATCTTTTACAACCTAGTTGATTTTTGGGAAACACAAATTCTTTGGTACTTGAGTACACCTTAGCAAAGTATGGCAACTTCAAATGCAGAAAGGCAATTTGGAATTGACATTATCTAGTCACTCAAGTTGTGCCAATGTAGATGCGATGTAGGCTGAGTGGCAATCATCAATTTTCTTTAATCTTACACAGCACAGAAATAGTGAAAAGTAAATAAAACATTGCCATTGAAGGTCCCTTTAAGTCAGCATTTTTATGGAAAGAAATTTTTTCATTCATATAACAGATCATAGAACTTGTGAATACTTATGGTATTTTCAGGAAGGCACAGCAGGGCAATTCCACTGTGTCAGTTATAAAAATTGAAGAAAATAGTCACATAAACTCAATTTGTAAAATAAAAATTAATTGAAAATTATTAAATTTATTTTTAAAATGTTTACTACATCCCAATACATAGGAAACATGCATAAAAATGTTTTTAGAATTTTTTTAAATAAGAATTAAAAAAATTTCAATTTGGTGTGAGTCATAAACACACAAATTGAGAAACTTGACCATGTCCAAAAAATGATCAAAAGTCTGAATTGTTAAGCAATTTTAATGTTAGGTAATTCTAAAGTATATAAATGAATTCAAATTATTTTTCTTTTGGTGTCGGGCGTTAATTGCGTGAAAAAAATTTAGTGTTGGTCGTAAAATGTGCTAAAAAACTTTTGCTTGATATAAATAGATAGTTACAAGAACAAATATAAAACTCAAATTAACTTTTAGTAATATACCATAAATATTTTATTAAATTTTTAAAAAATTTATATGAAAAATGGCCTAAATTTCTTTTTAACTAATAAGATATAAACATTTACCTGTTCATCAACAAAATATTTAAAAATATAGTTTTCAATTTATAGTAAGAATACATAATCAGATATGTTCCATAAATGTGAACTGTCCTCAGTTTCCTTTCGTTGCGTTGTACGGGTTCGAAAGATGTGACACCAAAGCAGATCAAAACTTGCAGAAATTTATTCCAAAATAACTCTTCACAGTTCTCTTACAGCTCCAGAACTTTTTGTTCTAGTAGACACAATACAGCTCTTTTCACCTCAACAGAGCACAAAACAGCAGTTAAAAACTTGACAAACAACTGCTAAATCGCCGCAAAAGACAATGCAAAACAGTTCGCTTCAGAATACTCAGTATCTCAAGTCAGGAATACAGCTCTCACAATGAACGTTGAGAGACAACTAACTTCAGTCAAAACGGACTCAGTTAACAACTAGCTCCGTGACTCAAAATCAGTCAACAACTAACTCAATCACCCGCTCTCCTGAGCTTTTACTAGCTTGACCTGAGAACATACGTGAACCTTCTTGAAACTCCTAGAGGTAGATGTTTGGAGAACTTTCCAGATAGTAGTTGAAAAGTCATATATACATGTACCGAAAATGTCGCCAAGTTTGGCGACTTCTCACCAAATTTGGCGACAAAAATTAGTCGCCAAAACCGTCGCCAACTTGGCTCTATCTCGCCAGTTTGGCGAGATTCCCATTACCATAATGTTAAATGCCCTGCCCCTTGAAACTCGCTTCCCAGAGTTACCTCTGTAAAACCCGTTATCAAGCGTTGATATCCTCACTGCAGGGAAACAAACCATTGCATTGCCTTATGCGAAATGTACAGAAATTTATCTATTTACAAAATTAGCACTACGAAATATTTACAAATTTACAAAAATTCGTAACACTTTAGAAATAGGAGATTTCAGGAATTAGCTTTACTACATTTTCTAGCTCATAGAATATTTTATCTTAAGTGAATGGTCATATGAAACTGCGATCAGAGAGATGCATCACAATAATTTTAATTTCATTGTCAGGTACTTGATCCGAATATCCAGGATAGGAGGTTATCATATTTTGCTAGAATCCAATTATTTACACAAAAAGAAACTGCTGGTAGATCATTTGTTTTGTGCGATTTATCATCACTATCCAATGCTTCAAGATCACTTATCTTCTTTTACGGGAAATATGAGGACAATATCGGTACCGAATGGTAAACGTCTGAAATTTGCCAGTGATTATTTGTAGGCTTTACGCTATGTACCAATTGTATATTTGGAGCAGATAATGTGACTTTCCATTTAATATGTTAACTTTCTGAATTCTACATTTTTTTTTTCTTTTTAAATATGTAGATTAGGATTCATTTCTAGTCACTACAACAAATTGCTGGGCTGTGTTCACTATTGTCTTTCTGTTTTGAAATGTGCCAGAAAGTTCTCTTAACTGTACCCACCTATTCATTTATGACTCGTGTGCCATGTGAACTTCCAAAAAGTTCCTGGTTAATTTTTGTCATGCAATGTTTGAAATATTTAAATGAATTGGAAAACAAGTATCTTCTGTTTGAATTGTAACCATGAATCCCCCCCCCCCCACCTGAAAATACATTAAAATATTCAATCCTACTCTACTTAGCCCTTATCATTGAAAAAAATAAGTCCACAAATTTGCAAATTGATTATTTTGCCTGGTCTAAATTATCAGAAATAACTAGGTAACTCAGAGTTACGTCTATCAATCCATGCATGAGCGGCAAACACAGTTGCTTGCAAATGTACAGATTGGATATCATTCTAAAGAGCGAGTGTTGCACTTTTGGGAAAAATCTAACTGAATTATTATATTTTTCTGTCAACTTTTGACTTAAAATCTTAAAACATTGTTTGAGGAGCACTTTGAAAAAAGTTAAAATTTCGTATAATTTTAATGCATTTTTCTCAATAATTTACGATTTATTTTATATTATGTGCTCAAATTATGCTGATGTCTTATAAGTAATATCTTCCATGTTTGTGCCAAATTTAATTTAATTTTAAGCAAAACTAAAGAATGTTGGAAAAAGTGTTTGTTCCATGTCCCCCCTTTGCAAAATGGAGCTAGCAACAACTCCAGTAGCTTTACATTCACCTTCTTTTGCAATGTGAGTGATGATAAATACCATGATGAAATGTTATAAAGACATTCAGTGATAATGGACATTTCCCGCATTTTAATTTAATTTTTTTATTCAATTCTAAATGTTTTGAAAAGGCCATAAACACAAAAATTTCTGCTTTTGACAATTGTAAAAATTTCAAGGAGCTCCCCCCCCCCCCCCCCCACAATTATCTGGTATCAAATGTGTTTACTTCCTTACTAAAGTCCTAACCATAAGATATTGTATTAAAATATGCCATGGAAATTTTAATGGATTATTGAAACTTCTATTAGAGATCTGTTAACAAGTTTACAAATGAATTTTTTAGACACGTTACAGTTGCAGCGGAAACACTGATTTCAGCTCTTTTGAACTAAATTTTTCTCAATAATTTACGATTTATTTTATATTATGTGCTCAAATTATGCTGATGTCTTATAAGTAATATCTTCCATGTTTGTGCCAAATTTAATTTAATTTTAAGCAAAACTAAAGAATGTTGGAAAAAGTGTTTGTTCCATGTCCCCTTAGCAAAATGGAGCTAGCAACAACTCCAGTAGCTTTACATTCACCTTCTTTTGCAATGTGAGTGATGATAAATACCATGATGAAATGTTATAAAGACATTCAGTGATAATGGACATTTCCCGCATTTTAATTTAATTTTTTTATTCAATTCTAAATGTTTTGAAAAGGCCATAAACACAAAAATTTCTGCTCACCGTGCTTTTTCTTAATTTGCAACCAAATTTTGCTGGTTTATTTTGACAAGAAAAACGACTATATGCTACACTATGCATTAGAGATTAAACATTTAATATTTTCGAATATAAGTTATATGTTCAAAATATATCGACTACTGGAAAGCAACTGCCATTAACGATATGGCACTCTCGACTCAGTTGGCGAGTCCAATCATAAAATTTCTCCTAACTTCTGTATTAATTTTTACATCGTATCTTGCTAACTTTTGTTAATTTTTATCACCTGTACATTGACGGTGCTTTTGATGTTTCCACAATGTTTGTAAATCTTCTCCACTGAGTTAGATGTTACACACATATATTTTAATATTGAATTTTGGATCAAGTTACTATCCTATATCTGAATATTCTTGCAGGGTTTGTCTCGTGTTACATAACTGCTATATTTTTTGCGTTGTTGTATACCTTTTAATTTACAATATACTGATTTTGTGTTATTTATCTCAATGTACTTTTCGACCTACATATTATGCAAGATACGAGAAAGTCAAATTGGTCTGTAGCCTCTTGTGTATAGAAGTCTATTAAATAAAATTTGTATTTGGTTTATGTGCATATTATTCTGCCATTGTGAAGAAGACTGTGTGTAAAAATAATTATTTAATGGGTTTTGACAATTGTAAAAATTTCAAGGAGCTCCCCCCCCCCACAATTATCTGGTATCAAATGTGTTTACTTCCTTACTAAAGTCCTAACCATAAGATATTGTATTAAAATATGCCATGGAAATTTTAATGGATTATTGAAACTTCTATTAGAGATCTGTTAACAAGTTTACAAATGAATTTTTTAGACACGTTACAGTTGCAGCGGAAACACTGATTTCAGCTCTTTTGAACTAAATTTGAGTACTTTGAACGCGGCTTAAAAAATTGGAAAACTGGATTTAATTAAATTCATCAGTAAGTCAATACTATAGTCTAATTGTTTAAAATTTGCTTGACTTATAAAATATTTTATAAGTTTAATGTTTTTTGCTGGTTTTGCTTTCACATGAAGTTCAGCTTTTTTTAAATAAAAAAAATTGTAGTAGCTAATATTTAATAACTCAAATTTTCCAATTGTCTATTATTGTCTTCTTCCTTAATGGCTATCTTAAAAATAGGGATATGTAAAATAGTTTCTAAAATAATTTTAATGCTTTTCATGGAATTTGCTCTTCTTACTCTGTAATGGGATAATGTTTAAAAGATAAAATACAGTAAGAATTATCTTTATTATGTAATCAAAATTATGTTATTTATTATATTACACTTCAAATTATGTATCAAAGTGACAACTATAATAGCTAGAGTTATTAATTGTGGTCTCTTTCAAAAGTTTGTTTTTGCACATTATCATGAAATCATTTTTATAGTCAGATAACAGCAGCTAGTTAAAACATGAAACAAAATACATTATTTTTCGATTTGGATATCTTAAATTATATTTATTATTTTAATGTGTACTATTGCTGCAGATTAAAAACATTGGTTTGGTTATCAGCGCCAATACTTAAAAAGTAAAAATTTGAAAAAAGATTATTTCTTTTTCCGTTAAATATTGTGCTTCTTTACTGTTACATATGATATTAAGATGAGTAAGTAACGTGTAGAAGGAATTATTAAGTTAGCGAGTTGAAAAAATTATTAAGTTGACAAGTTAAAGAAATATTTTTTCTTTTAATGATAGGTATATAATGACTGAATGGTTTTGTTTTGTTTAAAACTTTTTAAGTGTGATTGGGGGTTTTACTTTAAACAGCTAATTTATTGCATAGCTTTATTTTTTAATAAAGTAAACAAATGGCCCTTTTATGCTTACAACAAACAGGAAAAGCCATTAAATCTTATTTCAAATGCTGATTGAAATGAATTTTTTAAATGTTTTAAAATTAACTTCTAAACTAAATCATTGTAATATTAAGTCAATAAAATATGTTTGCCTTTAGTAGAATAACTGTTTTATCACAAATTTAACCTGGAAATTTTCGTGTCCACGATTATATCTACGTACAGTAATATTTAAACACAATTATTATCTAAAATATTTTTATCTCTTTATTAAAGAATATTGCATATTTATGACACCACAAGAAACAATTATTGCATTGTCTAAAATAGGAATTAAATTTTTATTTTTGGATACTTGTGGGCTTAGCATATTATGTTTTGAAAGCTTCCTAACCTCTATTTTACGAATATATCCCAGTCACTTTTAACATCCAATCGACTCCACTTGACTACTTTTGTAAAATAAAAACCTCTAATATTTTTGTACTAAATCACATTTTTAAATTCTGTACAAGAGAGGGAAATAGCTCTATCAAGCACCTTGATAAGTCGATATTTTTAAGCATTTTATGCGTCCCATTTAATAAAGATTGTATTGGAAGAAGGAATAACGATCAAACTTTTCCTTAGAATAGGCCTTGTAAAGCTAACACAAACAGAACCGCATTCGTTGAAATTTCATAAGCGGAACTAACGCTCGTATTGCAGGTGATTTTCACCATCCGCTGTGTGACATCACACGCAAAAGTAGCTTTCCCCTGCCAAAACGCAAAGTGAAATACTGAATATTTTTTTAAACTCTCTATCCAAGCTCACATTTTTTAAAGAATGGTACTGTTTTTCATGATTTTTCCTCTACTTTTTATTAAAATAAAAAAAAAAAACGTGAAAGTTCCTCATTGTCTAAAAAACTCACACCAACTATTTGGCAGAAACTTCCCGAAAATCACAGAAACGAAAGGATGTTTTGACGTCATAGCTAAAATGTAGTGTTTCGATCGGACAAGGTTTCCGGGCATTTTCTTTTCTTAATATTTCAATAACTAATTTTTTAAAAGAACTTTTGTTTTAATATTTGGAGTCAGAAAGAATTCTTTATAAATATAAACTAATTTCACTCGTTTTAAAAAAGTGTTGAAATTGTCTAAGAGTTTTAAGAAATGATTATATCCTTCGTCACTTTTAAAGCACAGATAACTCATTGAAACTTGATGCTTTAAATTTGCCCTCAAAAGTTTTGTATTGGAGTTTTGACAAGCTCACAATTACTTAAAAATATAACTAAATTTTACTTGTTTCCAAGTACTTTTCCAAAGTAGTTTATTTAGAAGCAGTAAAAGAAAGATACCTAAAACCATCAACATGATTTTTAATAGATTATCCTGGCTCCCTACTTTCAGGATCATTATCCCGAGATAGAGCCCTTTGCCTAACAAAATGTAATTCCAGGGCTGCCACTGACTATAAGCCTTAAAAATAGTTGCTTTAGTAGCCTCAGATGTTAACAATAGTAGTCTTAGACGTTCAAATAGTGCACAAAATAGTAGTCTCAGACGTTGAAAATAGTAGCCTCGTTTTTCATAACTTAATAACGATTTCTTCTTTTAAAATGTTTAAACAATTATACAATATTGAAAATGACAGGCAAATTTAATTAAGCCCCGTTTTCTAATTTCTTAAGCTACATTTAAAGCAATTAAATAAATTGCTTCAAAATTTAAGTTATTAGTAGTTATAAATTTAGCTACAATATTGAAATTTTAGTCCTTCTGCATAGATTGACCAAGACAGTGAAATCGATCATCATACTGGCACAAATCATGGACATAATGTCTTATAACACCAATGGAAACCTTGGCAAAAATGTCCATTACAACAATGCAAATCTCAGAGATGGCTGTTGTAACATCAGCACCAAAACAGCAAATGCTATTGAAAATACAGCTGTTAAACCGTCAAATCAGCTTAGACTTTGGCAAAAATGACTATCACTCCAATGTAAATATTGGTGATGGTGCCTTCCATACCAACTCAAATCTCAGCAATAGAGCCTAACTACATCAACGTAATACTTGGTGAAAATTATCATCACAAAAATGCAAATATTAGCGATAGCGTCTATCAATAACAGTGCAAATTTCGCAATGGTCTATTACATCAGCGTAACATGGGGCTAAATTAACCGCGACAAAAATGTAAATCTCAGTGATCGCCCAGCATAGAAGCCTAAAAAACGGTAATCACGGCCTTCACATTGGCATAACACTCAATGAAATTAACAATCACACACTAACATAAATATTGTTGATAGAGAAACATTAGACGAAGCAGCGTTAAAAGTGGTCATTCCACCGGGGATTTTGGAATTCTGAATGCAGGCTAGTCTATGGCGAATAGAAGCAAGTACACACATGCACCCCATGGAAATTTTAATGCGGATTTGCATCGATCTCAGGAAATTTTGGACAATAAAAGGTGAAATCAGCACATTCGCAGACTGTACCATGTGTGAATTTAAGTGTGGATTTCATGTACAGTAGAACATCCCAAATCCGGAATCGTCGGGACTTCGGCGATTCCGGATCTCGGAAAATTCCGGATTTCGGAACATTTCCGATTTTGGAAAATTCCCGATTTCGGAAAATTCCGGATTTCGATTATTCACGTTTTTTTACATATTATATTATTCATAAATAAAATAAAAATATATAACTAAATACAATTAATTATGAAACATGCAATTTTATTTGTTTTTGAAAAACATTTGCTTAATGGTGAGTTGTTTTAATAATTTTGGCTTTTGGCTAATCAGCTTTTCTCTGATTTTGTGGATAGCCATTATTTCAGATTCTGAAACAAAATCTCTTTGCTCTAGTCCTTTAATGGCAGTGCCCAAAATGTCTACTAAGTGATCAATAGGGATTTTTTCTTCGATTTCTTCTTCTTCACTGTCCTCACTCTCGGATATGGTTGCACTTCCCGGCATTAGCACCATATCGCGGATTTCGTCATCCGTAAGGGAGCACACGGTTGGAGCGTCATCGTCACAATGGAAAACATCCAAAATGTCTTCTTCGGCCAATTTCGTACCCTGTGATTTCACGTACTCCATCAGCTCAGAAATTTCTTTCTTGTCTTTATTGATTCGAAATCCTTCGAAATCATTTTCCTCTTGATCGTCGTCGGCAAACAGCGTTGCCGGCCACAAATTGTGCCATGCATTCCTTAGCGTTGTTGCTGGCATGGCATCCCAGGATTTTGCTGCGTTCCACACAGCCATTTTAAGGTTGTAGGATTTCAAAAAATCCTGCATCGTCTCTTTTCCGTTCAGACAGTTCAGCATATTCCTCAAAAAGTCCGACTTGTATCGGCATTTCAATGCGCGAATTATTCCCATGTCCATTGGTTGAAGGATTGATGTACAGTTGGGAGGGAGAAATAACACCGAAACGTTATCTTTCACCAACAGTTCTGGAGAGAGATGCGCGGTACAATTATCCAGTATGAGCACTATCTTCGCATCATCAGGAAAACCAACGGAAGATAAGTGTTGGCGGGCTTCAGGAATGAAATGGTTTTCAAACCATTCATTCATAAGAACTTGCGTCATCCAAGCTTTTTTGTTCGCTCGATAAATCACGGGAAACACTTTAACACCTTTGAACGCCCTTGGTTTTGCCGACTTCCCGATGACAAAAAGTTTTGTCTTATGGGTTCCAGCCGCATTACCGCATGCCAGAATTGTTATCCTTTCTTTCGAATCTTTTAATCCGGTAGGGTTCTTTTCGTCCGCCGTCGTTAATGTGTCTCGAGGTACATATCGCCAGAACAAGCCAGTTTCATCGGCGTTGTAGATTTGTTCTGGCGACAGACTTTCGTCATCCACAAGCTTCAAAAATTCACTCACGAATTCTTCAGCAGCTTCCGTGTCGGCTGAGGCTCTTTCTCCGGAAATCTTCAGATGCCGCAATCCATGCCTCAGCTTGAATTTATCAAGCCAACCTGTTGAATAGATACAGTCGGTTGACAATTCCATTGATTTATGGAATACTTTGGCTTGTTCCATCACAAGTGGTCCGGACAATGGCACTCCTTCACTCCTTCGTTGTCGAATCCATTCGATCATAACTTTGTCATGCTCTTCACTTTTAGCGTGACTGATTATTTTTCTCTGGCACATTGCAACAGGCGAGTCCGAATCGGCGAATAACTCAAACAGTTCTTGTTTCTGCTTTTTAATATCGTAAACAGTAGATTTTCCCAATCCGTACTCTTCGCACAAGTTAACAACCGATGTTCCGCTCTCCAGCTTCTTAATCAAGTTGACTTTGTCCTTAATTGACAAAGTCACGTGTTTTCGTTTGGCTTTTCCGCCACTGGACCCACTCGAAATGCTACGTTTTGGCATATCGTCGATGAAAAATATTTAAAGTTAATTGGATAAAGTAAATTTAAGTTAGTTAGATAAAGCTAATAAAAATTAAATTTAATAAAAAAAGATGAATAAAACTTAAGATGATTTGGGAAATTTTCAAAAGCAGAGATCAGAATAAAGCAGTGTGAAATTCGCAAAAGCTAGTCCGGAATTGAAATTTTTACTCCAGTTCGTACTTCTAAACTGACCAGGGTTTGCAGCATAACCGGTTTGCTGGCATTCCATAAGATCCGATGTTGTCCAGAACACAAAGAGCCGGAGAAAATTCGCGACCTTTCAATTCCTCATAACAAAGGATGCCCTTCTGAAGGTCGCGACAGGGTTTCCGGAATTTCTTAACATCCCCCCCCCCCCCCTTCGCGCGCGACTTGACTATCTTCTTCGGTGTTCGCGTGAGAAAACGAATTGGAGTTTTTTTTTTTTTTTTTTTTTTTTTTTTTTTTTTTTTTTTTTTAGAAATCGTAAAAAGGTCCGGATTTTAGAAGTTTCCGGATTACGGATGTTTTACTGTATTTATCTGTATGTTAAGAAACAAAAGCTGGTGTTTCACTTTCACACACAATAAGTAACTTCCACTTTAGAGTATTGCTTACATTTAGTGATGTGTAGTTCCAAAATATCATATACTTTTCTCCTTTGATTGATTTAGGAAAATAACAAGTTTTTTTTTATCCTTTAATACTAATACAATTAATTACCTAGCAAAGTTAGGTGACTTTTTTAACAAGAGAAGAAAAATGACTTACGATGAAATTATCAAGCCATTTAAGTTGAGCAAAAGTAGATGTCCCACTGGTTACGTACGTGGCAACCCTCAATTGCTAAATGTACATTTCAATTGGTATTTTTACACAAGTACAAGATTTCAATTAAAAAAGAACAGGTTAAGGAAGCTATCCATACTGATGGCCTTTTCTTTTGGCGTTCAAGGCAAATTTCACAAATTTATTCTGGTCAATTAAAGTAAATAAAGGCAAAATAATTTGATATTTGAGAATATAATAGTGTATGTTGTTGAGCTTCGCACTGCGAAAGATAAAACATTGGAACCTAACGGGTAGGCAAAAATTATAATAATTGTGCACGTAATCAACAGGAAAATACTATCGTCGAACTAATGAGGTTACTACTCGACCCACGAACATGAACTAAAATTAACACCTATTATAGTTGTTTTGGACCCTATTTTCCTTAAAATAGTTGCCATAGTCGCCTGGCCACTAAAATAGTCGCTTTAGTAGCCTTTTTAGTCGCCATTGGCAGCCCTGCAATTCTCTATTCAAGCAGAGAAAAATAAAAGGAATAATTATTCCTTAAAACTGCTCAGGCTCTGTATAAAGTTTTAGTTTTGGTCACAACCAGAAAAAAATTACCAATGACTTTGTTGTTTTTCAAAGTATATTTTGCCATGTTCCTTTGTTTAATATTGTTATTATACAGTATTGTTGCAAAAATCGTCTGTCTAAAATTGTAAATAGTGACTAATCACCAGATCATATTCCACTGATTTCTTCTTTTGTGATTACTTCAAAGAATAGGTATATGACACTCCTTCAACAAGTTTACAGGATCTGCAGCAGCATATTATTGATAGCTGCGCTAGTGTCATGCCGCAGATGATAAGG
This sequence comes from Linyphia triangularis, assembly GCA_963978545.1. NCBI lineage: Eukaryota > Metazoa > Arthropoda > Arachnida > Araneae > Linyphiidae > Linyphia > Linyphia triangularis. The sequence goes on along the minus strand of OZ021725.1, from coordinate 71,425,349 downwards.
AATGCGAGTGCCTGCCAATTTTATCAATTATAAAAATGTATTGAGGCCTTTTTTAACACAAAGATGTTATTGTTTAGAAATAAATTTCTTGCTTTTGCTCACCTGTCTAATACTGTTCTAAACAACCGCACCTAATAATGCATTTGTTATTGCTATTTCCACAACTAACCAAAGTTTAGAAGGATAAAATGATTAAATAAGGCATCTTTTCTAGGGTATATATGGCCGAAAGGTATTGTTTTCATATTTTAGTAGTTGCGCAATGGTGCGAGTTCGGATCCTCAGTTTTTTAATTTTCCTGAGCGCGCTTTTCAGATCCCTATTTTAATTACTCCTTTGTTTAAATTTAACTTAGATTAGCTCAGAAAATCTGTATGATAAACTTGATTTAAAAATACTTTACTAATCACCTTCTATAATAGATTAGTATTATTAGATTATGTTTTAGCTCACTAAAGTCATTAGTAGATATGTTCCCTCAAGTACAGTCATAAGATTTATTGGATGAGAATTTTAAATTTTACAAACATTTCAAGTAAATTGATTTTAAAAGATTGTTTTTAGAAATCATTTTGCTCATGAGTAAGCAGAGTTTGCCAAAATGCGTGAAATCTGCGTAAACATACATAGAAAATCAATTTCACCCAATAGAATTAACATCATGCGTGAATTCACGCATCAGCACATCATGGTTAAATTAAAAAAAATAATCCTTCATTTTATAAAATCGGAGATCATCCTAGCCGTTTTTCAAAGTATCTAGTAGGTGAATAGTAGGGGTCCGTCTCAGAATTTCCAAATGCAATTTCCTATGTTTCTTAATTCAGTGTATTTTGCCGGCTTTTTACCATGCTTTCTTGCAAAAATAGAGAAAAAAAGGTAACCTCATGCGTGAGTGCATGGAAAACGTAGATTAATAGTATGTTGTTCACACATTTAATCGGGATTTTGTTTTGTTTTTTTGGCACCGGAAGGACGGGTTCAGAACATTTCGCTTATGTCTGTCACCTGCATTTTTTTGAGATATTGTAAATTGTCAAGTTCTACTTCTCTATCATTTGTGCGATAGTTTTTGTCGTGTTGCCGGCATTTTCCCGATAGTTTTCGAGTTGCTGCCGGCATTTTCAAGGCGTCGCCGGCATTTGTCCAATAGTTTTACGGGACACTAACATGGTGTCCCCGAACGGCATAGTGTTTAGAGTTAGTTTAAGGTTAATAACTATCAAGTGTTTTTAGTAAGCATATTTCCGCTCCAATACACAAAATCGCGATTGTGCATCATTCTTATTGCTGTAGTTATTAGTTTTGTCAAAAACTTATTTTGTTTTAGTTTAAAAAAAATTTAATTAAAAAAATACCCTTTATATTTGAAAAGAAAAAAAAAAACTTAAAAATTTAAAGAAGGGATGAAAATACCCTTTGGAAATATTTAACTGACGAACACTGTAAGTAAGGATTCCCTTGGAGATTTGAACATACCACACATTGAAGTATGGATAATGATTGAATACTCATTTGGAATCACCAACAGAAAAAGTGTCCTCCCACTCACCAGCATGTTTGTATGCCACAATATGCAGGGTTCCCACTTAAATCATAGAATGAAAACAGTGGCGGCTCGTGAGCAGGAAAAGTGGGGGGGGGGGGGGGGGGGCGATGAAAAAAAAAATAATTGGAGTTTGCGAAGTAATATATATATATATTGAACCATAGTACGTAATTTAAAGTGTAAAAACGTATCTTTATAAGTAAAAAAAAAAAGGTTACAAAGACTCTGTAATTTGAATATTGAGCTTCTAAGAAAGTATATTAAGAAAGTGGGAAAAAGTATTTTTTTTGGTCTCTAAAAATATTAATACGAAACATTTGCACATTTTTTTTTTTTTTTTTTTTTTTTTTTTGGCAATAAATGCAAAATGTTTTTATTTCTACTAGAAAATTTAGCAAGCACGATCAAATTTTTTTTCCAAGTAAAAAGAAACCTCTGTAAGGAATATTAGTCCTTAACTGTGAAAATCTTTTCAAAGGCATTTGCTTAAAAAAAAAACCTGCTTATGCTCCAGAAAGATAAGAAGTTTCCTTTCAATCTCTTCTTTTATATATAAAAATGTGCTTATAGTATTTGACAAAAGTTCACTCTACTTTCAATTGACTGCCTGTAGACTTTTTATTTGTTTTGCCTACAAATCCCATTTAAAAAAAAAAAAAAAAAAAAAAAAAATGAGGCAAGAAATGTTTCAAGGAATTCTAAAATTAGAACTAAACCTTTTTCCAGAAATGAGAAAACAATCCTGGGAATAATTGCTCAGCAAAATTAAGAAATATTTCATTCACTATCCAATGTTTATACTATGACCAATCGAGCGATGCAACTTATAACATGCAACTATGTAGCAATATAACTTAAAATAAGGATTTTGTTTTTTACGAAAATTGCAAGAAGGTCGAAAAATACGGGGGGGGGGGGGGGGGGCGGAGTTTTTGAGGTCAAACAATAGCAGTGCGATTATGTGAGATTGCTTACAGAGGCGGACATTGTTTGCAACTTTACTAGGAGAAAAGGGGGTGGGGCTTAATTATATTCCGGGATTCAAAGATAAAAGAACAGACGTATAGAGCATAACTTTTTGTCTCCATATAACCTAATCGCATTAAAAATGCAATAAAATTTTTTTATAAATATTTAATATTTTTATTAGATTAAGAATACTTAAGAACATTTTAAAATGAGCTAAAATGTTGATCGGGCGAAATGTTTAAGTTCAACAACTTTGAAGCTGAAATTATTTTAATGTAAGATAAATTATCAATATTTTCAACATACCACATCATTTTAAGCACAGTAAAGCTGATAGGATCAGATTTTTTTAGTACTTTTAGCTAGCACTGTAGGAATTTGAAACTACCTAATTATAAGGTTCTTAATGAAGCAATGCTTTAAAATTCTGTTTGACATTATAATAGTAAATTAAAATACCAAATTTCGTTAAGCTGTAGGTCCCGGCCTGATTAGCTGTCATTGGACATAAAAATAGGTCTTTGAGCGTACAAACCAACTAACCAAAATACCAATTACATAACATATGTGAAACTATAAAAACCGATATTGCTCAATCACTATTCTGTACAAAAGAAAAAGAAAATAAAGATTTACGAGTTACAAACTATACAAATCTAATAACTCGATTAAAAATTCTGCAGCATATGCACAGAAAAAAAATTTCGTTAAATATTACATGAATTTAAGAATTAAAATACAAATCACATATACATGAAAGACAAAAAACTATTAAAAAAATGCTTGCTTACAACAGCAAATAAGTTTTAAAAGTAATTGAAATATATATATATATATATTTTAAAGTCATCAGTAATGCTACTAATATTTCAGTCACTGATATTTTAATTATTAATTCATGCAAAATAAATTTGGTTTATATAACAGTTAATAAAATGTGACAAAACCTTTGAAAGTACAATATTTACAGTTTTGCAAACAAAATTGAAGGTATTGTTATATTGACCAGTTCAACAGTTTTAAATTGAATTACTTGATATTCTTTGAATAGTAAAATATATCTCGTTGTGTATTTTTTTGGCGCAAGAGCTAAGGGAGAGTTATACTGCAACGGAATATCCTTCAATCAAAATTTTTTTCAGTACTGTACATTTACTTATTTATTACAGAATTTTTTCTAAAATTATATCCTCTCTCTTTTATTTTTACTACCCAATAAAAGGATAAATGTCGTTTCAATCCAATTCTAGTAAAACCATTTATTTTTATAAGGAATGTTTTGTTGTCTTTATAGAAACTCTTCTATTAATCGTATCGGAGAGTTACGTTAATGATTCCATACGATATCATATATCAGTGGGAGAGGTAGGACAAATCAACACTTCTGATTATTTGGACGAAATTTAAATACTCAGTTATTTTTTGAGACAAAGAGTAGATATCAAAACAAAAACCTATTATTAACTCATACATTTTACTAAATAAAGAGTAAAATTTAAAACAAAAAACTTACCGTTGTTATTTATTGGTGTAAATTCTTTCGCAGTCGTACAAGTTAAAGACACTAAAGATAAACGTCCGATCCCTGACTTCAAAGTAAGAATTGACCATTTCCTTGCAAATCCCAGGACCAGGAGGTGTCTTGGTAATTTGAAACTCATGTTATGACAAAAAACCAGGATGTCACGTGAAAGGGAAGGAATGGCCCTCGTCACATTATAGAATTTTCTGTCTTATCTCTTTAGGTTTCAAATTCAAGGTCGTCCAAATTAGGGGGACATTTTGTTCCCCCAAGCACAGTCTAGGGAAACTAACATCCTTTGAAGAGGGCAAGTTAGAGTTTTAATCGGAATTGTGGGTTCTTATAATATTCTGTGGAATTGCAATAATACTACAGTACGATTATTCAAGTTTTTTTTTTTTTTTAAATTATGAATTAGGCTTTTATTTTTGTAATTTATTTACGTGCGTTATTTTTTATATCAAATAAATTTTAAGGGGTATCCTAACGCTATTACAGTAAAACAAATTGGCATCTCATCAAGAGGAAGATTGCACAATGCTATCTGATGTAAAAATTTTACTCACTCTTTTCGACCAGATTTGTAGAAAAATTTGAATAGTCAGTTACAGCTACATTGGAAATTACTTTCAAAATAACACTTTCAGTTTTCAGAAACAAAAGGATTCTTCTTTAGAGTGAGGTCTTCTCTCTTTCCACAAGACCATCCTATTTTTTGTGTGAAATAAATTATTTACTTTCATTTAACTTATTTTTTCAAACACAGATGTGCATAAAGATATCGTAGTTGGGGATTTCAAATCCATTCTTTCAGCAATAAATTCTAGTGTGACTTACAGCATTAAACTTTATGAGCCTAGTAACAAAATAAAAAATATCGATGCGCAACATTAATATTGGGTCTTTGATCTAATGAGATTAACTTTTATTTCGGTTGGGGATCTCCTTATCCTAACCCTTGGCTACGAGCCTGCCTCTTACTCATAGATCAGAAAACCGTGTCAAAACACGAAACTCGGGAATTTTGTAATTTGAGAACCACACAAGGGGTACAGACTCGCAGGATATTGCAGGTGGCGAAAATCAGTCCCACCCCCCCCGTCTTTTTTCCATTCCGTTTCTTCTACGGGCAAAGAAAAAGAAGCTCGATCAGGCGACTTAAATATCCATCCATAAGGACATTTATTAGTTGAGTGAAAGTGAACAGTTTCAAGATTAAAAAACCAGTTAAATCAGTATATTAACTAATAACTACAAAATTTATTTAAAAAAAAAAAAAAAAAAAAAAAAAAAAGATAGAGAGGGAAACGACCAAAAAAAGTGAGGGGGCCCGGGCCCCCCCTGCACCAGCCGCCACTGAATGAAAATCAATGACTTTTAAGCATCTAAATAATGTTTTTAAGGACAGTTGAAAATTTATTTTCAGGCCTCATGTCCACATATAAATTTTTAAAAAAGTATATTCTACCAAAAGTTACAGGTTGGTGCATGCGTAATACAAATATGTCAGAGAATTCCAATACGGTGTGGATAAGTGGCAAACACTCGGGAATAGCAAGTACGAGTTGTATTTTTATAAATTTAGCTGTTAGGCACACAACATCCGCAAAAATTAAGGACTTTTAAGGATCACTAAGCATTTTCAAGGACTTTTAAGCACCTCTAAGCGTTTTCAAGCACTTTCAAGGCCTTGAAAACAAGTTCAAAAATATTAAGCACATTTAATGACTTTCAATGAACGTGGGAACCCTGATATGTAATCTAAATATATATGTTTTATTAGGAGTTATCAATAGAACAGCTCACCTGCTTTGCTGGAGTTCCAAGTATAGGCTTTAACATCTGATGCGAATTGTTCAAATTGAAAATGTTATTGCGTGATAAAGTGTAGGTTTTGTTAGGACTAGCCAACAAAATTGACTGTGCCTGACCAGAACCTGCAGAGGTATTGATTGTGGCAGACACTGGTACAGGTGTCATCATAGATGCATTGGATGCAGGAGTATTGTTTGTTATGATGACTTTGGTCACCATCTGACTACTGGAAGACGGAGTAACAGCACGTTTTAGTGGAACTTGGAGAGGATTTCCACCCCCAGATGAAACAATAGGCTTAGCTGTAACAAATGTAGGCGTTGATGACATACCCTGGCTCAAAAGGATCTTGACATCAGTTGATTTGCCCGTTCCGGCAGCATTAACTGCACTTAATAAATTTCCGCTTGCATTTAACGAAGGCAATGTCAGGTACTTGGTGGTGCCACTGGATCCTGTTGATGTCTGAACAATGGCAACATTGGATGATGAAACTGCAGGAATGGTTTTAGCAGCAGCGAGCATCGATTGTAAATTAGCATTAGGCTTTTGGACAATGAACAACTGAGTTTGGCCAGGTTTATTTGTATTGACAAACTTTGCAGTGGGCCACTCACTGTTTTTAGCAGGTGAATCAGCTGTGATAAAGTTACAAGGGGGTGATTGCACAGTTGAAATGGGATTTAGATTTAGGCTGGTGTCGCCCAAGGAGAAGTCTGTTCCATCTGCTAAGGCATTGATCAAGCCCTCGGAAGGTTCAGAACTTAAGCTATTTTTGTCAAAATTTATGTTAAAGAGATCTTGAGCCGAATCCATGCTCTTCAACAGGTCTCCTGCATCCATTTGGGAACACCCCTCAGAATTCATAGAGTCTGGTAACATAACAGAATCATCATCTTTACAGGACAGACTGGAAATGAAGGATAGACTTGACTCATTCAGGTCAAGGTCTACTTTTGGAGACAACTCTGTAAAGAAATACAATAATGAAGGTATATTTTAAGTAACAAAATAGGATCTAACTTGCAAGAAATGTATTTGTATAACATACATTAACATTAGGGATGCACCGAATAGTGATTTTAGCCGCATACCAAATATTCGGCCAATGGACAAGTCAAATACTGAATATTCCGCTGGCCGAATATCAGATGTATTGTTTCCTATAAAACTTGTGTTAATTACTGCTTATAATAAAAAATAGGATTATATAATAAAACATAGATGACTGGGCCTCCATTGATGACAATTGTCTTGGCAAGGAAAGGTTACATAACAAATATAACTGTTCTCAAATCTTTAAAACTATTCAATAGGACACATCTTACATTGTATACATATTTAAAGGCAGAAGCACACCCTAAAATGCATAAAAAAAAAAAAAATTGCTGTGGATATGCCTTATAAGTGTTGACGTTTTTTAAATATTACATATGACGGAAAATAAATGGTACTCACATATTAACGCAACCAGGCCAAAATTCGCATAAATCGCCAAATTTGGCGACCTTACTTACGGCAACCAAAATTCGCAAAATTTGGCGACACTACTTACGGAAACCCTATGTGTTATACGTGGTTTTCGTAAAGAAATTATTTTGCTTACTGGTTAAATTGAATGCCGTCAAATCGCGCCAACCTGGTTGCGATAATACGCAAGTACCAAATAAATTCATATTTCTATAGAGTGGTATTTTCTAATAATAATAAACTGGCAATAAATTGAAAAAAAAAAAAAATCGGCTAAATGGACAAATACCGAATATTTGGTACATCTCTAAGTAACATGTTTAAAGAATATAATGCGAAAAGTATATTCGAGTTTTCAATGAAAGTTGAATATTGATTATGTTTGTGATTTTCATTTTTTATTCAATTCTGCACAATTAAATACAGTTAGGGAAACACCTAGGTTGCGAGTAGTCTACAAACAATCAACTTTTTAAACAGGTAAAGCTTACAGTCACTCATTATTAATTTGCAGTATTCTTAATGGTAAGATTAGTGGTAGTCACATTAATATTTATTGGAAGTGATAATTTTTATCAAAAAAGTTGTAATGAAATAAAACTTGGGTTATAAATGTTTTTTCAGGGTGGTCACAAAATTCAGGAAAAAAAGTTCCCTGATTTCCCCGACAGATTTCTAAAAAATTCCCTGATTTTAGGGCAAACTTTTTTCAAATTTCCCCAATTTTCTTAGGTTTTCCAGAAGTTTAGACATCCTGATCAAATAGAACATGTATGCTAAAGTAATAATATGCAATTTTTTAAAAAGTAGTTTTGCTGGTAATGAAAAGTTTAAATTATGCAGTAATATTTAACTTCTAATGACTTACCACTGCAAATCTCCATGTAAATAGCGTCAAAATATGGATGAACGTTCCTTAAACAATACAAAATTTCCCTGATTTTCATGAAATTTTAAAAAGTTCCCTGACATTTCCCTGATTTTTTCCAGAATCAGAAATTTTGACATTTCCCTGATTTCCCGGTTCTGTGGCTACTCTGTTTTTATCATGCTCAGAAAGCCTATGAAAAATCTACTATATTGAGAAAATTAGTCATTGATCTGCTCAGTAAAAAAATCATGAAATTTTTCCCCAAAAAATAAAGAAATTGTTTTTTTTTAATAAGAAACAAGAGCTCAATAATTTTGCAATAAATTCATGAGTGGTATTTAGCAAACCATAATCCTTTAAACTCAAATTTTACAACAATATTCTTCTAATATCCAACTTTCAACTATGCTGGATATCTTTCAGTGAAATAAACTAGATTAAGGAGTAAACAGGATTAGATTATAGGATAAGAAAACAAAACTAAATATAATTCTTTTACAAATCAAGAGTTTTTTTATACATCTCCTTAAAAGCTACATTTATTAGAAACATAAAACAATATTCCTCCTTAATCTTAGTTGCAGGAGTTAAAAAAGCCAAAATTAGAAAAAGATGAAAATGTTGCAGCTGTAATCAAATAAAAATATACATTAGCTTCTTCAAACAACCTGCATCGATGGCCAAAGCTTTACATGGTTTTATTTTCATACAGAGGAGGGTGTCAAAATTAAGAAAGGTGCTACATTACCTATTAATGGACACATTAAAAATAGAAGAAAAATGTTAAATCAAAATTGTTATGCTTGGATTTATTTAATATTAAAAGTTGAAATGACATTCTTAAAACAAAATAATATAAAATAACTACTGTAATTCAATGTTCATTTGCTGATTCATATGACCCTGTTGAACTACATTTAGAGAATTTTTAACATAAAAATTTAAGAGAAAAGTTAAAAAAATGGTGAATAAGTTAACACAGTAATTTGCATAACAATTTTTAGTGGAACAATATAATTTAGATAAAAAAAGAAAAACAAGCTAACTTAGTTTACACAGTAGAACATTTTTAAATCTTGGATCTTAATTTTAATGGAAAGGCAACCAATTCTGTTTTTAAAGCAATTCATTCAATTGAAAAAAATTGATATTCAAATTTCATTAAGTAAAATTAGTTATGAAAAGTTCAATATAATTCTTAAATTTTAAAGTTAGAGTTTCGACTTATTTGTATGAGGCAAGCTCTTACCGTTTAAGTGTTTTAAATTATGTTTCGCATTAGCTCCGAGTACTATTTTTGCTAATTGAATATGTTAGACTCAAACACTAATATATTTGATAACAGTTTATAAAAAGATGGAATTTATGATAAGGTGATGAGAATGTGGGGAAAATAAAATAAAGTGAGTGTCAACACAACACGAACATAAATCGAAACTTCCACAATATGTAAACAAATCGAAATACCGATCTATGGGAGGACCAAATCAGATGGAAATTTCTAATTTAAAATTAATCAAATACTTAAAATAATCATTTATGGCAACTTCTTTTTAATTTAAAGAGAAATAATTCCCCGCAAATCTTGCCACGAACGCGCAAAATGTCATAAGTTCTTAAATGACGCGCCATTTGCACACTCCAGAACAGGGAAATTTGAACATGAATATGATCAAGAAATGAATTTATATCATCGTCTAAACACAAATATCTGTTTAAGAGTACCAGGTGGTAGATAAAGAAACCTATTATAATTGTTTATATAAGTACAGATATTTCACCCCTAAGGCTACTATTGCGTGAATTAGCACAACTGCGCCTGTACAGTATTAGTAAACAAATCGCTTTCTGAAACACGAAGGTTTCAGAGTTCGTAAATTGAATTTATTTAAACTTTAACTCGCAATAGCTCAATAAGAGCATGAAAAAATTCGTTTAAATAAATATCAAAATATTTATTTTCACTTTACCCATTTTCTCATAAGACATCCCGTTTAACTTCAAAATCACGCGCCGACCATTGCCATTCTAAATAAAAGCCCCCTCCCTTTATGAAATCATAATGTTCTATAAAATTCTTCAAGCAGCGATTTTCCTTGTAAATCTAATTTTAATTCTTATTCTTGAACATGGATATAGTATTTGATAACGTTAAGGGATTATTATTACGGAAGTTGATAGTAGATCTTATTTTTAATCAAAAAGACGAACTACTTTTTAAGCTTTTCCAAATTTAGCTTTGTTTTGGCGTGGATTAAATGTTTGGTAATTCGCAGAAAAGGCAAACAATTAGCCCTCAGAATTTTTATTAAAATGTAGAATGATTTTAGAATGCAAATTTTTGATTTTTTTGTCCTTGATTTTTGTATTGTTGGATGATGTGTCATCCTTTGTGGTATTTCTTACAACTAATATTTCCAATCTCAACATCATTCTCTATTTTTTTGTTAAATTTTTTTTTTTATCCTTCCATAAAATTATGCCATGTGAATTTATTTTGATAAAATAAATATATTTTTTTTAAAGTTAAAATATCAAACAAACCAACAATTTATCTTAATATGCTTAAGAATTCTGAACTTCAGATTGGCAATGATTTTTTTAGTTTTTGAAGTCTGGAATGAAAGCTTGAAATATGGCGACAAATATCAAAATACATTTGTCCGGCTTTAATAGTTTAGGTGGAACACCTAAAGACCAGGCTGATCGGTTTGTATTTTTTTTGTTTACAATTTAATATACGTAATGCCTAGAAAATTTGTAAGCTTGACTACTTGTGTGTTATTGGAAATGTTCTTGTTTGTTACCTTGAGTACTACCTACTGCGACGATTCCACAACAAACTAGGAGATTTATTATAAAACAAGTTAATGGTTGAATCAAGCGTCTACTTCTTCAATTTGTTTCAGTTTTCATTTACTTTGTACTTAAATCGTGGAAGTCATGTTAACCTGTAAGCAAAATTAGAATATTTATTTTCGTCTGTGGCAAAAGTATCCTGTAAGACATTTCAATGAAAACAAAAGGAAATATCGAATAATTCCGGTTCCCATCAAAATAATGGATATTGGATAGTTCACTTTAGATTATTTAATTTGATTGCTGATGCCTCTATAATTTGTATGGACCCGGCGATTATTAAAATCGTAAATGATAAACATTTTCAACATGATAGCCAAAAAGTATTAATTGTTTTGACCCATTGCTTTTATAATTATCGTATATTTAAATTTAATATAGATTGAAATATTCCTTGAAAATCACGAGCTTATTCTGCAGTAAGATTTTTTGGGGTATGTGCATATTATTCCGTTCACTGATTGTAAAATATTGGGTTAAAATTCCAAGTCCGGCACGGATTCAGCTCCAAGGTGATTTTCGCCAAAAAATAGGCTGCCTCACCATTTTATAATGACTAGTGAACTGCCTGTGGTTGCCATAATTTGGCACTGTTTTTTGTAAACAATTCAGAATCCACACCGTACTTGGAATTTTAACCGAATATTGTTATATATAGATTCTTGTTGTAATTTTAAACTTGTCTATAACGACAATGTAGAGGTTGAAAAGAATATCATTAAAGGTAGGTTTCACTCGGACAGTTTGAAAATTTTGCGCATGATGTTTATTGACATGCATGAACATGTTGGATTGTATTTATAGCTATCGTAATTTTACTTTACTTAAATAATGTAAATGTAAATATATTTATACAATGATTAGTTTGCTTAGCTAACGCTAGCCAACCCATCAGTGCATAAATAACACATTGATTGTAACAATGGTTTATCATAAAATTTGGAGGAAAAAAAGCTACTCTTCTTTAGTTGAGTACTAGTTAGCACCATGTCTAAATGTTTACTCGTTTAAATGATGCTTAAAAGTATCGCCGAGTCTAAATGTTTACAGTTTGTTATAAGAATTACAAATAATTTAACCCGGCAGGACGCGCCCGGGGTCCATATGGACCCCAAGTGATTTTAAAAAGGAATTTCTATTATATGTTTGACCTTGACCAGCCCTGCTTTTCAGTAGTCTACTTTTCCACGACCTTCAACCTCTACCAAGTGTCAAAAATTCCTTAGGGTCATTATTTCATCTTTAACAAAAGGGTTGTCACGTTTGGGGTATGTCTGGACCCCGCGCGACTTCCCGCGTTAGCCGAATTAGCTGCATTCATCCGCTGCTACTTTCAGTGTACGGACGTTATTTCTTGGCTTCGCCATGACGACTCCATACGAAAAAGAGAGGGAAAGACTGAGAACACTTTTGAATGAGGTTGAAAGTGATGAAGACCCTATTTCTGATGAAGAAGATTTTTCTGATCATGAGAATTTGAGTAACCATGATTCAGAATCAGAACTGGATTTGGATACTGACGTAGAAGAGGATATTTCCAACAAAAAGGATTTTCTTGGAAAAGATAAATGTACATTCTGGAAGAAAGAAAAATTTAAAACTGGCGTTTGAACGCGTGCACACAACATCATTTCGCAACTACCAGGACCAAGATTGGCTGCAAAAAATGTGACAACGCCGAATGAAGCTTGGGAAATTTTTATAGACCGTGAAATTATGGATGAAATAATTATTTGTACAAATATTTACATTAAAAGAATATCATCGAAATTTTCCAGAACGAGAGATGCCAAAGAAACTGACGAATTTGAAATACGAGCGTTGTTTGGACTGTTATATTTGTGTGGTTTGCACAAATCATCTCACCTGAACGTCCGTGACCTATGGGCTACAGATGGTACAGGAATCGAAATTTTCCTGCCACTATGTCGTACAAGCGATTTTTATTTATTTTAAGATGCCTGTGGTTTGACAACATCATCACAAGGGAAGAAAGACAAAAAGAAGACAAACTTGCTGCTATCAGAAACATTTTTCAAATTTTCATAAAGAAATGTAAAGACTCTTACTGTGTTGGGGAATATGTCCCCATTGACGAAAAACTTTTAGCTTTTCGGGGACGTTGCGGATTTCGTCAGTATATACCCAACAAGTGTATATATTCAAATAATTAGTAGTATTAAAAATTTCGAAAATTCATAAATACTAGTTTTATAATCATGCTGACGTTAAATATTATGAAAAAATTAGCATTAATTGATTTACGTAAGTGGGGTCCATTTGGACCCCGCGCGCGCGTCCGTGTTCGTATCTTAGGCGCGCGTTCTCCCGGGTTAAAGGTTGTTAGCTTGGATGAGTTAGATCTACAATTTTGGTGGTTTTTATCTGGTACCTGTTTAATGGAATAGTACTAAATAAAATTGGGATCATACCTTCCATTTGATTTAGCACAAATTAATTGTCTGGAGAGTTACCCTGTATGGTCAACTGAAAATATACAAGTATCATTTACAATTCATTTTGATGAGGAACTTGCGCAAGTAAGGTAAATTAATATTTTTTGTATTTTCTAGTGTTATCCAACGAATATATTTGAGTAGTGCAATTACTTTTTATCTTTATGCTTTCAATTAATCAAAAATTGAGTTTGAAATCAAAGCAAAAGTCACGTGACCAAAAACTCATAAAAAACCGTGACGTTCTTACGCATAGATTCCGTCGAAAATCCTAGAAGAAACCTGGTCTAAAACAGGTTTTAGACTAGTTCATCATCTGCGCGTTGACGTCACACTCTAAAGTAGCTTTTTCCCGCCAAATCGCAAAGTGAAAAACTATATATTTTTTTTAACTATCTATCCGAGCTCAAATTTTTGAAAGAAGGGTATTGTTTTTTACGATTTTTTTCTCTACTTTTATTTAAAAATAAAAAAAATTTGAAAGTTCCTTATTGTCAATGAATGAAGATTGTGATAGTAATGTAAATATATAGTCTATTTCGGCTCTAAAGAAAATTTATAAAATGTACTGCTTTAATGTTTATTTAATAAACATTTATGAAGCCAAAAATCGTTTCTTTAACAAACCTTTTAAATCCAAATAAAATTATTTTTTCTCCTAAACTTTTCTTTTTTTCACGAATTTCCATTTTTTCCTCCACTGCAAATTTTTGCTTTTTTTTTAAAGAAAATTCTGCCAAAGAAAAGAAGTCTTCCATTTTCGAAAGAAAATTCTTGAAAAATATGCTTAAACCTGCGGCAAAACTCTTACTGGCGAGGAAACCAGTTGATTCAACTTCATCGCCAGAATATGCATGGAATTCTCAAATCATCACCGGAAATCGCATGGTATTCTCAAATTGCCTGTAATGTTGACACCACTTTGGAACGGGGAATATTTTTCTATGTATTATGTAGCTAAACAATCTGTTTCTAGGAAACCTGTGCCCTAATCTAGGTGTTTTACACTTGCCATGGGCGCCCCCAGGAATATTTGCAAGGGGGTGCAAGACTAGATTTTTACCAAAATCATTAATTTTTTTAGAAGTGTTATTTGATAATTATGCATTATAAATTATACTCTTTTATAATATTTAAAATTCATGGTAGATATTTTTAAAAGCGCAACGCTGTTAAAGAGAAAAAAACAAAATACAAAATAGTAAAAATATTAATATATATATTTTTAATGATTTTTTTTTATTATCCAACTAGATCTCACGGCATTCAAGAGACAGTGTTAAGAATAGAATTATGAACTCGAAGATGCAAAAATACAGAAAAGTAACATTTTATTTCTTCCAAGTTTCGGATATAATGAAAAAAATAAAAAAGAATAAAAATGAAACACAAAAGCAGTATTAGCATATGTTCAATTGAATTCTAAACATATATTTCAAGATAGTATATCTCACAGAGTTCATCCTAGGCATTTTTCGAGGGGCGGCGTGCCCTGCCTGCCCTTTTTCTATAAAAATAGCGCCCTTCTTGCCCTTTTTTTTATAAAAATAGCGCCCTTCTTGCCCTTTTTCAGAAAAAATTTCATCCTGAAAGAATTCGAAAAACTTTCGTTTTTTTCCCTCCCAACAGTACGCAATATGTGGATCACCCCTACTGAAATCGGCTGTCGCGCATGCGCATTCATGTTCAAACGCGCAACGTATATATCAGGGACTGAAACCATTGAGTAGATGTCTATATAACGTGCTTCATTAGTAGGTGGATTGTAAGGCGCCATCTTACAATTTCCCAAGTGCAAATTAGTAAACTCCGATGGCCATTTCGTACGTGTTTTGATTAAGTGTATTTCGCTGGATTTTTACCATGCCTCCTTCAAAATAGTGAAGAAAGGAATTTGAAAGACTTGAATAACTTAGTTAAAGGTTTATAACTATCAAATGTTTACACTAAGAATTTAAAAAGAATATTTCCGTTTGGACACGCGTAATCGCGATGTCCTCCTGTTAAATTTAGGGGGTGTTTTTGGTAATTTGCCTGTTACCAATTAATTTCTAAACATCCGTTTCATATTTAAAATTAAACATAACAGGAATGCAACCAAAATCCCAGATTATTTCCGATTTTTAAAAAAATAAAACTTCTATTATAGCTTACATAATAGCGGCATGCATGGCAAAAAAATCGCCTTTTTGACGCTAAATTTGATCTGATTTTGAAAATAAAAAAATGCAAAAATTTCAGGACATAGTCCAAGTTCTTTAGTCGGAATACTTCTTGTGATATCCCACAATGAATAATGTTAAATTTAGAGAAACTCTATTCTCTATCTGACAATAACAAAACTAAGAGATGAAGTTTAAGGTTGATTCATTCAAACTTTAGAAAATTTTGAGAGTGAAAAGTTCTTATCTTAACACATTTTTATTATACTAAAACATTGTTATCTTAATTTTACTGTATTATAAATTGATAATTTTATAAAAATTACTATTTGATGAAAATTTTACTGTGTATATTGCACTTTAATTTTAATAATTTTCTCAGTCTCATTCCAGCAGAATTAGGACTGAAGCATTTTATCAGTATTTTGATATCTCTTAAGTTTCTGAGCGAGTTTTTCATTCACGGATTTTTGCGTTATAATTTTTTTTCTTCAGAATATTGAAAATTATTTATCGTGGTAGAAAAGTATAACAATATTGAAATTGTGGCAGAAAACACATATTTCTGCAATTTGCCATAAAAGTGCCCTCGTAAACAGGAAGTGCCCTTTTTTTGGAAAATAGCACCCTGCCCTTTTTCATTTCTAGGATGAACTCTGTATCTCATGACTTAAAAACCAAAACATTTTGCTAAAATTTTGAGGAATTACACAGGAAATGATTATTCAATAAAAGGAATAAATATTTCTACCCGTCAGCCTCTAATAATCATAAACAGAAAATCGTCACGCACGTAGCTATAAAAATGATGTAAGAAAGAAACAAATGACTAAATTAATAGAAAAAAAATGCTTATTATAACAAAAAAGTATAAACAGCATATGAGCTTTTTTGATCTTGGAATTTGCATTTTTTCCCTAATTTTTAATTTTTTTTTTTAATTTTCAAGAGCCAGGGGGTTGCAAGGGCACCTCCTTGCACCCTCCTGGGGGCGCCCATGACACTTGCTCTACATTCTTTCCCTTTGCATTCTATTTGTATGATCGTACGTTGTTTGTGCATTGAAATTGTAAGATTATTATATGATAATTTCTTTTGAAGATTGACAATTTTGATAAAGATTTATTTTACGTTTTATAGCTACTATTAGAATTAGCCACTATTGTCGTGATTATAGCGGACACTATTGCCGAAAATTATGTTTTTGCTTGAGGATCATTTTCTGCATATGTTATATCGATATAATAGTCGTTATTAGTGCAAAGATATGCAAGTGTCGGATATGATACAGTTAATCTGAAACACAGATTTCAGCTTTCTTTAACTAAAATTTCGGTAATTACCAAGATCGATACAGATCTGCATTACAATTTTATTGGGCTTTTTGCAAGTTTGCCAACCTTACTTACGCTCCGATTTCTCCAAACCTCTGATATAACACCACTTTTCTTGCAGGTTACCTGCAAGATTCGCTTTACATTGGTATGTGATGGCCATTTTGCTGATTTATACAGTGATGAAATAGCCTCTATTTCCACAATTATGGCAGCGCTGTCGCAGAGAATTACGTTGTATCATGATGATCATTTTCATCGGGTGTTATGCTGATATAATAGCCATTGACATTGTTGCAGAGGATTGCACCTGTCAGGCATGGTACAGTTCAGCTAAAACGTGGATTTTTGCTCTTTTCTTAATGAAATTTTTATCGTTCCTAAGATTGATACTAGTTTATTGGGCTTGCTTGCAAGTCTCGCAACAGCGGAACCAACGTACGTATTAAACTTCTTCAAACTTGTGATGGCATGACCACTTTTATTGCATATTGCCAAACTCTATCGGCATTATTTACATTGCATGATGATTACTTTCGCTGAGCATAACAATGGCGTAAGGACTGTTATTGTCGAGATTTGCGCTCTTACAGCAAATGCTATCACCGCGATTTGCGTTGTTGTGATGTTCATTATCGGCGAGTATCACGCTAATGTAGTAGCCACCATTCTGAAGGTTTGCGCCTCTATAACTGTCGCTATCGTCGAAATGTATGTGGTTGTGATAGTAAATTTTGTAGAATGTTATGTCGATATAATCGCCTCTATTACAGAGATTTCCACTGATATATGGGTACTAACGTTGATGTTTACATTGGTGTGATGGTCAGCTTGCCGATTGTTGCTTTAATATGATTGCTGAGATTCGCGCTGGTATGGTGGCTGCTATCACCAATATTTAAGTTGGAGTAGTGGTAATTTTCATCTAGGTTTAAGCCGTTTTAAACAGTTATTGCCGAAATTTACAATGTCATTTTGGTGTCATTTGCCTCGGCTTTCTCTGATATGATAGCCGTTATGTCTGTGATCAGTGTGTGTGATGATTGTGGAAGGGGTCCTTTAAAAAAATTTTGGGTTGAACCTTGAAATCCATTAAGTATGCTTGAATGTTTTTTTTGCTATTAATTTTTACCAAACGGCTATTAAATATAATTCTTCTCGTACTTCTTTTGGATAGATGTTGCATCATGTTAATGTACAGGTCATAAATATGTTTTAATGCCTAATTTTTAAATTTCTGAAGGCCTTGGTGTTGTGTTAAACTGGTTTGTTGATTAAACTTTTAATATAAATAATTTAATCTCTCTATATATAAGGCAAAGCCCTCACTGACTCGCTCATCACTAATTCTCCCACTTCCCACATGTCCACAACTCTGGAAATTGATACGAATATCAACAATAGTAAACATAGAAAAAGTAAGCTATTCCGATCTCGATTAACCCACCTTAAGGGATCGAAAAGGGGTTCAACGTTCCAAACGATGGATATTCGAATGTCCTACTTCCCATTTCATCCCAAATTTAAAATTTGGTGTGAATATCAATAAAGACAAACGTTGAAAAAGTAAGCTATTCCGATCTCTATTAACCCACTTTAAGGGGTGGGAAAAGGGTTAAACGTTCCAAACAAGGAATATTCAAATGTACCATTTCCCATATGGTCCCAACTTTAAAAATTGATAGAAATGTCAACAATGGTAAACATAGAAAATGTAAGCTATTCCAATCTCGATTAACCCACTTTAAGAGGTCAAAAAGGGGTTAAACGTTCCAAACGAGGGATATTCGAATGTCTCGCTTCCGACATGGTCACAATTTTGAAAATTGGTACAAACACCAACAATGGTAAACATTAGAAAAAGCTTGCTATTCCGATCCCGATTAATCCACTTTAAGGGGTGGAAAAGAGGTTAAACGTTCCAAACGAGGGATATTTCAATGTACCACTTCCCATATGGTACCAACTTTAAAAATTAGTACAAATGTCAACAAAGACAAGCATAGAAAAGTTAAGCTATTCCGAGCTTGATTAACCCACTTTAAGAGGTGGAAAAGGGGTTAAGCTTTCCAAACTCGAATATCCCACTTCTCATACGGTCACAACTCTGAAAATTGGTACAAATGACAACAAAGACAAACATAGAAAAAGTAAGCTATTCTGATCTCGGTTAAGCCACTTTTAGGGGTTGAAAAGGGGTTAAATTTTCCAAACGAGGGATATTCGAATGTCCTACTTCCCATTTCACCACAACTCTGAAAATTGGTATGAGTGTCAATAAAGATAAACATAGAAAAAATAAGCCATTCTGATCTCGATTAACCCACTTAAGGGTTGGAAAAGGCGTTAAACGTCCCAAACGAGGGATATTCAAAAGTCCCACTTCCCATTTGGTCACAACTTTGAAAATTGGTACAAATGTCAAAAAAGATAAACATAGAAAAAGTAAGATATTCTGTTCTCGATTAACCAACTTTATGGTGTCGAAAAGGGGTTAAATGTTCCAAATGAGGGATATCAGAATGTTCCTCTTCCAATGTAGTCATAATTCTGATATTTGGTGCAAATGTTAAAAGGGCAAATGTAAAAAAAATAAGTTATTCCAATATTGATTAACGAATTTTTAAGGGATGAAAAGTCGACGTAACATTGAAACTATACAAGGATTATCTTAATGTCTCAATTCCATTACAGCTACTATACTTTGAAATTTAGAATTAAGAGCAAACATAAACACAATAAACTATTGCAATCTCGATTAAATAATGAAAAAGGGTCCGAAGGACGTTAAACATTTTAAACGAGGGATATTCAAATGTCTTTTTCCAATATACTATTCACAATTATAAATTTTGTTAAAAATGTCAACAAAGGAAAGTTCCTATTTTGATAAATCAATTTGTCGGGATCGAAATGGGAGCAAACATCTGAAGTGTAGAATACATGAATGTCTTTTGATCGCTAAAATGCTAACGGTAAAATTTTGTAGCGCAGCACGGGTATTCAGCTAGTTATTTAATATTCTTTTTCTTTTTTATTACTTACTGAATAAAAAATAATTAAGTTATTAATTATTATTGTGTAATTTTTTCATGTAGCATATTTTGATAATTTACTTCTTACAACATGTTTTGCGTATAAAGTGTGGTGCAATATTTCAGTCTTGTGTGTCTTTAGCCACTCACATCCTTGGAATGAGGAAAGTTGCAGAAACCGTGCATGTCAATGAATCGCCGGAATATTAACCCTGCATTCAAATGACAATCAATATCCCAATAAGAACAATAATTATTTTTAATATTGAAACAGGAGAAACTATAAACTATTTGATTTTAAATAAATGAGTTATTAATCTCATCTAAAAATGTGTTTATAAAAATATCACAAATGTAAGCAACACACTTTTGCCACTCAGATTATGGAAAATCATTGCTGTAATTAATTAAACTAATTTAAAAGTTTTTTAGTTTTTTAAACATTTTGGCAAATCTACAGTTCAATCTCTTTCATATAGCATCTTAATCATAAAAATTGGTTGATTAGTATAGGTGGAGTTGACTACCACAAAAAAACGTCTTTCCTATTAATATATATAGAGAATATATACCTGTTTTCTTAAGTAGAATTATTGTTATAAGCAGGTGCATCTAAAGTTAAAGGATTATTGTTGGGCACAGTATCAAAATACATTTCGTGACTAATAATTATGCCTGGATCAAAGAAAATATCATTATAAGCAGTATCATTATATTTGAGTTCACTGTGCAACCAAATTATTAAAGAGTTGAGTTTTTACTGTTTAAGATGTAAAAGATATTAAAATATATAATAATCTTTTGGGAAGTTTTGCTGCAGAGTATTATAGTTGGCTTGTCTTGGGATATTATATAATTTGTAATTTAAGAGAATTAAGAAAACTTCTCAATTGCACTTTTATAAACAAAAGAGTTATAAGACTAGGAGTACAAAAGTTTTTATTATATAAGTTAACAGTTTTCAGATTTAATAAAATAATTGTATTAAATCTTCCTTAACAACAAAAATATATTTTAATTTGATTTAGTTAAAAATGAATACACTGAAAATGAAATTTGTTGAAGTATTGAGTAAAATGCAATCAGTTGAAGCTTTAAATTTAGGAAACACAGTTTGTCTTTACAGAATCAAATAGTATTCTTGATTCATTTGTTGATTGCTAATGTTATACTTAATTGTAGCATTTAATTTCAGGTACCGTGTTGTACTTGATAATATTGTAAAGGCTACTGGAGATGAAATTATTGATGGTTTAGAAGGATTTGTTGAGTCCAGTAAGTATAATTTCTACTAGCTTTTAGTATGATAAAAAATAACTGATCTAAATGAATTATAAAGTTATTTTAAATCATATATTATAAAACTTCTTAAAGTAAATTTCTTACACTTGAATGGTATTGATTGTTATCTCCATTATTCGAAGTATTTTAGAATTTTTAAAGCAACTAAAATTTCATTTGGAGATTGAGAACATTTAAGCATGCAAGTGCTGAATGACTACGCATTTTTTCAAATTTCACTTTTAAGACATAGAGTTGTTATCTTGAATTGAAATCAGACTAAAAATAACTTTAAATTGTAATAATTTAGACTCTTCATAATATATGTATATATTTCTAAATACATATTTATTTAAATCAGAAAGTTGAGGTCATTCCCTCATTTAAAATTTTTAGTGTAACTAATGCAGTAACTATTTCTCTGAATATTTTATAACCTATTCCATTATGATGATCTTAATATAAATTTAAAAATAAAATTTCATCTGATTGGAAGTTTCACCGTTTCATGTTTTCCCCCTTTTTGACTCTTTTAATAGTGCCTCAGATTTCATTCCTATAAATCAATATTACCCAAACAACGTCGTGCCTCTTAGTTCTTTTCTCTTTTGACCTATTATGATAATATACCAAGTGGTATGTTAATGAAATGTTTTAACTTGTGACACAATGATATTGTGGATGGTTTCAAAAATTGACACAACTGACGTGAATAAATTGACTTAAATGACAGCGGCAAGTTCAAGTTGAAAAAGTTGTTAAATGATTAAGAGTCTGGCCAGTACATAATAAATTAAAAATGACAGTCTGTAAACTGGCAGAACCTCATGGATACATGACGGTAAGGTGTGGTCCCGACTACGCATGTTCCCAGAATAAGTAAATGAGAGGAGTCCATGAAAGTGGATAAGTGTGCCTCAGTGATTGGTCACATATGCCATCGTCGTACCATACTTTAAGTCATTTACGATGAATGAGGAGAACAAAGAAGGGGGAAAAACCTCAGTGTTGGGCATGATCAAGATTTTTTTTTTACTTGCTTTTACATGTAAAAACCTCAGAAAATTATGTATACTAAATTTAAAAGTAAACTTAGTTTATCAGATTGTCCTTTTTGCCAAGTGTTACGCTGTTATAATATCCGATATTAGATATCTACGCCAATATTACCAAGATTTATGCTAGTATGTTGTGTGCTATCACCTGTATTTATGTTGGTGTGATGGTCATTTTAACTGCAGTTTTTGCTATTACGAGATTAGCAAAGCTTTTTTGGCATCATTCACCTAGGCTTCTGCTGATGTGATAGCTTCTATGTCCATTATTACTGCATGTATGAGGTTCAATTTCGGCATTTGGTTTGAATCAATGCAGAATGATAACAATTTATTATAATTTTGTACAAGAAAATCAGTTCGAAATGTCCAATTTGACTATTATTTAAAATTAAAATTTTGATTGCAATTGCATGTAAAATTGTTTATTTTAGCTTGACAAACAATTTTACATTTAACTGTAGTTATAAACAATTGAAAAGTTGAAGTAATTTTTTATTATTTGCTTAAATTTATTTCACTTATGCAACTTTTTGAAAATTTGAAGCTTTTCGTCGACTTTCATCGCTTTCTTGTGAAGTTCATCTTTTTTTCTTGGAAAGTGTATAATGTCAGTTACTTCATGCACCTCCCTTCCTTAGATACAATGTTTGTTTTTTTTTTTTTTTTTTTTGACGACAAGCAGTTGAGTTCAACCAAAAAAAAAAAACTAGTACCAAAGGAAACTGGAAGAAAATATCTACAAAAGCCAAATTGCAGAGAAATCTACTATATAGTATTGGCTTCTTCCTCTTTGTTGCGGTGCATACATTAAAATGTGTTCTTAATGCTTTACTTTATAAATTAGCTTTGGAGAAATCATATGCTAATGATGTCTTTCACATTTTACAAATGCTTTGGAATAAATACGAAAACCACATTTGGACTGTGGCTTTGAAAAAAAATTCCTTTCAGAGACTGTTTAATTAATACCTTTTGCAGGGTTCCCACGGTCCTGGAAAGTCCTTGAATTTTTTTTGATGAAATTTTGTCCTTGAAAGTCCTTGAAAAAAGGATAAGGTCCTTGAAAGTCCTTGAATTTTTAAGTGACCAACAACAGTGGTGTAGTGTAAAATAAAAGGTGTGGGAATGCTATGTTGCATCGTTACAAACGTATATATCTTTTTCTGTGTGTAGGGGGGGGGGGGAGAGTGAAAATGACAACTTTAAATAGTTTTGTTAATATTACTTTAACAATCTCAAAATAGCTCATAAGCACCTCCAAAAATTAAAAAAAAAAAAAAAAAATTAAAAAAAAATAATTGTGTGTTTCAACTTATTCTTTTATACAAATAATTTTTTTAAACTATTAAGTTATATGGATTTTAAATAATTTGCTTTGCATAACCCATTTTAAAAGATTGTTTAACACTTTATAAAGGATTATAACATATTTTCAAACATATTATTGACACAAATTTTTAAACATTTTTTCCGAAATGTCAGAGATGCCTTACATGCAATGGGTTCGGATAAATTCCCAGATTCTGTAGCTCCTCAAAATCTGTTTTCAAAATGAATGAAAAAGATTGTGATTGTTGATTGAAAGTTTTATGGCTTTTCTCCTTCTCAAAAAGAAAATGTAAAGAAGTTTATCTTTCTTGATAGATCCTTCCTTTCCTTTTCCAAATTTGCTCCATCATTAATAAAATAATTGGAAAATTCAAATTCATCAGTCGATTTAAAATTTCTTGATAAAATATTAATTTGTGTACCATCTCAATCATCTCGTAATTTTAAGCGGGATATTTCAATGTAGACTCATTACTTGCCAGATTTGTTAGAGACATTCCTGTTTTTTTTATCTGATCCAGTTCGATTTTGTCATCTCGACAGTGGTGACGGTTAGGTGACAATAATAGTCAAAAAGTCAAAAATGGGTATAAATTGAGGAGAGAGAGGACAAACTGCAAAGGAGGAGAAAGCAAACTGCAAAATATATATGATATTGCCATCAAAATCACTAGATTTTAAAAAAGATCGGGGAAATTTCCTCCCCTTATTGCCGCCACTGTATGAATTTTTTTTTTTTTTTTTTTTTTTTTAAGAACTGCTGCTACATTTTTGGAATAAATTCTGAAATAACTGTAAGTGTAAAACTTTCCCCTTCTCAAACCGAAAAGAACTTTAATTTTACATTTTAAAGTACATCTGAATTATTTTCCTACTTCTTCGCAGCCCAATTTCAATGTATTATACCCATTTGCAAAACCATTAGCACTTTTATATTAAGGAAAATCAAATATACAGGACCAGCCTAGGAGTAAAATGCTATGTGTGCAAGAATGAGCTTTGGTGCCCCTTACAATGAAAATGGGTATAGAAAACACTCCAAAAATGGTAAGAGTGCTCTATATGGTAGGGGGGAAATTATTAAAATCGTAGCATTTTCTGCACTAATCAACATTATTTTAAGTCAGCTTTTATTTAATTCATGGATTCAATTTTTTTTTTTTATAAAAAATTGTAATAAAATTATTTTCATAAGAATTTAATAAAATACATGTTATTAAAATTACTGATTTTTGCTACGTATTACTTTTTTTAGTAGTCCTCTGCTCTTAGCGCAAGCCTTGGAACTCCTTTGCAACCCTGGGTTGTGAAGGGCTGCAATTCGGCTAATGTAGCATTATCAGTACTGCCAAGTTAAAGTGAAACAAAGTTAACAACTGTTCAGTTCTGTCACAACAATGTAGCGGAGCGCTTGAAGTCAGTCTCTTTACTGTACATTCAAGCAACATTTTATGTGTTGAACTAAACATATTCAAATTCACAAACATTCAAAAGCGAAGTTAATATAAAGGATTTAAAAATCAATACTATTTTGAACACATTTTTTCATGTTCAAACAAGTTATCAGTTTGATTTTCCCAAAATCTGGGAATAAAATAAATATTTCTCAATATCTAACAAAATATAAATACATAATTCAGTGATCTCAAAACACCTTAAAGGCTAATACAAAATATCAACATTCTGCTCTTACCTATCTGGATTTTTAGCACTAACCAGTTTATTCCGTCAGAAGTAGTCGTCGTTGCTCAACTTTTTTGGATTGTAATAAACCCCATCTTTTATTGTCATTTGTTTTTTCCTCTTGAACGAATTCATTTCTTATGTACGTTAAGAGGTTTACAAATAATTTATTTAATCCGTGATATAAAAATAAAATAAAAGTTACATAACTTTTGTTTATAAATCGGTTAGCGTTCCCGTTAAAATTGGAGGCAAAATATTCTTCAAGGAAAGGACGCAAAGAACTGAATGTGCTAGGTCACAGTTTTGTTCTGTAAAAATGTAGATATTTGGCGTGAATTTGTGTATGAAAGTTTTAGACTGTATGTACGACGAACCATATTAATTTGACATCTGGAATTCTTCCACAAATACAGATCATTCGTTGAAGAGGATAATTGCTATTGAATGAATCGTAGCTAGATGTAAACATATCTGTCAGTTCATTTCTAATGAAGGAGAAATGGCCATGTGTGGGTTGCTGCGCCTCTTTCAAGTGTTTTACAAAAACTAGAACTTGCCTGCTCAGCTCTGAAGTTGTGGATCCCAGACGAAAGCAAGTTCCCACGAAATGGTTTTTTGTTTGCTTACTTGTCTTTGAGTTCAGTATTACGTAAAGAGAAAAAAAAATACAAATTAAAAAATTTTTAGCTGAGAGAATGTCGTTCCGCCTTCTATAAAGGTAAAGTATCACCCTTGCCTCATGTTCCCACTCCACTACACCCCTGACCACCGATAATCTCCGTTTTGTAGTTTTACGTCTGATGTATTTAAAATTATGGTCCTTAAATTTTTCTAAAAAGGTCCTTGAAAGTCCTTGAATTTTTTTCTTTAATAAGAGTGGGAACCCTGTTTTGAATATTTTCTCTTTCTATATTCTTTTACGTTAAATTTTTTAATGTCCTCTTTTTTGCCTTTTGGTCAATCACTTCCCTGTTCTACAATGTTTTGTATATTGTTTTATACTTTCTTTCTTTTGCAGTTGTAAATGAAAATGTCAGCCTTGTTATATCAAGACAACTGTTGACTGATGTGGGAAATCATCTTACCAAGTTACCTGACCGTGTCTCCAAAAAAGTTTCGCATTATACTCTTGATAAAGTTCAACCACGTGTTGTCTCATTTGAAGAACAGGTTAGGTTTGTTTGAAATATGTTTTTATTCTGTCTCAAAAGTATTTTTCTGGTAGGTTCCCTTTTGCAATGTCTTGTTCTATATGCTTCAATTAATCTTTTAGTTGTCTGCAAATATTAAATAGACTATAATTTATCGGTAAATCATGAAAATATTAATTCCAAATACATTCTCATTGTATGACTTCAGTTACGTTCTGACTACATTCATCCTTTCAATTTTAGGTAGCCAGCATTCGTCAACACCTTGCTCAAATTTATGAAAAAGAACAGAATTGGCGAGAAGCTGCTAATGTTTTAGTGGGAATTCCATTAGAAACTGGACAAAAGTGAGAAAGCCATTGGTTATTATTTAAGATGTTGAATTATTTTTTTAGATATGTCTTTGAATTTACTACTCCTCAAGCAACAAGGTAGTAAACAGGGTTCCCACGGTCATTGAAAGTCATTAAAAGTGCTTAATATTTTTGAACTTGTTTTCAAGGCCTTGAAAGTGCTTGAAAATGCTTAGAGGTGCTTAAAAGTCCTTGAAAATGCTTAGAGATCCTTAAAAGTCCTTAATTTTTGCAGATTTTGTCCAACAGCGAAATTTATAAAAATTTCAAGTCGGATTTGCTATTTCTGCATGACCTCCACTTATCTGCACCGTATCGGAATTTTCCGACGTATTTGTATTATGCATCCACCAATTTGTAACTCTTTTGGTAGAATATACTTTATTAAAAATTTATATATCGACATACTGAAAACAAATTTTCAAAGGTTTTTAAAAATATTAATTAGGTCCTTAAAAGTCATTGAAAAGTCATTGATTTTCATTCTGTGATTTGAGTGGGAACCCTGGTAAAGATTGTGTTCCTATAAAAAATTAATAAAAGTAAAATTTTTTCTCAACAACAGAAGAAAAGGTCAGTCGAGAAAGATTTATTTTTTTAAGTACACTTCAATGAAAAATCTTGCTGCTGATTTTAGTAGGTTGTATATAGATCACCAATCAATATCTTTACATATCATATTCCTACCTCCACGTAATTAAAATTTTTATGTGGAGGTAAGAATACTGATTTTGCTTAGCCCTGTTATTCTCCAATCATGTTCCCGTTATGGTCATTTCTATCCAGATTTAAACATTCAATCCAAAGTTTTATTTAAATTATTACAAATTCTGAAACATCAATTAAATTATATCTCAAATCTTATAAATTTAACTTCATATTAAGATAGAACGATCATGTTTTTCAATATTGTTTTCAGTTCCTGAACTGCAATAGTACAAAAAATTCTCCTCTTGCATGATAGTTTTACTCTAGTAACCCTGGAACTGAAAAAGGTTGCAACATGCTTTATTCCTATACTTATAGTTGTAAAGTACAAAATGCAATCTAAAAAAATTGTCTCAAATCTTATAAATTTAACTTCATATTAAGTGAGGCTCTGTCTGCTTTGGATAAGAATGCTGTTATGTTTATTGATATAAAACTTGTTAGGCTTAACAAAAACATTCGCAAATTGAAAAGAAAAGGGGGAAAAAAAGATTTTAGTGTGAAAATGCAAGGTAAACAGGAGTCCTCAAAAAGTAGGTAGGTGTGCGCTTGTTGAAAAAATCTCAGAAATTACTGAACTGATCCTTATGAAATTTTAACCATATATTCTGTACACTTATCGCTATATCCTGTACCAGAATTATTGTAACATTTTAATTTTTACTATTTTTGTAATTTTTTTGGGGGCAAAAAACATGAAAAAAATCAATTTTTTTTCCCACCATCGTGTTATTTTTACATATAAATTAATATTAGAGGTACGGGATATAGCAACTGTCACTTAAAACCTATAACCATTAAATTTTTTTATTTCAGATGGGCCGTTCAAATTTTTTCAACAGTACACACCTACTTTTTGAGAACTCATGTTGACGTGGCATTTTCACACTAAAAAAGTGGTTAAAATCATTTTTTTAATTTTTTTTATTTACGAATGTTTTTGTTAGGCTTAACAAGTTTTATATCAATAAACATAACAGTATTCTTAAAAAAAAATTAATATAAATAGCGTTTTTTTTCTTCTTTTTTTTTTTTCTTCTTCATGCATCCAAATTAGACAGAGCCCTTAAGATAGAGCGACCATGTTTTTCAATATTGTTATCAGTTCCTGAACAGCAATAGTACAAAAAAAATTTCTCTTATATGATACTTTTACCAAAGTAACCCTGTAAATGAAAAAAGTTGCAATATGTTTTATTCCTATACTTATAAATGTAAGGTACAAAATGTAAATTGCATAAATGCTATACAAATTTCAAGAAAACATAATCATGTGGCTATGTTGTTTTTGTACTTTACCAAAAAAAAAGGCATTACTAAACTTTAACCTTCTGAGGGTCACGGGCGTATATATACGTCATTTGATCCCCAGTTTTTCCAGCAATACACAACCTTTTTTAATTTATAAATAAAATGTAAAATAAAATATTTTTTAAATATTTTTATTAGGATGATAGTTTAAAACCTACTTTAAACAAAATAAATACAAAATAATTAAAAAAAATTATATATTTGGATCAGAAATAAATTTTAAAAATTATTGCAGGGGAAAACAACTGTATAATTTCGCCCATTCCCTTGACGCTCAGAGGGTTAAACAATAAATACATAACCTTGTTTTAAATAGCCAATAAATAACTATGTCCAAATAAAAACTTGAAATGCTGCAGTGTTAGCTCACCAGCTTTTTTTCTTCTGAAAATTAAATTTTAAAATCTGGTACTTACCAAGTTAAGTCTTTAACAGTATTTTTTTAAAGTTAATATAACAATTGTAGATCATTTGAATAATTATTTTTTCTTGCAGACAATATTCTGTGGATTATAAGTTGGAAACTTATCTTAAAATTGCTCGTCTATATTTGGAAGACGATGATCCTGTACAGGCAGAAGCATTCATTAATAGAGCATCCCTGTTGCAAGCAGAATCTAAAAATGAACATTTGCAAATTTATTATAAGGTAGTTTTCTATATCTATATATAAAACTTAAGTGTCTTGTCAGTCTACACCCTCGGTCTTGTCAGTCTACACCAGTCCGCAGTTTTGAACCTAAGCGGAACACAAATTGGTTCAAGCAGCATTAGTGTATTAATATTTAAGAGAGCTGCTTTAAATCCGATTTAAAAAGTTGCCTGTATTAAAATTAATGACATTTTTAAAATAATCATTGAAATAGTTACCAAATTTTTTACATCAAAATGATGTCCCTCATATTTTTAAGTAATGTAATCTTCTTTCCGACAAACAAAATTTGAATCGTATTGTAGACACTGTAAACCAATTTTGCACAATTTTAAAGTTTAATAGATGAAATGTTCCGATTGAGTGATGAATGTTAACAAACAAGCAAAGATTCGATTAAGTTTAATTTTATCTAGATGAATGATTAAGTTTTTAAAAAAATTTTAGTATTTTCCTTAATTTACCACCAAATAAAAGTGCAAGACTTTCAAAGAATACAATTTTTTTTAAATGCAAACCATTATGACATTCAGCTTAGTCCCTTGTAGAGCTGAACCACACGGCTAGTAAATAATGTGGCTGTGTGAATTTAAATAAACTAAAACAAATCAATAATTTTATTACAGAGTGTTCCCTGATCGGGAAAAGTCGGAATTCAGCTTTTAGGGAATTATCAGGGATTTTGTCAAAAACTTTAAAGGAATCGGGGAATTTTTCGAATTTAAACAAACTTTTAATTTTGACAATGAGGAACTTGCACAAGTGAGGAAAATTAATATTTTTTGTATTTTCTAGTATTATCCAAAGAATATATCAGGGTGCGTACGCGGCCTGGAAAACCTGGAAAGTCCTTGAATTTCAATTTTTTTTTTCAAGGCCTTGAATAGCCTGGAAAAATAGGATTATTTCTAAAAAAGCCTGGAAAGTCCTTGAATTTCCCCTTTTCAATTCTAAAACCATAAAATTCTCGTTCCCGTATTACCATTATTCTGACGTCACACTTTCTAGCCGGTTCACTTTTGGCGGATCTGTCAATCACACTTGAATCGGTTCCTCCCGAGCGGCCCTGGAACGGCACGGTCACTATGACCTTTGACCTCCCCCCGAACGGGACAAAAAGTTGCACGATGAGTATCCGGTGGAAAGAGGGTGTAATTTGATATGCAGGATATTTTCGCTTTTCTCTCTCTCTCCCTCATTAGGTGCATTCTCAAACGACCAAAATTTTCCTCCGAGAGGATTTTGTGTTTGTTCGAAATGGAATGAAAAAGAGCGCGCTTAGCATATTTGTTTATAAAATATCGAAGGAAAAAGTATCAAATTAATCGCACTATGTATGTGGATTCATCCCATTGTTTAGAGCCGATCAACATTCGGTATGTTCTTCTGTCTTTACCCGCAGTTAAGAGAAGACAAAGTAAAAATTTTAAACTTTTTCCGGATGTCGATTGAGAGCTTCGACGAGTTGGTGAAGAAATTATGTTCCAGACTGCAAAAACCCGACACTAACTATCGGAGGAGTATATCGCCTACAAAGAAAATAGCAGTTACTCTACGGTATTGTATTATGATTTATATCATTCTTTCATTTATGTCGATTCCCATTTCAAGAAAGAAGAATTTCTTTTTCTGTAGAAGGGGAAGGATATGTAATTTTTTATATCAATTACTAAAATGGCCTACTTTAAAGCCGTGAAAGTTATTAACTAAGGTTGCTGGAAAAAAACCTTCCAATTTTATTAAATTTATTTTGAGCTCATTAAAAAATTTCTAATTACAGGGATGTAAGAGCTGTTCCAATTGATCCGAAGTGCGCCAAACTGACTACTCTGCTCCAAACTGCGCCAAAAACCTCTTTTTGGTTAAGATTGCGCCGAACTGCGCCAAAAAATCATTTTTTGACTTGAAAAATTACTTGGCGAGAATTTTGTCTCGAAATTTTTCAAAATTATCATGAAACATCACCAACAAAGCGATAAAGAGTATTTTGCCCTTCAAGGGCGTTTTTCGTCAGGACGGAAACGTGACGGAAAAGGTTCGCACTTGAAAATACATATTACAATCTCTCAGTTTTGTTGTAGGTTTTTCAAACTATAAAGAAGTAGTAAATGAATCAGTGTGCATCTGATTTAAATCTGTTTTCTTGGCTGATTTTAGGTATAGAAAATTAATACTTTTTTTTTATACTTATAGAATACATGATTTTTTTTAAATTTTTTTTACTGAGACTCCGTGCTAAAAATAGAATACAAGTGTTGTATTTTTCACACAAGCAATCTTAGTGCATCTGGTTTAGATTTACACTCTTGCCTGGTTTCAATAATAAAGAAATATATAGCTTTCTTTAAGCTAAAAAAAATCGCGAATATTTTTTGTAATTTCTAAACTTAATCCAATTGACAGCCCCCCTCCCCAAACATTTCCAGGCTTAATTTCTAAGTCATCGGTAAAACGGGATTTGAATTTTGAACTTGCCTTTTTGATTATCTGGAAGGATTGGTGACTATTAGTAAATGATTTTTTGGCAACCCTGGATGTTGGATCATGATTTTGACTTAGCAACGAACGGGAAAACGCATATTACGTCATTCTTTTATTGTAGCCAATTCCCAGAAAAAGCGCCAAGTCGTACCGTAGGTAGACTAGAAATTCTACGAAGAACTTGAATGGGGAGGGGGGGGGGGGATTTAAGCTATGTCTCTATTTTTTAAAAAAAGTAAGGATTTCTTGTATTTACAAACTTTTGTTCCTTTAAATTAGCGATAGGAAAGATCAGGGATTCGCGGCAGTATGCCCCTTGCGCCGTTAAACTTCAACCAACCAACCAGGGATTCGCGCTTTAAATTCAAACTGTAGAAGGCATGAAATCAATCTTTATGCATCCAATTTGGATATTTTTTTCTTGCCTGTTTGTAAGTAAAAATAATAAATATTTTTCTTAGTACTTTAAGAGTGCATGATTATTTTTTTTGGCATATATTTAAAAAAAAAACTAACCAAATAACCACAGACTTAAGATCATTTTGTTTCCATTGACCTTGAGATTTCACATGGGAACCCTCTATAATCCATTTAGACAATGGAGAGTGTTAGAAAACAAACCACTACAATTTTTTTTTTTTTTAACCTAGTTTTTTCCTTATCCTGGTAAGAGGTATAATTATCAATAAATATATGTGGTTGCATCTTAGTTGTTAAGTAATAAGTATTTTAATTTTTTTTGCAACTTCGTTAATTAAAAAAAATATATAAAAATTCAATTTTGGTATCGACTCTGCAACGATAAAATAGGGCCTTGATTTTTGTTGAAATATCCTTGAAAAGGGCCTTGAAAGTCCTTGAATTTCACTTCCAAAAAAGTGTATGCACCTTGATATATATGAGCAGTGTAATTATTTATTATCTTTGCTTTCAATTAATAAAAAATCAAGTTTGAAATCAAAGCAAAAGTCACGTGACCAAAAACACATAAAAAAAAGGTGACGTCGTTACGCATAGATTCCGTTGAATATCTAAGGAGGAAACTGGTCTAAAACAGGTTTTAGACTGGTTCATCATATGCACTTTGACGTCACACGCAAAGTAGCTTTTTCCTGCCAAATCGCAAAGTGAAAAACTTTTTTTCTTTTTTTTTTTAACTATCGATCCGAGCTCAGATTTTTGAAAGAATTGTATTGTTTTTCATGATTTTTCTCTACTTTTATTTTAAA
The DNA here is from genome assembly GCA_963978545.1 of Linyphia triangularis. Lineage (NCBI taxonomy): Eukaryota > Metazoa > Arthropoda > Arachnida > Araneae > Linyphiidae > Linyphia > Linyphia triangularis. The sequence goes on along the minus strand of OZ021725.1, from coordinate 71,392,068 downwards.
ATAAAACCAAAAAAACGTGCAAGTTCCTCATTGAAATTACACGGCTAGCAAAAATCCCCAAAACAATTAGAAAAAGTTTAAAAAAAGTAAAACGCAAATATTCGAATCTCAATACTAACCATGTAAGTTTTCGTATTAAAATTTTCTAACAAACACTGAACCTGCATACGTTCAGTCTTCCCCAAATCACTGATGGAATTACTACCTTCCCCCTCATTTTTCTCTATTGTTTTAGCCTCTATCAGCATTATTTACATTTTTATGTGATGGCCATTTTTCTGAGTGTTACGGCGATGAAAAGGCCGTTATTTTCGTGATTATGGCGGGCGTTCTTGCATGATGCTCATTTTCATGGGGTGCTACAATATAATAGTCATTTGCGCTATTTCAAGGATTGCACCTGTTAGACAAGATATAGTTTTGTTGAAACACTGATTTTAGCTCTTTTTTGGCTGAAGTTTTGATCATTCCTGAGATCGATGCAAATCTGCATTACAATTTTGTTGGGTTTACTTGCAAGTCTGACAATCACGGAACCTGCGTACGTTCAGACTTCTCCAAACTTCCAATCATAGGTAAAAGTTCAGTATTTTTGCGGATTTTCGAATTTTTTTATTTTTAAATCTGAACAATTACGATAGTGACTTAGTGAAAAAACAGCTAGCAAAGAATTCTAAACGGAAGCTGCATACGTTCAGACTTTCACAAATATCACCGATTTAATGAATTTTTTTCTTTAATATTATACCTTCTATCGGCATTATTTATTTTGTTAAGTGTTGGCCATTTGCCGAGTGTTGTGGGGATAAAATGGTCGCTACTCGCATGATTATGGAGGGCGAAATTGCGTTGTTGCATGATGATAGTTTTCGCCACATGTTACGCCGAAATAATAGTCACTGACACTGTTGCAGAACTTTGCATCTATCAGACATGGTACAATTCAGTTGAAATGCTGAATTTAGCTTTTTTTTAAATGAAATTTCAATCATTCGTAAGATTGATACAAATCTGCATTGCAGGTTTTATTTGGGCTTGCTTACAAGTCTCGCAAAAGTGGAACCTATGTACGTTCCGACTTCACTTTTCCTGCAAATTGCCTACCTCTCTCGGCACTAGTTACATTGCTGTATGATGAATATTTTCGTGGGCATTACGATGAAGTAAGGACTGCTATTGCCGAGATTTGCTCTACTTCTGTGAATGCTATCACCGAGATTTACGTTGTTGTGATGTTCTTTTCATCGAATATCATGCCGATATAATAGCCACTATTCCGAAGGTTTGCGGCTCGATAGTTGTCGCTATTGCCGAGATTTTCAGTTGTGATAGTCAATTTCATAGATTGTTACTTCGGTATAATCGCCTCTATTTCAGAGATTTCCACCGATATATTGGGTGCTAAAATTTATATTTACGTTAGTGTGATGGTCATTTTTGCCAATTGTTGCCTTAATGTAATTGCCAAGATTTGTGCCATTATGATCGCCGCTATTGCATATATTTATGTTGGATTAGTAGTAATATATACCTCAGTATAAAAGCCGTGTTATTAGCATGTATTTCTGAGTTTTGTGACTCCGTTTTGGTGTCATTCGCCTAGGCTTCCTCTGATGTGATAGCCGCTATGTCCATGATTAGTGTATATGTGAGGATCGTTTCACCTTTTGGTTTGAATCTATGCTGAATGATTAGATTTTTAATTTAATTTTGTGAAAGAAATTTTACCCAATTGTCCAATTTTACTTTAATATCCTTTTTTAAAATTGTAATTTTAATGCTATTGTATGCAAAATTGTTTATTTTAGCTTGAAAAAAATGTTTTATATTTTAACTATAGGTATAAGCAATCGTTTAAAAGTTAAAGCAATTTTTTTTGTATAATTGTTTAAAATTGTCTTTTGAAAATTTGTTCATTTTGTAAAAAATGTGCTTGGACCTAACAGTGGCTGCAGCTGAACTTAATAGTCCAGTCATTCTAGAGTTGAACCTTGCATAAATTCCCATTGAGCTGAAATTTTGCAGAGTGGCTCTATTTGATACCTTGAGCAACCCACAAAAAGTCCCCTACTCTCCCCCTTCAGCTTCCTGGTTTTTTAGATGCTGGGGCGCTGGAGAAATGCTGGAGTAGCTGTTACTGACGAACGGCAAGTTGCATTGAGCCCAAATAGAGCTCAAATGAAAGGTAAATAAATGGGCTTTGATTTAAATATAAATTTGATTAAATTCATTAACTTACAAATTGATAAAAGCCTGTCAAAGTCGAAAAACCATGTATTTTTCTATTTTAGCGCTTCTATTATTAATACAAGATTTAAACATTTGACATGAAACTATTAAACTCTTTTTCAAATTTTTAGAGATTTATAAATATTGCTTGTGTGATAAATAGTTGCAGATATATGAGCGTTTCAGTGAAACGCTACATCGTAATGGGAGTCTCATAATAAAGCGTGCGGTGTTTCACCCTGATCAAATCAGACACAATAACCATTTTCCTGAAGTCTTTTCTATTTAAGACCTTTTTTAAACTGGAATACAATATCATATTACATAGATATGTAGATAAACATGTGATACGGATCTATGAGAAAAAAATATCTCTGAATAAATATTTTCCTTAGAAAATTTTAATTTTCAACTATTTACATATTGTTAAAATGCAATAACTAATAATGCTTAAAAAAAGCAATAACAATACTTGTAGGATATAATTCTTATAATCCCCGTCCTTGAAATAAAATAGAAAGTGATGTTAAGTGTGGTTGAAGGGTTATACGACTAGAAAAACTATTTTTTTCTTTTAGAAGGATTTATATTTTTAAAAATCTTTTTTGTCATTAAAGCAGAAATACTAGACTGCTTTCTTCATCAAATAGTATACTATCTACGAATTTGTTTTTGCACATCCCTCGGTATGGTCCACAAATATTTGAGCATTTAAGTTCTGCTCTCCTGCAATCACACCCGCTACTCGAGTTGCAGTTACTCTTACTGTTGTAAGGTATAATTTATAACAGTTCATCTGGAAAAGTAGGTAACATTGTAGGTTGAGGAACATTTCTTAACCACTGTTGTATTTGATGATAAACACAAAGTGAATAATGACGTGCCTCAGCTGACGTTGGAGGGAGAGTTTCTAATTTAAAAGTGGTGGTTATTGCAATTTTGGCTATACCTCTGCTGTACATGTATACCTGTGATTCGTTTAGTGTCACCCAATTTTGGCTTTTGTGAAGTGTTATCATGAACTTTTCTCCTGCTTCTGCTTTTTTATCACAATCTGTTTCAACCAAATTAAAAATTTCCAGCGTTTTCTTTATTTGAAAATTTTCAGATAAGATAACCCTTTCCTTTATTTTACAGTGCAGATGTTGTATCGCATCCAGTCATAAAATGGATGAAAAGTATATGGTTCTTCATATCCCTAAAAATCTTACCTACCTTAAAGTATACCTACAATATAGTACAATTTTGCAATTTTTGATCCGACGTTTGATACAAGAAGCATAACGTTTGCTTTATTTGGAGTTCTAGCTACTAGCATTGTTTATCACTAGTTTCTATCTATCACTATAGTTCTATCACTATCTGTAACAAGAACTGTCACCTTTCGTTTATATTTATATTTTTCCAAAGTAGTGGCAACAATTAAGGTATCATCATCTCCTACAGCTTCTTTCACATCCACTCCTCCCTTTTCAAGACGAATTTTTAGTTGTTGTATGAGCATGGTTTAATTGCCACTATTTGACAGAAAATATTCATGTTTGCATGTAACTGTTTGTGTCATATACTATTATGTTCGCACATTCCCGTTTTCGTGCTCTTCGAATTTGTTCTTGTTCATTAGTTGTAGGACCACCTTAACCTCAAAATATTTAAATGATGAACACAAGATGGGGGTAGCAAAATAATGCTATCACTATCTATCAGACATTGAGACTGTATTTTTAAAGCTTTTCGAATACTAGAGGGGCAAATATAACTTTTTCTATAAGCGACATGAACAATGAGACCACTTTTGAAAATTTCCTTTAAATTATCATTTTATTGTAAGCTTGTAGTTTAAAGCGTTTCTGCAGCCTGCAGCTTTTCTCCAATAGTCACTTTCAATGGGAATCCGCAGATTATGCAATTTTCTCAGTACATTATTGCCTTTGTGCAACAGTCTTTAAACAGGGTGTAATCTTAAGTTATATTTTAACTAGCATCAGAGAAACCTAATTAAAAGAAAAAGAGTGATACTTTTCAACAAGCAATCAATACATTGTCACAACAAACAGCGATATCAGCGTTTTAAAAAATCCCGGACAATTGTGAAACTTCCTATAACAGTCCTGTTTCCCCCATTTCCGGTCAAAGGCATCCCTGAGTTCTTTCAGATTCCGCATGTTTTTTAATTCCACATGTTTTTTAGAAAGATGGGAGCCAACTTTTGAAGCTAAATTGGTGTAATGACCCTTCAATTCCAAATGGGAATAGTCTCATTTAGTCTCAAACACTTGATAGTCAAATGAAAAAGGGAAAACTTCTACTGAAACCCTTGCATATCTGCAACTATTTATCGCACAAGCAATATTTATATATTTCTAGAAAGCTGAAAAAGAGTTAAATAGTTTTATGCCAAATGTTTAAATCTTTTATTAATTATAGAAGCGCTCAAATTGAAAAATAATAGAAAAATACATGGTTTTTCGACTTTGACAGGCTTTTATCAATTTGTAAGTTAATGAATTATATCAAATTTATATTTAAATCAAAGCCCATTTATTTATCTTTCATTTGAGCTCTATTTGAGCTCAATACGACTTGCCGTTCGTCAGTAACAGCTGCTCCAGCATTTCTCCAGCGCCCCAGCATTCCAGCACCTAAAAAACCAGGAAGCCGAAGGGGGAGAGTAGGGGACTTTTTGTGGGTTGCTCAGGGCATCAAATAGAGCCGCTCTGCAAAATTTCTGCTCAATGGGAATTTATGCAAGGTTTTACCTATTTGTTGCCTAGAATGACTGGGCTATTAAATAAAAATTGCAAATGATGAAATAGAACAATTTTGACAGTGAAATTATGCAAACTGAAAAGAAAATGTAAATTGTGTAACTCCCCCAATCCAACCACATTCGTAGACAGTTTTTTAAAATACACAAATTGATGTTTACTTTTCTTTACCAATTTTATTCGGTGCATAAAATATAAAAATAAAAAATTTACACTACGAAAAGTTTTTATTGTAATTATTGATTTTTAAATTTTTATCAAAATTTCAAGTATTAGAAAACAAAATAGTTAATATAATATAGAGTATTTGTTGAATGTTTCATCCACTTTGACATGATTTTATTAATGATCTTTATTTTTAAAGTTTTATTTCAAAAATAGCCTTTAAAATCTAAAATTTATTACTAGAGTCCTCTTTTCTTGAGATTAGACTGTAAGCAATGAAAAAAAAGTGTGATTTTTAAGTATAATTGTACATGCACGCACTGTACAAGTACACTACATTTAATGGAGTAGTTTGTGTCATGAAGACCTAAAGATAAACAGTGCATGCATCATAAATTTTCAACACACAAGTATATTTACAAATATATATATATTTGTCTATAACTTATAATCGGAAAAAATTGGGTAATTTTAAAATAACTTTTCGGTGGACACACTGTAATATTAAATGTAACCCTAGTATCTTCACACATGTGATTATTTTTTTTTAAATTTACATAAAGTTTAAGGTAATTTACTACTTTTAAGTCTTTTTTTTTTTTTTTTTAAATATAAATTTAAAAAAAAAAGTTACTAAATAATGTGGTTGAGACATGATTAGCTAATGAACAGTTAATTATGATTAGATCACATTGTGTTAGCACCTTATACATACCTTTTGCAAATAAAACAAATAGAAATTTACTGAGTTTAATAATTTAAATCAAATTAAAAAATAACTTTCTATTTGGTAACAACAAACAAATGTCGCTGTTTCTCTATTTGTGTGTAATGCAAGTTTTATTTTAAAAATACTGCCCCATTAAAATAATAATGCATTGCATTTCATTGTGAGAACAACCATAAAAGAGATTGTCTTAACCCATTAACGCCCAAATTAACAATTTTTGAAAATGTTCTTTGAAATTCATATATATGGGTAGAAATGCATAAATTAAGAGTATTTCAAAAGCATTTTGAAAAATGTTAACTGTAACCATATGTTTTAAGCCGTCCTCATTTGAGGACGCTGGGCGTTTGTATGCATAAAAATGTTATTTTCTGAAAAATGTAATATTTGTACCTAAAATTATGTAGTTTTGATATATAAACAAACTAATAAGCAGTATGAAGTTAAGAAGCCAAATTTATTTTTACATTTGTAAGAGATTTTTTTTTTTACATTTTCAAGGTTGATTTTTTGTATGAAAAATGGGAAAACATTCTATGCATAATAATACATTACATTTCGTTCTTCTCTTTGAAGAACAGGTATCATATTTATTTCTCCCTCTGGCCAATGATATGCCGCATTTGGTTGAATTTTATATGAGGAAGCCCATTTTGGATCTAGATGTTATACGTATCTGTACTGGTCTTCCTAGAACTGTTTTTGAATCGGCTCCTTTTTATATATATATATATATATTTTTATTACTGCAATATACATTCTAAAATCTTTGACTTACATCAACTTAGAACCATGTAACTTTTTATAAATGTCATAGCCATTTGCAACAACCATATCTAATAGGTTTAGATTTTATAAACTGCTTCAGTGAATAATGTCCATATTACCTGGTGATTATTTCCTCAACAGACAAATTTTGATGAAAAATTCCCCATTTCTGAAAATTCTTGCAAAGCATTTCTAACAAGGGACGTATTTTAAATGATTTATCATGTCTGTTTTTGTGATGTAATTTATTACCTTGAAAATGCAATAATCTCTTGAACTATAAGTAGAAATTTCTAGTTATAGCATTTTTCACTATTGTCGCTCCTAAATCATCTGCTTCTGCCCAAAGTATTATAACCCGAAAGTATCAAAAAACCAATAAAGGTTTTAATTTCATCCTTATTCACATTATAATTCATTTTTCACTTCGTGAACATATCGATTAGTTTTCTCTACAATCAAAAATTCTTCGAACAGCTCAATTGGTTTCATATAACTAGTTGCCGCTGTCTATCAGAATTTCTCTTAGAAGAATTTGCCTAAGTCCCAAATGTATAGTAATTGGGTTTCGTTTGTCCATATAATTTTTTATGTTTCACTTTTACATTTACGGAAACTATTAATTATATTATTTCGGGGGAAAAAAAACCCGATATCATTATCATCTGGTATTATAATCTCCAATGTATCTGCAACATCTGATACAACTGGAGTGTCCAAATTATCATCATCGAATTGTTCTTCATCTGTTAGTTCATCGACATCCGAAGGCATTGCTATAATATCTTCTTCAATTTCTTCAGAAAAATATAAGCAGTTGCCTCTTCTGAGCTTTTAAATATTTTTCTTCTACTCAACTTTCAGTGTTCATTTATAGTTTAACTGCAAAAAATGTAATACGTGCTTGAAAACAAATCTAAAGGGCGAATAAGAAGTATACACAAACGCCCAGCGTCCTCAAATGAGGACGGATAAGATTTCCTGCTTATTACGGAAAGATTAATAGCAATAAATATTGAAAACCATGTTAACAGTATAATACGGATTATCTAGATTATAAATATACCAAACTGAAATAATTTACCTTATATATCCAGTGCGATACTGAAGTATGAAGTTAACACAATTCCATTACCAAAAAAGCGGGAAATTATAGTGCATTTTCCCCGCCCATTTTTACGTCATTCTAAACAAATCACATATTACACATTGTATAGTGCTCCCATCTATCAGACCAATTTGTTAAAAAAATAATACTTTTTAATTTAATAGTAGAAATAGCAGTTTAATACAGCGTCCTCAAATGAAGACACTGGGCGCTAATGGGTTAATTAGTCGACAAGAAGACATCCAAACTACTGAGTAGATAAAAACAGTTTAAGAAAATTGGAAAATTAGATTTTCTTCTTGATGAATCAAGATTTGTAGAAATAAATTATTTATCACTAAAGAAATGTTTTTTACGTAAAGATATTATTTACTATAAAATATACTTTTAAAATAATCTTTCTTTTACAAAAAATCAGGTTTGCTATGCAAGGGTTTTGGATTATAGAAGAAAATTTATTGAAGCAGCACAACGTTACAATGAACTTTCTTATCGCACTATCATTGCTGATGAAGAAAGAATGAAGTCTCTTAGAAGTGCTTTAATTTGCACAATTTTAGCTTCAGCTGGTAATTATGTATTCTTTTCTTATTTAAGTACATAGACAACTTAGTAAACATAGAGATTGATACATAATCTCATGTAACTTGTATAAATAATATTGACTGTCCATGAATTATTTGCCAGAATGAGAATTGGATTAAAAAAAAAAAAAAAAATTGTAATGTATCATAATGGAGCAATTTAAAGTACCATACATACTTGCATAATTTTAGCAGACCTACTAATTTAAAATGTTTTTTCTTCCAAATTTGAAAGTTCGCACATTGGCTGTTGGATTTTTGCATACAAAAAATTTATCAAAATGAATCAACCCAAAAATTTGATTTCTTTAAATCTCATTTTAAAACTCCTAATTTAAGAGTAAATTTGGATATCGATAATATTATGATCACGAATCATTTTCTGATCTTAAAAATATTTTCCCATGATCAGTACTTACTATATTCTTTATATAAAATTGTGTAAATTTTACACAATCATTCTTGATGTTTAATCTAAAATAATTTAGGAATTTTTTTTATTATAAATTCATTATGAACTGCAAATATAAAGCTATGTTATACCAAATGTTAACTGGAAGAATACTTTTCAGCCTTCAGCATGCTTGTTCTTTTAGGTTGATAACTGATCTTCTGATAAGAAAAATGGTAATTTTTGCAATTTGTGTAGCTATATGTTTAAGTAAAAGAGTTAAATCTTCTAATTTTTAATTTCAGAAAATTCTTGAACAGATTGCTAAAAAAAAACATCCATAACTTAATTCTGCATTATTCAATTGTAAGGATTAGAAGGTTTGATGCGATAATCACAAAATTACTGTGCATAATTAAGAATTAAATGTATAACGAAACTAGTTTTTTGGTGGGAGGAGCGAGATAGATCAAGAGTACTTCTATTCATTTCTTTTATCAGGGTGGCGACAGAACCGGGGATTCAGGGAAAAATCAGGGAAATTTGTAAAATTACTCTTTAATCAATTAAATAATAATTTAATTTTGAAATTTTTAAGTTTCCCTTCTTGCATTACCCGTGTGGGTGCAGACATGAGCGCAGTGAACAAAGTTTTTTTTTATGTGCTTTTTGATCTGTCAAAAATCCCTCAGTATTTATTTGGCTAGTTGGGCGTTTTAGAAAAACCACAATTCAGACCTTTTTCTAAGCAGCTGAGACAAACCGGCCAATCCTTTCCCTCCTGCCCACAACCACCTGTTGATGTTCCCATTCCCTGATCATTGCCTAGTCCCAGAAGGCCTGTGCCTTGGGCTCATGATTTTAGGGGGCCCTGAAATTGACTTTAAACCTACAAATATTTTTCACAAAGGCTATGTGAATATATCTGTATAAAATAATTTTTACATAAAAATCATTTTGTACTATTTATTGATCTTGAACTGTCTTTAGTATCTTAGAGTGTATTTATTAATCAAACTATTTAATAACGTTAAAAACAAGCTTTCTTGAAAGATAGAGAAAAAAAGTTGAAGGGAATTTATTGTGAGATCAGTAAGTATCGACTCTTAAAGTTGTGAACAATGCTGCAGACATAGTTGTCACAGATACTTCTACACATTATGATCGTGAAATGCAATACTTATACATAACAAAGATTTTCTCTTTTGATTTATAAATTCGATTTTTGAAATTTGTTTGAGATAAAAAACTAACTTTTAGAAAACAATATTATTAATTTATCAGCTTCTTCTAAATTTAATATTAATTCATGTGTTAAGCCCATTTCCTATAAATCTTGCATTTGAAAAAGGGGCCCCCGAAAGTGTCCGGGTCTGAGGCCCCAACTTGTCATGGTCAGGTCCTGGATGTTCCTCTTTTTTTTCCTTCTATCTTTTACTTTTACTACTGTTATGCCTGGAATAATTATTTAGGTATTTTTGTTAGATTTTTGGCTATCCTATAATTTAGAAGCGCAGTCAACGGCTTCTTATTGTTAAAAAAATCTTCTATCTGACTGCATCCTTTGCATACATATTTTTCTTCTTGCCTTGCATTTTTTATCAACAGAATATATTAGAACCCTAATTAGTTATGCATTATTTCTGTTAGAATTTTAGTCATCCTATAACTTAAAAGTGCACTGTCAGTTGCCTTATTGTTTAAAAAAAATCCTCTAATTTCTATCTGACTGCATTCATTGCAGACATGATTATTTTCCTTCTCCCATTGCATTTTTTATCAACGGATTATATTAGAACCCTAAATTCCTTAATATTTCAAATTGATTCCATCAGATTTTTTTGGTTTTACAGCTCTGTTTACGGTTGTGCATCAAATCTATAGACATCCATAAGCAAGAAAGCTTAGATCCTTTATATATATATATATATATATATATATATATATATATATATATATATATATATATATATATATATATATTTGTATTTTCATTTTGACATTTTATTAAACACATTTAACTGAAAGTGATGTATGCTTTTAATTTATAGGAGATTTAGTCTCCCCTCCAAGGAGGATTTTAATCTCCAGTGTTCAGCTCTTCAAAATGAATGATTCCGCAAATATTCCATCAAATACACAAAAGCGCCTTTTTGGGATGTAAACCTGGCTTAGTGGAGATTTATTTGAGGACAACTACTGCCTTTTAAGTTTTGGATTATCATAGAGAACCTATTTTTCATCTCCAGTGATCAAGCGATCAAAAAACGCTTCTGCTCCATCTCCAGTGATCAAGCGATCAAAAAACGCTTCTGCACTATGCCATTTAAGTAATAAGTCGCATGTGGTGGACCGATTGGCTTTGATTTCTTTAGAGAAGTTTTGAGGGACTTAAATAACTGCTGTGCTATTTTACCAATCTGTTTCAAATGTAATTATTGGATGGTTGGTTAAGGGCATTTAACAGTTCTTCGATTGTCTGACTTGGATTTAATTCTGCCCTTAACTCATCATTGTCTAAAGTCGTTTGTCTTCCTGATCGATGCGAGTCTGAAAGATAAAAATTACCTGATCTGAACTTAGAAAGCCACCTTCGGCATTTACTATTGTCTAATGCACTTAGATAAACATCCTAAATGTTTTCAGTAGCAACAGTTGTTTTATTAACCCCTTGCCTGTGGAATATATTTGAGAAAACGTACTGAGTTCGGGCGTCACAGGCAAGGAGTTAATACCCTTGTGAAACTCAAAAAGCATACAATGCTGGATATGTACCTATTCTGCTATTTGGCTAGCCATTTCACCCACAATTGTTACTTTAGACTTAAAATGTCTTTGACATAACTTTGAAGTACACAAGCTGATAAATGGTAAATATCAACATGTTCAGAAACGACATTAATTTTTGATCTCTAATGTCAAATTGTTTTGGTGATGTTGAAGATCTGTTTAGCCTAATTGTATTCAATGCTATCTATTACATACATTAATTGTTTGAAATTTCCAGGCCAGCAGCGTTCTAGAATGTTAGCTTCATTATTTAAAGATGAGAGATGTCAACAGTTACCAGCATATGGAATCCTGGAAAAAATGTTAGCATTTATAATCTTTTATGCTTTTTTTTTTCTTTGACACTACAATACATTTTCATTTCACTTTGCTTTTTCTCTCAACTTTACAAAGTTATCAACTTTTCTATGTATTATCTGCAGTTTTTACGGTTTATCCAAGGCCAATTTACTTTACGATAAATGAATACACGATGAAATAACGACTATTTCATCTGTGTAACATTCGGCAAAAACGACTTAAATCCTGACAATAGTATTGGTGAATTTCAAGAGTTGCAGGGTAGATTGAGAAAAGATATTTCAGGTAGGTTTTTTACATAGATTTCAAAAAAACATCAGTAAAAACTGTAGAAAATCTTTCGAAAAGTTGACATATCTGCCTTTATAATAAAACTTGTGAAGGAAATATTTTTATGAAAATAGCATGTTTTTCTTTTGCTTTTTATTTATCAGAGAAAACCAGTTTATGCTGTAGTTTACATTGTTATGCTGTGTTGTTTGTAATTTTTTGTCTAGTAAAAAAGTTTCTGTTTTGAAGATATGTATGTAGAATCTGTAAAATAGATAGAAATTACGTTTTTATTCCTTTAATATCTAGGTACCTTGATAGAATTATTCGCCGTAGTGAGTTGGAAGAATTTTCTGCTATGCTCTTATCTCACCAAAAGGCAAAAACGACAGATGGTATGTTTTTATAAATAGGAATCGGGAACGTTCGTAACTAAAAATGAAAGCACTGACAGAGTTGTTTGTTACTGAAAAGAAAAATATGTAAAAGATAAGTTCAAGATAACAACAAGAAATAGTTGGTTAAGTAATCGGTTATAAATGCCTAAAGGAAAATAGAAATTAAATTTAAAACTCTATAAAAATCTGGTTAGCGAAAATGAGAACCCTTCTTCCCATGTGAATTTTCGAGATCTTTTTTGTAAAAACAACTAGAAATAAAGTTATTTTATTTTCTTTTGTCATATTCTACAAATTCTCAAGAAGGCACTGTAACCTAAAACCTTGAATATGAATTCTTAACCTAATAGAGATGCTATATTTTAAGCTGTAATAGGAAATACATTTTTATAAAGTAAATATAAAAAAAATGTCTACATGGGAAAAATTGTCAGCTCGTGGTTTCTTTTTAAGCGGCTTAATATTGTCAACATGCCAAATTAACTACATCCATCATTACTTAGCTTAACCCTAGTAGTTCTCATAAATTGCTTACAGTATACAAAATATGCTTAATTTTCTCTATATTCAAGAGAAAACTGCATTCCTTCAAGGAATTAAAGGGCAAGAAGTTTTTACTTTTTAAAAGAATTTTAAGTACCAGTGCATATTTTTAAATTTCTAAAAGAAAGTGAAAGTAAATTAGGCACGTAAAAAAAATGTACTTTTTGTTTTAATTAAAATTAAAAAAACTTATGATTGCCTTATACAGGGTGCGTACGCGGCCTGGAAAACCTGGAAAGTCCTTGAATTTCATTATTTTTTTTCAAGGCCTTGAATAGCCTGGAAAAATAGGATTATTTCTAAAAAAGCCTGGAAAGTCCTTGAATTTCCCCTTTTCAATTCTAAAACCATAAAATTCTCGTTCCCGTATTACCATTATTCTGACTTCACACTTTCTAGCCGGTTCACTTTTGGCGGATCTGTCAATCACACTTGAATCGGTTCCTCCCGAGCGGCCCTGGAACGGCACGGTCACTATGACCTTTGACCTCTCCCCTAAAGAGACAAAAAGTTGCACGATGAGTATCCGGTGGAAAGAGGGTGTAATTTGATATGCAGGATATTTTCGCTTTTCTCTCTCTCTCTCTCCCTCATTAGGTGCATTCTCAAACGACCAAAATTTTCCTCTGAGAGGATTTTGTGTTTGTTCGAAATGGAATGAAAAAGAGCATGCTTAACATATTCGTATATAAAATATCGAAGGAAAAAGAATCGAATTAATTGCACTATGTGGATTCATCCCATTGTTTAGAGCCGATCAACATTCGGTATGTTCTTCTGTCTTTACCCGCAGTTAAGAGAAGACAAAGTAAAAATTTTAAACTTTTTCCGGATGTCGATTGAGAGCTTCGACGAGTTGGTGAAGAAATTATGTTCCAGACTGCAAAAACCCGACACTAACTATCGGAGGAGTATATCGCCTACAGAGAAAATAGCAGTTACGCTTCGGTATTGTATTATGATTTATATCATTCTTTCATTTATGTCGATTCCTATTTCAAGAAAGAATAATTTCTTTTTCTGTAGAAGGGGAAGGATATGTAATTTTTTATATCAATTACTAAAATGGCCTACTTTAAAGCCGTGAAAGTTATTAACTAAGGTTGCTGGAAAAAAACCTTCCAATTTTATTAAATTTATTTTGAGCTCATTAAAAAATTTCTAATTACAGGGATGTAAGAGCTGTTCCAATTGCGCCGAAGTGCGCCAAACTGACTACCCTGCTCCAAACTGCGTCAAAAACCTCTTTTCGGTTAAGATTGCGCCGAACTGCGCCAAAAAATCATTTTTTGACTTGAAAAACTACTTGGCGAGAATTTTATGTCGAAATTTTTCAAAATTATCATGAAACATCACCAACAAAGCGATAAAGAGTATTTTGCCCTTCAAGGGCGTTTTTCGTCAGTTAACGTGCCGGAAAAGGTTCGCACTTGAAAATACAGTCTCTCAGTTTTGTTGTAGGTTTTTCAAACTATAAAGAAGTAGTAAATGAATCAGTGTGCATCTGATTTAAATCTGTTTTCTTGGCTGATTTTAGGTATAGAAAATTAATACTTTTTTTTTTTATACTTATAGAATACATGATTTTTTTAAATTTTTTTTACTGAGACTCCGTGCTAAAAATAGAATACAAGTATTGTATTTTTCACACAAGCAATCTTAGTGCATCTGGTTTAGATTTGCACTCTTGCCTGGTTTCAATAATAAAGAAATATATAGCTTTCTTTAAGCTAAAAAAAAACGCGAATATTTTTTGTAATTTCTAAACTTAATCCAATTGACAGCCCCCCTCCCCAAACATTTCCAGGCTTAATTTCTAAGTCATCGGTAAAACGGGATTTGAATTTTGAACTTGCCTTTTTGATTATCTGGAAGGATTGGTGACTATTAGTAAATGATTTTTTGGCAACCCTGGATGTTGGATCATGATTTTGACTTAGCAACGAACGGGAAAACGCATATTACGTCATTCTTTTATTGTAGCCAATTCCCAGAAAAAGCGCCAAGTCGTACCGTAGGTAGACTAGAAATTCTACGAAGAACTTGAATGGGGAGGGGGGGGGGGGATTTAAGCTATGTCTCTATTTTTTAAAAAAAGTAAGGATTTCTTGTATTTACAAACTTTTGTTCCTTTAAATTAGCGATAGGAAAGATCAGGGATTCGCGGCAGTATGCCCCTTGCGCCGTTAAACTTCAACCAACCAACCAGGGATTCGCGCTTTAAATTCAAACTGTAGAAGGCATGAAATCATCTTTATGCATCCAATTTGGATATTTTTTTCTTGCCTGTTTGTAAGTAAAAATAATAAATATTTTTCTTAGTACTTTAAGAGTGCATGATTATTTTTTTGGCATATATTTAAAAAAAAAAAAAACTAACCAAATAACCACAGACTTGAGATCATTTTGTTTCCATTGACCTTGAGATTTCACATGGGAACCCTCTATAATCCATTTAGACAATGGAGAGTGTTAGAAAACAAACCACTACAAAACTTTTTTTTTTTTAACCTAGTTTTTTCCTTATCCTGGTAAGAGGTATAATTATCAATAAATATATGTGGTTGCATCTTAGTTGTTAAGTAATAAGTATTTTAATTTTTTTTGCAACTTCGTTAATTAAAAAAAATATATAAAAATTCAATTTTGGTATCGACTCTGCAACGATAAAATAGGGCCTTGATTTTTGTTGAAATATCCTTGAAAAGGGCCTTGAAAGTCCTTGAATTTCACTTCCTAAAAAGTGTATGCACCCTGCTTATATATTTTGTTGAAAATTATACTTATTCCTTTCTATGGATAAATCAAGGGTACACTTCTTTACAGGATCAACTATTTTAGACCGAGCTGTCATTGAGCATAACTTATTATCAGCTAGTAAGCTCTACAATAACATAACATTTGATGAACTAGGAGCTCTGCTGGAAATACCCCCAGAAAAGGTTAGTTGCTTTAAGCACAGTGATAAATATTTTGATTTTTATATTTGTAATTTCTGCATCTATATATAAAATTGAGTTGTCTGAACCTTTACAAATCCACAGTTTTGCACCTAGAGGTACAAAATTCGGTACATAGAAGCTTTAGTACATGGAGATTGTAGAGAACAACTTTTAAATTCGATTAAAAGTTGCTTTCATTAAAATTTAATGACATGAAAAAAAATTCTTGGAATGGAAGCAAACTATTTTTTTTATTACATCAGAATAAAACCAAAATTTATTTTAATGTGTTCTCCTTATTTTTCTGATTATTTTTTATGTGTTACAATCGTCTGTCTATTAAGCAGTTCGAATATCATTGTAATAATTCCATATATTTACTGTTAGTCGATACCGAGACAACTTCTGCGCACATGCGGTTTTAAAGCATTTTTTATGCACCCTTTTGTTTTTACGTTTTATATTCATCCTGTTTTTTTTTTTTTTTTTTTTTTTACATGTTGTGTTGTTGTCAAAGATGTATTATGCTCAACGGGTATTGACATTTTGATTTTATATTTGAGTATTAATTACATTTAAACAAAATAAATTAGTTAAATTCCTTTGTATTTTATTAGCAAATATCTTATACACTACAGTTATTATATACCTAACATCTAAAAGTTCGTTTATCAACATATTTTACCGCTATACGTTCAAGCCATTATGAGATGTTTTCAATTGGATATTGGTCAACTTAATAAATCTATGATATTTTTTTTCCAGGATGTGTCCTTTACAAGATTAAATGTAAGAGGGCCATCTAATGTGAAACACCTACAACTAATATTAGTACTATTACGTTATATCAAAAACCACTTGGCAATAATTTTTCGGTTGGTGAACAATTTGGTAGATAAGGCTATCGTTTCAATGCCTGTTAATTTTTCTCTTAGTTCAGGTTCTGTTTTATTTTAAAACAAAAATTAAGAACTTGGTACAACATATTTTCGTGATTATTTTTTAAATAGAGGCTAGTGTTGCACTATATACACCACGCATAATTTGTTGAGCATGTTTACTAGTGTTTTGTACGTATTAAAAAAATACACAAAATTCTTTTAAGCATAAAAACTAATAGCGGTAATATTATTTCGATGTTAACAAAATTTTAAATGGTCAAATTTTTCTGACTGAATTAATTTAAATTATAAATTTAACTTCATTTGATGAGAGTGAGTCAAAACATGCATAGAATTTAGCTTAGCAAAGGATTATTTGGACTCAATTTTACTTCATCACTTGTAACCTCGATCGTAGATTCGCCAAAAATTATTGAAAATCACTGAAAACTTTCAAATCATTTTAACATTTGTTAATATATGTCTAAAAGCAAAGTATAGAGCATCTGCCGTCAAGAGAGCTAGGAAATAAACAGCTGCAAAGACATCATCGACTGGAGAATGACCAAACACTCTAATGCAATTAATGAAACCATGTGTCTGTTATAGTAGATTGGAAGCTGATCACCAACAACAGTTATTCCGGAGAAATTCTGAGTCTAAGTAACACGTAACTGATAGATGTCCTTCAACAGGTCTCCAGCAGCGCAGGGCGCGCATCTAGTTATATATACATTATTAGCAAAAAATGTAGATGGATTGATATTGGCAATAAAATATTATAATTGCATCCTTGTTAAAAAAAAAAAAAAAAAACTAGGGCTGTGGAACATTTAACAACTTCCAATTTCATTATAGTACTGGTCACTACATTCAAATTTGACGTGGAATAGTGATGTTACCATTTTCATGTTTTCATTTATTTAAAAAAATTACCAATATGGCTATATTTTTGACAATAATTGTTACATGGGCATAGAAAAATCGCCAAAATTTTTTTATAACTTTTTTTTTGTAACAAAATTATTTTTATAATCCTTGCATCATCCTTTTCTTGTAAGTAAAACAGAGAAGAGAACGATCTTTGATGAGCGATGTTCAAGGGAAGAGAACTGTGTTAAAGATACTCGCTTTTCAACTTTTTACACCTTTAGAGCATTTTTACGAATTTCGGAGGTGGAGATGTTTCAAACACCTTAAGAGGCATTACCATAGAGATTTTGATCAAAATCGTTTGAGCCGTCCTTTAGTAGTTGCTGAAAAACATGATTTTTTTTTAATATTTTGTGCATACACAATATTGACGAAAATCTTAATGTAAGGTCACATGGCCACCACTAACCTGAACACCAAATTTGAACATCGTAGGTTAATTCGTTCAGAAGTTATGCTCACCATGTACATGCGCACATTTTTCTAGACTACTTTTTAGAGTCGGGATGTTCAGAAACGTGGAAAAATGCAAAAAAGAAATTACAGATAACACTACTTTCATTACTTATGTTAACATATAGGTAATTAAAAGTAATAATTATTTATGAATATTTTATAAAACTGTGTTGGCACACTTCTAATGGGAAAAGTACTGTTGGAACAACTTTTAAATGCAATAACTGCTTACTAATATTAATAATAATAAAAAAACTTTCTTAAAGTTGCAAATTGAATTATCTTGCTGTTGGAGCTTTTTTTTTTACATGATGTTGAATTATACTCTATAATTAAAAAGAAAAAATTTCAAATGACAAATAAATTGTAGATAATTACTTTAACTTTAAGCAATTTTTTTGTACAAAATGATGTATACAGGCACGCGTCGAGTGAATCTCAAAAAACCTAATTTTGCAATAAAAAAAAGTTTAAAATCATGGAATCAATATTTAAATTTGAATAAAAAACCATCTAATGAGAACTTGCACAAGTGAGGAAAATGAATATTTTTTGTATTTTCTAGTGTTATCCAACGAATATATTTGAGCAGTGCAATTATTTTTATCTTTATGCTTTCAATTAATAAAAAATCAAGTTTGAAATTAGCTGAAACCAAAGCAAAAGTCACTTGACCAAAAACAAAAAAACGTGACGTGGTTACGCATAAATAAAGTAAAAAATTGGAGGGAAAACCACACTCATTCCTCGTCTACAACAGGTTTTAGACTAGTTCATTATCTGCGCGTTGACGTCTCACGCAAAAGTGGCTTTTTCCCTCCAAATCGCAAAGTGAAAAACTACATTTTTTTTTTAACTGTCTATCCGAGCTCAAATTTTTGAAAGAATGGTATTGTTTTTCATGATTTTTCTCTACTTTTATTTAAAAATAAAACCAAAAAACACGAAAGTTCCTCATTACAAATATAAACATTTTATTTGAAATTTTAAAATTTTTGGAAAATGTCTTTTGACATAACTAACCACAGATAAAATTAATAAAATATTTTAGTTACAAAGCAAGGCCACAATGAGTTGAAGGGGTCATATATGTTAGGAATTCGTAATTTATAGATTATGGAATCGGGGAGGGGGAATGCAGTGAACACTGCACACTCGCCGCATTTTGCATAAGAATAGAAAGCTGATACCTTCATTTGTTATACAACCCAAATATTTTCTTTGGGCATCCGCATACATTAATCCCAAGACCATTTAAAAAATATCTAAAAACAGCAAAATTCTTCCTTTGACTGCGTATATATATCATAATTTCCAAATTTATAACTAAAAGCAAGATAGTTCGATCTTTAATAGTGTTTATGAATAATTTCTGATTAGTTATTTTGTCCCTCTAAAACTGATGTTTGAGCATTAGCTTGTTGCATTGGTACCAAGACATCTGGGGCAGAATAATTTAGGAGCATTGATGTTTTCTTTTTTTTAAGACAATTATCTCTGATTTTAAAAGCACTTTCTTTTTTAGGCTGAAAAAATTGCATCTCAAATGATTACTGAAGGCCGGATGAATGGTCATATAGATCAAATAGACTCAATTGTTAATTTTGAAAGTAAGTTTATTCAAATTGTTTTTTCTTATATGAGGTGTTTTAATTTAATTATGGATATATTCAGGCAATTACAATTTCAGGCTTAAAATATGAATTCAAGATCAAATTTCTATATGGATATGTTCGAATAATTAAATTTTTTTCTCAAATTAATAATTTAAGATCAATTTTATTATCCACGACTGAAGATCAATTTTACTATCAAAGACCGAAAACTCTGATTGTGTGAAACGTAAATTGACTGCAATGCATTCTGGGCTCGGGGTTATGGCCAGTTTTCCCGGGCAGCGTGTTTTCGGTGGTTTATACTCTAGCTTATTTATCATTATCAATTGACGATGGTAATTGTTAAGACTGTTTTACACAAACACAATACTGCTTCAAATATGGAATAGGAAACACCTGCCAAAATTTGAGATAAAAATAAGTGTTATTTAAATGAAAATAATTTTTTAATAATAAAATAAATATTAATTATATTATAAATTTCTTAAGTTTTGAAACAATATTTTGATATATCTCGTGTTTACTAAAGTATAACATTACCTCAACTTTAGTTGTATTTGTAAAACATGCAAATGAATTATGTGCATAGTGTCAAAGTGAATGTTAGGTTATTTATGAACTGACATGAAGGAATGAAATAATTAAAATTCAAGTATATATTCAAGTTTTTTTTGTTTTGTTTTTTTTAATTTGTTTACTAGGCAAAGAAGTTTTACCTTCATGGGATAAACAAATTGAAAGTTTATGTTTCCAAGTAAACAATATTATTGAAAAGGTGACTCAACATGCGCCTGAATGGATGGCTCAAGCCATGGAAGAGCAAATGATTCATTAATTATTTGAAGAAACTCTTGAAAGTTGGAATATCCACTTTGTAAACTATGTACAGTTTGTAAAATTTTTCTAACATATTTCTTGTCTGTGACTAAATAGAAAAATAAAATAAAAATTTATGCTGTTCAGTGTTTCTCTGTTCTTTTCTGAAATTTATTTAAAATCCAAGCTTACTTTGCCACTTCTTTCTTATTTCTGAAAATCATCAAATTCTTAAGGGTTGCTTGTTTTATACACATGCTCATACATGGTTCCCACTGAAGTCATAATGAAAATCAACTTTTAAAGACCTAAATAATGTTTTTAAGGACCTTTGAAAATTTGATTTCACGTATTGTTTCTTTGGCCAAAGCACATTAAATGTTCACTTTCCAGGCATAGTTTTTGCAAGTTGCTACTTCTAAAAAAACCAAACAACATTAGCTGGTCGCAAGCTCTTTTGGCTTGCAAAACACAAACACTGCTCTCCCATATCTGTCTTGCAGAGTACAGTGTGTAAATAACACTATTTGAATTCCATTCGATCAAGCAGAAAATACGAACAAACAACATACAAGTTGATGTATTCATATAATGCAAATATACCATAAGATTCCGGTGTACTGCGGATAAGTCGCGGTCCGACAGGGATAAGGGAGTCGGAGTTGAATTTTTACAAATAGTACAGTTAGGCACACAACATCAGCAAATATTAAGGACTTTAAATGACGTGTATTAAAAAGTATTTTCAAGTACTTTTAAGGGACGGAAAACAAGTTAAAAAATATTAAGCTCATTTAATGAGCATGGGAACCCTGTCACATTAATTTTAGATGAACATTGCAATTCTAGACTACTGTATAAATGTTGTAACTAAATATAAAAAAAAAATTAAGTAGTTCACTTCACAAAAAAGGAGCAAAAACTCTAAAGTTCATTGAGTGGCTTAACAATAAATTTAAATTATTTACATATCAATAATAGTGTACATAAAAAAAAAAAAAAACTTGAATACCAAAACAAGTTTCTATAGTCCCATATTAAATAGGCATTAATAGTTATTCATTTGGGAGAGGGTACATGGTTTCAAAGAAGTCAACTTTTTGGAACTCTGTAAAACCACATTAGAGTTATCTACTAAATACTAGTTCGATTTTAGACTTTTAATGCATCAGTCTTTTAAAAAATAATACTATATATACAAGGTTTCCACGCATATGAAAAGTCATGAATTTGGACAATGGGTAAATTTTGCCATGGTAAGTCATGATTTTGAGCAAAAAAATGGCCTTAAGTCATGGAAATATAGTGAGTTTCATGGATTTCTAAACATTTTAAGTAAAATTGCGTAACTGTGACATTATAAACGCCATGATCGCTACTCAGCTCATCGAAAATTCATCTGTTTTTATTTACGTTTTGACGGAAACAATGATCATAGTAAAAAACCGTGGCCAATGAAAACATTTCTGAACTCCAAATTTGTGACATTGCACGAATAAGGTCTCGTAGGTGAAAAAATTCCACATGAGAACAGAAATGAACAACGTTAATAAGCTTGTGTTTACATTTTTTTTTTTAATTTCCTGTCTTCTGTTTTGCATTGGTGATATCGAAACATTTGATTTTTGATAATATAATTTATTATTATTGACTTATTCTTTCTTCAAATATTTTTTTATTATTAAAGATTAATTAGCTTTTTTAATACTGAAATATCATAGAATCGAAAATCATTTCCCCCTTTTACTTATGATTTGAAAGTCATCGAAACAAGAATTTTTTACTTAATTTAAAATGAAACTTTATAAAAATCAGTTTATGGGTCATTGATTTACTTACTATATTCGTGTTGGTAAAATTTATATAGGTTATTGTTATTATTTTTTGTGATTTGATATCTTTAGTCATGAAAAATTATTTGCTTCAGTCTTGGAAAGTCATGGATTCGTGATATTTTATTTTGGCAGAAACCCTGCATATACTATTTGTATTTTGTAATCAAATTCAGTCACTTAGGTGAAGTCTATGTTTACGTTAAGCAAAGTGTAAATAATTCGATTGTATTAAGCTTTTGTATTCATTTAAAAGCAGCTGCATGGCTCCACTTTGCCGGACACTCATCATTGGTGTATAGGTCCCAGCTTTTGGGGCTTTGCGAACAGGTTCGCTTTGCTAGTCATTACTATGCAAAACCAAACTCACTTCAATCGCTAAGTTTAATTTAGAATTATAAAACCAGTCTTCAGAAATTATTTTTAACAATATCTCCATTTGGACTAAAAGGGATTAAATATTGATACAATGACAGGCTTCTTACAACCTAACAGCTTAGTTTTAAGAAGAAAAAAAAGTCTTAAAAGCACGTTTGAATTTAATACTTTATTTTATGATTCACTTACTACAGCTAAAATGTAAAAATGATCTTAAAGGTTTTCAGTTGTACGAAAGTTGGATGTAATACACTTTAAAAAAGAAAATATTATATGTAGCAGTTCATGAGTGATTAAATGAATGATGGCAACTCTTCCATCGCCCTGATTTGCCTTTTCAAACATCTGCAAAAAAAAAAAAAAAATGTCAATTTTAATATTTCTTACTATAGATAAAACCAAAGTTTTAAAGACAGAATTGAAAAACTAGGTGGATGATGGAAGTTATGCATCTAATAGTAATTTTTGAGATATGGGCTCTAAATTTGTACCATAGTGTGTAAACATTAGCATGTTCATCAGTCAAAATAACTGTCAAAACATTGAGAGCTAGGGTAAGTGTTGGAAGCTAACCTGACATACTATCTTAATCTGTATTGAAAACTTAGATGCAAATTTAACCTGCTTAATTGCACGTAACCCTTCACTACTTTACTTTCAAATGATGATACATTAGTTTGACTGCTGTTTTATATTTTTTCATAGATAAGGGCTTACTTATACATGTATGTTTCAAAATACATTTTTTATTCAAATCTGTATCTTTGATAATTATTTGTCATATTTACACATTTTTTTCTTCTTTTTTCTCTACAAAAATACTAAAATATTGTGAAAATTGACTTTCCTTTTTGTAGAAGAGGCTAGAACTTTTTCTAAAAACCTTATGATTCAAGTTCAACATCTTATTATAAAATACTGTTTATAATTTTATAGAAAACTAACATAAACAAATTTCATGCATAAATTTTTCCAATAAATTGAACTTAGGGAAACTTGATTTTACAGTTTGCAAAAATAAATTAAAGAACACAAAGGTAACAATGGAAAACTTAAGTTTTCCCCATAATTTTTTAGAATTAAAAAATTCTCCAAGGAATCCTTGATATCAAGATACCGTTGCCACAATACAATAATAAATGTTAGAAGATAATTTCAGAATTGTGTGTCCAATCAAAATACACCAAGTACTAATTACCTTCAGGATAGTTGCCTGGTATAGTACTGTTTTGGAGCAATTCTGTCTTAACTTGAGGCTGTGGTGGGGATGTCACTGGATAGCTGGTGGGTTGCACTGTTGAACCTTGGTTGCTCATACTTGAAATTGCGAATGTTCCATTCTGAAACGAAATTTAACAAATCCCTATTCAAGTGTTCCGAATCGAAAATATTAAAGCTAAAAAATATACAAGTACAAATTTATAATAATTTAAAGTTAAAAAATCCAAAGCAAAGTAAAAAGATTATATCTCTAAAAAAATTTATGTTCTAACAACTTTATTAATCTTGGCAGCAAAGGCAGTTTTTAATACATTAATGTATTCAGCACTTTTGAAAATATATTCTTAAAATAAAGTTATCTCTCACAAATGTGTATTCTCAAAATTAATAAATATTAAAATTTCCATTGTTTAAAGTTATTGTGTATTTTATGAACAGTAACAGGTAATAAATTTATGACTTATAATTTAACAAATTTAATCAACTACCCCCCCCCCCTCCCCAATAGTACTGATGCAAACACAACACATCTTGAAAATCCATTGCCTTGCTACATATGCAGTGCCATTCTGGGGGTGCAGTTAACTATGAATGTCCATGCAGTACTAAGCTATACTTTGTTTTGTCATGTCTTCTACCAGGCACAGTCCCTGAGGTTATGTGAACTCCTACATTTAAGACAAATTTGTGAATTGTTTCAACTCTGAACTTGATGTGGGAACCAACAGTCATTCTCCCCTATCATTGTGGCAGCGCCCTCTGGCGAGATGGACCAGAAGCACTGTATAAACTCTAAATCAAACACTTCCTGTATATCCGCCGCTCATGATGCACGCGTGTAGTATGCTCTTTCAATATCAAACTACTTAATAAAATAAGAGGCCAATTCCCCGTCTCGTCACTTTCTCCCTGCCGGTACACCCATCTCCACAAAATTGGGGGCTCAGCCGTACCGAACTCACGATTTTCTAAAAAGTAAAGTTTTTCATAACAGGAAGTTTCGTCGGCCTACTAAAGCCATTTCATCGACAACCAAAACGCAGTTCACAGGCCAATAAAACCGCCTTCATCGATCCAACGGAAACGTTTCTACGAACCTACAGGCCAATAAAACCGCCTATATCCTGCCTAAACTTTAACGAACTTTGATTATATCACCGAACTTCCCTCTGACATCATCAGCAATTCATCCAACGGGCCAATACCACGCCGAATCAACAATCTTCTATTTTA
The DNA here is from genome assembly GCA_963978545.1 of Linyphia triangularis. Classification (NCBI taxonomy): domain Eukaryota; kingdom Metazoa; phylum Arthropoda; class Arachnida; order Araneae; family Linyphiidae; genus Linyphia; species Linyphia triangularis. The sequence continues at coordinate 71,366,716 of OZ021725.1, read as the reverse complement.
AAAGTTTATGTGCCAAATAGCCAGCACGACCAGCATCATAGCCATCCTCGAACCAGCATCCTAGCCAGAACAACCAGCATCCTAGCTATCCTCGTACCCTGTCACTTATTTAACCCTTTACTAGTTTGTGGACTGTCCCTGCCTTGCAGCGCCACCTTGTGGCTGGCTTATATAAAGGGTTGTTCTAACCTGTATGCCATTCATTCACACGTTTCTTCCTTCACATCTGATTGTTTCATGTTATGTGTGTGTTTTGATGTCTGTGGCAGTTTCATGATATAATAAACTAATTGCACCACTGCTGTTGCTTCTCTCAAATGCTCTGCCTGTGCCACCATCCCCAACAGGTTATTGGCCCAGTAAATAGCCATACCTGCACAGAGAGCAACACATGGACTGGTTGGTTAAGTGATTTTTTATGGCACAAGAGCCAATGTTGGCTATGCTGTGCCAACACACGAACTGGAACGAAAAAAGACGATGAATGGAACACGGATCGAATCGTTGAACAAGGATAACTTCGAGACATGGAAAATACAGATGAAAGCTTTGCTGATCAAAAGCTATACCTGGATTTATGTTTCTGGAATCGAAACAAAACCAGTACTCATTCAAGATGACGTAAAGTCGAATAAAGCTTGTGAAAAGTGGGCAGAAATGGATGAAAAAGTGAAGTCCGGCATTATATTGTACACAGCTCCATCTGAACTGAAACAAGTGAAAAGTTGTGAAACATCGTCTGACGTTTGGATAAAATTGAAACAGATTTACGAATCCAAAGGACCTGCCAGAAAAGCATCGCTGTTCAAATCACTGATTCAACACAAGATGGCGAACACAACAACTCTAGATGTGAGAGAGCACCTGCAAATGTTCTTCGACATTGTTGACAAGCTCAACAAAATGGAGATACGTATCGACGAAGACCTGCTAGCAGCGATATTATTATACAGTCTTCCAACCAGTTTTGAAAACTTCCAATATGTGATCGAATCTCACGACGAGCTACCGAAACCAGAAGTTTTGCCAGTCAAAATAGTGGAAGAATGTGATGCGAGACGCCAGGACCGGAAATCAAACAGCAAGAGTGGAGGAGTGTTTGCTGTGACTCATCTTCAACGCAAGCCTTATTGGAAAATTAAAGGCCTGTGTTTTGATGTCTTTGGCAGTTTCATAATTTAATAAACTAATTGCACAGCTGTTGTTGCTTCTCTCAAATACTCTGCCACCATCCCCAACACTTGAAGCCAAGTAGATAAAAAAAAAATATTAAGTATTTCTCAAAGCACTTTTTTTAAGGGTTTGAAAATGACTTTTACTCAAGCCTTTGTGATGACTTATACAAATCTTGCAATTTTGGAACTAGGGTATCGAAGCAGTTGTCAAAATAATTTTTTAAAAGCAGAGGCCCAAGAACATCCAAATTTAGTGGTATAAGTGCATATTTAATTTATCAAAGACAAAGTCCATGTTAAAGAATGGGAAATTAAGCAATCAGTTTAAAATATTAGTGTTAAAAAAATTTACCTTCTCAAAGTAAACACACATTTAATCTTTAAAAACAGAAAAGGGCAGAAATATTTAGAATGAGGAACTTGCACAAGTGAAGAAAATTAATATTTTTAGTATTTTCTAGTGTTATCCAACAAATATATTTGAGCAGTGCAATTATTTTTTATCTTATTGCTTTCAATTAATCAAAAATCGAGTTTGAAATCAAAGCAAAAGTCGAAATGACCAAAAACGCATAAAAACATCTTACGCATAGATTCCATCGAAAATCTGAGAAGAAACCTGGTCTAAAACCGGTTTTAGACTGGTTCATTATCTGCGCATTGACGTCACATGCAAAAGTAGCTTTTTCCCACCAAATCGCAAAGTGAAAAACTAAATATATTTTTAACTATCTATCCGAGCTCAAATTTTTTAAAGAATAGTATTGTTTTTTTTATGATTTTTTCTCTACTTTTATTTAAAAATAAAACCAAAAAATTTGAAAGTTCATCATTACAGCTTTTGTGATCCTCTCTGCAAAGACAATTAGCAAACAACTAAAGTCCACAAATGTCATTCTCGGACGATTTTTAGTATAGTGAAGAAAGTAGACATTTTTATTTACGATATTGATGCCTCTGTAAAATTACCGCAAGTTTGAGTCTCAGTATGCAATGTAAGCAACCAAACAGAAAATTTAAAAACTTATTACACCCACTACCTTTAAATACTAATTACAAGCATTAAACCATACCTGTTCCTTTAATGAGTCCTGCTCTTCTTCTTCCTCGCTCCCCTTTCCATCTTTATGTACGGCCTCCAACTCAGCTTTTACAGGGTTGAAGGAATACTGAGCATCCATCTTCTCATCATCACCCCCTTCTGAGGGATCTTGCTGTGGGGTCGGGGTACCGGATTCGCTCTTGGATTGCCCATCGCCTCTGGACATGTCTCGCTTTAGTTGCTCTGTTGCACGTTCTACCATCTTTTGGTAGGCATCATCATCTACCACTTTGGTGCATTTCTTTAATGAAAGAGGGTTTGTTGCTTGTGAGGAAGTTGCTTTTGATTTTAAGTGAGGGTTTTTGTATACATTTTGACTGGTAACTGGTTACAGTGTAGTCCTTAAAGTATAGGAGTCTAAGTAACTTTTAAAGTGCACCCAAGTCTGGTGATTTAAGTACATTAGACATTTGCAAGCAATTTATGAAACAGAAAGTTTACGTAAAAATTTAGGAGTTATTTCAAAACATTCTAGTTGAAATAATTTACCTTTTCCAAATAAGTGAAGAGATCGTTATATAAAAAAGTTTTTTTGAAGTTGTTAATTAACTTGGAAACTTAATTCCAAAATAAGAGTTATGAAATTTGGATGCAATATGAGCATAGAAATGTTTAATTTGCTAAGTACACCAACTATTTTTTAACAACATGCTATAAAATATTAATTGCAATTCTGATAACCTCATTGTGAGGCCTGGTTGGCAACAACATTTAATATGCTATTTTCAGCAATGCCATAAATTTAGGTTAGCAACTAATAAAGTTAAGCTATTTTGAAGCCTTATTTTATGACCAACATCTACTGTGATGTTCTTAACATTAAAAACCATTGTATTTATTACTTTGCAAATACAAGTAATAATATTTTTAGCACTAGCAATAATGTGCATAATTTACATCAAAATAGATCAACAATAGATAAATTAAATATTTTCTAATGTTTTAACATTCATCCATTTTTGTAAATTTAACCCACTCAACTTTAAAATCAAACCACATTAAATTAAATTATTACTTATTCAATGAAACTACTGCATGCCATTCAATCTATTAAGCCCAATTTATAACATAACACTAAAGATGCTTTACAAAACAGAATTTAAACAGCTTAAAGACTACATTAAGTCTCTACAATTACTGAATGTAAAACATATTTCTGAAAGTTGCAATCATTGCAAATTACTTACTTTTTTCAGTTCTTCTTGAAATTTATCACTGGCTTCCAAAAACTTTCTTTTCTTTGCTTCAAATTTCTCTTCTATCTGCATCAGTTCTGCTTCCAGCTTTTTCTAAAAATGAATAAGCTTAATTAGATTTAAAAAAAGAAAAAAAAAAAGGGAAAAAACGCTCAAATAACTTTTACTATAAAGGATTGGTACATATGTGAATCCCTGCATATTTTAAAAAAAAGCACACAGCCAAACGTATCGTATAAACAACTTATAAGACAAGAATGTCGCCATTCGATTGAATATGCTACTTACAGTAAATACCTTTTTAAAAAGATACATATTTTATAAATAAAAATAAGATATATATTTAATAATATTTCAAAAAACACACCACTTCTCATTCACATACAAATAAGAAAGTTTAACGTCATAGCATCTAGTTACAAGAAATATACTTTTAATAGTGCCCCGCCAATAACAACAATCCACATTATAATTGAATAAATAAGAGTTTATAAAAAGATATTCTAATATAAATTAGGTGTTTTAAGAGAAACTTCAAAATTGAGTGGATTTTTAAAAAATTACGTCTTACCTGATGCATGGTGAGGGACTGTACTTGCCTCTTCAAAACACTCATTCTAGCAGTGGTCACAACAGACCTTACATCTGGCACAACAGTGTCACTGAATATTTCATTAATCAAACGATGGTTACGCAAGTATCGTGCAGAAGCAACATGCTTAACAGAAAACTCATCAAGCTCTGTAAAAAATAAAATATACGTTTAATGCTTAGATTCACATTCAGCACATTCAAAGTTGTGCAATATCACTTAGGACATCCAAACTAATCCCTTAGAATTAAAGCAGGTCAAATAATTAGTTGGATATTTAATATCTTATTAACCCTATGAAGTAAGAATTTCGATTTTATTTCCGATTTTAAAGACATTTGGTATGGGCCGTCTTTATGTATAGAATAAGGATGGAGTATACTTCCTTTTTGTAAAAAAATGTTTACTTTAACTTTTGTAAGTGGCTACATTACAAAACCACAATGCAAGTAACAGTGAACACAAATGACAAAGCTAAACAAATTTGTTCTGCATAAAAAAATTACACTTGGTTTCAGGTCATACAAAATCAAAAAAATTGCATAGATTACTTATTATACATTATGTGGTTTCTATGTAAAACCAGTTTGCGTATAGAAATAAAAAATTTAAACTGGTTTCTGTATTGAACTACTATCCTTTAAAGGGCTAAACAGATGACTACATAATGAGAATGTATATTATGTTATAGAGATAATTTATTAAAATCATAAGTTTTTTTATTAAAATTATACACATATGTTTAACTAAACAAAGCACTTTATTTGTGCATTTGTTACAAATAGGACTAGAAAACAAACAGTAAAGCAAAATCTAAAACTAATAGTTTTCCTCTAATATACTAACCATCATCATCCTCTGTTGGTTGAATGCACATCTTTCCGTCCATTTTTTGAGGTTGAATCAAGGACTGTTCAAAATAAATAGTTTAAATATTTAACTTTGAGCTTAAACACAAATAAAGATTTGAAAAATCTTACACTTGAAAATGAGATAACACTTGTGGTAATTATTCCCAAAAGACTTTCAGGAAATTTTGCATTAGCTTCAAAAATTTTCATGGTTTTAGTTCTAATGGATGACAAGTAAATGAAATAATATTTTTATCAACTTTCTATACTGCTTAAATATATTCCTATTTATATGTGAGGCACTGATTTAATTGATTAAATAACTTCCCTTATGAAGAGAAATGTACACTACAGATTAGTAATCTGGTAACAAAAAAAAAAGTTTTTAAATTATATAAATTTTTTTAGCAAGTGAAATGTTTTTACCAAACATGAAAATTTTTACTAGAATTTAATTGAATCAATTAACAATCAGGGTGCTTACTGCTGCAGGACTGCGTTCAAGGGCTTCTCGTTCTTCTGCTGCTTGTTGAGCTGAAAAGAGCAATTGTAATTTTATTAAGTACAAAATAAATATTTAATCTTCACTAGTTACTAATAAGGATAGATAAATTGTAAAGTTAAAACATATTACAGTTTTGTTAAAAAAATATTAATAATCATTTTCTTTTCAGCTTTTCATATAATGATTTTATAATAAAAAAAAAATTGCTTATTATAAAAAAAATGAGCATCAGAAGTTGATTTACCAAGCTCAGAGTAGAAAACCAAATTTGTATTAATTGTATTTATGGTTATTTAAGAAATTTTTAAATTGTTGGATTAAATTAAGAAATAAAAACTAGTGAAACTTAACAACTCTATACCAAATATAAAACCAATGAGATTGAAATCGAAGGAAAGATCAAGTGTCAGAAAACGTTGCCCATATAAAATGTTCTTTATTAATTTTCTAAACACTACAATCATTGCAATGTTATGCAGTAACACTATCATTAATTTGTAGGGGTCAGAAATATCGAACAAAATAAATATCGATACTATATCGTTGCATAGAAAAAAATATCGATAAAATATCGATACACAATCTTTTTATTTATTTGATTTTTACTTTTGCCAGAAACGAAGTTTTTCGGGGCAAATTTCTACTTTTCATGAATTTATGCCAAATTGTTTTAGTAAATAAATTATAAAAATTGGTTTGGTAAATAAATTATATTGTCAATCAGAATAAATAAAATACATTTGGATGTCAATGCATAAATTCACATTTATTTTTAAAGAAGAAATTTTGAAAAGTAGTTCACTGCATATTTTGCTAATAGAGATGTGTTTATATTTAAAATTAGATGCAAATTCCAGGCACACGTTGGCAACAGAAATGGCGCTATGTTAATGACTGCAAATAAATGATCTTTCCATTATATATATATATATATATATATATATATATATATATATATATATATATATATATATATATTTTTGGTTAGGGTGCCATTTTAACTGTCTCTCAGCCAAGTCTAAACGTTAGTTTTGAAGTTTTTGAAAAGGGAATAAAGAAAATCGAAAAAAACAGATGTAACTACAAAATGATCATCAAAAAACTAAAAATGTTTGAAAATATCAATGTATCGGTGACTTGTATCGACACTTTTATCATCGATATTTTTTTTAAAATATCGATACATGTATTGATATATCGCCGACCTTTATTATTTTGTCTTATTACTTACTAAGATATTATTGTTAGTAAATCTAATTTATGACAGCTTGTGTGAATTGAATGCTAAGTACTTTCAAATTAAATCTTATCCCCCCCCCCACCTTCTCCAGATACTCAGAAAAAGCAAAATATTTTACCTGAAATTTTTTTTAAAAATAAAACTTATATTGCTAGTAAGCAAATTTTAAAACAATTTTTTTTTTTTTAATTATTCTGTCTGGTTTGAAGTATTAACTCTCACTGTATAATCATTATTTAACTTTTACTAATTTTAAAAGGATAGGCTTCAAGAGGAAAATATCTTATGAATGCAAATTAAATACATAAATAAGAAAAAGATTCAATCTAACTGTACAATCATTAATACCTTAAAGGTGATTATTTCCTACCTCTAACTTTTGCAGCCATCCATGCCTGGTATGCAGGTGAGTTGTGATACGACTTAAGTGCTTCATTATATTCAATCTGTTAAAGAAGAAATTTCAATAAATGACAGTTAATTAAAACATAAACAAAGAATTTATTTAGCATATTTTGTACAATAACAATATCGCAAGTGCTAAACAATAAATTCTTGTCCTAGTCGCAAGCAAATTCATTAAAGCTTTTTAACATTCTTGATATTTGAATAAAAAAAATCTTGACTTAACAATGTTTACAAGGAAATTTTTAGGTTCTCCAAAAACAAATGTTATTCTCAGATATTGGCATGAAAGACCAATAAAATTATCAATAGTGTTATGAATTTTTCCACTGAGGCAATGATGGTACAGTTTTTATGGTATAAAAATACTTATTCTCTCTTCAGAAAACTCACAACATTTATTCAAAGGCAACGGTTATTCTCAAGCTTCAACACAAGCTTCACCAAAAACAACTTCGAATACAGCGATTATACAAGCTCACTCCAATAGGTAAACAAAGTGATAAGCTTTCATCGAAGTCCGAAGTCAATCTGAACACTTTCCCGATCTCCGGTCTTTATATAGCAGGCGAGTGAGCATATTCGCGAAATTTCCAGCCAATTCGTCGGAAAAGAAACATCTCGAAATTTCTTGATTGCTTTAGGTGTTGCCACCTTTTTCTAACTTGTATAATCGCTGTTAATAAATAAAATAAGATAAAAATAAATTACAATAGAATTTTAAAATAATACGTCATTATTACAAATGTTATTCTCAGATATTGGCATGAAAGACCAATAAAATGATCAATATGGTGAACTATAAGCAGTAGCAGAATTAAAATTAGGCAATATTATCATTTATCTGCAGTGAAAGAAAATTATGCCACAACTGAGCTCAACAAATGAAAAAGACAAAAATTCAAACAAAAAGGGATTCTTAAACATAATTATAAAATTTATATATAATATCATGATTTCAGCTTAATTAATATCGTTCAATTCCTCTAAGTTAAATATAGGTTTGAATTCACCGTATTTAAAAAAAAATTAAATAGAAAAAATTATTACATTTAAATTAAGAGGTTTTTTTTACGTATAGCAGGCTTAGTAGATCTTTAGAATACTTAATGCGAATCATAATTTGGAAAAAAAAGTATACATGCACTATTAAAAATACCCAATAACAATGTTTAAGGGGAAAACTCACAATTTTTAAAAACGTATAAATATAATGTTAAAGATAGGAAATATTTATTTTTATCAATTGAATTCAATTAGTATGCTAAGAACATTGCAAATTTTCAGGCATTTACATCAAGCAGAAACGTTTGGAAGTTACATATGAAAAAAAAATTGCTCACTTTTTCAGCTTCATAATCATCAATATATTCCTGTTTAGACTCATCAGGCAATTCTCTCCACATCTGACCAATTATTTTACCAATCTCCCATAATTTTAAATCTGGATTCTGAGCTTTGACTTGATCCCAGACCTAGGAACAAGTAATACATTACTATTGCTGAATATAAGGAAACAACTTTTTAAGTCTAATAATTAAGAGGATGTTTTTAAATAATTAAATGGAATTCAAATATGATTACATAATTACCTTACGACTATATCTCATGTATGGCATCAAAGGCTTATCCGGAGGTTTGGGTGGCTTTGGAACTCGACTGTCGGCCTGAAAAAAAATCAAATAATGTATAGTAACAATTTTTCAATTTATTAAAATATAAAAAGCTATTAAGTTTTTACACTTTACTTCTCTGTGTTTAACTACTAATATTAATATCCGTTTGTGACATTCACTTTAAAACCCCGAAAAATCTCTCAGTAGTTTGCTTTTGCGTAATGGTTAATAGTTTTGTACCTATCATTTAGAATACCAATCATCAGGGTCAATTTCCATCTATTTCTTACATATAGGCATCTATTTCTTATACATCTTGCATTACTTCACGAAACCTTCGAGAAATCACAATTTTAATTTATCACCTAATTTTGCAATTTTTTTCTTTTAATTAGGTGATTGTTTCTTTTCTTTCTTTTTAACTTTGAATAACTCTTTTAATATGGTTCATATTGTTAACATGGCTTTAATATATTTAAAAATCAAGTGCACTGTTGTTTTAAAATGTGTTTAGAGGACAAACAAAATTGAATAATTACGACATTCTGAGTAAAATTAATAAAGGGTGATTCTTTATAAATGAAAGAATTTTACTTACTCCACTGGAGCCTCGTGAACCCAACTTAACAGGACTAAATGAAGGATGGCCATGAGCTGATTGAACAAAAGGGCTGCTATTATTAGATGACTGCTGAAAAAGAAGTGACTAATTATCTATCCTTGGATGAAATACATAAAGTAAATATACATATTTCTTGCATACGTAATATACAAAATTCGGGTCCTAAAAAAAAGTAATTAAAAACAAGTACATTTTAAATATTTAGTACAATTTTAGTATAGATAAATTTTTATTTTTGTATTTAAACTAAAAGCTAACTGCAGTATAAAGTACTTTAAAGCAAGTGATCTTAGTTATTTAATTATTAATAAAACATAATTAAGAAAGTCCATATAAACTTCATAGGTAACATATGTTATCTGTACATTATATAGACATTAATGTAATTAAATTAAAAACATGTTTCTATTGCTAATATAATCTCATTAATTTAATACAGCCAGTACTAAAGATATTAAATAATCCAATTTTATTGTTACAAATATAGATTTTCATTAAAATTTAAGGTTATTCATTAAAATATTACACATATATTAGTAATGTCTAATATATACATTATTATAGCATCCTTTTATAAATAAATAAAAAAATTATACTATAAAATTTTGAATTGCATTGAGTAAGAAAATAATACGAAAATTGTTATTAAAAAAAAAAAAAAAAGGCCTCTACTGAATTATTTTGATCTATTTACAACCAACTAAATTATAATTTAGGCAAGTATAACAAATTTACTTATCAAGGTAAAAATAGTATACATATAGTATACATATTAAATAAAAATAAATCTCACTTACAGTCTGATTTGAAGATGAGGAAGAGTTGGAATTTGAAGCCTGTGATCGGGGCCGTTCTGTAAGAAATAAACAAAATTTACCAAGAACCGAATTTTTATTTCACAAGTGATTGTTTATATAAATTTTATTCTGCTTGTTTTTATTAATTACTGTGAATATAGATTGTGATGTTACAGCAAGATCTAGGTAGGGGTAAGGTCTAGCAAGATCTAGTTCTCGCTTGGAAATTTTGAAAAATAAGCAAGAAGACTCTCACTAGACAGCTCGCTTGGGATTCCAACCTAAACTATCTGTCACAACTGCATTTGTATTTACATATCTTTGAAATCAGAGATTACAGAGTGTACATTCTGACAACCAAGCTTGTTTCTTTCATGTGTTAAACAATCTTTCTGCTTCTGAGCCTTGAGTAATGGTACAGCTCCCAAGTAGGAAAAAAAAAATCTTAACTTTATGTAAACGCACGAAAACTGCCAAAACTTATATACACATTTTCAAAAATTTTTACAAGTCAAACAACTTTAAACAATTATATCATGACAAAAGGTTAATCTGATTAAACCCAGATTCCTAATTTGTAACGCTGCATTCAAAGTACTGAAATACTTTTAAATTTAAACTATTACTATTTACATTTCCAACCAAAATGAAAAATTGCTTGTCAAGCTAAAATAAATAATAAATTTAAATACAAATGCAGTAAGAATTACAATGCTAAAAAAGAATTATACAGGAAAATTGGACAATTGAGACTAATTACTTTTTACAAAATTACATTAAAATTTTAATTATTTTGCATTGATTCAAATCAAAAGGAGAAAACAATCCTACTGCGGACACTAATTAGGGACATAGCATCTACCATATGTCTAAATCTTGCCGAAAATGAATATGCAAAAATTACCATCACAGCAACATAAATATCGGTGATAGCGCTCACCATACAAACGCAAAGCCCAGATAGTGCAAGAGTGTAAAATTCAGCAAAATTGACCATCACACCTACATAAATCTCAGCATAAGCACTCAACCTGCAGGTGGTAAATCTCTGTAATAGTGGCTATTCTATCAGCAAATATAGAACGAAAAAGACAAACACAACAATGTAAATCTCGGCACTAGGGCTAGAAATAGTGGTACAAATCTCATAAATAGGGGCAATTATATCTGAGAAATACTTGTCAAACATGATCTTTACACAACATTAATTTGGTTAATAGCCCCGACATACAGCACAAATCTCGGCAGTAGTGATAATGACAAAGGGTAAACAAAATGTAGCGATAGAGTAAAGCTCAACGAAAATGTTTATCAACTAATGTAAATAATGGTGATAGATGCTATAACATTACATGAAGCCACAACAAAAAAGTGGTCATTACATCAAAGGTTTGAGGAAGTCTGAAAGTATGCAGGTTTCTCATCTTGAAAGCTAGTACTTGACCTCCCCCCCCCCATGAAGTTTTAATGTGGATTCACATTGATCTCATGACTGATCAAAATTTCATTAATAAAAGCTGATATTCATGTTTACACTGAAATGAACAATATCCTATTGTAACTTCAAAAAAAAAAAAAAAAAAACTCAATATAAGATGCATCAGTACTTTAAATTTGTAAACGGTTTATTTTTCAATGTGTTTTAAAACTTTTATTCTGTCATAGCACTATTTTTGCTAAATAATTTTCTTGAAACTTCGGGTATCACACAATTCTTCAAACCATCAATTTAGACTTATGTGCTTAATAAGTGCATGCATTTTCCTATTCTGATACCTTAACTCATAATGACTCATTGCACTCTTGTATGTTTTTGATGACATCAAAAGAGTTAAAAAAAATCTGATTGAGACTAAATCATATTGAAATACATTATTTAGACAGATCAAAGCAGCTATTTTCAAGCCACAGCATTTTTTTAAAATTTTTGTTTTCATTTGTTTTGCATATCATCTGCTTTCACAGTTTTCTGCCCTGGAAGACATGTATTTTATTTTTTAAGGTAAAAAAAAATGTTCAGTTAAAATTTATTCACTGAAATTCTTGGAACATCGTTTGTGAGACCACATTTCTTACTTGATCATGTAAACAGTGAAAACTTAGATATTTTTCAGAGATGTGTTTCTTGAATTAATAAACAAAATGTACTTCCCAAGAAGACAATAAGAAATATGGTTTTAACATGATGATTGACAAGTCATGTTTGGAACTACTTGAACATAAAAAACACTGACAAGTGGATTGGAAGAGGAGGATCAGAAGTCAAAATCTTTCCCTTCATCCGTGTGTGGTCTGCCATGCCAACATATTTTTCCAATTGAGAAAAGACAAATTTTGATAACCTTCAAAATAAAACCGACAAAAGAATGGATTGGAAGTATTTAATTTTTTAATTTTGATGATCGCAAGTACTACCACAAATATTAATTTGTTAAACCTACTTCGAATTGCCAATATTTTCCATTTTTGTTCAAGATTATAAAAAAATATAGTGCTATGATATCCTATGTACATACATACATGACATTTTACAAATTGGTATTCAGCTATACTTACGAGACACACTTGGAGAAGGAGCAACAGCAATTTGGGCTTGCCTATAATTAGCAGGCAAAGCCATTTTGTAAGCTAAAATGAAACAAAAAAACATTTATATTTACCAGCAACATAAAAATGCAAGACCATTTATTTAAAAGCTGGCAAACTTTCTTTAAAAAAAAGATAAAAATTAACATAAAAACTACTAAAATTTATGGAGATAATTAAGATATTGAGTATTTTGGACATATTAAAAATGAAAAAAGTAAAGTACAATAAGTAGCAGTAGAGCACAATTGGCAACCCATATATATAATCACAAAAGCTAACAGTGGAAAATAATAGGTTTTTAATTTTTCAAACCTTAATAAGAAAATATAATATAATGTCGAAGGTCATCCAATGCAAAAAAAAAAAGTTTAGATTTAGGATTTTGCTTCACATTGTAGGGGAAAATAATTTAATGAAAAATGTAAAAGCCTTTGGTAACTAAATTCATAACATACTAAAAACATCAACAATATACTGCAAACTCGATGATTATTGATACATGAAGTTTAAATTCAGTTATCATTGGTGAAGCCGTAATCATTTTTAAATACCACTCGGATAGAAAAACCTTGAAATCTCTCTTTTCTTTAAAATATATTTCTCATTAAAGATGTGCAATGCGAGTTGAATTAATAGCAGAGTTCGCCAAAATGCATGAAATCTACGTGAACACACATTGAAAATCAATTTCATCACATAGAATTAACTTCACACATGAATTCACGCATCGGCACATCACGTTAAAATTTTTTAAAATCATCCTCCATTTTATAAAATCAGATATCATACTAGCCCTTTTCAAAGGTCGGCGCTAACTCCCTGCACTTTTTCTTTGAAAATAGCACCCTTTTATGAAAAAATGAAAAATTTCCTTTTTTTCAGTGGGCAATTTCAGGTAATTTTGGAGTGGAATTCCGCGTCAAAATTGCCAGTCATGCATGGGCATTCATATTCAAACGTTTCTCGTACAGATCAGTGACTGACTAAAGTTATTGAATGGCTGCTTTTACCATGCCTTTTTGCACAAAATAGAGAAAAAAGTGAATGGAAAATATAGATTAACATTATGCCGTCTTCACAAATTTTAATTTTAAAGAATACCTTTTGAATGTTAAAAATACCCCTTAAATTTTAGAGAGAGGGGAAAATGCCTTTGAAAATATTTCATTGGCAAACACTGGTTAATAGTAACACTATCTAGTTCCAACTTAAACTTTATTCAACATTAATAGCCCATAAGCTCTATATACATAGCAGCCATTTTACAATGATGGAATACTCAGTTTTGTTGCCAAAACATCCAGAGTAAAAACAGTGTTGCCATTGTGATGATAATATACCACATTCATTCCCATCATAAAAGTTAATTTAAAATATAGTCAGATAGGCAGCTTTTCGTTTTAGTCTTCCTAGACATGGGAGATTTAACACAAGAGGTTTACTGTTCAGGTTTAGATTGTTCTTTGCAATGCACATTCTTTAGAATTTCCTTCAATTCCTTTCAATTCTCTGTCGATCGTTTCAAATGACTATCAAACTCTTTACCACTCTGATTAACAAACAACACTTTCTCATCGTCACTCTTGCAGGCAAGTTCGATAATTTCCCCCTCTTGGAGCCAAATGTTGTATGGACACACTAGTCTCACGTCTATAGAGAAACCTTACAAATGCATATTCTGGATTAGCCTCCAAAAGTTCCACTTCCTGAACCAGGGGTTCATACTTATCGATTCGGGATGATTTTTCATCAACACTGGGCCTGCCTGAGAAAGGCAAGTTGGTACACAGCAAACAAGTAATCCAGAATAGGTAATTGCCAAATGTCACAATCATTTTTGTAGCTAAATATTTAGGCCAATGAAGGGGAATTTCGACTTCAAGAAGAACATTTTACTAATTTTCATTGCCTGTGATATACAACAACGATAAACTTGGCTCGATTTTAGATCTGAATACTCTTCAACGCAATAATCATTGCATAAAGAACTTGGAGACCTTTTTACAGAGACAATATATGATTATATGAACTATATGAATGGCAATCCAAGGCTGCAATAACTTTGCTAGTATGCTCACACGAAAGTTAATATAGCATCACTTTAATGCTACAACTAGATAACGTAAAACCAGATTTGAGAAAAACACATTTGAAATTTTTTCAAGTAATTGAAATTGTATTACAGTCTATTAGCTTTAATATAAATAGACTATAATGGGACATTGCTACAGTTATCTACTTGTAGCACAATAGACTGGTCATTTACAACTCATAGAGTGCATATCTCAAAAATTAGAATCTCGGAATTATTTAGTTGTAGCATTAAGGTGACGATACATACATTATATTTTTAGACTGTAGCCTTTTGTGTTGAGATCAAATAATAAACATGTTTACATTTATAACTTTGAACCTAAGATATTTCGAGGGGGAAAAGAAATTCTGGTAAATTTGTGGTCTTCTGTTATTATTATTATTATTTTAGTTTTCTACCTATAAGTATTGAATAAAGATCAACGGGTACTTTCTAACAGTTAATTAGGTTTTTTGTTGGTAAAATTGGAAACAAACCTCACATGCAACAATTTTTTTTATTTTGTACTTTTATTTGGTAGGAAAAAAGATTTAACTCGGGGGAAAATGTAAAATTTGAAAAAAATAAAATAAATTATAATAGTAATTCGTTCATGGACAAAGTTCAACTTTTTTACAAACTTAGAGCATAAAAAATACTTTTAACAAAATGTAATTTTAAATGTAAAAATATGTTTATCTTAGTTACTGTTAAATAAATCTAAAATAAATTGTTATTACCAACATGTATCAAACGCAACATTTATTTTAATTATTTGTAATTATTGTATAATTTTTAGATCACATAAGTATTCAATTTTCAAGTTGAGAAATAGATTTAAATAGAATTAAAAGGTTTAATAAAACATCAACATTTTAAAAACAAATAACAAAAACAAATATATTGCAAGGTTTATGCGAGAGGATTAAATAGAAAAGCTTTCATTTTCCTCACAAATGATTGAATCGACAAAGTGTTTCAAGATTTTTAAGAAAAAATATGAGTTCTCATAAGAGAATGGGTAGTTATAAGAGGTTTTTTATACATTTCAATCCTAGATAATAAGTAATCAAACAACAACTATGCTTGAAGTAAAACTGGTAAAAGCTTTAACCAGTAGATAACACCTAATTAAGAATTTATTCTCAGAAGAAAAAAAGATATTCACCTACTTGATTTCAAAAATTATATTATTCAACACCTCGGCACTTCAATATTATTTCTCATTTACTAAAAGTAATACTGTCACGAAAACATAGTAGTCCAAGATCCAACCACCAAAGCGGTGATAAATTTATTTTACAAACAAGCTTGAAGTTGTAGAGCTGAGTTGAGTTGTTTTTTCCATTCGAACAGTCATATCTTCATTTGAAATCAAGAAAAAGATGACATCATAGTTGGAAATGTTCAATCTTTTTTGAATATTTTTAGTGCAGTCTTACTTTCTACGAAATATACAGGGTGGCCAGGAAATAACTTTCCCTGTTTGGCGGCATCTGCAGCTAAAACTAATGAATGAAATGAAACCATATTTTATCATAGAGCAAAGAATAGGAACAGAGGCGGCGTTTCCCATTGAACTTCATTGGAGTAAAACATTACATGTTTTGAGGCATCATGGGTAACATAATTCCAAAAGAAACAGCAAACGCCTTGCGTACTGTGTAAAATTTCGCATTTTAAAAATAGCGTTTTATCCACCTAATATATGAATAAATCTTATGAAAAAATTCACATATTTTCCTTAGAATGTATACATTATGCTGCATTAAGAAGAAAAGAAGAAAGTTTCGGATAATTTTATTAAATTTGACTTCAAGAAGTTCACCTATTTGTCCGTCGACGGGAAAGTGTGGGGGTTCTTCCAACACATTCTTCCCGCATCCGTGACAGATCGTGGCCGCATCGTTCGAGGATTTCGAACTCTGGGCTACAGATGGATCTAAGACTGGCTGCGGGGTGGGTTTCGGCCTAGTCAATGAAAATGGCTCAGTCTCTCGATCCATTAGACTTCCTATGCCCTCCTCGAGTTCCACCGCCGAAACGGCTGCCATTCTTTATTTAGCCACCTTTTTTTTTAAGAGATGTCCCCTCTCTTTAATATTATCAGATAATAAAGGGGCTGTTGAGGGCATTGGCAATGTTTGTGGAAGGGGTTCGTCTCTTATTACTGAAGCACGAATAGCCCTAATTAACAAATCCATCCTCTCCCCAACGATCCTGGTTTGGTGTAATGCCCACGCTGGTATTCAAATTAATGAAACATCTGATCAACTAGCCTGCAAGGCTGCATCAGATCCTTCCTCTCCAACCATGTTTATTTTCGATTGGATGGATATGAAACGACAAGAAGAATTTGATCTTCTTTGGTCCTCCTCCAAATATAACTTCAAGTTTCATGATCAATTAGTCACTCCTCGACTTCTGACACCACTGTTACAAATTTTTCCACTGAGGCAATGATGGCACAGTTTTCACGGTATAAAAATATTTATTCTCTCTTCAGAAAACTCACAAAATTTATTCACAGGCAACAGTTTAATTACTCTCAAGCTTCAACACAAGCTTCAACAAAAATAACTTCGAATTCAGCGATTATACAAGCTCACTCCAATAGGTAAACAAAGTGATCAGCTTTCAACGAAGTCCGAAGTCAATCTGAAAACTTTCCCGATCTACAGTCTTATTTATACTTGGCGCGAGAGAAAAATCGAGAAATTTCCAGCCAATTCGTTGGAAAAGAAACATCTCGAAACTTCTCGATTGCTTTAGGTGTTGCCACCTTTTTCTAACCTGTATAATCGCTATTAATAAATAAAATAAGATAAAAATAAATTACAATAGGATTTTAAAATAATACGTCACTATTTACAATATATACAGACAATTTATGCAACTATATGCAAAGCAAGATGGTTTATGAGAACTAAAAAACTAAAGAATGCAATCAAACTCCCTGAACTCCTCAAATATACAGACAACTTGCTCAAAAATTCTTTAAAAACATAGACTCCCATCCCAACCTTGCAATTAAAAAATATTCCTAAATATAACCCAAAAACAGACCCCGATCCATTATCTAATCATTTAATTTCCACCTTCAATCAGCCCTGCACTCACCAATAAACAACTTCCAGTAACCAATTCCCCCTTTCACTCCAAGCTACGGCACCCGACGAACACGGATTAGTTCTCTCTTTTTTTCCACCCCCCTCCACTTCCTCTTCCACACAGCGGCCACGCGCGAGCAACATCTCGTAGCAACAAAAAGATACTCCTTGTTTCACCTCGATTAATAATTTGGTATTGAAGATCAGAACAAATAAAGG
Organism: Linyphia triangularis; assembly: GCA_963978545.1. Lineage (NCBI taxonomy): Eukaryota > Metazoa > Arthropoda > Arachnida > Araneae > Linyphiidae > Linyphia > Linyphia triangularis. The sequence goes on along the minus strand of OZ021725.1, from coordinate 71,348,623 downwards.
ATTCTACTTACGTAGGATTGCTTAGCCATATGAAGTCAGTGGCGTATACAGGGAGGAGGCTGATAGGGCTACAGCTCCCTGAAAATTGAGGAAAATTATATTTCCAAGTGTAATGTAACAATTTTTGTAAATAGTTAATACTTGATATCCTCATTTAACTAACTTTTCGAGTCAGTCATGTTTTCAAAATAATTATAACAACGAGAAATGAACACAAAAATACAAGCACATCTATTTCATTTCTAACTCTTGCGATTTTACATTTCTTTCTCATTTCTATACGCTGAGGTCATGGCGTCCTTCAGATGGTCAGAGCAGAGAAAACTTACTGGTTCCCTGAAAGAGTATGCATAGACACAAAGATTTATCCCTCCTGATACCAATAATACAACTTCTGAGCTTTCAACCTTGTGAACCCTACCAAACGGTATAGTGGTTAGCGTGCTAGCTTCTAGACCGCGAGGTTGCGGGTTCGAGTCCCGTGTTAGGCATGGGTGTTTGTAAATGTATGTTGGTTTGTCAAATGACGAATGTTTCGGCACATTATAGCCCTCGTGTTGCTGACGGCGCCAGATAATCTGAAAACAACCAACCTTGTGATCATTAACATCATATTAAGAAATTCTATGAGCAAAACAAGGTTGAACAGACTGTCACTTTTTGTCGATTCACAGCAACATAAAAATATTTTTTCGGTAGCCAATAAAATTGTCTTTTTTAGGGGATTTAGTACCAATAAACAGTGTTTACATTATATCATAACAGTATTTAACGTTTAGTAAATTTCATTGTATACACCTGCGTTGATTTTTTAACATGTTACTTCTTGCGTTGTTTGTATTATGTGTTTACATTGATTTTATTTATAACACTCATGCTTTCGTTTTTTTAATAACACATGCTTAAGTTGTGTTTTAGAAAAGGCACTAATGTTTATTAAATGTTCTTTTCGTTATAATGTAGAATTGTAAAATTATTTGTTTTTCAATACCTTAACAGAATAGTTGTGAAACACTGCAGTTTTAAATTTCATTTCATTATGTTAAAGTGAGTACTTTTAATTTATAACTAGTTTTATTACTTTTTAATATTAGCTGCCCAACCCTCTTTCCTATTATGATCAAATGTTCAGTTTTTAAGGCGTTACATGAATATGGCAAGAGCAGACAAAAGTATTTTTTCTTTCAGAAAACCAAAGAAAAAAACTAAACAGTGAGTAACTATAATACTACTAAAAAAGTATAGTAGAAGTACTGATCCTCCAATTCTAAAATGTGACTGCAAAAAATTAATAATCAAATGAAATAATAAAATAAAATTTTAAACATTGAGTCTGCTCTACAAGAAAATAGCGAATAAACACAAAAAATGGTGACTAAATAAAAATAAACATTAGAAAAATTATAATTTCACTCCATAATACTAAAAAAACATGAAAAAGTAATAAAATAAACAGAAAATAATGAAGTAGTTCTTGAAGAGCTGGTCAACAAGGTTACCAGAAAAGCGACTATCAGAAGAATTCATTGTTTTTAACACTACACAGATTTGATTAAAAATTACAAAAGTAAAAAAAAAAAAAAAGCTTACCTCAAACTTCAGGAGATAGCTTTGAGTTGTGTTTCAGCATTTTGCAGTCAGATCTTTTGAGTTGTGGAACTCAAGATTTTCTGAGAAATATTGGAAAATGTATTTTAAACAGAGTTTGAAAGGAACATTGGAACAGATGTAGCATAGGACATTTGGCGATTAGAAAATTCGCCAAAATTAAAAACACAGTAACTATAATAAAATTTAAATAAAAATAAAGAAGGGCTTGTCAAGAAGAACCCGCGATATCTTGTTAACATAATCTTGAAAATAAAAATGTTACTACAAATTTTTAAAATTTATTGGATCCATACTACGAAACCAAAAGACAAAAGATGCCAATTTTTTTTTTTTTTTTAACTTGAGGTGGAGAAAAGCACCTCGTCTGTGTCTAACACTTCCACTTTCTAATTCTTCTTCTAATGACAAGGATATGAGAGATCCCATAAATACAATTTAGTGCTTAACATTGCACACCCGATAGTTTATCTTAAGTACAGATCTATAAATTGTAGTATGGTAAAAACGTGTTTACGAGGTAAAAATTACGCTCAGAGGGAATTATGGAATAAAGCTATTGTTTATAACAAAACATGTACTATTTAAAAAATTCTACCCCAACGCAATTCAATAACTTTTCGCCACAAAAATAGCTGGGTTTTTTTTTTTTTTTTTTTTTTTTTTTTTTTTTTTTTTTTTTTTGCCCATAAAACTTTTCGAAAAAACAAAAGTTGCTTTCCTATGAAATTTTTTTTAATGATTTTTAGGCTGCGTTACTATGTATCAACAACTAATTAAGCCTATTTATTTAAGAATTTGATTAAACGCTTCTATGTTAAGGTACTTGCCTACGTTCGGAGCACTTTTAAAAAAAACTTTAAGTAGGAATATTTTAAGTACCTTTTTATATTTAGTACTACAATAGATTAGTAATACAGTAAAAAAAAATCAAATTTATTATTATTATTTTTCAAAAATTGCAATTTTGCATGAAATTTTGATGAAATATATCAAAAACTTAAAATAAGATAAATGAAGAGCTATTAAGTTTTTTAGGAAATAAATTGTATATAAATAAACTTCATGCTTTTATCTAGGGCATATACTACATTAAGAAAAATATATTCATTAAAACTTTTTTATGGATAGTCGAAAAATAAGTTAGTGATTTTTTAACAGTTTCACTTTGTTTATATTCAAACTTTAGGTTGTATTTTATAAAATAACCATCCAATCTCAATTTCGACAGCACATTCCCTAGAAAACAATCAACAAGAGAAGCACAAATTTTTCTTATAATGATTCGTGAACAATTTTTTGAGTTATGACATTTCAAATTAACAATATTTGTATGAAAATCAATTCCGAGAAAAATGCATTGAGACTTTAAAACACACAATTTCTATATAAACCATACTAGCTGAATACCCGTGCTGCGATACGAAATTTTACCATTAGCATTTTAGCGATCAAAAGACATTCATGTATTCTACACTTCAGACGTTTGCTCCCATTTCGATCCCGACAAATTGATTTATCAAAATAGGAACTTTCCTTTGTTGACATTTTAAACGAAATTTATAATTGTGAATAGTAAATTGGAATAGTTTATTGTGTTTATGTTTGCTCTTAGTTCTAAATTTCAAAGTAGTAGCTGTATTGGAATTGAGACATTAAGTTAATCCTCGTATAGTTTTAATATTGCGTCGACTTTTCATCCCTTAAAAATTCGTTAATCGATATTGGAATGACTTATTTTTTTAACATTTACCCTTTTAACATTTGCACCAAATATCAGAAATATGACTACATTGGAAGAGGAACATTCGGATATCCCTCGTTTGGAACATTTAACCCCTTTTCGACCCTTTCAAGTTGGTTAATCGAGAACGGAATAGCTTACTTTTTTTGTTTAATCTTTTTTGACATTTGTACCAATTTTCCGAGTTGTGACCAAATGGGAAGTGGGACATTCGAATATCACTAGTTTGGAACGTTTAACGTCTTTTGCAAACATTAAGTGGGTTAATCGAGATCGGAATGGCTTACTTTTTCTACGTTTATCTTTATTGACATTCCTACCAATTTTCAGAGTTGTGACTATATGAGAAGTGGGATATTCGAGTTTGGAATGTTTAACCCCTTTTTCACCCCTTAAAGTGGGTTAATCAAGCTCGGAATAGCTTAACTTTTCTATGTTTGTCTTTGTTGATATTTTTACCAATTTTTAGAGTTGTGACCATATGGGAAGTGGTACATTCGAATATTCCTCGTTTGGAACGTTTAACCCCTTTTCCACCCCTTGATCCACAGTGGGCTCCATAAAGTGGGTTAATCGAGATCGGAATAGCTTAATTTTTCTATGTTTGCCTATGTCGACATTTGCACCAATTTTCAGAGTTGTGGACATGTGGGAAGTGGTACATTCGAATATCCCTCGTTTGGAACGTTTAACCCCTTTTCGACCCCTTAAAGTGGGTTAATCAAGCTCGGAATAGCTTAACTTTTCTATGTTTGTCTTTGTTGATATTTTTACCAATTTTTAGTGTTGTGACCATATGGGAAGTGGTTCATTCGAATATTCCTCGTTTAACCCCTTATCCACCCCTTGATCCACAGGAGATCGGAATAGCTCACTTTTTTTGCGTTTGTTTTTATTGATATTCACACCAGTTTTCAGAGTTTTGAAAATATGAGAAGTAGAACATTCGAATATATCGCTCGTTTGGAAGGTTTAACCCCTTTTTGACCTCTTAAAGTGGGTTAATCGAGATCGGAATAGCTTACTTTTTCTATGTTTACCATTGTTGACATTTTGTACCAATTTTTAGAGTTGTGACCATATGGGAAATGGTACATTCGAATATCCCTCGTTTGGAACGTTTTACCCCTTTTAGACCCCTTAGAATGGGTTAATAGTAATCGGAATAGCTTACTTTTTTTACGTTTGTTTTTGTTGATACTTGCGCCAGTTTTCAGAGTTGTGACGAAATGGGAAGTAGAACATTCGAATATCTCTCGTTTGGAATGTTTAATCCCTTTTCGACCTCTTTCAGATTTCTTTGTCTCTTTCGACCTCTTTCAGATTTCAGACCTTGTCAGATTTCATCAAAATCGACCTTTTTAACGTAGGCAAGTACCTGAATAATATTATTGCAGATTGATAAAAAATTAATTAATTATAATCATAAAACAACGTACGTACTAGTTTTTACAGCGGGAATTAAAGATGAAAATATTTCATCTTCCGTGTCCGTCAAACACTTCAACCAGCATTCGAATGCTCAACTCGAAACCAGTTGCAAGATACATCTTGTCACACACGTTTTAAGGGGGAGAGCTTATCTGATCTGCGGCAAGGGGGAGGGGGAAGACTCTAACCTTGAAATTCGACCTTCGACACTTTACATACCCTTATGAGAAGGTTATGTTATTGATGCCTTGGAATTCAACCCTTTACATATCCTTTACAAAAGGTATTACTTTGCAAGCTTGCACGGCTGCCATTTTCAAACCCTTTATCAGAGGGTTACTCGGCAAGCTTGGAACGCCAAGTCTAATGACAAGGATATGACAAGGTTTTCGTAAGCTTGCATGCTATCTGGGCACAATAATGAAGGAAAACGAAACGTGTACCCACATGAACTTTCATTTTGAAGTCATTCAAACACAAATAAATAGTTTTAGAAACTAAAATCAATGCAAATTATAATTAGACAGTGTTAGAAAAGAACTTACCTGTAAAATGAAATTTTTGGAGCTGTACATACTATTTTTGACGGGTGATTTGTGCATCCAAATGCGAAGCAAGCAGCCATTGTCTATACAAAATGCGTTTATGTTTTGGAATTGTGTGCCCCACAATTCCTCGCGCGTTTCGGTCAAGGATTTGGAGGTTTACGATCAGTCTGCTTTATTCTTTGGTCTATGTATTTTATGTACAGACTATTGAAGGCATGGGGAGAAGAGTTCCAACAAAAAAAATGCTAGTTACAAAAGTTGCCGCTAGGTGATAATTTGGCGCTACTTGTACGTACGTTTGAGGAAATTTACATATCGAGATCGCAATTATGCAAAATTCTAATGCGTACATGACAGCAGCGCAACGCATTCCCTTTAAAAAGAAAAGAGCGAACGTCCAAACAGCGATTCTTTCATTGACTGTTGGTGATATGCGACCTATCTTACCTCAACGTGCTTTGCTAGTGAAACTGTACTACACCAGACAGCGTAATGCTGTGGTGGCTCTGCGGGAATTTCGAAGACTTCATAACCTGCGTAAAGGTACAATGTCTGCTGCAGTAGTAAGAGCGATGATTAAAAAATTCGAGGAAACTGGATCGCTTGGACTGTCGTAGAGGACGAAAAGCAGTACCAGAAAAGGCAGTAACAGATGTTGCTACAGCTGTGTTCGACGACACAGGAACGAGCAGTGGTCCAAGCGCTCGTGCAATCGCTCGTCAAACCAATATGACTTATTCTACTGTATAGAAAATCTTGCGTAAAATGCTGCATTTCTATCCGTATAAGATCAGTCGTGTGCAAGAATTAAAAATAACAGATTACGATAAGCGCCTAAACTTTTGTGTTAACGTTTCTTGCCCGAATGGAGATAGACAATGATTGACCTAGGAAAATATTGTGGGGAGATGAGGCTCATTTTCATCTGAATGGATCTGTTAATACTCAGAACTGCCGTATTTGGGCATGTGAGCGACCCGCAGTGATACTAGAAATGCCATTGCATTCCCCAAAGGTAACCGTGTGGTGCGGTTTCACGGCTAATTTTACAATAGGACCATATTTTTTTTGAGAACATAACTCAGACAGGATCTATTACCTGCACCATCAACGGCGAAAAATATGGAAAAATGCAACAAACTTTCGTTATTCCGCAATTGCAGCAAAGATAATGCTTAAACTCAATAATTTTTATGCAAGATGGAGCTCGGCCACATATTCATAGTTCAGTGCAGCGCCATTTACGAGAGAATTTTGGTAATGACAGAGTCATTAGTCAATATTTTCAGACGGAATGGCCGCTCCGTTTCCCGGACATCACTCCATGTGACTTTTGGCCATGGGGGTACCTTAAATCCGTTGTGTATGCTGGTGGCATTCCAAGCTTGCATGTCTTGAAGCAGAGCATAAGATGGGCCGTTGCGAACATCCAAACAGACAGTTTGCACGCAGCTGTAGAGAACGTTATTCACCGGATGCAATATGTTGTACACCAGGAAGGTCAGTATATTGAAAATGTTACGCGGCGTCCAGGGGACCCAAATGTTAATGACTAAAATCTTATTTTATGTATTCCAATAATTTATTCATAACTGTATAGTATTGACATTCTGAAAAATCAAATTTCCATGGTTTCATTGTAGTTATTCACGTGTTTCGGTTCCGATAGCGCCACATTTCCTCCTATCGGCAACTTTTGGAACTAAAATTTTTTTTTGTGGAATTCATCTCCCCATGCCTTCATTAGCCTGCATATAAAATATGGTTTCATTTCATTCATTAGTTTTAGCTGCAGATGCCGCCAAACAGGGAAAGTTATTTCATGGCCACCCTGTATGAATGAGGATGTGGTATATTTAACTCATTCATATTTCGGACTCAACACACGATACCACTGATATGAAATTTTTCAGAGGAAATGAAGATACAGTTTTTACAAAATAAAAACTGATAACTTATTCTTTCTCTCACTTGCTCACAAAAACTCTTTAAACAACAGTGTCGCTATTAGGGCCGTAAAAGGAGAGATCGACGGAACCGCCTCCCCCCCCCCCCACACACACACCCGAAATTGTGCGAAATCTTATTTCAGCAATTTCCCTTCCTTTTTTGTGTTACTTGCTATAAATATTTACATTAAAAATTATTCAGATTATAGATGTGTGGTGATCTCTGTACAAAAGACAGATACAACTCCTAGGCACTAGTGATTCCAGTGATCCACTAGTGATTACTTTTGTCTATTGGTTAGCACGCCCTATTTTGGAGCTGGGAGTCCTCCCTAGTAGCAATTTTACCTCGGGCGGTGATCGGAATTCCATCCACTGGTGAATCGCCGGTGATTGGCGATTCACCGGAAACTCACCCTAAACTTATCTTTCCCTTGGCAAGTAATCCATTTTGTCCCCGTGGCCGGCCATTGGCCGATGTCCGGAAACTGATCGAATTCGAGGAGAAGCTGACAAGAATTGGTTTGAAGGCCGAGGTAAAAGAGGGAAATACGAGCACTATCCGAGGAAAATTTTGCTCTCAAGAAATATCGAAACGATGGTCGTTATTTTCTCGAAAATATCAATTAATAAATATTAAATAATTATAAAGATGTAAGAATCGAATATTAAAAACGGCAAGTTAAAATAATGCAAAACTAAAATATTTACCCACAGAGCGTAATTCTTATTTGGTAGTATTGTCACGTATAACGAACTGTACACAAGAAATACAACGTTGGTGCTATGTCTCGTAAGTATTTATTAGAAAGAATTCTAGAGCAACGTTCAGTAACAGAAGAACCTATCCTCTGCCCCACTCATCTCGAGTGACTCTTTTATAAAGCCAGATCGAATGTTCCAGAACATTCACCGGAAACAAGTAAAGTTGGATTTGCATAGAAGCACTAATACATCCATCCGGAAACAAGTCGTACCGGAAATGATAGAAGGTTCTTCTGGAACAAGAAATAAATAGAAATTAAATTTTAGTAAAGTGGGTGCCGGTGGTATTCGAATCACCGACCTATCGATCACCAGCCTCATGCGCTACCTCTCGGCTATAATGCCACATGTATAAATAACCAAAATGCGGCAGTATTTCCAGTGACATATTAAGGGTACAAATCGAAGTTATAACTCCACCAAATTACTCACGCCAGAATTGTGTAAATTACTTACCCTGGGATCGAACCAAGGGTGATCCAAAGCCCGTTGACGTAGCCACTGGACTGTTGTTACTTGTGATTCTTGGTATAGCAATTGTATTGTAGTACAAAACTTTACTATCATACAGACTTTGCAAGGAAATTGACCGACATTTTTTTTATATATGGGGAATTTTCAGAAAATAGCAAATCTTCCATAAATTTGGGAAAATTATATTAATTTATTTACTATAGCAAAAAAATATATAGTGTCAAATAAATAGTGTTGCCATCTATTTTGTAAAATTTTAACTAATTGACGTAAATTTTATGATATTTTTTTAAATGCAATTTAAGAGTTTACTTAATAATTTTGACATTTAAAAAATATTTAATTTTTACATTTTTTTAAAAACTACATTCAATTTGATTAATTTTTTGAAACACATAAACATATTTTTATTTTACTTAAAAGATGTTTAAAAAACGGACCAAAATTAGTTCAGCAAATTATAAAGAAAACTATTTAAAAACAAGGACTATATTTTTATTTTATATTGAAATTGAAATGGGAGAATTTATTTTTAATTTTAGAAAATTGTTCCTATATTTTTTTACTATATAAAAACTTTTATTTATGGATTTTATTGACGTATTAGATAAGCAATATATAATTATGTGGTTTGCATTTTTTCAAAATATATTTTTCCATTTAAAATTTTTCGTACACTTATTTTTAAAATATTTTTCACTTATTGGCAAAGCGAAATGTTTAGCAAATTGTATACTTGATTTAAATTTGAAATACATTCAAGGATCGCCTCTAATTCAGTGGAATTGCAAGAAAAAGAAACATAAGTTTTTTATCGCCTGTCCCCGATGTCGTTCCGATATCATTTACCGATAAAAAAAAACGATGATTAGAAATTCCACCGGCCACCGACGTTGGGAAGATATCTTTTCCCGATGAGTTTAGGGTCATCGGCAGACGAGGAAATACGGGTGTGTTTATATATCAGTCTGGGGAATCGCCGATGACTTTGATGAATTCCGATCATTGGCCGACGAAACGCCATGCAGTGATTGCTACTAGGGCTCGGTTCAACTCCCCATTTTCCCTGTTTCCACTACAATTGGTGACTCTGGGACAAACTGAATCCCCCTGTCATCTATTGGCTCTTTCTGAAACGAAAAACTGCACAACCACACATTCATCACAGCATCATTGGAGATCCACTGCCAAACTCAATGCTCAATCGTTCGTCTCTTCGCGACTCACCGAGAAGGGACTATGTGGTGGTCTCGTGTACAAAAGACAGATGCAACTCCTAGGCATTAGTGATTACTTTGCCTAGTGGTTAGCAGGCGTCATTTCGGAGCTGGAAGTCTTCGGTTCAACTCCCCGTCTTCCCAGCTTCTGCCGCAAATGTAACATGACCATGAGTTTGAATCTCTTGATTCTGAAAAGATTACAAATGAAAAAATCTGCTTTATGTTGTTAATTAAATCTTCGGCCATAACCCCCGCCAAAAAAAAAAAAAAAAGATCCTGGTTACGGGCTTGGTCGCTAGTAACCTTTTACAAAACTTCAGTGCGTGCTACTTCAGATACCAGTGATAATTCAGACTCAGGAAAATAACCGCAGAGCTTCGCAGTAAAAAAATATATGAGCACTATTTAAAATTATATATAGACAAAATTACATAGCTCACATTCATTCTAAAAGTTGTTGCATGATAAATCACTTCACCTTGAATCTTGATTAAGTGGTGGACATTTCTGGTGTGCCTCAAATGTAGTGTAAAAGGGAAGGAAGAATTGTACTAATTTCAAGTCTGAAATATTGGTCATCTATCCCTTTAGAAATCAACAAAGGAAATGTACAGCAGGAAAATGTATAGCATTCCAAATGACATCACTTTCACTTAACATTCATAAACCCAAGACATATTCTTTCTCTCGTTCAGAACGTACTCTAAAATTTACTGTATTCACCAATTGTTTGGTCATCAGTTATAAATGTCTTCTTCGCTGCATAGTTTTTCGGCCCGGATCTTTTACTTGTTCTTTTATTGTCTTCAGTGAAATCAGTCTTCTGCCTCTTTCACACGGTGCGGATGCGAGTGCGGACGCGTACGCGGGCCCGCAAACGCATGCCTTTTCACACGAGCTCATACCTGCGGATGTTTCGCCTGCATCATGGAAGAGTTTGATTATTAATGCAGTATGTGGATAAGTGTTGATTAAAAGTATTTAGTTATTTTTTAAGTTTTAATTTATAATATAAGTGTAAAATTTAAGTATGGATATGGGAGGTCCGCTGCTAAGTGTGTAATACAGGTTATTTTAATCAATTTTCTGTAATATTTTTTTTTTAGATTACTATTATTATTTTCATTTTTTTTTTTTTCATGAATATTAAATCAAAACTTTTGTCGTAGTTAAAAAATGTGTCTGTTATTTTCTAACTGACAAAACTATAAACCGAATAAAAGAATTTAGGAGCTTGCTCTTTACACAAGTATAGTGCACCACACCTAGTGAAGTTTGAAAAATCCTTTAAAAGAATTAGTAATAGAAGAAATCTTTTTAAAAAATAAAAATGAGGAAAATGTACTAAATACTTTACTATTTATTACTACTTATTAGTTTTTAATCCCTTTAAAATGTCAACTTCACTTCAGGTATTAAGTTTTCCAGCAAATTTCAGTTATAGAGAGCACCCATACAATTTTCGGATGGTTTTTCCTCCACCCATTTTCATTGTAAGAGGCGCTAAAACTCATTCTTGCACATACAGCATTTTTCTCTTAGGCCGGCATTGTATTAGTTGAATAAACAACTACGATAATACCAGTACTGCTTAGCAGTATTAATATATAGTTGGCAGCTTATACTTACCGATGTTGGATTCTCTTTCTGTTTACAAAATCCCGAAAAGTGATTGGAAACTTAAAGCGGAGTTTGGACCTTTTCACTCAAAGCCGATGTTATGTTTTAGAAAAAAAAATTCAATACTAATATACATTGGAAACATTTGCCTAAACTTTTTAATTAGATTCACATTTTTTCACACTTAACAAGTGTTAAAATGCTAACATATCTGCATAAAAATTATCCATTTGAGGATTGATTAATTAAAAATTAACTAAAGGGTATAATCCTAACATCAATCATAATTCGATTTGTAATTGATTTACAATTTTAAATGACAAACGATACACAATGATTTGATATAAGAAACCGACTAGAATAAAAAAAAATAACTGACATATTTTTTTATATAATTTTGTTTTGAAATTACGTAAAATTGCCAGCTTTTTATAAATACGTCAAGATTCAAAATTAAGTGAAAATTCAATTATTGCATAGATGAATTAAATCCCAATAGGTTTTTTGTCCCGCATTATACACTTTAAATTACAAATAAATATTCAATTAGTAAATTCAAACTGAAATTATCGATGGAAATTGCGGAGATATACCGACTTCTGCGGGTCCGCCGGGTGCTTTTCGCACCGTGAGAAATGCTCCATTCAAAATACATTGGTAAAACTTTTCGCGGGCACGCACTCGCATCCCCGTCCGCACCGTGTGAAAGAGGCCTTATTTATCATTGGGTAGAGTATCATCTTTCACTCCCTTATTCGTATCGGCTTCATATCATCTTTTGGACATCCATTCCAGTTTTGATACAGAGGCTTTGTTCAAGAAAATTACTTTGCTTTTTCGTTGTACCATGATCGAAACGATAAAAACCTAAACAACTTACCAGAAATAGAACAGCCAAATACGCAGATTCCAAAACGACAGCAAACCAAACAACAAAAGAATCATCCATCAATTTCAACTAAATTTGTGATTGCACGCAAACTTATAATAAGAGCACAACGGTAATATAAGAAAGTGACGGTAAAGTTTTTATCCAAAAAACGGGAACTGACACAAGATGAAACCAAAATAAAAAATCGCTAACTAAAATCACAAAAAAAATCGAAAATCAATAATATCATTTTTTTATTTTTATTTAATTTAATGATATCATTTTAGCTACTACAGTTTCAGATAATTCATTTCCTCCAATCCAATATAAAAAGTCTTCTTTTATAATACATAAAGGGTAGCTTTCTTGCGATCGCTGGGGATCGATCGTGCGACCTTTGATTTCCCAACCATCAGATACTCTATCGATTAGACAAAAGAGATCTCTGGTGTTTAGGAGTTGTATCTGTTATTTGTACTCTAGACCACCACATAGCCCCTTCCCAGTTAATCGCGAAGGGATGAACGATTGAGTTGCTTGCGTGCTGTAGTGAGTCGCCGGAGGTTGCTTGCCGATTGGCAGTGAGTCGTCCAAGATGCCGAGATAATAGTGTGGAAGTCGTGCAGTATTTTCAGAAGGGGGGATAGATGGCAGCATGATTCAGTTGTCCAACAGTCACCAATAAAGCGTATGAGCTGTTTGTTGCGTGGCAGTGAGTCGCCAGAGGTTGCTTGCTGAGTTGGAAGTGTGCAGTAGATGGTGCCACTGATGTGTTCAAATTTTCGTGTCACCAATTTAGCGATGTGCGCTAACAGGGAGGGACGCCAGGGACATATACAACTCCTAGACACCAATAAAGCGTAGTAGCTTATTTCCGATTGTGCGACCTTTGGTTTCCCAGCCAGATTTTCTATCCACTAGACAAAAGAGATCGATCTCTGGTGTCTAGGAGATATATCTGTTATTTGTACACGATACCACCACAATACATGTAGCCGGATTCTTCTACATAACAAATGCAAAGAGTCAGAGAATTCTTTTTCGGATAAATCCGTTGTCTCATCCACACGAACTATACAGCATATATGGATTTTTTTTTTATCTGACTTTGTATACTTAGTCTACATGTCTTAATAATCATTGCCCATCTGATGGCAGTGTGGTTAGCCCTCTGGCCTCGCATACCAAATGTGGGGGTTTGAACCCAGGATTAGGCATGGTTGTTCGTTGTGGTTCGGAATCCACGTTAAGCTGTAGGTCCCGGCCGATTAGCCGTCATGTGCATAAAAATAGGTCGTTGAGCGTACAAACTGGATAATCATATTCTGATTGTCTGGACTTGTATATTTTTTTAGCTGTTTCGGTTTACTTCAGATTTTTGTTGCCAGATTCATCTGAGTCATCTTTAAAACTTCATTTCGTTTTCTTCGAGAAAAATATTCCCATAATCTCTAAGTCCACATTAAGTACATACCTTACCTTCCTGCAAAGTAGACTGTTTATATCACAGAATCTAGTCTTTTTAGTTCAGGACTCTTTTTTTTATATTAAGTAGAACTGTAATGTTGACAATTTATATTAAAAAAATTCTTCATAGCATAGCTGAGAAGTGAAACATTTCTAAGTATCTTTCCATTTATTAAAAGGAAATCAAACCTATCTTCCCAACCTTTGATTATCTAGACCACCACCTGAATTAAAAAAAGTAAGCATGATTTGCAATAGGCTTATTAATATTTTGCAGAATAACATACCATGGGTATTATTCAAACTTGAGATATTGAAATTTTCGAATTTTGCTACTTATAGGGATGCAAAAAGAAGTTTAGTTTCTATGTATACTCAGGAATTTTGAACTTTTTTTTTTTTGTTATCAAGGTAAATTCAGCAAATAGTCCAATAATATCCCTATCATTTTTAATGCTTTATGCTTTATCTAACCAGTATGGTCCCCCCCCCCCCCATTTCTTGGATTCAGAACTTTCATCTGTTTTTGAATCTTTAGAAAAGAAATTAAACTATGTGCTAGTTTTAGCATGGGTTGATGAATTCATTATCAGGGTGGCTACAGAATTTAAGAATAAATAAAATTCCCTGATTTCCAGAACATTTCTTCAAAAATTCTCTTATGTGCGCTATTATTCAAAAAACCAAATAATGGAGAATTAAAAAGAAAGAATTAATAAGTAAATTTAATTCTAAGTAGTCAGAGTGTGACTTATGAATGGGGGTGACTCTACCGAGCACCAGCACCGCGACTGAAGTTTATTGTACTGAAAATAGTCAGAGTGCAATTGCGCCGTAATAAATTTACGGTAAAAATCAAAACAAACATCTTTAATGCTAGAGAATAAAATAATTGTTCCAGGCATAATAATGATCCCAGATAATAATAATAAAAAAAAGCAAAAAAAGCGGAGCATCAACTGGTGGTTGTGGGCGGGATATCGATGGTTTCACTTAGTTGCTGAAAGAAAAAGTTCAGAATCGTCATTCTCCCAAATCGGCCAATAGCCAGATATTGATGGTTTTTTAGACGGACTTAAAAAATATATGAAAAAAAAAATTTATTCAATGCGATGACATCACAGCATCCACTTCACGTGATGCGAGCCGAGGTAGATATCCGCACGGGGCGTGCGAGTAGGGAAACTCAAAAATTCCCTGATTAAAGGATAATTTTACGAAATTCCCTGATTTCCGGGTTCTGTAGCCACCCTGATTATACAACTCCGACACTTCGCAGTATGGCCTTTAATGTTCAACCACAAAGTTTGTTGTAGCTCGCTGCCCAACAGCGGGTAACGTACCAAGAGACTCGAAAAGCAGGCGATGATGTACTAGCTGTTGAAATTACTGACTCTAATTACTCTACCAGAGTAAAAGAGCTATTTAGAATTCTTGAAACTTAAGACAGTTGACGACCTTTGTTTGAAACTTAAAGATATTTATTTTCCTTTTGAAATAATCTGTTGAGGGAGCTGCTTTTCTCCAACCACTCGGTGTGGCGGCCTAATCCTCTCTCTCGTATTTCCTCCCACCGAAGGAAAGCGGGGGCATTCCAACCCAAAAGGGGCTTCTCAACATAGTGACTCACATCCGGGCCGGTCTGCAACATACTCCTACCTTTGAGTTTAATTTTTGAACTCAAACTTAATCCTAAAACAGCTCTCCCCAACAGAGAAACATTACATTTTACATAAACGAAAAAATACACAAAGTATTATGCAATACATTTTAAACAATATTATGTTATCAAATGCTAAACTTCAAAAGATATATAAAAGCATACAACTTAAATGCAAAGTAAGATATATATAGGATGAAAATATTTTAAATTAATTTTCCAAATCATCATGCTTAATATGTTAAACGATCAGGAGTAATAATTGCTCGACCACTTTTGGTACGAACACTTAAATTAGAATTTTTCTTAGAATTTAAAGAGTCTTAAATCTCCAAACAATAAAGTCTTTTAACCGGTCTTAATAGTTCTCCGGATTCAGTTTTTACTTGGGCTACTCGAACCAAGTTTGATTACTTTAGCCAGTGACCAGAATGCTCGTTTCTTGTCGTCATTTTCTATAAGAACTATGTCACCCAATGACAGAGGCCTAAGCTTTGTGCGGTGAACTGTCTGATGCCTTAACTGTCCCAAGTATTCGATTCGAAAACGTTGCCTAAGATTATCTCGTAAGATTTGTTTGTATTGGGACCTCTTGTTCAGCCCACTATGGTCCAATGTGTCTATGTCATTAACGCTTGAAGATCTTATCTCTTGAAGGAACATAGACGGGGTTAAAAGTGCAAGATCATTCACATCTTAGGACACATATGTAAGTTTTCGTGAGTTTACAATTCTTTCACAGTCGCAAAGAATAGTGAGCAACTCCTCATACGACAGTGAGGCTCTATCTAAAATCTTTCGGAGAATTCGCTTGATCATTTGAATGATTCTCTCCCAAAATCCCCCAAACCAAGAGGCAGTAGGAGGGTTGAATTTCCAGTTTATCCGTTGAACTGCAGCAGTGCTAGAAATCAAGTTCCAATCAATATTGGATAGGGATCTGTTGGCTCCAATGAAGTTAGATCCATTGTCCGAATAAATGGTTGAAGGACGTCCCCTTCTAGATATGAAGCGGCGAAGAGTCTGGAGAAAGGCTTCAGTCGATAGAGATGTAGTCAACTCCAAATGAATGGCACGATAAACAGCGCAAGTGTAGAGTACTATCCAAGCTTTCTGTCCATCTTTCAGAAAGAGAGGGCCAGCTAGATCTACGCCGACCACTTGAAAGACTGCTGTATCCTGAACCCTATCTTGAGGTAGAGACACTGGTTCTGTTTCACATTTTTTGGCACTGAATCGTTTACAGCACAAGCATTGTTGTATCACAACACGAATTGTTTTTCTGGTTTTTACTATCCAGAATTTTTCTCTCAAATGTGTCATCAACAATGACACACCAGCGTGTAAGAGATCTAGGTGCTTGTATTTAATTAGCAAAAGTACCACCGGATGATCGGCAGGCAATAAAATTGGATATCTGAAATCCAATGTATCTTCTCTATAGCTGACTTTACTTTTCACCCTCAAAATGCCAGCCTCATCATAAAAGGGTCTTAGGTTGCGAATCTTTTCATCGTTAACACCTGTGAACGATTCATTTTGAATTAATTTGAAAAGCACTTGTTCTGCGTTTTCAATTTCTTGGCACGTCAGATTAGATGATCGAACTATTTCTACTTTCTTCGAATTCTTAACAAAACGTAACATCCATGCCAACATACGAACAATTTTTAAAAATGAAGAAAAATATTCACAATACCACTTAGGCGATTTCACATCATTATGAGCCGTCAAAACGCTTTTTCGTTTCTCGGCGCAAATTATATCCTCATCTGGCATTTCTGTACTAGAGGGCCACTCAGACTCTGATTTATAGAGCCATGAAGGACCCTCCCACCATTTTGAATGTATTAACTTTTCGGCTGTACAACCACGAGATGGAAGGTCGGCAGGATTATGAACACCAGGAATATGATGCCAGAGTTGAGGATCCGCCATAGAACGGATTTCGTTTACCCTATTAGACACAAAGGTACCCCACTGATTTGTTCTTCGAATCCAACTCAAAGCTGTAGAAGAATCCGTCCAAAAAAATTGACGAATCTCCGAGATCTCTTTCAAGTCGATCATAACTGTATTCGCCAGTCTTGAACCAATCACACAGGACAGAAGCTCTAATCGTGGAATTGAAATGGGATTTAATGGAGCAACCCTAGAACGTGCATTAACAAATTGAATCACAACTTCATTTTGAGTTTCAATTCGAATGAATATGCATGTTGCATATGAGTCCTTACATGCATCACAGAAAGTATGAAGACTTACGTCGATAATATTAGATGTATTTAAACAAAACCATCTAGGAAGTTTAATAGTTTTAAGTAAAGGTACTTGTTGCATCCATTGGTTGAATTGTTTAGTAATATTATCTGGTAGGGGTTCATCCCATTTCACTTTTAAGTTCCAAGCCTGTTGTATAATTAATTTTGGAACAAGTGTCACAGGACAAGTAAATCCGATAGGATCGAAAATGCGTTGCACCCTTGATAAAATTACACGTTTAGAAACAACATCCACTTCATCATTTGTGTCGTCTATCCTACAGGATAACGTATCTGTATTCAAATCCCAGATTAATCCAAGAACAGGAACAACACTTGGAGGGCCCCCTTCACATGATACATAACCATCCACGTTTGATCGCCAGTCTCGCAAGTTAAAACAAGCAGTAGACATTAATATCTTCGCTTCTACAATAAATTTGTTTACTTCATCCTCAGTACTTAGACTAGTTATACAATTATCTACATAAAATGACTTCCCTAAAATTTTGGAAGTTTTGGAAAGATTGTCAGGCGCTAAGTCCAAATGATGATTAATAGTGGCACCCAAGAGAAAGGGTGAACTCTTCACACCAAAACACATACGTCTGTGGCGATAAGACACTAACTCATCACAATCCCTTTTAAACCATATGAACCTCAAGGAATCTCTATCCTTTTCAGCAATTCCAATTTGTAGGAAAGCCTTTTCAATATCCGATGTCACACCGAATTTGTTTACACGGAAGCGGCCAAGCAAGGAAGGTATTAAGTCAATCAAATTAGGCCCCTTTTCTAAGCAATCGTTTAAAGAAGGCAGTCCCTTATTTCTACATGAAGCATCGTACACAGGTCTTATTTTGGTACTACTACCCTCTTTAAATACTGGTCTGTGTGGTAAATAATGAACACCCACTTCTTTATTATTATCGACTATTTCAATAATATCTCGGGATAACCATTCACTAAAGACATCCCCATAAGCCTCAACCCTATCTAAGCCCCGCAATTTCCTTTGAGTGTTTTGAGCCCTACTCTCTGCAATATTCTTATTGTTGGGCAAAACCGACTTGTCTAGAACCCAGGGCAATGACACCTCATACCTTCCCAGGGAATCCCTAGTCAAAGTTTCCCTGAAATAGTGCATAGTTTCTTCCTGTAACTCCCCTTTTGATTTATTTTCTAGAGGATCTTTTATTCCCAAGACCTCTAAATCCCAGAACTGAGTTATGTTTCTATCTGTTGCCAGCAAAGAAGTTGCAAAAAGCGCTTCTCTTCTCTTTATTTTTTGGTTACAAGAAATTTTCCCCATTAAAGTGTGACCCAAACGGGTTCCCACTGAAACCAAACCGTTTTTTAAACTTATCACCTGACCAGTCAATAATTTCCCAGCAATATTAGCTCCTATTAATAACTTTATCTCAGAATGGACATCAGATTTAGGATTATCTTCTATGTCACTTAACAGGATCCCATGTTTACCAAGCTCCCCAATCCAAGGACCAGAAGGCACTCTATTAATTTCTGAGCAAATTAAAGGTTGATCTAATACATCAAAATTACAAATGTAACTTGAATCTACACTTTTTACATTTATTTTATATTTACTATGTTTCTTTTCGGAGGTCTCTACACTGCCAAATAATTTTTGTCTCACTCTAATCTCCCCTAACCTTTCGAAACCAAAAGTTTTAACAATACCTTGAGTTAAATACGACAAAGAACTACCTGTATCAATAATTGCCCTAACTGCAATTTCTTTATCCCCGTTAAATATTTTTACTACAAGCGTTTGCAATACAACATTTGAAATGCAAGCTTTATTAGCTAAAGCAATGTTAGTAGTTCCTTCCTCAACACTTTCCACTAAGGTGCTATTTGTTTTATTTTCCAACAAAGGACATAAACAAACAAAATGTCTCTTTTGACATAATAAACAAAGATGTTTGGATCTACATTCCGCGGCTTTGTGCCCGCCCCTCTTTAAACATATAAAACAGGCTCCCTTTTTCTTAACCAAGTTTTTTCTAGCAATTAAACTCATTTTTTCAATTTCATAGCAATTTTCTGACGCATGAGCTTTGTCACAAAAAACGCAAACGTTTTCTTGCTTAGCTTTAAAATTAAATTTATCCCTAGAATGATAACTGTTATTATATAATTCAGAGGCTGTGCAGGCATTATATTCATTTTTATAATCGATATTTTGTGCCTTATTCCTATTTTTATCTTGATCAAAGCTATTTCGGGCCAGTAATATTTTTTCCTCCCCTTCAACGTACATTTTAAGGAAATTCATTAGATTATCTAAATCATTACCCGTTTCAGCCGCTCCCCTGTAAACAACACTTCTTTCGAACTCTCTTAACAATTGATCTGGAAGGCAACTTTCCACTAAAGGGAAAAGAATGGCCGCGTACTTTTCCTGCGTGACACCAAGGGAATTTAAAGCCCTCAATCTGCACTCCAAATCATCGAAAAGTGCGGGTATGTCCTTTTTAAACTTCCCTCGACTCAATACGATTTTCAAGATGTCTCGGACGTAGTATTGGATGAGCAGATCCTCCCTTCCAAAACGGTCCCTCTGTTGCTTTACCGCAAGCCGGTAACTATCTGCGGTCGCAGGGAAACTTGACACTAACGAGTGTGCTCTTTCGACTGCAGGAGGTAGTGGAACTTGTCCCCATCATCAATTGTTGTGTCCTCGTCGATTTTTCGGAATTGGTTCCACCAGGGCAGGAAATCTTGGATGAGGCCGTTGAACTTGCGAAGCTCAATCTCCGGTAGCCGATGCCTGGGGCCCGCTTGTCTGTCCGTCTCTATTCGGCTGATGGGGAAGGGGTGGTTTTCATATCGGGGTTGCTCGGTCACTGTCGTAGGCGTCCGTTGTTTTTTGGCACGAACTCTGCATACGATTAATTTTTCCTCGTACACTTCGTTGGCCTCATACTCCTTCTCGTATTCTTCTTGGGTGCAATTTTGCCCCTGCATAGCCTCCAATAGAGCTGCGTCCAAGGCAAAGAGTTTGCTTGATTTTGCTTCTATTTGGAGTACAGCAATTTCTAAGTCTTCCGCAGAAGCCTCATTTTCTATCAGTTCATTCACTGCATTTAGAGTCCTTGTAAAGGAAGCTCGAACAGGAGTTCGTCTCTGTTTCAACGCTTCCATTTTTCGCCAAAAGTCTCAAGTCCCTGTTCGGGCGCCAAGTAATGTTGAAATTACTGACTCTAATTACTCTACCAGAGTAAATGAGCTATTTAGAATTCTTGAAACTTAAGACAGTTGACGACCTTTGTTTGAAACTTAAAGATATTTATTTTCCTTTTGAAATAATCTGTTGAGGGAGCTGCTTTTCTCCAACCACTCGGTGTGGCGGCCTAATCCTCTCTCTCGTATTTCCTCCCACCGAAGGAAAGCGGGGGTGTTTTGCATTCCAACCCAAAAGGGGCCTCTCAACATAGTGACTCACATCCGGGCCGGTCTGCAACACTAGCAATCGGAACAATGCACTGTATAATCAAGCTTTAACTGCTGTGGTTGGTTAAATATTCCTAATGCAAGGGTAACATGTGGCCTATACTGCGGCTAACAAATTGGACAGCATCAGTTTAAAAAACATAATATTTGCAGTAGATGGAATACTTTAAGGGATCAATTAATGGTGAAAGACACTCCGAATATAAAATTTATTTTTCCCAAGTAAATCCAATGAGGTTTTCTAGTAAAATTGAGGCAATAAAAATAACAAAACATTTTCTCGCAAAAAATTTGTTTTATATTACTTGGTGGGTATAAATTATAAGCAAAAAAATTAGTCAACTTGTAAAAACCAATCCCCCCCCCATCACCTTTTCTATGCCAATGCTACAAGTCTGTAGCCAAGCAATATATTGAATTTAACGTCCTTTGAAATAATTAATATGAACCCTTCCTTTTAATATCCTACATTTTTTCACTACACATGCAAGTGGTGAGAATGTTTTGCTTAAACTAGTACCTGCAAAATATACTAAATAGCCAGTTTCCTTCAATTCTCGCTAAATCAATGAATCATAATTCTTGCTAAATAAAATCTGTTCACACAGACTTTTGATTTGATTAATCTCAGCAAATCCTATTTATGACATTAGTTAAATTAGGTTTGCAAGTACTTGCAGTTGGATAAAACGTTAATCAGTATAGAATAAAATGGAACAAGAATTTCATAAAATGTTTCAATGAACATAAATTTTTAACATAAAAACGGTAATTTCAGTACTTTGCAGATTAAAAAAATAAACTATCCATTGAATTTTGATTTGGTGAATGAATCAAATAAATATAGCTTCTAAGTAAATAACAAGACACTTACAAATTTAATTTTATTAAGCAAAAGAAAAGATAAAACACTTATTCATCAGCAAGGGCACAAATACATGGCACATAATTTAAAAATTTCAAGCAATTATATCAAAAATCTAATTTTTAGCAATCTCTTCAATAAATATGAATTCACTGAATTTTCCAATTTTAGCATTGACAACCCATGATCAAAATCATATGTGCATTGCACATTTAAGCTACTTTGAACTGTCTATTTAGGATGCACAAGCTTTAAATTGTTAAATTAAGAACGTGCACATTAATTGGTTAAAAATGTTTTTTAACCGTGCCTTTTTCTTTCTCAATTTTCATCAACAATTAAAAAAGTTATGGTTCACAAAAGATACTCCTAAAAAACAAATAAAAAACACTTAACTGTTTCTTCTTGTTCACTTAGAACAAGAAAGCAAAAAAGCCAAGCAAGTCGGAAACTGAGTAAAATCAGATCTAGAATGTATATAACCATGAAACTTTAGCAGTAGCAACAAAAAGCTAAAAATAAATAACCTACAAATTAGAAAAATAAACATGAAAGACAAATCTATGAGCATTGTTTTATTTAATTTCTAAAAAACATAAGTAAATCCCTAAATACAGAAAGGGCAAGTAAACAATCAAGTAGGCTTACAGACAAGACATGAACGTAGATACAAATGAAATGAAACTTGGCACCCTCTTGTAAGGGATTTTGTTTCTATTAGGAGTAGCAGTATATTATATTTTGTAAAAAGCTACTTTGATATGGAAATCAGAATGTCCTCCAAACTAAAAGGATACATAACACATGCAAATAAAAAGCGGTAAAGAAGATGTGCTGCAAGCTTTTTTTTTTATGTATAGCTAACAGTAGAATTCTTTCCTGAAAAACCTTAGGCAAGTTGCTTGAACTTAAGCAGATGCCTTACCTTCTTTGGATATTTCGTTGATTACATACATATAATGTATGCTGAGCTAAGTGATGAAACAAGAAAATGACATTTCTTACATTATAAAAAATTAGTGAATGGCCAAGTTTTGAACAGAAAGCATAAAAGTTCTACATTAATTTTAGAGAAATTCAAAATTGTACAGTTATTATACAATTGTTATTGATAGTTCGATAGTAGTGAAAGAAAAAGGTAAAGTTATTCATATACAAGAGATCATATTAAGAAGGTAACTTTTACAGAAAAGAAACTAGGTTCATACCCCCTGAAATCAATAACTTTTATCACTATTTTGCTTTATTACAAAGGATGACACAAAATATAGTCAAAATTAGCTTATGTAATATATTTAGCCATGTTTAAGTGCTTGCAGCTTAAGAAAAAGTATTTCTTTAAAGAATTCTACACCAGGGTGATATTTTGAACAGATACAGGCTACTTTCTACAAGTGATCTTTAAAATTTCAAATAAAAGTGAACACAAAGTATCAGATCTAATTCTTTAGCATATGATAGTGATTTTTAATTTAAATTATCCTGTAATTATATTTTAAGAATAAAAATTTCAATTCAATCTTTCAGAGCCTACCAATTGATTGAAAGAAATACAAAAGGAACATTTTTTTTTTTATATTTACATTCTACACAATTATCTACATTTCATATTATAAAGCACATTGATTTCCATTATGTGTCATGCAGAAGCAAAACAATCACTTTGTAAAAACTGAGCAACTTAAAGGAACTTCCATAATTTTAACAATTTATATTGTAACACTGTACAAAAATTATAACTGCATGTTTCTTGTCAGATGACATGACAACTGTAAAGTTTTATGTAGTTATTTCAGTCTTAGTTACTAGCCAATTTAAAAAGCCTGCATCTTCCCAATATTTTAATTGAAATTTACTTTATGTTAATTTTAACTTCTTCATAGAAAATTTAAGATGACAGAAAGTGATAGGCACTTAGACTGGATGACTCAGCAGTCATTCATAAAAATTACCAGAATCATGTCATTTGCAAGTCTAAGCAGAAATATGTTTAAGAGGCTATAAAATTATAAAGCAAATTAGTGTGACCAAAATCACACAAGTCGATATGCCTGCATTAACAGCAATTTCAGTGGGCCATCACCCCCAATTTTTTTTTATATATACAAAGCCTGTGCATTATCTTCTATGCTTTTAGACTTGGATTACACAATTTGAATAGATTTATTATACACACAAATTGATATGAGCAGCTGAGTATTTAAAAACATTTAAAGAAAAAAACTGGAAAATCAGTGAAATATATTAATTTAAAAAACAAGACACAAGAACATGTCATTTAGAAAGTGGATAAGCTAATTAAAATAATACGTCTTTAAAATTAAAGAAAATACTACATCAATACTACATTCTGTACAAAATAAAATTCGTTTTAATCAAGCCATAAACTGCAAAATGTTTGCATGTGAAAAATTATTATACAATTAACAGAATGCACAAATTAAAAGTACAGTGAGATGCAGCTCCGCTGCATAACTTTCTGACAGAATAAAAATGTGTTGTTTCTGAGCCTTGTAGCAGTACTAGTATAACCTTTAACATTTTTTTTTTTAAATCTTTAGCAACTGATTTCACATTTTCCCTCTTTAATGAATTAAGAAATGCACTTAAAATGACAAAATGCATCGATTCAAAAATAAAAAAAAAAACATTCTTTTATTTCAACATAAGAGCACAAATGTGGTTTGTATGTATTACAACCTCACACCTCAGTCAGTTAAACAAATCACTACTCTTTCAAACATAAAATGATACACAAAGGGATAAAAGAACAAAAGTAGTTTTTATATATATATCCAAGCCAAGTAAGCATAGTGTATTCATGGCCAGACTCCTTTGGAATATAAGAAAACTGGCAGACGGTCAAGACTTTGGGACGTTGTTGCACCTGGCAGCCAATGTAATGCACAGAGTCCAGAGGGTGAAATGGCCTCTAAGGCAAACAGGTCCAGCCAGGCAGATACAAAATGTAGTAATTTTTTTTTTTTTGTATGGAGCACTGCAAGCAGATTTCCAGACAGCAGTGTATGGATGAAAAAAGGCAAGTGTACTACAGATCTGTTAGGAGAGAACAAAATAAAAATAACTGAAAATGTATTAACCAACACAAACCAAAATAGTGACTTTTACACAGAGAAAATACATCAATAAAGGCAATAACAGTCAAATTTAATTGGTCGCCATCTTTCAAGCTTATGCAACCTCAGGACTATATATTACAATTAATGATAAGCAGATAAATAGCAAGGCAAACAAGATTATGAAAAAAATAATCAAAAGCAATACTTTTTTTTTTACCAATTCCATACAATTACAAACATATACAGATTGGATGAAAAGCATTTAAAGATTACAAAAACAGAAAATCAACAAATTGGTGTACAAGTATACAGTTAGCAGTAAAATGATTGACACACAGCATTTTAATTGTCTGAAATTACAGCAAGTGCCAAGTATGTGTAATATTTCAAATTACATTTTTTTTACAAGTTTAAAAAAATACTCTTCTAATGAAAAGAATTTTGCGACAAGCTGTTCCTTCACACACCAAATTACCGATTTTAAATATTTTTAATTCATTACCATTTACAAGTTACACATTGAACCCAGATTATAAGTTTTGCATTACCACGTACCTTGGCCTTGAATTAGTTTTCTATTGTTTTTCCTGAAAAGCATGCAGGTTTGTTTTCTACTGTCGATTTTTCGTTTTTTGTGATTTTGGCATATTGGTGAAGATAATACATTAGTTACACACTTCTAAGAGGTATCATTTTTTGACAAATGTTCATTTAAATTGAGCTTGAAATCTCATAATTTTTCTGAATATCATTCCTTGGAAAAGTTTGTTGTCTTCTTGATTATAAACACATTGCATGTACAGGGTTTCTGCTAAAATAAAATGTCAAGAATCCATGACTTTCCTAGACTGTACTATAGATCATTGTACCATAAAATGGTTTTAATAGAGTTTTATTTTATAATAAGTATAAAATTCCTTTTTCAGTAACGAAGATCCTTCGAAACTGGAAGAAAGTGAGGGAAACAATTTTCTATTTTTGATATTTCAGTGTTAAAAAAAGCTAATCAATATTTAATAATAAGAAAATATTTTAAGAAGAAATTTTTCTGACTTTCCACGTGCGCGGATACCCTGCATATAGTCGTATCTAATAAAAATCAAAATAGATATTATCACCACTTAATGGATTAACGAGCAACAGTATAGTATTTTCTATTCTGAACAGCACAATATATGGCACCCATGTGTTGTATGCAGAAAACAATAGGCATATCATGAGCAATTGATCCTTTGCATCTTTTCATTATCAAAATGTTATTTTTAGTATTTTTGGACAATATTTTGATTTGTTTTATCTTTCAATAAAGTGCAGAGAACATTCTTTTCTTCAATGCACAAGAAAATGTAACTAGTACTTTCATCTTTTAGTTTAATAGAAGAAAGTTGCACAAGGAGAAATAGCCTATTGTTTTGTAGGATTCCACATGAATAAAAGGTTTTCTAAAGAAGATCTTGAACAAGTGGCACATGGTAAAAAATCTGTTAAAATAAATATCATGATATTTAAAGTTATTTTTCCTTCAAGTATGCACTAAATGCATAACTGCATCGTAACCAAACCCATAGTCTGATATTTACACACAGC
Source organism: Linyphia triangularis (assembly GCA_963978545.1). Classification (NCBI taxonomy): domain Eukaryota; kingdom Metazoa; phylum Arthropoda; class Arachnida; order Araneae; family Linyphiidae; genus Linyphia; species Linyphia triangularis. Next base: position 71,321,996 of record OZ021725.1, on the reverse strand, counting down.
CCTTTTTTGCTACAGTACATCTTCCATTACCTTTAGGTTTTTTGTGTTCATACCAATGAAATAAAATATACAAATCTGGGACTATACTAGTAATTTTTTTTTAAATACATAATCCTTATTTAATCCAAGTTTTTGTCAGGAAACAATAAACTAGGCTTTTCTACCTAGTACATAAAAGATGGCAATTTTAAATGCACTTACCCTAGCAGCATTTCCGTATGCCTCTTATATCTTGTGTTGTAACTCTCACCTTATCTGGATAATCTGTTTGTTCCTTACCAGCCATTTGCTAGTAGATTAAAAACATCAATGATTTTAGAAAAAGTTTGATATAAATAAAAGTGTACTTTGTTATTTAAAAAAAGAAAAAAATGCTGATGGTCATATAATAAATCGCGTAAGACGAAAAAATTAGTAGACCAAAAAGGGTTGAATTATCATAAAAGCTACAGGAAATCCCTTTCTCAATACATTACTTTTCCTATATATAGCTTTCAGTCAACTTGCCTGAAGGGTTAGTTGTTAATGCATGGCCCGAATAATAATGCCTTGTAATTTATAATTTGTATGTGAAGTTGTAAGCCGACAGAATTTTATGTTTTAACAACTTGAAATTAAACAAACTAAAAAAAATAATCTTATGCACCTTTGATGGTATCAAATCGGATTATAACACTAATTTGAATTAGTTAGTATTATAATTTAATATGAAAAAGTGGTCACTGGGGAGATGTCATACCCTGTTGTTGTGGAAATTTGACATTTGTTACCAACATGTACTTTTTTAATTGAGCTCAAGAAACAGAATTACCAAAATTATTTAAAAATGATGAGTTAAAGTTTGTGAATGGATTTTCAATTTTATTATGCAGCAATTTAGGTCGCACAAAAAAAAAGGTAGTTTTTTTTTTTGTAATAGCAAAACTTGCAATTTCATGTTTGCACACTTTGGAGACATTTTTAACAAAGGCATTTTAATTGATGTACTTTCCAAATATACTTATTTGAAGGATAAATGATAAAAATTGTAGAATATGAAAAAAAAAAAAAAAAAAAATTCGGATTCTATTAATTTGAAGTCCACTTTTGTACTTTTATGACGATTTCTTGTCTTGTTTGATATTTATTTAAATGTGGTCTGTTATGTCATATTTTATTTTTAAATTAAAAGTATTCAAGAATAATATTTTACCTTATTCAATATAGATTCTGCTAATTCCCTAAAAGCTTTCTCTATATTGATATTTGCTTTTGCACTTGTTTCTAAGAATCTGATGCTATGTTCTCGTGCAATCTATAAATAAAAAAACAATCAAATACAGGATATGAATTAATTCTTTACACAAGCATAATATAAAAGAACAGTAGTATAATAAAATTAACCCTTTTACAATCATTAGAAAGAGAAAAAGAAGACAGAATTTGAAAACTTCCCAAAAATTAAATTAATAAAATTAGGAACAGGCTTTACTGGAAAATTGTTTTTCTAGTAGCTTTGTAGTGAACTGTTTAAGTAGCATAAAATGAATAGCTAAAATAAATTTGAAATCATTTATCCTTAGATAGAATATCAAATTATCATAAAGCTTAAAACAGGATATCCATTATATACTATTTTATGTTGCAAAATAATACTCACAGTTAAACAATAAAAATTCTGTTGCAAGATTTAAACACTTGAAACTACAGTTACACCCCGTTAACACAAGAAGTCGAAAGGATAGGCATAATATTTTGCGTTAACCGAATTTCATGTTAACCGTCTAAAAACTTTTCATCTAATTAATGCAGATTTAAACTGCTAACTATATGTTCAGAATTCATCCTAGAAATGAAAAACGGCAGGGTGCTATTCTCCAAAAAAGAGCAACTCCTGTTTATAAGGGCACTTTTATGGCAAATTGCAGAAATTTGTATACAGATTTTCTGCTAAAATTTCAATTCAATATTGTTTTACTTTTCCACCACAAGAAATAATTTTAAATTTTCGATTATTTGAAAAAATAATAATGCAAAAGACTTGCAATCAAAAACTTGTTCAGAAACTCAAAAGATATCAAAATACTGATAAAATGCTTCAGTCCGACTTCTGCTGGAATGAGACTTAGAAAATGATTAAAATTAAAGAAACATCTACACCTACACAGTAAATTTTTCACCAAATATTAATTTTTATAAAAATATCAATTTATAACACATTAAAATTAAGATAATGTTTTGAAGTAATGAATGTTAGGATAAGAACTTTTCACAAAGTATCCCCTTACAAAATTTTTTAAAGTTTGATTGAATCAACCTTAAACTTCATTTTTTAGGTTTGCCACTGTCAGATAGAAAATAGAGTTTCTCCAAATTTAACATTATTCATTGTAGGGTATCACAAGGAGTAATTTGACTAAAGAACTTGGACTATGTTACAAAATTCGTGCCTTTTTTTTATTTTCCAAATCGGATCAAATTTAGCGTTAAAGTGGCAATATTTTGCGATGCATGTCGCTATTATATAGGCTGTAATAAAAGTTTTATTTTTTTTAAAACGGAAACAATCCGGGATTTTGATTGCATTCCTGTGATATTTCATTTTAAATATAAAACGGATGTTTAGAAATTAATAGGCAACAGGTAAATTACCATAAAAAAAACAACCTAAATTTAACAGGAGGGCATCGCAGTTACGCGTGTAAAAACGAAAATATTTTTTTTAAATTCTTAGTGTAAACATTTGATGGTTGTACACCTTTAAGTTAATCAAGTCTTTCAAAATTCCTTTCTTCTCTATTTTGAAGAAGGCATGGTAAAAATCCGGCGAAATACGCTTAATCAAAACACGTATGAAATGGCCATCCGGATTTACTAATGAGCATTTGGGAAATTGTAAGACGGCCCCCTACAATCCACCTACTAATGAGGCTTGTTATATGGACATCTATTCAATGATTTCAGTCCTTGATCTATACGTTGCGCGTTTGAACATGAATGAGAATGCGCGACTGTCGATTTCAGTAGGTATGATCCACATATTGCGTACTGTTGGGGGGAAAAAACAAGTTTTTGGAATTCTTACAGGATGAAATTTTTTTCTGAAAAAGGGCAGGAAGGGCACTATTTTTAAATAAAATGGGCAGGCAGGGCGCACAGCCCTTCGAAAAACGCCTAGGATGAACTCTGATATATTTATTTAATATACTACTAAAAACTAAACTCGGAGGCGTAACAGCAGGGCCTTGGCCTGGAGTGCCCGATTCAGCTTACTTGACCATGGGCCCTGGGGTGCCATACAGTAATGTTCGAGAGTCATATGTTCAGTCTGACGCATGCACTGAGCTAAAGAACTAAGACTGGAGTGCGGACTCTGCGAGCCGACCGCATCACACCCCATTCCGAAATGTGAGTGCACAAATAGGCAAAAGAGGGGAAATTTTTTTTAGCGCCTTATCACTGTGAAGGGAAAGCAAAGTTAAATTATTTTTCAATATTTATGAAATTTCAAGTTCAAACGTTTAGATTTAGTTCTTTTGATTTAAATGAATATTTTTTAAAAAGAAACATAGCGTTGTAAATTAAGAGTAGAGTTACTGATATCTTCCTAAGTACCTATTTAAATAATGTTATTAAGTATATTATGTATAAAAGCGTCTTGAAAGAGTGAAGCAATTTAAATGAGAGAAAAAACATTATTGTATTACTACTGTAGTATGTATGCTGTAAGATATTAAACGTTATCCCCCTGGTTGTGAAAAAATTTTAAACTCTAAAACTGATAGCAATTGCAATTCAATCATGGTGTTTTTATTAATTCTTTTAATTAGATAATTTTGAAAATAGCCAATTTGGAAGACATTGCTTTTGAAAATTGTATGTATTTAATTCTTACACAATAATTAAATAAAACTAAAAGGTACAGAACTTCACATAAGCATTTTTTCAAAATCCTGATTATCCCTACAATGTGTCATATCTGAAATATTTACATTTCATGTGGTCTAATTAAAAAGCAATTATACTAGAGAGAATTTGTCAACTTCTGTCTTTAAGTTAGATTATTTTTATGTATTTCCTTTAAAGTTAAATTTTTACCGTAATGTTTTAAACGCAATCTAAGATATTGATCTATAATTTGCTTCGTCATTTGTGACTCGGCCAATTATTAAATTCTTCGTGCTTATGCTTCGTGTTTAATTTGATGATAAAATTTAATTTTTCAGTTAATAGAAATTCATTTATTATAATTCTTAATTTAAAATCGATATTTATGGTAGTTTGGCAGTTTTCCTTCTACATCATGAGCTTTGTTCGAAAAATCATAGTTTTATACACTTAGTACATTCTTGTGTGATTGCTCAATTATACATACAAGTGAAATTTAAAATAGTTGAACATAAAAGCTTATCACATGTAAAGCTTAAGCGCATAATATTTCGGCGATTGATTTTCGGTTCCAATATTACAGCATATTTTTTTGCAAAACAGATTTTTGTTGAAAATATTCCTATCTAAAAAGCTGAATACGGTTTCCTAATTATATCTAGCATTCGATTTACCGAAAAAAAGTAGTAAACGAATGCATAAAAAAGTATTCATATATTTAACCAGTCATTAAAAGTATCTGAACAATAAATCGGTTTGAAATAATGAATGATAATTTCCTTAAATCACTATAAAAAACAAACTATTCCTTACAAATTAGTTTTAATATCCAAAATGTATATAAAAAAGACTAAAGCTTGCACTACGTGCTTAAACTTAAAGATATGAAATTGAAGTTCCGATCCATCCTCTAACAATTTTCCCCATCTGTTTCTGTAATTAAATACTCAACAAGAAATTACCATTCTAAAAAATATAAAAAAAAGAACAATGAATTTTGTTGCATAACTTGAAAAGTTGAAAATCGCAGAATGTTTTAATATAACGTGCTAGGCAACTGGGAGAAAGAGCATGTTTTGCCTATTTGGCTGTCTGAAATACCCTTCCGAAGAAGTTCGTTTGGTCGCTTGTTAAGTGACAGGGAGTAGTCACTCCAGTTCAGTATTGTAGCTCGGTGGATGCATGTAGAATAAATTACTCCACTATGTGTCCGAAGAAAGCATGTGAAGAAGCTTTCAGCAAGGTGGTTTTCATCAAGAATAAATACAGGAATAACTTAACTGAATCTCATTTGGACAATTTATTAAAATTGACAGCAACAAATACTCTGAAAGACATCGACTCTACCATAAAATAAACTGAACGATTTTGACTACCATAGTCTCACAATTAATATTCACTAGAACGGAGTAATCTGAAAGTACATTTTAAATACTTTCATTAAAAATTAGGTCAAGTCGCATTATTACGTTGAAACAAAATATTCACTTCATTTTTTAGACTTCGATTTACTAATAATAAAAACTATTATTTTTTAATTATTTGAGAAAAAGAAATCATTCATCAATTGTAATTTTATTTAAAATTTTGTTTTTACAGTTTTTAGAAATGTTATACATTGTTAAATCGATAATAATTGAAGATATATATTTTGATGTGTGTATCCGGCCTGCAAAAAGCTCCAATACGAGTCATATGCCTCAAAAAGTTAGTGGCGGAAGCTGACTTAAGGGATGAAAGGCTGAGTCAATCTTGTATAGTCCGGGGATCGAACCGCGTACCTGTGGCACTCTGTTAACGTTAAGTCGATGAGACCGGTGAAACTGTTCACATTAAACGAGTTTACGTTAACATTAAGTTTTAAGTATGGATAAATGCTTTTACTTCACGTTAATTAGAATTTCATGTTAAGCGATTTTGACTTAACAAGGTTTGACTGTACTATTTAATATACTGCTGTTTTTAATTCACATCTTCTAATTGGCTAATCTGCATCTTTTTAGGTTAAAATTGATTTAAAACAGCATAAGCCGCTTCAATTTTTTTTCAATTCTTTGAGATCATTAATAGAGTGCTGTTGGCAATTTCATATTTGGTTGCAATATTTAAAAAAAATAATTTATCATCATTTTCATTTCAAATTTTTTGCTTTGTTTCTAACGATAATGGTTGCTGCTTCTGACTCATATTGACAATACTCAACATGCAACTGAGTTTAGTTTCTAAATTACTGTAGGACACAACATGTCACCACAAAACCAGTTTACGAAGCCATGTTATCTAAATTGCATGGAAATCAGTTAATTTCACAGCGATTATCTTGAAATTTACTCATTCGGGCATTTATTCTGTTTCATATTGTTTGAACTTGAAGAATGCTTTTGTAACATCTTTAAATTTCGTCTCAAATAATGAAATTCATAAAAAAACAGTAGTTTGAAGAGCAATATTTTTTATGTCTTAAGCAGGATTTCATATTATGTGCGATTTTGTGTTAAAAGAATAAATTAACATTAAGTTCAAGTTTCATCGTATGGGAAATTACTTATATTTTGCGTTAAGCGATTTCACATTAATAGGGTTGGACAGTACTTTCTTCATTGAACAAGTTTATTCTTTATGGCAAATTTATATAACACATTATAGGTTTAATTACTCCGCTTGCCAAAATATTTTATTTCAAATTATTTTAAATCAACAATTGATGGTTCTCTTCTAGTATTCAGTACACAAAAAGAAAATAATTAGACACGTTACCAATGGCAAAGTTGAAACTTGACAAATAACATTTAAACAATTTATTTGATATGAGTAAGTATCCAATAATATGAGTATCCAAAAACAAAAGAATTTTTTTTTTTTTGACACGTTTGAATATTTTTTCTTTGATTACTTTATGTGGAATATCAAGTGATAGGTGCTGATTAGAAGATTTAAAAAAATTTATACATACTGCTCTTCAAATAAAAAAACTAATTTAGATGGAAATTTTGGGTTACCATTGATATGCAAAAAAATCACATGCATAACTTACAGCTTCTCCTCGTTCTTTACTAATCATTCTTTTATCCTCCATGTCACATTTGTTTCCTAGAATCATTTTTTCTACATCTTCATTTGCATGCTGGAAAGAAATATTAATAAGAAAAATGTAATAAAAGTATACATGACTAAAATGAAAATCACAAGAAGTTACACAGAATATGCGTCTGTGGTCTTCCTTTTTTCTCTTTCAATATTTACTCTGTAGCAACTTTTGAATACACACATTTGTAATTTTTCATTTTAAACTGTTTGTAGAAAATTGAAAGTTTACTTTACAAGATCATATCCTAAAATAAGTCAATGGCAGAAGATTTCTAACTCGTATTTTTTGACAATTAACTCTTTAAATTATTTTTTAATTTGGTATGATAAATTCAATTAAAACATTTCAGTCACATGAAAATGTGCAATCAATGCCAACTTCAAATGTCCTCTTTAGAATGTGATTTGAGTTAAATACAAAGGATTATAGAACTTGATAAAATCAAAATATACCTCATCAATGTTTCGCAGCCACTTTGCAATATTATCAAAGCTTTTTGGATTTGTGATATCATACACCAGCATGATGCCCATTGCTCCTCTGTAATAAGATGTGGTGATGGTGTAGAATCGCTCTTGACCTGCAGTATCCCTGGAAAACAATAGAAAACGTAATTAAATATCCAACCTGCACTAATATTAGACTTTGAAGGTCAGTACAAATTGTGTATGCTGGGTTGAGGGAAAAAAAGAGATTAAAATAGTGAATTTAAAAATAAAAAGAGTAGGCAGCAGCAAATATACTGTTCTTTAATATATAAAGGAAAGCCAAAAATGCCTTTGTTCTGATCTTGATTTTGTTAATAGGGGAAAATAATTTGAGAACTTTAATTCTATTTTATTTCAATCTTAACCATTTTCTCTCTGTTAAAATCAATTTGCATAAACACAAGATTTACATTAGTGGAACTCGGCCAGCTAGAGTTATTTTGAAATATTCGTAAGTTGAAGCTACTTTGTACCCATTGCACTAAATTGAAATTCTGTAAAAACTTTAGCCCGCTAAGTACTGATTGCCTATGGGGGTTCCTTCCAATATTTCCAATTTAGCTCAAGCATATAAGTACCTGAAAGAAATTGAATGTGGCGACAACCATTATATTTCATATATTTTCTGGCTGATTATCTTACTTGGCGTTTTTTTTAAAACGTTGAGTTGTTTTTTGGGAGATATAAATTTTTTCTGTCACATTTATTATGTTTGAAATGACTAAAATACAGTCAATAGATGTTTTAACATGACGGATGTTTTAACATATCGTAGCTTCGCCCAATTGACGGCTGTGAGGTTAGTGCTCTGGCCTTGGACGTAAAAGGTGTTGGGTTTTGTCGTGAGGCTAGTTAGTGTATGAAATTATAAATATTAAATAAGCAACACGTGTTGCACGTTACTGAATGAAGTCTATTATTTAAGGAAAAACTTTACAGGCATTTTACGTTATTGTAAGCAGTACAACAGCGATGTGTTTTCAGCACGCTAATAAAAAGAAGCAAGTCAAAAAAGGTGGATTGTTCGAGTCCGAAGTAGTATTAATCCAACCGCACTAGAAGTTATAGTTATTACGACGTCGCATAATGCCTGTTCATCATGACGTCATGTCCACTGCACACTCCCTCCCCAGTGTCAAACGTATGACACGAGATGCCTTGGGAAGTGCACTCGTCTACCTGATCGAGTTGTCACAGGCTTGCTCAATAGGACCCTGGAGCTTTTTAGATCACTTGAGGCTGAAGTATTGTGCGTTGCTGGTGCATTGGCCGTGGCTGGAGCACTAGGCGTTGCTGGCGCATTGACCGTGGCCGGAGCACTGGGTGTTGCTGGCGCATTGAGCATGGCTGGAGCACTGGGTGTTGCAGGGTTCACCGCGTCAGACTCTTGTGAAAAAAATGCTGGTTTCAGCCTGTCTAAGGATATGGTTCGCCTGCTACCCTTGATGTTGATGTCAAACGTCTTATTCGACCTTTGCAGGACTTTGTACGGTCCATTGTAGGGGGCCTGCAGAGGTCCTCGGACAAAGTCCTGGCGAACGAAGATGTGTGTGCAGTCTTTCAAGTGTGGATGGACGAAGACTGATCTCCTTCCATGGCTTGATGTTGGCACCGGTCTGATCTGTGCAAAATGGTTCCTTAGATCCTCCATTACCTGTTTGGGGTCAGTTTCTGTTGGTGTTGGGTCGAAGAACTCTCCCGGCAGGCGCAGCGTCGTTCCGTAGACCAGCTCTGCTGTTGATGCTTGTAAGTCATCCTTCGGCGCTGTCCGGAATCCCAGGAGTATGGTTGGCAATGCCGATGACCAGTTAGGAGTATCGTAGGCTTTTATGGCTGCCTTCAGGGGGTCGGTGCAACTGCTCGATGAGTCCGTTAGCTTGAGGGTGGTATGGTGAAGACCGTATTCGCTGGATACCAAGTAGGTTGGTGAAGCTCTGGAAAAGTCGACTTTCGAACTGCCGGCCCTGATCAGTGGTTATGCGAGAAGGTACTCCGAATCTGGATATCCATGTGCTGAAAAAAGCAATAGCGACAGTCTCTGCTGTGATGTCAGCTACAGGGACAGCTTCCGGCCAGCGTGTAAATCTGTCGATCATGGTCAAGCAATAAGATTTTCCATTTGATGGGGGCAAGGGCCCAACCAAATCCAAGTGGACATGGCCAAATCTATCCGCCTCGCCAGGGAATTTGCCTAACGGGGTTCTGGTGTGTTTCGTGACCTTACATTTTTGGCAAGCTATGCATGTTCTTGCCCATTGATTGCAATCAGAATTAATTGAAGGCCAAGTGAAAAGAGAACATACCAATTTTGATGTTGCTTTTATTCCTGGGTGTGATAATTTGTGAATTGAATCGAAAATCACCTTACGGAATTTTTCTGGTATATAAGGGCACACATTTCCGGTGGAAATATCGCAAAAGAGTGGGATATCAGTTCCAGGTAAAGTTACTTTTTTTAGTTCCAAACCGTTTTTAAAATCCTTCAAAAGCTTAAGCAACTCAATATCGTTTTCCTGACTTTTTGCGATTTCTCCATAATCGATTGGTGAAGGCATTTTGAGCGTAGCTATTCGCGACAGAGCGTCTGCCATTATATTGTCCGTCCCTTTTATATGCAAAATGGTAGTTGTAAATTGGGAAATAAAATCCTTACCTCTAACATATATCGAAAATGTTTAATTGTGGCGTAAGCTGCTAGTAGCTCGCGATCGTACGCACTGTATTTACATTCGGCAGGCGAGAGTTTGAGTGAAAAGAATGCTAGTGGTTGTGATTCTTCCTCAACAATTTGGAAAAGTGCCCCGCCTATCGCGAAATCCGAGGCGTCTACCTGCACAATGAGTTTTGCATCCATTTGTGGATGAGCTAAAAGCGTTGCTTCGGACATAAGTTTTTTTGCAATTTTTAAATTGTTCTTCAGCCGACGTAGTCCAATTGAGGGGCGAGTTATCATTCTTTTTTGAAACTTTAAGAAAGTTATTTAACTCATTTTGGAAATATGCTGCTCAAGGCAAAAACCTGCGGAAAAAGTTTAGTAAGCCAAGAAATCGTCGGAGTTCCTTAACTGTTTTTGGCAACGGGTATTTTAAGATTGGTTCCACCTTGTCTGGCAGCGGCTTAGTGCCATCTTTTGTAATTAAATGACCCAAAAAAGAAATCTCTTTAACTATAAAAACACATTTTGAAGCATTGATGGTTAAACCGTACTCGTTTAGTTTTCTACAGACCATGCCGATATGTTTCTTGTGTTCAATTACATTGTCGCTAAAAATCAAAATATCATCCAAGTACACAAAACAAAAATTGAAATTGCCTAGCACCTCATTCATAAACCTTTGAAAAGTTTGGGCGGCCCCACACAATCCAAAATTTAAAAATGGAAATTCGAATAAACCGAATGGTGTACATACTGCAGTTTTAGGGATATGTTCCGGATGAACAGGTATGTTAAAGTATGCACGAACTAAATCAATCTTAGAGAATATTTTTTTTCCACTAAGAGCATTTGAAAAATCCTGAATATGAGGGATGGGGTACCTGTCTGGCACTGTACAAGCATTGAGCCGACGATAGTCACCAACAGGTCTGATACTATCTGTACCCTTTGGCACAACATGAAGAGGAGATGCCCATGGAGATTTCGAAGGTCGGCAAATGCCCTGATTGACCATGTATTGAAATTCTTCCTTTACCGCCTCGTACATCTTTGGATTTAGTCTGCGCTGACTACTGTGAATTGGTGGACCTTTGGTCTCGATGTAGTGAACTGTAGTATGCTTAACTTGTTTTAGTTTTGGTGAAACCTCAAGAATACCAGGAAACTCGGACAAAATAGCGTGATAATCTGACATTCCTGATACTAACTTTACAGAAGACACGTTGTTGTTTTCTGTTTTTATACCAGATTGAGTTAACTTTGTTGTCGTGTCTACCAGTTTCTTGTTTTTTAAATCTACCAGAAGCCCAAAATTTTTCAAAAAATCAGCCCCGAGGATTGGTGTGGGAACTGATGCAATTAAAAATGTCCATTCAAAACAACGTTTTGTGTGGCGACCTCAAATATCAGATAATGCTTCTGTGCACTGGAGTACTCTTTTGCACAGAGGTAATGCATCTGGCTCCAAACACCATGGTCCTTGGACCAAACCCCGTCGCCCGCAGCGAAAGCTTAACGCTTCAATAATGACCCGGACTAAAACGAATCATGCTGCCATCTATCGGCGCTTCTGAAAGGAGAAAACTACATCGCAACATGCGATCACAAACGCAACTTGCGTCCAAGACATCACCGCAACGAGCGGATACAACGATGCAACAAGCATCCAAAAACCTCCAACTCCGATCAGACGTTGATCAGAACAACAGCATCGCTCCTTCGTCGCTGGGAGGAGGCTGTGTGGCGACCTCAAATATCAGATAATGCTTCTGTGCACTGGAGTACTCTTTTGCACAGAGGTAACGCATCTGGCTCCAAACACCATGGTCCTTGGATCAAACCCCCTGTCGCCCGCAGGTTTCAATCATGGGTTAGGCATGAATGTTCATTGTGGTTTGGAATCCTCATTAAATTAAGCTGAAGGTCCCGGTCTGATTAGCCATTATTTTGCACAAAAACAGGTCGTTGAGCATACAAAACAACCAACTACATCGTCGCTCTAAATGCAAAATGGTGTAGGCGACAACACTAGATCTACATAAGACTATCTGTATTAAGAGCAACAATAAATATTGTGATACAATATTGAAGTAGAGAGATTTAGGTTAACAATAAAAATCCAATACCTTCCAATACTCTGTTTAACCACATTGCTTACAGTTTCATATTACCACTCTGCATATTTCAAAGTAAAAGAAATTAAATGTTACTAATAATTGACAGAACCATAAACTCATTCACATTGTTTAAAGGGCAATTTACTACTCACGACGTCACAAACTGATTAAAAAAAATTCGTCTACGAATCAATAAAGATGACATACAGAAAATAAATTCTGGTCGGTTTCGGCATAAGTTTTTAAGTCAAAAGCAGAAAGTGCTAATAAAAGTAGAAAATTATTGTAAGAAGAGTGACATTGCAGATTGAAAGCATTTATCATTTCTTTATTCTCTAATCGGGAAAGCTGAAAGACAAAGTCAAATTCTCAGGAACCAATTCTATACAATGAACTTAAAAATGTGGGAAGAGGATTTAACTCTAAGTGAATGGTAAAACAGCATTCAAATTGGCATGGATTTGGGCTGATGTATTTCTATCTATAACCATCTTTGGCAATTGTTTTCTACTTCTCAGTCATTAAACTGCAAGCTTTTAGGTTGATGCACATGAAAGAAAGCTCAATCCACCAACCCTAGAGAGAATAGTGGTTCTAAGGTGCATGCGAACGTAGCTGGGAAGAAAAGTTTTCCCTCCCTTCCAAAGAATTTTTTTTTTTAGGATTTAGCAAAAAATTTCAGTACAATTTTAGAGTGGAACACAAATTTTAGGAATTTCAGCATAAACACACAGAAAAATCAAGACCCTTGGTGAAGTTAAAGAATTTTCCAATTCCATTTTTTTTTTTTTTTTACATAAAACCATACTTGCTCTAAACATTTTATATAATCTAGTAAAATTGGAGCAAATGGTCTTATTTGTACAACAGTATTTATTAATACTTTGATTATAAAATGATCAACATTTATTATACAGAAAGAAATTTCAAATGGTTACACAACTCTATAGGAAAAGTATACATAAAACTCACTTTACAAAGTTAAGTTGATCAGGTTACATAGCTGATATATGACTATTAACAAAGAAGTAATTTGTAATGCATTTTTAAAAAGGTAAATTCAGAGCAGATGGGAAAGATTGAAAGAAATATTAAATACACAATTCACAAAAAATTAAAAACTCACCATATCTGTAATTTTATTTTCTTTCCTTTAATATCTAATGTTTTAATTTTGAAATCAATACCTAGAAGGAAAAAAACATACACATTACAAAGTGAAATTAAAAACATATTAGCAATAAAAAGACTCCAATTTCAAAGAGCATTAAACAGATGCTGAAATTCGTGAAATAAAAGAAGCTCCAGACTCGTGGATGGAAGGCGCCTAGCCATCAGAGGTTTGAAGTCAAGCATTACTGATGCTCTGTAGTATCTCAATTCAAAATAGGAGACAAAGTGACAATTATGAAAGAAAGTCTCGAGTCAGCTGTCAGGCTGCCTGGAGGAAGTTTCCAGAAAGCATTCTCTATTAATAATATTGGTTTAATGATGTTCTTTTCTAACACAAGCAAAGAACTTCTCAAGTAAACACAGAAGAATAAATAACATCGATTATACTGACATACAAGGCAATTTGTACTCAAATTTTTGACAAGTGATACCTACTTGCACCCGACAGTTGTTATAAAATAGGTAAACTATGTTCACACTTTTTTTTCTTGACAGCTTGAAGATTTAAAAATATAATGTAAGTCGAGTGTAAAACTTCACTGTAGTGAAGTATTAAGGAGATAAAGGCTTTAGAGGCAAGCCCCATTGAGCTTAGCATTAAATTTTCATTCAGAAATCAATTTTGATAAGATGCATTTTGGCAGTTGTATTATCAAAATTTTGTAGTTTACCCTCCATGGATGTAGAATAAATCCAAACACGCAAACAAGGTCCAGGGGAAATTTTGGAAACTCAGGAAAAATTAAGCACATGTGCAAATAAAAAAAATAAAAAATAATAAGTGATAATTTATCAATGTTGGATCCAATAATGTGTGTGCCCTAAAGGTAACTTGCACATTCATTTGTCTAACCATACCTTACATTAACAAGGAGGAAGCTAATTCTGGGGTTGCTAAAAAAGGTAATTGAGCTTCCTTCCTTTTCCCAACAACCTTGTTGATTGCAACTTTATAAGGTTAAGAAAATTCTTTTGGTGATATTGAGTTATAAATGGTTATTGAAGAAAAAAAGATTAAATCAGAAGAAAAAGAAATCCATACTAGATTTCATTTCACCTGAAAAGGTGGAAATATAAATAAAAAATGGTTTGCCTTTAGGGAAAAATTTTGAGTTTATCTCAAAATTCAGGAATTTTTTTAGTTTTCTTAAAATTTAGGAAAATTTTGAATTTTCTTCAAAATTTAGGAAATTTCCCGCAAAATTTTGGAAATTTTCCTCAAATTACAGCAAAATTACAAATTTTCCTTAAATCACTAATCGATTCAGCTGATTGCAAGATGAACCTACCCTTTTTCACATCCTATTCTCCATTTTATCACAAAACAGATATGAAATTGCGTTCCCGATGAACCTTATAAACCCCTTCCCTGAATACGACCCTGATAAAGAACTGTTATTCAAGCCATTCAACTGATATTAGCAATTAATTAAAAAATTAATCAAAATTATTGCAATTAATATCAAGTAGAACTCCATAAATGATGCTATATACAGGGTGGTCATAAAGAAACTTTGTCGATATATGGACTGGACCTCTAGTGACTGTCTCGTTCAACAGATCGAGATGAGATCGGGATTCTGTGAATTTCAGCAAATTGATGCTCACGGTTAAGGTTAAAGTTACAGACACTCGAAATTTTTGAATGGCAGCACCTACTATTTTCTGTCGCAAAATGCCAAGCGCATGTGAAAACCCTAAAAAGCGTTGGAACGGTATGTGTATCACAAAAAACGGACAGGTTACGCAAAAAAACTAGCACTTTCAAGTTTACTTTCCTTCTTGAACCAGGGCCGGATTTAGATTTGATAAGGTCCTAAGCTATTTGAGATATGGGGGGCCCTTTATAAGTCCAGATATTATATGTCAGTGCCAAATATGATTTTCGGATACCTAGAGGGTTAAACTGAAATACAATTAAGAAGATAGATAATTATCGGATAATTATCTGTGAAATAATAAACCTTTAACTTAAAATCATTTTTATTCATAACAAACTTAAAAATGCTAACTCTGGTAAAAAGAAACAAAAGTTCTTTTAAAAGGCACAATATATAAAGGAATGTTGTCTAATCTCTTTAAACATGCTATAAGGATTAAGGAATTATATTAAACTAATATATTTTCTTTCTTGCCTTTGCCAGAGTAAAGTCACTGATGACATCAAATGATAAACTGCGTAGTTTGTCACTTTCTAGGCACATGAGACTGAGGGAACATAATTTATCTTGAGTCATTGTTGTTCTAAATTCATTTTTATCCTCCTCAGTTGAATAAAGATCTTTCTCCAGAGCAATTTGCAACCATCATATAAGGAAACAATCTCAAAATTGCTTCTACATTAGGGAATGCTGATTGGACACGATCGTTAAATATTATCGTATACAGATCCTGATATGTCAAACTATCATGTTTCACTGAATCATAGGCTTGACTATGTCTAACATATTGATGAAAATGCTTGACTTCTTCTACAAGATTTATGTCCACTTCTTCAGGATATGTTTGGCATAACGCACTAACTCCTTCACGAATCTCTTCTTCTGTAGCTTTTAATTTTGTTAAGAATGAAAACTTTTTTAAAGCATCATTGTATACTGAGGCCCTCTGTGCCAGACTTTACTCTAATGCATCCATCACAGGTATATATGTTTTGATTATAAACTTGTCTCTTGGCTGAAGATTCTCTACAGCATCATCATCATTGATATGCCTTCTTCTATATCTGCTTTTCCTTTTCTTGTAATCGACATCAGGCAATTTTCCTTTACTTTTCTACAAAATGATCGAACATATCCCTGGAACCTTTAACAAAATCCGAAAGTGAAGCATACAATTTCCTACATACATCTTGACTAATTTGGGGGTCTTGCACTGATTGACTAGTCTTGTGAAATTTTTACAGCAAGTAATTCCACAAATATAACATTACCATAAATTTAAACTCCTCCATTTTATTCAAAATGTTTATTGTTTGATTTCTTGTTTCACCTTTTTCTATAGTATCAATATGCAGCTAATGCAATGCAGAAATTAATTATCACATCATAACTATCAAGTATTGCACTTGTGGCCATTGAATGTGCTTCCCATCTAGTCTTTGACAAAGACTTTGGAACTTTTGAATCATCTTTGAAGAATGACAAGAGTACTGCCCATTTATGTAGATGACGAAAATAAATTATATATGTCTTGAACAATTCCAAAAAAGTTTACTGCATCTAAACAACGGTCAACTGCGGCTCTACCAACAAGATTCAGGGAATGACCAGCACATGGAATATGCATGGCATACTTGTTAATCTTCAATATGATTTTTTGCATACCCTTGTATTTGCCAGACATGTTGGCAGGATTATCATATTACTGGCCTCGACACTTACTAAAATCTATTTTGTACTCATTTGTAAGGTAGTTGTGCACCATCTTAGCCATACTTTACCCTGTGCGGCTGCCCATCTTTAGGAAAATTAGAAAACGTTCAATAGGGAGCCCATCATCTGGTGAAACATACCTCACAATAACAGTGAGCTGATCAATGTGGGACCGGTCTGAAGTGTAATCTAGAGATAAACTAAAGTTCCCTGCAGTTCTTAAATCATCCAAGATTGAGTCTCTTACTTTATTTCCAAGCACGGGATAGCAGAAGCACGATTTAAAATACATAAAAACAAACAATTGCATTAAAAAATAATGTTCCAAAAGTAACCATTATATAATACGAATTCTAATTTATACGATTATGAGGGTTTAAAAGATCAAATATTGCTGTATTAATATAAATCATGATTCTAAATTTATTTGATGAAAGTGAGTCTAAAAATGCATAGACTTTGCATAGCAACACATTGTTTAGCCTCAATTGACGACTGTGACGTCACCACTTACATCATCCATTGCTCACTGGGACAATTTTTTTGGGGCCCCAAGCAAGTAGGGGGGCCCTAAGCTACAGCGTGTCTAGCTTATAAGTAAATCCTGCACTGTCTTGAACAAATGATTATTGTTCAAAAAACGAGTATTATTTGTAAAAATTATTGCTTAAAAATCACACCACATCAGTCAAAAACCACAAAAAATCTTTCAATTAAATCCAGCAGTTTTAGTAAAAATATATACTCGAAGTAACGACTTTAAAGAAGTAAGTTCCTGCATTGAATTGTTAAAAAAATTGTTTTATTATTCACTCACTTTTCAAGAAAAAAATCTTTTCTTGCTTGGCAACAAAAGCTTTTGTCGCTTCGCGTAGGTAATTTTCTGTAATAGCAATAGTCAGCCAGAATTTAAAAAAAAAAAAAAAAAAATCCAGAATTTGGTTTTTGATCAACGTTTATACTGTTACGAATTTCTGTATATTTGTAAATATTTCGTAGTATTAATTATGTAAAAAGGAAAATTTATGTACACTTTGCATAAGGAAGTGCAAGAGTTTTTTACTTTGCTTTCTTGCAATGCGTCTATTAATGCTTGAAAACGAATTTTAGAGATAATGTTGGAAAAAGAGGTTTTACAAGGAGAAGGCCATTTAACATTATGGTTAATGGCAATCTCGCCAAGTTGGCGACTAATTTTGGTCGCCAAATTTGGAAAGAAATCACCAAACTTGGTGACCATTTTCGGTCCACATGTACCTGTATAGGGCATTTTGACTGTGATCTGGAAAATTCTCCAAATTTCTATCTCTAGAAGATTTGCCTCCCTATACAAGACCAAGAGAGAGGGTGATTGAGTTAGTTGAGTTACTAACTTAGTTGTCTCTCAGCGAGCGTTCACAGTATTGCATTGTCTTTAGCGACGATTTTATTAGTTGTGTATCTATAGTTTTTAAATGTTGTTTGGGCTCCATTGTTGTGTAAAGAGCTGAATTGAATCTATTAGAACGGGAAGTTCTGGAGTTGTAAAAGAATCTGCGAAGAGTTATATCGGAATAAATTTCTTCAAGTGTTAATCTGCTTTGGCTTGAAGTCTTTCGAACCCATCCACGCAACAGTACAATTCTATATTAAAAAGTCACCTTTTTGATCAGTATTTTTCATCTATTTAATTCCGTGTTAAAGTGCAATTTCCACCCACTTTTACATTTTTAAATAATTTTTTTCAAAACTGCAATATAAAAATTAAAATTTTTTTTTACCGAAATGAAGCACTTGTTGAATTGGTTTAAGATTGTGGGGGAAAATTCTATGTATCTGCAAGTTATAATTTTCTCCCCCCCTCCAAATAAAAAATGCTTCCAAAAATAATCTCCTTTGTATTTGAGAGGAAGGGTAATTTACTAAAAAGAAATGAAAAATTATTGAATTTAAAGGAACTTCAACTAAAGTGTGATGGGAATTTACTTAAAATTTGATATTAATTTCATATTAATATGCCATAAAATCAGAGTTCATCCTAGAAATGAAAAAGGGCAGGGTGCTATTTTCCAAAAAAAGGGCACTTCCTGTTTACGAGGGCACTTTTATGGCAAATTGCAGAAATACGCGTTTTCTGCCACAATTTCAATATTGTTATACTTTTCTACCACGGTAAATAATTTTCAATATTCTGGAGAAAAAAAAATTGTAATGCAAAAATCCTTGAATCAAAAACTCGCGCAGAAACTTAAAAGATATCAAAATACTGATAAAATGCTTCAATACTAATTCTGCTGGAATGAGACTGAGAAAATTATTAAAATTAAAGTGCAATGGTACACAGTAAAATTTTCATCAAATAGTAATTTTTATAAAATTATCAATTTATAATACAGTAAAATAAAGATAAGAATGTTTTAGTATAGTGAAAATGTGTTAAGATGAGAACTTTTTACCCTTTCAAAATTTTCTTAAGTTTGAATGAATCAACCTTAAACTTCATCTCTTAGTTTTGCTATTGTCAGATAGAGAATAGAGTTTCTCCAAATGTAACATTATTCATTGTGGGATATCACAAGTAGTATTCCGACTAAAGAACTTGGACTATGTCCGGAAATTTTTGCATTTTTTTATTTTCAAAATCGGATCAAATTTAGCGTCAAAATGGCGATTTTTTTTTTACCGTGCATGCCGCTATTATGTAAGCTATAATAGAAGTTTTATTTTTTTAAAAATCGGAAATAATCTGGAATTTTGGTTGCATTCCTGTTATGTTTAATTTTAAATATGAAACGGATGTTTAGAAATTAATTGGTAACAGGCAAATTGCCAAAAACACCCCCTAAATTTAACAGGAGGACATCGCGATTACGCGTGTCCAAACGGAAATACTCTTTTTAAATTCTTAGTGTAAACATTTGATAGTTATAAACCTTTAACTAAGTTATTCAAGTCTTTCAAATTCCTTTCTTCACTATTTTGAAGGAGGCATGGTAAAAATCCAGCGAAATACACTTAATCAAAACACGTACGAAATGGCCATCGGAGTTTACTAATGTGCACTTGGGAAATTGTAAGACGGCGCCCTACAATCCACCTACTAATGAAGCACGTTATATAGACATCTACTCAATGGTTTCAGTCCCTGATATATACGTTGCGCGTTTGAACATGAATGCGCATGCGCAACAGCCGATTTCAGTAGGGGTGATCCACATATTGCGTATTGTTGAGAGGGGAAAAAACGAGTTTTTTTAATTCTTTCAGGATGAAATTTTTTCTGAAAAAGGGCAGGAAGGGCGCTATTTTTATAGAAAAAGGGCAAGAAGGGCGCTATTTTTATAGAAAAAGGGCAAGAAGGGCGCTATTTTTAGAGGGAAAGGGCAGGCAGGGCGCGCCGCCCTTCGAAAAATGCCTAGGATGAACTCTGATAAAATATTAAATATTGTTTGAACGGTAGTTTAAAAGTAATTAAAATTAATTACACGTGAAATAAAATAATTTACAATTGAATAAAAAATGCATTAAAAATTAGTTTTATATTAATTAATTACATACTAATTAAACATACATTAATTAAAAATTTATTATACGTTAATTTTATACTTATAAAAATTAGTTAACAATTTATTAACACCTTAATTTATATTTTCTACATGGGCATGCCTTGATTTCAGACGAGAAAAGGATGTCTACGCCCCCCCCCCCCCCACCGAAATTCTTAGCGACGGACCTGATAGTTATATTGGATTTTCAAAGGGTAACATGTCTACATGTGAGCAATGTTATAGCAAAACATCACAATAACTTTTAGAATACAGAGGGTATTCCAAATCGTACCTTATTCTAAAAGTGCCAGTGCAGCTTCAATTGAAACTTTCCTATGTTTTAAAACACATCCCAGAAATAACTTTATACTCAAATAACTTAACAACGCATTCTTGAATGGAAATTAGATTTTTATGCAGGCTAACGAACAAAGAGTAACAGAAACATTAATTATTAAATTAACTACACGCGACAGCGATATAAATAGCGCTGCCTCTCAACATGCCTTTTAAACATCTCCTTTTTACATGACACAATAACTACTCATTACTTTCCAATTAAGAGGATGAAAACAATTGCTTATTAATGCGGGTTCTGGTGTTTTGACGATTCTCCCTAGGCGAGGCCATCCGCTAAAGAGATGTTCAACTTTTGTTTAAGAATTGAAGTTTGACTAGGAACAAAAATTCGTAGCTGGAATATAAATAATATTTACGATGTAATTAAGGAAAAGATTTATATTTAAAAAAAAAAAAAAAAAAAAAGCTCTCAAAGAAAATATATTTAATCTGCGTGACGCAAGGGATCACGTCAGTCAGACGTCCTTGAGCGAAGGCTTCTAAACACATCACGTGAGCGCTTTGACTTCCTTCAATACTTCAAACAAAACATAAAAAAAAGGTCTACTGAGATTCCTAATTGCAATAATGAATGTTCAAAGAAAGCATGACTCATTCACCTCGTTTTCCCTCCTTGTCTACACGGGAAAAGATAAGTAATTCTTAAACAAAGAATAGGATGTCAGCTTTCTGAAAGATGCAGCGATTAATTTGGGTCATTTTGCTGGGAAAAGGGTACAATTTTAAAGAGTGACTCAAGAGGATCAACTAGGATTGAACATTCCGATTGCATGGTTTGATAATACTAAAACTAAGTAGCAATTTCTGTCAAATCAGCAGGTCATCTGCATTAAATCTAATAAACCGCAGTTAAAAGTGAGAAACTTAATTATTGGTTATAACTGACAAAGTGGTATCCCAATAAAATGAATCTTCGGAAGCTAAACGTACTTCATTTATACTTTAACCCATTTATGAGCAACCAACACTTAGGGGTGTCCTAGTGTTTTAGTAAGATGCAAACCGGCATTCAAAAGAGAAGAGATAGGTGACACTTATAGAATTTCTTGTAATATAATAAGTGTTTTCAATTCAAACCATAAGAGACAACAAAGCCGATTATTTTTAAATCCTTTAATTTTGATTTTGTTTGTGGCGTCATCCAACCGAGGCGATTTGTCGGGTTAGCTTTTGTGTACTTGATGTCAGCATTTTTAAAGACTTTTATGCTTTCCCTTAATGTCAACTGTCAGGGGATTTTGTTGATTTATTCCAAACATTTTGTTACCAAATGAAATGGTTTCTATCAAGAAAATATTTTATGACACGCAGATATTAAAATAGTGTGTTAATAGCAGATAAACCTAACTAAAAATAGAAAATTAATCTTCATCCTTCCGTCGCAAAGCTTCAATCTACGAAAAAAAAAACTTTTATCGCAAATGATAGCTGAAAGAACAGCTTAGTTCTTTCCCATTTTCTTCTTATAAAAAATCCTTAATCAGACAGCTCATATAAATCTGATTTCGAAAATAAAAGAAAAAAACTATCATACTGAACGGTATTATGGTAAAATATTGAAACTTGGCTGTGAAATGGCTTATTAAAACGAATAGTGGCATTTTACAAAAGTATTTAATGAAAAAAGAATTAACACAATGCATTCATTAATATGTAATTAAAAAACAAATTTCGCTCGAAAATTCGTCAAGGTCGGTTGTTGTTGTTTTTCAGATTATCTAGCGCCGTCAGCAACACGAGGGCTATAATGCGCCGAAACATTCGTCATTAGACAAGCCAACATACATTTACAAACACCCATGCCTAACACGGGACTCGAACCCGCAACCTCGCGATCTTCGTCAAGGTCGGATATTTTATACTGTACAAGTTTATTGACCTGACACTAACGAATTTAAAATGTTTTCGAATCGGGATTTGTACACTGTTGACAAATCAACACTAATTATTTTCACGTAATTTAAAGAGGAAAACAGCCACAAAGTTCGGTGATAATCGGAAAACATTTAAAAATTCAGTACAGTTCTTCAATATTCCAGAATCACAATTTATTCTTTTATTCGTAAGTTAGGACAAGAAGTCTTGTTTAAAAGATAAGCTGCTGTGACTACAAGGTGTTTATCAGCGAAAGTCATTGCTATCAAATAATTAACGATTTTCCGTCACAATGAATGTCAAATTGAAAATTTAACTATTCTTTGGAATTGGAAGGACAGTTTTACGGTGGGGTGTCCAGGGATGAGAGTGATCAGAGAGCAAAAAGGAGGAAATCCAAAAATTTGTTAAAAAAGCTTAAGGAAGGAATACACAAAAATTCAACAAAAAAAAGTATGCAGGAAGGATTCAATAAATTTAAAGATACAATGACATTTCTCATACTATATAATAATTAAATTTCAAATATTAGGAGTTAGTGAAGTAATCTGGGAGGAAAGAGGAGCAAAGAGAGAAAATCTTTTGTTTAGATATGAGGAAAAGTATACTTTTTGCAGGAAAAACTGGTTCAGATCAGAAAAATGTGGATCCTCAAGACAGGGACAAAGAGGAGGAAAATGTTACATAAAAAACCAAAAAGGAGGAAATCCTCCAAAAGGAGGAAAACTGGCATCCCTGGGGGTGTCCCAAATTGAGCCCTAAGCCTGCCTGTCCATTGATGAAAATTGTTCCAATCAAAATATGGTAAAGTTCCCTCTACTGACAGTTAAAATATAATTGGATTAAGTTAAAACATTTATTCTAAGCAATGAACGCTCATACAGCGACATAAATATCACAATAAACGCAAGGGGCATGGGGACTCAGTTCAACAGGGATTCTAAACTATAGAGAATATCAAGCTCACCTCAAGAGTCGAATCTTGTCCAGTTACCTTGCAACAGCAGAGACAATTGCTTGAATTAGCTAACTAATTTGGTATAATTTGAACGAACCATGGTAAATTAGCACAGAGGACAAGGTAGTTTACTATATGTCTTGGATTCTTCGGAAGTAGTGTAATTTTAACCATGAAAAGTAAAAGGGAAAACTTCGTAAATTTGTCCGAATTATCGCAAATATTCATTAAAGGAAAATATGACTTATTTCGATCAACAAATGATAAGTTATCCGGATGATCAATAAATGATGACTTGTTTTCAGTTTATACGTACCACAATTGAAGCCAAACACCAAATGTTTTAATTATTGCCGGTAAATACATGACATACATTTAAAATCAAGGTGAAATGCGCACAAAACGCTATGCAACGCATATAGCATTTCTTCAAGAACACAATCCAATTAATTAAAAATAATCACCGCAGTTGCACTGGGGAAAAAAAAAGTTGTTTGTAGACCTAAAAACCGCTGGAGGGATATCAAGCCGGGAAAAAAATAATTAATATGCGATTCTGAGAAGAGAATGACGCAGAGCGACACCTGACGCTGACTATATACACTACACGGAATCTTCTATTGACAGAATTAGTATCCTCTCGCTCCTGTCTTCCTCCGAAAATGAAAAAGAAAGCGAAACAATGCGCGACGAGCAGCTTAAATGTGTTTAAAGGACTTTCACCTTTTCCAGAACGATGAGTGGAACTACCGTCCACTGAATTGTAGATTCGCGTCTCCCAGTTTACACCTACCTCACACAAGCACGAAAATATGCAAAAAGAAAAATTTATCACGGAAGTTTTTTTCATGTATAGTAAAAGTGCGTGTACTTCAAAGAACTTTTATACATTTTTTTTTTTCCAAGGCTTGCAAATCATTCCAATCCAATTCCTTCATACTCCAATTTCAATTGCTCATATTCATTAGAATAATGGAATAGAAGGAAAACATTTTGACTAACCATAGCAGCTAATTTCATAAAAATATAAATACAACATTAACGTACATTTAAAGTAAATATCAAAAAAATAAAAAACGAGTTTTTTTAAACAAATATAACTCAGTTACTAATTTTTTTGTTTTATCATTTACAATGCTAAACATTAACTTCTAGTAATTAATATTAAAATAGGCATTGGTAAAAATATAATTAAAATTGCTGCCTTGTTTGGAAAAATTTACCTTTAAAATCTGGTTTGACATCATGCTATTTCTTTTTTTTATTATCAATTGTTAATAAAAGTTATTTGATCAATTCTAATTTGATTCAGTAGCTACGGAGGCATGAACTAAATTTCTTTGTTTTGGGGTCATGTGATTGCCTCATTATACATTGTGTCTTCCTTGGCGATTGAGAATATGTCATAGAGCAGCAGTCCCCAACTTTTTTAGCAGTGCAGACCATTTATTTTGTAAAGAAAACCTTAGAGGCCCACAAGCTAATAGAATGTGTGCGTCAGTGATTAGTAAAACATACTGTACAAGAAGGATTAAAAAATATTTTTTTTTTTATGAAGAAAGGAAGGAAGTTTATTGTAATCACTTTGCTGTCACAACTATAAGAAAACTGAAAAACAAGTGGTCAAAGTAAAAAAATAAAAAATCAATGGGTTTTTGACATAGTTTGTCCCCTACAATGGAGTCAATATCTGAATTAAAATAGGATAGTTTTAGCCATACTGTTCAATTCACTCGTTACACCATCGAAGAATACATTTGAATACTTGGATAGCTGCTAACAATCAAGTGATTCAATTGTTCCCATCTCTACCACTGCAGCTCTTATAATATTTATCTTGGCTTAAATTCTCGACCAGCGCCCAGTACCACTTTACTCGTGGCCCATGGGTTGCAAACCGCTTTTGTAGAGAGATGTAAGCAGATTTTAGTATGCTCCAATTGGTTGCGGATGCATCAATTAACACTGCATGTCGTTTGAAGTGTCAAAAAAAATAAAAAAATGCAGGTTATGCACTATTATCACACAAATTTCCATTGTAATTAAATAAATATACAACAAAGCCATTTATTTCTTGGAAGGTGGGGAAGATCGAGATGGTATGATTTTTTCACATATTATACTTTTAAATAGAAAAAAAAAAAAAAAAAAAACATAGAAAAGAGAAGTTTTTTGAAAGAAAAGTAGCAATGAGGTACCAGTAATTTTTTCTAACAATTACAGAATTTTTTTATTTTATTAATAGCCAAAACTTTTGAACATGAACCTGATTTTTTTTAGCAGTAATCTCAAGCTTTATTTTGTATCAAATTTGTAAATTCTGTGGTCTTAATGATAATAAAAGTACTTCTAAGTATTTCAGTTATTTTTGCAAAAATAAAAACATTTTGAAATGTTTTTATTTTTGTTTTTAAAATTATGATTTAGTGTTTATATAGCCTATCTGATAGCTGTGGGGTTAGAGCTCTGGCCTCGTATGTCAAAGGTACCAGGTTTGAATCAAGGTTAGGCATGGAAGTTCGTTGTGGTTGAGAATCCAAGTAAAGCTGTAGGTCCCGGCCTGATTAGCCGTCATTGTGCATAAAAATAGGTCGTTGAGCGTACAAACCAACCAACCAAGTTTTTACTTAAAAGGGCACAACTCATCATCATAACCTATTAGAGTCTAAAAGGTTCGCTCTATACAGTTTGTTAAAACTCTAAATAATATCTGTGGTCAGAAAAGCATTATATTAATTCAAATGTAAATTAATTTATGCTATAAAGTGGACAAACATTCAAAATATGGAATACCCTAATATCCTATTTTCCATAGAATCAAGATGTTGCAAATTGGTGTGCACACACATAACCTAAGCTGCAATACTACAATTAAGTAGTTACGATTTCGACTAAAGCCAATCCAGGATTTAAAAGAGGTAAAACATTTTCTAAATAAAGAATATTGCAATGTCCCATAAAGATGGAATGCTGAAACTGGGTAGGGGGAACAAGGAATACTTGACCTAATGCCTTGTTCTCAGAATGGGAAGGTTGTGTAAGTTGGAAGTGATACCACTTCTTACCCTTCAATTAGTTAACCACATTGTGAAAATGGCCACTGAATCCTTGCATCTGTGTTTAAACGATAAAACAAATTAAATGTTCATGCTCCAAAAGTAATATCATTGTGTTGTAAACACTGATGTTAAAAGGATTTTTGTTTAAAAGACTTTTTTTTAATTTTTTTTTTTTTGCATACTTTTAGCTACAATTACATACGTATTAGAGTTTATTTACTTGCAAATGGTTGCATTTTAGGGTTATGTAGTAAATGTACAATTAAGGATTCTTGACCCAAGCCATATAGAGATAAGATAGGGATACTATTTTAATGCATTTTGCAGGTTTTATCGATTATTTTTATTCTTCTTACACCATTTTCTTAAGTATGTAAAATGTTCAATTGATAAAAAGGTATTGCTACTGATAAGATATTCTTGAAAGTTGTATGATGTTGCCTGCCATCGTTGTTGCATGAGCTAACAGTATTATAATTCTAACATTCCCTCCACATTGTTTTCTCAGATTACAACCATTAGGTGTACATGTATCTATCATTTACTCTCCTTTTAAAAGATATTATAACGTTCACTGCACAAATCGCCTGATGATACACAAACCTTACTAAATTCAAGCTATTTTTAATCCACCCGAGTTTTCAACGAAAAATGATTGAATTATAAATTTTGGGTTTTAATGTGAGTTTACATTTGCAGTTAAATAAATAGTTATTTTGTTATTCTTGAATGTGTTAAAGAACAGATATTGCTTTCAAACTGCTAATATATTTGTCTTTTTACAAAGAAAAAAAATTTAAAGTGGATGCCATATTAACATTATGTAGCTAATAAAAATTAAAAGCATTGATCTCATTGAACAAGAATAGAAAAGTTAACCTTGAACTATTTAGTGAGAGTTATGTTGTCATTATGTAAAAGTGTTACATTAATAATTTTAAATTGTGCACTCCCAAATATACGACTTTGGTCAACTACTCCTCTACATTGGGATACTTGGATCCAAATTGAAGATTTTTTTTTTATATTTCACAACCTTTACAATTAATACTTCAGAAAGACATTCATAAATATTGAGTAATACTAAATGAAGTATAAATCAACAGCATTTACACACCCGTAAGTAACGTAACCCCCCTCCCCCCTAAAAACCCAAAACTAAAAATTGGGTCAAGTATCCCTAGTTCCTCCCACGTTTCCAAATCTGTGCATAGTAAATCTAAGTTGTACAGATTTCGATTCCCCACCTTTAAGGGATACAAAAGGGGAAAAGTAGAATATACAATTTAATTATACCATCAATAAAGCCACAAGATTGAAACTGATAAAATTTATAATGGAGCACATGTATTCAGATTATGTATGTTATAACACAGGCCTGCAGCCAAAAGAGTATTTAGAAACCAATAGCTGACATTGATAGATTTTCGGATGCTAATTTCAGGAAAAATAGTCAAAAATTCCATAACGTACCATTTTTCCAAAAATGGAAAATTTCACAAATTAAAAATATTGATTTCCATAGTCACCAATTGTTTGTGTTAACTAAGAAAGTGGATGAGCATACAGTGTCATAAGTCGTCCACATTGAAAAAAACTGGAGATCTTTCTGTTTCCGGTGGGAAAAGAAAAAAAAAGAAAAAACGGAAAAAGAAATAATTTTCAAGTTAATTTTAATGTCTAAACCCGAGAAACTGTCTGCTGAATTCTTAGGCTCTAAGCTAAAACAAAATAATTTATTGGCTCCTTGTACCTTTTTCTCATGGTTCAGAAAGAGAAACAGATTTCGTTCCATACATTTCTCAAGATAGTGGCTTAGTTTACTGTAGCAATGTCCCTGGATTGATGGAGAATTTTTATATACAGTATGACATGAACAAGTGGAGGCTTTTTATTGACTCTTCAAAAAGAAGCCTCAAAGCAGTGCTTCTGCATAATGGAAGCAAGTATTCTTCAGTGCCATTAGGGCATTCTGTGTACATTGGTATCTAATTGTGCTTTCCATGCTTTTTTGACAACAAGCAGGATAGACTAAGTACCCTTGCTTCTTGTGTGAATGAGACAGTCAAAATAAAAAGAATCATTTGATCACAAAGGAGCGTCCGCAAAGAAAAGCTTTAACACCTGGAAACAAAAATGTAGAACAGGAAAGTCCTAATGCCTCAACTTCACATCAAGCTTGGCTTGATGAAACAATTTGTTAAAGCTCTATCAAAAGACGAGTGTTTTAAGAACCTAGGCAACAAGTTTCCAGGACTGTCGGAAGCAAAAATAAAAGAAGGTGTTTTCATAGGTCAAGAAACTTTTTAAAGATGGAGTGTTTGAAAGTAAAATACTTCCAGTGAGAAAGAGGCCTGGAGAGCTTTCAAGGAAGTCGCCACAAAATGTTAATGAAATTCAAAGACTTGTGTATCAATGAGTTTGAAAGTGCATTTTTAAAATTCGCATTTGGCCTACTTTCCTCAAAATCTTGGTGAAATTACAGAACAGGGTGAAATATTTACCAAGATATCAAGGAAATTGAGTGTAAATACCAAGATAGATGGAACGACAACAGACTAGGTGCCAAAAAGAGCTTTAAGGGAAAAAAGGGAAAGAAAGCATTAAGGATATATGAATCCAGGATGTATTAATAAATGGTAGCCCTTAACTGTTCTAATTAACATAATAAATAATATATATTAATTTGTAAATGAAACATTTAAAAATATTTTGAAAATACCTTCAGTACACTAGAATATGTACAGTAGGCTTTCTTGTCCATACATTCAAGCACATTTTGCAAAAATTCCTTACATGATTGAGAAAAATTTATGTCATATTTGAAATCAGCACACCAAATAAAATAAAATTCAGTCATTCATTACAAACACTTTTCTAAGACTCAAATTTTGCAGGCCTGTGTAATTATTACGATCATAATATGAAGATACTTTTGATTTTTCTTTGATTGAAGTTGATGA
Organism: Linyphia triangularis; assembly: GCA_963978545.1. Classification (NCBI taxonomy): domain Eukaryota; kingdom Metazoa; phylum Arthropoda; class Arachnida; order Araneae; family Linyphiidae; genus Linyphia; species Linyphia triangularis. Next base: position 71,292,491 of record OZ021725.1, on the reverse strand, counting down.
TAGAATCTCAACTAATTGTTTATCAGACTCCCAATAGTAACTGCTTAAAAATGAATTTGCATTGACAATTTACTGGTTTCCCCAGTAGCAGAAACTTTTCTGCCAGTCTGCGACACTAATTTGGGTATTAGAAAATAATCTGCAGATTAATTTTTTTAAGTTTGCATAAAATACATAAGCTCCATATTCGTCAATTTTATAAAAAAATTCTGTTTTACATGAACATAAAAATTTGGCAAAATAAATTAAATATTAAAATAGAAATATTTAAAATTATTGTTTCTTAAATTAAAATTCTAATCATTCTATATAAATTCAAACCAAAGGGCGAAAGCGATCTTCACACTAATCACGGACTTAACGGCTGTCACATCGGCACAAGCCAAGACGAATGACACCAAAACGGCATCGCAATTCTTGACGATAGTTGCTATTAAAACGTCTTTAACTTAGGTGAAAATTACCACTACTCCAACGCAAATATCGGCCTCCTTACCGTCTCAAATATCGGCAATTACATAAAAAAACAATCAGCAAAAATGACCTTTATACCAACGTAAATATCGGTGTTAGCGACCAATATATCGGTAGAAATCTGGAAATTTATGCATTAGAGACGATTACACTATTGACGTAACACTCTACGAAATTGACTATCACAACCACGTAAATCTCGGCGATGCTGACAACTATTATATCGGCATAACACTCATCGAAAAGAAACATCACAACGGCGTAAATATCGGCGATATACCCCGTCTTAGCAGCGCGATTCCAGGAAATAACGGTCCTTACATCAGCGTAACTTTTAGCAAAGCTAACTACTACACACCAACGCGCGAAAGCAAATAGAACTCATTACGTTTCTATACAATCTCCTTGAATTCGCGCACGGAGAGCATCACGACTCCAATTCCTCTTTCATGAAATGAAGCATCGCGCACGCGCATTGACTCAAATCTTCCCACTTACAAATCGGGCTAAAAAAATTTTTTTTTTTTTTTTTTTAAAAGTTAGGTTTGTAAAAGGATCTGCAGGCTGCTGAAAAATCTGCAACGTCCGTCTCCTGTCTCGCATTTTCTGCTACCGGGGTGGTTTCAACATATGTAATACAAACAACTTCACTGGAAAAATTGTTTCAGTCCCACACAACTCTCATTCTATATCAAAATTCCCTCATAGCCTGATTAAATTTTTTTTTTAAAGAGGAGAAAAAATAAGGTTCATCTCTTTAAATCACACTAAAAGATGAAAAGGAAAACTCTGTATTGCAAATAGGGAGAGCAAAAGAAGAAAATATGAATTCAATCAGAGTTAAAACTGGAGTATAAAATACCTTTGGTGAAAAAGCCAAATTAACAATTTCCTTTATACCAAAAGGCTACAATTTATTTTAATTTTTTTAGTATAAATTCATTATGAACTCTAAACATAAAACTATTTTAAACCAAATATCAACTGTAAAAATACTTTTTACCCTTCAGTTTGCTTGTTCTTTCAAGTTGATGACTAATTTTCAAATAACAAAAATAACGATTTTGTTAATTTTGTAATTGAATGTTTTTATAAAAGAACTAAATTTAATGATATAATTTGAGTATTTAAGAGACATTTTTAGCATTTTGTTAAAGAAACACCAACAGCTTAATTCCTGTATTCAATATGATTTTCAATGTCTACATCTTGGTTGACTTGGTATTATCTGGCACCTCAGATCTATGCTGCATCGAAACAGGAGTGAAACTGTAGGATAGCAAGGGTAATATCTCTCATGAGTTCTTTTAAAGAAAACTGCGCAGCAATGACATCTCTAAATGAGAGGAAAGCCAGAAAACTATGACCAAACAATCAAAGTGAGGCTTTAACAGAATCACTCACATGCCTATGAATTTTTTTTAGTAGAGAATGCATAAGGAAAGCTTTAACTGGGATTTGACTGTGAGACCCCTAGCATGCTATGCAAATATTTGGCACTCTTGTCCATGAAACTGCAGTCACCATCCAGTACTGAAAAAGTCTTTCGGCTGTATGTTATTTAGTTTTTAGTTAAGATATTTGTATGCATATAATGTAAAAAAAAATCCAATCCTGATGAAAGTGACCAACATGTCTTAAATGAAAGCTGATTTTGCATCTACAGCATTCATAAATTAAAATTTTGTTGCATAATTTTTTACCATGGAACTCGCACATTACACTTTTGCTGTCAAATGTCAAATCATAAGTCAATTACAACAGACATGAGCTAAAAATGTTGTTTACAATGGTGCTACGAGTATAATATTGGTTGAGTGACAAGAATGTTATTTAGTTAGACAAATGATAGTTCACATTGTGCCAGGGAACATAACATGCATATATTTACTAGGAAACATAAACAAGCATAATGTCTCTGATTCTTACATTGTAAGAGTTGAGCATTAAGGTAGGTTTATCATAATATCCCAGCCACATCCTTAATATTCTTCAATAGTATAGCAATTGAGAAAGACTATTGAGAGTTTTATATAGAAACATCGAAACACAAAATAAATATTTAGAAATGAATCAATGAAACAAGAGAAAAATGCAGAAGGGTGGTAAAACTTGATTTACTATTTAGGCGATAGGAATTTATAAATTCTTTTTTTTCCCTGGTTAAAAACCTTGATTATCTAAATATAATATATTCATAAGCAAGCAAACTTTGAAGGTTTGCATGACTTAAACAATTCAATTTTAACTCTCTGGGAAATTATTCCACTGTTTCAGGTCAAATTCAACATACAACCAAGCTTTTACACACTATATACTTTAGCGAAAACAAAAACGACAAGACTTTGTGCAAATTTCTTTTAAAAAATGTGCTTCGCGCATACAATAAGTAATGAAGTATATAAACATTCATGTAACTTGCCATGAGGAAACATTTAATCATGACCGCAACTTACCTATAGTAGATATGAAAGTCGTATTAAAAGCGTCGTCAGAAAATCTGAATAATATACATGTTTTTCCAACACCAGAATCTCCAATCAACAACAATTTAAAAAGTAAGTCATAAGCTTTTTTAGCCATTACACAATATAGATGATCAACGCAGTGCCTTTAAAATGGCTATTTGTATTTAACTCTCAAACCCAGAACCTTGTCCGACATTAATGCAATATTCTGCATCAAATTTGTTGCCATCTTATGTTTTTAATCTTTGATGTTTACACCCTGCTAAGCTATAATAAAAACAAAATGCAAAGTTTCCAATCACATCCCCTGATTTTAAACAAACTATCAAATAATTGAAATTTTAGGTAAGTACTCGCAAAAAAAAATATCAGAAACATTTCTATGTCTTGTTACCTAGAAAAGTCACATAACTACAATATTTCTATTTATTTTGATGTTTCAAAGAAGAATCCCAATATATAGTTAAAACTTTTTTGCAATGCATACTGGGATAACATACACCAGTTAAATACACCTAGTAAAAATTATATTTGTTGTAAAAGTCGAAATTTTTAAAATTTTTTTTTCATAAAAGCAAATTTAAGGTATTATTAGTTTATATAAAGGAAAAGAGTATTATTTTAAGTAGAAAAAATTTGCTAAGAAGCATAATCATCAAAGAGTAATTATAAGATACATAAATTGTACAACCTGAACTTAAAAACGATTCTCTCAAAATGAGGCATCCACCTCACTTCCATTTAAATGAAATAAAATTTACAATCATTCCAACTCCAAGGGAAACAATCAATGAAAGTATTATGTGAAAGTTACCCAAATTTAAAAAAAAATAAAAAAATTATGCGTTTGACTTAAGTCAAATACAGAAATATGGCCACAAATTTTTGAATGAATTTTGGAAAGTTGGGTAAAAATTGTCAATTTTTACTCGGCGCAGGAACTATAATTATTTTTCAATATTGCTATTTTAATTGTACGGAAAAGGTGCCCAATGGGTTAAATTAGAAAGGTTTAAAATATATTTTCGATCGAACGCTATTGTTATGAATTTTTCCACTGAGGCAATGATGGCACAGTTTTCACGGTTTAAAAATATTTATTCTCTCTTCAGAAAACTCACAAAATTTATTCACAGGCAACAGTTTAATTACTCTCAAGCTTCAACACAAGCTTCAACAAAAATAACTTCGAATTCAGCGATTATACAAGCTCACTCCAATAGGTAAACAAAGCGATCAGCTTTCAACGAAGTCCGAAGTCAATCTGAAAACTTTCCCGTTCTCCAGTCTTTTATATACAAGCGCGTGAGACATTCTCGAAATTTCCAGCCAATTCATCGGAAAAGAAATATCTCGAAACTTCTCGATTGCTTTAGGTGTTGCTACCTTTTTCTAACTTGTATAATCGCTATTAATTAATAAATAAAATAAGATAAAAATAAATTACAATAGAATTTTGAAATAATACGTCACTATTTACAATATATATAGACAATTTGTGCAACACTATCTTCTGTTTCCGCAACGCAATTAAAATTTTGCAATTTTTGAAGAAAAGTACACCTTTTCTTGGCTTTTCAAACTGCCAGTATCTCTGACAGGATGTGGAAGGAGGGAAGGGGGTTGCAGGTTCTCCCTAACTTATTCGCAATGTTCTGGGAATTTCATTCTCGGTATTGTTGTGTCACGTGTGTCAAATACGAAATCGGGAATGTGTAGGATTTTTTAAATTACGTTCTTCATTCTTTTGGTTGGATTGATTTGTTAATAGACATGACAAGGTCAAGGTCATATTGTTCATTTTGAGGTCTGTCTAAAAACAGACCTCAAAAACAAATCAGAAGACTCCGAAAATTCAGTGCTTAATTTAATTCATAGCTTAAAAAAATAATAGAACTCAGATTATTTTTCGTTTCTCAAAACACAAGCATCACCGAACTTTTATTCCACCAATTTTTTTTTACAATGCCAGCTGTAAAAACAGAAAAAAGATATAAACAAAATTAAACATGTTGCCAAGTACAAAAAAGCTATTTAAAATAGTACGTAATATCTGACATACTCCCACCTAAGTTAACAATATTATGACTCATGAGTTAACTTACAAACAAAAAAGATATTATGCAGAACACTTAAACACAACAAGTTTTGAAATAGAACATAAGTTAACTTATTGCAAAGAAATATTGAAGTTAAAAAATACAAGGTATGTAATTCTATAGGGATAGTTTGTTAGGCACTTTAACAGTTCGACCGCTTCTAGTAGTAGATGGAACATGGCTCACAGTTTCAAGTGGAACACTATTTGTTATATTTTGACGAATGTTACTTTTCACAAGCTTATCTCTTGACATGTCCTCATTTGCAAATACTTCCAAATGAAATAACCTTTGGGCTGCTCTGAACAACTCGCCTTGTTGAGTTTTCAGCCTAACTCGACGCACTACTCCATCAACTCCTGGTAATGTCTCAATCACTCTACCAAGCGGCCACAGCACCCTTTTCTTGTTATCATCTCCAATCAGCACAATGTCACCTTCTGCCAATGGTTGAAATGTCTTCTTTTTCTGTCTAGAACACAGTGCTCCTAAATATTCCTGTCGAAACCTTGCTCGGAAAGCTTCTCTAATAGTTTGCAGGTAGCGTATTCTTCTTCTCAAATAGTTGGGATCAGGTTGAGTAATGATATCAGGTACAAAACTGCTTTTTATCTCTTTTAGAAAATCTACTGGTCTAATGGCAGTAAGAGTTGAGTCAGATGGCACCGTTGTCAAAGGCCTTTCATTCAGAATGCATTCACAGTTGCATAAAGCAGTTTGCATCTCTTCATGGGTTAGACTTGCTCGACCTAAGGTTTTCTTCAAAATATTTTTCATCATACCAACAAGTCTTTCATAAAACCCTCCCCACCAAGGAGCACTGGGAGGTATAAATCTCCACTGCATCTTTTCATCTCTGGCTTTATCACAAACCTTATTAAAATCAATACATGAAAGTGCCTTTGCTGCTCCAGTAAAATTAGTTCCGTTGTCACTGTATAATATAGAAGGCTTTCCTCTTCTGGCAACAAAACGATGGAAACATAATAAGAATGTCTCAGTTGACAGTGATGTGACCAGTTCAAGATGAACTGCTCTATAGACCGCGCAGGTAAAAAGACAGATCCACCCCTTTGAGCCGTCTTTCAAAATCACAGGACCAGCAAAATCCACTCCAGTCACTTGAAAAATATTTGCATCTTGAACTCTATCAGCAGGTGGTTGTGTAGTTGGGGGATTTACAGGTTTTGCAGAAAACCGCTTGCATATCACACAAGATCTCAATGCAGATTTGACAGTTCTTCTTCCACAAAGAAGCCAAAATCTTTCTCTCAGGGAATTCAAAGTGTAGAGGTAACACCTGCATGTCCTTTTTTCTTATGTTCAGCTAATACTAAACTCTTCACAATAGGATGATCTCCAGGTAAAATAACAGGTGTTTTAAACTCTTCATAATCCTCTCTTCTACATATGGTACTTTTTAACTTAATGATGCCCTTTTCATCGAAAAATATGTCTAGTGACTTTAAACGTTTATCTGTAACTCCTGTAAATGACTCTTGTTGGATTAGATAAACAATGGTTTTCTCGGCTTCATCTATCTCGTTCACAGAAAGATTACCTTTTCTTTTTGTCTGATTTAGACAATTGTACAGAAATCTCTTCATCCATGCTACAGTGTGCAAAATCTTCTTATAATCAGAAATATGTGAACCCAACAAGCTTGTTACTTCAAAGTTCATCATTGAAGATGTGACACCTTTCTTCCTTTCACAGTTCACTTCTTCTTCATTAATTATTTCTTCAGATGAGGGCCACATTTTTCGAGGCAAGTGTAGCCAGTCTGGCCCCTCCCACCATTTCAATCTCATCAATTGTTGAGCAGAACATCCCCTACTAGGTAAATCAGGATTTATAGACCCAGGAACATGTCTCCAGGAATTGCTATCTGTCAGTTCTCTGATTTCCCTCACCCTATTATGGACAAAAATGCCCCATGGTTCTTGTCTTTTTATCCATGCTACAACAGTTGTTGAATCGGACCAGAAATATACTTCATCACATGCTATTTCAGTTAAAATAGTAGTTGAGAGACGAGATGCTATGGTTGCCGCCAGGAGTTCTAGTCTTGCAATTGTAATTTCTCCCTTTCCAGTCGGAGCTACTCTGCTTCTTGCTTGTATCATTTGCACTTGTACGCGATTTTCTGATTCAACTCTAATATAAACAACAACTGCATATGCCAGTTTAGAAGCATCACAAAAGAAATGTATGGAACAGTCCTTGGCACCACACAACCCAAAAAATCTTGGAATACTGATTTTATCAATGTGTAGTACACCCTCAATCCATTTCAAAAACTCTCTTCTGGTATTTTGATCAACTTCATCATCCCAACTAAGTTTCATCTTCCAAATGCTCTGAAGAAGTAACTTGGGGATCAAGACAACAGGAGCAATAATACCCAAAGGATCAAAGAGCTTATGTGCAGCAGAAAGGATTGTCCTCTTAGTTATCTTCTCAAGTTCCAATTCTCTAACACAGACTGTATTTATTTGAAGGGTATCAGTTTTCTTATCCCATATCATTCCAAGCACGTTAGTAGGCTCTGACTTATCAGCTGTCAAATTGGTTTGCTCTCACCCTCTAAGATCAAATTTTCTACTAGCCATTATTTCAGTAGAAACTTTTCGAAACACATCTAACTCCTCTGTGTCTCTGACACTTGTTACACAATTGTCCACATAAAAACTTTTCATCAGTTTCTGTACAACACTCTCAGGGTAAAGTGATTTGTGTTCTTGAATTTCCTTCAAAACACCTGTCAACAGATATCTGATTGTTGAGGACAAAAGAAAGGGGCTGCAAGTTACTCCAAACACCACTCTGCAGTGTCTATAAACTTTCAGGCCTTTCTCACTAAGCCATAAAAATCTCAAATAGTCCCTATCAGTTGTAGTAAGTCCTATTTGCAAGAAGGCTCTTCGAATATCCGCAATAACACCAATTTTCTCAGTCCTAAACCGCATCAAAATACTTGGTATCAACTCAATGAGGTTTTCACCTTTTTCTAAGCAATCGTTTAGACTTGGAAATCCTTTCACCTTGGCTGATGCATCGAAAACAGGCCTTATCTTTGTAGTGCTGTTTTCTTTCACCACAGGTCGATGAGGTAGATAATGTACATTTTCTTCACAATTATCTTTTACTTCCTCTATCACACCTTCTTCTAGCCACTCGTTAAAAACATGCTCATACTGCTCATAAATTGACTGCAACTTCAGTCGCTTGACAGTCAAATTTAATCCTTTGTAAGCCAAATCATAATTAGTCGGCAACTGAGCATGACCTTCTAACCAAGGCATGCAAACCACAAAGCGTTTGTCTTCATCGACTTCAACTGTCTCTAAAAAATGTTCATGTGCTGCTTCTTGTAGCTCTGCCCGAGTTCTCTTAGCATATGGATCAGTAATTCCTAAAACATCTAATGACCACAGATGACTTACAGGGACCTCTGCCGAAAACAGTGAAAGAGAAGTGTGGGTTGCAATAGAACCACCCCCACCAGGTATCCTACCCATGATAGTCCATCCCAGATGTGTTTCGACTGCAACAGGACTTTGCTTCAAAAGTTTTATGTTTCCTGTCAAAAGCTTGCCAGCCACATCAGCTCCCAGTAACAGTTTAATTTCGTTGTCCACTCCAAGAGAACTATAGTACTCAGTGTCGCTCACAGAAATCCCATATTCTTTCAATTCATCTAACCAAGGACCATTTGGGATACGTTTAATATTATCACAAATCTTTGGCTGGCAAATCTTTGAATTTAGCATCAACGCTTTCTAGAGTAACTTTGTATTGAAAATGTAATTTCTCGCCAGATGACACACCTCCAAACAACTTGTGTATCAACTTGATTTCACCATGGTGCTCGAAATTCAATATTTGGATTATATCTTTCGAGATATAAGTCCTTTAAGAGCCTGTGTCAATAATAGCTCTTACAAGTATTCCTCGATTCGCATTCCTTATGCGTAAAACTAGGGTTTGCAACAAAACTTCAGAAAGAAGTGAATGGCTGGTCAATACATTATCTCCTACAACACTTTCAGTTGTCTTACTCTCATGACTTTGAGAAACATTAGCCCCTCCTCTGCACAGAAGTACATTGTGCCTTTTACCACACTTAAAACATGACTTCATTTTACATTTTCGTACTTGGTGTCCTGGGTTTAGACACAAGAAACAACAACGAGAATTAGCCACGGCAGTTTCTCTTTCTTCAACTGTCCAGTTTCTCGCTTGCTCACATTGCCAAGAATTGTGTTGGTTTGCACAAAACAGGCAAAGTTTCTTCCCTTGTGGTGTAACAAACAACTCTGATGTTGATGGTGTATGAGAAGATTTACCAAATTTGGTTCTCAGGTTCTGATGTTTATCATTCCTAAAAACTCTTTTTCCAGAACCATCTGTACCTTTGTTAAAAGTCTGAGAAGCAATGTCAACTCGTTCTTCTGCTTCTACTTCACCCTCCAAAAACTCTAACAAAGAATCCAGGTCAGTCTTGTTGATAACTTCTGCTCCTTCAACTTCTGGAACAATAGGGTTGGTAGACCGTCTCAAAACAGCTCGATATCTTTCCCATGCCTTAAGTGTTTCATCGGGTATGCAAGACTCGACAAGTGGAAACAACATTGCCTCATACTTTTCTCTAGTTACCCCTAACACCTCTAAAGCTCTAAGCTTAGCTTCAAGTTGATCATACAATTTTCTTAGGGAAATATTTCCTAACTTCTGTTTTTGCAAAACAATAGATAATAAGTCCCTCACATACAGCTGAATTAACAATTCTTCTTTACCATATCTTGACTGTAATTGTTTCAAAGCCTTTGAATAACTTTCTCCCCCTGGTGGAAAACTATTTACTAATTCCTCGGCACACGAACCTTTTTGCATTGCCTGACTGAGATACGAAAATTTATCATGGTCATCCAATTGCACATCTCTATCAATTTTTTTGAATTGACCCCAGAAGCCTAGCCAGTTTTTTAAATTTCCGTCAAACGTAGGAAGTTTAATTTTAGGATATTGCAATAGTGAATTTGATTGAACTACCGAGCTACACACAGACATATTATCTCTCTCTTTTTCACACAAATAGACAATTTCTTCTAATTTAAACTCAAAGGCTCGGTATCTGTCAAGGTATTTTTCAGATTCGTCGATCTCTTTATTGATTTCATCTTCATCGCGTACTTCACGAAAAAGTTCATCTCTTACCTTTTCTTCTACCAAAAGCAGCAATTTTCCTTTTTCTCCAATAACCTTCAATTTGAGGAATTTCTGCTCATTATTTAAGTTGGCTTCAGTATTTTCAAATTCGTTGCACGCTTGTGTAAATAACCGGCGATGCTGTGTTCTAGCTTGCTTAAGCAATTCCATAATGCTTGGCTCAAAACCAGTAGACTCTCACGAAACCAAAAACAAAGTTCAGAGTCCTGTCACGGACGCCATATGTCTAAAAACAGACCTCAAAAACAAATCCGAAGACTCCGAAAATTCAGTGCTTAAGTTAATTCATAGCTTAAAAAAATAATAGAACTCAGATTATTTTTCGTTTCTCAAAACACAAGCATCACCGAACTTTTATTCCACCAATTTTTTTTTACAATGCCAGCTGTAAAAACAGAAAAAAGATATAAGCAAAATTAAACATGTTCAAAAAAGCTATTTAAAATAGTACGTAATATCTGACACATGACATCAAAAATCAGTTCACGGAACACATTTAAATGTCCAATATATTGTTACGAATTTTTCCACTGAGGCAATGATGGCACAGTTTTCTCGGTTTAAAAGTATTTATTCTCCCTTCAGAAAACTCACAAAAATTTATTCACAGGCAACAGTTTAATTACTCTCAAGCTTCAACACAAGCTTCAACAAAAATAACTTCGAATTCAGCGATTATTCAAGCTCACTCCAATAGGTAAACAAAGCGATAAGCTTTCATCGAAGTCCAAAGTCAATCTGAAAACTTTCCCGTTCTCCAGTCTTTTATATACAAGCGCGTGAGACATTCTCGAAATTTCCAGCCAATTCATCGGAAAAGAAATTTCTCGAAACTTCTCGATTGCTTTAGGTGTTGCCACCTTTATCTAACTTGTATAATCGCTATTAATTAATAAATAAAATAAGATAAAAATAAATTACAATAGAATTTTGAAATAATACGTCACTATTTACAATATATACAGACAATTTGTGCAACAATATGGAAGTCCCAAAGATATATCTCAAATAAATCTAATAAGATAAAAAGATATGCTGCGTTGCTGCTTCTTTGAGAGATTAAATTTTGCACCCAAAACTGGAAACAAAGAACCTAGTTTCTCGAGAATTGCAAAAAATGTTGCAACTAAAATTGAGTCTGTATGGGCAAAAGCAAGCTCTGCCATTCCTATTGTGTTCTAGATTACTGCAAATGATCCATAACTACCAGAGAAAATATACCAATTTTAAGAGGTCTTAAAAAAGATCATACCTGTGAGGCTTTCCAATCAATTATTAATGCATTTCGACAAGAAGCATGCACAAAGTTATTTGACATTGCGGTCTGCAAATGCATTACTTTAGAAGATTGCTCACATGAATATACTAAAAAAGTTACCTCGGCATAATTTCTTGAAAGATCAACGGACAACGAAACTTCTTTAAATCGGCTCGCTTGAAATTAATGAAACAAAATGATTTCAAAATGTTGCTGATAATGCTGACAGTAAGGCTTGCAATTTATATTTAAATCATACACAAGCAACGCAGTGGCGGATCTAGGATTTTCCTGAGAGGGGGGGGGGGGCGCAACAACTGTGCCTTAGCCAGGATGAAATCGAATATTTAAAAAAAGTTTAAAAAAATAAATACTAATCTATGCAGTGTTCTAGAAATATACTTCAAGATAATCCGTATCCATTGATTGACCCCCCCCCCTTTTTTTTTTTCGCTTTACATTTCTGACTCGCTATCTTAGCTTAAGGTGAAATGCCCAAGTTATACCAGAATTACTTTTAAGTTTAAAAAAAAAAAAAAAAAAAAAAAAAACTCCCCCCCCTCCCTTTCCTACTCCTCAAAAAACACCCTTCTATGCTAGATATTTTTATGAACTCCTTTGTTTCTTTATACTCATGACAAATAATACGTTTTTGCAAAGTTTCATGAACGGACCAATTTTTTATTTTTTAATGTCGTATTTTACTTTCCTTGGATTTTACATGTGTTTTCGTTTATAAAAGAGAACTGTAACTTTTTTTAGATTAGTTATATCGTTTTTTTTTGTTTTTTTTTTCATTCGATTCAGCATAAAAAAAGTACTCTAAAAACATGTGTCACGTGCCTAGATTGCTCTAAAATTAATTTTTCAGCCACAAAACCCTCTGACCCTCCCCCCCCCCAAAAAAAATCCCCCTTCTTTGCTAGATGTTTTTATGGACTCAATTGAATATTCATTTTCATGACAAATATAGAACATTTTTGCCAAGTTTGATCAAAGAACCAATTTTTTTGTTTTTCTTAAAGGTGTAATCATTCCCATCTCCGTAGAAATGAGATAATGCGAACGCCCATCAACGACTGTTTCTGCTCTGTTGCACTTAAAAGAAAGGATATTGCAGTGTTAATTGAAAAATATATCGCAATTTTCACCGTTTCAGCGGCGTTTTTTTAGAATAATCGTCAAACTGGGCATTTTTTTTTAAATAATGAAAACAGAATAGGTAAATTATATCAATCCGTGACAAATTAAAAAAACATCGCAAGTAGTTAGAAATTGGGCATCCTGGGCCAGGGCGGTATGCGGTATGGGACGGGGGACGATGACGTCACCGGAAGTGGGCATGACCGGATATGACGTCACAGGAAGTGACATCACCGGATATGACGTCACAGGAAGGCACGTGACCGGAAGTGGAGTTGAGTTGTTCCCCTCCTGCTGTTGTTTTAGTTTCGGTTTCGTTATAAGCTGTTTATGTATGACGTCACAGTGGGAATGACGTCATAATGTGTTTTATATCAAAGTTTTGAGTGGTGGCAACACTTTTTTAGTTTCGATTTATCTAGCAGACGGAGTTGAGTTGTTCTAGGACTGCTTCTTAGTGAATAAGTTAGAGTGATAGGTTTTTATTGCATGACGTCACAGTGGGTATGACATCATTTGTTTTATATCAAAGTTTTTGAGCGGTGGCAACACTTTTTAGTTTTTGTTTCCAGTTAAATGGGGTTGAGTTGTTCTAGGACTGCTTCTTAGTGAATAAGTTAGAGTGATAGGTTTTTATTGCATGACGTCACAGTGGATATGACGTCATAATTTGTTTTATATCAAAGTTTTGAGCGGTGGCAACACTTTTTAGTTTTTGTTTCCAGTTAACTGGAGTTGAGTTGTTCTAGGGCTGCTTCTAAGTGAATAAGTTAGAGTTATAGGTATTTTTGACTAGTGACGTCACAGTGGGTATGACGTCATTCATGATTTTACAAAATTTACCTTTAAGACGATGGCAGCAATAGGAATATGCTAAGTTTTAGGCGGGATGGAGTTGAGTTGTTCTAGGGCTACTTTTAAGTGAATAACTTAGAGTGATAGGCTGTTTTACCAGTGACGTCACAGTGTTAATGTAGTGGGGATGACGTCACGATTTGCTTTATATCAAACTTTAAGGAATGGCAACATCTTGTATCCTGATATAGCTAAGTCTCCTTTGATTGGTTGAAATAAAAGCTCGCTTCTGATTGGTTAGAATATGTAACGTGATTTCAAATGCTCTTCTCATTAACTATACACTTTAGTAAGACAGTTTACTACTAAGTTTAATGTAATTTCGGCGCCATCTAGTGGTAGGAAGGAACATAAATTACACAGTTTATAACTTTTCATGCTTCACCATTAAAAACTTCAAATACATGGTAAGATAATATATTAACACAAATGCGTAAAGTTTCGGATTGAGTTGATTTTTTTTTTTTTTTTATATATATAAGTGCTTAACACATTTAAACTAATGTTGAGAGATATAATCGCAAGACACTTTTAATGAATCAGGTTTAATCAATGTTAGACACATAAAGTCTAATTATTTTCTCAGTAACAGTATGAAATGTAAATATAAATTAAAATTTATGAGATAAAAATTTAAACTTTGCAATCTTAACGTGAAATTTTTTTTTTACAGAGCTTAAGGGGACTGTTAAGTCAAAAATAAAAATTCTTCAATTTTTGTATAAAATTCATTTAAATTTTTTGTGCAGTTCAATAGCAATTAGATGAAACACAACCTAAAATTTCAAAAATTTATATTGATTTTTTTTCAAGAAATTAAATTTTTATTGAAAAATTTAGCGTTTTTTCCGTAATTTTAAAAACGCTCCTTGCGATTCAAATTTTTTGCAATCTGTCTCAATTTTTTTGTACAAGCTAATTGAATAAATATTGACATAATTGTGCATGGATTTTGAATTTGACTCATTAGTTAATTATTTAAAAGTAAAACATTCGTACAACGGCAAAAAATGTAAACTTTTTAAATAGAAGCATTACGAAAATTGCTGAAAAACAATAAAAAAATACCAGATTCCAAAATCCATACACAATTGTGTTCAAAATAGTATAGTAAACAATATCTCCAAATTAAAAAAAAATACATCAACTTTTGAATCGCAAGGAACAAATCGAATACCCTAAAAATCTTAAAATACACATGAAGAGAAAAATGCAATTTAAGAAGTTGAAATTCATACGATTTCTGATATGCGCGCTTACAAAAACTCAAATAATATTCTTAGTTCTTCTCGGATCAGCAAAAGTAAGGTATGTACTGAAAGCTAGAATTGAAGGCTATATATTTCCACTATAATATAAAAATAGAAAATTTTGAAATTTTTGCTTTAACAGTCCCCTTAACATGTCATTAAAAAGTTTTTTTTTCTTTTATTGTCATAGTTTTTGAGGTATTGAATACACAATAAAAAGAACTTAGACTAGAATTAATTTTTAATATTCAGCAACTGAAACCCATTATGGAAGTTAAAGCAATGATTTTTCAATTATTTTTAGGTTGAGTTAGTCTGACCCTGTTGAAGGGAATTAGTAGTTGTAGTGTGTTCACACGTGACTTTGCAATACAATATTAGTAATATACATTTCCAAAAAGAAATATTTATCACTTTGAATAGAAAAATGACGATTTTTTTAAATTTATATAAGTATTATTCTCAATTTTGTAAATTTTAAATGTATTATCCATATTTTATTGAGGAATCTATAATTTTTTTCTTCTTCTTCCAGAATGGTTTAGGAAAAACATTTCTTTTTAGTCAGAACAATGTTTTCAAAGAGATGGAAATACATAACTTTTCGATATATCAACCTTCAAATACTTTGAAATTGATTCTATTTGTTACAACCGGTTGTAATTTAAAGCTATACTGTACTATGCGAGCGATATTATATATCTTAGCTACTTACAGTCTATGTTAAAATTTATATTACCAATAAACTTGTTAGAAATTAATATGTTTATGTTAGTTATATTAATCAAGATAGTTTTTATTGTACGATGATACTTACTTGAGTTGATGAATGGCAACACAGAACTAGCTGCTAATGCTGAATAGAGATGTGATAACTGATTTTGGATACTCTAATGTTTAAATAAGAGAGAAAAAGTAACATACTTGAACATCTTACAACTAAGAATTCAAAAGTGAACATGAAAATTTACTTTACGAATAAAAATCATGTCTTTAAAATGTGTACGAATATCACTAAATAAGAGAAAAAAGTAACATACTTAAACTCTTTACGACAAATAAGTTTAACATTAACGTAAAAAATTTACTTTACACATACAAATCACTTTAAAATGTGTAAAAATATCGCTAAATAAGAGGGGGAAAAAAGTAACTTACTTAAAATTTCTAAGATAAATATTTAACCTTTACGCGAAAATTCCCTTCATATATAAAAATCACGACTTTAAAATAAAACATGCAAGAGAAAAGTAACGTACTTAAACTTTCTACGACAAATAACTTTAACATTAACGTAAAATTTTACTTTACACATAAAAATCCCGACTTTAAAATCTGTAGAAATATCGCTAAATAAAAGGAAAAAAAAATTAACACACTTAAACTTTGTAAGACAAATAACTTTGACATTAACGTAAAAAATTTTCTTCACATATAAAAATCACGACTTTAAAATGTGACGTGTAAGAAGAATTAGCATACTTAAAATTTCTACGACAAATAATTTTAACATTAACGTAAAATTTACCTTGCATATAAAAATCACGACTTTAAATATGACATGTAGGAGGAAAGTATTACATACCAATAATTTCTACGACAAAGAATTCAAACATTGCCATTCATGTCTTTAAAATGTATAATGACAACTCTAACTTTTAGAAAAAAGAAACACTAAAAATTTACAAGGCAAAGAATTTAAAATTGAACGTGAAAATTAACTTTACATATACAATCATACTCTTATATCAACGATAAAGATAAAAAAAAAGCTCTAAAAATGTATAAGACAAAGAATTTAAATAACACGCGAAAATTTACCTCACATATAAAAATTATGTCTTTCAAATGTGTAAGAATAACGCTAAATTAGAGAAAAAGAAATATTAAAAATTTATAAGGTAAGGAATTGGAACAATACGCGAAAATTTATTTCACACATAACATTTTTATCTTTAAAATGTGTGAGAATAATGATAAATTAGAGAAGAAAAAAAAAATAACATACTTAAACTTTCTTCGACAAAAATTTAAACAATACGCGAAATTTTCATACACAATTATTTTCTTAGGTTAATGTTAAATAATGGGAAATTTAACGGAATAAAAATTTCAAAGTTAAAGAATTTTAACCTTTACACGAAAATTTACTTCACATATAAATATCATGTCTTTAAACTTTAACGTAACAATTTACTTCTCATATACAATTAAACTCTTAGATTAATGTTAAATAAAAGAAAAAGTAACATACTTAAAAATTTCTAAGATAAGCATAACATAAAAATTTCGCATCATGTGTTTAAATTGTAACATATAAGAGAAAAAACCTAACATACTTGAACTTTCTATAGCAAAGAATTTAAGAGTTAGCGTAAAATTTTACTTTACATATAACATTCACGTCTTTAAACGGGATGATAAGCATATGACGGTAATTAGCCAATCAGGTTAGCGGTAGGTGATACGCCACTTGCCGGCATTTTTAGACTGGAGGATGAGTCACGCTAAAACTTGTTCAAACAGGTCGGGAGACTTGTACAGCAAGAACAGCAGCATCGACGCGCAAGTAGCGGGTGATGGTGAGGTGTGTCAGCAGGTTTTTGAGATTATCGTTTTCCTTCTTTGCCTTTTTCATAATGAAATGTTTGTGAAAACTTGGAATGAATTAAGTGGATTTCAAAGACACATTAGTAAGTGAAGGTAGAATTCACATGGACTTTCTTCCAAAAAGTATGATTCACTTGGAGAATTTAAGATCATTTCTACTTGAAAACTTTTCTATTATCTAAAACATTGAATATTGTTCAAACTCAGTGGGATTATATGCTACAATACGGGTAAAACTTAACAAAATTGTTACATAGAAGAAAAATAGTAAGAGATTTAAAATAAATATTAGTTATAGATACTCCAAAGAAAAAATTTCACCTCTACTTTTCAATCGGAAAATCAATACAAGTTGGAAATTTATGTTACTTCAAGAAAGACTTAGACAATTTACTTTGTAATAATATACGTTAAGGTGTCATATTAACTCGTGCACTACATGCTGACTAAGGTTTATTTTACTTATCAATCTAAGAAAGGTGAATTGGGGGAAAATATTAAATAAATTGTAGATATTAAATACATTGTAGATATACATTCAAGTTTTGAAAATCGCCTGCAAGACTTTTAAAACATCTTAAGATAATTTGAAAGAAACTTGCGAATTATATGTAAACTACATAACTTTTTATACTCTGAAAGGAAATCACAAGTAACTTAGTTAACTTTTTTCATGGTAACACTCATATTCAATGACATGTTTTTAAAATTTAACCTTCTTTACATGATATTAGTTATAAATTTGTTCAATCTCAGATGCGATATACTATTATTTCTAACATATATGTTACGAATTGTGTAAAGTTTTTAAAAGAGTATATGCAAATCACCAATCAGAAACATAAAAATCTAACATCATTCAAACAAACTAAAATGATAAGATATTTTCCTTAGTGGAAATAGTTAACTACTCATGTGATGGAATATACTTAGAAAATTTAAATACTGAAAAAAGTTTGCTAGGCAAACTTAAAGAATATTTTTTTTTTCTTGTGAAAAACTAGCATAAATTTGAAAAATGTAGAGTTTGTTACTACGTAAAATTGAACATCATCTGAACAAACTAAATTATACATGAATTTTTATTTTTATTTGAGAGGTGCTGACAATATATCATTAATATAGAGATTTTTAACTTCCACCCATACTTTCTAAATAACTTATACATAAATTTCAGAAAACTGAAACGGAATGTATTTTACAAGACGCTTATTTTGTAAGATGAATATTCAATATTAATATAACTGAGCAAAGTTCATTCTGGAAAAACCTTTAAAAGATACTTATATTTTGAAAATAATTTGAAATATCCTTTTAAAATTTATGAATGCTCGCTTTCGAAAGACACAAATAAAACTGATATTACACATGATAATTAACACATGCATAACATTAGTCAAACAAAGTGGAGTTTTTATTGCTTGTGACCGATAACTTTTCAGTGAAGTAGAACTTACATAGGAAATTTGTGCAAACTTTTTCAACTTTTAAACCAAGTATCATGTAAAATTATAAATAACGATAGGAAATAGCACACTTCAGAATCGGAACAAGTCTTCTAGTTAAGCTAAACTTATTTCTCAAGGAATTGAAAGCATACCAGAAAAGTCCTTATCATTTCGCATCTTTTCTCATGTTGCAAGAAGACATACTTTGTAAAATATCGACGTTGCACTTAATAAAAATCAGTAAAAATAAATGTATTTTCTATAGCAAAGATAAAACTTCACAACTTAATTACTGAAATTTAGCTAAGTTGCATATGGTTTATTCACATAACTCGCATATGCTTCGAATGTTGAAATATATTTGTCAGTTGAAATCAAACTCATTGAAAATAAATGCTACCCACATTTTCAAGTCGGAAACTTTACATGTAAAACATTGTCATGTTAAAAAGAAAAATCTACAAAAATGTAAATGATAATTTTACTGTTGGTACATAAATGATGAATAATTTATGATTTTATTCTAGGCAAACGTTTTATTGTCTAACAGAGAACTTAAACTTTAGCAGAAAAACGAAAAAATACAATTGTTATATCCTATCATGCTTGTCGAAAATTGAATTTATTAGCTGTTGTAATAGATTTTTATTGTCCAAATTTCTATAGTTTTTCTTCCCAGTGCAATAAAATTAAGTTCATGTGTAATGATTAGTTTTTTTTTTTTATAAATCTTATAAATTTAATGAAATTATTATGACCTAAGAGATTGAGTGAACTGAATAAATCAATGATGTAAATTTAAACAGTGACTTGAAGTGATATATACTATAACTGTAAAGAAGTATGACAAAGTGATAGATGAAGTAAAAATAGAAGTTGAGTGAAATGTGTTGAAAAAAGTTGAAGACGACAAGAAATTCGTAATTGAGAATTATCATTGACTTATATTAACTTCGTTTTTCTTGCTTATGACAAGAAAATACACTCTTTCTTATTAAGAACCAACTTTATCTTATCATAGAATGACAATGATGAAATATCTATACATTAAAAAAAAAAAAATACCAAACTTAGATATAGCAAATTTCTTGAAATTCATGTATAATGTGAGAAGTTTTACTGGAAATATAGAAGATACAACATTGAAAGATGTGAAAGTTTCGAAGTACTTTATCAGAAATAAAAAAAAAAAAAAAAAAAATGCGCTGAGGTTCGCTATAAAAAATTTTAGGAGAAAGTTTAAACAAAATTTAAAATCAAACATGCTTTTAAATGGGAACACATATATTAAAACTATAGCACATTAAATAATTTATATTACGTCTTCTCAGTTGTATCAAACTGAATAACATGAAAAACAACCACAAACTGAATAAACATGAAAATTATCAATATATGTGGAAAAGTTTCCTTTTTTCACATATAAAAAAAAATAACAAATTGACGTACGTTAAGATCACGAAACATGCGTAATCATATACCGATAAGAGCAACCAATGTTGCGGGGAGATATTCACGTGATGGTCAATATCCCATGAATAAATTGATTGATTGAATTTCTAATGCTAATTCCAATAGTATTCCACGTAACTTCAACTTTATATGTTACACTATAGATATATTTATTTTTCAAATATATTAACTTTCGAAAAATCATCCTTCAATATAAGAATGATCATAGTAAGAATAAAAGAAAAGATACTAAGCATTGATTTAAAGTGTATTTATTTCAACTTAGCAACAAATCATATGCTTGAAACGAAAATTGCTTCGAACCAAAGTATAACTATCCAATTTCATTGATTCCTACAAGGAAATTTTTCTCATCTAGTAATTGATTTTTTTTTTCTCATACACATTATAAGTGTTGTCCAATCAGGTGTAGAATAGTTGAAGATATCCGACCTCTTTCTAAATATTAATAAGTCACTGTTGAAAAACTTATAAAAATTTCAATTTACACTTAAAGTTTTTTTTTTTTATATATATATATATATTTCAAAGAATTTTTTCAGATCAATATGTATATTTAAATATGGAAACTTATTGAAGTGAATAAGTTTCCGTATTTAAATATACATATTGATCTGAAAAAATTCTTTGAAATATATATATATAAAAAAAAAAAAAAAAACTTTAAGTGTAAATTGAAATTTTTATAAGTTTTTCAACAGTGACTTATTAATATTTAGAAAGAGGTCGGATATCTTCAACTATTCTACACCTGATTGGACAACACTTATAATGTGTATGAGAAAAAAAAAATTCAATTACTAGATGAGAAAAATTTCCTTGTAGGAATCAATGAAATTGGATAGTTATACTTTGGTTCGAAGCAATTTTCGTTTCAAGCATATGATTTGTTGCTAAGTTGAAATAAATACACTTTAAATCAATGCTTAGTATCTTTTCTTTTATTCTTACTATGATCATTCTTATATTGAAGGATGATTTTTCGAAAGTTAATATATTTGAAAAATAAATATATCTATAGTGTAACATATAAAGTTGAAGTTACGTGGAATACTATTAGAATTAGCATTAGAAATTCAATCAATCAATTTATTCATGGGATATTGACCATCACGTGAATATCTCCCCGCAACATTGGTTGCTCTTATCGGTATATGATTACGCATGTTTCGTGATCTTAACGTATGTCAATGTGTTATTTTTTTTATATGTGAAAAAAGGAAACTTTTCCACATATATTGATAATTTTCATGTTTATTCAGTTTGTGGTTGTTTTTCATGTTATTCAGTTTGATACAACTGAGAAGACGTAATATAAATTATTTAATGTGCTATAGTTTTAATATATGTGTTCCCATTTAAAAGCATGTTTGATTTTAAATTTTGTTTAAACTTTCTCCTAAAATTTTTTATAGCGAACCTCAGCGCATTTTTTATTTTTTTTATTTCTGATAAAGTACTTCGAAACATTCACATCTTTCAATGTTGTATCTTCTATATTTCCAGTAAAACTTCTCACATTATACATGAATTTCAAGAAATTTGCTATATCTAAGTTTGGTATTTTTTTTTTTTTTTTAATGTATAGATATTTCATCATTGTCATTCTCTGATAAGATATCAAGTTGGTTCTTAATAAGAAAGAGTGTATTTTCTTGTCATAAGCAAGAAAAACGAAGTTAATATAAGTCAATGATAATTCTCAATTACGAATTTCTTGTCGTCTTCAACTTTTTTCAACACATTTCACTCAACTTCTATTTTTACTTCATCTATCACTTTGTCATACTTCTTTACAGTTATAGTATATATCACTTCAAGTCACTGTTTAAATTTACATCATTGATTTATTCAGTTCACTCAATCTCTTAGGTCATAATAATTTCATTAAATTTATAAGATTTATAAAAAAAAAAAACCTAATCATTTCACATGAACTTAATTTTATTGCACTGGGAAGAAAAACTATAGAAATTTGGACAATAAAAATCTATTACAACAGCTAATAAATTCAATTTTCGACAAGCATGATAGGATATAAAAATTGTATTTTTTCATTTTTCTGCTAAAGTTTAAGTTCTCTGTTAGACAATAAAACGTTTGCCTAGAATAAAATCATAAATTATTCATCATTTATGTACCAACAGTAAAATTATCATTTACATTTTTGTAGATTTTTCTTTTTAACATGACAATGTTTTACATGTAAAGTTTCCGACTTGAAAATGTGGGTAGCATTTATTTTCAATGAGTTTGATTTCAACTGACAAATATATTTCAACATTCGAAGCATATGCGAGTTATGTGAATAAACCATATGCAACTTAGCTAAATTTCAGTAATTAAGTTGTGAAGTTTTATCTTTGCTATAGAAAATACATTTATTTTTACTGATTTTTATTAAGTGCAACGTCGATATTTTACAAAGTATGTCTTCTTGCAACATGAGAAAAGATGCGAAATGATAAGGACTTTTCTGGTATGCTTTCAATTCCTTGAGAAATAAGTTTAGCTTAACTAGAAGACTTGTTCCGATTCTGAAGTGTGCTATTTCCTATCGTTATTTATAATTTTACATGATACTTGGTTTAAAAGTTGAAAAAGTTTGCACAAATTTCCTATGTAAGTTCTACTTCACTGAAAAGTTATCGGTCACAAGCAATAAAAATTCCACTTTGTTTGACTAATGTTATGCATGTGTTAATTATCATGTGTAATATCAGTTTTATTTGTGTCTTTCGAAAGCGAGCATTCATAAATTTTAAAAGGATATTTCAAATTATTTTCAAAATATAAGTATCTTTTAAAGGTTTTTCCAGAATGAACTTTGCTCAGTTATATTAATATTGAATATTCATCTTACAAAATAAGCGTCTTGTAAAATACATTCCGTTTCAGTTTTCTGAAATTTATGTATAAGTTATTTAGAAAGTATGGGTGGAAGTTAAAAATCTCTATATTAATGATATAATGTCAGCACCTCTCAAATAAAAATAAAAATTCATGTATAATTTAGTTTGTTCAGATGATGTTCAATTTTACGTAGTAACAAACTCTACATTTTTCAAATTTATGCTAGTTTTTCACAAGAAAAAAAAAATATTCTTTAAGTTTGCCTAGCAAACTTTTTTCAGTATTTAAATTTTCTAAGTATATTCCATCACATGAGTAGTTAACTATTTCCACTAAGGAAAATATCTTATCATTTTAGTTTGTTTGAATGATGTTAGATTTTTATGTTTCTGATTGGTGATTTGCATATACTCTTTTAAAAACTTTACACAATTCGTAACATATATGTTAGAAATAATAGTATATCGCATCTGAGATTGAACAAATTTATAACTAATATCATGTAAAGAAGGTTAAATTTTAAAAACATGTCATTGAATATGAGTGTTACCATGAAAAAAGTTAACTAAGTTACTTGTGATTTCCTTTCAGAGTATAAAAAGTTATGTAGTTTACATATAATTCGCAAGTTTCTTTCAAATTATCTTAAGATGTTTTAAAAGTCTTGCAGGCGATTTTCAAAACTTGAATGTATATCTACAATGTATTTAATATCTACAATTTATTTAATATTTTCCCCCAATTCACCTTTCTTAAATTGATAAGTAAAATAAACCTTAGTCAGCATGTAGTGCACGAGTTAATATGACACCTTAACGTATATTATTACAAAGTAAATTGTCTAAGTCTTTCTTGAAGTAACATAAATTTCCAACTTGTATTGATTTTCCGATTGAAAAGTAGAGGTGAAATTTTTTCTTTGGAGTATCTATAACTAATATTTATTTTAAATCTCTTACTATTTTTCTTCTATGTAACAATTTTGTTAAGTTTTACCCGTATTGTAGCATATAATCCCACTGAGATTGAACAATATTCAATGTTTTAGATAATAGAAAAGTTTTCAAGTAGAAATGATCTTAAATTCTCCAAGTGAATCATACTTTTTGGAAGAAAGTCCATGTGAATTCTACCTTCACTTACTAATGTGTCTTTGAAATCCACTTAATTCATTCCAAGTTTTCACAAACATTTCATTATGAAAAAAGCAAAGTAGGAAAACGATAATCTCAAAAAAATGCTGACACACCTCACCATCACCCGCTACTTGCGCGTCGATGCTGCTGTTCTTGCTGTACAAGTCTCCCGACCTGTTTGAACAAGTTTTAGCGTGACTCATAATCCGGTCTAAAAATGCCGGCAAGTGGCGTATCACCTACCGCTAACCTGATTGGCTAATTACCGTCATATGCTTATCATCCCGTTTAAAGACGTGAATGTTATATGTAAAGTAAAATTTTACGCTAACTCTTAAATTCTTTGCTATAGAAAGTTCAAGTATGTTAGGTTTTTTCTCTTATATGTTACATTTTAAACACATGATGCGAAATTTTTATGTTATGCTTATCTTAGAAATTTTTAAGTATGTTACTTTTTCTTTTATTTAACATTAACCTAAGAGTTTAATTGTATATGAGAAGTAAATTGTTACGTTAAAGTTTAAAGACATGATATTTATATGTGAAGTAAATTTTCGTGTAAAGGTTAAAATTCTTTAAATTTGAAATTTTTATTCCGTTAAATTTCCCATTATTTAACATTAACCTAAGAAAATAATTGTGTATGAAAATTTCGCGTATTGTTTAAATTTTTGTCGAAGAAAGTTTAAGTATGTTATTTTTTTTTCTTCTCTAATTTATCATTATTCTCACACATTTTAAAGATAAAAATGTTATGTGTGAAATAAATTTTCGCGTATTGTTCCAATTCCTTACCTTATAAATTTTTAATATTTCTTTTTCTCTAATTTAGCGTTATTCTTACACATTTGAAAGACATAATTTTTATATGTGAGGTAAATTTTCGCGTGTTATTTAAATTCTTTGTCTTATACATTTTTAGAGCTTTTTTTTTATCTTTATCGTTGATATAAGAGTATGATTGTACATGTAAAGTTAATTTTCACGTTCAATTTTAAATTCTTTGCCTTGTAAATTTTTAGTGTTTCTTTTTTCTAAAAGTTAGAGTTGTCATTTTACATTTTAAAGACATGAATGGCAATGTTTGAATTCTTTGTCGTAGAAATTATTGGTATGTAATACTTTCCTCCTACATGTCATATTTAAAGTCGTGATTTTTATATGCAAGGTAAATTTTACGTTAATGTTAAAATTATTTGTCGTAGAAATTTTAAGTATGCTAATTCTTCTTACACGTCACATTTTAAAGTCGTGATTTTTATATGTGAAGAAATTTTTTTACGTTAATGTCAAAGTTATTTGTCGTACAAAGTTTAAGTGTGTTAATTTTTTTTTCTTTTATTTAGCGATATTTCTACAGATTTTAAAGTCGGGATTTTTATGTGTAAAGTAAAATTTTACGTTAATGTTAAAGTTATTTGTCGTAGAAAGTTTAAGTACGTTACTTTTCTCTTGCATGTTTTATTTTAAAGTCGTGATTTTTATATATGAAGGGAATTTTCGCGTAAAGGTTAAATATTTATCTTAGAAATTTTAAATAAGTTACTTTTTTCCCCCTCTTATTTAGCGATATTTTTACACATTTTAAAGTGATTTGTATGTGTAAAGTAAATTTTTTACGTTAATGTTAAACTTATTTGTCGTAAAGAGTTTAAGTATGTTACTTTTTTCTCTTATTTAGTGATATTCGTACACATTTTAAAGACATGATTTTTATTCGTAAAGTAAATTTTCATGTTCACTTTTGAATTCTTAGTTGTAAGATGTTCAAGTATGTTACTTTTTCTCTCTTATTTAAACATTAGAGTATCCAAAATCAGTTATCACATCTCTATTCAGCATTAGCAGCTAGTTCTGTGTTGCCATTCATCAACTCAAGTAAGTATCATCGTACAATAAAAACTATCTTGATTAATATAACTAACATAAACATATTAATTTCTAACAAGTTTATTGGTAATATAAATTTTAACATAGACTGTAAGTAGCTAAGATATATAATATCGCTCGCATAGTACAGTATAGCTTTAAATTACAACCGGTTGTAACAAATAGAATCAATTTCAAAGTATTTGAAGGTTGATATATCGAAAAGTTATGTATTTCCATCTCTTTGAAAACATTGTTCTGACTAAAAAGAAATGTTTTTCCTAAACCATTCTGGAAGAAGAAGAAAAAAATTATAGATTCCTCAATAAAATATGGATAATACATTTAAAATTTACAAAATTGAGAATAATACTTATATAAATTTAAAAAAATCGTCATTTTTCTATTCAAAGTGATAAATATTTCTTTTTGGAAATGTATATTACTAATATTGTATTGCAAAGTCACGTGTGAACACACTACAACTACTAATTCCCTTCAACAGGGTCAGACTAACTCAACCTAAAAATAATTGAAAAATCATTGCTTTAACTTCCATAATGGGTTTCAGTTGCTGAATATTAAAAATTAATTCTAGTCTAAGTTCTTTTTATTGTGTATTCAATACCTCAAAAACTATGACAATAAAAGAAAAAAAAACTTTTTAATGACATGTTAAGCTCTGTAAAAAAAAAATTTCACGTTAAGATTGCAAAGTTTAAATTTTTATCTCATAAATTTTAATTTATATTTACATTTCATACTGTTACTGAGAAAATAATTAGACTTTATGTGTCTAACATTGATTAAACCTGATTCATTAAAAGTGTCTTGCGATTATATCTCTCAACATTAGTTTAAATGTGTTAAGCACTTATATATATAAAAAAAAAAAAAAAATCAACTCAATCCGAAACTTTACGCATTTGTGTTAATATATTATCTTACCATGTATTTGAAGTTTTTAATGGTGAAGCATGAAAAGTTATAAACTGTGTAATTTATGTTCCTTCCTACCACTAGATGGCGCCGAAATTACATTAAACTTAGTAGTAAACTGTCTTACTAAAGTGTATAGTTAATGAGAAGAGCATTTGAAATCACGTTACATATTCTAACCAATCAGAAGCGAGCTTTTATTTCAACCAATCAAAGGAGACTTAGCTATATCAGGATACAAGATGTTGCCATTCCTTAAAGTTTGATATAAAGCAAATCGTGACGTCATCCCCACTACATTAACACTGTGACGTCACTGGTAAAACAGCCTATCACTCTAAGTTATTCACTTAAAAGTAGCCCTAGAACAACTCAACTCCATCCCGCCTAAAACTTAGCATATTCCTATTGCTGCCATCGTCTTAAAGGTAAATTTTGTAAAATCATGAATGACGTCATACCCACTGTGACGTCACTAGTCAAAAATACCTATAACTCTAACTTATTCACTTAGAAGCAGCCCTAGAACAACTCAACTCCAGTTAACTGGAAACAAAAACTAAAAAGTGTTGCCACCGCTCAAAACTTTGATATAAAACAAATTATGACGTCATATCCACTGTGACGTCATGCAATAAAAACCTATCACTCTAACTTATTCACTAAGAAGCAGTCCTAGAACAACTCAACCCCATTTAACTGGAAACAAAAACTAAAAAGTGTTGCCACCGCTCAAAAACTTTGATATAAAACAAATGATGTCATACCCACTGTGACGTCATGCAATAAAAACCTATCACTCTAACTTATTCACTAAGAAGCAGTCCTAGAACAACTCAACTCCGTCTGCTAGATAAATCGAAACTAAAAAAGTGTTGCCACCACTCAAAACTTTGATATAAAACACATTATGACGTCATTCCCACTGTGACGTCATACATAAGCAGCTTATAACGAAACCGAAACTAAAACAACAGCAGGAGGGGAACAACTCAACTCCACTTCCGGTCACGTGCCTTCCTGTGACGTCATATCCGGTGATGTCACTTCCTGTGACGTCATATCCGGTCATGCCCACTTCCGGTGACGTCATCGTCCCCCGTCCCATACCGCATACCGCCCTGGCCCAGGATGCCCAATTTCTAACTACTATCGCATACTGAAATATTTTGTTCCAATTCTTCAATTATAACTGGAAGAGAGAGATTGTAGGAGGATCATTGTATTTAAAAAATTTTAAGAACTTCATTTTGAGTTGAAATATCATTTTACTTCTTTTACTTCTTTCACTTTTGAACAAGAATCAGAAGTTTCATAAAAAATATGTTTTGGATGAATAGTCTTAGAATAAAATTAGAGTAATCTTAGCCTTCTCTAAAAGTATGTATATATATATATTATGCCGTAAGCGTTATAATTACTTATAAATTTATAAAGTGCAATATTTCTTGCAGCATTACTTCTGCAATAACAAAAAAAAAAAAAAAAAAAAAAAAAAAAAACAGAATTTGAAAGCATGTCCAGGTGAATATTTGTACTGTTGCACAAATTGTCTGTATATAGTGTAAATAGTGACGTATTATTTTAAAGTTCTATTGTAATTTATTTTTTATCTTATTTTATTTATTAACAGCGATTATACAAGTTAGAAAAAGGTGGCAACAACTAAAGCAATCGAGAAATTTCGAAATGTTTCTTTTCCGACGAATTGGCTGGAAATTTCGCGAATACACTCTCGCGCCAAGTATATAAAGACCGGAGATCGGGAAAGTTTTCAGATTGACTTCGGACTTCGATGAAAACTGATCGCTTTGTTTACCTATTGGAGTGAGCTTGTATAATCGCTGTATTCGAAGTTGTTTTTGTTGAAGCTTGAGAGTGGCTGTTGCCTTTGCATAAATTTTGTGAGTTTTCTGAAGTGGATAAATAGTAGTTTTATCTTAAAAACTGTGAAATCATTGCCTCAGCAGAGAAATTCTTAACAATGGTGTCAGAAGTGGGATCTCATAATTTCGAATGCCGATAACTAGAGGAAAGATGGAAGACCAAATGAAGCAATTGATGGAAATGATTGCTGGAATGAAGGACCAACAAGAATCCACTGCTGCTAAAATGAAAGCCGAAATGAAAGCCTGCCAAGAAACCACAGCCGCCGAAATAAAAGCCAGCCAAGAGTCCACCGCCGCCGAAATGAAAGCCGAAATAAAAGCGGGACAAGCCCGTCAAGAAACGTCAAATGCCGAACTCGCCGCTACCATAGCCGCCGGTCTAGTCCGCCAAGAAACGACTAACGCCGAACTCGCCGCCGCAATCGCCGCCAGTCAAGAAGCAACGTCGTCGGACATTAAAATTTTAGCCTCCAAACAGGAATCGATTTCTGCGTCCGTTGACGGATTTATAGAGCGCACAGAAATGTGCTTCAGTCAATGAAGGCTAATATTTCGGAAGTCAAAGAAGATCTTGTGACTGTGAGGAATGAAATCGAAGAAAAAGTTTCCACCTTAAAGGAAGAGCAAGCCAAATTCATTGACGTTGTAGAAGAAAGGCTGCGAAAAATGGAAACTCGCGAAGCTGTGACCATTGCAACGCCTAATTGGGATAATGTTTCCACTCCTTTTATTGCGCCACGTTCCAACATCAAAGTGGCTACTTTTGATGGGAGGTCGTCTTGGCGCGTTTATAAAACGCAGTTTGAAATTATTGCTTCTGCGAATGGTTGGGACGATACTTCGAAGGCATTCCATCTCGCAGCATCTCTTCGAGGTGAAGCTGCTGACATTTTACAGACACTACCTGAAGAGAAGCGAAGAGAATTCGTGGCGCTGGCAAGTGCGTTGGAGTTAAGGTTTGGGGAGCAGCATCTAAAGGATTACAACAGACTGCAATTGAAAGTGAGACAGAAGAAGGCCAATGAAACTCTTCAAGAATTGGCATCGGATATAGAAAGACTGTCGCTCCTCGCTTTCCCAGACTGTCCCTCGGACGTACGAGATAACCTGTCTCTTCAGTATTTCGTGGATGCCATCAAAAATCCCGACATACAGCAAGCTACCAGAATGTCAGACAGCAAAGATCTGAAGTCCACCCTCGTCTATGCCATGAGAGTAGAAGCCGCACAGCAAGCTTCTAGAAAAGATCGGCGTTTCGTACGTGGAACATTGGCAGACGATTCCTCTGAACTTTTCACGAAAAAGTTTCAAGAACTGGAAAACAAGATGGAGCGAATTATGAGAAATATTCCTGGCTCGAGGGATCGAAAAACTAGAGTGGTTTGTTGGCTCTGCAACCGGGAAGGACATTTCAGACGTGATTGCCCTGAATTGGACAGGAGAGGGGACAGACCCTCGTCCGAGTCTCAGCAGTTAAACTAAAGAGCGGCTATCTCGCGAGGCGGAGGTCGCCGTGTAGAGCAGGTGGTGCCCCACTCAGCCTCTATCACATCTCATCCCTTCAAGGAAGAAACCATGGTTTATTCGTGGAGGGCAAGATCAATGGAACTCCCTGTTGTCTAATAGTTGACTCAGGGGCAAATGTAACCATCTTACGGACGGATGTAGCCCAGCGCCTGGACAGCCAACCTCTTTACACGGCGCCTTCAGTTTCACTACAAACTGTGACTGGTGACAAAATTTCTGTGTATGGGAAATTAAATGTCAACATCTCTTTTGGATTTCACACCTACACTCACACCGTTTACGTCGCTGAAATTATTGACCCATGTATTCTTGGATTGGACTTTTTAAAGAAAAATGGAATTACTTTGAATTTCGAGAAAGGCGAGCTTCAAACAGGGAAAGAAGAAGTTCCATTGTTCGGTTTGGACTCGGAAGAGCCATGTGCATATCGAATAGTAGCTCTTGAAGACATCGCCATCCCCTCCATGACAGATTTGGTTGTAAAGGGTTCAGCAGAGCTCCCGAAGGCCTTCCGATTTGGAGTAACGGACTTCCCATCATCGAATAGTGTGCCGAAAGGAGTTCTAGTAGGAGCGACGCTTGTGGATCTCTCTCAGGAGGTGATGCATGTGAGAATGGCTAACATCGGTGATGCTACCAAAGTTATCAAGAAAGGAGAAGAAATTGCCACATGCACACCTGTTACAAGCACCGAACGGGGATCGAAGGAGTTTTTCGACCGCACCCTCCGCGGATTTAGTGAACCAGCTTCTCGAGGATGCTCGGTTAGAAAGAAGTCAAGAGAAGATTGCCGGAAACCTTATAAAAGAATTTCAAGACGTTTTCTCCATGTCATCGAAAGATGTAGGAAGAACGAAGCTTACAAAACATCAAATTGACACAGGGACCCACTTACCGATTAAACAACATCCTCGAAGACTTCCATTTGCAAAACAAGAGGAGGTCGGGAGATTGTTACAAGAAATTGAAGATAATAGAGTTATTGAATCCTCTTCAATTCCATGGGCCTCTCCAATCGTACTCGTTCGAAAGAAGGATGGTTCCACTAGATTTTGTGTGGATTACCGGAAGCTGAATGAAATTACGAAAAAGGACAGTTACCCTCTGCCAAGAATTGATGACACTTTGGACACTCTATCGGGGAACCAGTGGTTTTCGACTTTGGATTTGAAAAGTGGATACTGGCAAGTGGAGATACATCCCGACGATCGTGAGAAGACTGCCTTCACTACCGGCCAAGGATTATGGCAGTTTCAAGTTATGCCGTTTGGCTTGTGTAATGCACCGGCTACGTTCAAGCGACTAATGGAGACTGTGCTTAGAGGACTTTCCTACGAGACCTGTCTGGTATATTTGGACGATATCATTATCACCGGGAAGAGTTTTGATCAGCACTTGCAAAATGTGAAGAACGTGTTCTTGAAGCTTAGGGAAGCCCACTTGAAACTTAGCCCATCAAAATGTAAGCTCATTAGGCGGAAAGTCAGTTATCTCGGACACATCATCTCATCCGATGGAGTGAGCACAGATCCAGCCAAGATCCATGCTGTGCAAATT
Source organism: Linyphia triangularis (assembly GCA_963978545.1). NCBI lineage: Eukaryota > Metazoa > Arthropoda > Arachnida > Araneae > Linyphiidae > Linyphia > Linyphia triangularis. The sequence goes on along the minus strand of OZ021725.1, from coordinate 71,260,408 downwards.
TGGTCTCGACCGCAAGACGTTCATCAATTGTGAAGCTTCCTAGGCCTGTGCACGTATTACCGTAGATTTGTGAAGGGATTCTCCAAGATCGCCAGACCTTTGCATCGACTAACAGAGAGCAAGCAGAAGTTCCTGTGGACTGCCGACTGTGACGACTCCTTCAATCAACTGAGGAACGCTTTAACATCCGCGCCTGTTTTGACTTTCCCCGATGTTAACAAGGACTTTATTCTGGATACAGATGCCAGCAATGAGGGAGTGGGTGCCGTTCTTTCTCAGAAAATTAAAGGACAGGAGAAAGTCATCGCTTATTTTAGTAAGAGCCTGTCAAGATCCGAGCGGAATTACTACGTCACAAGAAGGGAGTTACTGGCAATAGTAAAAGCCGTTGAGCACTTTCATCATTATTTGTACGGGCGAAAATTCCTTTTAAGAACTAATCATGCGTCTCTGACTTGGTTGCTGAATTTCAAGAATACAGAGGGACAAATAGCAAGGTAGATCCAGCGCCTACAGAAGTACGACATGGATATGCGTCACAGAAAGGGAACGTTCCATGGGAATGCAGATGCTCTTTCCAGAAGACCATGTCCGGAGAATTGCCGATTTTGTTCCAATGCGGAGTCTAAGTTTGGGACAACCGCATCTGCCGTTCGTAAAATAACTTCCAAGTCAACTACTTCAGACGTGGATCCTTGGAGTGATCAGAATGTCTGAAAAAGTCAGATTGAAGATCAGTACTTGAAACCTCTAATTGAATTCATGGAAGCAGCTATCGGAAAACCCAGTTGGCAGGAAATTGCACACTATAGCCCAACAATGAAGATATATTGGGCTATGTGGGACTCTTTGCACTTGAAGAATAGAGTACTCTACCGTCGATGGGAGTTCGATGTTGGCAATTAATCCTTCCAAGTTCTAGAGTTACCAACATTCTAGAAGAACTTCACAGCAGTTCTACCGGAGGACATTTTGGTGTTATGAAAACTCTTCAGAAAGTCAGGGAGAGATTCTTCTGGGACAAAGCAAAGTCCGACGTGGAGATGTGGTGCAAGTCCTGTGATGCATGCAATTCGCGGAAGGGACCGAAGACCCGAACTCGTGGAAAGTTGCAACGTTACAACGTAGGAGCACCATTCGAAAGAATTGCTTTGGACGTCTTAGGCCCCCTACCTCACACAACTAATGGCAACAAATACATCTTAGTTGTCATGGACTACTTTAGCAAGTGACCAGAAGCATACACGATTCCGGAACAGGATGCCACAACCGTAGCAGAAGTTCTCGTATAGAACTGGATCTCTCGATTTGGCGTACCCCTGCTGATACATTCCGACCAGGGGACGAACTTTAACTCTGCTGTCTTCACTGGGCTGTGTGACTTGCTCGACATGGAAAAGACTCGTACAACTCCCCTGCACCCACAATCCAATGGAATGGTCGAACGCTTTAATAGACCAATTCTGAATCATCTCTCCTTGTTTGTTTCCAAGAACCAGCAAGATTGGGATCAGAAACTTCCACTGTTCCTTTTGGCCTACAGAAGTGCTAATCACGAGACCACCGGCTATACACCATCTCAAATGATTTTTGGAAGAGACCTTAGGCTACCCTGCGACCTCCTCTTTGGACGACCACCGGACACCCCTTCCTCGCCTGTCCAGTATCTAGATGATCTCCAGGCACGTTTGGCAGCCGTACATCGGTTCGCCAGAGAAGAATCAACATCATGACGGAGCGCATGAAGGTCCGCTACGATGCCAAGGCCACGGAACGTTCATTCCAGGAAGGTGACAAGATGTGGTTATGGAATCCTAAACGTCGGAAAGGACTCTCCCCTAAGCTCCAGATGAACTGGGAAGGGCCGTATGTGGTCCTTAAGAAGATCAACGACGTCGTGGTAAGGATTTAATGGACACCCTCCTGTAAACCTAGAGTTGTACATTACAATAGGCTAGCCCCATATTATGGTAGAAGTGATTGAGTGGCCTTTCCTCTTAAGGACTTCACTGTCCGGGACGTGCAGTCTTTAAGAAGGGGGAAATGTTGCACAAATTGTCTGTATTTAGTGTAAATAGTGACGTATTATTTTAAAGTTCTATTGTAATTTATTTTTTATCTTATTTTATTTATTAACAGCGATTATACAAGTTAGAAAAAGGTGGCAACAACTAAAGCAATCGAGAAATTTCGAAATGTTTCTTTTCCGATGAATTGGCTGGAAATTTCGCGAATATGCTCTCGCGCCAAGTATATAAAGACCGGAGATCGGGAAAGTTTTCAGATTGACTTCGGACTTCGATGAAAACTGATCGCTTTGTTTACCTATTGGAGTGAGCTTGTATAATCGCTGTATTCGAAGTATTTCTTGCTGAAGCTTGTGTTGAAGCTTGAGAGTGGTTGTTGCCTTTGCTTAAATTTTGTGAGTTTTCTGAAGTGTATAAATAGTATTTTTATCTTAAAAACTGTGCCATCATTGCCTTAGCGGAAAAATTCATAACAGTACAAAACGTTTCAAATTATCGTAAAAAAACACATTTATTTTGTTACTTCATTCGTTTAATTTCGAACAGGGTTTGAAAACGATATTTTTTTAAATAATTAAACCTGCTACTGTAGTGCTACTTTACACAGATAATATTTCTTACAAAATTGTTTATAAGTCTATTTTATGTAAAAAAAACAAAACAATTGGCATACCTTTCCAGTGTGAGAGAGGATTGTTAATCGAAATTCAAATATGACGCTCATTTACAAGCCGAAGCAGAAATTAGAGCTGGACGAGTTCTTATGCAGTTAATAAATAACCTTCCTCTTCCTTTCTTTCAAAAGTTTTAAGTTTAGCCGATTACAATGTCCAGTTGAATGGGGGTGGCCATTTCCGGGGGTGACCCAAATAGTCAACCTCTCATTATTCCCCCCCCCCCTGGTGGGCGTTGGACATTACGCATGTGAATCAAAATCTCTTCCTCCCACTCGACAGAAAAGGGATCGGATATCAGGGGTCCAAGATATCTTCAAGGACAAGAGGGTGGAGGTTTAAATACTTGTACAGTCTTCCAACATCCGTTTGAATGGGAAGAGAGAAGGCTCTAAATAGAACTTTGGTACAAAATAAGCATTTTTTGTTGCTTTTTTCGGAAATTAGATGAAGGTTAAAATATAATTGTAGCGTGAACTTATTGAAAAAAACTTGGGAAAAAAAATATTTTTATTATTATTATTATTATTTATTTCTGTAAATTGTAAAAAAGACCCCACCTGAGGGGAGGGGGGGCGCCCCCTGGCTGGATCCGCCATTGAAGCAACGCCTAACTCAGGGTATGTAGATTATAAAGAAAAGAATTATTCTCCCAATACATCTGAGACGGATTAAAATCTGGACATTTACAAACCATCGACATCGAATCGCTTAACTTCGATTACTGATCTTAAATACTAACAATTATCTCCGTTTGTATATAAATCATCAAAAATGCGACCTGGTCTCCCTGAACTGCTGTGGTTGCCGACAGGTTTGAAATTTCAGAAAGGGATGTGGCAGCAATTGCTTCAAGAGCTCTTCCCGATGTCGATCTCATAACTAGCAACAGCTCCAGACTTGGTGATTGACAAAATCAAGCTGCGAAAGGAAAAGGCTTAAGTTAGAAAGGCTTTACAATTTCAATGTTTAAGAGAAAATCAGGCATTACCTTTAAAGGGACTGGCTGAGAAAAGCGAACAGAGTTCTAAGAATATATGTTAGTTCTCCCGATCCTTCTTTGAAGTTTAAACAAATCGCTGAATTTGCTATAAAAGTTTACACTCCAAACTGGTTAATATAAAATTTAAACACTCCCTGAAAGATGGAGCTAAACATGTGTAGAATACTATTTCTAGGTGTAGGTATTTGTCTGAAGACCTTAAGGACGTCTTTGATCTCGTAATTCGTCGAAATTCTATCTCAGCTCATCCTGAGAATATCTTGGATGACTGTAGGTAAGAAACTGACTGCTTCGAGATTATATACTTTAATCGTAAAGTTACAAACTCTGAGTGGCAATGTGTTTTTTGAGTTTCGGTTCTTCTTTGAATTCTTTTGTTATGCTTTTCGTAGTTCTAGTTGTTCTTAAGTTAAAATGTAAATATTTGTAGTTAAAGTAAATTAAAAGGCTTTAGTAAGTTTTTAAAGAGTATTGAGATTTACATTAAACGAGTATTGAGAGCTAGGAATATCGATCCATAATAGAATTTAGAGATTGGTATCCGACATCTGGCGTCCGTGACAAGACATCTGCTACGCTTCGAGTAAATCATAACTATTGAGATTGTTACATTTTCATAATGGAGAAAATAAAAAACTCTCGCGCACAGTACCGAAGGCTTTTTATGACTGCTCATAATGACTTTGTGAACTGTGAAAAAGAGTTGACTGTCGAAAATAAAATTTCGAAATTGAAAATTGTTGAAGATAAAGCTAAACTAATGGTAACGCACGAGTACGAGTTTCGAGAACTGTTGTTTGCTTCCGATAAGACTGAAGAAGCCATCGGAAAGGAAATCGATGTTTCAGAGAGTTATATTGATAAGTGGCGAATTTTAGAACATAAGTTACATGAACTTATTGATGAGAATAAAAAACATTCTTCGGCTTCTACTGTCTCTGGAACTGTGAATACTACACCTAACAATTTATTGCATTACCCTAAAATCAATCTACCCACTTTTGATGGAAATATAAAGAACTGGTTGTGTTTTTGGGGACAATTTCACAAAATTGATAGCAATTCCAACCTCGATGATAAATATGCTTATTTAGCACAAGCTATGGAGAGAGGTTCACCCGCTGACGAGTTAATTAAAAGTTTCCCTCCTGGCGGTGAAAACTATGAAAAGGCGGTTAAACAGTTAAAGCTACGCTATGGCAGAGAAGAGTTACTCATCGAGGTTTACTTGAGATATATATTATCTATCGTACTATTAAAACAGAATTCACAAAGAATCCCCATTCGTAAACTGTATGATCAGTTAGAAACAAAACTAAGAGCTCTAGAGTCTTTAAAAGTAACTAAGGACAAATACGCAGCAATGTTGTTCCCTCTAGTTGAGTTTGCTCTCCCTGACGAGACTTTGAAGGCATGGGAGCGATTCCGAACTACACATAGACGAGTGAGGGAAGGGGCGCCGTGTAGTTCAACAAGCAACGACGGTACGAGCAAGAAGATACTTATTTGAGCAAGAAAATGTCAAGTACTAATCTAGATCGACTCTTGGATTTTCTCCAGGAGGAAGTGGAAGGAGAGGAAAGAATTTTGCTAGCTACCCAAAGTTTTGATCAATCTAAGAAGGCAAGCTTTTCTAACAACCGCTGAGAGCCTAGCGAGAAGAAGTTTCAACCCAGAGTAAAATCAGCAACTGACCTTTTGGCATCTAATTTCAACAAGAAGAAGCTCTGCATTTTTTGTACAGAGGAACATAATTCGTGGAACTGTAAGAAGGCCTCTAAACTGACTTTGCAAGATAAACAAAGTGCTGTTGAGAAGGCCTGTTGTTGTTTCCTGTGTTTGAGAGAGGGACATGGGGTGAAGACGTGCCGCCTTTCTAAGTTTAACTGCCAATTGTGTGGAAAGAAATACCATTTATTTTTATGTAGAACGTTGTCACCAGAACCCAATTCTTCCTCTGTCCAAACAGATGTTGAAGTTAGAGAATCAGTGATACAACGCGACGAGGCTCTGGCCAATTTGTCTAAATCTTCCAGTGTTTTTCTATAAACTTTAACCGTTCTTGTGAGAGGAGAAAATATTAAACGTAAAGCGTGAGCCATCATAGATTCTGGATCTCAGCGTTCGTATATTCTTAAAACAACAGCTAAAAAATGGAAGTACAAGTCCAATAGGAGAGAGTTTCTGCAACATTCTTTGTTCGGTGGTTCCAATACGTCAACCTGCCAACATGATTTGTACATATTATACTTGTCAAGCGTTACAGAGGAGTATAACCGTCATTTTGAAGTACTCGGACAAGAAGTGATTTGTGACACAATATTATCCAGAAAACAAGAGTCACATTTTAAAGAACTTGGAGACTACAACATTCATTTGGCAGAAGATCTGGATGGTCCAATTGAAATTCTTCTAGGAGCTGATGTTGCAGGAAAGCTGATTACAGGAAACCATCTACAACTGAAGAATGGAATCACTGCAATTAAAACAAAATTGGGTTGGACAGTCATTGGGCGTGCCAATAGCGAGAATTTAGGCTTGTTAATCACTTCGGTGCTTACAACAAGCACTTGCTTAACAGATTTGTGGACTCTTGACTCTCTTGGTATCACAGATTCTTCTGAAAAGAAGACAGCGGTTGAACTACAAGAAGCAGCGAAGCAGCATTTCTTGGACACATTTAAAATAGAGAACAATAGGTATGTTGTGAGTTTACCTTGGATTGAAGATCATCTCCCACTTCCTGACAACTTTGAACTTTCTGAGAAGAGATTACACGAAGTTGTAAAGAGACTTAAAACTGAAGGACTGTTTGAAGCCTACGGAACGGTGTTTAAAGAGTGGTTAGAAGAAAATATCAAAGAAGAAGTGCCTGAAGACGAAGTTGATTTTCCTGCACATTATTTACCACACCGTCCTGTTTTGAAGGAGAACAGTACTACCAAAATCCGACCTGTATTCGATGCTTCGGCCAAACAAAGAGGTGCCCCTAGTCTCAAGGATTGTTTAGCAACTGGAGTTAATCTAATTGAGTTGATTCCAAATATCTTATATCGTTTTCGTTTGGAGAAAATAGGAATTATTGTTGATATTCGAAAGGCATTTTTACAAGTTGGTCTGTCACGCTTTGATAAAGACTTTTTGCGTTTTCTGTGTATTGGAGAAGATGGCCAATTGAAGTACTTTCGACATTGCCGTGTAGTGTTTGGTGTGTCTTGCAGTCCCTTTTTGCATGGAATTGTGATTCTGCATCACTTAGAAGATGTTTTGGGCCATCAAGATGAGAAATATCCAGAGAAAATGGTAAAATTATTGTTGCAAAGTTTCTATGTGGATAACTGCGTGACAAGTGTGCCAAACGAAAAAGAACTGGAGCTCTTCATTGTGGTTGCAAGTAATGTTATGGCCGAGCGAGGCTTTGACCTAAGAGGCTGGGAGAGCACAAATTTCACTGATAAAAGCACTCCAGATACAAATGTTTTGGGAATGCAGTGGGACAAAAATACCGATACATTGGGCATCAACATGAACAGCCTAAAGGAGCTTTGCGTAGAAAATGTGACAAAGAAAACTATACTTTCCGCGGTGTTCTAAGCTGAGGGAGGAGGGGGATTTCAAAGAAATCATAAAAGTGGCTCGTGATCCCTCGTGGTTAGTCACTCTCTCGCTTAGAGGTTCGGTACATGAAAAACACTTGAATTCCAAAGAAATAGAACAAAAGACATGTAAAGTTTTAAAGATATTTATTTAAGATCATATATTTATCATTTAAGATTGACAATATTTAAGTATTATTTATTTATTTATTAGCCTGGCGGAGAGATGCGTATATCGCAGGAATACAAAAAGGGACTTACCTAACATCTTTATGTATTTGGGCTAGCTATGCACTATACACCTTCTATCTAGGTGTGTGTCAGGGAAGAAAGTGGCAGATTTTTGTATAAGCTTTACTCGACAAAAACCCGCCAACAAGTCTGATTGGCTAACGATGGAAACTCAGGTCAAACAACAGGCAAGGGTCACCTACCTCAACAGGCACCAGCACGCGAAGATTAGAAGTGATGGTTTACAAGGATATCTACATCATCGAATCTCTCCTTCAAGAATAAAGAAAAATCCAAGAGGAGGATACCGGCAGCATAAAAAATTTTCCTGATCGAGACGAAGGGAGAAGGATATCCAAGAGGAGGAAATCGCCATCAAATCACCAATATCATCTACAGGAAAGACCACTGAGAAATCGCCAATATCATCTACAAGAAAGACCACGGAGAAATCGCCAATATCATCTACAAGAAAGACCACGGAGAAATCGCCAATATCATCTACAAGAAAGACCACTGAGAAATCGCCATCAAATCGCCAATATCATCTACAGGAAAGACCGCAGAGAAATCGCCAATCGACAGTCGAGATGAAAGATCATTGACAGGAAAGACCGCCGAGAAATCGCCAATCGCCAGCCGAGATGAAAGATCAGCTACAGGAAAGACCGCCGAGAAATCGCCAACCGTCACCAAATCGCCATGAACCCAGTGCTCCAAGGGAGACAGCCATTGAATCACCGCCAAAGAAGAAAGAGGGAACTGCACGGACTCCCTAAACAAGAAAATCAAATGGACCATCCAGCACAGAAAAAGTGTCACTCTTTCCTACGACAGGGTCAGGACGTCAGGAGTGCGACAAGAAAAAAAGAAAGGAAAGGTCTGTTTTGCCCGCGGGGAGGCAAAAGAACCACACTGAAGATTTGCTCGGAATGGACAATCTTCCCCCTCCCCTTTTGACAAGGAATGGAACACTCTTTATTACTTAGAGACAAGAGACAATTCCACTTCCCCACAGAACTACGTAATTTTGTATTGTTTTTTTAGGATTTGCTTTGACATTCTTTTCAGGTGAAAAAAAAATCATTCCAAACTTTCAGAATGGGATTTTAAAATTTTGTCTTTAGATGAATTTTATTTGCTTAAATGGAAGCTTGGGCCAGACAGCACATTTCACTCTGTTGGACAATAAAACAGGCTGTGAATACAAATGGGAAAAAAAAAGAAGCAATTTCATAGTTGAATTTTTAAATTGATATATTTTGATATTTTTATGTTTGGTTGCATGTGTATTGTATGATCTGAAAAAATGTGAATTGTATTATGTGTGTTTAATTTGAAAGGGCGGAGAGAGTGTACAGGAACACATTTGAAAATTTGGGAAAAGAGGATAATGAAGTGAGAAAAGCAGTTGGCTAATTTGAGATTTAAAGGAGAAGTTAAGATTTATGGGAAGTTCCGAATGACAGACTTATTGACGTTGGTAAAGACCAAACGTTAAATTTACAATGAGCTGTCAGTTTGAGAAGAGTTTTTTTTAAATTTGCATAGGTAGGAGGGTATTGTTGTAAGATATTACAACACCTTTTATCCGGCAAGTAACCCTTAGGGGGTTAAGATATAGTAATTTTTATAAAAGGGACTTCCTCCCACCAAGTGACGGAAATGAGTCATTCCCTTGACCTTCGTCGCTCTCCTCCCACGCTTAGCAACTGTAAATATTTAAATTCATTGGATTAGAAAGAAACAGTTTTAGGGTTTTAGCCAATCAGACTTGTTGGCGGGTTTTTGTTAAAATATTCCCCTCTAGGTGTCCCTGCTTCGCGTACCTGAAGGTTATTAACTTTTTCCTCTAACAATTTAATTTTGTTTTCTAAGTATTCCCTGTTTTCATCAATGCCTTCTTCTTCCTGGGATTTCATTAAGTTGTTAATCCTAATCTTTGTGACAGTTTCGTGAGCGCTTTGTATATTGGATGCTAATTTGATCGTCTCCGCGAACGTTCCCGGATTCATTTTTAACACATCTACTTGAATTTCTGGTCGTAGAGCGCTGATTAATTTTGCTTGCCTTAATTTATCCAACATTTGTTTTGTTTCATTAGTTGTGATGTTACCAGATTGGCCTAAATAATTATTAGATGCCAGTACGATCCTATGTGCTAAACACTTTATCGTTTCCTCAGCTCTCATTTTTATATTACTGAATTCCAACTGTCTTGCATTTAAATCGAATTCTTTCCCAAAATAATCCAAGAACGCTTTTTTGAGTTCCTCATAATTCTTAAGATTAGCAATCGTTTGGTCTGATACAATAAATTCTCTTGCTTTTCCCTTTAGCCTAGTTTTTAGAAAAGCGATTTTTTCTTCATTATTCCAATTAGCCAATTGTGCTATATTCTCGAATTGATCGAAAAAATATTCGCATTCACCGTTGCCGTGCTCTCCGTCATAGATCTGAGTCAAATTAACAAACGCGCTGTAATTTCTCTTTTTCGAAGATTCTTCCGTTTGCCGTTCCATTGTATTTAAACTATCACTTAACTCTTCGTTATATGCCATAGCTATTGATTTAATTTCTTTTTTGCCCTGATTTATTATTTTTAATTCCTGTATTTTTTTTCCTGTTCTTAATAGCATTTACCGCTATAATTTTACTTAATTGGATGTGTCATATAACATATGAAATCTCTTTTGTTTTCCTTTTTAAGCGTTGTTCTGATTTTCGCATACATCATACATTATTCTATGTCCTTCGTCCTTTCTCACTGGAATTCATAGCGTTCAGTTAAAAGAACAAATTTGTTCAATAGTCATTAAAAAAATCCTGACGGCATCAATTGTTCTAAGCTGAGGGAGGAGGGTGATTTCAAAGAAATCATAAAAGTGGCACGTGATCCCTCGTGGTTAGTCACTCTCTCGCTTAGAGGTTCGGTACATGAAAAACACTTGAATTCCAAAGAAATAGAACAAAAGACATGTCAAGTTTTAAAGATATTTATTTAAGATCATATATTTATCATTTAAGATTGACAATATTTAAGTATTATTTATTTATTTATTAGCCTGGCGGAGAGATGCGTATATCGCAGGAATACAAAAAGGGACTTACCTAACATCTTTATGTATTTGGGCTAGCTATGCACTATACACCTTCTATCTAGGTGGGTGTCAGGGAAGAAAGTGGCAGATTTTTGTATAAGCTTTACTCGACAAAAACCCGCCAACAAGTCTGATTGGCTAAAACCCTAAAACTGTTTCTTTCTAATCCAATTAATTTAAATATTTACAGTTGCTAAGCGTGGGAGGAGAGCGACGAAGGTCAAGGGAATGACTCATTTCCGTCACTTGGTGGGAGGAAGTCCCTTTTATAAAAATTACTATATCTTAACCCCCTAAGGGTTACTTGCCGGATAAAAGGTGTTGCAATATCTTACAACACGCGGCTCATCGTATTTTCGATCCTATTGGCGCGACTTGTCCCGTTGCATTGTTTCCGAAACTACTTCTACAAAAAACTTGGGAGCTAAAGTTGAATTGGGAGGAAGAGGTGGACTCTGATACTAGAGAAGAGTTTCTGAAATGGATGAAAGACATATTTCATCTAGGAAAAGTGCGAATTCCTCGATACCTAAAAACCGGTGATGAGAATGAGAAATATTCTTTACATTTCTTCATTGATGCGAGCATGTATGCATATGCGGCAGTGGCTTTTCTTCGAGTTGAGGCGAGTGAGTGTGTAAAAGTTCAATTGTTAAGTGCCAAGTCCAGAATTTCCCCAACGGGAAAGAAGAAGACAACTATTGCAAGATTAGAGCTGTTGGCGGCCACAATCACTGCACGCCTGGCCTCATCTATCACACGAGAGATCCCACATGAAGAAATCTATTTGTGGTCTGTCTCGAAGACAGTGATAACTTGGATAAAAAGAGAAGATGCTTGGGGTACCTTCGTTCAAAACCGTGTTTCTGAAATCAGAGCTTTGACTTCTAAAGAAAACTGGAGACATGTGCCCTGTTCATTTAATCCTGCCGATCTTCCAAGTAGAGGGTGTTCTGCGAAGAAATTAATGCAATCGAAATGGTGGGAGGGTCCTGAATTGCTACATTTACCTGCTGAGCGATGGCCTTCCTCCGATTTAGTCGTCAATGAAGATGAAGTTCTGAAGGAACGAAAGAAAATTCTTGTGTTCTACCCAACTGCCTGTTTGAATGCTCTCACCACCGAAAATGTGAATGTAGAACCTGATTGGTACTATCGTTACTTTTCACAGTATGAGAAAATTGTACGCATGATTGGATGGATATTGAGATTTTTGAAAAATTGTAGAAAACCAAAAGAGCTGAGAAAACTTGGTATTCTGGATGCAGAGGACTTTTCAGAAGCGGAAAAATCAGTAATAAAGATCATTCAAAGCGAGGTATTCGTTAACGAGAAGAACGAGAGATTGAAAACTCTAAAGGTTTACAAAGATGAGGATGGTATCATCAGATTGAAAACAAAAATTGAATATCGCGAAAACAGCTATTCTTATAGAAGACCTGTAGTTCTTCCTTCTCAACACCACGTTGTGAAACTTTTATTAGTTTTCTTTCACAAAAGACACGATCATGTGGGGACTCAAATGCTACTTAACCCTTTCAGTCCCAATTATTTATTTTTCATTTTAAAAATCTGAAATTTATAAAATATACTCATTTGGTATCCAGAATAACAGGGTAGAAAGCAATTTTTTTTTTGTTTAATTTTTTAATTAAAATTAAAAATGATTCCAAATGGCATCATTGGGCATTAGGTATCGGACAAGTCTAAGCTATTTCGCTTCGACATTTCTAAATAAATCAAATAAAATTTGAAATTTTCTATTTAGTCATAAATGTATCTTAACGTATTGAATACTGCTAGAAAAAAATGGCAAAAACGTGATAATAACAGTACGAATCTAAAATAAAAGCTCGTGCTATAGTAGACATTGACAGCCTTGTAATTGGCTCTAATCCACTCCACTCTGATCTGCTCTGCTCTGCTCTGCTTAGTGATAGTGTACGCCAAGCTTTTAGCGATTCCAGCTTTAAAAACACGGAATCGGAGGTGGCGCTGAATGCCCACTCTTTATCAATGGCAACTATACTTTTTGAAACAGTAGCCCGATCAGTGTAAAAAATATTGTTGCACAAATTGTCTGTATATATTGTAAATAGTGACGTATTATTTCAAAATTCTATTGTAATTTATTTTTATCTTATTTTATTTATTAATTAATAGCGATTATACAAGTTAGAAAAAGGTGGCAACACCTAAAGCAATCGAGAAGTTTCGAGATATTTCTTTTCTATGAATTGGCTGGAAATTTCGAGAATGTCTGACGCGCTTGTATATAAAAGACTGGAGCACGGGAAAGTTTTCAGATTGACTTTGGACTTCGAGGTGAGCTGATCGCTTTGTTTTCTGGAGTGAGCTTGTATAATCGCTGTATTCGAAGTTGTTTTCGCTAAAGCTTGTGTTGAAGCTTGTGAGCGATTACACTGTTGCCTGTGGATAAATTTTGTGAGTTTTCTGAAGAGAGAATAAATATTTTTTTATACTGTAAAAACTGTGCCATCATTGCCTCAGCGGAAAAATTCATAACAGTGGTGTCAGAAGTGGGATCAAGTCATCTTGAATGCCGACTACTAGAGGAATGATGGAAGACCAAATGAAGCAGTTGATGGAAATGATTGCTGGAATGAAGGCCCAACAGGAAACCACCGCAGCCGAAATGAAAGCCTGCCAAGAAACCGCCGCAGCCGAAATGAAAGCCTGCCAAGAAACAGCCACAGCCGAAATGAAAGAAATAAAAGCCGGCCAAGAGTCCACCGCCGCCGCAATTGCCGCCACATCATCGGAGATTAAAGCTTTAGCATCCAAGCAAGAATCATCTTCTGCGTCCGTTGATATATTTATGGAGCGCACAGAGAGTGTTCTTCATTCAATGAAGGCGGATATTTTGGATGTCAGAGAAGATCTTAAGACAGTGAGAAATGAAGTTGAAGAAAAAGTTTCCACCGTGCAAGAAAAAGTTTCCACCGTGCAAGAAAAAGTTTCCACCATGCAAGAAAAAGTTTCCACCTTAAAGGAAGAGCAAGACAAATTCATTGACGTTGTAGAAGAAAGGCTGCGAAAAATGGAAACGCGTGAAGCTCTGGCCATAGCGTCACCTAATTGGGATAACGCTTCCATCCCCTTTATGGCGCCGCGCTCTAACATCAAAGTGGCCCCTTTTGATGGGAAGTCGTCTTGGCGCGTTTATCAAACGCAATTTGAAATGATTGCTTCTGCGAATGGTTGGGACGATACTTCGAAAGCATTCCATCTCGCAGCATCTCTTCGAGGTGAAGCTGCTGACATTTTACAGACACTACCTGAAGAGAAGCGGGGAGAATTCGTGGCGCTGGCAAGTGCGTTGGAGTTAAGGTTTGGGGAGCAGCATCTAGAGGATTACAACAGACTGCAATTGAAAGTGAGACAACAGAAGGCCAATGAAACTCTTCAAGAGTTGGCGTCAGATATAGAAAGACTGTCGCTCCTCGCTTTCCCAGACTGTCCCCCGGATGTACGAGATGATCTTTCGCTGCAGTATTTCATCGACGCTATTTAAGATCCCGATGTGCAGCAGGCGGTAAGGTTATCCCAAAACAAAAACCTGAAGTCGGCCCTCGTGTACGCCATGAGAGTAGAAGCCGCGCAGCTAGCTTCTGGAAAAGACCGACGATATGTGCGTGGTGCATTAGCCGAGGATTCTTCTGACTTTGTCACCAGTAAGCTTCGAGAACTGGAGAGCAAAATTGATAGAATGATGAGAAGCTATCCCGGAGCCAGGGATCGAAGGACCAGAGTCGTTTGCTGGCACTGCAAACGGGAAGGGCATCTACGACGAAACTGCCTTGATTTGAAAAAGAGAAGGGATAACACTACCACGGATTCTCCACAACTGAATCTAAGAAGATGTCATCTCGCAGGGCAGAAGCTGCAATGTAGAACAGGTGAAGCCCCGACCAGTCGTTTCCACGTTTCATCCCGACAAGGAGGAAAACAGGGTTTATTCGTGTAGGGGGAGATCAACGGAACTCCATGTCGTCTAATCGTCGATTCGGGAGCGAACGTAACGATCGTAAGGACGGACGTGGCTCGTCGCCTGAACAGCCGACTCCTCTACACAGCGCCCTCTGTTTCTCTACAAACTGTGTCTGGTGGTAATATCTCTGTTCATGGGAAATTGCAAGTGGACATTGCCCTTGGATTTAACACCTACAAGCACACCGTTTATGTTGCCGAAATTGTAGATCCGTGCATTCTCGGACTAGACTTTTTGAAGAAAAATGGAATTACGCTGAATTTTGAGAAAAGCCAGCTGCAAACATGGAGAGGCGAAGTTCCTTTACACGATCTAGACATGAAAGAGCTGTGCGTATATCGGATTGTAGCTCATGAAGACAATGTCATAGAGAATGCTGAAGAGTCCACATCTATGGAAAGTTCCTCTCCAGCTTCCGAGGGAGAACCGAAGAAAGCGACGTTGATGAAACCCTCCCAGGAAGTGGTTCATGTGGAAATGGACAAAGTTAGTGACGAGGGAATCGACATCCGTGCTCCTGTTACAAGCATCGAACGGATGTCCCGGGATCTATCAGCTGCACCCGCGGATGATTCGGACGCAATCTCAAAATCATATAATCAGCAAGACGGGGATCAGAAACTTTCACCGCTTCTGTTGGCATACGGGAGTGCAACTCACGAGACCACCGGATTTTCTCCATCTCTAACGATGTTTGGAAGAGACCTTAGGCTCCCCAGCAACCTCCTCTTTGGACAACCACCGGACACTCCTTCCCCGCCTGTCCAGTATCTAGATGATCTGCAGGCACGTTTGGAAGCCGTACAACGGTTCGCCAGAGAGAGAAACAACATCATGACGGAGCGCATGAAGGTCCGCTACGATGCCAAGGCCACGGAACGTTCATTCCGGGAAGGTGACAAGGTGTGGTTATGGAATCCTAAACGTCGAAAAGGACTCTCCCCTAAGCTCCAGACGAACTGGGAAGGGCCGTATGTGGTCCTTAAGAAGATCAACGACGTCGTGGTAAGGATTCAACGGACACCCTCCTGTAAACCTAGAGTTGTACATAACAATAGACTAGCCCCATATTATAGTAGAAATGATTGAATTGCCTTTCCGCTTAAGGACTTCACTGCCCGGGACGTGCAGTCTTTAAGAAGGGGGAAATGTTGCACAAATTGTCTGTATATATTGTAAATAGTGACGTATTATTTCAAAATTCTATTGTAATTTATTTTTATCTTATTTTATTTATTAATTAATAGCGATTATACAAGTTAGAAAAAGGTGGCAACACCTAAAGCAATCGAGAAGTTTCGAGATATTTCTTTTCTATGAATTGGCTGGAAATTTCGAGAATGTCTCACGCGCTTGTATATAAAAGACTGGAGAACGGGAAAGTTTTCAGATTGACTTTGGACTTCGAGGTGAGCTGATCGCTTTGTTTACTGGAGTGAGCTTGTATAATCGCTGTATTCGAAGTTATTTTTACTAAAGCTTGTGTTGAAGCTTGTGAGCGATTACACTGTTGCCTGTGGATAAATTTTGTGAGTTTTCTGAAGAGAGAATAAATATTTTTTTATACTGTAAAAACTGTGCCATCATTGCCTCAACGGAAAAATTCATAACAATATATATATATATTGTTGCATAAATTGTCTGTATATAGTGTAAATAGTGACGTATTATTTTAAAATTCTATTGTAATTTATTTTATCTTATTTTATTTATTAACAGCGATTATACAGGTTAGAAAAAGGTGGCAACACCTAAAGCAATCGAGAAATTTCAAAATGTTTCTTTTTCGATGAATTGGCTGGAAATTTCGGGAATGTCCTCACGCGCCTGGTATAAAAAGACCGGAGATCGGGAAAGTTTTCAGATTGACTTCGGACTTTGATGAAAGCTGATCGCTTTGTTTACCTATTGGAGTGAGCTTGTATAATCGCTGTATTCGAAGTTGTTTTTGTTAAAGCTTGTGTTGAATCTTGAGAGTGTATACACTGTTGCCTGTGAATAAATATTGTGAGTTTTCTGAAGAGAGAATAAATATTTTTATACCGTAAAAACTGTGCCATCATTGCCTCAGTGGAAAAATTCATAACAATATATACCAAGAATTAACGATGGAATTATGAGGTTATTCGCTGATGAAGAGGGTGAAGTTTGGAATGATCCAGTAAAGCTGTAATTCGAAGCAAGAGAAAAAATCAAAAAAGAACAAGGGAAAATGAAAGCATATTACCACAAAAAGAAATCTGGCACACTATCATTCGACAAAGGAGAAATCGTCGTAGTTAGAAGACACCCTAAGGCGACACGGGAGTCAACGAAAACGCAACCACGGTATCGAGGACCTATGGTTATCACAGAAATCCTCCCTAGTGATACATATAGAATCTCCCAATTAGAGGCTAGCAATGGCCGCCTTTATGCCACGACGGCCCATGTCAGTCAACTAAAAGCCTGGAGAAGCTGGACTGAAGAAGATGATGATGATTTCAGTGAAGGTTCTGATGAAGAACTCAAAAAGAAACGACCCAAACGAACTGTGCGTAAACCACTGCGTTATAGTTATTTCATAAACTGATATAACTTTACTTTATCATTATTTATTTTGTTAATTTTATTATAATGTATTTTGAGTTTAGTTCAATTGAGGTCAATTGAAATGTCAGAATGGTCGAATGTAAGAGCAAATATTTGTAAGTATTTGTTAGAGATGGCAACAGTGATTGTGATGGAATTTGAAGATAATAATATTGTCGTCCGCCAAATATCAGTGTGTACCTAATGGGGGCTGGTGCACATTAAATTTGTCGTGGCCTCAATGTCCTCTCGTTGGTGTGGTGGAGTCGGAGAGAGGGGTTTACACTAGAAGATTTCGATCTCGTATTCTTCTAGATGCTCAAAATTACGAGACGTATTTGGCTGTGTTAAGCACTTTATAAGTGGCAGAAATAGACAGTCGGTGGTTTCAAAACAAAACAAAAAACAAAACGTCGGATACGGTATGTACGTAAATGAAACGAGTTACGAGTACGTTTATTCTGTAAATAAATATGCATGTTTTCTAAAGATGTTTTATTAATGTTAAATTAAGTACACAAGAAGCCAACAAGTATAAGTTAAGAAATATAATCTGCTTGGCGATATTTGCTGCATTATTAACTTTTATTTATGTGTATACTGTGTGTTGTCACCAATAAAGCCTGCTTGGCGAGATTTGCGTACTCGAAATGAAAAAGTACCTGTTGTTGTTGTTGTTTCTTATCCCATATATATATATATATATATATATATATATATATATATATATATATATATATATATATATATATATATATATATATATATATATATATATATATATATATATATATATATATATAAAAGAAAGTCGTGTTAGTTACACCACTTATAACTCAAGAACGGCAGAACAGATTTGGGTGAAAATTGGTATGGAGGTAGCTTAGAGCCAGGAGACGGACATAAGATACTTTTTATCCCGTTCGACAGCGTTCCCGTGTGACTTGACAACAAAACGCAAATGATAGATATGTAATTGACGTATAATGACAGCTATGTAATGACGTATAGATGACAATTTGATATTTATAAAACTCGGTATGGTTGAAAATTTGAGTTTTGAAATAAATTTTTAGGTGAATTGAAGTGAAGTTTAATTAATAATGCCGCGAGCAAGACAATCGAATCTTTCCCGACAAAGCCGTAATGCAAGAAGAATACGAAATACTGCAAATGAAAGGACTGAAGAAGAACAAGAAATTGCACGTGAACAGCGCCGCGGTAGTATGGCTCGACTTCGTGCTTCTCAATCACGAGAGCAAAGTGAAGCAGCCCGTGAAACAGCTCGGTTGGCAATGCGGAATCGTCGAGCGAACAACAGAGGTCAACAAATAGATAATTTGCGACGCAGAACAAGATATTTATCAAGTGCTGATTTGAATCGAGCAGCGTTTCGATACGATTGCAGCAATGATTACAGCTTGCATCCTAGCGTTTGTATTGGGCAAATGGACGTTGTTTGTGAGTATTGTGGTGCATTAAAGTTTTCCGGAGAAACGGCTGGATTATGCTGCCTTAATGGTAAAGTGAAATTACCGTTGTTGACTCCGCCACATGAGCCATTGTATTCATTGCTTTGTGGCGAAACACAAGAATCACGCCACTTTCTTGCAAACACTCAAAAATACAATGGTTGTTTCCAAATGACGTCATTTGGGGCAGATATTATCGAAGAACGAGGATTTAATCCGACATTTAAGGTATTTATTTTTGTACTTACATAGAATGTAGTTAAAGAATAACTTACTTTATCTATTGGTATGTATTATATTTGCTAATTCTGAACTCTACTCTCCCACCCAAAAATATTTGCTAATTCTGAACTCTACTTTCCCACCGAAAAAAGTGTTTATAACCCAGTTAATACTGTCTGGTTTTTATTTTGTAGATACAAGGACAGATTCACCATCGAATTGGATCATTACTACCTTTCGAAGATACACAGAATAAATTTTTAAAAATATATTTCATGTGCAACATGGAAGAACAACTTGATCGACGCCTAGAGATCAATGCAGGAATGAAGCGAGCAATTCTTCAAGACTTGCAGTGTCTGCTTCATGAATATCATGCGTTGGTCAGGTTGTTTAAGAATGCTTTAGAGCGCATGCCAAGTGATGACTATAAAGTTGTCATCAAAGCAGATAAACGACCATCTGGAACACATGAACGCACATTTAATGCTCGAACATTCTGTTATAGCACATTGGAAGCTGATCACCAACAACAATTAATCTGAAGAAATTCCGAGTCTATGCAACAAATAACTGATAGAAGTCCTTCAACGGGTCCCCAGCAGCGCGGGGCCGCACAGCTAGTATATATATATATATATATATATATATATATATATATATATGTATATATAAAATAGAGAGAAAAACAAATGCCAAACTGGTTATTAATATTATAAGGGAAATTAAGTTTTCTTTTAATAAAACCTTAATCTCCTTATTTATTAGAATTAAACAGTAGTTTTCTATACTTGTAAGGTATTAGTAGTTATATATAAATTCATTAATATGCGTGATTAGGAAATTTGATTATTGAATTTCCAAAAATTTCCGCTCAGTACCGCGCGAATAAAGACAAAATACCGTGCGGTATAATCAGCATAACTTGAGTGGAGATTCGTTTCTGCACTTTTCAGCACTTACGCGGTGTGCAATGCCCTCTCTACAGGCGATTCCGTCCAGTCAGTGTTAAAAAATTTGATTGAGGTAGCCGTATAAGTGAACTCGTGAGAACATGATCGAATGTAGCCGTGGTATTGTATACCATTCTTGATAGCATTTCAAGAGAAACGTGATTTTAGGCAAGTATGAAATCACGTGACAGGAAGAAAAAAAAAAAAAAATTTTAATCGAATGTGAATCAAATGTAAATAATTTGCTAAATGTTTATGACATATCTGTAAAATGGTGAGATATTATTATTTTCATATAATTCGGAATATAAATTTTTGCTAAGAAAGTTAATCAAATTAAATGCAAATGTTATTTGGACATTTTTTTCTTTTTATGTAAATTTAGTTAATTATGTAGAACTGACTCCAGCGTACCAGTCTCTATAAAATTCAATCTATGAAAATTAGTCTTCAGTCAATTTTAACAGACACTGCTCCAAGAGTTGTTTACATACATTCTGTTCAAAGATAAAAGCTAATTTATTGTCACCGATATTTAACTTGCTGATATTATGTTAATGCTGCAATGTTTTGACATTAATCATCTTGGCATATAATCAGTACTGAAGCAGAAAATTCAGCCGTTTATATTATCTAATTAGTTATCTGCTTAAAACACAGGACGTTTCGTATAAATTATAAAAAAAAATATATACATCTAAATGAAATGTAATTTTGCCAAATCTCTTTTGTAGGAGGATTTTATATTAAGTGAGAGCATTTACAACTCAAAAACAGGTATCGGATCTTTCAATAAGGTTGGAGGAGGCAATAACGATGCCATCCAATACAATGTATACATAGATAAAGAAGCAGCCTTTAACAATATTGCATTATGGAGTAATCCAGCCTGGCTGAATACAGACGATAAGTCCATTTGTTTAAGAATAGCATCCGAATGGGTGTACCATAATAGGCTATGGATGGCCATTGATCGAACTACCATAGCTGAAGTTGTAGGCAGTGTCAGATGTACCATTCCAAGTAGTAAACTAGCAACATATGGTGATTATAGGTGAGTCATATATTTATAAATCTATATATTTAAAACATTTTAAGAGCTGAACACCTTTACGGTACCTTAAACTCTCCAAAAGGCAAATTGGTTAAGATTTACAGAACGATCCCCATTGGCAACTTTTCAAAAAAATCGCCAAATAGAAAATGACGTTAAAACACGCTGTGTTGCCAGATTAAAACGATCACTAGGGTTATTGGAAAACCTTGGTGACGGGTTGCCACATTCGTCACCGAATCGCCAAATTTCGAAACGTTGTCAAGGGGGACCGTACAGTAAATCGTAACCGGCAAGTTCTACAGAATTGCCATTTGGAGAGTTTGGCCATGGGATTTACCATTAAGGCTAAAAAACAGATCTACCAATTTTGATCACTATCGCTGGGGAAATGCGTCCTAAGGAGTTCTAAACATCCCCAACTACGAAATTCCCATAAAAATGCGATAACATCATAAAAAGTTGAAAAACGAGTGCTTTTAACATAGAGCTCTCTTCTGCTCTTGAACGTCGCCCATCAACGATTGACTGTCTTGCTTTTCACGCTCAAAGAATGGACAATGTAATGTCTATCGAATAAAATCACCAATTTTGCCATTTTAGCTTTTTTTTTTTTTTTTTTTCTCATTTAAAAATTACTGTCAAAAATATCTCCAAACTGATCATTTTTATTTAAATGAGGGGAAATATAAAAGCGGTAAGTAACAACAAGTCAAATTTTAATGCAATGACCAATGTTATAATGTTATTGAAAGCTGTGCGATGTTCCAAATCCCTAGTTTTTTTTAACTCACCACGTTCCAAAACGTGTAGAAATGCAAAAGAAAATTCCCCCACCCCAAAAAAAAAAATCAGAAATTTGTTGAATATCGGAAATTCGTTTATCAGGGGGTAAAATTTTACAACCTTCGGAATCATTTTTTGGTTGTACCGACTATTAAGCATTCAATTAAACAAAAGACACTTCTTCTAATCAAACTGAGAATAACAAGAATAATTACAATTCATCGGATAGTTTGAGCTGTTAGACCTGGTAAAATTTTTGGTCACAATCACAAGAATCAGACCAAAGATTCCAAAGACCAAAATTTCGGTGACTTCTGTCATTTTCAAAGGAATTTTTGGCCATGTTCCCTCTTGTTAAATGCTAACAATTATGTGACTGTTTTTCATATACTCACCACGTGGTATCACGTTAGTAAAAAAAAAAAAAAAAAAAAAAAAATTAGGGATGTGGAACATTGCACAACTTTCAATTACATTATATAATATTGGTCATTGCAGTAAAATTTAACATGGTGTTACTTATCATTTTATTATTTTCACTCATTTAAATAAAAAGTTTAGTTAATTAAGTTAGTTACATTTTTGGCATTAATTTTTACATGAGCACAAAAAAAAAAGGGGGGGGGGGGAATCACGCCAAAATGGCAAAATTGGTGGTTTTATTCGATGGACATTACATTGTCCTTGTTTGTGCGTGAAACACAAAAAAATCGATCGTTGATGGACGATGCTCAAGGACAGAGTGCTCTGTGTTAAAGGCACCCGTTTTTCAACTTTTTACGCTTTTATTGCATTTTTATGAGAATTTCGGAGGTGGAAATGTTTAACACCTTCAGAGGCATTACCACAGCGCTTTTGAACAAAATCGTTGGAGCCTCTTTTTTGTCAATTTCTGAAAAACATGATATTTTCAATGGCAGCTATCTTATGCGCATGCGCGACTTTGACGAAAACCTTAATGATAGATCCTTGGGCCATCACCAACCCGCACATCAAATTTGAACATCGTAAGTCAATTTGTTCGGGAGTTATATGCTGACCACATACACATACAGCTATAAAAAATTCTACATTTTGTAAAAGTCATAAAACCGACTTTAAAAAGCGTATAAAAATCCCAATTTTGTTTTCCTTTTTTTTTCCTTCCAAATCCAAATTTATGAAGTTGGAGCCCGAATGGAAGTAATGATATCTATTAAAACCTACGCAAGTCTAATTCGTAATAAATTGCTTACTCGGTATGTCATTATCATTTAATGTTGGTGTTTTCTTGTGAATAACTTCATAAATTCATATTTGGCATTTGTTTGCTTCTTAGAGCTTTTTATAAAAGTCGTTTCTACTTCTTTTTAAATCCTTTATACAGGGTTTCCAAAAACCACCGCACTTCATATACTTCACAATTATAAGCAAAAATGAATGATATTTTTAATGAATGAGATATTCGCAATCAAAGTTAATAAATTTTAACCAATTTAATCCTTATAATCCATTACGGAAAACTCTCTGGATTTGTCCGTTTTACTACAGAGGTTTCCAGAATTTTAATCGTTCCCCGATTGGTAAAAAATATTTAAGTGGGCGTGGTGGATTAAATAGTAAGAAAAATTAAAATTTTAAATTAACTTTTTTTTCTTTTTATCACCTTTTGGCTAACTTTGATTGATTTGAAAATATTTACAATTTTTAACTCTTTAATTTGAAGTGAGCATATGATTTGGAAACCCTAACTTTTTGAAAGAAATCATTTATATTTGGAAATTTGAGTTGCAATAAATAGCCAATAATTTTGAATTTTAATGTTATTGTTTAATTAATAATCTACGTTCGTACTATAATTTTTTTTTTAATAAAATTAGAAGCAATTATCATAAATACATGAAGGAACATATTTACTATAATTAAATAAGTTGTTAAAAGGCAGAATGTTTGGGCAACATGGAAAAGGTCCTACGATCGAACCTCTCCGAAGCTCTTCAGTCTTTCTTTAAAATGAGTATACACGGCAGTGATTGTGACAGATAGTGTTGTATTAATTGTTTGGTATATTAGGGAGTTATCTCAATTTTTTAACTCTACAGACTGAAAAAAACTAGGACGTTGCCATTGAAAGACCTCCCAGAAGGTACCACCTTCACACAGGTATCTATTTAACAACATTCCGGCGTAGTATTACCTCCATATAGCTATTACGCCATAAAATCTCTGGCCAATGTTGAAAAAAAATACCGGTAGGGGAGCTGCAGTCATTTCTGAATGTACTGAATCGTATAAATTGTATTTGATTTTTTTTTTTTAGCGAAAGGGCTACACTTCATTAAAATAGTGCAACATTGGACAACTCAGAGATATCAAAATTTAATGAAAACGCCTTCCAGGAGGTCTTTCAAGGAGAAAGTTACACGCATTTTCGTCTTAAACTGCTAACTTCAATTTATTACTGTTAGAGGGCGCTATATTTCCTTCGAGAAAGTATTGAGCTGAATTCGGTGCATGTGATTTTTTAGCAACAGCTACAAGAGGACTATACTCCATTGAAACATCAAACATGGGCAACTCATTATTGGGTTATCCATACTATAAGATGGGACGCTTTCCGGGAGGTCTTTCAAGCGGAAACTGGAATAGTATTGATAGGTTTTATGTTATGTCTTTACTTTTTCTACACATTTTTAAACTGTACGAGCACTTTTGGGAACCACTGTATAACATAGAATTTCAAAATAATTAGGTCATTATATAAAAACATGAGTAATAGGTGTACTATTATCACATCAAAATGATCTTCACAAATGTGTCAAGAACATTTTGCAGAAACATTGTCTCGTTTCATGACTTTACACCACTTTTTGCGGATATCTGATATCCAACACGTAAAAAAATGAAGAAAAAAAAGAAACAAAAAAAAAATTAATTTTTTTATACCGAATATTATACTTTCATTACCCTATGTATACATATGGGTAATTGAAATTAAAAATGACTCGTATCGTTTTTTGCCGTGACCCTTCTTATGTGATGGGTTAGATTGATAGGAGTGGAGCTGTCCCATGCTCAAAATAATTGCTTACACAATGTCAACTGTTATAAAAATAAACAATTTTAAATCTTACTTCTGCAATTCATTTATTGATAAGCTAATACAAAGGCTATATGTTCCACACGGCCTGTTTGTTTGAGTCAATTTTCTCAGCCAGAAAAAGCTAGAAGTTGACAACCATTCTTATCACTAAAAATGTTGTCAATCTGGCAAGATCAGTAAAATATTATCAAACTATATCCAAATTGGCAAGTTTGCAAAACATTATAAAAATATTGAAACGTACACTGTAAGTTAAGATCAATTCATTGAAAAAATAAATTCAGTGTATAGTATTGTAAGATAACTGAGGGTTGGTTCTACACCCCTGGTTGTATTTATAAAAAAGGTGTAGTAAAAAAAAAATGCTGTGTTACAAATGCTAAAATTAACATTTAGTGTATAGGGCTTGTTCCGAGGGGTGGTCCATTATGGTCGAACTTGAGAAACGGTAGAATAATGGAGCTGTTGCTATGCACTTTTGGTTTAAGTTATGTTGTTTTATTCCTAGATATGATTTAGACATCGAGACATTGTACGACAATTTAGATGGAATCCAACCAGAAATATTTAATGAGGGGTATGATGATGTACTCGATAACTCAACCTATTCTGCGAGAGATTGTAAAGTTGTAAAACCCGAGAAGAAGGAAGAAATGCAAGGAAAACTTCAAATCGATTATCCATCGTCCTCGGATTTTAGAATGATGGGGAATCAAATGAAGTCCGAGAAACAAATGGAAAATTGCGGGAGGTAATTTTGGTTTTCCTTTGCTTGAATAGAAACTAAAATAATATTTATATTCACAAAAGCTACAACTTTAAGTTAATATCCGAGTGCCAGTACTTGCTTAAACCCATTTGTTTTCTCTGTTTAATTATGATAAAATGAAATTATATATTGTTTACTTAAAAATTAAGAGCTAAAAGGATTATAAGACGAATAAGTTTTATCGGGACATTTTTTAAAAGTACTCATTTTAGCAATACCCCTCATTTTAGCATTTGTAACTAATTTTAGCATTTGTAAATATATTAAAACTAACATTTAAGGATATTACTGAATCAAGCACCAATATTTTACTGCAATTACGATAGAATAGAACGAAAATATTATTCAAATAATATTGTTATGAATTTCTGTATATTTGTAAATATTTCTTAGCATTAATTATGTAAAAAAATAAATTTATGTACATTTCGCATAAGGCAGTGCAATAGTTTGTTTTCCTACAAAGAGTCTCTTGATGCTTGATAACGAGTTTTACAGAGATAGCTCTGGGAAGCGAGTTTTACAAGGAGCAGGGTATTTAACATTATGGTAATGGCAATTTCGCCAATTTGGCGAGATAGAGCCAAGTTGGTGACAGTTTTGGCGACTAATTTTTGTCGCCAAATTTGGAAAGAAATCGCTAAATGTCGCCAAACTTGGCGACCATTTGGCGACATTTTCGGTCCCCATGTACATGTATAGGACTTTTCGACTACGATCTGGAAAGTTCTCCAAATATCTACCTCTAGAAGATTCACGAAGGTTCGCCTCCCCTATATAAGCTGGCCAAGAGAGCGGTGGAGTTAGTTGAGTTGAGTCAGTTAGTTAGTTGACTGGAATTACTGAGTTGAGATACTGAGTCTTAGTGAGCATTCAGAGTAGTTCTAAAGCGAACTGTATTGCATTGTCTTTTGCAGCGATTTTAGCAGTTGTGTACTCAAGTTTTTAACTGCTGTTTTATGCTCTATTGTTGTGAAAAGAGCTGTATTGAGTCTACTAGAACGAGAAGTTCTGGAGTTGTAAGAGAATCTGGGAAGAGTTATATTGGAATAAATTTCTGCAAGTTTTGATCTGCTTTGGCTTCAAGTCTTTCGAACCCATCCACGCAACAACTGATGTCAGAAGTGGGATTTGAATGCCGATAACCAGAGCAATGGCGGAACAAGATGAAATATTTCAACAGCTTTTTGCTTTCATGCATAAAATGAAGAAAGGCCAAGAAGAGATGAAGAATGGCCAATATAAGATGAAGAAAGAGATTTTCTCTGGCCAAGAGGAAATGCAGAAGAATATTGCTGCGATTTCTGCTTGACAGGAGGAATTAAAGGGCAATCTTTTAGCAAATATGGAAGAAAGCGTGAAAGAAATAGAAGACAAATTTGAAGGCAAATTCGAGAATGCGAAAAGAAGTTTATTGATTTAGGGAAGAAGATAGAGATTCTGGAAAAGAAGAATCTAGAAGAAAATTTGGGTGAGATAAAAGGAAAGATAGACCAAATGTTACAGAAGAGACTGTCGAGCAGAACTATTTCAGAAGATTTGAAATGTGTACCAGTTACCTCCCGACCTTCAATTAAGCTTTCTACATACGATGGAAAATCATCATGGCAAGTGTATAAGACCCAATTCGCAATGAGGATTCGCAACTTGCACAAGTGAGGAAAATGAATATTTTTTGTATTTTCTAGTGTTATCCAATGAATATATTTGAGCAGTGCAATTATTTTTTATCTTTATGCTTTCAATTAATCAAAAATCGAGTTTGAAATTAGCCGAAATCAAAGCAAAAGTCACGTGACCAAAAACGCATGAAAAAAACGTGACGTGGTTACGCAGACATAAAGTCGCAAAATGAAGGAGAAACCATACTTATTCCTCATCTAAAAGTGGCTTTTTCCCGCCAAATCGCAAAGTGAAAAAATAAATATTTTTTTAACTATCTATCCGAGCACAAATTTTTAAAAGAATGGTATTGTTTTTCATGATTTTTTATCTACTTTTATTTAAAAATAAAACCAAAAAACGTAAAAGTTCCTCATTGTCGCCAACTCCAACGGATGGGACTCTGTGACAAAAGCCTGCCAGATAGCTGCATCTCTGCGAGCTGAAGCTGCAGATATACAACAAACACTTTCCGAAGAGCAACGTTTGGACTTCAACGCTCTCTCAAGTGCATTAGGGTGCTTACACAGTGGAGCCGGAATGGGTGCTTACTCGCTTACTCGCATACAGGACGGTTTACCTGGAAGGTTACCAGGCAGGTTATACTCGCATAGACCCTGGATCACTCCTATGTAAACCACGTGATTTTCTTAGCAACCACGCCTAGCAACGATCTCTGAAGAAAACAAAAGCGCCAAGTTTCGAAAAAAGAATAGAATCGGAAATTAAATAAAGAATTTTGCTGTGAAATTGGTTTTTAGATACATTGAAAAGTGTATATTCACAAATTTTAGGTCGTGGAACTTTTATTACAGAATTTTACACTTTTTATTGCATTTCTTCAGACCTGTAAGCTTTTACTCACGTTCTATTATCCAGATACTAAGCTGTATTCAAACATGTTCAATTTGGCGATTTTTCATGAAGGAAACCTTCCCCTATTAAATTTGACGAGCAAGATCTTCGCACAGCAAAAATCTTAGCAAATAGACTTGTTCTATATGATGATGCATTCAATCAAGTTTTGGTATAAAAAAAAAATTAGTAAATATTTCGGAGTGGATGTTTTTTAGTAGTTGTCAAACTCTATCAAAATTATCTCAGTTCAATAAGTTGCAATTGGTGCATGAAAATTAGAAATGCATATAAAAGGTTGATATTAAAATTTTAGTTTTTTAGGGGTTATTTTTAAATATTTTATATTAACTTCGATTTTGTGTGTGTGTATGCCTGATGCCGGGCAAATCTGGTGAGACCTAATTAACCAACTTGCCGTCATCCGATCGGGCTGAAACTTGGCATGTATATTCGGTGTCGATGAGTCCGTATTCTATCGAGGTTTGGGGGCTGTCACTAAAAGGCACAGCTTTTACACTTTACACAGGCTTCCATTTCTGCTTCTGAGGACTAATTAACCTACTTGCCGTCATTCAATCGAATTGAAATTTGACAGATAGATTAGTTGTCGATGAGATGCAGCCTATCAAGTTTTTGGGCTTTTAAACTAAATGGTCTCTTTTACACAAGCTTCCATTTCGGTTGGTTTGTACGCTCAATGATTTATTTATGCAAAATGACGGCTAATCAGAGACTTGTAGCTTAACGTGGATTCTGAACCACAACAAGCATCTATGCCAAACCCCGGATTCGAACCCGGCACTTTTGGCATGCGAGACTAGAGCCCTAACCACACAGATATCAAGTAGGCGCTTCCAATTCAGTATATGAGGACTACATAATCTACTAACTGTCATCCAATAGAATTGAAACTTGGCAGGTAGATTCGTTGTCGATATGAACGCATTTCATCGAGGTTTTGTGGCTGTCTCTAAAAGACCACTTTAACACGCGATACTATATTACTGCTGTGGGGGACAAATTAACCCACTTGCGATCATCCAATCGGACTAAAACTTGGCAGATAGAATAGTTGTCGATGACAATGCCTTCTGTGAAGTTTTTGAGGTAAAAAAAAAAGTTAGTCAATGCATGGAATTGTTGTTTTTGACAAATGAAATGAAAATTATTCGAAAAAATGTCAGGATAGGAATTGTAATATCTATTTGCAATACCCATGTGCAATACCTATTTGCAATACTCATATTTAATACCTATTTGCAATACACATATGCAATACCCATTTCGAATACTCATGTGCAATACACATACACAATACTCATAAGCAATACCTATTTGCAATACTGATACAATATCTACTTACAATACTCATGTACAATACCTATTTGCTATATTTATGTGCAATATCTACTTGCAATACTTATGTGCAATACCCATTTGAAATACTCATGTGCAATACATATACACAATACTCATATGCAATACTGATTTTCAATACTCATGTTCAATGCCAATTTGCAATACTCATGTGCAATACACATATGCAATACTTATGTGCAATACCTTTTTGAAATACTCATGTGCAATACACATTCACAAAACTCATATGCAATACCTATTTGCAATACTCATGTGCAATATCTACTTGCAATACCCATGTGCAATACTCATGTGCAATACCTATTTGCTATCCTCATGTGCAGTATCTACTTGCAATTCTTATGGGCAATACTCATGTGTCATGTGCAATCCGTAATTTATAGCATACACATGTGCAATAACTATTCTCAATATATATGGGCAATACCTATTCGCAATACTCATGTGCAATACCTAATTGCAACAAGCATTTGCAATATACACGTACAGTACCTATTTGCAGTACACATGTGTTATTACTATATGCAGTAACTATGTGCAATACACATAATTATTTACACTAATAACCTCAATTTTAGAAAAATCCTCGATATAAAGCAGCAACGGATCAAAGTTGCACATGCGCACTGAGTACCCCCGCACTATGCCAGTAATAAGCATCCATCCGAGAAAAACCTTCCTGGATTCATGCAAGTATCCCAGGTAAGCCGACCAGTCTCCACTGTGAACGTCCCCATAGAGAAGCATGGTTTTATTTTACCTCGCACGTGCGAGTATGCGAGTAAGCACCCATCCCGGCTCCACTGTGTAAGGGTGCTTGCACATGGGATGAGTGCTTACTCGCATGGGATGAGTGTGGGATGAGTGCTTACTCGCATGGGATGAGTGCTTACTCGCATACTCGCACGTGCGAGGTAAAATAAAACCATGCTTCTCTATGGGGACGTTCACAGTGGAGACTGGTCGGCTTACCTGGGATACTTGCATGAATCCAGGAAGGTTTTTCTCGGATGGATGCTTACTGGCATAGTGCGGGGGTACTCAGTGCGCATGTGCAACTTTGATCCGTTGCTGCTTTATATGAAGGATTTTTCTAAAATTGAGGTTATTAGGTGTTAATAATTATATGTATTGCATATAGATAACTGCATATAGCTATTACACATGTGTACTGCAAATAGGTACTGTACGTGTATATTGCAAATGCTTGTTGCAACTAGGTATTGCACATGAGTATTACGAATAGGTATTGCAAATATATATTGCGAATAGTTATTGTACATGTATATATGCTATGAATTAGGTATTGCACATGTATATATGCTATAAATTAGGTATTGCACATGAGTATTGCACATAAGTATTAGAAGTAGATATTGCACATGGGCGGTATTGCAAATAGGTATTTCATATGGGTATTGCAAGTAGATATTGCACATGAGTATTACACATGGGTATTGCACATGATGAGTATTGCACATGGGTATTGCACATGATGAGTATTGCACATGGGTATTGCACATGCGTTTGCAAATAGGAATTGCGTATGAGTATTGTGTATGTGTATTGCACATGAGTATTCCAAATGGGTATTGCACATAAGTATTGCAAGTAGATATTGCACATAAGTATAGTAAATAGGTATTGCACTTGAGTATTGCACATGGGTATTGCAAGTAGATATTGCACTTGAGTATTGCACATGGGTATTGCAAGTAGATATTGCACATGAGTATTGCAAATAGGTATTGCATATGAATATTGTGTATGTGTATTGCACATGAGTATTCGAAATAGGTGCTGCACATGTGTATTCGAAATAGGTGTTGCACATGTGTATTGCATACGTGTATTGCAAATAGGTATTGCACATGAGTATTGCAAATAGGTATTGCACATGGGTATTGCAAATAGATATTACAATTCCTATCCTGACATTTTTTCGAATATTTTTCATTCCATTTGTCACTTCTTAAAGAAAAACAACAATTCCATGCATTGAGTAACTTTTTTTTTTACCTCAAAAACTTGACAGAAGGCATTGTCATCGACAACTAGTCTATCTGCCAAGTTTTAGTTCGATTGGATGACCGCAAGTGGGTTAATTTGTCCCCCACAGCAGTAATATAGTATCGCGTGTTAAAGTGGTCTTTTAGTGACAGCCACAAAACCTCAATGAAATGCGTTCATATCGACAACGAATCTACCTGCCAAGTTTCAATTCTATTGGATGACAGTTAGTAAATATGAGCTGCCAAATTGAGCATGTTTGAATACAGCTTAGTATCTGGATAATAGAACGTGAGTAAAAGCTTACAGGTCTGAAGAAATGCAATAAAAAGTGCGTAAAAGCGGCATTTATGTGACAGTCCCAAAACTTAATAAGAAAAAAAAATTATCATAGACAACGAGTCTACCATCAAGTTTCAGTTCGATTGGATGACGTGAAGTAAGTTTATTACTAACACAAGCCCCAATTAAATCGTGTGTAAAAGCGGCCTGTTATTGACAGTGGTAGCCCCCAAAATTTGATGGAATGGAATCTTTATCTACAAAAATGTATTTCTCAAATTTCAGCACAATTGCTTCCCTGCAAGTTGGTTTATTCATATTTCAAAACGGTTCAAAGAAGTGTGTGCAAAAGGGGCCTTTTAGTGACAGTGGCACTCACCAAAACTTGATATAGTGCAACTGTATCGACAACAAATCTACCCTTTTTTCTATATTAGCCAAACAAAATGCTCAACTACATTCTGTAATAAAAGTTCCATGACCTAAAATTTGTGAACATACACTTTTCAATGTATCTAAAAACCAATTTCATAGCAAAATTCTTTATTTAATTTCCGATTCTATTCTTTATTCGAAACTTGGCGCTTTTGTTTTCTTCAGAGATCGTTGCTACGCGTGGTTGCTAAGAAAATCCCGTGGTTTACATAGGAGTGATCCAGGGTCTATGCGAGTATAACCTGCCTGGTAACCTGCCTGGTAACCTTCCAGGTAAACCGTCCTGTATGCGAGTATGCGAGTAAGCACCCATCCCGGCTCCACTGTGCAAGCACCCTTACACAGTGGAGCCGGGATGGGTGCTTACTCGCATACTCGCACGTGCGAGGTAAAATAAAACCATGCTTCTCTATGGGGACGTTCACAGTGGAGACTGGTCGGTTTACCTGGAATACTTGCATAAATCCAGGAAGGTTTTTCTCGGATGGATGCTTACTGGCATAGTGCGGGGGTACTCAGTGCGCATGTGCAACTTTGATCCGTTGCTGATTTATATCGAGGATTTTTCTAAAATTGAGGTTATTAGTGCTAATAATTATGTGTATTGCATATTGATCTCTATATATAAGGCAAAGCCCTCACTCACTGATTCACTGACTGACTCACTCATCACTAATTCTCCCACTTCCCACATAGTCACAACTCTGAAAATCGGCACAAATATCAACAATGGTAAAAATAGAAAAAGTAAACTATTCCGATCTCGATTAACCCACTTTAAGGGGTCGAAAAGGGGTTAAACGTTCCAAACGGGGGACATTCGAAAATCCTACTTATAACATAGTCACAACTCTGAAAATCGGCACAAATATCAACAATGGTAAAAATAGAAAAAGTAAACTATTCCGATCTCGATTAACCCACTTTAAGGGGTCGAAAAGGGGTTAAACGTTCCAAATGTGGGACATTCGAAAATCCTACTTCCCACATAGTCACAACTCTGAAAATCGGCACAAATATCAACAATGGTAAACATAGAAAAAGTAAACTATTCCGATCTCGATTAACACACTTTAAGGGGTCGAAAAGGGGTTAAACGTTCCAAACGGGGGACATTCGAAAATCCTACTTCCCACATAGTCACAACTCTGAAAATCGGAACAAATATCAACAATGGTAAAAATAGAAAAAGTAAACTATTCCGATCTCGATTAACACACTTTAAGGGGTCGAAAAGGGGTTAAACGTTCCAAACGGGGACATTCGAAAATCCTACTTCCCACATAGTCACAACTCTGAAAATCGGCACAAATATCAACAATGGTAAAAATAGAAAAAGTAAACTATTCCGATCTCGATTAACACACTTTAAGGGGTCGAAAAGGGGTTAAACGTTCCAAACGGGGGACATTCGAAAATCCTACTTCCCACATAGTCACAACTCTGAAAATCGGCACAAATACCAACAATGGTAAAAATAGAAAAAGTAAACTATTCCGATCTCGATTAACCCACTTTAAGGGGTCGAAAAGGGGTTAAACGTTCCAAATGTGGGACATTCGAAAATCCTACTTCCCACATAGTCACAACTCTGAAAATCGGCACAAATATCAACAATGGTAAACATAGAAAAAGTAAACTATTCCGATCTCGATTAACACACTTTAAGGGGTCGAAAAGGGGTTAAACGTTCCAAACGGGGGACATTCGAAAATCCTACTTCCCACATAGTCACAACTCTGAAAATCGGCACAAATATCAACAATGGTAAAAATAGAAAGAGTAAACTATCCCGATCTCGATTAACCCACTTTAAGGGGTCGAAAAGGGGTTAAACGTTCCAAACGGGGGACATTCGAAAATCCTACTTCCCACATAGTCACAACTCTGAAAATCGGCACAAATATCAACAATGGTAAACATAGAAAAAGTAAACTATTCCGATCTCGATTAACCCACTTTAAGGGGTCGAAAAGGGGTTAAACGTTCCAAACGGGGGACATTCGAAAATCCTACTTCCCACATAGTCACAACTCTGAAAATTGACACAAATATCAACAATGGTAAACATAGAAAAAGTAAGCTATTCAGATCTCGATTAACCCACTTTAAGAGGTCAAAAAGGGGTTAAACGTTCCAAACGAGCGATATATTCGAATGTCCTACTTCTCATATTTTCACAATTCTGAAAACTGGTGTGAATATCAATAAAGACAAACGCAGAAAAAGTAAACTATTCCGATCTCCGGTGGATCAATGGGTGGAAAAGGGGTTAAACGTTCCAAACAAGGAATATTCGAATGTACCACTTCCCATATGGTCACAACTCGGAAATTTGGTACAAATGTCAAAAAAGATTAAACATAGAAAAAGTAAGCTATTCTGTTCTCGATTAACCAACTTTAAGGGGTCGAAAAGGAGTTAAATGTTCCAAACGAGGGATATCCGAATGTTCCTCTTCCAATATAGTCATTTTTCTGATATTTTTTTGTAAATGTTAAAAATATAAGTCATTCCAATATCGATTAACGAATTTTTAAGGGATGAAAAGACGACGCAACATTGAAACTATACGAGGATTAACTTAATGTCTAATTAACTTAATTCCAATACAGCTACTACTTTGACATTTAGAACTAAGAGCAAACATAAACACAATAAACTATTCCAGTTTACTATTCACAATTATAAATTTCGTTTAAAATGTCAACAAAGGAAAGTTCCTATTTTGATAAATCAATTTGTCGGGATCGAAATGGGAGCAAACGTCTGAAGTGTAGAATACATGAATGTCTTTTGATCGCTAAAATGCTAATGGTAAAATTTCGTAACGCAGCACGGGTATTCAGCTAGTAACTGCATATAGTAATAACACATGTGTACTGCAAATAGGTACTGTACGTGTATATTGCAAATGCTTGTT
This sequence comes from Linyphia triangularis, assembly GCA_963978545.1. NCBI lineage: Eukaryota > Metazoa > Arthropoda > Arachnida > Araneae > Linyphiidae > Linyphia > Linyphia triangularis. Next base: position 71,225,305 of record OZ021725.1, on the reverse strand, counting down.
GCAATTAGGTATTGCAGATGAGTATTGCGAATAGGTATTGCAAATATATATTGCGAATAGTTATTGCACATGTATATGCTATAAATTAGGTATTGCACATAAGTATTAGAAGTAGATATTGCACATGGGTGGTATTGCAAATAGGTATTGCACATGGGTATTGCAAGTAGATATTGCACATGAGCATTGTAAATATGTATTGCATATGAGTATTGTGTATGTGTATTGCACATGAGTTTTCCAAATAGGTATTGCACAAGAGTATAGCAAATATGTATTGCACATGAGTATTGAGCATAGGTATTGCACATGCGTATTGCAAATAGGAATTGCGTATGGTTGGTTGGTTGTATTCAGATTATCTGGCGCCGTCAGCAACACGAGGGCTATAATGCGCCGAAACATTCGTCATTCGACAAACCAACATACATTTACAAACACATATGCCTAACACGGGACTCGAACCCGCAACATCGCGGTCTAGAAGCCAGCACGCTAATCACTATACCGTTTGGTCGGCAAATTGCGTATGAGTATTGTGTATGTGTATTGCACATAAGTACTGCAAGTAGATATTGCACAGAAGTATAGCAAATAGGTATTGCACTTGAGTATTGCACATGGGGTATTGCAAGTAGATATTGCACATGAGTATTGCAAATAGGTATTGCATATGAGTATTGTGTATGTGTATTGCACATGAGTATTCAAACTAGGTATTGCACATGTGTATTGCAAATAGGTATTGCACATGAGTATTGCAAATAGGTATTGCAAATAGATATTACAATTCCTATCCTGACATTTTTTCGAATATTTTTCAATCCATTTGTCACTTCTTAAAGAAAAACAACAATTCCATGTATTGACTAACTTTTTTTTTACCTCAAAAACTTGACAGAAGGCATTGTCATCGACAACTAGTCTATCTGCCAAGTTTTAGTTCGATTGGATGACCACAAGTGGGTTAATTTGTCCCCCACAGCAGTAATATAGTATCGCGTGTTAAAGTGGTATTTTAGTGATAGCCACAAAACCTCGATGGAATACGTTCATATCGACAACGAATCTATATGCCAAGTTTCAATTCTATTGGATGACCGTTAGTAGATTATGTAGTCCTCATATACTGAGTTGGAAGCGCCCACCTGATATCTGTGTGGTTAGTGCTCTAATCTCACATGCCAAAAGTGCCGGGTTCGAATCCTGGGTTAGGCATAGATGCTCGTTGTGGTTCGGAATCCACGTTAAGCTACAAGTCTCTGTTTTATTAGCCTTCATTTTGCATAAATAAGTCATTGAGCGTACAAACCAACCGAAATGGAAGCTTGTGTAAAAGAGACCTTTTAGTGACAGCCCAAAAACTTGATAGGCTGCATTCTCATCGACAACTAATCTATCTGCCAAATTTCAATTCGATTGAATGGCGGCAAGTGGGTTAATTAGTCCTCAGAAGCCGAAATGGAAGCCTGTGTAAAAGCTGCCTTTTAGTGACAGCCCCCAAACCTCGATAGAATGCGTACTCATCGACACCGAATATACATGCCAAGTTTCAGCCCGATCGGATGATGGCAAGTGGATTAATTAGGTCTCAGCAGATTTGCCCGGCATCAGGTATACACACACACAAAATCGATGTTAATATAAAATATTTAAAAATAACCCCCTGAAAAAACTAAAATTTTAATATCAATCTTTTATATGCATTGCGAATTTTCATGCGTCAATTGCAACTTATTGAACTGAGGTAGTTTTGATAGTGTTTGACAACTACCAAAATAACATCCACTCCGAAATATTTACTAATTTTTTTTTTATACCAAAACTTGATTGAATGCATCATCATCCACAACAAGTCTACTTGCCAAGATTTTCGCTATGCGAAGATCTTGCTCGTCAAATTTGATAGGGGAAGTTTTCATTCATTAAAATACGCCAAATTGAACTTTTTTTAATGCAGCTTAGTATCTGGATAATAGAACGTGAGTAAAACCTTACAGGTCTGAAGTATGGCAATAGAAAGTGCGTAAAAGTGGCATTTATGTGACAGTTCCAAATCTTGATAAGAAAAAAAAATTATCGTAAACAACGAGTGTACCATCCAAGTTTCAGTTCGATTGAATGACGGGAAGTAAGTTTATTAGTATTACAAGTCCCAATTAAATCGTGTGTAAAAGTGGTCTGTTATTGACAGTGGTAGCCCCCAAAATTTGATAGAATGCGATCTTAATCTACAAAAATGTATTTCTCAAATTTCAGCACAACTGCTTCCCTACAAGTTGGTTTATTCATATTTCAAAATGGTTTAAAGAAGCGTGTGCAAAAGCGGCTTTTCAGTGACAGTGGCACTCACCAAAACTTGATATAGTGCAACCGTATCGACAACGAATCTACCCATCACATTTCAGCGTAATTGGATAACGGCAAGTTGGTTTATTCGTATTCCGAAGCAATAATTGAAAGCGCGTATAAAAGCGGTCTTCTAGTGAGAGTGACAACTCCAAAACTTGATAGATTGCATCCTTATCGGCAACGAATAAATTTTTTAAATTTCAGAGTGATTGGATGACAGCAAGTTGGTTTATTAGTATCCCGAAGATAGAAGCGTGGGTAAAAGCGACCATTTTAGTGACAGTGCAAACCCCTAAAACTTGACTGTCGATAAGATAGCATTCCATCTGTAAATTGTTGGAGTGATTGGATGACGGCAAGTTGATTTATTAATATCCCGATATAAAAAAGAGTGTAAAAGCAATCTTTTAGTAACAGTGATCGACATCAAATCTATCTGCCAAGTTAGAAGTATTGCGAATAGGTATTGCCCATATATATTGAGAATAGCTATTGCACATGTGTATGCTATAAATTAGGGATTGCACATGAGTATTGCCCATAAGAATTGCAAGTAGATATTGCACATGAGGATAGCAAATAGGTATTTCACATGTGTATTGCAAATAGGTATTGCATATGAGTATTGTGAATGTGTATTGCACATGAGTATTCCAAAAAGGTATTGCACATGAGTATTGCATATGAGAAATGCAAATTGGCTTTGAACATGAGTATTGCAAATCGGTATTGCATATGAGTATTATGTATATGTATTGCACATGAGTATTCCAAATGGGTATTGCACATAAGTATTGCAAGTAGATATTGCACATGAGTATTGCAAATAGGTATTGCATATGAGTTTTGTGTATGTGTATTGCACATGAGTATTCGAAATAGGTATTGCACATGTGTATTGCATATGTGTATTGCAAATAGGTATTGCATATGAGTATTGTGTATGGTTGGTTGTATTCAGATTATCTGGCACCGTCAGCAACACAAGGGCTATAATGCGCCGAAGCATTCTTCATTAGACAAGCCAACATACATTTACAAACACCCATGCCTAGCGCGGGACTCGAACCCGCAACTTCGCGCTCTAGAAACCAGCACGCTAACCACTATACCGTTTGGTCGGCAGTATTGTGTATGTGTATTGCACATGAGTATTCGAAATAGGTATCGCACATGTGTATTGCATATGTGTATTGCAAATAGGTATTGCACATGAGTTTTGCAAATAGGTATTGCACATGGGTATTGCAAATAGATATTACAATTTTTATTCTGACATTTTTTCGAATATCCTGATATCTGTGTGGTTAGTGATCTAGTCTCGCATGCCAAAAGTGCCGGGTTCGAATCCTGGGTTTGGCATATATGCTTTTTGTGGTTCGGAATCCACGTTAAGCTATAAGTCTCTGTTTCATTAGCCGTAATTTTGCATAAATAAGTCGTTGAGCGTGCAAGCCAACCGAAATGGAAGCTTGTGTAAAAGAGACCCTTTAGTGACAGCCCAAAAACTTGATAGGCTGCATCTTATAGACAACTAATCTATCTGTCAAATTTCAATTCGATTGAATGACGGCAAGTGGGTAAATTAGTCCTCAGAAGCCAAAATGGAAGCCTGTGTAAAAGCTGTCTTTTAGTGACAACCCCCAAACCTCGATAGAATGCGTACTCATCGACACCGAATATATATGCCAAGTTTCAGCCCGACCGGATGACGGCAAGTTGGTTAATTAGGTCTCAGCAGATTTGCCCGGCATACACATACACAAAATCGAAGTTAATATAAAATATTTAAAAATAACCCCTAAAAAACTAAAATTTTAATATCCACCTTTTATATGCATTTCTAATTTCCATGCACCAATTGCAACTTATTGAACTGAGATAATTTTGATAGAGTTTGACAACTACTAAAAGACATCCACTCCGAAATATTTACTAATTTTTTATTTTTTTTACACCAAAACTTGATTGAATGCATCATATATAGAACAAGTCTTTTTGCCAAGATTTTTGCTGTGCGAAGATCTTGCTCGTCAAATTTAATAGGGGAAGGTTTCCTTCATTAAAAATCGCCAAATTGAACATGTTTGAATACAGCTTAGTGTCTGGATAATAGAACGTGAGTAAAAGCTTACAGGTCTGAAGAAATGCAATAAAAAGTGCGTAAAAGCGGCATTTATGTGACAGTCCCAAAACTTAATAAGAAAAAAAAATTATCATAGACAACGAGTCTACCTTTCAAGTTTCAGTTCGATTGGATGACGGGAAGTAAGTTTATTAGTAATACAAGCCCCAATTAAATCGTGTGTAAAAGCGGCCTGTTATTGACAGTGGTAGCCCCCAAAATTTGATGGAATGCAATCTTTATCTACAAAAAGGTATTTCTCAAACTTCAGCACAATTGCTTCACTACAAGTTGGTTTATTCATATTTCAAAATGGTTTAAAGAAGCGTGTGCAAAAGCGGCTTTTCAGTGACAGTGGCACTCACCAAAACTTGATATAGTGCAACCTTATCGACAACAAATCTACCCATCACATTTCAGCGTAATTGGATAACGGCAAGTTGGTTTATTCGTATTCCGAAGCAATAATATAAAGCGCGTGTAAAAGCGGTCTTCTAGTGACAGTGACAACTCCAAAACTTGATAGATTGCATCCTTATCGGCAACAAATAAATTTGTTAAATTTCAGAATGATTGGATGACAGCAAGTTGGTTTATTAGTATCCCGAAGATAGAAGCGTGGGTAAAAGCGACAATTTTAGTGACAGTGCAAACCCCTAAAACTAGATACATTCGCTGTCGATAAGATTGCATTCCATCTGTAAATTGTTGGAGTGATTGGATGACGGCAAGTTGATTTATTAATATCCCGATATAAAAAAAAGAGTGTAAAAGCAATGTTTTAGTAACAGTGATCGACATCAAATCTATCTGTCAAGTTTCAAAGCGATTGGATTTTAGTTAATTAAGCCTCAGCAGGTTTCCCCGGTAGGTACAACACACACTAACCTCCCCACACACACAAAATCGAAGTTAACATAAAGGATGATGACTAAACTTTGTCTTTTGGCTTTTTTTCTATATAACTGTCAAACAAAATGCACAACTGCATTCTGTAATAAAAGTTCCATGACCTAAAATTTGTGAATATACACTTTTCACTCTATCTAAAAACCAATTTCATAGCAAATTTTTTTATTTAATTTCCGATTCTATTCTTTATTCGAAACTTGGCGCTTTTGTTTTCTTCAGAGATCGTTGCTACGCGTGATTGCTAAGAAAATCACGTGGTTTACATAGGAGTGATCCAGGGTCTATGCGAGTATAACCTGCCTGGTAACCTTCCAGGTAAACCGTCCTGTATGCGAGTATGCGAGTAAGCACCCATCCCGGCTCCACTGTGTAAGCACCCTTAGAACTGCGGTTTGGCGAAAAATGTATGAAAGACTACAGCAGGCCGCAGTTCAAATATCGCCAACAGAAAGCTACCGAAACACTCCAGGAGCTCGCCACGGATGTTGAGAGCATGTCCCATCTCGCCTTTTCAGACTGCCCTGCTTAAACGAGAGATATCCTGTCTCTACAGTACTTTGTCGATGGCATCACGGATGTAGAGATACAGAAGGCCCTGAGAATGGCAGACGTCAAGGATTTAAAAAGTGCTTTAGTGTATGCCATGAAGTACGAGGTAGCCCAGCAAGCAACCCGTAGAGAACGCCATCCTATCAGGGCTGCTACTATCCAGTATCTAGAACACCCAATTGCTGTTCGCATTGAGGAATTGGAAACACAAATCAATAACTTGAGACGAAATACTCCTGAAAAGAAGTTGAGCCTGAAGTGCTGGAACTGCAGGGACGAGGGTCACTTACGGAGAAACTGCCGAACCTGCCAAGACACAGGAGCTAACACCGCTCCCAGAAGGGAGGAGGGAAGCCATCTCGCGAGGCTGAGGTTGCCAGTTGTTGAGAAGCCCCATCTTAGAGCTCTAAAATTTTTTACAATGAGTGGCGGCAGTAATGGAATCTTCATTATGGGACACGTAAATGGAGTTCCTTGCAATATAATCATCGATACTGGAGCCAATGTGACCATCATGCGGAAAGATTTGGCTCAACAACTGGATGGGAGACTCATCTGGACACCAGCCTGCGTTACCCTCCAAACTGTACCCGGTGATAAAATCAACATCCATGGAAAACTGAACATCAACATCACGTTCGGGAGTGTTACTTACTATCACACGGCATATGTGGCGGACATTATAGACACTTGAATACTCGGACTGGACTTTTTAAGGAAATATAATTTTTCCTTAGACTTTAAAAGCAATGATCTGCATTCAGTTTCTGAAGACATAACGTTATTTGGAATCAAAGATAGTGAAGTTAAATCCGTACATCAAATAATAGCTCAAAATGACATCACATTACAAAGCAAGAACAGAAATTTTACTTCCTGGAAATGTAGCTGAAGATAAAAGTTTCCGATATGGCATAATGGAGTATCCTGAAAATCACAACAGCCCCAAAGGAGTACTGGTAGCTTCAATTCTCGTCGACCTTTCAAGGACTGCCATACCTGTGAGGGTCGCCTATGTGAGTGATAAAGCGAAAGTCATAAAGAAAGGTGAAGTGTTAGCCACATATACTCCAGTAACTTGCATAAATCGAAATAGCAATCCTCCAGTCACTGTGTCTTCAGAGAACTTAACATCAGAGCTACTACAGAATGCACCGTTAAACAACGTAGAAAGAAGTGCTGCACAACTGGTCATCCAAGAATTCCAAGATGTCTTTTCCCGCACATCTTCGGATGTCGGATGAACAAGTTTGACGCAGCATAGAATTGATACAGGAAACCACCTACCTATCAAGCAACACCCAAGACGACTACCGTTTGCTAAACAGGAAGAGGTAGGAAGTCTTCTAAAGGAAATGCAAAATAGCGACGTAATTGAACCTTCAGCCAGCCCTTGGGCCTCTTCCATCGTCCTGGTTTGGAAGAAGGATGGTTCAACTAGATTTTGCGTTGATTATCGGAGGTTGAATGATGTCACGAAGAAGGGCAGCTACCCTCTTTCTAGAATCGATGACACTCTAGACATTCTTTCTGGAAACAAGTGGTTTTCGACACTAGACTTAAAGAGTGGATATTGGCAAGTTGAGATACACCCTGATGATAAAGAGAAGACAGCATTCACAACCGGACAAGAACTTTGGCATTTCAAAGTGATGCCATTTGGATTAAGCAATGTTCCAGCAACATTCGAACGCCTCATGGAAACAATGGTAAGAGGTCTTTCCTACGAAGCCTGTCTGGTTTACCTCGATGACATCATTATTGTGGGGCGAAATTTTGAGAAACATCTTGAAAATTTTAGGAAGGTGCTGAGGAAATTAAAAGATGCCAACCTGAAGTTAAGTCCGGCCAAATGTAAGTTATTCCGACATGAAGTGACCTACCTCGGACATGTCATCTCTGTCGAGGGTGTACGCACAGATCCAGAAAAATTGTCGGCAGTTAAAGAGTGGAGACGCCCTAAAGATGTACATCAATTGAGGAGTTTCCTGGAGCTTTGCACCTACTATAGACGATTCCTGAAGGACTTTTATTACATCGCAAGACCCCTTCACAGACTGACAGAGATCAAGCAGAAATTCTTATGGACAAAAGACTGTGAGGATGCATTTGACCAACTGGAGGAGGCTTTAACATCTGCACCTATCCTGACGTATCCTCAGCCCTATAAACAATTCATTCTTGACACGGACGCGAGCAACGAGAGTCTCGGTGCTGTTTTGTCCCAAGAAATAGACGGCCAAGAACGAGTCGTAGCATATTGGAGTAAGTGCCTATCTAAACCGGAGAGGAATTACTTTGTCACCAGGAAAGAGTTGCTCGCCATAATTAAAGCTTTAGAGCATTTCCATCATTACGTCTACGGTAGGAAATTCCTGCTCCGTACGGATCATGCATCGTTGACCTGGCTTCTAAATTTCAAGAATCCTGAAGGTCAGATAGCTAGATGGATAGAGAGACTCCAAGAGTATGACATCGATATCCGTCATCGGAAAGGATCATCACATGGAAACGCAGATGCCCTGTCTAGGAGACCCTGCCCAGAGAGCTGCCGATATTGTTCCAGAGTTGAAGTGAGTTATGGGCTGATCAATCCGGTAATACGCCAGGTTACGTTTTCAACATCTTTGAATCCAGACCCGTGGAGTGACGGAGAAGTCAGAAAAGACCAATTGGGAGATCCCGACATCAAGCCGATAATCGATTTAAAGGAGTCTTCGAATGCGACACCTACTTGGCAGAACATTTCCACCTTTAATCCTACAACAAAGCCATATTGGGCCCTCTGGGATTCTCTCCATATTCGAAACGGCTTTCTGTACCGGAAGTTCGAATCTGATGATGGAAAGACATCCCGATGGCAACTATTACTTCCAAGATCCCGAGTCTCAGACGTTCTTAAAGAACTTCATAGTAGTCCAACTGGAGGCCACTTCGGAGTAATGAAGACGTTGCAAAGAGTTCGAGAGCGGTTCTACTGGAGTAAGGCGAGGGCTGACAAGGAGAAGTGGTGCCGATCATGTGATGCCTGTGCAGCCTGGAAAGGACCGAAGAAACGCAGTAGAGGAAAACTGAAACGTTACAACGTGGGAGCTCCTTTTGAACGGATTGCGTTTGACATCTTGGGACCACTACCACGATCTGCTGACGGCAACAGATACATCCTGGTTGTCATGGATTATTTTACGAAGTGGCCCGAAGCGTATCCTATCCCTGATCAGGAGGATACCACTGTAGCAGAGGTAATGGTTCAGCGCTGGATTTCCAGATTTGGAGTCCCTCTTCAGTTACATTCTGATCAAGGAAGGAATTTCACCTCTGCACACAGACGACAAAACACAGACGACGCCTTTACACCCACAGTTGAATGGCATGTTGGAGAGGTTTAACAGAACCATCCTCAATAACCTCTCGCTGATGGTTTCCAGAAACCAACAGGAGTGGGATCAGAAGTTACCTTTGCTTCTTCTGGCCTATCGCAGCCCTGTCCACGAGACTACCAGATATTCCTAATCCCAGATGCTCTTCGGTCGTAGCCTTCGTCTGCCTTGCGATCTGTTGTTTGGCCGCCCTCCGGATGCACATTCATCGGCAGAGGAGTACGTCGAGGATCTTCAGGCGCGGTTTGAAGCTGTGCACAATTTTGTCCGAGAACGGATCCACGTGGCGACGGATAAGCTGAAGACCAGATACGACACGAAGGCTACAGGACATCAATTCCACGAAGGTGACAAGGTTTGGTTCTGGAACCCGAAACGACAAAAAGGACTTTCTCCGAAACTTCAGTCTCACTGGGATGGTCCTTACTCAGTCTTCAACCGGCTGAATGATGTCGTGGTCCGAATACGTAAGTCACCTAATTCTATACCTAGAGTCGTTCATTACGACAGGTTAGTCCCTTACTATGGCCATAGTTTGTAATCCCCCCAATGCATAAAGTGTAAATAGTTATTAAGACCATGGTCACATGTGTATTGTTATGAATTTTTCCGCTGAGGCAATGATGGCACAGTTTTTAAGATAAAAACTACTATTTATTCACTCTTCAAAGGCACACAATTTATTCAAAGACAACAGTTTAATCACCCTCAAGCTTCAACACAAGCTTCAGTAAGAACAACTTCGAATACAGCAATTATACAAGTTCACTCTAGTAGGTAAACAAAGCCATCAGCTCTCATCGAAGTCCAAAGTCAATTTGAAAACTTTCCCAAAATTTCCAGCCAATTCATCGAAAAAGAAACATCTCGAAATTTCTCGATTGCTTTAGGTGTTGCCACCTTTTTCTAACTTGTATAATCGCTGTTAATAAATAAAATAAGATAAAATAAATTACAATAGAATTTTAAAACAATACGTCACTATTTACACTATATACAGACAATTTGTGCAACATTTCCCCTTCTTAAGGACTGCACGTCCCGGGCATTGAAGTCCTTAAGCCATTCAATGACTTCTACCATAATATGGGCTAGCCTATTGTAGTGTACAACTCTAGGTTTACAGGAAGGTGCCCGTTGAATCCTCACCACGACGTTGTTGATCTTCTTAAGTACCCCATACGGCCCTTCCCAGTTCGTCTGTAGCTTAGAGGAGAGTCCTTTCCGACGTTTAGGGTTCCATAACCACACCTTGTCACCTTCCTGGAATGAACTGTCCGTGGTCTTGGTATCGTACCGGATCTTCATGCGCTCCGTCGTGATGTTGATTCTCTCTCTGGCGAACCGATGTACGGCTTCCAAACGTGCCTGCAGATCATCTAGATACTGGACAGGCGAGGAAGGGGTGTCCGGTGGTCGTCCAAAGAGGAGGTTGCAGGGGAGCCTAAGGTCTCTTCCAAACATCTTTCGAGATGGAGAAAATCCGGTGGTCTCGTGAGTTGCACTCCCGTATGCCATCAGAAGCGGTGAAAGTTTCTGATCCCCATCTTGCTGGTTACATGATTTTGAGATTGGTTGTTGATAAGAGAACGCCGGTGTTCCAGATTTGAACTCCGTTGTAGATGAACGTCGTCTGCTCTCCGAACATGAACTTCCGGAAAGAGCGTTCCCATTCCCATTCAACCGAACATCATCTTCAGTAAGATTTTCCGTGATTGTGTCCGAATCATCCGCGGGTGCAGCTGATAGATCCCAGGACCTCCGTTCGATGCTTGTAACAGGAGCACGGATGTCGATTCCCTCTTCACCAACTTTGTCCATTCCCACACGAACCACTTCCTAGGAGGGTTTCATCAACGTTGCTTTCTTCGATTCTCTTTCCGGGGCTGGAGAGGTACTTTTCATAGATGTGGACTCTTCAGAATTCTCTATGACATTGTCTTCATGAGCCATAATCCGATATACGCACAGCAATTTCATGTCTAGATCGTGCAAAGGAACTTCGGCCTCTCCATGTTTGCAGCTTGCTTTTCTCAAAATTCAGCGTAATTCCATTTTTCTTCAAAAAGTCTAGTCCGAGCACGGGTCTACAATTTCGGCAACATAAACAGTGTGCTTCTAGGTGTTAAATCCAACTGCAATGTCCACTTCCAATTTCCCATTCACAGAGATATTACCACCGGACACAGTTTGTAGCGAAACAGAGGGCGCTGTGTAGAGGAGTCGGCTGTTCAGGCGACGAGCCACGTCCGTCCTTACGATCGTTACGTTCGCTCCCGAATCGACGATTAGACGACATGGAGTTCCGTTGATCTCCCCCTTCACGAATAAACCCTGGTTTCCTCCTTGTCGGGATGAAACGTGGAAACGACTGGTCGGGGCTTCACCTGTTCTACATTGCAGCTTTTGCCCTGCGAGATGGCATCTTCTTAGATTCAGTAGTTGAGATTCCGTGGTAGTGTTATCCCTTCTCTTTTTCAAATCAAGGCAGTTACGTCGTAGATGCCCTTCCCGTTTGCAGTGCCAGCAAATGACTCTGGTCCTTCGATCCCTGGCTCCGAGATAGCTTCTCATCATTCTATCAATTTTGCTTTCCAGTTCTCGAAGCTTGCTGGTGACAAGGTCAGAAGAATCCTCGGCTGATGCACCACCCACATATCGTCGGTCTTTTCCAGAAGCTAGCTGCGCGGCTTCCACTCTCATGGCGTACACGAGGGCAGACTTCAGGTTTTTGTTTTGGGATAACCTTACTGTCTGCTGCACATCGGGATCCTGAATAGCGTCGATAAAATACTGCAGTGAAAGATCGTCTCGTACATCCGGGGGACAGTCTGGGAAAGCGAGGAGCGACAATCTTTCTACATCAGATGCCAGTTCTTGAAGAGTTTCATTGACCTTCTGCTGTCTCACTTTCAGTTGCAGTCTGTTGTAATCCTTAAGATGCTGCTCCCCAAACCTTAACTCCAACGCACTTGCCAGCGCCACGAATTCTCCCCGCTTCTCTTCAGGTAGTGTCTGTAAAATGTCAGCAGCTTCACCCCGTAGAGATGCTGCGAGATGGAATGCTTTCATGAGTGGATGGAATGCTCGCTATCATATCGAACTGAGTTCGATAGACGCTCCAAGCCGACTTCCCATCGAAAGTTGAAGCCTTGATGTTGGGACGTGGTGCAACAATGGGAACGGAAACCTCTCCCGAGAGCAAAACTGTTGCTGCTTCAGATCTTCTATTTTCAATAAATCGAATTCTTTCCTCCAAGCAATCAAATTTCCCGTTAACTTCCTCCTTCACGATGGAAACCTTTTCTTTAATTTCGTTTCTCACAGTCCCAATATCTTCTTTGACATCCGAAATATCAGCCTTCATTGACAGAAGGACATTTTCCGTACGCTCTATAAATCCGCCAACGGATGCAGAAGTCAGTTCTTGTTTGGCGGTTAAAGCTTTAATATCCGATGATATAGCTTCTTGTAAAGCTTTAATGTCTGATGATGTCGCTTCTTGACTGGCGGCAATTGCAGCGGCGAGTTCGGCATTCGTCGTTTCTTGACGGGCTTGACCAGCGGCAATTGTAGCGGCGGTTGATTCTTGGCATGTTTTAATTCCGGCAATCATTTCCATTAATTGCTTCATTTGGTCTTCCATCATTCCTCTAGTAGTCGGCATTCAAGATGTCTAAATCCCACTTCTAACACCATTGTTATGAAATTTTCCGCTGAGGCAATGATGGCACAGTTTTTAAGATAAAAACTACTATTTATTCACTCTTCAAAGGCACACAATTTATTCAAAGACAACAGTTTAATCACCCTCAAGCTTCAACACAAGCTTCAGTAAGAATAACTTCGAATACAGCAATTATACAAGTTCACTCTAGTAGGTAAACAAAGCGATCAGCTCACATCGAAGTCCAAAGTCAATCTGAAAACTTTCCCAAAATTTCCAGCCAATTCATCGAAAAAGAAACATCTCGAAATTTCTCGATTGCTTTAGGTGTTGCCACCTTTTTCTAACTTGTATAATCGCTGTTAATAAATAAAATAAGATAAAATAAATTACAATAGAATTTTAAAACAATACGTCACTATTTACACTATATACAGACAATTTGTGCAACAGTATGTAAATTTTTAAGTTTATTGTTTATTTATTTTCAGTAATGTTTCTGTCTTTCTGTATATAAATTAGTAAGATTAGTAAGTTTTATAGTTTAGTAATGAACACAGAGTGTTTGCTATTGCTTTGAAAGTAAGCCTTCCTTTCCAGGAACTGTACTGCCCGGGACGTGCAGTCCTTGGGAGGGGGACAATGTTACGAATTTCTGTATATTGGTAAATATTTCTTAGCATTAATTATGTAAAAAGATAAATGTATGTACATTTCGTATAAGACAGTGCAATAGTTTGTTTTCCTGCAATGAGTCTCTTGATGCTTGATGCCGACCAAACGGTATAGTGGTTAGCGTGCTAGCTTCTAGACCGCGAGGTTGCGTGTTCGAGTCCCGTGTTGGCATGGGTGTTTGTAAATGTATGTTGGCTTGTCTAATGACGAATGTTTCGGCTCATTATAGCCCTCGTGTTGCTGACGGCGACAGATAATCTGAAAACAACCAACTTGATGCTTGATAACGAGTTTTACAGAGATAGCGCTGGGAAGCGAGTTTTACAAGGAGCAGGGTATTTAACATTATGGTAATGGCAATCTCGCCAATTTGGCGAGATAGAGCCAAGTAGGTGACTGTTTTGGCGACTAATTTTTGTCGCCAAATTTGGCAAGAAATCGCTAAATGTCGCTAAACTTGGCTACCATTTGGCGACATTTTCGGTCCCCATGTACATGTATAGGACTTTTCGACTACGATCTGGAAAGTTCTCCACATATCTACCTCTAGAAGTTTCAAGAAGGTTTGACTTCTATATAAGCCCGGCCATGAGTTAGTTGAGTCAGTTAGTGGACTGGAATTACTGAGTTGAGATACTGAGTCTCAGTGAGCATTCAGAGTAGTTCTAAAGCGAACTGTATTGCATTTTCTTTTGCAGTGATTTTAGCAGTTGTGTTGTCAAGTTTTTAACTTCTGTTTTGTGCTCTATTGTTGTGAAAAGAGCTGTATTGAGTCTACTAGAACGAGAAGTTCTGGAGTTGTAAGAGAATCTGTGAAGAGTTATATTGGAATAAATTTCTGCAAGTTTTGATCTGCTTTGGCTTCAAGTCTTTGGAACCTATCCACGCAACAATATAAATTCAATTACCGTGGTTATAAAGTGATATTTTTATCATAGTTTTTATCACAATGTGTTTCCTTCATTTTATAAGAAACTGCATATTACCCTTAGTTTTATGATTTATTATTCGTCTTTTAGCTTGTGTCTCCAAAAGAAAATGTTAGAAAATTATGAATTTATATTGCGCAGACAAATTTTGGAGAAGATCACAATTTAATAATATTTTGACATTTATTTTTAAAATCAGGATTTCAATTTAAGTTTGACCAACTGATTTCGCCCGATATCATTTGCTCACTTTTTGATTTTAACCGATCATATATCATGATACTTAAAAAAAGTATCTATACTTAAAGTTCCATGAGAAAAAAATTATAATGAGAATGTACTAATTGCTTACGTTTTAAATAAATAAATAAAAAAATAAAAAAAAAAACAAAAAAAAAACGTCAAAGTGTTTGTACATTTTGGAACCATCATCTTTTCTTATTTTTGGTATCTTATATCAAAAATACCCACAAATAAAGAATGCAAAAAACAGATTAAAAAAAATATATATATATATTTTTCGACGGCGATTTTTTTGTTGCCGAAATAACAAATTTTTTTGATCGGGCGAATTTATGAAGGTAGTCAATGACGACCCTGCATTATCCTACATGTTTAGGATGTACAACATAAAAATTCTTCTCCGCTTACATTTTTGAGCAAGACTTAAAATAAATAAAAAAATAAAAAAATGCTTGTGTGAAAGAATTTTTCAAAAATTATGGTATATAGTGTATTTCTAAGAGTCATTCTCCTCTTATACTAGTATGCTTTTATGTTAGATTCAATTTATTGAGCTATGAGCACACATAATGAACTCAATCACCCCCCCCCCCCAATAATAAATATGAGCGCATATAACTGGGTTACCAAAAAAAAAAAAAAGCATCTAAATAAACAATTAAAAAGTTTTTCAAAAGCATCGATTGACACGATGATTGGAGATTTGCACTGTTGAATGTATCAGCCGGTAACCTTTCAAAGTGAATTTTGGTGCTCTTTCTTGCAGCTCACTGTGCAAGTTCATTAAATAAGTCTGCTCATCGGCATAATGATTGGCAGAATAGGATTCCTGTAAAAAGTATTTACTTGTTGCCCATCACCACTGGCTGACCGAAATTTAACAACGTTAAGGCAAGCTATTGGCATTTCACCACTGGCTCACCGAACTTCACCAACATTAAAAATCACTTCTGGAAAACAGCAGAGCGTTAATGGATATAAAGCATAAATCCAACTTCAACAGCACAAGCCCTATTGACCCAGCAGTTCGTCTATTTCTTAGCTGGGTTTCTCCCCATTAATAGAACAATTGTACAGTAAAGGGTTTTGCGGTAAAAGTGAGTGGCAGTGAAAATCGCACCATCAACGGTCTAAATCTATGATCTCTTTTTTCTTTCTTTCTTCTAATGACACTTCTTCAACGAGTTCTAAAAGAATAAAAGGGGTTTCCTGCATTCTAAACGTTGTGCGATGTATAGCAATATAAAAATTTAAAGAGTATTCTTAACTTCCATAATTTTCGGTTACGGTATTCTTTCTTAGGATGGCAGAACAGATTATAGTATACTAGTCGTATTTATTTGTGAATAATACCTTATTTTAAAAACCTTCTCAGAGATTTATACTTTTTATCCCAACTTAGTAAAACAAATATACTGAAATTTCTAAGCAATACAGCGATAAATTCTTTTATTGCACAACGGAAAAGTAAAATGATTTTTCTTCGTAAAATGTGTCAATGATTTTCTTTTTAGATCTGAATTAGAACAATGGTTATTGAAGTGGAAAGATTTCCTTAAGAGTGTTAGACTTGCTGTTGGTAAAAGTGACCCATGGACAGATACTCTCTTAAAAGTTTGTTACAGATTTTTAACTGCAGCCCAAGATAATAAATCCTTGATGCAGCTCCTGGAAGAAGAAATGCCCATGATTATAGATTACAGAAAGGTGATTTGATTACAGCTTAAAAATGTATACGCTGTTTTAACGTGAAGTAGTTACAGAAAAAGTGAGGCCATTAGGTTTAGTTTTACAAATTTTCTGAAAATACCACAAGTGAATTCCTGTGAATTACAAATCTAGAATGAAAAGGAATGCTAATATAATTTTATTTGCTATTGCAAATGATGCAATATTAATTCATTCCCCCCCCCCTCCCCCCCAACAACAGATTCACGTAGCTTTTAATCAAACGGTAATGTCTAGAGTAAAAAAAGTTTTATATATATTATTATAAGTATTCCCAACTTGTTGGTGCAATTGCAACTAATTTAAGCGTTTGAGCCCAGGTCGAGTTTTCAATGTGTTTGAATACCAAACTTGACTGAGCTCAAACAATTATATGAAAGATATTCAAAACTTTTTTACATAGTTTTCGTTTTTTGTCTAAAATTTCGTCTACAACTTTTATTGGTGTCAACATATAAGTCAAATTCAACTGAAAGTTTGTGTTAGAAAATATATTAAAATTCCCTCTAAAATATTTTGTTGCATAAAATATTAAATTCAGCCTTGTCAACTGTTGAGTAACATTCTTTCGATGATAGAGAGCATCACTTAGTTCTTCTTAGTTTCTCTTTATATGTATGTTTGGTAAAAACGCCTATCATATTTTAGCTTTATACAGATCCAATACAAATAATGGAATTGTTATCTCTGCCTCAACCTTATTTGGATGATACTTTGAATTTGAATTCTACTGAAACCGATGCTCTCTGGTTACAATTGTCCTCTGATACAATCCGTAAACTCTGGCTGAGAAATGACGCATCAGAGAAGATATTTCCAAATGCAGAAGCCGTTGGCGCAATAGGAGCCTTAAACTTTCTTAGAAGAAGACAAAACAAATTGTAAGATAAATTTCAATTCTTAATTATTATTAGTACTTCAAGAAAAATATCAATTTGTTTGATCAGGGCCGTAGACAAGGGGGGAACTGACATCCCTCCCCTCCCCAATTGGGCGAAATCTTGTTTTACTACTTCCCCTTCTTTTTTTTGTGTAACTTATTATATGTATTTAATCAAATTATCCACCATAACCCCCCCCCCCCACCGAAAAAAAATCCTGGCTAAGGGATTGTGTTTTACTTTAGTGGGATTAAATACCCCACAAATACTCACATTTCACATATGACGTATTTGCAAAACAAGAAATGCCTAAATCTCCAATTTTTAAGTCATGTATTATTTTTAAATAAAAGTATGTCATTCAATTAAAAAAAAACAAAAAAAAACCCTCTTCGTTTCTCTTACCTACACGTTTTAAAACTTCGTGATTTCCCAAAAGTAGATTAAAAAAATGTATGTGTGTCTGTGGACAGCAGAATTTCGGAACTGATTGAAAGACGATGTTCAAATTTTGCATGCAGGTTAGTGTGGCCATGAAACCTATCATTAAGGTTTCCATCAAAACTGCGCATGTGCATAAGGTAGTTGCCATTGAAAAATTTGTTTTTCGATAATTGCCTAAAAACGGCTACAATGATTTTGATTAAAATCGCTGTGGTAATCTCTTTTAAGGTGTACTAAACATCCCCACCGAAATTCCTGCAAAGATGCGATAAAGAACTAAAAATAAAAATCTGTAACATAAAGTTCTCTTTACTTGAGCGTCGCTGATCCACGTCTTTTTCTCCTCCGTATTGCTTACAAGAAAGGATAATGTAATATTTACCGAAAAGAATATCGCTGTTTTGAAGATTTTTGTGACCGATGAAATAATTAATGCTAAAAATATATCTCCTAAGTAGCCCTATTTTTTTTTAATTAATAAAAATAGGAGAATTAATACACCAATCCAAGGCAAATTTAAATGCAGTGACAGTATTCAGTGTATTTCGAAGTTGTGCGATGTTCCACATCCCCAGTTTTTGAAACCAAATGAGAGTCTTAAGTAATTTCCTCCTTTTATTATGAATCACCAAGTTAAGTGAAATTGCCTTTAATTCTGAGGGATTGGTTGGGAGTAAATTGTTGAATTGTCCTAAAAGTGGGGTTGAAATGACCTAAACAGTGACTCATGCCACTTAAAAAATAAAAATAAGAATTTTACATTCTTTAACATAACTTCTTCACTGGATCACAAAATATATTCTTAATCATACCTAAAACTGTATAACTTTACTAATGAAACATTGTGCTTTGCTAAAGGTAATAGATCTAGTGACCACCAAAAGTTTATTTTACACAATGAAACTTTAATAATATTTTCGACTTGCTTTAAAAATCCAGATTTTTCTTTTTATCTCTGCAATAGGAATATAATTAAATGAAGATATTTTCTTAGAAACAAGGCAGAACTTCAAAGGGCAATTCTCTGACTGATGCACGGGACATTTTACGCTCCTTTTTATTCTCTTAAACAAATTAGAATAACAAAGTAATAATGTATTTAGTAGTTATGTTTTCGTTTTCTATAATTTTAGTTGTTCGCAAAGTTATATGGAAAAATAATTGTTTTAACTAGGTCAAATATGCATTTCTGACGCATGGGACACGGAGCAACAAAAGAAAATTACTTTCAAGACAAAAGTTTTAATTTTCTCTGAATTTATAAGCACTAAAATTATGAAATTCATAGGGACATTTGGGAAAATGTTAATAATACTATATCTATCATTTTTTTTGCAAAAAGGTTATTTTCGTGGATTTAATAAACAAAAACGTGAAATGACGCACGGGACATTTGGAAAATGATGCCCGGGACATTCTGAAACCAACCCATGGAAAATATTATTTTACAAGTGGAAAACAATGATATTTTACAGTTATAATTTTTGTATTTTTTGATAGACAAATTATACATACTTTATACTACTTGCTACTCTAAGTGTGGGCATGATTTTGGAACATTTTATTGGATAGGTTTGTTATTGTTATTCACCTATTGTATACTCTTTGTGGTGCTTAGTTAATTATGTTTTTAAGAAAAAAAATTTAAATAACTAATGATTTTTTCCAGTAATACAAATTTACCGAGGCACTTTAAAATTGCCTTATCTATTCATTTTTTATTTTTTTAGTTAATGGTACTTGGTATTCGTACAAACAACCTCATTTCTCACAACTTAAAAATGCTTTTAAAATTTAAGATATCTTTTTTAAAAGAATTTATTAAGTTATGAAAAACAGTTTGAAATAAATAAAATATTTTTAGAAAATAATTTTAAGTTAGAATGGGTTATGTCATAATGTTATGTGCTCAAACGCAAACACAAAAGCCTAAGACAAAGGTATTCTGCATAAAGACATCTCACGCGATAATACTATTTGGCAAAAGGCAGTTACAGTTAGTGGCAGTAGGGATTAATATATAATAAAAGCCAATGCATCGAAGAAAAACACTCTTTCTTCAGAATACTCTAGAAACAACTGACAAAATACAAGATTATAAATTTGGTGAATAGGTGATTGTGCCATTTGAAAACAGAAAATATCCTAGCTTAATAGTTTCAAGGAACACTTTGAAATTTCTTTATTGGTAAAAGCAGGGATGAAGACTTGGAAATGACCAGTTAAAGAACATAAACTTGCTTATTTCGCTAAGGAAATTATTAAAAAATTAAATTCCCCAGAAAAAAAACGAACAACAAAAATTTTTACAAAAATTGTATTTAAAATAATTTGTATACTTCAAAATATTGCTTTGACACAATTGTTAAATTACTGACGCACGGGACATATGTGTTTTCTAAAATAAAAATTTTAATTACTTTTGTATTTTTTTTTTAAGAAGTTGCATACCAGTTTATGATTAAATTTTAAAATAAAAAAATGAAGTTTTGTAAAAATCGAAATTCAAAATATATTTTTATTTAAAAAAAATGCACAATTTTCACCCATGCACTGGACATGTGTAAAGACATGTACGATGAACTTAGTTTCATGTTTTTTTTTACCTAGAATACAATATTATTGGACTTTTATATTTCTACTAATTATAGTGACTACATTAAGTACCATTTTGTTTGTTTTTCTTAAATTTGTTCCGTTAAAAAACGTCGATGCATTATACTCTGTTTCACATAATTTGGAATCAATGTAATGAGTGAACTTTCAATGTCAAAAATTAAATCAATTTGAACATTTAATTTTAGTAGCAATCCATTACTTTTATATTCGAGATCTTTTTTAGGTGTGGTGGTTTCAGTTTTCAGAGAAATGCCCTAATAATTGTTGACGAAATGATTGTGTACTTAGATATCTTGCTTTGACGTAATTTTTAAAAACGGATGCATGGGACATATTTTTTTTCTAAAATAACAACTGAAGTAATTTTTGTGTTGTTTTAAGAATTTTCACAGCACTTTGTGATTGAATTTTAAAAGAAAAAATGAAGTTTTATAAAAATTGAAACTTAAAATATATTTTTTATTAAAAAAAGGCATGTTTCGGCTGACGGATGGGACATGAGTAAGGACTTGAACTTTGAGCTTAGTTTCATAACTTTTTCTAGTTAGAATGTAATATTATTGGACTTTTATATTTCTACTAAATATAATGACTACATTAGGTGAATTTTTCATAGTTTTTCTTTGTTTTTTCTTTTAAAACACACCTATTTGTTATACTCTGTTTTAGAGTCATTGAACTTTCAATGTCAAAAAGTTAAATTAAATTGTGTCACTAATTCTTTTTATTGCATTTTTATGATACTTTGGACATCTAACTTTAATAACAATTCATTACTTTTACATTCCTTTGAGGTTTTTTTTTTAGCTGTAGTGGTTTCAGTTTACAGAGAATTGCCCCAAAGCTTCTTGCCAATTTATGTTTTTAAGACATACAGAATAGCTTAAAATACAAATAAATCGGAATTTTTCATGGTTGAGAAATATTTGGAGTCAAACAAACTATTTTATTTTTTTTTTAAATTGGCCAATAATGTGGTGCTATAATTTGTTAGTAGGACATTTTTAAAGAAGTTACCACAAAGAAAAGGGAATATTTTTAAGATTCCGAGAGTAAAGTATAGATTTATAATTATACCAGGTTTAATAAAATATTATTTAATAACCATATTTCAACTCCTAATTATTTATTAAATAACCGAATTTTTTTTTTTTTTTTTAATTGTATATACATTAGTGCAAAAAAAACTGCATATGCTGAAGTAGATATTTCTGAAGATGATACGAAACGCTTATTGGGTTCTCTGATCAACTTTATTGATGGATATAATTGCGAAATGGGTGAGAAAATACTTCTTACATAACTAATGTAGTCTTTAAAGATTTTAAGTACCAGCACAGAATATTTAAAAATATTGAACTATACTTCATGATATAGCAGCAGCAAAAAAAATTAATTAGTGACGAGAAAATATTTTCTAATTTACTAAATCTTTTATAAATTACTTTGAAGTTTTACCCGAAAGGAGACTGCGAATGGCTTTATACAGTATAAGTTTCTTATTTTAGCATTTATTAAGTAAATATTTCTCAATGAAGTAGGAAATTGTCATAATTTTTCTGAGATTTTAAAAAGCTAAACATTTATTCTTTTAGATAAAAATGAAACCTTGCCCAGTACTTCTAATAAAATAGGAGATACCAGTGTCACGACTTTTTCTGAAGCGAAAGGACAATGGAACAAATTATTATTTTCCAACAGTCACAATGCTGCTGTAGACGAGGTCACCAAAACAAAACGTGAATGCATCCAGAAAATGTTTAATAAACCTCCACATATCCTACCTATACCACCTCTTAACTGGATATTTACAACTCAAAACCTGCGCATGCCACATCCTAACTTATCTCTACTATCTTCTCCTGCCTTAATTATACCACAATCTGCTGTTTTCCAACCAAGTATTTTATCAACGTCAACTCCTCAGGTGCCAATTTACTACATGCCTGTAACTCACTATGTGCGAAGAGAAGGCGAATATTACACCAAATGTAGGCAAAGACTATCTTCAAACAACTTAAATGTTTTAGCCGTTACACACAAGGCACCAGATCAGGTAAGTACGCAGTCGCAGACAATGACATGTCTTGATGAAGTCTACTATACTAAGTTTATTACATTTCGATAACCAAAAAAATTATGGATTAATTTCCGATAATTTTAGGCTATAATTAGAATTATAGTTATTCCATTTGATTGGAAATATTACATACAATTTATTTAGTGTCTTACTGTAAAGTGAGAGTTAACAAGTAGGTCAAAGCTGAGAATCGTTTACAATTTTTAAATTAAAAGTCAAAATTATAGGCTGAAAGTAATGTTGCAAAGTGTTAATCATTATTCAGCTGTCTGTTGGAGTACTTAAAGGTGTTATTGTAGCATGACTTTTTGGAAAATGATAGAGATAAACAGTTGAAATATTCCTAGCGTTAATAGTCAACTGAATTCTATTTTTACAAGTTTAATGTACGTTAGATAGATTGCATTTAACGATAAGTTTACAAAACGTAAGGTTATGAGGTAAGGTAAGAAGGTATTCAAGATTATTAAACAAATAAAAAAAGGTTCATTTACAACATTTATATTTTTTTAGAAATAAAAATGACCATAGACAGGAAAGGAAACAGGTGGGAGGTTTTAATTTCATATGTTTGACTTGCGATAAATTAGAATTAATGTTATTTCTGTGTGTGGGAAGGAGGGTGAAGGGAAATTGCTACATTGCTTGCTAAATCATTAAAAAAAAAATCATTATTATCTTTCAAACTGTTACTTGTTTTAAAACTATCACACTTCTTTTAGCCATTTACAATGCCAAGCATGTCTCTCCAATCTCCAATTTCACCCGAACATGTACTGGTCACCAGGAGTTGCAATCAACAACAGCTGAGGCATTTAATCCCAACAGGGAAGTCAACCGTATTCCCTAGACAACATGGTTACTCTATCAGCTTCCAACAAAACATGATGTCAATAATGCCAACACAATCCTTCCAGATACTAAGTCATATACCACTAAAGTTAGAAAAGACTGATTTTGTTCATAATGAATATTTGTTTAAAGAAATAAGTGAAAATAGAATATTTCAAAATCTATCGAACAGAATCTCTAACACAAGGCTGTTAATGGAAACCATACCATGTAATTCACCTCCGTTGTATTACCAGAGTGTAGAAAACCCAGTTTATGCTGTTGTAAAGGAGAATACTAACAATGACTATTTAGTGTCAAAAAAACTTTTGAATCAGTCAACCATAGAAGGGCAGCTGACAGACGTGTCGAAAATTAGAATGGAATTACCGCTGGTGTTTGTTAAAAAAAGAACTGTGAATCCTTTATTTCAATATAAAAAATTGGACAGTATGATCTACAGAAAAATTAAATTTGTGAATGATAAAAACGTAAAACTTGATGCAACTTCGTTTCGATCCAACAACAGAAAGGATCAAACTTCAAACAGCAAGACTAAAGTTAACTATAAAACACCAAGTAAATATTTTAAGCAAAAATGTTTGTCATACAACTGCCAAATATACAAGACAAAGTTTTTCAAGGTAGATTCTATTACCAATTTTAAATTGAAACTAATACAAAAATATAAAAAGAGCACTAACACCAATATACAAAGGAGAGATCTCCAAACAGAGACGAGAAGGAGCAAGATTTCGTTAAAAAATTTCAAAATTTCTTCCAAACTTTTATCAGACAGATGCAAAGGTAAGAATGCTATTCAGAAATGTGAATTGTTTAAGAAGTCGAACTCATCATGCAATAAGCCAAATTGCATTGCGCTGAAAAGTGACTCAAAGAGGAATGAACCCAAGCACTTGCCTCAAAACGTAGGTATCAATGAGCAGAACATACAATGCACGAATTGTGACGATTCTTTTTTTCCTAAAGTTGATGCACAGAGATCAATTAAAAAAGACAAATGCATAATTCCAGTTACTGCAGAATACTTAAATGATGTAGCCAATTATCTGCTATTTAATGATGAATACGATCAAGGCAAATTTTCAAATGTTGTCAATCAGAAAATTGATGGTTGGATTCATTTAAAAATTTCAATGTTGACAATTATTAGAAAAGCTTTACTCATTCTAAATGATACGAGCAAGGAATTTAAATGTATTTAACACCTCTATTTAGAGCAATTTATAATCAAATGAAATTCAAAACAATTATTATTAACCTCATGTTTTATCGGATGTTTAAATGAACTAGAAAAAAAATGTAGAACAAAATAAGAAAATTTTGATCAAATTTATGTCTTTTACTGGAAGTGTTTCTGAAAAAATGTTTGAAACGTATATACAAACATAAATGCAAATGTTCATTGTGAAAGCAATTTTTTTATCTTCTAACTAAAATTTTATAATATAAGAATCACAAATGGGTCAAATGTGAGCTAATATAAGTGTAAATTCTATAATGTTTTAATTAACCCTTTACAACCGTATGTCTACTTTCAGTCACCAAAGCTTTTTTACCGTACTTGTCATATGTCTGGTCTCAGCCACCACAGCAAGGTACCATACTAGTATAGGTCCTTGCTGTGGTGGCCGAGAAGGAACCATACTAGTATGGTTCCTTCCAATGGTGGCTGAGAGCAGACATACAACAGGAATGGTAAAAAAGCTTTGATGGCTGAGAGTAGACATACGATTGCAAAGGATTAATAAATTGCTATTAGGTTTTAATTATAGAAACTACAATTTTAATGGAAATGTGTTTGGTGACTTTCTTAATAAAATTGAAATAAGAATTGCACAGTGGTTAAATGTTAATTGGTAAGTGTAAAATGTATGATTGATTCTAGTGTTAATAAAAGGTTTTAATAATATTATTTCATAAAAAGCGTAGTCTTGGTAAAAAGTAATGCACAATATGATTCCAAGCAATTTTTAAGCAAATAATCTTAAATAAATGAGTTAAAAATAATGCACTTGAGTAAATTGTATTTAAATTTATTTGGAGAGTTCATATACATAATTAATTTTACATTAAAAAATTATCAAAAATAATTGTGACAAACTACTTATTATGTTATGCAGTTAGAAGAGAGTTTGATTATGTAAATTACAACCCAACTAGGAGAAGGGAAGCCGTGTGAGCCAAAGTTATCCTCAAAAGTTTATATTTCTATATAGCATTGGGGTAAAAAAAAAAATTGGAACGAAATTGTGTTCTTAAGGATTTGGATTAAAGCGTAAAAAGGGGGAGGGTCTTTCTAAATTTCAAGTAGCCAGGAATCTTTCTTCGAATCACCAAAAATATCGCCAAACTAGTTAAATTTATGAGTTAAAAAAAAATTTGTAGAGAAAATATAAAAATGCAAATAGCATAATTTATATAAAACTTTAAAGCAGTGACTTGCAATATAGTGTAATTAAAAGTTTTGCAATGCTCCATATTGCTAGTTTATAATTTAGAATTGTTTGATGTACAAATAGAATTTTTCTCACCGTAAAGTTAGTAACTCAACATGTTGGCAATGTTGATAACACATGACTTTCCTCAGTTTTTTTTTTAAATATTCCCTAATATTAAAAAAAAAAAAATTCTATTATTTTGTTATGGATTTTTAAAAGAAGTTCCTTATTTGGTTTATAAACATTTCTTCATATGATTCTTTAAATAGATAGGAAAGTTATCTCACAAACTATTTCCTTTGAAATATTTATAAATAAAATCATTACTCATATTTTCTGTAATAGCAGAATGAGCTATGTTCATTGGTTTACAAATTACAATAAGCTTTTTTATATGCAATATTTTTTCATGTTGATTTATTTTGATGACAAAATTAAAACCGTTTAAATCTAAACATAGCCAAAAAATCAGCCATAAAGTCTAAAAACCAAATTATAAAATCAAAATTCAAATTAAATCTGGAATCACTTAGTAAGAGAAGCTCCAAGAAATGGATCTTTGAACAAGGAAGAAATTATTCACGTTATAAATAACCTTTCTTCATATACTGTTATTATTGACTGGTTTGGAATATCAAAAGTACTTTTGTTTAGGGTTAGCTTTTAGCAAAAGATTTAAAGGATCAGTTTATGTTACTGAATATGCTTCCAATATGAGTGGTTCTTAATTTCTATAATATTATTATGTCACACTGCTAGTGTATTTTTGCCTTTTTACTGAAAGAAAAATATTTGGATTATATATTAACTGTGTGCCAAGGAAATAAATTATTTCTTCTTTATATTAAGAGCCCCTTGAACAAAAGGGTTTCCTGAATTGTGAGCCTGTCAGCTATGCTACTGTCATTAATTACTTTGAAATAAAATTAATTTCTTATAAAACATGACAGAAAAATATAAATAGTTCTAAACAATAATATAGAATCTCTAAATAAATATGATTTTTTCTTAAAAAAAGAACTTTCACAATAATTCGAATTTTTTCTTACAAGAGTTTAAAAATTGACTTTTTTCCATCACTCAAAATTAGTAAATAGTTTCATACATCCACTAAATCAGACAGCATTACTCTTTAAAGCACCATTAATTTCAAAAGAACTTGAAAAAGGAATATTCGATAAGTTCCTTATAGCCTCAATTGAAAAAACTGGGATTCCAAGTTTAAAAGTAGAATTTTTAGAAATACTGTTATCACAAATAGGAATAACTCCTGCAATTCCAGTGGCATCAGAATTCAGAAGCTTCTGTATATCAATCAGTGGTAAATTTAAGAGACTCTTTAAAACTATCCCTGCATTGATGTTCTTATTGCAGTTCTTTTCATGATAATCATAAATAGATCGATAGTTAAATGAACGAAAACATGATGGACACTTGAAAGTTTTCAAATGCTTTGAACGAGTGTGAGACAATAACAACTGCTTACTAACAAACCTTCTTTTACAATAACCACAATCAAAGCCTCGTGCATTCAAATGCATCTGCTTGTGGTACTCAAAAGTAAGTTTGTCTTGAAATATTTTGTTGCACAGTTTGCATTTGTAAAGGGCATGCTGAAACTTGGGCGATAGCGAACACAACATGGCCTGCCCTTGCTTTTTATACAAAACTTTCTGTTTTGAAACTTTGGATTTTTGATTTAAATATGATAAGGTCGAACTTTTTGAT
Source organism: Linyphia triangularis (assembly GCA_963978545.1). Taxonomy (NCBI): domain Eukaryota; kingdom Metazoa; phylum Arthropoda; class Arachnida; order Araneae; family Linyphiidae; genus Linyphia; species Linyphia triangularis. Next base: position 71,197,700 of record OZ021725.1, on the reverse strand, counting down.
ATTAATGAAGGTAAATTGTTGCAGGAGCTATTGTCACCTGATAGTATATCATAATATAAGTTTGTTGCCATAGGAACTGAATAAGTATTTGTAGTCTTGAAATCATTAGAACTTTTTTCTGGAGAGCCTTGACTGGATTGCCCAAGAACACTTTGAACATGAGTTTTCAAGTGAAATTTAAATTCCTCTTCATTAGCAAAAGTCAATTGACAGGGTATACAAAAGTTTATTTGTCCATTACTAATTGAGTCATTTGAACTTGAAACTGAGTTAGTAGTATTCTTGAACACATGTTTTTCAGAGGAAGGTGATATTTGATTAGCACCAGAAGCCAATTCATTAGGACTCAACATATCTTTAGAATTTGAGGTATTTCGAGTGGATTCAGAGGACAAAGCACAAATTATGGGTTTGGTATCCAAGAGTATTTCGGCACTATCATGTTGTTGTTTAATATGCTGTTTGTATTTATTGTATTCAGAGTATACTTCCAAACAGAGATCACACTTGTACCTGATATTTTCAGACATCTGATTACTAGATGTATTATTCAAAGTTGAAGCAGCCCAATCTTGTGTACTGTGTTCTAGGTTATCTTCAGGTAGTGCAATTTGATTATCAAAGCAATTATTTTGAATGGTGTCTAGTACTAAACCATCAGAAATTGAAGAATCACATATGTTATTACTTAAAGTCTCAAAAAGCATGGCATCCAGATGTTTCTCAGACGATGCAATGGCTGTTGAATCAGCAAGAACAAAAGGTGGCAAAGTGTCCATAATACTCTGGTAGTCTTTCAACTGTGTGCGATACTTCCTGCGATCCAAGGTTTCTGTAGATACATTGTGACGATGTTTCAAGTGGTGCAAGAAGACATTCTTTTGGCGAAAACCACGGTTACAGAGGCTACAATGAAAAAGGTTGTTGCTGCTATGTAAGGCCTATGAAACAAGATATATTTTAGTAAAAAATAAAAAATAATTAACAATATTTTTTCCTATAGACAGCAATGTGCTGTATATGTACTAGAATAATATTTTTTTTTTTTTTTTTTAATTCATTTCAGTTGTATTTTTATAGAAACTATATAAGGTATATGCAATGTTTCCTTTGGATAAATTTAAATGCAAACAGGAAATTTGACACAAAATTAGGGTTCACAATCATAACTAAAGCTAAATTGAGAACAAGGGGAAGAAAAAAAAAATTATACTACCAAAGCTACAACAGAAAATATCACATTTGCAGGCATTAAAATTAATTCAAATTTTAACCATTTCAAGTTTCAAAAATAAAATAATTCACTATAGCATTTCAATGGCTAAACATTTATATAAATAATTTAAAATTTGTTACTTGTCCTTAACTTGTCCTTATTTTTAAAAGCTATATCACACATTTCATGTAAAAATGTTTTTAAAATGTGTTTCATAATTTCCTTTCAGAGAGAGGACTTTAATTTTTCTTTAAAATTCTAAGGATGGATTGTATATTTTTCAGAATATAAATCCAGTCATAATTTCTGCACGCTTAGATAGAACATTTTTTCTGGATCCTTTTTATACAATGGGTTATTTTAAGATAGACAAAATTAATTATGTTATTTAATTGCAATCTGACATAGAAAAATAAAAAAAAATACTATAATTCACAATGTATTGATCAAAATATTCTGTTATTTATGTTTAAAAGTTAAATTTTCCTTTTACACTCTTCCTTGGAGACACTGACTCTCTTTTGAACCAGAAACGCAAATTACAAAATTTTATTATCATAAAAAAATCTAACTTCTTTTGTTGTTTGGTTTTTAATATCAGTTTAAGATTGCATTTTTTTTCTTGGTTTAAAAGATACTTATGTTATATTTGTTCAGAAAAGCAGGCATCAAAATTTCTCAATTTAAACAATGAATTATTTTTGTAAATTACCTCGTGGTCTCGAAGGTTTTAAGACTTACAAATAAGGCAATTGCTTAAACTGGTGATTGCCATTAACTTTTAGAGGCAGGCCTTATGACTTAAATTGGAGCTTTTCGAGGGCTGGATAAATCAATATATGTATCTTTAATTATTATGGATTCAACAATATATGGCAATTCCGAAAATTGAAAAAAAATATTGATTTTTTTATCTTCAAAAAATTAGAGATGATATTTGATTCTTGTTTTCAAATAATTCAAAAGTAATAATTTTCATAAGTCTAAAAAAGAAGTGAATCTTTTGTTCCTACATGACAATGCGACTTAACCTAACTTTTAATAAAAATATTTAAACTGTACTTTCAGATTATTTGATTCATTCCAAATCGTTCGATTTACTGTATAACAGAGTCAATGTCGTTGCAGTATTTGTTGCGGCCAATTTTAATAAACTGTCAAAATGCGATTCAGCTAAATTATTTCTATATTTATTTTTGATGAAAACCACCTTGCTTCTTCATATAGTTCACGTAGTGAAGAACTACTGTGTTCAACATAGTTTACATATACTATTTAGGATAAATTAAAATTATGTAAACACAAAAAAAGTCCATGCTGTGAAATGTGATTTTTTCTTTCTTCTGTGGTGCCAGCAGGCCGCAGAAAAATCTGTCACAGGCCAATTCTGGCCCGTGGGCTACGTAGTGGCTAACACTGGTTTAAACGCACATAAAAGTGTGAAAATGAAAAATAAAAGTCCGTAATTACATTCAATTAAGAGAGTAAAATTTTTAGTGCATACCTTATGACGCATTAATGTTCCTTTTTGACGAAAACATTTCCCACAGAAAGGACATGGATGAGGCTTGATACCTTTATGTATCAAAAGGTGCATATCCAATGTAAATTTTCTGCTGAAGTACTTTTGACAAATGGGGCATTGAAAATCTTTGCTATCAGTTTGGTTGCCATCACTGAGCAAAATTTGGTTATCCATTTTCCCAATAGCTGTAAAATCAAAAAACATTCTTATTGTACAAATGGAGTAATGTGTATCCTTTAAAGCATAAAAAAAAAGCATGTATTAAGCTTTGGAATATGTTTTGATACAATAGATGTTCTATCCTATTTTGCAGTAAAATATTCAGCACTTTTTAAATGAACAGCACTAACATTGTTATTTATATAATAAGTTTTCCAAACTGAAAATTGGTAGATAAAAAGAATATTAAAGTACATTAGTAAGGCTGTCGAGTAGTCCATAAAATGTCCATGATTATATCTGTCTTATAAAAAGGAATACAAAAAAAAACTCCTCCTTTAAAGCTGCTCTAAAGAATTTGGAGACATGATGATACTTTTGGAGGTGAATTATGTGTTGAATGTGGGATAATTTAGTGTAGACACCATTCAATTCTCAATTGGACTTCCAGGTTCAGTGCAGAGACGATTAATGTCAACATATGGCAGTAGCAGCAAACGTTTACTAGCAAATGAAATGACCAATAATTACCGTATATTAGCTATTTTCTTTGCGCTTAAAAGTTTTTTTAAGCAGAAAAATCAGTTTAAATAAAATAATATATTACAAACTTTCAAATATTTGCGATTGCATTAAAACAATTTTATTTAAAGGACGTATATTCTAATTCAAACGAAGGAAAAAATGAACTATATACATTGTAATTAAAAACAATAAAATAAATGTATTTTAGCACAACTAAGGTAAAAAAGAGGGTGCAATATTTTCATCTTACTACACAAGTTGGATTCCACGAATCTTGCCTTTAACAACTGAAAACAATGGTAGATTGACCTCAAGCATTCCAATCTGATCTACTGCGAAAAACAATGAGACGACAAACGAACAATAACAATGGGAAGGATTCAGATTGCAATGTTTCTTCTATATTCCAGAACCTTTACATTGTTGCCGAAACAATAATAAACAGAAACTAGACAAAGTTTATGAGTTGAGATGTTTTATCCTGATTTTTCTTCTTAAAAATTATATACAAAAAACAATATGGCATCACAGATTAATCGCAATTTGACATCATGGACGATTTGAATGTGTTTATTGTTCATGATTGGAACTTGTGTAGGAAAATTTTGCTTTCTTTTACATTGTTCAAAAGCAGAATTTTGGAAATGTGTTCCAAGTGATCAGAAATGTTTCTTTTCAAAAATTAATGAAAAAGAAAACAAATTTATTATTAAAGAAATAGATCTTTTAAGAATAATACAATTCGCTAATGATAAGGTGTTCGAAGAATTTTTAAAAACATTGTGGATTTAGCGTTTGCCAAAAGAAATTCATGTATTTTATCAGTTCGATCGGAGGGTAAGGTAATTTAAATAAACTTGCACAAATGGCCAACAAAATTATTGAAGTAGCAACTTCGAAAGTCACTGTGATAGTAAAACAAACAAAAAACCGTATTGATATTGATAAGGAAAAGGATCATAACACTTCAGATTTGCAGTTACATGTACAAATCGCCGAGCTGAAAGAATTGGTAAAACATTTATCTCGATTCAGCCAATGGCGAGGTAAAAAAGGCCGAGATCACTTAGCCCGCAGAAGACAGATTTCCTAGATTCCTAAACGTGACACAGACAACTTATGTTTTGCTGGTACCATGCGAATTTCGCCGCCAAAGCAAAATGCTGAAGTTTTCCTTGTATTTTCGATGAGACGAAAAACTTAGAGATATAAATCACATATGGTGCAATGTGATTTCAATGTTAATGCAGCTAGTCGCTTTTGTTCATCCTTGATCCTACATGCCGGAGGCATATAAGCATTCCGTAGATTGATTCAAACCATTGAAGGGGATGAGAGTGTGACAATGGCTGATCCTTTGCTTTCATGGAAACCTCTAAACACCTGACAATGTTTATTGTGTTGACACCGAGAGTTAAACGCATATTTTAAATCTTGAGTTTAGGAACTGATTTTCAAATTTCGAATGTTTTATAAATGATAATTTAATTCCTGATTAATGTTTTATTCCAATTGAATCTAATTAACTGCTTTCAATAACAAAGTATAAATTTGAATATTTATCAAGGAAAACTATGTAGCTGGAATTTATTTTTGAAACCAAGTTTAATTTTTTTTTTTTTTTCTTTTTTGTAAACATTCAGACGTAAAAAAAATTCTGGTGAATCAGAAACTCGAATGCTATTTTTGAAATTATCAATTATTATTATTTTAGTAACAGTCATTTGTTTGTTGCCATTATAAGGAAGAAACTAAAATATTTCTGAATAAATGATCGCATCAATTTTTTAGACCCCTTTTGTTATGCATTTTTAAAATAATTTTTCAAACTTATTTCTAAAAATATATTAGTTAACCAGATTTCTGCTTAATCATGATAATCACAAAAATATTTTAATAACGTGTTTATAGCAAAGAGATTTTTTTTTTTTTTTTTTTATATCTATATATATAAAACTAAGTTGTTTGTACGTCTGAACTTTATACAAATCCACAGTTTTAAGCCTAGAGGTACGAAATTTGGTACATGAAAGCTATAGTACATGGAGATTGTAAAGAACAACTTATAAATTCGATTAAAAGTTGCTTTCATCAAAATTTAATGACATCACATTTAATTCTTGACTCTAACCATAAGAATATAGTTTCGTCGAATTCGACGATGATCGTTGTACTGTAAAAATCATCCACCCATGAATTTTTTTCATACAATGATTTGACATTGCTTGTAATGAAAACAATATTTTCATTTTTTTTTATAATTATAATTTTAAAAACAAACGAAAAAAAAATACGAATTCTCTATTAGAACTATCAATTTCCAATTCAGCATGCAGCCGCCATTTTGTGTGGGCGTTACTTCTTCGTTTTGTCAACGCTCTCCGCAGACTGACAGGAAAATCGACCAATGGCGCGCCTTAATTCTGTTCAATGGTTTGAATCAATGTACGCAGTGGCGGTTCTAGGCTAATCACAAGGGAGGGGCTACAGCATGCAAAAATGTTCCGTAATGAGAAAGCAAAATTAATTAGAGCTACTGTTGTGGTCAATTAGATTTTATCGCAATCAAGAAATAGTACATTAATATACAGTGACAATTATTTAATTAACTTTAATTATATTTAAGTAATTAAGTGCAAATAATTATTTTAATTAATTATTCAAAATGGTGTTTTTTTTTTTTTTAAAGCAATCCAAGTGGATGACATTAGCTAAAATTGAACAATAAAAAGAAAAAAACTGGTATTTAGACAAAAAAGTAACAGGCATATATGTAACTAAACACAGGACGACGAAAACTTTTATAATGAAAAAAAAAAAAAAAAAACTAGTTTCTCGATACATAAATACAAAAACAAAACATCAAATTTTGTGGAGTCTGTGCTTTTAGACATTCCAATTTGCAATTTTCATTCGTCTTGTTTTTTTGAGACTGAAGATGTTAATGACGTCTTCTATGGAGATGTTTCTATCCTTTTGAATATTTGCCAGTGTTAGTCCGTTTAATCTTGCCTGGCCCATGGTGCTTCTTATATATGTTTTAATCCTTTGTAATGTGGAGAAGCTTCTTTCGGGAGTGCTTGTTGTAATGGGAATTGTTCCAAATATCTGTAGAAGAATAAAAATGTTGGGAAAAATTGTTGATCGCAGTTCTTCAGGGCTACAACTGCTGTATAAGGCGGTGCAATCTCACTATCCCATTTGTTTTTCCATAGCTTTACTTTTAACTTTAGTACAAGCTCAGAGCCATCTAGGTACTGCTGGTAATTTTTTACAGCCTTAAGGATTTCTTCTTCTTCGTACTTCAAAATATTTTTTGGAACAAGGCCTTCTAAAGGTAATATATCCACCAATTGTTGGGAAAATCTCGATTCCAGTTCTTGAATCAAATAGTCTACCAAAGGTAAAAAAAAACATTCGTCTGTAATACTCCTCGGGATTTGAAGCATCAATATTTTCTCGATGAGTCTGTCAAAAGCATTTTCTTGGTATGCGTAATTCGCATTCGATTTCGCTTGCTATTTGCAAAGCGTCTTCGAAAATACTACCGAATTCGATATCCACAGTTCTTCGTAGATTTCTGAAAACCTCTAATATGCAGTTTATATTTTGCATGGCATTTCTAAAATCTAACTGTGGATTTTGTAGTTTCTCACTTAGCCTTAGAGTTATTGCCATGCAATATACCGTTGTATCCAACGCTATGATGAATTATCCTTTTTGAACAGCCGAACTGAGCATAGAAGCGTTGCTTGATGTTTCCGAGTTGGTATCTGGTGAAGTTGAAAGCTGATCAGTGAAGTTGAAAGCTGATCAAGCAGTGTTACAGTAGGGAGAAATAACTCTTTAAATCTATATAAGCTATGGTGTCGTTCAACCGATCTAGTGGGTCACATCACCTTTAAACTTTTCTTCTTTGTTTCTGGAAGTTGATTAATTACTTCCTCTAGAGCATTTTTGCGTAAAGCAGAAGCAGAAAGAAAAGTTGTTACCGCTCCTACGGTTCCTAACATGTTTCGTATGGCAGGAATGTCACACGATTTTGAAATAACCAAATTCAAGGATAGTGGCTGAAACAGTGACTGTAAACAGCCATGGGTTGCTCGTTTGATATCAGGGCCTGCACTCCTTTAAACTTTCCAGCCATGTTAGAACCCCCATCATACCCTTTTCAGAATAAGTAAATGATAAAGACCATATTATTACCAATTAAAGGCAGCTATGTCAGAAAGCAAAACACAAACTAACTTTTATAAGTCTTAAAAAATAAAATTGTTAGGATAATTTTTTAAAAATTACATGCCTGTGAAAGGTTATTGAATCCACTATTTCAAAATCAATCTTGCATCCAAATCCAGTATAGTATTTTGGCATTTTTTCGGCATTCAAGAAAATACAGTCTTCAGCTTTCAAATGTTTAACCTCCAAGTCAATGAAAGAATTTTTCTCCAGTTCCGTTTTGAATGCTGTCGTCACGTGACAGCACTGTTCGTATTACTAGGTTGCCATACAGACTTGGTCTAGTTCAGGGGTTCCCAACCGGTGGTACGCGGGAACGTTTCAGGTGGTACGCGTGAGTGATGTGAGCAACATGCTATAAATAGCTTTTGTACGCATGAGCAGTGAGCACGCAAACATTACTCAGCTGCTTGTCTCTGCAGGAGTGGAAGAGTGACAGCGCCGGGGCGGCGAGAGCTGTCTTACCCCTCTACCTCCACGGCCCACGCTATTACTAACTTCCCCTGCGCCTACATTCTTCCGCCTCACAATATTGTCAGTGATTGTGCAATGTTTATATGTTGTTGTAATGGTTTGCTGTGGGTGTTGTAATAATTAATTGTGATTTCGTATAAGAAAACTGAACTATGAAACGATTTCTGACATCCTCTTCTACTTCAAAGGATTGTGCTAAAAAACCTAAATCACTGGCCAATCGTAAATAAGATGAAAGCTACTTACAGTACGGTTTTATAGTGTAGCCTGGGACTGAAACCAGTGACATTCCTATTCCTCAATGTATTGTATGTCTTGAAACACTTTCGAACCAAAGCATGAAGCCTTCTTTACTGATAATACTAGGCACCCTGATTTAATTGGTAAGTCCATTGAATTTTTTAAAAGAAAATCTATTTTTTTTAAGAAAGAAACCCAATGTTTGACTAAGTTTGTCAATACTGATTCGAACTGATAAAGGTGTCATACCTTGCTAGTTTAAGAATTGCAAAAGATGGAAAGCCTCACACAATCGGTGAGGCGCTTTTACTGCCGGCCGCTGTGGATTTGGTCCAAGCCGTGTTAGGAGAAAAGGCATCTAAAGAAATTCAAAAATACCACTGTCAAATAACACAGTAAAGAGACGAATTGCCGATATGTCTAATAATATTGAAGAACAACTGGCTTTAAAACTCCAAAAATGCACTTATTTTGCACTTCAAGTTGAGAAAAGCACCGATGTTAGCACCATTTTAATCTTTTTATTTCTCCTTTATTATAAGCATGTTATAAATAAACAAATATCTAACCATTAAATTTGAAGTTTTCTCAGGAATTTAATTAAAAAGCCTTTGAACACTTTTATAAGAGTAAATATTATACGTTTATTAAAATATTTAGGTCTGGTGGTACGCCAAAATTTCTCAAAAAGTCAAGTGGTACGCAGGTGCAAAAAGGTTGGGAACCCCTGGTCTAGTTGGTTTATTCTTAGTCTATGGGTACTTTGGTTATCTATCAACAGGGCACTTGGACTTTGGCCAAAACGCCGAAAACTACGACATTCTTTTACCTTTTACGGAGAATTGGGGTGAGAAGGGCAGGCGCGTCATTGCTTATATTCTTTGGGAGGGGAGGGAAAAAATGTGATTTTCTGCCCGGAAATTAAACTTTTTCTTAAATATTTGTATCTGGAAATACATTTAAAAAAATTCCAAAATCTTAGGGAGGGGGGGGGGGGCAGGGTAGTCATGAAAACCATTTTATTCAGTGTAAGTTTCACCCTCATGGAGGGGGCTATAGCCCCCCTAGCTCCCCCCATGGAACCGCCTCTGAATGTACGGTATGCTTATATGCGTCCGTGACCACGATGCTTCCACAGCGATTTTTGGCGATGTTCTGGGGCCAATTGCGTGTGCCTTGTTCCCTCCAGACCCTTACACGATTATCGGGTTGTAAGGCAAATCTGAACTCGTATGTGAACATAACGTTGCCCCAATCAGAAACAGTCGAATCAACATGCTGGAGGCACCACTTTAATCGTGCCTCTTTGGAATGGACGGATAAAGGTCACACAAACTCGTGGTATCCAGCGTAAAAAACATTCATGTGTAGCCTTCGACGAACAGTAATGGCAGATATCGTCTTACCAATGGCCCTTTAAAGCAAACCTGATTAAACGGTGGATGGAGATACTCTCTACAGTTTTGTTGGGGTTGATATATAAATATTGTCTTACAATTATCGATCCGTCTTAAATTATGACCCGTTGACAGATCCACTTTTCATCAGACATTAGATTTAATAACGTGTCTGCCTAATGCAATTTTAAAATGTGCCTTATAAAATTTGTGTGTGGTAGCAGTAGTGTGTGCATTGATCATTTCTTGATTGATACTGTTGATGGTTTCATTAATTTCAGTGTTGTTGAACGATTTATTGATTTGGGTGTGATGGTGTAATATTCTGTGTATAAGGTAGATATGTTTGATGACATGTTCAGAGGCAACGTTAGTTTTCTGCACGACAGACACAATCTTGGACAATGGTGATCGCTAACAGTTATATTTTCAGGGCTTTGCATGGTGAATGTCTAGCCTTGGGATTGATTCTCGTCTGCTTTTTGTAGTCTTCACACATTTAACACTGGAAAATTACAAATTAATGAATATATCTAGGTTTATATGCAACTAATTTCTTTACCAACAATTATTTTCTTTCCACTCGACCGAGGAATCATGGGTCCTAGGATGGCAGGCTTCACCCCCTCCTCATACTTCTGGATCAGGCTTCAGCCCATACTCTTCTGCGGGCGTCTGTAACGCACCTTCGTGCTCTGGTGGCAAAGCCTCCCCACCCCCATGTATAGTATGGATAGAGATAATTTTAAATGTCCTTCTTCAAGACACTATTACTATGCAAGTCTTCAAGCAAATTTTTGCAAATGATTCCACTCCAATTTACAGTCAAGGGCAATATTCCGAGTTTGCTTATCGGTCCTCCCAACTTCTCACGCTAGGATTGATATTTTCAATCTTATTGCTATTGCCTTTGTAGAGGGGGAACGACCTGCACGTCTAAAACAATTGTCTTTTCGGGTGAATAGACAACCAGGTCGTATTTCAGGACACCTACACTGGTTTCAAAGGTAGGCTGATTATGGAGTCTTATTTTTTTTCCAACTCCTACTTACGGAATCAACCTATCTGTTATGCATACTAATGTAAAAAGTACGAAATTTACTGTAATGCATTTATTTTTTGCTACACTAGATACTTGTAATTTTAATGTAAACAGGACATCACACCTACTAAACTCAGCAATGACTTCTATAGGCGTGGGCAAATCAAAAATTAAATGCTTGCGGCCATTATCAAAATATATTAAAATTTTTAAATCAATGTTGCTTTTTATATTACATCTAAGTGCAACTTGTATACTTTTACCTATCAAGCAGTATATGTTTGCTATAATATTTTTACACAGAAATGAATTCATAAAAATACTATTTTAATAAGTACTATTTAACCTTATTTGAACTTGTCATACATTTTGAGTACCTGCACCTGATAAATTAAATAACATATAAAATTCTAACAATCAACATGTTTCCCAGTTAAAAAATTTCTGGTGTTTGCTGTATTGACTTGCCAGTTGAACCTAAACAGACTAACAAAACACAAATATAATTTTAAAACAATGAATTGGTTCAAAATTAGCATTGAAGTTTGGGAGGTATGCCTTGTTTACCATCAAGTAGGTTCAAAATGTTAATGAAAGTGAAATCAACAAAACTGAATTAATTTTACTATTTTATTGCTAACAGAAAAGTTGGTAACAGAAACACATTACAAAAACATTGCAATACACATGTCTACTGAAACGTATGAGAATGTATACAGCAAATAGTGAAAAATCCATCATGGCAGAATACACAGGATCATTCTACACTGCCTAACACTGCGTTTACAAATTAACATAACATAAAACTTCACACATTTTGTCAGAAACATAGTTTCTACAGAAAAATCAAGAAATTATGGAACAGTACAGTTTGATTCCACAAAGCAACCAAAGACAATGTTACAATAACAATCAAGTTATCCAACAAGAGACATAACTATCATCTCCAATTGCAATTTGCTTGTTTGTAGACCAGAGAAGAACAAATCACAAAAAAAGTTAAAATCCACAAGCAATGTCGATTCTACTTGTCGTTAATACCCACACATATGCATTTTAAGACTGCATTTAAAATATACTCGCAATTTATTCTTTTTAAAAGCAACTTGTAGAGCAATATAATTTAATTGGCACAACAGCCATAATCTTGGAATATTTCTAAATGAGGAGCATATTTTGCAAATTTTAATTGTGAAATAAATTATAAAGTTAAATTTAAGTATTTACAATGCGATATATTTTTGGGATAAAAATAAATGTATATTATAGGAGAGGCTTTTTACTCAGTTAAAAACAAAATAAAAGGTATAGATGGTAAGTGAGAAAATGTATGTAGCTGGAAATTTAATATAATAGTAATAATAGCAAATGTAAACATTGCTCTTCCTTCAGATTATTGAAATTATTCAATAACACATATTATATTTCAAAATTATCAAGTTGCAGAATAATTCATTTGTATGTCCTGAGATTTGTACTTTAAGAAAAAATTAAGCTCTTTAAAATTTTAATTTCGGTGGGGAAATGACATTAACTGCCACTTAAAAAATGAAAGGCATAACTAATAACAATAAAAAAAGGCAAGAAATAAATAAGGCTTAACTAGGAACTTACAGTAAATTGTGTGAAAAACTATAGGCAAGTCTTGAAACAAAAATAAATATTTAAGTTTATTTTTGAGGAGGATTTCAGTTCAAATAAACTGTTAAAATGTAACAGAAAACATCTAATTAAGATAGATTACCTTGGCACATATTATGGAAGATATTAGCTCATTATTTCACAAATATTTAAGTGTTATATCCAATTAATTTGAAATAAAATGGGAACTGCAGAATTTAAAGTATAATTTTATAAGTTAACAAATGAAGTTAAAACATGGCAAACTAAAGGAATGTCAATTCATATGGATGAGGGAGTTCACTTTAAAACACAATAAAAGTAAGATATATTTAAAAAATTTAAATGAATAAAAATATATGGAAAACCTTTTAGACATCAACACAAACATTTGCCTCCTTTGAAGTTCATTAAGCAATATAAATCAATCACGGGTTTTGTGTTTGCTCGAAAATATCCTACTTAAAAGTTCAATATTTGAATATTTTGAATTACAATATTTGAAAGTGAGCACAGAATGTGCTAGCAATTATTGTTGAGAAAACAGTGCTGATATGATTTTTTTTTTACAATTTCTTAATTTCAGTACAATAAAAAGAAAATTATAAGTTTATGTTTGAAAATTTATTTTTCATTGGAAATTGTAATTTTAAAATCAATTAAAACATGTTGCTTTACACATATCACAGACAATTTTTCTTTTCTCCTCAAGTTAGTTTAGTTTTTCATAAAGGTATAGGAAACACTGAGTATTATATATATAAAAAAAAATATATATATAATAAATTAAACTGAATAAGCTGGACAGACTATTGTGATTGTCACAAGCAAGGTATTTTATTTTTTAGTTACAGCGCAATGGAGTAAAATAAAAGCAGTGTTCCAAATAGCCATATTTAGAAAGGGAAAAAATAGAAAGTTGAAGTATAAAAATATTGGTTTCATTGCTTGTGCTGCACAACTCAATTTTCCTTCTCGATGTAAAAAATTTGAAGAATTTCGTGTAATAAATCCTATAATTTCTTAAATAACTTACACAGTCTGCAGATGAGGAAAGAATGACCAACAACATGCATTCAGTTTAAACTATTACAAATTAATAAAATTGAGAATTGAAAACAAAATTAAGGATTCATTCGGAGAAGTTTGAAATAAATTTCAGACCAAGTTTTTAAACTCCTCCACATATAATAATAACAATTAAAAAATAACCCACACACATCTAAATAGTCAATCTTTTTTATTAAAAAAAAGTAATAATGATATATTTGTTTCTGTTTGAATATGTTTATACTAGATATGTGTTGCATGGAACCCAATTTAATTAACTACCATTTCAGAAACTACTTGATCAATTTGCCCTTTTATTATGATATGATTGCACATGAATATGAGGTATCCTTTTTTTAAATTAAACTTTTGATATTTTGATTTCAATTACAGATATTGTTAATCAAAGACAAAGTTTTTTTTAAAACATTATAGAATATTATGTGACTATATAAAATAAAAAAAAAGTGAATAAAAAACCCCAAAAAACTACCTATAAGTTAAGGAAAACAGCATTTTTTTTTATAATTTTGAAAACCTGCAATGTCTAAGGACTTTTCCTTTAGACAAATTTTAAATACTAATTAAGTTCCTTAGGAACCACACACAAAAGCAAAGCGTTCCTAAGGAATGCAAAAATCTGGTAAATGAATATGCTTGAAGCTAGGTCTTTCTATGGAGTTAGGAGAATACAATTTGAAAAGTTATCACAAATTCAATATTTCGTTTGGCTGCCATTCTCTACTAAAATTTCACATGTACTCATAAATATAGATTATGTAACATTGAAAAGAAAAAAGATTATTTAAAGTAAACAAATTTTAAGTATGCAAATGCTTCAATCAGTATTTTAACCAATGGTCCCAATTCAGACAGAAGTTTTTCTTTTCTTTTTTTTTTAAATATTCAGCAGTAACAATATAGCTTTAATGATTATAAAACTATTTAATTTGACATTACAAACTGGATTATCAATTACAAATTTGTATACAGATTTTTCTATTTTATCAAAAGGAACTTAATGATTTCACATTTTTAAAATGTTAAAGGTTAACCTAACAAATCTGTGACATTCACTAGATTCAGTTGTATTATTAACATAAAAACAAACAAATGTACAGAACATCTTTTTTATGAATATATGTTTTAGACTAATCCTACAATATGGGCAAAACACTAATTACCCAACAATTAAGGGCAAATGTGATACGACAGATCGTCTTGGAGAAATTCCGAATGAACCAAACAAGGTTATATATTCATACACGCTGTACATTTTTCCATCTTTTCTCGAAATGCAAAATATATTTACAACAATTAATTTAGAATCCTTAACAATTCCAATAAAGATGTTGCAAATTGATGAATAAATTCTTTTTATAGAGTGTATGGATTAGCGATTTCTCCAAAGACGATTGGTCACAATGCAATGTATCCCATAACATGTATAGACATGTAACTCAACAAATTTCAAAATGGTCACACAGACTAGACATCTGAGGTGTAAAACAAATACGTTAAGTGAGTTTTAATCATATTACATTTGTGCAAAGATAAATTTGCACACAAGATCAATATGACAATAAATAAATCTACATCTATCAGCCAATTATTGACATTTGATTACTTTATTTTCTTGCTTATACTTTACAAAAGGCATTACCTTTAAATCTGAGCAGCATTGTATGTTTCAGATAGGCCATTTATGCAACATTTTGCATATAAATACATGACAATGCAATAAATTTGTTTTCTACAAATTACTTAATGGCAGTGCATTTACAAGAAACAAAACAAAAATGAGAGGACTCCCACTTACTTCCAATACCCTAGATTTAAAGAAAATTAACTAATCAGGTATTGTTTAAATAATGTCATGCAGAGAGTAAGGATTTTTGGCAACTTTTAACATTGTGTAACATGTTAAAAAAAAAAAAAAAGAATCTTGAGCTTGAGACTATTTTATGCCAATGAAAAAGACACTTCAAACAAAATTTCCATAGTAAGTGGGAAGCCATCATCCACGATAATAAAACACAACAAGAAAAGTATTAAATTAATATCAAGAAGCAAGTGCTATCTAAATTCTAATCACAGAAAAAGTTTGGTGGCATGGAGAACTTCAGGGTATTTAGTTTTTCACAACTGTTCAATAAAAATGAGAAAAATCAGCCCAGAAACATATCCTTTTTGTCTAATGGAACGATCAGATATTAGAAAAGTTCTAGTTGCTTAAAGTTTTTTAAATCTACATGTCATCCTTGTGGACCAGACTAGTCGGAAAGGTGTTCAGGGTTTAGCTAATCCCAGCTGTCATCGCTGTCTGGCAATTCAGGCAAATTATCGACATTCTCTTCATCTGACAAACCATCGCTGTCATCAATGAATACCTCACGCTTCCTTTTTTCAGGAGCTCTGGCAATAGGCAATTGTCGTGGCTCGGGTTTGTGTTTGGATGGCGGCTTTGCAGTTTTGAATTCTTCTACCAGTGGAAAGATATGTTCAATGGCCAGCTGTGCATTTCTTACACTGGGGGCTGTAAATTGTAAATATTTAGTACTGAAATGTATTGAGTCACTTACTCAATATCAAAGTTGATTCTTCAGTTAAAAAAATACACATAATCAGTTTTAAAAAGTTACAGGAGATTCTTTTTAAAAGTAATTTTAACTCTTCGCTCTACTTTCTTCATTAAAATTACCAAACAACAGAAATGCTACCCTGTTGTTTAATAACTACCACAGCAGATGTGTGCAAGAATAGTAGTCAATTTACTTGTTTACAAAATGATTTATTGCATTGGCACAAACAGAAACTTGGTAAAGAGTACTAAAATAATTTTAAGAAAAATGCACTTGGATAAGTAAAACATGAAACAACTCAAGAATTAAGTTCTGCCTCAGGCACAAAAGAATTTTTCAAAAATAAAATGGTAACTTGCATTCTGAATTCATAAAATACTCACAACTAATCACAAGGATAAATTCTTTTTGAAATTTCACAAAATTTCTAAAATTAAATAAAACAATTTCGTTTAGTTTTTTTCACTGAAGTAAATAAACAGTAGTTACATAAAAATTGATGTTATTTAAATGAAAGTTTAGTTGTTTAGTTAACTTCCTAAGTTATACATATTTAAATTCTTATAACGAAGAAATATGTCAAAATATAAAGATTTTACATCAATTTTCAATTAAATGTTATTTATACCTTTCATGGTTTCTAAAAAGGTGTTTTTACAGCAAGACAAATTTAGATTATTGAATTAAAAAAATTTGTCCGGAGGTTTATTTCTCAGTTTTGCATAGTATCTTAAATTAAAATTAATTTGATGAAAATAATACTTACCAGTCACAGTTATGCTCCCCGTAGTAAATATTTTAAGAGTTGCTTTAAGCTCTTTAACCCTGTAAGTGGCTCCTGGATGTAACTCAGGTTCATAACTGGGGGAAAAAATTAATTAATCACGAGGCATAAAATAAATTTGATATACGTTTTCACTTTTAAAGAAGCTACTGCTATAAATACAAGTTTAATTAAAGTGCTTAAATTTTATAAAAAAGTTTTCAAACTGCTAATGACAGGGCTGCCACAGCTTAATAGCATTAAAAATAGTTCCTTTAGTAGCCTTAGGCGTAAAAAATTAGTATCCTCAAATACTAATAGCGTGACAATTCTGAAAAACTATATTTTAAACTAGCTGCGTAACCCCGCGTTGTGGAAACTCATCATTGTGAATAGATCCCAGCTTTTGACACTTCACATGAAAACTTAGGAGCTGTACGCCTATTAGAGGTTGCATTGTAAAAAATTAATGAACAGAGATAAAAAAAAAAAATAAGTACAAATTTTTTATTAGAAGGCTAAAACTACTTATGTTCAAAATTTCAGGTCTTAATGCCAGTAAGAAGACGTTTTGCAAAAAAATTAAATAATATTCAATAACATGCTCGCTCCCTAAGCATTAGCTCGTTTCACTCACTAAAAGATTAATTGCGACATAAACCTTTTAATATTCGAAATCCCTCCCCTATTAAGAGCCAAGATAATATTCCCCGTTAATACAACAACACAATCCCCCCTCACCCTTCTGAGAAAATTTTAATCTTGGATTTGCCAAAAGTCCAATTAGAAGACCCAAACTACTATCATGGAAAATTCCAGAGCTCATTTCTTATTGGAAGTCACTTTGTAAAAAAAAAAAAAAAAAAAAATTATTTAATTAAAATTTTAGCATATTATTTTTTAAAAGTAAAATTAGAAGTTCAAAACTATTTGTATTAAAAATTTCATAGCTGTACACCAATTAGAAGTTGCTTTGTAAAAAAATTATTTAAAAATTTAACTTTGTTTGTCAAAGATCAAAAGTCAAATTAGGTCAAAAACTACTTATGTTGAAAATTTCAGAGTTCTATGCCTATATTTAATAGCTTTATTCTGGGGCGCAGACAGACACACTCGGTTTTTATAGATATCTGTACTCATGCTGCAACTGCTAAAAAAAAACACTGCATGATCGATGTCGAATGGCAGCAGAGCAAAAAAGAAAAAGTCATGTGACAAACGGTTCTGGTTTCTAGTTAAAAGTTATATAAAAACGTCACTTCTGTCACTGCGCAAGAGAAATGCACCGGTTGTTAAAGGGTCATGTGATTGTTAAGTTTTAGTTTGATCCGAAAGCTGTGTATGTAACTTCTGAATATGCATCGGTTCGGAAAAGTTACAGTGATTCATCACAGAACCAATAAAAACAAAAAAAATCAAACAAGTTCTCTTGAGCATTCAATCCTTTTCAATTTAGTTCCAACAAGCTCTTTAAGTGCGACATCATGGAAGCTATGGACCTAAAGATAGATCGCTTACTTTTGACGTCACGACCAAACTTAGATGATTGAATCCGTTCCGTTCCTCACGCGTTTACTTGTAAATAAAAATAAGATTTTTTTCCCCCAAAATAGTCGTCAAATATTTAAAAAAGTATCAATATACGCTAAAAAGGTCTCAGCGTTTAGACCAATTTCGGAAAAAAGCCGCCTTGCCTTGAAAATAGTCAGTTTAGTTGCCTGTGGCAATAAGGAATGTAAAGCTTGTGATTTAATTTGTATTTTCAAACTCTATTTTGTGAACAATAGAGGTTAAAATCATTGGGGATTATAATCAAATTTGGCAACAACCTAAACCTATTATACGTGGAAAAGTAATTGTAAAAAAGCTGCTCAATCAAATCACTTTATTTTAAATCACAGTCAAAATCAAAATCCAAGAAATTGCTTGAGCAGAATATACTGCTAAGTGTTACACATATCCATATTTTCCAGCTTCAAGCAGAACAATTACTTCAGTATTAAAGATAAATGTTTTCATGTAAAAACATTAATTACATTATTTATTTGAAATCTTTTTGGAGAATGTGCATAGTCAAAATGTGAGATATGTCAACTATGAACTAGTACCATTTTACCACTACATTATGTGGTTCATACCAAATTAGGACAAAACAAGTATGCTATATTTATAGAACTATAGAATGAAGTGAATCTTAACATGCAAATACAAAATTGGTAAGTAAAATCTATTTCGGACAGCTTAAACAGAAAAAAGGGATAATGAAACGTGCTTGAATTCGACTATAATAAATATTCACATACCTTACCAATCCTTTGTATCTTTCAGCAAATTTGATGAGATTTATACCAAAATACATAATACAAGTACATAACACATTTACAACACGATAATTAGAGAATCTAACTCTAAAACCCAATTGTTGTAATCTTCTTGCAATTTTCCTAGAAGCTTTCTTAGCGTCATCATCACTGTAATAAAGTAGAAAATAAATGTTACATACAAACAAGTAGACAGTTATAATTTTATAAAGATTTTACGATTTATTGCTCAGTTAAAAAATACAACGAAATCTGTATTTCTATTTCATTTGTTCAATTAGTATCAATTAACAGCTTCCGAAATATAATTCTTTAAGTCACAGTCAATAGCTATTCTTTTAAATCTCCAAGTCCACCTCCATTAACTTTCTGTCTTTCTATATATATTGGCATCTTGAGAAATAACAATAATAATAAAAAAAAAAAAAAAATCATAGTTTTTACAATACCTGAATTACTATACATTTGGCTAATTTCTCAGACACTTTTACCCTGGCTTTCTAAAATACGACGGGTATTTTGACTAAGTAAAGAGGCAAGTTAAAACTTTAAGAGGTAAAACTTTAAAAATTACTTTTTAGTACATATCTTCCCCTTCATCCACTTAGTCCTTCAATTTTCTACCTGATAGAATGTTTTAGAATTGATGACAATGTACTTAAGTATTTGCTCGTTAATTGTAATTTATTTAGAATACGTTTATGATATTTTTTTATCAAGCACTTTGGCAGACAGGAAGGAATCTGTTCCTTTTGGTGTATTTATTACACTTTTATCACAAGAGAAATTTTTCCTGACAAGACAAGGGTTGTAGTTCTTGGCGAATGCTTGAATGGTTCATTTCTTTGAACAATACACATTATTACTAAATTCGAAAGATACAACATTTGAAAATTGCCCCCTCTCCACAAATGCATATCCTTTTTTAGCACTACAACCTTGGTCACATACCACCGCTAATGTGCAATGGGGCAAAGCTGCAATTGAAAAAAGGGATGAGGAGAGAAAGCCAACCCCACTATCTTTTCTAATCAATCATTTACAGAAATTAAAAGGAAATGCTGCACTGCATAATGCACAGCAACAAATGTTAATTCAGAGTTCATCCTAGAAATGAAAAAAAAGCAGGGTGCTATTTTCCAAAAAAGGGCAACTTTTGTTTCCGAGGGCACTTTTAATGGCAAATTGCAGAAATTCGTATTTCTTTTTTTTTAAATTTTTTTTTTATTTTTTTATTTATTGTTTCACGTTTTCAACACGATAAAATTTTAAATTATTGATTTTTTGAAAAAAATTAATAATGTTAAAAGGCCACGAATTAAAAACTTGCTCAGAAATTCAAAGAATATCAAAATAGTACTTGTAAAATGCTACAGTCCTACTTCCACTGGAATGAGAAAATTATATAAAAAAAAAAAAAAAAATTTACACAGTAAAACTTTCATCAAATATTCATTTTTATAAAAACATCAATTTATAATACTTTATCATGTGGAGTATTCTGACTAAAACACTTAGTCTATGTTCTAAAATGTTTGCATTTTTTTATTTTCCAAATCGAATCAATTTCTGCATCAAAACAGTAATTTTTCGCCATACATTCAGCTATGTTTAAGAATGTAGTAAAAGTTTAATTAAAAAAAACAAAAACAATATCGGAAATAATTCAGGATTTTTAATGCATTCCTGTGATATTTAATGTTAAATATAAAACGGATGTTTAAAAACAAATTGGCAACATACAAATTGCAAAAAACATTTCCTTAAATTTAATAGGAAGACATTGTGATTTCGCGTATCTGAACGGAAATATCCATTTTATATGCTTAATGTAAACATTTTATGGTCATACACCTTTAACTACCACAATCAACCCTTTCAAATTCCTTTCTCCTCCATTCTTAGAAAGAAGCCATAGTAATAATCTGGCAAAATATGTCTAATCAAAGTATTATGAAATGGTCATCCGTGCTAATTAACTAGCACTCAGAAAATTTAAGATGTCCCCCCACAATCCACTGACTAACGGCACTCATTATAGATTTCAATTCCTGGTCTGTGTGTTGTGTGTTTGAACATGAATGTGCATGCGTGAAAGGTGATTTCAACAGGGGTGATCCACATATTGCGTACTGTTAGGGGGAGGGAAAACTAAAGTTTTGTGAATTCATATTTTTTTTGGAAAAAGGCAAGAAGGGAGCTATTTTCAACGGAAAAGGGCAGACATGGCGCAGTTTAGTAAGCTTCGAAAGAGCTTACTAAACTTAACTAACTTACTAAACTAAAGCTTAGTAAGCTTTGAAAGTAGCTTCTTGAAGGAAAAGTTTTAACTCTCTTATGCGTAGGATGCACTACTTCTCAGATACTGTTGAAACTTCTCTTAGTGTAAAAAAAGCTATTTTTTTTAATTTCACACTATTTTTCATTATCTTTTCGAGGGAAAAATAGCAGTTTATATCATTAGAATATATTTTTTTATTATTCTTACAATTATATAATTTTCTACTTTCATGAATATTTTGTTTTTAAGCTTAAGGTGGGAAAAAATATAAATAACATATCTTAATAAAAAATAACTAATATTAAGATTAAGCTACAGGTACTTTTGCATTAATTTTTTACTAAGAGACTACTTGTAGCTATTGAAAAATATAATTTATTGATTGCAGCAAAATTTTAATAGCTCGTTTACCTGGTAGCTCCAGTGCATGTTATTTTACCGGATGACCAGATGCTAGCTGTTGTGTAAGGTCTTCTAAGTTTCATCATGACCATCTATAAAGATACAAACAAATATATTAAGAATTACTATGTTGATTAAAATTTATGAAATAAATTTTTTTTAGCAAACTTGTAATAACATTGTTACAATAATGAACACATTGTTAAATATTTGAATAACTTTTGAAGTTAAAGTTTTTATTTAAAATTAAATTATTTTGCAAAGCAACCCCTTTTTTAATGACAATCATTAAAAATTGTTTTGTTATAGAAATAATATATTTGGGTCCAGAGATTGAAAAATATGAAAATACAGGATGGCCAGTATAAAAGAGGCAGAGGGTTATTTTTTAAAACATAAGTTTAGAATCGACCATGCGGAATTACATTTTACAATCTGAAACACAAGGCCTTTTTTACGTTGGTCATCCTTTACCAATAAACACTATCGAGCATTAGTTGACCACCGCCGCCCCCCCCCCCCCCAAAAAAAAACCCCACCTAAAGTAAAAAATTTACAGTATTTTGCTTATTGAACTACTATTACTACAATTGAACTACTATTATTAACGAATGAAGGTTTAGAAAATAAGCATTACTTGTAATTAGAGTTGCATTTTTTTTTTACTGTTGCTTTCATTAGCACCAGATTGTCATTTTAGTGTTAATTCCAGATAAGTTGTAATCATTAATGATTTAATAATTTATGTTCAAAAGTATGCTCATTTTCAATTGCATACTCAATGAAGAGCTCAATTACCTTCCCGTCCCCTAAATTTAATATTTTTCTATCCCAAAACATATGAATAAAAACATTGAAGGATACAAGACTGTCTGGGCCTATAGCAAAAGTAATAAGAACCAGATCCAAATTTCTCCATCACTCAAGCAAGTCGGCCAACCCTTATTACAATCTAAAAATAATACAGTATATATACATTCCAGCTCATGGGTACACTAGCTTATTCCTAAAAATAGGGTGCTCATGAATTGCATGAGAATAAACAGCTTTCAATATGAAAAATTTCGGCTGTACCCAAACACATTGGTATTTAATTCATTATTTTTATGCGTGTGGCAAGTTATCAGTGTCTATCCAATTAGTAATGAGGCATATTTGCTAACATAGAGTCGATATCAAATACCAAGCCTTTTACAGTTTTAAGCCTATTAACAAGTACACATTATCCTAAAGATACAGATCGACTAGTGTGTGCAAACTATGACATTTATGAGAAGATTTAAGGACTAATTTATTCAAATGCAAAGTAAAGATAGAAATTGGTGGTCTAACATTTCCAATGATATAACAAAAAAGCTAGTAAATAGGATGCAAGTTCTGCAAACCAGACACAAATAACAAGTCATTGTTACTTGAATGAAATAAAATTAATGTTTCTAAACATTTATCTTGAAAAGATAAGCCATCTGAAAATATTATATTGACTTTATTCGGGATGAATTAAGAGTGACGATTTTGGTAATAAAATTTGCTCTGGAAAACGACTTTGTAAACCAAAAATCTAATCTTGTAAATTATGACAGTTGTACTGTTAGAGAAGATAAAAAATTTCATATTGGAAACCTCCTTGGCTGTTTTTTTTTCAGCACCAAGTTAAAAAAAAAAAAAAAAAGGGGGGAGGGGGGGCAATCAATTTATTGGATCCTGGATTTACAGTGTAAATAAGTATACATAACACTATTTTAAAAAATCTCTCATAATTTAAGTTATTATAAAGAAGATTGAGCTTTAATATGGACATTGCAATAATGA
The DNA here is from genome assembly GCA_963978545.1 of Linyphia triangularis. Taxonomy (NCBI): domain Eukaryota; kingdom Metazoa; phylum Arthropoda; class Arachnida; order Araneae; family Linyphiidae; genus Linyphia; species Linyphia triangularis. The sequence continues at coordinate 71,174,052 of OZ021725.1, read as the reverse complement.
TATTTTTAAAAGTCAAAATTTCTATTTAATTTCCAATTTCAAGTATTGTTTGCATTCCAAAGTTTTTCATTGCTTGCAAAAGATGAAACAACAAATTAAATGAGTACAAGAAAACATAAAATAATGACCTAAAACTTATGCAGATAGAACATATTTTCCAACAATTGGTTGATAAAAGTGCAAGCCATTTTTAATTTGTTATTGCAATATTTTATCTTTGGAACCATCAATGAGGTTGATGCTTATCATTGTTCTTCCCCAATTTTATACTGAGTCATTGTTCTAAACTGTCTGGTTTTTGTTTCTAACTGGTCCCTACATTTTAATAACATATTTCAAAATAATTGAACTCGGGCACCGAAAGGGCACTTGCATTTTGAAAGTTAAAAATCATGCTGAGAAAAGTGGTATGATTCACAAGAAATAGTATGAAATATTCAATAAATAAGTAGTTAAAAAAATTGACTAATTTAGATCGTACTAGGATAATCAATTGAAAAATTTCAGTTTAAAAAATAAATAAAATTAAATGCCTTGCACCCCTGAAAATAATTCTGTTCGCACCCATACAATAAAAATGATTCATACTTGGGATCAGTCATTTCATTTCTTTCATTTTTAGTCAGACCACAATTTAATTTTTTGTAAAACTCCCTATTGGTAAATAGGGAGTTTAAAAAAAAATTAAACTGTGCTCTAACTTTACAAATGAAGGAAATTATTTCTTTCATAACAACTTTAAGTCATAAGTCACAAGTACCACGCTCTGCTATCTTGGTGCCAGAGCACCAGAAAAATATTTTCTTCCTGCGTACGCAATATCATTACCAGAAATTTTCTGCGAGTGTGTGCGCTTTAAATTATACCGCTGAAGAAAATTAATTTTTTCGTACTATTGAGGATATAAAGTTGTTTAATTCAAAACCTTCTTGGCATTGATTTTGGAAGTATCAGACTCTGCAGGATAAATATCGGTTTCCAATGGCAAATTTTCAGTTTCAATATTAGGGTCATTAGTACTGGGTTGGCTTCAAGGTTGAGCTTGTGAAACAAAAGCAAACATTGATGCTTGTCCAGCATACCTCCTTTCCTAATTGTTTTCATTTTTGTGATTTCGATTTAAATGATGGGAATAGTTTTGCTCCAACATTTCTTCATTGCAAATACAGCATTTTATTTTCCTTGTCTTGCTTGGATAGCTCCTTTTCATTTTAAAGAAAAATGTGATTTCTTTTAAATTACAATGAAATATCCCAAGATTCTTTCAAATTAAAAAATTATTTCAAATTAAAGATTGAAGGAAATAAACTCTCAAGTGCAAAAAACTCAAGATGCAAATGGATTGAAAAAGTTTCCGTAAAATAAAAACTTGTAATTGTATGTTTCAATCATCGATATAAATAAACAACTGGATAGACTGCTTAACGCTGGGAAAATGAAGCCGTTGTCAGATGCCGTTGGTGGGATAAAAAATGTGGATTGCAGAGGATTGAAATAAAATTTTGGGTTGTACACAGCAGAAATGTCAATAGTAGACCTTAATTAGTAATAATGTACAAAAAAATATATACTCTAGCATTTTACAAGGTTTTTCGCATTTCCATCCAACTATAAAAGTGAACTGTGATTGGTTAATCTTCCCACCAGCTTCGCAATCCCCGGCGCGTTTTCCTCTTTGCATTGACAATAGAGCAGTCTATCCAGTTGTTTATCTATATCAATGGTTTCAATAGGTTCAGGTTCCAGTCAGAAAATGAAGTCCCCCCCCCCCCCCACGGGTGTCAACACTTCTTCCTTCCCCGTCCAACCTAACTGGAATTTCTACTTCTTCATAGAAGTAACAGGTGAGGAACTATATGGAACAAACAGAATGTGGATCGTTCAATCTGTTTGGCGCATTTAAAAAAAAAAAAAAAAAGACTTTCGATTTTAATTTCCTGTGGGATATGACGATTTCCTGCGTACATCATACGAGCGTACGTCCATTTTATCGGACTCTGCTTGGTGCAATTACATGGCGAAGCAAGCTACAGGAGGCCATACCTAATTCAACGACAGAAGCAGAGTTTTGCGGCATCAGCTGCTGCCATAAACTCTGCTTCTGTCGTTGAAGTGGATATGGCCTCCTGTAGCTTGCTTCGCCATGTAATTGCACCTTCATCATAGAAAGAAACTACTCCTGTGCGAGGCATGTTTCTGCATAGCTGTTGTTATCGGCATAACTAAATAGCATCAGGCATGTGACATCTTCGTTATTCTACACAATGCTGTGTCCAATGGTATTGCAAAGGTTTCTAAATGTTGTCCGCACATTTTCCCAATCAGTCTCTGTGGGGACCAAACTCACCGCGTAAGCAATATCTGGTCGTGTCCCCATCGCCAAATAAAGCAAACTGCACTGCTGATCAGATTGGAATTTCATTGCTAAGAGGCTTTGCCTCCTTGATCTTGATCATGCCATCATCATTTGGCTGACCAGTCTACCTTGAGACTCAACTTCTTCACTGGGATGTGTGATGTCTTGGAATCTACAAACCGTTCTAACATCTTTCTTGTAAATGTTTCTTGGTGCAAGAGTGAGCCATCCTTCAACTGTTCAACTTTCAAACCAAGAAAACAATTCAATGTCGTCACTCTAATGCTGAAATGTTGTTTGAGCTCGTCAATAAATGTGAAGAATGCTGCTTTGTCCTGAACAGCAACAATGCCATCATCAACATAAATTGCCATCAGCATCTTTTGCACATAATCATTGCGTATGAATTGCAGTGATCGGATTTACTTTGGATCATGCCATGTTTCTTTAGCACATCAGTAAACTTGGCATTGAAACACCGTCCAGCTAGTTTCAAGCTGTACAAAGGTCGGAGCAATTTACATACACGCCCACTTCCGTCATTGTATCCTTCGGGTTGGTGCATAAAGATCTCCTCAATCAGGTCACCATAAAGAAATGCTGTCTCCACGTCAAGTTGAAATAACTTTGGACTCTCCTTGGCTGCCGTTGCAATTACAGCTTGAATAGAGTCCTAGTGGCACACCGGGCTGAATAGAGAGCCACTAAGAGAGCCTTGAATTTCTCAATTGAACCATCTGGATTTGTCTTTATCCTGTAAACCCAGAGATTTTCAAGGATTTTTCGTCCTTTAGGTGCCTCAACAAGCTGCTACGTTTTGTGTTTGGCATGCGGAGCTATCTCTTCCCCCATGGCTCGTTTCCAGTCGGCATATACAGGAGACTTTTTTGCTTCATCATATGTTTTGGGCTCTTCCAACTCCAGAATGCTGCTGTACACTTCGTAGTCATCAAATCTGACAGGGCGTTGAATAGTTGAACGGTCTTACAATGCATGCGTCGTCATCTATGTTGGTTCGTCTTCATTAGTGCAAAGATCACTAGCCGCCTGTGTGTCTGCATCATCGGGTGTATTCAAAATTTCAAACTTCATATCAATTGATGGATTTGCATTAGATATCACTTCCAAAGACTGGGAAGTAGGACCAATTTGCTGTTCATTGAACACTACGTTGGCACTCTTTACCGTGTCATTCTTTGATAGTATGAAAACACAATATCCATCGTCATCACAATAACCAACCAAATAGCCCTTTATAGCCTTGTCATCCAGTTTACCTCTGTTGACATTTGGTACATGTACAAATGCAGTTAATCCAAAAACTTGAATCCTGTTGATTTCCGGCTTGCGTCCAAACCATTCCTCAAAAGGAGATTTTCCTGTGGTTTTGCTTGGCCCACATCGGTTTAAAATGTAAACAGCCGTAGATGCTGCTTCTGCCCATAGAAAATGTGGTAGGCCAGCATCCTTGAGCATAGTGCGAACTGCATCCATTATTGTACGATTCTCCCTTTCAACCAAACCCTTTTGCTCTGACGTATAAGACATGATGATTTTCAACTTGATGCCTGTATCCTCAGTCAGTTTCATCAATGTAGCATTGTCAAACTCACGACCACCATCTGTGACTAGTTCTTTTACATTTATACCATCCTTGTTGGCTCGAGCAAGAAACTGCTTGATTTTATTCACTGACTCGTCTTTATGTCTCAGAAATTCTACACTTCGAAATTTAGAATAATCATCCTTAAGCACTAATATGTACTTATTTCCACCTCTTGACAAGATTGGCGATTCAAGCATGTCTGCATGTATGATCTCACCAGACATTTTTGTCTTGAATCGCTTTGATTTGAATGTTCGTTGACTTTGTTTACCACATGTACGACTCGCAAAACAGCCGATTGTCGATGAAATCGAGACAAGTTTTATATATTAACAAGTTTTATATATTAACTTATTTTCTAAGACTAATAACAAAGTAGTTACTCTGCTTTGTGTATTTTCCGTGGTGCACCAAAAAAAAAAAGTTTTTCAGTTTATAGGTCATAACTCTTTTGCAATGCATTTTAAAAACAAACATTAAATTTAAAAGTTGTAGAATATTAAATTTTCTACAACTTTTGTGTACAATTTGCTTTTGTAAAGCTATTAGGTAAAGAGTTACGTAGCATCAAAGTAAAAACTTTTTCATAAAAATGCTGCTTTTTCAAGTTTTTCAATTATATCTTCATAACAATAAGTCGCAGGGAAAATATATTATACAAAAGTTGTAGATCTATAAATTTGCTATATGTTTTATACAAAAGTTACTATCTAGGACTAATAACTAAGGAGCTACTATTCTTTGAGATGATAACCTATAATATTTTATGTATAGGTAGGGGTATAAAAATAGCATTTTACTGCATAGTCTGATAATTTTAATAAAAAAATAAAACAATATATATAATACTAATGATAATGTAAAATAAAAAGTGGAAATATATTAAATAATGTACTATATATATCTATGTACAATAACGGTAATATAAATTTACTATTTTGTCGTGATGCACCAAAAATGTCTGCATTCGGAAATAAAAATGAAAAATAGTCTGCATTCAAGTGGCTAATTCTAAACTACATGGGGTACAGATCTTTTGAGATAGAATAGAAAAATCTCAAGTCGGGTGGCATAAGTGACATGTAAAGGAATTCTTTTAAGGGCTCAGTTTCCACAAAAACACCATATACTGTTGATTGAGATTTGCCACTGCCAAATTACGGGAAGAAGATTAGAAGAACCGAAAAAAAGTTTCTAGTGCTCTCTTTCTCACCCCCACCACTAATCACCCCGACAGAATATCAACCACTTAGTGTAGTTACTTAGTATTGGAATACATGCGTTGTAATGATGGCTGCTTCGTCGTGTTCAATATTACAGGAATTTGCAAAGATCTTCCTAGATCTTAATGCCAGTGTTTCAAGCATCACTGAAGCAGTATCAAGCATTCTTGTTGCTCTCTATGACGGTGATAGGGAAACAACTTTAAATGCTTTGCGTTATAAGCAGTTTTCCAAATCAACAACTGGCTGCAAGTTAATCTGTCAAAGTTACAACCGACCCAAAAAGCTGCTATACACCATGTCTTTTGCACGTATCATCAAGTAAAGACATGGATGGACCAAATGAAATATCCTCTGATCTGGGGGTGGAAGAAGGACAGTAAAGGACTTCTTCCAATTACAACCACCAGGGATTCAGTTCCTCAATCAATTCTGACCAACATTTTCTGCCAGTACAATATAGGATGCACTAAGGTCTGAGATTGTAGAAAGGCCGGTCTCAAGTGCTCCATAATATGTAAAAACTGTCATGGACAAACCTGTGACAATATAGCTGACATCATAATTGATGACAACGATGAAGACGACTCAACAGAACACTTAATTGAAGAAGTAGCGGATAAACTAGCTGAGCCTTCGTGGCTAAACGAAACTAAATTTAGGAATTTAAGTTTTGTAAATTGTAAGTTTTATTGAAATTACTATTAGTATATATAGATATAAACATTTTTATAATATTTCTAATTTTTTTTTTTACTATACTATTATTTTAATGCCTATATTGTTTTATTTTTTATCAAAGTTGTCAGGCTTTGCAGTAAGAAACTGTTTTTAATATTAGATCTTATCAGTAGCTCTTTTGTTATTAGTGCTATAAAATAACTTTGTATATAAAACGTAGCAAGTTTAGGGTTCTACAATTTTTGTGATATACTTTTATGGATATCATCTAAAAACTCGATAAGAATCTCAAAATGGTATTTTTACGAAAGAGTTTTTGCTTTGATGCTTTTCATACAATTTGTTTTTCATACAATAGTTCTACAAAACAAACTTTGCACATACATAGGTTATAGAAAATTTAATACTCTACAACCTAAAATATAATTTTTTCTCCATAAAATATAGTGGGAAAAGGATATGATCGGGTACACTGAAAAAAATCCAAAATTTCAGAATTTAAAAGGTTTTTGGTGCACCATGGCAAAAATGGTAATAATATATTACAGTTATTGTACATAGATATATATAGTACATTATTTAATATATTTCCACTTTTTATTTTACATTATCATTAGTATTATATATATATATTGTTTTATTTTTTTATTAAAATGGTCAGACTATGCAGTAAGAAGCTATTTTTATACCCTTACCTATACATAAAATATTATAGGTTATCATCTCGTAAACCTTCAAAGAATAGTAGCTCCTTAGTTATTAGTCCTAGATAGTAACTTTTTGTATAAAACTTATAGCAAATTTATAGATCTACAACTTTTGTATAATATATTTTCCCTATGGCTTATTGTTATGAAGATATACTTGAAAAACTCGGCAAAAAACTTAAAAAAAAGCAGCATTTTTATGAAAAAGTTTTTACTTTGATGCTAAGTACAACTCTTTACATAATAGCTTTAGAAAAGCAAATTGTGCATAAAAGTTGTAGAAAATTTAATATTCTACAACTTTTAAATTTAATGTTTGTTTTTAAAATGAATTGTAAAAGTGTTATGACCTATAAATTGAAAAACGTATTTTTTTTTGTGCACACGGAAAATACACAAAGCAGAGTAACTTCTTTGTTATTAGTCCTAGAAAATAAGTTAATATATAAAACTTGTAGGAAATTTATTGCTCTACAACTTTTATCCACAAACTTTTTCTCTAAGATGTACCATTATGGAGATATAATAAAAAAAACTTGACACAAATCTAAAAAAAGTAGCATTTTTACAAAAAAGTTTTGACTTTGATACAACATAAATATTAAATAATAGGTCTACAAAAAAACTTTGTATACAAAAGTTGTGGAAAATGTAATATTCTAAAACTTTTGAATATAATGTTTGTTTCTAAGATGCATTGGCAAAGAGTTATGATGTATAAACTGAAAAACGGTTCAATTTTTGGTGCACCACTGAGAACGCACAAGGGTTAGGAGGTCTAAAACTTGGTTTATAAACCACGAGACCAACCTTTATAACATATTAAAAAATCAGAACTACATAACCTTTTGCAAGGCAAAATGCCTCTATTCCCTGGACAATTAAGCAAAAAGCTTCAAATTTTCACAAAATTGCAAAAGCAATTAATTTTAAACAATTTTACAAAAAAAAATTGCTTACTATGGCATTTTTTTTATATTTATACAGTATAAAAATTTATATCTGTAACTAAAATGTAACATTGTTTATCAAGCAAAAATAATCTATTTCACATACAATTGCAGTTAAAATTACAATATTAAATAAAGATGTACAATAAAATTGGGCAATTGGGACTAATTTCTTGTACAAAATTAAATTTCTAATAATTTTGCATCCATTAAAACCAGACGGCCAAACCGATTTACACACACACACTTATCACATCTATCATACCAGCAAAAGCCCAGGTGAATGACACTAAAACGATGTTGCAAACCTCCGAAATAGCTGCTATTAAAATGACTTAAACCTAGGTTGAAAATTACCATTACTCCAACATAAATATCGGTAATAGCGTCCACCATACCGTCGGAAATCTCAGCAATTACATTAAAGCAGCAATCCGCAAAGACAACTGTCAAACCAATGTAACTATAAGTGTTTCTACACAAATATATCAGCGGAAACCTCTTCAATTTACGGACTGTAGCACTTTACGGAATTGGTTATCACAACCATGCAAATCTTAGCGTTAGCGACAACTATAGATGCGCAAACCTTCGGAATAGTGGTAATTACATCAATGTAACACTAGCTGAAATATCGACGTAAGTCTTGGGGATAACTATCGTCTAAGCAATGCAAATCTCGGCAATAGCAGCCCTTACATCAGCAAAACTAAGGAAGACAGCTTTCATAGTTGTCAGACATTCAAGAAAGTCCAATAAAATTGTAAATGTAAAAAAAGAGCTGAAATCCGCATTTCAGCTGATCTGTACCATATCCGACAGGTACAATCTCTGCAATAGCGTCAGTGACTATTATATAGGTGTAACACCCTACGAAAATGAGCATCATGCAACAACGTAATTCTCGGTAATAACGCCCCCCCATAATTGCAAGGTTAACAACAATTTCATTAGCGAAACGCTAAGCAAAATGGCCATCACATACTAACGTGAATAATGCTGATAGAGGTAATAAGAAAAACAAATGGAAAATGCAAGAAAAAAGCAATCACTCCAACAGTGATTTAGAGAGATCTGAACATATGCAGGTTCCGTGATTGTCAGAAAACTTACATCGATCCCACACGGGATCGAAATTTTGTAGAAAAATTTGTAATTTGTAAATTTGTAGAAAAAAGTAGAAAAATTAAAAAAAGGGCGGAAATTATCTGATCGTTGGAAGGAACCACATCCCTAGAGGACATAAATTTTCGGGACTAGTTTTCTTGTTTTCGGCATATTTTTGGGACTTTCGTGACCAGTAAGGCAACCTGTATAATTTTCAATAAAATTTAGTAAGTTTTTTAAAATTGAATTTGGATATTAGACTTGAGCGATAGATTCCTCATTGATTTGACTTATATTTTTAAGCATTTCTAATTAATGGAAACTTCCAACACATGCGTAAAAGCCTCCTTCTGAAAATTCACGAGAACGTTGTGAACCACAATCCTCTCTATGGAAAAGTTTCTTTTTCCAAATATTGATGAAAATCTGTAACGAAACAGGTATACAGCACTAAACACAGGTGACAACTTTCCTGCTTGCTAGTTGTTTATTACACATAGAGGGTGAACTAGGCTCACATGGTTGCATCCCTTGAAACCAAATAAGCTCCTTTATTTGTCATCAATTGGTTAAAATTATTTGGCTATAATTTGGGTAAAGTTAATATTTTGGCAAATTGCAGAGCTCTGGCAAGATTTATAGAAACCCTAATTTAAATTTTCTTGTGGTTTCGAGTTGTACCGTAACTTAAAGCACCAATTTTTAAAATTTGCACAAAAGGGTACACATCTAAGGTTAAGTTTACAGTTTTATCCAACGACTTTATTTATTTTACAGTGAACATCTATTGAATATAATGAAAATATTCTAATTTCAATATTTAGGAAAAGAATAAGTTAAAAAGTAGGTATAATAAGTCAAAACATATTTGAGCATGTCTTTGATAAGTAATAGCAAATTTTGACAATCTTCATATATTATTGATTAAAATAAGGCCATGATATTTTCTTAGGACACCTTTTAAGCAGAATTTTTCTTTTTAATTTAAAGTATTCGAGACATAAAATGAAGATCCAAGTTTTAATCCAAGCACCACCTTCGAGTGCATGTGTAATAATGAAATGACTCGGTCTAATTTTACTCATGGCATTCACAAAATGAGAATGAAAATACTTTTATTTGCGTATAAATCAAGGTACAATAGATTCATTTTTGTCGGAAGTGAATACCGAAGCTTATCTTAAGTGGTTGGTTGGTTGGTGGGAGTTTAACGGAGCAAGGGCAACACGCTTATCTTAAATGAATGTTCAAGGGCGAAAGCAATCCACAACCTTTTCTTCTGTGTAGTCTTGTATCCTTACATATTATACCATCGACCGTAAGCAAGAAAAAGAGTTTTCGGGTGGATCCTAACACAGCCCACCTCTTGGCGTCTTTTTGAATTCTTGCCAAACGTGTGGCGGTAACGTCGCCAATGTAGCAACCTAGACGGATTATGGAGGAGAACAATCTAGAATCTTACGGAGCGTCCCTTTTTGAGCGTCCGATTGCAACGGTGTTTCGAACCCCCCCCCCCCCCCGAGTTTCTTGCCAAAACTATTCGAAATGCACAACGAAATTCTGAAACCTGATTGGTTAATTAATTAATATGTATTCATACCACGATAGTTGGATTTCATTGGAAAAGACGTAAAAAGGTTAATTGTTTCCGTCATTTATGCTTCTGATCTCTAGGGAGAAGGTTTTTATGATTTTATGGCAAGTGTTAACTCAAAAAAAATAATATTATTATTATTTCTGGCCTTCAAGTATCATTTTTTAATTGAAAAATAATAATAACAAATATTCAATTAGTAGTCAACTTGGCGAGATTTCAAATAAGTCGCCAAGAGGTGGGCCCATCTAGGATTTTACCAAGTTTTCAAAAGTATTTCCTTAGTCTGTACATCTGAGGCATTCTACAGGAAAGCCTTGATGCTGGTCCAAGTCAAACCAGACTGCCGAGGATATAAAGTGGGTCAAATTTTTGTCAATGGTTGACGGATTATACTATGCAAGTACACTTGCAACTACTTTGTAAGACAATACATGAAATTCTTAATTTGTAATCAGATACTTTATATGTTAATGTAGTGAGGCCACCACATAGGTTTTGTATAATGTTTTGCAAGAAGTCAGTGAGGGATTCCAGGGGAAGGGCACAAGCACATTCTTATTTTTTTCAGAAAAATGAACATTTTTTCAGAGAAAACAAAACTGGACATAACAGATATACCAAAAATAATCCTCCAATCACCACAGCAATACCAGTTAATGCATTATCCGATAACACTTCTTTACCGAAAGTTCCTACTATTCTTTTACCTGATTAGGAAGGGTTAAAAAATCCTTGAAATCCTAAACAGAATTGGTCTACTCCTGAACATGCATGGAAGAAATGGTATATTTGGACGGAATGGTATGGAAGAATGGTACATAATCTTTGCACGACATATTTTACTTATTTAATGTTTTATATTTTCCATGCATTTTATACAAAACAATGTATATTCAAAGTCTAATATCAAGGATAAAAAACAGCATGCTTTGCACATGGAGAAATTTTAAGTCAGATGCCTGTCTTTTAAAATTGCATAAAGAGTATTTTTGTTTATTCTTATAAATTAAACATTTTTAAAGGGAATATGATGTAGTAACATAAATATATATATGAATAGAATGGAGTAACATAAAAATGCATACAGAAAAAAATGCATATAAAAGAATTTACCCCGTTTTCACGCCGGTATTCGACATTGGCTCCATTCAAAGCAATTTGCCGGAGGTTCAAATGACATCTCACATTAAAGCTAGTAACCACGTTATTAATCATAATGTCTACCTCAGGGCCACCATGGTCATTGGGATCACCTTGTTCATTATTGTCAATTTCCTCTTTAATAAGAGCGGTATCATTATTTACGTTGTCTTCCTGCTCACACTTAATCAAGGGAGCATGAGTTACTTTCAACAAATCGTTGTTCTCATCACGTTTTATAAAAGGCGTAGTGGCTGCGTTCAGTACATCACCGTCTCCCTCGCACTTTATTATGACAGGAGAATTAGTCACATTCACCACATTGAGGCTCTGAGGATTTAAACACAAGTCTACATAATGATTACCATAGAAATAGCCGTTTCCGCCGCCGTATGAAGACATTCTCGAACAGAGAATGCCAAAAACAAACGATCACAATCGAAAATGTAATTGAGTGAAAGTTATGCAAGTGACAATGAAATTTCGGTTTCACTCCGATATCAAGGACAAGAAGATCGTGTTTTTGTTGTTTGCATCAATCGTGGAACAGCAATGATAATTTTCGCTCCGGAAGGAATGGATATATACAACTTTAAAGGATAATTAGGAGCACATTTCTTTCCCAGTACAACAATGACGGATCACAGTGAGTATAAGGTTCATGTGAGACTGTTGCCCACAGTCTGCGGAAATCTCTTGATGGGAAACGAAGAAGGAAAGGAGAAAGGAAAACCTTATTAACGTTGCGCATGCGTGATTGAGGAGGGGAGAGGGAAAGGCAATCATTTCCTTTACGTTTTGTTTTTATTTTATTTTTGCATAATCAAAACAACATAATTAAAAAAAATAAAAAATGCTTAGGTTTTGTGGATTTCGATAAACTATTCTTTCACCAAATATCAAAAATCGGTCATAAACGCATGAAAGTGAAAAAACAAAACGGAAAGCATCTGTAGCAGACGAATCATTAATCTTTCAATAAATTTTAAAGATTTTTAAAAAATAAATTTTGAATTATGCTTTTGTTTAAAACGTCAAAATAATGCACAAATCAAGTGATTGCAGATTTTTTTTATCAATTTACCTTGAAAAATACAAAATTTAAATAAAAGATATTAAAAAAAAAAAAAAAAGGGTTGAAGAAGTCTCATTGAAAAAAATAATTTCTTCTTTAATATTTTGAGCAGTAATTCTTTTTACCATGTATAAATTTTCCGATTAAATTTTCTTTAAACATGTATGTTTGTTTTGCTTTTATTTTATTTTTATTTGACCTGCTTGCTCCTTGCTGCTTGACTTGGCGCAATGTACACAAAAGCAACGGCTGGGCTGGGAGAAAAAATGGAATCCATACAAACATAATGCTGTGTGGAGAGTAGGTTTAATAGTCCTTACAATATATTAAATAAATTTTATAATTTTATGTAATGGCTAACAAGAAACCCCCCTCTGTGTTATTTATTTCCTATGATATGTTTTATTTGTTTTTATTTCTAGTGTCGTCGTCCTTACTGTAACAGATGAATATTGAAAAAGTAATGTTTATATATTGACTGTTTGCTTAAAAAGTATTTATTAATGTCTTGTACGCCCAATTTTTTATTAGAATCTACGAAAATAAGTATAAAAGTACCTGTATAGAATAGATGAGCAATATTTAAATTGTTCCGGTCGAGTAACATGTGTGTTACTAGATCGTAGGTTCAGCTCCATCAACCCAATGAATTATGCCACTAAATTTATCTAGATAGTTTGATAGTATTAATATTATTGTCGTCAAAGATTTAGTTTTTTTTTTTTTAATTTTTCACTGCATCAAAATAATATCCAGTAGGTTTTATAATTGGTACAGCCGTAAACAATTTGTTTTGCTTTTCATTCAGCAGGTAGATTTTGATACTGTTATTTTTTATAAGAAACTTTCTTTTTTAATGTTCTGCTTTTTAGAATACAATTGCTTCGTTCCTGAATTTAAAGTGAAACGTTAAAAAAATTGTAATGATCATTTTCGCATGGTTTTCTGATCATATTTGGGTAGTTGAAAATACCTAACTTAAAATGTTATAACTTCTGAATTTAAATTTCCTCCTTGTTATTTTTGTATTTTAGTCGATATAACCAATAATATTAACAGGATTCATAATAAAAGATTTTAGATTAGAGGTAGATTTTATTGTCAGCTGGTTGTATTATTTTTATTACTTGTTATAATACCTGGATAATTGTAATTTTAAAATTATACATATCTTATTTATATGCTGTGTTCTATTTCTGTTATGCATTAAAAACCCAAATTTTTGAGGGCCAAGTGAACATTAAAAAAACCTATTATCTTGAAACCGTCTATATATCGAAATTCATGTGTTATTATCTGTTGAATATTATGGTATTTGTATATTATCCAATCTGTTGAATATTATGGTATTTGTATATTATCTCATCAACCAATGGTGAACTGCCCACTTCATGGCTGTGAGGTTAGCGCACTGGCCTCGCATGCCAAAGGTGCCGGGTTCGAATCTCGGGTTAGGCATAGATGGTTGTTGTGGTTCCGAATCCACGTAAGGCTGTAGGTTGGATTAACCATAATTGTGCATAGAAATAGGTTGTTGAGCGTAAAAACCAACCAATAGGGAACTTAAGTTTGAATTACCTGACCTTGAAGGTCTAGCTTGGCCTGGTCCAGCTTTGGGGCCTTTCTATAAAATGCCTCAGATGCGCTGTGACTAGCATCTGTCTGAACCGACCATTTCGTCAGACTAAGAGAATCTGTTTGGTTAACTTTTTGTCTGCAACAGTCAATGGGATATTATGTAAATATCAATATTAGGTTTAAATACTAATAACTGGTATCTTCCGTTAGACAGGCACCAGTAAAAAATGAACAAGTTGTAGTGATAACTCATTCAAGCTAATAGCCCTCCAATCAGTGATAAGGTTGCTATAGCAACACCTTAACTAATGAATAAAAATAAAACTTCACAAGGTTAAAATATTATTTTCGTGTAAACATTTCAGCTTGGTGATAACTGAGCCAACTTTCTGACTTGGCAGTTTTTGGTACCCGTCTAACAGAAAAGTACCTAATAATTTTATTCATAATTTTTATACTTGAATTATTAGCTTAATATTTGCACATTAGTCTTTTAAATTACTACATAATTTTATTTGGAATAAGAGTAAAAAGGAATTTGCAAAAATATTTTACCTCTATCATTTATTTTAAGGTCGATTGTAATTCCATATGGTTTATATTAACATAAGAAATTTTACAAATTTAGTTGTATTGGTATGTATGATTATAATTTTGTTTCTTATAACTTTTAATGAAATGTGTTTTTTAGGCCATATAGCGTGTTTCGAATAATAGATCCGTCCTACAATTACTTTGAATTCCTTTGTAAAAAAGAAGTATAATATATTATTAAAATTTTTGTTGATGCATAAAGGCCATTTCACACCTGTTTCGTCCGGCCTGGAACTTTCTTAGAATAACATGGGGTCGCTGCGATTTTTTCTGCCAAGCATGAAAAGATCACCAGCTTTGGTAGAGTGGCTATGTTCTGAGCCAATGAATTTTAAAAGTTTGGCATCATCTTGGTAAAGAAAAATTCACCAATGTTAATGTTTACTAAGTTTGCATAGTTCAGAAGTGCATGTTTTAATTTTTCATATATAATTCATTATATATCAGATTTTTTATTTCAAATTAGGAATTTGCAAGGTTTCTGTTTCGTACAATGGGAATATGTTTTCATTAAATGTAAATTATGAAATTTTATAAATATTTTCCAAGTATTAATAGCATAAATATAGCAGTCATTAACTAAATTGCATGTTAAGAGTGCATATAAAAATAAACAAAACATCACTTTTAATTAAAAGAAGTATATTTTGTATTATTTACACATTTTGTATAATGAACACAAATAATAATTATTTTTGCTACTAAATCATTGGTATTATTGTAATACTTACAAATTCGCCTGTATGTATTCCAATGAATTTTCAGTCATTCAGTTTATTTTTCTAGTGATTTTTCCAAATATTGAGAAACTGTATCACAGAATTTAAATATTTTCCTACAAATGTTTTTAATGAGATTAGTGTCTTTTAAGTCAAACATATTTACAATTTGTCAGGTATAAGTAAATACCAGTCATAATAAGTAAATATCGAACCACTGTAAATCCTTATTATAATGCATTTGGGAAATTTAGATGATTAGATGCCAAGAGAGCAATAAATGGTTCTTGTTGAAGAGCCTTAATTTGCCCTTTACCAGAAAGTGCGCTGAACCAAGTATCTTCCAACTGTTACAGATAGAGAATGCAGGTGTGAAATGGGCTTAAGTTTAATAAATTATATATAAATTTTATCATACGACATTTATTGATTTGAAAAAACAAACAATAAGGAAATAGCTGTTCTAAAATGAAAGCTCCACTGATAAAACAGTTTTAAAATTTCTAAATATAGGAACTTTTTGGCAATTTTTCAAACTTAGTTCGAAAATTCCCTTGTCAATAGTTTCAACAAGCTTTTCATTTACGTTTTAAATATATCTATCTATTTGAATAAAATGGATTTCTTTCAATCTTTAGTGGAGTTTTTTTACTTGTCTCCTGCATGCATGGTTCTTACATAGAGTGTTTATCTTAAAAAACTACTAAACGTATAAAAACGAAATACAAACTACCAAGTAAAATGGTCAACCAGAAAAAGTTATGAAATCTAACGTTGGCTGGCAAGTGGCCAACATTTAATTTCTTTGCGTTAATTATACACAATCAACTAAATTGGGATTATTGGGAGGAATCCCCATAGGCACTCAGTTTTTGGGAAGCTAGAGTTAATTCGGAATCATCGCATTTCATATGCTTGAGTTTTTTGTTCCCGTTGCACTGAATTGAGATTAATTTTATAAAAACTCTAGCCTGCCAAGTACTTATTGCATATTAGAATTCCTCCCAATAAACCCAATTTGGTTCATTGTGTACATGTAACTCAAAAAAATTAAATGCAACTGCTTGGCAGCAAACATTAGATGTGATGACTTTTTCTGGCTGACTGTTTTACTTGCTGTTTTTTAAAAAAACATTTAGTTGTTTTTTGGGGAAATATAGATTCTTTTTGTTCTGCTTGTTATGTTCTAAATGAAGAAGATACAGTCATTAGAGGTTTTCGAGTGAATAACCATATCGTCGCTCTAAGCGTAAAATAGTGTAACCGACAGCACTTTTAAAGATCTCGTATGACTCTTTGTATTGAGAGTGACATTAAATATGATTGAATGTTGTAAAGAGATTTAGATTCACAATCCAATTCCTTTTTGTTCCTTTCAAGTAGAAGTCCTCCTTAGCACACCAATAAAAATTGTTAATAATTGAAAATATGTAGCTACTAATGATAACTTGAGTAGAAGAACTTGTAAATGTATACTAATAATAAGTAATATTAAAAAATAAGTCTGACATACAAAAGAAAATACTTGTTTTATATGTGAAATTGAGGATTACCAGCTTTACATTTAAATAAATATAAAAAAAATGTGTTTCAAAACAAATTTTATTTTAAGTTTGAAATATAAAACTTATTATTCAAAACCAGCTAGACACCTTGAAAACTTTATTTTAAACTGAAAGTGCTTTTCTAATTCGAAGTTGAAACATGTGTTGTCAGAGCTTTGTTAAGTATCCAATTTAATTGAACGGTTGTGTGTATCAGAGGTTTAGTTATCAAGCTAAGGTAGACAATATTTTAATGATTTAGCGCTTTGCTGTAGTGTCAATTTTGTTGGTCATCCAGATAATTTTATCTGCATATGCGTTACCAAGCCACAAAAAAAAATATGCATAATATTGCTTCTATTTAAAAGTCTCTATTTTTCTGTTAAAATTTCCCAATCTTAAAATGCTTCACTCCTTCCTCAGCAAGAAAAATTAAATATAACCCATTTTGTTAATTATTTCTAAGCAAAACTAAAACTGCCAAAAGTCCTGTAGGGAATTAATTGCACAAGTTCAATAAAATATTTACCTATTTTAAGTAATTGAATCTATCGGAGCCAAGCAATGAAAATGTAAGCCATCTTTTTTTAAACACTAAAATTAAAAAAAAGTAATAATACTTTAATATAATGCTTATTAAATTATTTGTTTAATTTATAAAATAGTTGCAGTGAAAATTTCAAAATGTTTCAAATTTCTATTAATGTATAATGGTGAATATCCAAAAAAAGTAGTTAACTTATTATTTTGAAACACTCTGTATGTATGCAAAATGTACCGCAACCTGGATAACAACTATTTTTAATCCTTCTATTTGTTGTGTTTTTGACCAAAGCAAAAAATTTTAAATGCATTTTTGTTTAACAAAATGTATTTATAAATTTAAACAAACATTTACAAAGCTACTTTTTGCATGGCTTGCTGCCGAATGTAGAAGCTGCAATCAATTTTGATCTAAATAAAATTCCATTAAATCATATAAAATACACAAATTTTAAATAAATTATGGAAATTTAAATTGCTAAACCCATCTATTTTTTTAACATCTTGATGGAATAGTGTCAAAAAATTTTCAGTTTGACCCCTCACTTTTTGACTGGAAAGTTTGTGAAATTGTTTTTTCAGCCAATTTCCTTAGAATGTAAAGCATTTTTTTTACAGTAGTTTCTGTTGCATATTTTAAACTTATCATTAATGGTGACGACAAGAGGTTAATCTGTAACTATTCACTGTAGTTACCTTAAAGCTTATTACTTTTTTACAGGATGTTTTACATGTTTGGAAAGCACATGTTTGTCATAATTTTTTTTATGTATTATGTATGTATACTCATTACAGTTATGCTCTACTTTATTGAATTTTAGCTTTTACTTTGTATGTTGCATTGCATTCAATATAATTGCTGAATTCATTTTTATTACTAGTTCATATATTTCTTGCAATCTAGGCTTTAATGCCAACATCATTTTTTAATTATTTCAGGGATTGGTTTTCCGGAATAATTAAGTAACTTGATTACTTTCCAACAATGGCAACCTCTTTACAAGCTTGCTTTCCCAACAGCTGTAAAAACCAGCACCAAATGAAAGCTGTAACAAAGAGTCCAAATGTTGTTCGTCGTTCTTCCAGTACTAGACAAAATACAGGTAAACATAATTAACACTTTGAAACATAGAACATTTTCTATTTCAATAGATAAATCAAAAGGCCATCTCTACATATATGTAAAACACAACATCTGAAGGATGTATGTCTATAACTCTAGATTTACTGAACTAATTTGGATAAAATATTTATCTATTTGTAGTTTACTTATTAAAGATGGTTTTGAATACATTATTAATGCATTTTAAGCACTAAAAAACAGCAATTAAAAATTATGAATTTGTTTATCTGTATCATGGTCTACCCTTTACTCATGCGCTTAGTTTCTGGGAAAACAAAATGTTGTTGGCAACTATTTAAAAGTAAATAGATGAGGGTTTTGTAATTTAAAGTTTTAATACGGTTATATTATCTGGCAAAAAAATCATCCTTAGGTTGAAGCACAGCCAATTCTAAAAGGCTACATGGAATTGGAATCAACAGGGTTCCCATTATCATTAAAAGTCATTGAAAGTGCATAACATTTTTGAACTTGTTTTCCAGGCCTTAAAAGTACTTGAAAAATGCTTAGAGGTCCCAAGTCCTTAACTTTTTGCTGATAAGTGCTCGATTGCAATATTTATAAAAATTCAACTCTGTTTATCCCTGCAAAACTGCCACTTATTTGTACTACACTAGAATTTTCTAGTAAATTTGTATTAGGCGTGCACTTATTTGTACATCATTTAGTTCATATTTGGTGATTGATGGAGTGGAATTTGAACAAAGTTTTAGTTGCACGCTGCAAGACGAACACATGAGAGCAGTATCTTTTGCAAGCCAAAAGAGTTTGTGATTAATGAGTTTTGGCTTTTTTTTAAGCAGAAGCAACTGATGAATGTTATGCCTGGAAAGTGGACATTTTATGTACCATGGCTAAACCACAGTGCATATGAAAAATGGATTGCAAAATCATCAAAGTCTGAATGTAAGGCAAAATGCAAATTGTGTATGAAAGTTTTTGATATTAGTGCTATGGATGTAGCAGCTGTAAAGCCACCCATTAAAGACTGAAAACCTGACTAACCCTAAAAACAAATTTTTGAACGTCCTTAAAAAATATCTAGGTCCTTGAAAAGTCATTGATTTTAATTCTGCGATTTCATTGGGAACCCTAATCAAAGAAAATTCTTATGAAAATACAAATAAAAATGCAGCTCAGGGAAACAATGAAATTTGGTCTGGGTGGAAATATTTCTGAAATAATTTGAAAATAGTTATTTATTGCACATTTAAAACAAAGTAATGTATTTTTTAATTCATAGTGCAGTGATTCCCGAACAAAAAGTAAGATGCGATAAAACGTGAAATCGAGGTAATTAAAAAAAAAATTCAGGTTTACAAAACTGAGTACATATAATCACAATAAGTAATTGCATGCATTCAGTTTTGTATATCTGAATTTATTTTTATAACCTTGGTTTTACGTTTTCCTGTATCTTACGTTCTTTTTATCCTGGTCCCTCAGCTAAACTTGCATATGATTATTTAATTATTGTATTATAAAAGCCTGATTATCAGGCATTCAATCAGCCGGAATTTTTTGATAAACAAGTTTAAGGAGAAAATTGGTGTTTTTTCGCCAAAAAATGGCAATAAGTCATTAAATTGATTTTTTTTTTTTTTTAATTTCATTTAAGATTTTAATGTTAATTGAGGTTTTTGTTCTTGATTTTAATGTTTTTTAATTTTTATTGTCAAAATAGTTAGCTGAATTTACACTGATTAGAAATGAGTATTTAATTATATAAAGTGACTTTTTTCGAATCAATTTCTTTCATCTAAAATTCCGGTTTATCTGGAATGCTGAAGTGTCTTATTCAGCCTATTGTGAATTTTCAACAAAGAAACATTAATGTTCTGAATGGAAATTCTGGGCTCGGTTTACATCAGTATGTAATCGGAAAACGTTCCAATCTAAGTATGCTCTGGTTATATATAGTATCTAAACAAGTCTAGCTTGTTTTAAATGTATAAAAAAGATGGCTTGTAATAAAAATTCAATTGTCCACTGCTGCATCTGCTAGAAATGCTGCAGCAGGTAGTTTTTCCACAAAAGTCTGGTTGATTTGAAATTCTAATATCCAAAAGAGAAATGTACACATCTTGCATCTACTTATTTTTGTATCGTTTACTGTATAAAAAATATATTCGTTTTTAGAATATACGTAATTTGAATATCCGAAATCCATATAAATCTATAGACTACTTTTATTGTTGATTGATAAAGATTGATAAGCCGATTCAAAATTGCAAATTTGATTTGAAATTTTTGTAGTGGTTTCACCTGAATCCGATTAAAATCAATTTGGTTGGTAGGCTATATCTGCATAATGGAGTAGGAATTTTACCAAATTTAAAACTGTATGTAACGAATGCTTACCAACCTATATAATATCAATACATCCTTTATTCACTTATATTTATGATTTAATTTGTAAATTTTCAACAGCATTTAAAAAATATGCAATACCACTCAATCTAAGCGTTTGATTCTTTATTTCAAAATTCTAGTTCCTCATAAACCAGAATAAAATCGAATTGGATGGATTCTGTAAATGAATTTAATGGATACTGTAAATGAAATGTATTTTTCCTTATAACTGTCATACATTTGCAATCAAAGTTTGATCTGTAAACTAGTCAACCGTTTTGTACAGAAAACGGCAAATATCCGCACTTAACGAGATTCCAAGCATCCAAGTTCAACCCAAGATTCGAAACTGACACTTTTATCGATCTTCATATTTTCTTTTAGTTGTAAAAGGTACATTAAGAATTGCATCTAAATCGGATTCAGGAAACATACCAACATTAACTAAATTAAAATTCAAAATAAATATAGTAAACGTATGATCTAACTTGGATAAAACGTCTCATCAATTTTTTTTTTTATGCAAAAGGTCTGGGTTTACGTTTGTTAGATACTATTAACGTATTTTACAATCAATTTCAAATTAAATCTGTTTTGCCGTAACTTTATTTTTAGATTAACAATACCGTTTAGATTTGTCAACAACCAGACAAATTCAAAATTGAACATTTTGTAAAATATCTGGGATTCTCCTGTGATTTCCATTACAACTCTTATATCGTACTCCTTTTTTCTATAAAATATAATAGCAGTGCAATTCAAAGGTCGCCTTCCCAAACATATTTCATTTTAGGGTACAAAGTAGATTGTGTGTGAGAAGGGGACAGATAATGGAGTAACAAAGAACTTCTAAGTATAAAAGCCACTCTTCCAGAATTCTCACAATGTGAAAAATGTGTAAAGGAAAACTTCCCCAGAATAGCAGCCATCCACTTTGTCCACCCGGTAATCCTAAAATATAGTTTCGATTGGAACCAGATTTATCAGACTTCTCAATCTCTCTCTCTCTCTTTTTTACCTATTTCACAATACTTAATGTTCTGTTATTTTTTACAGTATTTAAGATATGAAAATGATTTAATTTTGTAACATTTCACATTATTGTCAATTCTAAGAGTAAAATATATTATTGTAACTTAAAATGCCATGTTGATTCTTTGAAACATTGTTGCAATTTAATGTTAGGTACCACCACTAGCGTCATTTGCAATTTAACATGTTGTTAAAATGAAAATTGGACGAAAAAACATTGAATTTCAATTAACCGGAAAATTCAGTCATTTGTAAATCTTAATATCGGACTTTTACCGTACTTAAAAAAAAATCGAGTACTTATATTATGGATGTTCAAAACATCCGCTATTTTCAATTGTGTTCTTTTTTTGTAAATTCAATTTCATCAATGCATTCTCTATGATTGAAAAACTTTATTGATACTTTTCTTGATATTCATACCTTAGAAAGTAATTCTTAACCAACCAATGGCCGAATTGAAAGAGGGAATAGGTTTCGATATTTTATTTTGAATTCCATCCTCCATTAAGTCAGTAATTAAATTAGTAATTTTTCTGATTTAATTATTTTGGCAGGAAGACCAAAATAAAAATTAACAATCAGAATTAAAAAAATTCTTGCAATTTCTTTTGCTATTTTATTATGATTTCTTACCATTGGAAAACCATTTTTGTAAATTTTCCAGTAAAAATACCACATAAGATGATTTTGTTTAGCCCTACTGTCACGCTATAATTTAAAATAAAGTTAATTTTAGAATAATAATAATAAAAAAATAAAAAAAAATACATTAATCGTATGCGATTTGAGATTATTTTTTTTGATGGTTTAGAATTTCTAAATTTAATTAATATAATCTAAACACAAGTTAAACAGAAATCCAGGCCTTCATTACCTTAGCTAATATGAAGCATTGTGGATGCAAAGGGTGAACTCAACAAAAAGGGATTTTAAGAAAAACGCTTTTGAAAAGTTTTCCTTATGTATTTTGAGAAGGAAAGAAGGCTGAGCTCAATAGGAAAAAATACAGGTAGAATCTGTAAAGAATCTAGATTCGGATATGGAATTTTTTTGTTCCCCTGATGTTGAGTTTGCCCTTCATATTGCAATGCCTCACATGTAAATAGCACATTTGAAATGAGATGTTAAAACAAAAAGTTTAGAAAGTAAAGGATGTATGTCATAAAAAAAAAAAAAAAAAAAAAATTAGAAATAAAATTACTTATCATTCATATTTCTTAGATGGGATCAATGAAACTTCACCGAATTTTGGAATGAAAACGGACTTCATTGCATTGTTTCAAGCTAGAAAACCTTTTTATATTAGAGAGGAATGATTTGATATTTTTGGGCTCTATGATTTGCCAAGGAACTAAATTTACGGCTCTCCAAATACCAAACCACAATTCTGCCGCAATTGCATAAATATGACAAAGGCATTTAAATCAACATCGATTTCAATAAAAAGTGACAGTTGAGAAATTCATAAATTCGTTACTTTTGGACTATTTACTGCTTTTGATTTTCAAACAAATAACACAATGGGGAATTTAAAATGAACTTTTCGTTAGTTTTGGATGTCTAATCCTTTAAATAGTTACATCAGTTTTCAATTTTCATTTTGAATAAAGGGAGGAAAATAGATGGTCACAAAAAAACAAAGTTCAGAAATAATATATGAAAGTAGTTGTTTCAAAGAGAATTTCATCAAAATTAGTAGCATTCTCTGCAATTTCACTTGAAATGTAGTAATTCCAAACAAGTAAAGCTTGTTTTATGTTTTCTGCAAATCAGGTATTTCAACTAGTTATCTAAGTGGAACACTATTATAACGATCCTTATATTTTTATTACTTTAGAAGTTTGTTCAATTGTAATGTGGATGCTTATATTCAATTTTCTTCCTTGCGTACCAAGTTTTTATCGAGTTAAATTCATTAAAGTTTATTTCTTACGAAATTTGTGCCAATTTATTGTTTGACTTTTGGATACTGTGATATGACTTGAGTTACAAAACTATTTTAGAAGGTTATCTAATATGCAATAGATATTCTATGTATATTCTCTATGCAACAGATAGTCTACCATATTGTAAGTGCTATTACTTTACACATTTATGGCATTTTATGTGTAAAAGTTATAGTCTTTTTTAACCAATATTGTTCCTTAGAGGCAATTGAATGTACTAAATAACTAAAAAATTGAAAGAAAGAACATTATTTCAGAAAAAAATTATTAATATGTATGCCCATTATTGCTGCAATAACATATACATTTGTTAGTTTAATATTATTTTTCAAATTCTTTTTTTAATTTAATTTTCCAGCTAATCGGAGGAGTGCTGTTGAGCGTTTGGAGGAGAGTAAAGCAAATTATGTAAAATCTGAAAGAGTATTGGACACTAAGCAGGAATTTAAAAACAGTTCACACCTCCGCGTCACTACTGCACCACAACTAGATATCCTATATAAAGCTCCTACCAAACTCCCTCCCGATAACTTAAAACTCATTAACTCATCCGACGAAGTGAAGCTTTCATACCTAAGAGTGCAGCACCAGCCTTGCCCACAAGTATCTAAATCTCCCCCCGCAGTGCGAACTAGGGCAAAATCTCACTCGGAATTTCGTGATGCTCAACTCACACGAAAGCATTCCTTCGCCAGTCAGGGCAGGAGACATCGAATAGAAGTTCTCATTGACATCGAATCTCAACTCAAGCAACTTATCACATCTGGTTCGAGAGAAAATGTCTCGAACGTCAACGAATCCACCATTCTGAATCATGCTCATGTCAAAGCTCAACTAGTAACTAAGATATCAGAAATACCAAAAGTGCGTCGAGGCTACTCCGATCCTATTCGCAAGAGCTGCTGGATGCCTCCAGACTTGTCTCCCGAAGCAAACGGCATTCACAAAAGCATGCCTGACCTTTCGCCTTCCCCATGCTGCCCTGCTCAAAAGTCCTGTCCCAGCCTTTCTTCGGGAGACTCAAACAATGCAAAGACTGCCGAACGCATATCATACTCTGTATCTAAGAGAAACCCTCAACCATCAACTACCACCATAAGCGTGACACAAGCTGAAAAAGAAGACGCTTTCGATCCGACATTCCGCGAGCCCAGGAGGTTCTCCAACGGAACTGGAATGCTCCACCTTACCCCATACTACTCAGCATCGAACCAACTTCAGAGAAAGCCTGTGAGTCGCTCGAAATCGGATGTTTCTCACAGGTACTCAAAGAGAAGTTCTGAATATTTCCGTAGTTCTCGGAGCAACTACACCAGTGCTGAAATAGAGAGGTTCTTTGATACAATGGGGTTGGATACCAACGCGTGGCATCACGTCACATCGCCATCTTCCGTGTCCAGTCCGCCATGTTTCTTTGAGAGTGTGAGCTCTGTGGACTCTAATGATGATAGAAACAGCGAGTGCAGTGACGAGTCCTTGCCTGGTGTGCCACGAGAGGGACTCAGGAATCATGATTTGAGAGTTCATGGACCTCTGGAGACATCAATTGTAGAGAAAAATGCTCGAGTCATCAAGTGGTTGTATAACTGTCGGAAGTCTGCTTATGATTCTTGATTGCTGTCTTTTGCACCTTGTTTTTTAGTCTTTCATTAGGTAAGTATTTTTTTTTATTTATTAAAAGATACTTGTAGGAAATTTAAAAAACTTATGTTATTGTATTGCATTTGGTTCTAAAGCTACTGAAGAGTTTCAGAAATTAATCACACAACAAAGTATTCGCAACCCCAATTTCGTACATGTCTAAAGCGCTGAATTCGTAACCATGTGCTTCGTTTCATATTTGGCATCAAGAGAAAGACAAAAAAGGTGTTTTGATTTTATTCTAAAATCAATTTCTTCATATTTTCCACCAAAATTTTATTGATATGTATATTGTCAAATAAAGGCAAGAATTGTATAGATAAAAATTATAAGTAATTTTTCACATAGTATTTTTCGATGTGTTCCATATTCCCGCCAGCATATTCCGTTTTTAGAATTGGTGAGGTTTTTTTTTCAATATGGTTGTGATGATACGTAAGTACCATATTTACTAGTTTGAACATTATTCTCACCATATTTTATATTAATTGAATATTTAATTTCTTAGGTTCAGTTGGTGCTTGAATCCCTTTGAACTAACGCAACCATCTGCCTTAAAATTGTGCTGAATGGTTTTGATGGAAAGAAATGGTGGTCTGCCTGGTGCAGGAAAATGCTACTTGCTCATTCTTGTGATAACTGTGTTTCTGACACATGTACTTAATTGTCTTTTGTAAAGACCTATTGATAGCATGGTGTGAAAGGTTTGCTTTTTTGTTGGTAAACTTTTTACAATGAAATCTGTAAGATACTCCAGATTGTTTCAATACTTTTTTAATAGTTGAGCTATATTTTTTTATTCTTAATTATTTGATCTCAATTGCAATTAAATCTACAAAGTTATTCATTACTAGGACTAGTTGAATGGCAAGTACTTTCTCCTATTGATTTAATGATTTTCAAAACGTCACACAAAACTATGAAATTGAAAAGTTTTTTCAATTCGTTAACGTTTGAATAACATTTAATTTATAAACGTTTAATAATAATCGTTTTGATTAAAATGCTAGTTAGTGTACATTTTAAATTTATTTACAATTATAATCTAAACTGTTTGATATCTCAAGTGAAGTTTCTATTTTTATTGGTGTTCCTATATGACTGGTTAGCAATCTTTTCTCTATTCTATACTACTAATCTAGCTAAAATATTATTTCAAACGAATAAAATTTTAATCAGAAATGACAGTATATTCAATTGTGTTTATAATTAATGTTTTTTTTTTTTTTTTTTTTCCAATAACAAAATTTAGTTATGACATACAATTAATGCAGTAACTGTTATATATATACATTCTCATTTTGTGACAGATAAATATTAAACTCTAGATTAGTTATATTTCAAATTTTTAAAAGATTCTCAATACTGTTATATTTATAATACAGAATAAACTCGGATTTGATGTTTCTTCAAGTGAATATTTTCTCTTGTTACATTAAAATTCTTAATTTCAGTTATATGAATAAAAGAAAAAAGATAATTTGTTTAAGAATGTTTATTTATAAAGCTTAAATTTGTGTTGAAACAATTTTTCTATAAAAAATAACATTTTAGAAAATATAGCTTTTGTAGTACTGCGTACAGAAGCATGAGGATCAGTTGAAACCTATGTACATGTTATTTGCTACCTTGGATTTGATGTTTCTTCAAGTGAATATTTTCTCTTGTTCCATTAAAATTCTTAATTTAAATTATATGAATAAAAGAAAAAAGATAATTTGTTTAATTTGTTGAATTTAGATTACTAAAGAATTTTTTTAATGGATAATATAATGAATAAGTGAATTATTTTTATTTGTGACATTTTAAAAATTTGCAATTTCAAGCTTAAACTAAATACTCATCGTTTTGTGAGCTTATGCCTATAAATTTGAATGCTATTTTATAAGACTTTTGTTTGATGTAATTGTTATGAATTGGTTTTTAGTACAGATTCATCACCTCACATAGTCATACTAAACTTAAAACACATAATGTTTGCCCCTTTTTCAGCTTTTAAAGCAAATAAAAACATGTTTTTAATGTGACTACCTTTCTAAGTGAAAGGGATTCTATTAGCTATGATTTTGTTTGGTCCTAGTATATCTTTATTCATATTTGTACATGTTTATTCAACCAATGTAATATATATATATATATATATCCCTTTATTTTTAAATTTTAAGCAAGATTTTTTAATAATTAGTATTATCTGTCCAATTTTTTGTTTTTATTCTTAAAATTATGAGTTCCTGAAAATTATTCAATCTCCAGACACTCATAATTCAATTTCAATATTATATAAAACAGTTTTGTTCATATAATATGAAAACTATACTAAATTGTTTCATAAAATTATATATTGTTTTTCAATAAAGAATTGGGTTATTTTATACTAAAATAATAAAGTTATAGTTCAGGGTTGCTTTACCTGAGAATAAGACCTGCATATGATCATGCTTATTCAATGCTTTGATTGTGTGAAGAATGTGCAGGCAATCATATCTTTTAGTTAGCGTGTTGACATATGGATGTAAAATTGTAATCAATTAGGTAATTTAGTTTCTTTTTATCTGTAAGTAAAAAAAAACTCATGCAGAACAAGAAGAAATTACATTTTCCCAATCATGTTATTCCACTTCTGTCATTGTTTTAACCACTTCTCCAAGGATTCATTTCTATTTGATAAAATTTGTTTAAATAATTTATTTTGAGATTTTTTATTTTATTTTCCATCAATAGCTTTAATATTTTTAGGAGATTTACAAAATGAATAATTTTTTAGCATCCTGTAGTTATAATTGTACTGTATCAGATAAAATTATAAACTTTTATTTGAGCGATTAAATTATTGAGTTGTAGTATTCCTTGCCAATAAACATCTTACTAATTTTTTAAATAAAAAATATTCTTAACTGTTGTAAAAAGATATTTCTCCGGTGTGCTGTTCAAGTTATTAATATACAGAAAAAGGTGCTTAAATTGCATCAAATGATTTAGCTGTTATGCAATCTATTTGTAATGCATTTTATATAATGGCGTGGGCTTCTGAAATAACCAATCGAATTTTAATAGTTCAACATCTTTATATTTGAATCTATTGTACAAATTTTTTTACATAAATATGTTATGTATGCAATCTGGAAAATATGGTGCAAATGTATGCTGGAAGGAAAATTTGAAGGTACATGAGTGTACAATATTGCATTGTAAATGTACAGTATTTGTGCAAATTGTATTGATAATATTTATTTCAATTATTTAATAACTAATGATTTTTAAATTTCCACTTTAAATTAATTTGAGACATTGTTAAACCTCCTTGCTCAAATTTAAAAGTTTTATATTTTCATGTTAATATTTTCTTGGTTGTATCCTTATGTAATTTTAATCAGCAAAGGTTTTTACTTTAAATAGAAAAATAATGTGCATTTTAGTTTAGTTAATGATATTTTGTTTTGGGATAAAGCATTTTTACTTGGACCACTATTTTAATTAAGTACATCTAAACCATCATTTTAAAGTTTTGAAGAAATTAAAACTGTATTAGCATGAATATTGTTAGTTTTAAAATATATTTAAATTTACTTTGAGGTCAATTGAGGTCCAGAAATGGAAAACGACTTAGGTACCAAAAAAAAAATTAATTCTTTTTTTGTACGGAAACTTTTTGTCAAGACCATGCTAAACAAAGTGGAGAACGCCCAAAGTGCAAACACCAGTAGCAATAGTTCAAATTCAATCTAGTATTTAGTCATAGCCTTAAGTACCAGATGCGAATGTTTTTCATTTTTCGGTTCTCCTGAAAAATCTTTTTTGGACTTGGGGCGTTTTCTATTTCTAGTCCTCAATTGCAGAAGTAATTACCATTTAGATTATTTTTTATATCTATTAACTTTTACTAACAAATTCTAGTTCAAAATTGTAGAATAATTTAAACAAACAGACGAATAATGCATTTGCTTTTGTTTCTGTTAATAATTAAGAAATTTAGGCCTTGGTCTTTTTCAATTTACTTAGTGTAGTTATTGAATTAGCGAGCTTAAATAATTTTATATTAAAAAATAAAGTCTTGGAACTTATTTATTGTCCTTATGAATAGAGAAAACGAAGGTAATAGGCACTGCTTTAAGTGGTGTTAAAAAGTATTAATTTATTATCCAACATTGCATTTTGTAAAACATTCAACTATTATTTTTTTTATATGCTCACCCCAAATTTTATGAATGTGTTGGGACAGTAAAAAATTCATACACATTGTGTTGAGAAACTTTAATAAAGTAGTTTCATAATACATATTTTAGCCCATTTTTTTTTTTTAGTAAATATTCAATATCATTTGATTGTTGAGGTATTTATACCTGCAGAAGTAATAATAGTGTTTAAATTCAAATGCAAATTAAAAATAATTTAAAATTGCATTACCACAAAAATTTATTTGTATATTCCAAGATTTCCATATTTATAAAAATTAGTTTGTAACTGTCATTCTGCGTTATTGATAGGTTAGATATCCTATTATATATTAATTTACACTTACCTTCTAATATTTAAAATTTCTTATTATATACAAGCTTAGTTTCTTTTTTCTGGGCCCTTATAATATTTTCCAGTTATTGTTCCTGTTGTGGTATAGATCATATGTTATCTCGTAAATAAATTATATCAATTTATGTTAATTGTACCTATGAATTTTGTTGTCTTCCTCAGATATATTCCAAGCTTTCGGATTTTTTTTTTTAAATGGCCTTAATATTGACATATCGATATTTCTTAGACTAGTTCTTTAAATTATTGTGTATATGTCTTGTAGTAAATGTATTGATATTTTCTTTACTTAACTTGTAAAAAATTATACTTACTACGGCTACTGTGGAATTTTTAAATGCAATATATTTTATATTATTCCTGATTAGATATGTTGCAAAATAACTTTCACTATTTATAATTTATTTATTTTTCGTGATCAGTGATCAACAGGGATTAAGCTGAGGGTGCTGTTTTTTGGTAAAATTCTAAAGAATTTTCTAAAATATTAAAATTACAAATTGTGATTTAGCTCTTGCTAAAACATTTGGTTACAAAATTTTCAAATCCGATAAATAGTTATCCAAAGATTAGTCACTAACCTAAATGAACAAAGTATCTAAAGGTTAAAATGTATTTTTCCTGTTAATATTTGGTACAAAATAGCTTTAAATATAAAGTTCATAATGATTTTATAATCAATAGTGCTTTAATTATTTTTTTAAAAACATCGAGTGATGGTACTCAATCATTTTAGAATTTTGTTAAAATGAAAATTGTGACTTAAGCTTTTTTGCTAAAAAAATTTGTACCCCAGCTTAAACACTGGGGATCAAGAAGCTGTTTACCAGACCAAAAAACTTCTCAATAACTGCTTGTACAGCTATTAGCAATAGTTTAGAAGCAATAAAGCACTATTACTACTGTTTGTGCATATTGATTTTTTTTTTTTGTAAAAAAAACACTAGACTAATACTTATATTATGTAAAGACTTCACTGAATATATGCTTTTTAAGACTTATGTTTGCATTCATGTATAAAGTTTTAATTAGATTAAGAAACATAGCTTACTTATAAATAATATAAAATTTTATAGTTTACTTCTATGATTAAAGTTGTGTACTGTGCTGAGTTATTTAATAGGAAGTAACAAAATTTGCTATTTACACTAAACATATTGGTCACTTTTACAATCCTTACTTTTTTCTATTTATCCAAACTGCGTCTTTTCTACTGTTAATCACTGTGTGACTAACTGTTGATCACTGGTTACAGTATTATTACTTTTTTGTTCAGTATTTATAAATCAATTTTTCTATTTTTTTTATCGTACATTTTTTAACTGTACCCACCAGCAGTTATACATGGAGGTGTTTTTTTTTTTTTTTTTTTAAAGGAAATGCTTGTTAACATTTTGATCAAAGCAATATATAATTCCATGAATACAAAATCTATCTTTGTTGTTGGGCAATGCACAACCATCATATGTTATAAAATACTTTGTTTAGGTATTTCATATTTATAAAACAAGGATATAGAAATATTTCTATACATACAAAAGTTTCACTGATAGTTTAATTTTCATTAATTGAATTTTTAACTTTTTGACAATTTTACATGTTTAAGGAAACTTTTTTTTTTTAAATAAACCAATTTATTGACTTGCATAACTTAAGAATCTTTTTAAAATTGAGTTTGAAATTATGTAAGTTTCAGATATATTTGTCCTGTTCACTGTCATATAAATCACTTGTAAAATTGCACTTATATAAAATTATGGTACTCATTTTGTTTAACCTAGTCTACCATTCGTTGGAGTGTTTCTTATTTATTAGGTTGTGGAATGTGCTGGTGCATTGATTGTTTTGTAAATATTCCTTTAGACACTGAAATATGGTTGCATAGAACTGTTTGTTACTGTGGTTACAATATATCAAGCAGTGTATAACTGTATATCCTAAGAAGATTTCTGTAAAATTTGTGAATGTTTTAATCCTGTCATGGACAATTGTGATCTCATCAAGTTTTTGTTACATGGACGTGATTCTTTGATATGGATCTTAAATAGTCACAGTTTTTCAAATTTATACAGTAAAAGATTTGTGATTTTAACTGTGGTGTTTGTTAAAACCACATAAAGGACCAGTTGTAATTTATACACAATCCTGGTCGGAATAGAATAAAAAAAGTTTGAAAATATTTTTGTGTTCCTATCTTACATTATTCTTTTTAAAACATTTTATGATGGACATATGCTTTACAAAAAAAAAATCAATAACAATTGCATGGTTCAAATTTGTTAGTTTATTACAAAGTAACTACTTTACTTTTTCAATAAAAAGAGGGTTTTCTTGCTTTTCTACCTCAAGTACTCTCCGACGCCTCTATGCCATATAATGCAATCCATGAAACACATTTTAATGCAAGTTGTCTTAATTTCATAGCCTAAGAATTGAAGTTTACCTTGTTTGTCTTCATGTTAAGAAAAGTTTTAAGTAAATGTAAGTTATATGACTCAAAAATAAAAACATTTGATATTGATAACTTAATTTTAACTAATTTTTATCTATTCATTGCTTTGTATGAGAAAACAAGTACTGCAGTAAAAAACAATTGAAATAGTTCAGGATACTTGTATAAACTATCATTTGAAAATTTAAATTTAGGAAAATGCATTCAAAACAATTTAAAGTTTTGTTGAATTTTCTGGCAAATACCTGCATTTATTATGTTTATGAGGAGAAACTTATTTTAAATTTGTTTCAAATTAACATTTACATAAACAAGATTGTGACTTCAGTTATTAATTTGAAACTATAAAAAAAATGAACTTTAAATTAATGTTTCATATCTATAAACTATAGATTGAAAGTTGAGGAAGCAATCGGCTGTTTAATAGATAATTCCTTAAAAAAAAAATGCACTTTATAATAAATATGTCATTCATTTCTGTTTCAGCAACACTATTTTTATACTCTGAATAGTTATTGAATTCATTGTCAGAAACTGAATGTTTGTACTTCTCACATTTCTGTACTGGAAGGTTCCCGATTTTATTAGTTTACATGTGCCTACTTATTGTGTGTGTTTTTTTTTTACAGCGAAGTCTCGCCTTCATCCCACAAGTCACGTTTGTGCTCCAGAGCTTCTTGCAGCAACGAAAAAATTTCCGGATGCCAACTCCTTACGCAATTCTCTTCAGCCAGTGCCAAAGCATTGACCAGACCCTTCTCGTAATCCGCATCGCTATAGGCATCCAGAAGCAGCTGAACAACTTTGGTGAAACCGCTCTCGACGGCATTTATTAGCGGCGTGGATCCGCGAATATTCTGTATGTTGATATCAATCCCGTCGAACGAAATTAGTGCTTTCACCATGTCTGTCAGTCCTTTGCTCGATGCGATGTGGAGAGCGGTGTCGCCATTCAGATCTGTCGCGTTGATCTCGCACTGGGCATCCACCAACACTTTGACCAAAGTGAGATTATTCTTCTGAGCACTGTGATGCAGGGCTGTTTGGAAATGTCGGTCTTTCATGTTGACGCACGCACCCGATTTGACGAGCAATTTGGCCGTGTCGATGTGACTTTTGTCGATAGCACACATGAGACTGGTTTCGCCTCTATCATTTTGAGCATCGAGTTCGAAACCACTGTCAATCAGAACTTGGAGAGCATCGCTGCAGTCCAAGTTTCCGGAAACTAGCCGGTGCATTGGCGTTTCCCTGCGCGAACTGCTTTTCGGCACGTTAGTTTTCTCACACATAGCTTTGAAGACATCTAACAGTTCACTTTTGTAAGCTTGGCTGGCTTTGGATGACAACAGTTTTGCTGCCAAGTGCAAAGGCGTGTATCCATTCAATGTCTCTCGAACGCTTACGTCCGCGCCGTGTTCCAACAATAGCATGCAAATATTCTTCGAAAAGGTTTTAGGATGAAACGCATTGTGCATGGCTGTCTCTCCAAGAGTGTTCTGAGCATTTGGGTTGGCACCTGAATCTAGGAGTAATTTGACGATAGCCACATACCCGCTGTAGGTTGCTTCTAGAATTCCAGGTCTGCCGTTGTTATCCCAGTTTAGTACGTCGGGAGATATGCCATCTTTCAAAAACTGTTTAGCTTTCTCCGCGTTATTCTCCTTGATTGCAAGATGAAACTCTTTAAATTCGCTCTCCATCACTTTGCGAAGATGTCAACAGCGTCCTCTCGAAAACATCTGTCAGGGAAACGAGAGTGTCCTTATAATCGGGTTTTGACTACACTCCGAACACCGATAGCCGTCAGTCTGCTGGATGAGGTCGCTACTGAAAGACTGGTTCAAAATAGACGATTAGTAAGTTCCCTTTATCAGAACGAGTCCGTCATTCTCCTGAGCAATCAATGTTCCCTATTCGTTTCCTTGTTTTCCCCTTCACTGTGAAACTCGGTGAGGATTGTTTGCGATTTCCGACCGCACTCATCCTGTGTAATTTCCACATTAAAAATAGAATCAGAGAAAGAGCACCAAGAAAGAGTTATTTTATTGATGCTTTTTTTCTGCAGTAAGACGGGATTAGAGATAACTTAAATTGGAATAAAACACGACAGTAGTCTAGCGACAGTTTTATGAAGGAAAGTTTTTTAAAAGATTTCTCATTCGTTTGAATTGTATTGTAAAACTCACGGGAGCAAAATCTTATCTTTACAATGAGTCTTTTTTCTACTAC
This sequence comes from Linyphia triangularis, assembly GCA_963978545.1. Taxonomy (NCBI): domain Eukaryota; kingdom Metazoa; phylum Arthropoda; class Arachnida; order Araneae; family Linyphiidae; genus Linyphia; species Linyphia triangularis. The sequence continues at coordinate 71,139,324 of OZ021725.1, read as the reverse complement.
CACAAATTTACTCAAAAATTTAAATGTTGTATAGTTTACGTGCGGTAACATTGTTATAACGTTTTTACTTTTCCCTAGATTATATTGTTAATGAAAATATAACATTTGGTAAAAAAAAAAATTCTTCCCTTTTTGCATTTCGCTAAGTTTTGGAACATCCCGAGTCCTAAAAAAAGTTGTCTATAATAAAATGTATTGACAAGGTCAGCATAACTCTCGAACGGATTGACCTACGTTGTTCAAATTTTATAAAATGATGCATAAGGTAGCTACCAACGAAAGATTTATGTTTCTCAGCAAAGATTTTGATCAAAATCAACTTGGTAATGCCTTTTAAAATGTTCTAAACATCCTCACCTCCGAATAAATGTAATAATAATTATTAAATATATATATATATAAACGAGAACGATAAATTGCACCAATTTATGTATTTATGATAAATATAAATGCAGTGGCCAGCATTAAGTGTAACTGAAAAGTGTGCGGTGTTCCACACCCCTAGTTTTATATTGATTAAAGTATTTCAAATTTGTAAAATGCGACTAAATTTTCGAATTAACATACATTTATAAAAATATGAACATATTGTTATCACGTATTAGTGTAATAGTATTTAAAATGAAGTTTTTTTTATTTCGGCGGGATAAAATAAGTTTTCTTATTATGGGAGAAGGGGGGGGGGGGGGGTGAGGAGTGTACTTGAGAGCAAAGGTGCGTAAATATTATTGCGACAACAAATTAGGAGGGTGAGAGGGATAATGACTACTTCATTTGCAAAACAAGGAAAATAATTCGTACTAAGAAACAACGAGCAAATTACAAATACTGTTTGTAAGAGAGGAATCTGCCAAGTGTTCTTAAAATCGGCCGCTTTTCTAAATTTTTTGCTGCCCGGAGTGACATTTTTTTCGAAGAACACTTTCACACATTCTTTGGTAATTATGGAAACCACAACCCGCACAATGGGTATATTTATTTACTACACACATTTTAAAAAAAATATTTTGATTTTAGAACACATGGTTTGCACTGTAAAATCATTATCGTTTGGTATAAATAAAATTGCGTATTCTAATGTATAATCCTTTAAGTTCGTATGAACCAGTTTTCAATGTCAAATTCACACTTTTGTGGTTGATTTTCCGAAAAATCCTAATATAAAATCTCCATACTTGCTTCTAATCATCCGACCCGCGGTTTGTAAATTAGAAGCGATATTAAAAAATCCCTTTCTTGGGGAAAAACTGATCCCATTATTCTTGAGTTTCCCCATCGGGAAATGACGGAAAATCTCGTCACGCGTGAATCATCTTTTCACTCAAGTCCTCAAGGATTTCGATGAAAGCGAATGCTAAAACCAAAATGCCATGTTTGTACACAAGACTGTCAAGAGGAAAGTCAAAGTAATGGAAAATTCAACTAATTTTATTTTGAAATGGAAATTTTCTATTGCCAAATTCTCGCTATGAATATTTTAAAGCTCAATTTATCGACTTTAAATTGAATCGTAAATCAATATTTCACTACCTAAGACAAGAAAATAATTAAAAAAATGCTATTAGTTACAGAATTTTATTAAATCAGTGGGAAATAATTTATAGAGTAATTGTAAATGAGTTATAGAACTTTAAAAAGTTATGCTTGTATCGCTGAATGAATAACTTGAAAATTAAGAATAGGTTAGTGCTATTTTTTTTTTTTTTATTTAATTGCATTTCGAAAACATCTTTATACGTTCAACTTTTGTAAAGCTAAAATATTTAAAAATTTTATCTGCCTTCCGAACTTGTAAATAGGAAATCAATACATGGGGATTTGAAATTGCATAGACATCTCTAAATATTTTCCTTTTAACATTTATTGCGGCCATTTTTAAATCCTTTATATTAACTTCGATTTTGTAGGTGCCTAATTAACCCCCTTACCGTCGTTCAATCGGTCTGAAACTTGGCAGATAGATTCGATGTCGATGACAATGCATTTTATCAAATTTTGGGGTTGTAACTGTCACTAAAAGGTCGCTTTTACAGAATGCTAATAAACCAACTTGCAGTCATACAATCACGTTAAAAAAGCATCGAACCGACCATTGTTGAAATTCTCTTCTGTTGACAAAATTGTTTTAATAAATGAATAAATAAATGTTTTATTCAGAAAAAAAAAGGCGAGTGCATAATTTCATTTTCATTGTCAATAAATAAATTTCGAAACGTAGTTTGTCGCACATTTTGCTGATAGAAATGCTTTCTATTTTTAAAATTGGATGCCAACACCAAGGACGCTCTGTTTACGGAATCTGCATTGTGTTAATGAATATAAAAATTGGCAATGCATATAAAGGATTTATAATAAAAACTTTGTTTTTATGGGTTATATTATTCAAAATTAAATTTCATTTGAATTTATTTTTGTTGCATACGAATATATTAAATGAAAACAAAAAGTTATTTTAACAAAGTTGTAGAAGGAAAAATATTATCCTCACAAGTACTTTTGAAATTTTTTACAACACGTTTTGTTATTTAAAAATTTAGTGTGCAGAAATCGGATCAAAACTCGTTAAATTTTAATTTTATGGAAATCGTTTGTACAAAAAATGAACTGCAACCAATTTTTAATGGTGATTTCTAAATTAAATTAATTTTCACTGATTATCATAATTTTTTTTATTTCACCTTACTTGGTTTCAACTGTATTTCTATTGTATACTTTTATTTGTAGGAAGTGATCTTGCAAATTTGTGGAGTATTTATAATTCAATTTTGCCTTAGACGATTGCTAATTTCTATGTTATTTCACTGGTATTCTAAGCATGTTGTGACTTAAGTTATTTTTTTTCTAATGAAGCTATTCTTCTTCTCTCTCAGAAAAAAATACTAGTTATTTATCTTATTTTGCATTTTTTTTTTTTTTTTTTTACATTTTTGCTTTAATTTTTGCCAAAAACTATCAAAATGGATTATAGAAACCGTGTTCGCTAAAAAAAAAAAGGCATGAATAATAGAGAGAAAACTTTAGTTTAGTTAAACTAATTACTAACCCTATTCAATTGTTAAAATTAATAAATAGAAATGTTTAATTAGTTAATATAAATATTTAAATAATAAAAATATACTAGGGGGCTTCGCCCCCTGCTCGCAAACGCTCGCCAACCCAACGCCTCGCTGCACTCGGATTAAGCGGCTTTGCCGCTCGAATTTGTGGTTAAAACATCTTGCTGCGCTCGAATAGGTTTTCCAGCCATAAAAAATGTAACCAAATTTTTATAAATTTAATGTAAGGCCTAATAGAGAAAACACCCAAATTGCAAGTTTTATAATAGAAAGTTAAATATACTATCCGCCAACATTCTGACTTAAAACTTCATTAGCAATGCCCTTACATTGAAGTCCCAATATCTTTTATTTATTCTGATAAGTCGCCCCGTTAGAGAACGAAGTCCAACGCGAAGCATTTTCTGGATAGAAATACTTCAAAATAATAATTACTCTAATACAAAAATGCTTCAGAAAAACAGAAAAAATCAACTTTGAAACGAAGAGTTTAAAAAGAGCTTTAAAATTAGCAACGGGTTTGTTGTTAACATACGTAAGGATGTTGCCATTCATATATTCAAAATCATTGAGGCTTTGTAGTAGCTTAATGATGAAAAACATTGAAATTTAACTAATTAATAAAGTGTTAATAAATTATTTTGGCACGTTTTGGCAAATCTACAGCTTATTTCCTTTAAAATGACACCTTGATCATTGAAATTGGTTGAGCAGTTTAGGCGGACGGACTAACCCCAAAAAACGTATTTCCTATTAAATATATAGATTAATTATTGTAACTATTTTATTCATTATTTTATTATTAACAATGATTATCAAAATTTGTTTAATGATTATATTTGAAAATTTGGGTCGGCACAAATCTAAAATCACCGGTCCGATTTTATATCCCTTTACGTAACCTTGATTACAATTGAAGCTACATGGATTCGAATTCCATCTTCCCTGTTTATGGCTGAAAATTAGTTGTTCATGAACTGTTAGGCTACCATGAAATTACGTATGATGCTATGTCGACAAACTACCAGTACTTCTCTACCAAATGTTCTTGTATGGAATATTCGGCGTATTTGTATTCATATTCTCACTTAACTATTTTTTTATTCTTAAAAAATTAAAATACTACAATATGTATGAATAAAGTTTCAATAATTGTGTATGAGTATTATAATATATAATAATACAAAATATTTCAGTGAATTTAAATTTTAAGAGATATGCTGGCAGCGGAGTTTCCAAAACTAGGGAGTAGTATTTAATGGGATCACGAAACTAGCAATTATTATAACTTGCTCTGATTAGCAGATATATAAAATACTTTTCAAGTAGAGATGTAATAATAAAAGTGACTGCTTAAAAGTGCCATGAATTTGAAGAATTAGATTGTGCTAAAGTTTTTCTTGAAGTGGAGAGAATTCCATATAGATGCTTTTTCAAAACTATATCTAAAATGTGTTGAAGTATTCGCTTAATAGTTTATTTTAATACTGATGCATTGATGTACGAAGCATGATATATGTGGTTATAAATGGATGTTATACGATACACGCTTTTACTTAAGTTTTTTTACTCATATGAGCTTCAATTGATAACTTTTTCTTTTCCCGGACTGTAGATCACGTGCTTTACTTGAACGATGAGGATTATTACATTGTCTGGCCAAGGACTTCCGTACTTTTTGGGGGATGAATCATCTTCTCCATGCCCGAGGGTTAGTGTTCTTGGTGCAAAAATAAGTACCCAGGCGTGACAAAATGTTTCGGATGCAGGTATAAGTCCATCAAAAGAGCATTCTTTTCCAGTAGACTAGCTCCTTTGATCATTCTTCGAGTTTAGTGACTCTGGGAAATCTTTTTTCTATAGTTGCAAGAATTCAATGGCTATTATCCTTTTGTTTTTACACTTTTTAGTTTTATGTTTCTAAAACGTAATTATTTTCTTGGAATAAAAATGATTCTATTTTAAAAAGTAAATAAAAGCCTAATAATGATTCCAAGAATTAAATACAATTGAAAACTCATTTGAAAGTTTAATTAGAGCTTAACTTTTGCACAATTTTCGAAAAATATGTTTAGAAATGTACCCCAGGTCATTGTCAAATAAAACAATTAATATCAATGAGTTTCTTGTGTTACTTCGCTTCCTTTGTTTTTTAAATATTTGTCTTTGTATAAAATGAATATTGCAAAAATAAGCATTTTATAATGTTTATAAATGGATATCGTAAAAATTTAAAAGACATTAAGTATTGAAGAATTAAATACGATATGATCGATGGTCATATCTTATGCAATTTGTTTCGTGCCCGAGGTTGGTTAGCTTTCTTAGAACCAATTGTAACTTTGTAAAATAGATGCAAATATGTGATTTAAAATGTTTGTTTTGTAATTCATAATCTAGATATTGAGTTTCACTATGAAGAGTACGAAAGGTTCCTAAATGAACCAATTCTATATTAAGTGCATGCTGCATGGAGTCGTTCATATTACCAACAATTTTAAAATATGATAAAGGTAATTTTTCATATTTTTAATTTGCCTTTTCAAACTCTTTCATTTTCAGACATTGAAACTAGGCAGTTGAGTTAAAAGAAATTAAAAAGTATAAATAAAGTTCTCAACATTAGTGGAATTCCTCACACTCCTAAAAAAAAGTTGTTCATTTTAGGGACATTACCATTTAGATCAGATGCCCTAAGTATTCGTTTAAAATACTTTCGTACGTCTAAACAATTGAAAATCCACAACTTAACATTTCATTTCATAAGAAACACCCAAGCAATCTGCCTGTGATTCGAATCCGGCAATCATGGAGGAACCTCAATGTTTATCCCCCAGGTTGAGTAGGGCACAAAGTGTAGAATATCCTTCAGTAATGCTAATCAAAACTACATGTATACGTTTTGAATAGTCTTTCGAATGTAGGAACCAATGTCATCTATCACTAATTAATTCCTTATTTATAGAGCGGCGAACTACTGAAGATGAATGACACTTCCTGAAAGGTGTGTCCTGCAGCTGTAGATTTGATGCTGAACACGTATTGTGTCCCACTGTCCGATAATTTAACCCCTGCGTCCTCATTTAACGGAAACTTGTATCTCAACCGGATAAGAAAGTTGCTTTTGATTTTCATGGTCAATTTTCTATCACCGCTGCCCTGCTCAGTTTCTGGCAACACGCTAATGATTCTCTCTAATTTTTATCGAAATCTAGGTCGCTTTGGCAATTTCATTAGTACCGTTGTACCTCAATGTGTTGGATTGTTTTCTTCTCCTTTTCAACAGATATGAACCTCCTTAGAGAAATAAAATTATTTTTGTTGCTTTAATCTAAGTATTGTTAAACGTATAAATTGAGTGCACACTTTCTCATCAGTGCTTCTTTAGGTCACATTACGCATTTAATAATGTGTTGGCAGGCGCGGATTTAGGGGGGGGGGTGCGACCGCACCCCCCATGAAGTATCTCATCTAAATTATTTTTAAATGGCAGTTTCACCGAGTTCAAAGTATAAAAAAAAATTTAAAAAAAAAAAATTGAAATTTCATTAATATTTGTAAGATCTATTTTTTACTTGATATCAATATCGATGGAAATCAGCAAGCAAAATTAAGCTTTTTATGACATTCTTCATGCATCATTAATACAGATTTTTAAGCCACTTAACCGAACTCCTTATTTCGTTACCCGTAGAAGGAATGGGCTTGAGAAGGGACGAGTAGATCGAGATTGTGTTGACCTGCAATGTACAGCTCAACGAATCTTCACCTCTTGTGTGATTCTCAAATTAAAAAATGAATTTTGAATGACCATTGAAAAATTTCTAAAATTTCAGCATGATTTTCTCCTTGATCAGAGGCTAATTAATTATAAAGGTTTAATATGAATGTACCCCCGATCCGGTCGAGAACAGTTCCGGTCAGTACGGGCATCACTGAGTTTTTATGGCCAGTAGCAGGTGTTCAGTGTTCAGGAGCCAAGAAAAATTGCGCGAAGAGTTGTGATCAGCCGTTCTTAAAGGAGAATGGGAAGGGGGGGGGGGGGGGTGCTGTATTGGGTGATCACATGAAATCGTCTGAGTTGGTTATTATTTTTCTAATGAATTGGACATTTTGATTCGAAAATTAAACAGAATCATAACTGGTAATAAAACATAAATATCACAAAAAGTTCACGAGCCATTTTGTATTCTAACTGCAATTTTTAACAACAGTATGTCTTAAAGTTAATATTTAATTGTAAAACTAATGAATTATTCAGAAATATTTAAAGGTTTTTATTTTATCAGAAACTAAGAAATATTTTCGAAAAAACTGATTGTAAGGAGGTGGGGAAATTTCACAGTAAGAATGTGTTCTTTAAATTATTTAACACGCCGTTTAACCATAAAAATGTTTTATCTATGCCTATTAATATTGTAAGGAAAAGTGCAAATATCATGACACATTCAATCCTATTTTGCACTAATTCAGCATCTTTTATTAGATTAAAATTACTAAAATTGTGAAAAATTTTACTGTGGGAAATATGCCTAGTACAAGTTAAAACTATTTACAGACTTTTAATGACTGAGAAAGTAATTTTTGGACATAACGTAAATCCTGCTACGCCATGTTATCTACAATCCATCCATTTGGAATGTTCACAACTATTTCAAATACACGAGTCCAAGAACAAAAACAAAATATTTAAGCAAGTGCATTATAATTTATTAACTGTAGTGATTTAGTTATAAAACATTAAGTCAGAAAAACAAAGCAGTATCATTGTATTTGAAATTTTAGGATATAAATAATCCCCTTAATTACAACTAAAACTGGTTTCAGATAAGATACATTTTTTTTAATCAAATGTTTGATAGCTGTTTAGCTACTTCAAATTTAGAAATGAGGGCTGAGAAAACTTAATTGTTTAGGTTGGTTGGTTGGTTGTATTCAGATTATCTGGCACCGTCAGCAACACGAGGGCTATAATGCGCCGAAACATTCGTCATTAGACAAGCCAACATACATTTACAAACACCCATGCCTAACACGGGACTCGAACCCGCAACCTCGAGGTCTAGAAGCTAGCACGCTAACCACTATACCGTTTGGTCGGCCTTAATTGTTTAGGATTTGGATAAATACAATGGATATTAGAAGAATTCAATAGTAATTTGATATCAAATTCTCGATAACTCCTATTAAGTGACGAATAACTTGAAATATTCATTTATCATATTTCTTTCTAGTAGAATACTGAATTAATTTCTAAGTTAAAGAGTTTGAATGTAAGGTTTTTCACTGCATATTAATAATGAAGAAATGCTTTTTAAAAAATTAAATGTTTTTTAAAACCCTCTAAAAAGACAAAAATTATCCCCACTCCCGACAAATTACTCAAATTCAAATTTTAAAGACTGATTATCACAGAAGTTTTATTAATAACTATGTCTAGTCTACGTATTGCATGGTTTGGTTCTAAATTTTATAATTGATTCAACGCCTATTTCAGAACTCTTGTCTCTACTACTCTTTAAAGGGAACAAATAAATTGTACTTGGAGCATTTTAACTTTGTAAATTGGATTTTATTTTGGAAATTGGATTTAAAAAATGACAATGAGTTTGCAAAGACAATATTTTCTATAGTATATATATCATAAATGTGTAAAGGTATTAAGTATTAATTTAAAAATATGTAGCTAATAAGCATATTGTATGAATTGACGTTCAGATATTTTCAATCAATTCAAACAGTATTTTTATTTTATAATTAATAATACGACAAAACATTCTGATTAAAATTGTATGGTTAAAAATACTGATTAATGGCATTTAATAATGAAGCATGCGGTTTATAAAATATTCTATATGATATTATGAAAAATTGTATGACACATAATAGAATGGTTCTGTTAACCATGCACTCAATAAATATTTTTGGAAAATTACATCAACTCTGTATAATAAAACCGCCATTATCACAAAAGAGCCGATTTTTCATGCAAATGGATTATTTTCTTAAAGATATCAAGTATTTTACTTTGAAACTTTTTAGGCGTATTTATAACATATTTTACATAAACAGACACATATTATGAAGAAATATATACTTAAATATTCTTTACTTAAATATTATTTAAATAGTAAAAGTATTAAACTTATATTTTATACTAGTTTTTACAAACAAATTTCAAAAGTTCACGAAAACTACAATTTTTTTAATATATTTCTTAAAAACATGTGCGAAGTACATAAAAGTTTAATATCTTCCATGCAAAAGTGTGGTGGTTGAAGTATGTCAATGTAATGTAATTTATTTCTAAATATAATGTTTAATTGGACTTTCTAATAATTTAAGAGGTTATGTAAATATTATATATTATCTCTACACAGTTACTTGTCTTTATGTCCCTTGTTGCGCACCTTTTTACGTCCCCAATTGGCGAGAACATACAAAGTTTCTACGATAATAATATTAAAATTCGTGATAAAAATATGTATTTACTGAATTTCTCTAAACCTCGTTAAGTGAGATCACAGAAGTTTTAATATGTACCATATAACCACAATTTGGTAATTTGATAAATTTCGGAAGTTTTTGTAAAAAATTTACAAAAAGAAAAAAAAAATACATGTACCAGGAAATAGTAAAAGTTTGGGTCTAAAAGTACGTAAGATATTTTTTTATCGTCCCCTGCTGGTCCCGCAGCTAACTGTAGTTTATCTTAAATCTCCCCCTTTGCCCGTAAATGCGCAGACCGTAAGTGAGCAACTCCCGTTTAATATCGGGGTGCTATCGCACCCCCTAAATTTCATTCAATGTACAAAAAATCATGCACTAAAATAGCTTTAAAAAAAAAATCCTTTAATTGTAATTGGAAAATAAAATGCCTAATTCATAATTAAGAAAAAGCTTTGATCAAATCGGCACTATAGCATTATTGCAATTCTACAGAATATTGCAAGAACTTAAAGTTCCGATCAAGACGCTATCGCTAAATTAGGACCAAGAAGTTTCTTCTTTGTGTGACCTTGAATTTGAAGGACACGAACAAAGTAATAAAATTTGAGGGGTCATACTATCCCCTCCCTTGCACGTGACATTGCACCATATCCCATATCACATGCGAGTTGCAAAATTACTAACATGCCTCTACTCTGGGGTGAAAGTGAATGGAATGGTCATTCTTGCTTGAGTTGGAGGGTGCATGCGATGTCTAGATTGTTTGTTTCTTCAATTGGTATGGCAGTGCAAGATAATTAACAGTAATATATAACCATGATAAGATTTTTTTAATGTTACTATTTATTTTATAAAATGTAATATAACATTAACAAGTTGTTTTAGTTTAGACATTTGCTTTTTTTTTTTCTTTCTTCTAAATATGTTTGAATATTTAATTTTTGACCGAATGATCAGAAGTAGCGATTTATCCTACACACTCATATTTGATATTTTATGTAATTATCAAAGTAACTCTCAATTCAATACCATCAGTATATAAATAGATTGTATTAAAATATTTAATTCTTATAAAAATGAACTGATTTTACTGGATCAACCCATTGTATCTGAACCCTTTCATATGCAAAATCATTAAAGCCCTTTGATAAAATCAAACAAAATTACTTTTTTAAATTATAAAAATTTAATTTATCCTTAACAGTTTAAAGTGAGTTCTATATATAGTTTTTAACTTCTTTTCAAAATATTGAGGATCATAGCCTAGCACGTTTTTAAATATTGCTATGCTCCAATCCCACTCACAAGAGGTATACTCGCCTACCATACGAAAAGTCACCGGGTCGAGCAATATTTAGCGCTCTGTAGACTGTTTTTAAATTGAGTCTTTAAAAATTTTGACTAGTAATCTTGCATCGATTGTTGAGCTACTTCCTGATAGTTTTCCGAGGTTTCTCTTATTCAAGATGTATATGATGTCCATTTTTCCCTTGAAAGACCATCTGGTAGATGTTCCCTGCTTGATAAATAAACTAATCATAATCTAACGTTGTCCCGGTGCAGTATCATGTAGCACTTGTGCCTGGAAATATTCCATACAACGACATTTATTGCTACTAGAAGAATATAAAGTAATTTAACATAATTGTAAAACCGGTCAGCTTAGATTGCAAATTTGTAAATATTGCTCATTCGCAGCTTTTGGCAGTTTTCATTTGTTCTGTTAAATAAAAGTCAAAATTGTTTTGTATGAATTTATTATTTAAATATGAATGAATGGAATATTAGAAACAACACCGATGACTTACAAATAAGTTAAATCAGTTAATGTTAAAATCTTTTTAAATGTTTTTTTTTTTTGGGGGGGGGGGGGGGTTAATATATATATTTTTCTAATTCTAATTTCAAATTTGTTTTTGTAAGTGTGACTCAAACTTGATGGTAATATGACTGATAATATGTACAATATGAGACACAATATGTAACCGATTTGAGATGCTACTTGTGATGAAAAAGCTGGTCCTACTGTTAAATGAACATTATTATTATTATTACAATTTTACCTGCTGTAACTAATTTAGTTTGGAATTTTATTTGAATATAATGCAGAAATTTAAATTAATTTTCAGATAATATAAAGCTGTTTGTTCCAAAAATCTGCTTTTTTTACTTCTTCTAAATATGAGGATTTGTGTGTTGACGGTTTAAGATGGTCTTTGAGTACATTTTCCTAATTTAAAATCTCTTTAAATCATATTTATAAAAGAAAATAGAAAGTTATGTTAAAACAATCTCAAAATTTATATTAAAGTACAGGTTGGATATAATTAAAATCTATCTATTTAGAGAATTTTTGCAAATAAAGGAAAATATAAAACTTTAAGATGAAAAGGGCTTATATGGCTGTTAGTTTTACATGTTATTCCTTATAAATGAAATAATAAATCAAAATGAAATCAATCCAATGAAGTTTTAAATATATTGTTGTTCTTGAAGCGTAATTAGCAAAAATCCAAACAGTTATTTCTTAAAGTTTTCATTTCAAAATTTTTATGATAATGTTTAAACATCATTACCAGATTTTCCCAGCAGTACTAATACAAAATTTCAAAAAGATTTATTAATTTCTACTGACTCCGGACTGATCTAAACAACACCAGTTTAATTATGGCCCGCCTGCACCTTAAAAACTTTCGAGGATGTCAGAAATAAAGCATACGTACCGTTTGGTATTAGTAACCCCCTAAGCAAATCAGAATTATATTAAAGTTTTAAAAGAAATTTATACTGGATTGATATAGAAAATCTTTATAGAATTTGATACTAATATTGTTGATGCGTATTTAACCAATAAAAAGAAAAGAAAGTTTACATAATAAATAAATAAAAAAAGAAAGAAATTGAGAGAGCCATAGTAAAAACTATCTTATATTCGAAGATAATTTTTTTTTTATTACAAAACTGTACACCCACGCACATTGAGGTCAACGCACTCACTCTTTTTTTACTATAAAGTTCGAATATATGTTAATTTAGTTAGAGCAGTCTTAGTAGTGCATCAATATGTAGAGTTAAGGTTGAGGTGACTAAACATTGGTAATTTTTTTTTTTTTTTAATTTTTACTTATTTCACAAAATGTAATATTTCATTAACAATATTTGTTTAGATCTTTGTTTTTTCCGAAAAATGTTTAAATATTTCATTTTTATCCGAATGATCCCTTTGACAATGACAAACGAAATTATTTTCTTAAATTATAAAAATTAATTTATCCTTAACAGTTTAAAGTGAGTTCCATGTTGTTCGGTACTTCTTTTCAAAATATTGAGAATCATAGCCAAACACGTTTTTACCCATCTGTTTGCATAGGGCAATGAAAGTGTATAGCCATTTAGTAAAAAAAATCGATTTTTTTTCCCTTTCCCCTGGTTTTAAAACATCCTGATTTCAAAAAAGTGGTCTAGATAAAATGCCTATTTGCACGTGGTCAGCATAACTCCTAAACGAATTGACGTACGATATTCAAATTTGATGTGCGGGTTAGTGGTAGCCATGGGACCTACGATTAAGGTTGCGCAATCGACCCCACCGAAATTCCCATAGAAATCTGATAAAAGCGGGAAAACAAGTGTCTTTAACACTCGCTTTTCAACCTTGAGCATCGCCCATCAACGATTGATATTTTTCTGTTTTTCGCACAAGGAAGGACAGTGTAATGTCTGTTGAATATCATCACCAATTTCCGCGTTTCGGTGTTTTTCCCCATTTTTTTTTCTTTCTCTCTCTTCCCACGTAAAAATATCGCCAAACCCTAGATTTTTATTTAAATGAAGAAATATATGGAAACAGTAAATAATGCCGTATCAAATTTGAATGCCAGGATCAATATTATAGTGTATAGTCTCAAGTTTATGTAACTTATATTTTAATTTACTAATGTGATGTCAAACAGAGTTGAAAAGCATAGTTTAACTTTGGGAAATTATTAAAACTTTAAATATCGAGTTTAGCGTACCTGCAGTATTGTCTAAAGTTGTTAAAAGATCTGCCGCCTTTTTTCTGCATTAAATGATTTATGATGTTGAATATACTGGTTAATTAACTTGCATAAAAAAAGTTTAATTTTCAGGGTTGTTGAACTTTTTACACTTCACCTGATCTGCATGAGATTTTTTTTTTTGAGCTCTTAAATATTCTTCATCTAATAAAGAATACTAAATATTTATAAATTAATTTTTTATAAAATTTTCGTTATAATTTGTTATATGGGACGCAAAAGAGGATGGTCAAACCCTCTAATTTTTATTTTTCATTGAACCCTGGTAGTATCATACTAATTGATGATATCCCCCCCCCCCCATCTCTCTTCCAAGTTGAAAAATTATAACCGGGACTGTAACCTCTCACAGTCATAATCGCACCCCCCTTGATTGACCTCTAAATCCGCCCCTGTGTGTCGGTTATTTTTGGAATGGACTCCATGGAATGGTCAATAGATAATCTTTGATTAAGATGTGCTCTAACTTCCTGAACCTAACGCCCGACATTGGCGGCTTCAAGGGGGGGGGGGGGGGGCCATGCCCCCCCCCTTGAAGGGTTCCCTCTTCCTCCCTAGCCCTTTCGAATATCCCAAAATTCTTTGAGAATCTCCAGTTTAAAAAACGGTGAAAGTACAGATTTTTAAGCACAATTTCATTAACGTAAATTTTTTCTTTACAGTACAAAGAATTATAGCCCCCCCCCCCCCCCTCAGAAAAAACCCTGGTTTTAAATGTATTTACGTACACAACACACGACACAATACGTGGTACACAACACAAGACACAAATACTCAGGTAGTGACCATCCCCCTCCCAAACGACAATTTCCTTTTTACAGGGGCTCTCTGCCTCTTTTTGGAACAACCATGCTCTTCTAAGCAACCATGGCACGAGGGTAATTATTTTTCAACACGTAGTTCTGCAAAAAGAAACCTCTTTTTAAAGAACTGTTTAGAAAAACAAAATCGAGATCTAGGTAAATTTTTGGGAACACAACTTTCAGGACTGTGTGAGACACGCTGGGTTGAAAGGCATGATGATGTTATTCAATTCCGCGACCTTACATAATTGAAGGGCTTGAATCGATTTCAAACTGGTCCGACCAAACCACTTCCTTTAATGCACCTTCTCTTCTATGCTTACTTTGCAGTGTCCAGTTTGTTTCAGCACCATTAATTGATGTCTTGAAGCAAACTCTACCACTAAGCAGAAAACTTCAGGCTCCTGATCTCGATTTGCGAAAAGCTGAGTCCATTGTTGAAGATACAATTTCGGTTTTGCAGAAGAAGCGCCAAGACTGCGTGGAATCTTTTTCTATTCTATTGAATGAGGTTGAAGATGTATGCTCGGAGCTTGAAATTGATGTGAATCTTCCACGCCTAGCCAGACGTCAAAAACACCGTGAGAACTACAATACTCAAATATCAGAAGAGTATTTTAGAATCTCAGTTTACATACCTTTATTGGATAATGTAATTGAAGACCTAATAGGAAGATTTCCTAAAGAAAATTTGGATTGTTTTGGCCTTCGATTACTGATTCCAACTCCCGATATGGAAAAGCCAACAGAATCAGAAAGCAACGAGCTTCAAAACTTATTAAAGAAGTTCATACCAATTTTAGGACTGACACAAATGAGTGTTATTCTGATTGAAAGTGAGCTAGCACTATAGAGAGAGAAATGGAAAAAAGAAGAAAAGCTCCCCACTTCTGCCATAGATGCAATGAGAGCTTGTGACAAAGATGTATATCCTACTATTTACGCGTTACTTAAAATTTTGGCAACACTACCAGTTAGCGTTGCCTCTGCTGAAAGAAGTTTCTCTACTAGACTGAGAGGCGACTGCAATTTTTGGACCCCATCGAACATCATTCTGAATTTTTTATAGAAATTAGAGAAAAGTGAGTAGATTACGAATCCACTGGTCTGCCGTGGTAAAAATGGCCGAAACTGGTCAAAAATCGACTTTTAATAAGTTGAACTAAATCCAATTGCCAAATGCGCCATAACTTGCCAAATAATGAGCTTTTTTTTTTTTTTATTTGGTAACCCTCACTCTTTAATTTTCAATTAAGAAGGTTGTAGACGATTCAGATATCTGGCGACGGTCTACTTGCATCTATTAAAAGGGAGCCAAGTTGGCAAAAAATATTACGTCACTTATGACGTAACTGATGTCGCCAATTTGGCTTACTTTTAAAAGATACAAGTTTTCCGAGCCAAAGATCAGAAATCGTTTGCGCTTTTTCTCATTGAAAATCAAAATGAAGTGGGTTGCCAGACGAATAAGTTTGTTCTCCTTTTCGCAAGTTATGACATATTTGGCAATCGGATTTTAGTTCAACTCATTCTAAGTCGATTATTGATCAGTTTTGGCCATTTTTGCCACTGCAGACCAGTGGATTCTTAATCTACTCACTTTTCTCCAATTTCTATAAAAAATTCAGAATGATGTTCGATGGGGTCCAAAAATTGCAGTCGCCTCTCGGACTATACCTTTCGACGCATTGAAAAAGTAGCTAAGAGCTAGAATGGGGGGGGGAGAAAAGTTTCGGGACTTTGCTTGTTGCATACTCACAGAGACATAAACATTGATGTGGTCTGTGTCATAGACAGAATTGCCAAAACAAAGCAGAGGAAATTGGATTTTGTTCTTTAGGCTTTCAAAGAATAAAGAAGTGTGATTGTAAAACAATTATTAACTATTTTATTTTTTGTAATTTCTTTGTTTTACTTTTTTCTTATTTTTCAGGAGAGCAATTCAAACTTAAATTAACTTTTTTAATTCTGCATTAAATGAAAACTACTAATTTAGAAAATTCTACACTTATCATTGCAATCAAGCATTTAATCAGCAGTTACTTTATTACAATTAGGTTACATACATTTTACGAACTTAAAGTTTAAAATGGCCCCCCCTGAAAAATGAACCTAGGGCCGCCTTTGGCGCCCGAGCATTCCTAAGTTGATGACGACTCCAATTTGTATGTTCAGGCTAAGTGTTTTCCCTATTTTAAACACTTTAACAACCGCTGCTCTTGAACATTTTACGAATACGCACGTTTCACTGATCTTCGTTCCAGAACTAGAGCTCTGAAAACTTCCCACTTACAAAGTCCGTCAAATCCCCGCACTTGTACAAACAAATCACTTGTATAAGTTGTTATAAATAGTAAGGTTTTATATTTAAGCTCCGTTCATTTATATGACCATTATAGCTGTTAAGTGCGCATAGTGAATTTTTCACTCATTGTACAATATATTTACGCACCGTTCATCTATATGACCATTATAGCTGTTAGGTGCGCATAAAGAATTTTTCACTCATTATACAATTAAGGTGTGCTTAAGAAGTCCAGTTTATTAGATAAAGAATTTTGATGGATCTATAAGGTGATTGTTTTAATTTACTACAAATAGACGCAATGCGTTTGTTTTCACAATAGAACACATTTAATATTTCTGTTTTAGAATTAATATATATTGCCCTCACACATTTTACACTTCTTCTTCACATACAGGGGCTTCAAAAGTGGGCAAAGTTGTTGCTTAAAACCGGTTTTTCAAAAATAAATTGGATTTCCTAATTAAGTATTAGTTTATAGTTATACATGAATTTTCTATTTAAATTACTACTACTTTAATATCTATATTATACTTATTTTATTCTCTAGAATTTATCTCTTATTTACTTGAATGTCAGAGGAAGCCCCTACCTGGCGGCTCCCATGAAGGGAGGTATTGTTGTTCTAAAAGGTTGTAAAGTACTTTTTGTGGCTCGATGAAAACCATTAAAAAATGCTCTGATGTGCCAAATAATGACCTCTCATTAAACCTCACTGGGTAATAAAAGTCTCCCAGGGAGTAGAAAAAGGATCACCATAAGTAGTTTTCCGAGGTAAATTTCTCCATCTACCTGTTGAACGTTCAGTCAATGAAAAAGTTGTTTTCCATTGCTAAAATTTTGTTATTAAAATTTTTAAATTAAAGGAACTATCAATAATGAATTTAACACAAAAAAAAAATAACCGTGTGTCACTTCTGTATTCCAAAGACAAGCAGTGATTTCACATCTTTTATGAAATTTTGGTCGATATTGTGTTTCTATCTGCTATTGAAATAATCTTATTATCTTTTTTCCTGACAGAAAAGTGGGCTTTTCTTAGAAAAACCACTATTGCCAATACGATTCAACAATTTCGTTCATTTCAAACTATGTACCCAAACATATACCAGAATAAGATGGCAAACAGTTATATCACTTGCATTCAACGATTACGTTAGAGTTAATGACTCATATAGAATGTAAATAATGTTGTATTTGTTGGTGAAAAGGTCACCCAAACAAGGAGCAATTTGTCTCTTATCTCTAACTTCGCCAGATGTGACCAAAGATATATGACCATTACTACTCGTATGTATCGTGACGGCATTACCCATTTGAAACATACCTTGCTATTTTTAAAACTAAGCACAGAGAACAGTGGGAAGATGCAGGGTTTTTATGCTGAAATATAATACTGCTATAATATAACTATAAGAAAATTATCAAATGTTTATGATAATGAATTGATTTTACAAACCCTTCAAAATGGTTATGTTTTGTAAGCTAATCAATTTTCCATAATGTAAGATTTTAAATTTTACCCGTTTAACTTTGTCATAAGGTTAAATTGGTCAGTATAAGAAATTAGTGGGACTAGAATGGATAGAGCGAAATAAAAGATTATTCTCAAGTTCAGCTGTTTTTTAAATCAAGATTTAAATATTATGGCATCTATTCCGAAACATGTCTGAGCAGTATTCCATACGTTATGAGGATACAGAGCTTATGAACAAAGGGTTAGAAGTAACATAATAAATCTGTTACTTTTTTTTTATTTAGAAAAATAGTTAGTTTATTGATGACGAAATCTTTTTATGTATACGTTTTTAAAATGTCCTAATTGTTTTAGATAGAAGTACAAACAGTTAAGTAATAAAAGTTTTAAGTCGCGATGTTTCTTGTGCATATTTAACTTATAACAATCAAATTAATTAATACAATGATTTAGAATTTTTTTTTTAAATATGTTGCTCTTACCGGGGTTTCATACAACATCATAATTTGAAGTGGCGTGAAATCTAGGAGTCTGTAAAATATTTTCTGTTTCGAAACCACACTTTTTCAAATAATTCTCTTAAATATTTTTAAATGTTTTTTTGTTGAATATTTCCATGCGTAATTTGTGCTGAATAAGCCTACAGATTTTTCGTAGGGTTTAGATTTATGCTTTTTGTTGAAAATCTCAAGTTATAAATCCGTTGGCGTCTTAACAGTTTTTTGTAGAAAACTTTATTTTCGTTACCGGTTTTGGAAAATCTTAATTTTTAAATCTCGGTTTGGAAATCTTAATTTAATTTTTTAATCTTTATACTATTTTAAAAATGTATTTATTGTATATTTTGTAGTTTGAGTATATTTAGAACAATTAGTCTTAAAGACATACTTGCGACCAAATGACAAGTATATTTTTTCCTATTAAATGCTACCAAAAAAAAAATTCTCTAATGTCATATTTATGTGTTGTGTTATCAAATTGAAATTTCATGGTGATAAATACTAAGTTGAAAAACAGGTAAAATATTTTATTTGACAATATTTATTTAAAACACAAATATATATTTTATACAAAAATAAATAAACATTGTATTTTTCTTTTTACAACATTGTATATCCATAGAAAATTTCAAGCTATTCGTATTTAACATCGCTGGACTTATGAAAATCATAGTCTCTTATATAATTTTCTGGCATTTTATTCTTATTGGATTTTTACCTTCATTCTTTTCATTGTTAATTTTCTTCGCGCAGTCAGACGTTTTTAAGTATTTTGTTCACACTTGATTTTCTCGCTTGATTCAGCACTTGATTTTGTCATTTTAGGTCTGTTCATGAAACTTTGATCCTTGAAGTATAAACTAGACTTTACACTTCTAAAACACAGTACCTTATCTAGTATTTAAGTAGATAAGATTCGACGCAAACAGTATTTTTGCCTCTATTGCTACAGCAACATTCATCTAAACAACTTCTGATCTAAGATCAAAACATGCATCCTTAAAACGTTTCAAAATAATCTTATTTTGAAAATGCTCAGATCAAAATCTTCATAAAAACAAGTTTTTATCTATCATAAGCAACGATAATTTGATAATAGCAGTAAAAAAAATTCAGCTAACTTATTATGGATAGACATTGATACTTCTTATTTTTGAATGTGCACCATTCGAATTTTTATTACGAAACTAGTAGAATCCTATTAAATAAAAATATCTAAAGTAAAAAAATAAATAAACAGGCTAGACACAAATTGGGAAAATGAAGCTAAATAACTACGTATAAACTCACTATTCTCTTTGTCCAACTTATTTATGTTCACAACATCATTTTTATAATGTTAAGACGAGTGGCTTACTATGCGTCGTTGCATGGCGTTATATAACTCCATTTTATTGCCCAACCAATCTGAGTCCATCTTGTATTAAAATACGCAGGGAGTGGGGTTCCTCACGCAAGTTCGTGTCAAATAAATAACAGATCTTATCTTCTGTCCAATCACTAATTTTTTATACGACAAAATTAAAAACTTTCTTCAATGGTTCAGTTGATTAAGTTGAAGTTTTTTTTTTTCATATTCGAAAATTCAAATGTTGACTAGCAGGCCATTTTAGTTGGAATGTTACGTTGGTGATTTTTTTTTTTTTTTTAAATGGTACTGTCTCAAATTATATTTACCAAATTTTGAGAAATCGTTCATCAACGGTTAAAATTCTTTATTCGATTTGGCAAATTCAGGCTTTAAAAACCATATTCCTACAACAGGGCAGCCACTGACTGTAAGCTTTGAAAATAGTTGCTTTAGTAGCCTCAGATATTAAAAATAGTAGCCAAAATAGTAGTCTCAAGCATTGAAAATAGTAGTCTCACTTTTCATAACGATTTTTTTTTTTTAAGTCGGTAAAGATCTTCCTCTTGTTTTAAAGGTTTTAAGTTATCATCAAGATCGGAATAAAACTGTTGATTTACATAAACACAAAAACCCAGAGACACTCTTCTTTCAATTCAAAATAATGTCTAATACATAACATCCCATACGGTAAAAGGCATGTGTCTTGAGGGAGGAGCTATCGTATTTGCATAATGCGATGGAAGTTGACAACTCAACCGTACTCCCACACAGCACCTGAGCAAAACTTCACGCAAAAGCGACGGTAAAAATCGATTGGCAAAACAAGATATAGTGTTTTTTTTTGTTTTGTTTTTTTTAATTTTCAAAGTAAAACAACTTTTTGGCAGAAAAACAAGTTTTATGTTTAAACAATTATTCTATATATTGACAATGACAGGCGAATTTAATTAAGACCAGTTTTTAAATTTTTAACAGGATAGATACAGAATTTGAGAAACAAAATTCTTCAACATTTCCCTAATTTCTGGAAACTTTTCTGATGTCCATCTCTGTTGACGTTATCATTAAAAAACGAATAAAATATGACCAGTTTAAAAATATATAAATTCGACTGTTTACAATTATATTTACTTATCAAAGTATAATTGCACCAAAATATAAATTTCTGCTAAAAATCAAAGCAAGCATCTTTAGAGCATGAAAGAAGGGGGGGGGGGGGGGAATTCACATAAACCAATTTACAAACTACACCCATACTTGCTAACTTCAAGAAAAAGAAACTAGCACAATACTTTTCTTTTAATTTAAAAAATAACACAAATAAAACATGTTTTCTTTAATATATGTCATAGGCTGTAACCTGTTCATAACATAAATTTTAAACAGTGTCCTACATATTTACTAAACTTGGGCATGCATGAGCATGAAACTTAAATAATCAGCATTTTGCTAATCAGTCACAAATTTCACTAAGTATAATATTTTATAAAAAATTATGTCTTTTGGATTTTGAAGTTGAAGAAGAAAGGCTTGAAATTAACAGCTTCTTATAAAAATTAATTACTCATAAATATATGGAAATAAAATTTTGTACAACAAAAATATTATCTTAAACCACTAAAGTACATATTAAATGAGGCAAAAAATCGTTTTCATGAAACATGACAAACATAGCATTCGGCAGGGGAAAAAGATGCATGGACTTTTTTAAAAATTCCATAACCCTTTGCCTGAATGTATGCAGTAGCGTATTCAAATTTTTTATTTTTTGGAGGGGGAGGAGGATGTTTCAATTCTTTGTTTGATTTATATTAAACATATAAATCAAAAACACATATCACTTTCAGTTAATTATGTTTAGTAAAATGTCAAAAATAATAAAAAAGTAAGAATAATAATAATCAAGTACAGGATCTAACCCTTTTTGCTTATTAATGCCTATAGATTTGTTGCACATCTATAACAGTGCTATAAAGGGTTAATAAAAACAAACAAAATATGATGGAATCAATTTGAAATAT
Organism: Linyphia triangularis; assembly: GCA_963978545.1. NCBI lineage: Eukaryota > Metazoa > Arthropoda > Arachnida > Araneae > Linyphiidae > Linyphia > Linyphia triangularis. The sequence goes on along the minus strand of OZ021725.1, from coordinate 71,117,303 downwards.
TAAGGAATTTAGGGTTCTAATATATTCTATTGACAAAAAACACAACACAAGAAGAAAAACAATCATGTCTGTAAAGGATGCAGTCAGATTTAAGTTTGAGGATTTTTTTTAACAATAATGCGCCGGCGGTCGTGAAGCTATAAGATAACCAAAAATCTAACAGAAATAATGTGTAAATAACTGTTCCAAGAATAACAGTGATTTCAGAAAGTTTAAAAAAAAAAAAAAAAACCCGCACTGCGAAAGATAAAACATTGGCACAACATGCAGGCGAAAATGACCGCGGTTGCCGTCAAAAACAACAAATCTCGCGTGAGCGGTAACTATCGTCGAACTAGCAAAATGACCACTGTACCCGCGAATATAAACAAAACTATTTCGGTAGTATTTGCGCTCTCTTACCTTAAAAAAAATCACCGTTTTGAGAAAAATTTTAGTACCTTAGTGCCGATTTTTTTTCGTGCTACCATCGGACAGTATCCAATTTCTTAAAAAATAGTCGCCTCAGTCCAAAAATAGTTGAAGATTTTGTTAAAAATAGTCGTTTTAGGCGCTTTTTTTTATTGAAATAGTCACCATAGTCGCTTGTTCACTAAAATAGTCGCTTTAGTAGCCTTTTTAATCGCCTGTGGCAGCCCTGCTACAACCTTCTAAAAAATGAGAAACTACATTAAGAGTGAAACTTAACTTGACGTATGAAGCCTTTGGTATCAGGTTTAAGAGAATGAGATCCTCTATCGTTAAGTACCCATATAAAATTTATGGTGTTAGATTGCATTGAAGAATTCAACGCATTCTATTTGAGCTTCAGGTGTCATTCTTATACACTAGTATAACTTTGTTTTATGCCAACGGAACAAAATAAAGAAACTTTCACACCAAATTCGATTCACTTGGTGTATGAAGTCTTCGTTATCACTAGTTCTACTTTAAAGAGATAAAGATCTGTTATCTTTAAATGTACCAATATGTACAATTGGAATGCGTTGAAGAATGGTTCGAGATCGTTCTTGAGTTTTGTCTCCAGATAGAGAAAACATCTATAATGGTTGTATAATTGTACAGTCACTGGATGTAGGGTTCATTTTCTGACTTTGAAGAAGAAACTTGCTACTAGTATGACGGGAAATATCCATGCCAGGGCAACCAAGTATCCGTCCCAAATGCCATTGTCCGTAATGGTCCATCCACGAGAGAGAACTGACCGCATAGTGTTAGAAATAAGAGTCAATGGAAGGCAGCGACTTAAGTACCTTAAATAATGGGGCATTGCTTCCACAGGCCATATGATGCCTGAAAATATAATATAAATAAGTTTATGATCTGCTTGACATTTGGATTCTAAAAGTAAATACTTAAAATAGGAATGGTTGTGAATGGAAATCTTATGGTTTTGAAAACTTACCACTGAGTAGCAAGTTTGGGTAAAAAGACCCCATTGCGATCATCACAGCAATATTTTCATCGTCGACAATAGAAGAAATGAAGAGACCTTAATAAAAAAAAAGTGTTTTTAATACAGCTATATAACCGGATAATAAAAAGTATTTTGGCAAAATTTAATGTATGACAGAATGAATTTGGAATAGGATTGACTTTTATGGCTTTTGATCAAAGTAAAGCTTTCTTCCATGAAAAGTTCCTAAAATTGTACAAGTTTTTACATTAACTCACATCATGGTTCTGAATATTAAAACACAAATAAATCAATAGTTTCCTTCGAATATTTTTATAGCCAACACCACTGAAGTATAGAAAAAAAGTGACATGTTGTTGTACTGATCTAACGCGATAGAAGTTGTGTTGTAAAATATTGATCTCACCTCACCTAATTTTTTTACTGATAACAAACAAATCAAAATGCTTAGCTAAAAACTAGTCAGCGGGTATTGTTTTTATGTAAATCCGTAGTACGTGATTACTGGAAAGCAATTTTGATTGAACTGTAATAGAAATAAATCAAAATTTACTTATCAGGTGTTGCGTTATGATGACCTTATCTAAAAGATTTAATTACAATGTGACGCATAGAATTTGTCTGCATTTATTTCATTTTAGTTTAAAATGAGTCATAACATAGAAAACTCAAGAGTCATTCAAGAAAACTCTTACTGAGCTTAAAAAAGGACAAACTAAGGCTACATAGATGCCGGCCTCTCTATCCCAGTAATAGCAAAGAAGATTGGACGATTTCCACGTTTGGTAAATAATTTGTTGAAACTTAGAAATCAATATGGCCCCAAAAAGTCAAGATCGGAAGAGATCTTACGAAACCCTGACTCCTGACATTAGTGTGCTCAAGTCAACTTTATCCAGAATTGTAAAAAGAGCTGGAAACCTAAAGTACAAGAAAAAGAAAACGAAACTCGCCAACACAGAACATTCAAATTCGGTTTGCAAGTGGAAAACAGTAGAGTTCAGTGTTGAAAAAGAATTCAATTTGGATGGTCCTGAAAGTTGGCTTTACTACAGGAATGAATTTTTAGAAACAACTTTTCTCAAAAAGATATCAAGTTGGTGGATCCCTTATGACGTGAGGTGCGTTTAGATACAATGGCAAAATAAACTTTTCATGTCCGAAGGGCATATGAAGGCGACCAACTACCAAGATCTTATGGACATGTTTCTTTTGCCCTTTTAAGATGCAATTGGGGAACCATATTAGATTTATCAACAACAAGATAAATCTCCAATTCACGTTGCTAAATCAACTTGAAAATGGTTTCTTAATTATGGTGTGAATACTATGGACTGACCCGCTGTTTCTTGTTTTGTGTGACCCGAACCCAATGAAGAACTAACAGTAAATTTTTACCAGGGTTGTAAAAGAAAATAACAGTCAGTCTAATAATTTACATGATTTGAAGGCAACCATTGTTTCAGCATGCGAAACCATTGTGCTACAGAGATGGAATGCCTCGTCTCTTTTTTGTGGTCGGAGTTCGGAGTCAACAAAGTAGTTGTTGGACATAACACAAAATAAAAAATACGCTTTTGTTGTTATTTAATTCCAATAAAATGTATTACACTTGAACCTATATATATTTCATTCAAATTTGTCAACTCATGTTACTGTACTGTAGCCATTGCGTATGGTAAAATAAAACGAAATAAATGATGGTATCAACATTTTGCAACTCACTTTACAATATACATATTCTCTATGCTCATAATTTCTTTTAGACACATTTTAATGTAGCTTTCACGTTTTACATTTACCGGAAAATGTAATGCGATGGTGAAGTAACATTAAATGAAAGCGACGGTTGCCCGACATTTTTGAAGTTCAAGATACATTTAACAGGCCGATTGACACCAAACTATGACAGTCATAGGATTGTTATTGTAAAATGTTCACTAGTTATACCGCAGTTCACTTGTATACCACTTGTTCACTAAGACGGATAAGTACAAGACTACATATTAATACTTATCGCCTTATCGGTCTTAATATATCGGTATAAAAAATTAGTCGATTTACAAAGTGATTTCTTACTTACATCCATCATTTATAATCTTTTTAATTTGTCTTGTTGATCTATCGGTGCGTCCTTCCTTAAAGTTTATGAACCATTTTCGCACATATTAAGCGAACTTATAAAAAATCAGTTTGTTATTCATTATGCCACTTATTTACCATCAAGTTTCATTCCTACTTAAGAAAACGAAAAAAAGTTCATATTCTCCTGATGGCTATTATTAATCTAAATAGTAGTTGCATACAACAGGAACACTTACCGTATGCCATCCCCTCCAGTCCCACAAGCAGCACTGCCACCACCACCCACACCAGAGGTCCCCTGTAAGGGATGCTGAATGCCTGGAAGGTGAAAAACAGTACCAGCGCCACTTGCACCAGCATCACCAGGAAAAGGGTGAACAATATGGAGAACATCACCTCCCAAGAATGAACCCCTGCGAACGCATAACATCTGTAACCGACATTTTTACACGGAAAGAGGGGGCAGGGTCAATTAACTTAGATGGATTATTATCGAATAAGGAAATTATTAAATCAAGTTGAATTGTAATAATTAGTATCCCATACATGCCTCTTTTCTACCGTACTCTCTCTTGGCTGAATAGTCACGTTTATACAAACTCTTAACTTGCGTTTTACGCTTTGTAACCTGCAACATTCTAATAAATGAAACACTAACTATTCAAATCTACATAACTACTTTTTAGAGCCTAGGAATTTAATTACTAGGGTTCACCTTCTAATATCTCTTTGAATTACGTTTCACCGACACTACTCCCACTACGTTTTTTCTTTATAAGTAGTCTGTAGTAAATAGTTGATTATATGTGTGAAAACCTATATATTCTGCAAGTTTTGTAGAAATTTGAGTGAAATCCTTTTTCTCTCGAAGAGACCTTGGGGCCTTAAATACAGTTATAACATAATTTTGAAACCGTTACAGTTATCGAGATAAAACAAACTGCATTATTAGGTTTTATGCCAATATGAAAAACACTAGAGTTTTCTTTGAATTTACAAACAAACGCTTTAAAAGTAATACCGCATTAGCCCCACACTAAATTTATATAACTATCGAAAACGGTCGCTGACATCTAAATGAAACATATTATAAATTCCATTTTGATAAACATTCTACGAACTATAAGATTTCTGTTGAACTTTATTTATAGCAGTATAAGAAATAAAAACCAAACGGACAGACAAATATTATTGTTAAAGAAACTTCTTTGATTAGGTATTATGTAAGTAAATGTATAAAAAAAAAAAAAAAAAAAAAAATTAAAAAAAAAAAAAAAAAAAAAAAAAAAAATTGTAAATACATTCTAATACCAATTTGAATAATACTTAAATATTTTGAAGAATACTTACCGGCAATCCAAGACCGATCTAACAAACCTTCTTTTTTCTCGATTATTATCGACATTGCACTCAAACCCACAGCCATAATATAAGTTATTCTGAAAAATATAAAGTAAATTTAATATATTGAAGTTTATTCTTTCCATTACAAAGACAAAACTCTGGACATATTAATTGCAAATTTATAGTTAAAGAGTATAAATTAATATTTTTCTTGTTGAATCTATGCATATCGGGAATTAATTTTTTATGTTAACAAAGCCACCACACAACGCGGAAACCCTAAAATCAAGAAATATATGAAAAAAAGGTACTTGCATATTATAACCCTGGACCATTAGCCATCTTTTTATCGGTTAGGAAATTTTCACTAATTTTTTAATTCTCTCCCTGTTGACAACATTTTTTAATAATTATTTATATCACCATCATTATCCTTCATTTGTATATAAACACTTCATGGACTGTGATCTATCTTAAGAAAAATCTCGGTAATTCTATACTGATTGGACGTTGTTGAGAATGTTTTTTAAAAACTTTTTTTTTAAATAAGAATTTAAATTAAAAGAATAAAGTAGTCCGCTAATCTTACAGTTCGTTCTTGTAGTTGAGTAACTGATTCTTCTCCAATTCAAAAGGATAATACAAATTCTACAGGTTTCTTTTTTCAACTTTAAAATGCTCTGATTTCTTTTTAATAAATGAACAAACCTAGCGACAGACAGCACGTTATGATGTTAAAAAAAATAGTTTAATGTCGTTAAGTTGTTTAATAATGAATTGAATTGGTTTCGTCTTTTTGATATTTCAACCACTGAGCGTAAAGCCTATTCCAAAATTTTAATCCAATATGTTTATACACAATCTAGTACCTTCTCCCATAGTACTTACCCAAGTATCATCCCTGGAGCCATAAATTCTGTGAAATTTGGAACAAGGTCACCGTATATAGGTTTTCCGAGCTGTTGAAAAATTATACAGATAATCTTCCATATGAAAAACTATTATAAATTCATTATGATCTATAAAATTTTTAAACGTAAAATTCAAAATATCTTATCCACAAAACCATTTTAAAATTTGAACTATACTTTATTGCTTAATATAATGTTATATGCCGACATGCTAATTGTTAAATGAGACAAAAAATGAATTCTTACAACTGCAGGAGGTGAAGCGAGTAAAGGATTCAAACGGTACTGCTCCAGTAAATTTTTAGCAAAATTTTCAAAACCCGTCATAATCTTTACATAGATGGTTGACGATATCTGTTGATCTATTTGAAAAGAATATATAAAGGTAATCATTTAGTTGGATTAAAAAAATGAAATGAATTATTTTTGAAAAATTCATCTTTAAAGTAAAGACATTTTTTAAAGCATTAGTTTCTTATAGTTAGGTTAGATAAAAGGGGCATTTTTCAATTCCTCTACTAACTAATTGCTCAATTAATTTAACTGCTATTTAAAATTTGTTAATTAAAACTTTTAGATAAAATATTAATTATCCTTGATGCGAACAATATAAGTAATTAATATATATGGTGTTATTAATAATTATACAATCATCAATATTTTCAATAACCTATTCAATAGTTACTCAACAAATCTGTACTTAGAAACAAAATTTAGTTTCAAGAAACAAGTATAAAAAAAAATATTAGAAGCATATACGTCCTTCTAAATAGTTTGAAAGATTTCAAATATAACTACGGAAGGCATTACAATAAAACATTTTTAAAAACAAAGGTTATCAATCATGTTGACGAATATGGGGCACAGGGAAACTAAATTTGGTTTTAGAATTTTATAAAATTTAGTTTTTAGTGTAATATATTGGGAAGCTTGGTAATGATTTCTCATGTACATCAGAAACAAATTTAAAAATGAACTTTTTTTTTTTTCTTTTCACATTGATATTTTTGTACAATGAGCAAATAAACATTTTGGAATATCTGCTTCACTGCACCTTACCAATGGCGAACAGTAAAACATATTAACTGGGACTTTGAAACAACCATTTCCATAAAAGAAAATTAATTAAACAAATTTATTTCAGCGAACTTTTATTAACTGTAAAAGTAAACATTAAATTTAAACACAATATGAATATTACTTTTATTATTCAACAATCAAATCCGAATCCTAACTTCTTTGCGTGGTTTCTCAAGCCAATTTGCACTCACACGTAATTTGTTATTCATTTATATTGTTATTTAAGCATTTTTATACATATATTTTTTTATTTTGTTAAAAACTAATTTGTGTATTTAGTAACTTATGATATCTTGGAACGTTTCATTGGAATCGCAGATTCTAAAAAAAGATTGTTAGTGTTAATAAACCATTCAACTGTGCTGGAAAATTTCGATCCTTTGAGAAAACAAGTTTGTCATCTCGTAAATACCGTCCCCAAATATTGAAAGATACTAGCAAAACTCAGATATAATAATTTCCTTCATGTTATATAATAAAACCTGTACATTTTGATTTTGTAATGTCATTACGCAGCAATGAAAAGGCATCTTTTTTATTTCCTATCTCTTCTCACCCCACACTGAAGTTCATATATTTTTAGCGCCCCTTTTTATCAGCGTCGAGGATAGTACATCCCGTTTAATTGTACTCCTTAATGCAATAAAATGTGTCTTAGTGCCACATACACTATATCCCTTAATTCAAAACTGTAGTTATAATTGAAAGTAATGGACAAGCACATAAATATCATGTAAGCTATTGATTAGTAGATAAAGTGTAAAAAGTACATACTGGAAACTATTTACATTTGCCCTGGAAGTAAAAAAATTGTAGTTGGCGAAAAAACTTTGTATATTGAAAAACAATGCTTTTGTTATATATAGGTGTCCAACAAGAATTGATGTAAATGCAAAATCACGTAAATACGTGAGGAGATCAACTGCAGCACTATTTATTGCAAAAATGGGGAATTGAGCTCTTTCATTTTAAAATTACAAGATTTCATTGTGCCCCATACTAAAATACTGATAAATAAAATAATCAACACAAAGACTCCCGTAAAATCTTATTGATGAATAGCGGAATATTCAACACTTTTCTATGAATTTAAGTTCTTTATGATTTTCCAATTAACGTTCTTACTTGTCATATCTAAGAATATCTTAATGGTGCTGTTATCAATGGTTTCGTTATCCGCACGTATTCCTTCCAAGTACCTGCAAGAAAGAAGTCATTAAGCAATTCTTTGAAAAAAAATTTTAATATGCTAAATCTAAATGGAAGAAATCACAAAATTTTGTAATCACATAAAGCGACGTTTTGCGAAAAAATATTCTAAACTTTTATTTCTATTTCAAAATTTTATACTCAATCGATAGATTCCTCTAAAAAGGGTTCCTGTACCTTTCAAAGTATAAATTAAAGTGAATGGGTATGTAACGCATGTAAACACTGTTTCGTATTAACTTACATTTTACAGTCTACACTAATGCAGTAAGAAGCTTAATTATAGCAAAAGCTTTGTCCGTCTGAGGGCAGTATTCCCAGACTAAATTTCAAATACTACGGACACAAGCGATGTGTTAAATAGAAGGTCTAATACAGACGAGACACTAAAATTCCAATGGAAGTGCTTAAAAAATTTTCTGGATTAGGAATAGGGATTTTATAGTAGGGAAACTGGGGTTGGTTGTCACAAGTGTGAGTTCGCAATTACTGCAGTTACGGAGCAGTAGTGACATTAACCACTAATGAGTTACGTTATTTTGAATATTAGTTTCATATCTGATCAAAACAATGCAGCTATAAAAAGGTTCCATGTAAGCAAAACCATTAAATGCTCAGCCAGAATAGATATCCGACTAAATTTGAAAACATTTTTCTCTTGTCCATGCGGTATAAAAAACTAACTTATCAAACAATGATAAAAATCATTACAGAATTTAAAAAGAAAAATGAAATATTTTGCTGAAAACCGCTTGAAAATTGATAGGCATATCTATCTGTAAAATAAGATTCGAAAGTGGGTTTAAGTGGGTATATTTGCAACCTCTTAACATTCAAAAATTATTAATAAAGTGGATAAAAGAGGTAAAATACATGGGGGGGAGGGGGGGGGGGGGAAGAATGTATATGAGTTTTAAATTATTCATTTATGAATGCAAAAATATTAATATTAACTAATATGCTGCTGCCTATGAGTGCCAAATTTGTTTTCAAATTTTAAAGTGATGGGTTTAGTTGATTCGCAGTTTGAATTTAATAAAAATGTGATAGCACAAGATGAACACCGGCAGAATTACCAGCGGTTAACTTTTTGTTATAGCCTTGATTTTTCAATTGCAAAAAAAGTAAGCAAATCTGATGATTAAATAGTAAAATATAATCTTTTGAATATAGAAGTCCTTACCTATTGATCATGCTGTCTGTAAATACAGGTCCTATATACACAACACCCCAGTTCTCTCCTCTTTCGACTGATTCGATGGCTAAGCTTAAATTAGTGTAATTTTTCTGAAAAGAAAAAAAATGATGTTTTACTTTTCACGTCATGCATGCCCATGGGATTTGCTGTATAGTTATCTTAAAATACTACACTTTGGTTTGTTGGATGTGTGTACCTGTCGTATGGTGTGGGAATCTATGTGCTGCAGGAAGAAGTTGCTCTTTCCGGACGGATCTGTCTCCAAGTTGACCACTGCCATCGGGATGTCGAAGGGCTCCCCTCCCACGCACAGACAGAACACGATCACCTGGAAAGCAGGTATGAACAGCTGGAAGAACACAAGCCTGCAACACATGGTGAGGTTATTAGTTATCAAGAAGTGTCGATTTACATTGAAACTTTTCATTTTAGTCATGATTGAGGGGTCGCAAGTGGAAAAGCGACTATGATGCTAGGATTCATTATGAAAACTATCTCATCTAATTCTAGAGATATTATTTTGTCACTATACAGAGAGAGGACTGGCTAGGCTACATCTCGAGTATATAGTGTATATAGGATGGACATCTTCTTAGTTTGTCAGAAAATATTCAGCTTAGAGAGTGACAATTGATTTAGTGTAATTCGAGGGAGTTTGAGGAACCTAAACATGTATGCATTGGAGAAAAGAAGATTTAGACGGTGTTTGATTAAGTGGTTTAAATTTATCAGGAAGATTTCAAGGCCTTGGAATACGATACAGGTGACAAGACAAAAGGCCATGCATAGAAATTTCATAAATATTATTTTAATTTAGATCATAGGAAATATTTCTTTTAAAATCAAGTGACTGATAAATGGAACAATCTGTCAGACCACATAATAGAGTGTACAAGAGTTAATAGTTTTCAAAAAGACAGCTAGATTTGCATTAGAGAGTGGAAAAAGGAATTAAGGGGGATCAATCCGGAGAGTGGTTGGTTGTTTTCAGATTATCTGGCGCCGTCAGCAACACGAGGGCTATAATGCGCCGAAACATTCGTCATTTGACAAGCCAACATACATTTACAAACACCCATGCCTTATACGGGACTCGAACCCGCAACCTCGCGGTCTAGAAGCTATTACTCTGGAGAGAGAAGAGCCATTAAATCTGTAGTTGTAATTTTCGTAGTTTTTATTTTTGCATTTGTATTTATTTGTATATGATGAGAGGGACCTAATGAAATAAATTTATCTCATCGACTGCTGCGGTCATGCTCTCCTGTATTTTTTACCGAAAGATAATCAATTTGACCTATAACAATCCCAGTATAATCGAATAAGTACACTTTGATATTCATACATACACACACTTTTATAAATCAAATACAGTAGAACCCCTCTGAACCAGCTGAATTTTTAGAGTACGAAACGTAACGAAAAAATAGTACGCATTAAAAACTTTTTAATGAAAGAATAATTTTCCCCTTATGCCATTATCACACTTGCTTTTTAATTCAGTTATTCCAAAAGTCTTTCGTAAAATTCTACAGACAACTTTGTATCAGCATAAAAATGGCATTGATGAGGATGAGGAAGACGTAGAGCAGTGGCTGGGGATTGAAAAAGATTTCCAGCAAGTATTGTTGTATGACAAAATCATGAAAGCCATCACCGATGTGGTCAAAAAGGATGGTGATAATAAAGACACCGACGACAGCATCATATCCCTCATATCATATTTGGATGGGTTAAAAACATTGAAAACGGCTCTAAGTTCTGTGGAGCAGCAAGCATTTTCCTCTTTTGGTGTGATTTTTTTTAAATAAAAATTGATAAAACAAAGAAATAGAATCTTACGCTTTCATATGTTTGAAAATTAACAAAAAAAAAAAAAAAATCAATTCTTAAAAATGTTTTAATTTCTACATGCACTATAAACAATATTAAAAAACATAGTACATAAACTACATAGGGTAATGAAAGTATAGCATTCAGTCAAAGAAAAAAAAAATCGTTTTTTTTTCCTTCTGCATTTCTCCGCATTTTGGGACATCCTAATTTCAAAAAAGTGATCTAGAAAAAATGTCTGTCTGTGTGTGTGTGGTCAGTATAACTCCCAAACAAATTGACCTACGATGTTCAAATTTGGTATGCGGGTTGGTGGTAGCCATGGGACCTACCGTTTAGGTTTTCGTGAAAATCGCGCATGCGCGTAAGGTAGCTGACATTGAAAAAATCACGTTTTTCAGTAATTGCTAAAAAATGGCTCTAACAATTTTGTTCAAAATCGCTGTGGTAATGCCTCTTAAGGTGTTCTCAACATCCCCACCTCCGAAATTCCCGTAAAAATGCTTTAACGGCGTACAAAGTTGAAAAACGAATGTCTTCACCACAGAGTCTTCTTTCCTTGAGCATACCTCATTATTGATCGCTTCTTCTCATCTAGCCAGTTTCACTTATAATAAAGCATAATATAAGGATTATATTATCCTTTATTATAAGTGAAACTGGCTTTTATCATTTATTATCTTGAAAGTGTATCACCAAAATCACCATTTTGGTGGAGGTTTATATGTATATATATAGAATTATCGCAAGAAATATCGCCAAACTGGCCATTTTTTCTAAATGAATGATGAAAATATAATAACGGTAAATGACACAATTCTCCGTCAGTATTATAGTGTAATTGAAAGTTGTGCGATGTTCCACACCCCTAGTTTTTATAATATTACCAGTCGATTGGGAAAAAAAAGGTATTTTTACATAGTAAACATAGTAAATAGGCATATGCATTAGAATAGATTAAGCTACAAAATCTTGTAAAAGGGCAAAAAGATCGTTATTAAACTGCACGTGTTCAGAAAAATGTAGAGCATGTTCTAATAAATATTCAAGCAATTATATTTGGTACACATACACTACTTAAATCATGGAAAATTAATGTTTATCAAGAAAAAAATAAACACCAGCTAAAATTTTTGCTACCTCAGAGGAAATGTGGCGCTCAAGCACTTATATGGAAGTTAATTTAACGAGCTGAACTGTTGTGAAAGACATTTCAGAGCAAGAAGAAACAGTTCATTTAAGAATGACTTGTAAATTTTTTCGCCGACATTAGAAGTTTACAAGTGCAGTGCATTGGTGTTCTATCGAGTGCTGGATTGTCGATCACTCACACTTGCATATTGTGCTTTATTCTTAACGTACTCACGGTATGTTTCTCTTAAGACGAACGAAGTTCTTGGTGACTAGTGCCCCCATTCGGTTCCACGCTGAGCTTGTGGTTCCTGGACCTTTGTCTTGCTTGGCGATTATCACACAACCCGATGTGGTGTCCAGAAGTGCTGTCTTGTGATCGCGACCACTGCCGTTGATGGATGTCACGGTATTATACATACTATGAGCCTAGAAGAAACATAAACAGGATGAGATAAAAGTGTTACCTGGATTAAAAAAAAAAATTGAATTGAAACTATGGGGGTTGATATATGTTTCATATTTTTGGAATTAACAGGTGCTGTACTTAAGTCAATGCTAACATTTAAGCATTTGAATAAAATGCTCCTTCTTTTCTTCTGCAAGTGAGTCTTACATATGTTCATGTTCACAACAAGAATTGAATCCATAAGACTTAATTATCTTCTTTTGTATAAAATAAATAAGGATATTCCAATTTCAAAGTATGTAGCTCAAAAATTCTGACTATAAACTAACAAGTCAAAGAGGGTTGTGAAATTAACAGATGTACGACCGATTTAAATCTCTCCTCCTTGTGATATGATGTCATTTCTAACTTCTACCTAGCACCCAATGAAAGTGTTCCTTTTATCTCTGTGTATTCTAAGTGAGTAGGGTTTGGTAATATGTATCTCACATACCACCCCACCCACACCAAAGAAACTAATCATTTTTTGGAGTGTCTCTCAGAGAAGAGTTTATTTAAGAGAAAACCGAAATTATATTTTCTCATTTCATTTTTTAATGAGTTCATTGTTTTCGATTTTTAATTATGCGATAGCTATACTGCTTCGCTACATCGTTTTAATGGATATAATACATGTGGCCAGCCTAATGTGGCGTCAATGGTCTATATATTTGTAGTATACCATAGAATAGATTGGCTTACAAACATACTCTTTTTATAAAAAGTTGTTATTTTAAAATGTATTGTATTTTCATTACACAAAGACTGCATGAGGACTGTGATTGTAATATAGCAACAGAATTGTATTACGTTCTTCAAAATGTTCGTGAAATGTTGGATGCTTTTTCCGATTTCTCCAAAGGAAACTTACCTGTATTAGCGTATCGGATGTTAGACAATCCAGAAAAACTCCTATAATAGGTAAGAGTACAAGCCTGGCCAAACAAATTGTCTTGCGTTGCAATCGTGTTTACTGATTTGGGAAAGAAATTTCTTTTGAATAAAAACCATTTGAGATGTTTTGAGAGACATAACTTGAAACAATGTGGTTGAGTCATCAGTTGTATCATTTCGAATTAATAGCAATTAAATATAATCATAACCTTTTTTATATCTTTTGTTTTCGAAAAAATAATAGTTTTGTTTACAAAAATATGCTTCCTGAAAAAGAGTTCATTAAAATCTAAGTATTATATTAATATATTTAAATAGTGCCTGTGTTGGTAACTTGGACATAGAAAATTAAAAAAATAAACTTTAAAAAACCTCAAAGATATGTTCAGAGGAAAAATCATTAGTTTTACTTGGTAAATATTTCTTGATTTTCAATTTTATAGATTTGTCTGACACTTTTTAAAATTGTATATCTTTAAAAACTAACAATTAATAGTGTTGAACAAAAGATAAAATTTTTAACTGCTACACATGTATATTAAACATGCTTAAAATAGCTTTTAAAAATATCAATTTTCAACTGCAAAACACAAAAATGTAAGCACAGTCAAACCCCGTTACGTGAAATCGCTTTACATAAAATCCCGTTTAACGCGAAGTAAAAGCATTTACTTCACTTTAACGGAGTTCTGTGGTTCGTATAGCAAAAATTGTGGTGCTGCCATCTATTGTGATTACTACGAGGTAAATGAGGATCCAGTAGTATAATTTCAGGATGTGATAAACTTGAAGACAAATAATTTTATTTTATGCTTCTTATATCACTTACTTTATATGTAATTGTATGTTGTTTTATTAAGTTACAGTCAAATTGCTGTCTTAGTTGAATGTTATTTTTTAATAATAAAAATTCCTAGAATTTGTTTTTTTATTAACTTTAATTTTGTGTGTGTGTTTGCGACTGCCGTGCAAATGTAGAGAGGCCTAATTAACCCCCTTACCAATAATCAATCAGGCTGAAACTTGGAAGATAGACTCGATGTCGTTGATAAAGCATTCTATAAAGATTTGGGGGCTGTCACTGTCACTAATAGGTCGCTTTTATACACGCTTCTAAAATCACTTTTGAATACTAATAAACTAACTTGCCGTCACTCAGTCACGCTGAAATTTGAGAGATAGATTCATTATCAATGAGGTTGCTTTGTAACAAATTTTTGGGCGCTGTTATTATCACTAAAATGTCACTTTTACACACGCTTCTATTATCGTTTTGGAATACGAATAAACCAACTTGTTGTCATGGTCATCCAATCGAGCTGAAATTTGACAGACAGATTCGTTGTCGATAATGTTACATTATATCAAGTTTGGGTGGCTGTCATTGTCAATAAAAGGTCGCGTTTACATCAGTTAAAATTGGCACTTGTCGGATTACTAATAAACCTACTTCCCGTCATCCAGTCGAAATGAAACATTGAAACTATGCTGATACATTCCTTGTCGATGACAATGTTTTCTATCAAGTTTTGGGACTGTCACACAAAGGCCGCCTTTACGCACTCTTATATTGCCTTACGTTAGACTTATCAGCTCTTACGCATATTCTATTATCCAGATACAAAGCTTAATTCAAACATGTTCAATTTGACAATATTTGATGACTGAAACCTTCCCCTACTAAGGTTGACGAGGTAAAATCTTTGGAAGGCTAATTAATACACTTTCCGTCATTCAATCGATCTGAATTTTGGGAAATTGACTCGTTATGGATTACAATATATTCAATCAAGCTTTTAGGACAAAAAAGAAGTTAGTAAATATTTTGGAATAGATCTTTTTTTGTAGTGGTCAAACACTATGAAAACTTGCTATGTGTTCAATAAATTGTAATTGCACATAAAAATTAGCAATGCACGTAAATTATTTATATTAAAAACTTTGTTTTTATGGTATATATTATTTATATAAATGATTAATGGCCTCATAGTAGATTGGAGCGTAACTAAAGATCACTGTTTTACGGACAATGTTTCATAAATTGATAAACCGTGATGAAGATTGAAAATATGCTATTTTTCCTGTCATTTGAAGCATAATGAAAATATTTTAAGTTACCTTAGAATATATTGTAGATCTCTCAGTCCATGAAGCTCAGTGAATTGAACTCCATACAGTCGGTTATATTCTTCAAAAACCAATATTAAGATGCATGATTAAATTTATGTATCTGTTTTTATGTAAATGCAAATTTTTATGTAAATGTATGTATTTATCTTGAAAGAAAAAAAAAATATCTAGCCACAATAAACTATATATTTCCATATGAAGAATAGTCAAAAGAAAAAACGTGAATAGTGCTATATATTAAATGTGAATGTAAATGGAGTTCGTGTCGCTCTTTGAATTAAAGGCTTAAAGAAGAGCAAATGTAATTATGCTTCTGTTGATCATATTCTGTGCATCGATATAGATGTGGTGGTCTCGTGTGCAAATAACAGATACAACTCTTACTCACTAGAGACCTCTTTTGTCTAGTGGATAGAGTATCTGACTGGGAAGCCAAAAGTCTAACGATCGATTCCCAGCTATTGCAAAAAAGCTACTACGCTTTAATAGATAAACAACTGAATAGACTACTCCGATGTCAATGCAAGGAGGGAAAAAACGCGCCGGTGGTTGATGATGATGGGTGGACTATTAACCAATCACAGTTCACATTTTTAGTTGGATGGTAATGCGTGAAACCTTGCAAAGTGCTAGAGTGTATATTTTTTTACACATTATTATTAATTAAGGTCTAATATTGACAGTTCTGCTGTGTACAACTCAAAATTTTATTTTCAACCCTCGGCAATCCGTATTTTTTTGTTCACCCAACGATCTGGCAACTGCTTCATTTCCCTAGCATTAAGCAGTCAATCCAGTTGTTTATCTTATATCGACGATTCTGTTTCGACAAAATGAGCACAGAAAAGAATCCCAAAGACTCACATGCATCACTCTGTGAGGCAACCAGACCGGATCCTCTGCATCAGTGAGGTGAGTCCCAGCCTCCACCGCTTCGCTATCTTTGACGCACAGCTTTAAGAAGACATCCTCCAGTGTTCGCACTTGGTATCGCTGGATCAGGTGCTCGGGGTTGGTTTCGGCCAGCAACCTGCCGTCTCGCATCAGCCCCACCTGTGTGTAAAAGAAGTAGAAGTCAGAATATATAATAGGCCGTGATTGAAAAGAGAAAGAGTACGTATATACCGTCAGACACTACTTGGCCGAAGACTCAGACTAAATTCGGGGCAAAATCAGGTTGGGTGTTGTATTGGACTCTAGGTATAATCGAATGTTGTACTGCATCGAAATATAGCCAAAACAATTGTGCTGATGATAGTACGGAATTTTAAAAGCGAAGGCTTTAAGGGAAGTCTTTCTGATGGGAACAACTACGTATTTATAAGTTGACTGAGGGAAAGGGAAAAAAGTGTATGATAGATAGTCTCTATTAAAAAACGGTGAAATAGAAGGCAAAACCGTTATTGGGTCCACAAATTTTGAGGGCACTGGAGTCTGTAACATACTGCCTGAAATTAAGATGCAACTATTAATTTCAGGACTCCTTTAATAACTCCATAAAATATTTTGAAAATAACATAACCATTTATTATGTTTCTATCTGCTATAATTCACTTCTGTGTTCGGCTGTAAAAGTTTCGGTCCTCTTTAAAGTCCTCTTCCAGAATGTTCTTCAATTCTAACGTCACGGTTCTTCGTGTCTTTGACATACTAAAACCATGTAACCTTTAACAGTTTTTTCATGTCTTAGACATCTTCAAATATTATTTACTTTAGAAAAATTTCAGTTTCGGAAACAAAAAAAATTCTTCGGGGAGTAAGTCACTAGTGTATGAAGAAGGGTTTTTCTCTACGACCTCATGCTGCCCAAAAACCCAACAATGTAGATCAGTGAATTGTCGTGCAAGAGAAGCCAACTGCTTTCCTGTCGAAAACGAAGTGTTACTTTGCAAATTCTTTGTCGAAAACGAAGTGTTACTTTGCAAATTCTTTGTCGAAGTCGGGCGAGAACTTCTGCTTTAAACTACCCTGGTACAATCTTGCCAGGGAAAAAATTCAAGATTAATGAGCAATGTTTTACAATGTCGAAGACATCAAGAAAACATGACGTCACAATTAGAAAGAGGACTTGAAAACTTGTTTCCGAAACATTTACAGCCGAGTGCAGAAGTGCATTATGATGGATGAATCATATTAAATGGGTACGAAATTCACAATGAGTTTTTAGATCAGTCCTAGAAATTCATATTTGCATCTTGTATGAACCCCTAAGGCCCATTTACACGCTACTAGTTGGTGTACCAGTTAGAGTCACCAGTCTAGTTCATGTCAGTCACTGGAGAATCCAGCTTGCTAACAGGCTTTCCAGTAGCTGGAAGATCCAGACTGCAAAACAGTCTCTATTTGCTATCGCGTAAACTTCCACCACTCGGGGGTTCCTCCTGTGATTACTGACTGACGGCGTAATGCTGGGCAATTCCTGGATTGTTCCAGTTATTGGCATGGCTTAAAAGGGAAGGTAGTATTTCAATCAAAGCGTGACACTGACATTTTGGTAAATTGAAAAACCATCATTCCAGTCACTGGCAACTTGTAAATCAGCCTTAAAAATCTGGAGCTCTAGTGTAGAGTCACAGAGATAATTCATATCAAGTATAACGCCATAACAAGACCATGTTGTATAATGTATTTGCATAACTACTGTACATATCGTTTGACCTGTTTCTCTGAGGTAAAATATTGCTGCTTTGGGATTTAATCAAAATAGTAGTGCTTTGAAAAATATGCTTTCAGAAACGCGTAAGCACAGTATGTCACAATACAGCTTACACGACCTTTTTGTTTGAAATCTGGTAGAGGATTTTTGGAGGAAATTTTCTTCTATACGGGAAGCAACAGCAAGCCAGTAAAAATAAAAATCTTTCTAAAAAGCATATTTTCCCTAATAGGTGTGGAAAACCTCTCTTACTAATTAAAATGGAGATGTTTTTGAAAAGTGGAACTGCATTAGGGCAAGACTTGGCCGTATTGAACAATTAAGTGAGATAAGCAATAAAAATTTAATCTAGACGATGGAGTGTCAGAAAAATAGCGTTTTATTGGTAAAGATAAAGCAAGATAGAGAATATATTTAATAGTTTCTAATTATTGAATTTATTTGTAATTTATTTATTATTATTAATTATTATTATTTATTTATTACTATGAATTATTATTATTAAGTATTTATTATTATTAAATATTTATTTATTATTTATAATTTATTTATTATTGTTAAATATTTATTTATTATTTATAATTTATTTATATATATCTATTTTCTTCTTTATATACTATTTCTATCTTAATTTCAACATTTGAAGCTTATGTCTGATAAGAATTATACAAAATCAGTGTGGGCCTGATAAGCGTGTGTCTGATAAGGATTATACAAAATCAGCAAAGAAAACGTGATTCATAATATATGTATCGATAAAATGTTCATTCTTGATAAATGTTCATAACGGATCTATTGATCTATTATCACAAGAACATTTATTATCATTAGTTTCAATTTCCGTTTATTCATCTCTTTATAAAAGGTATAATCCTAGCTTACAGTCTGAAAAAAGTAAGCTATTCCGATCACGATTATCTAATTTTAATGAGTCGAAAAGGAATCAAACGTTCCAAACGAGGGATATTCAAATGTCTCACTTTCTATGCAGTCACAACTCTAATTTTAAAGGGTCCAAACTTTCCGAACGGGAAATAAACCAATGCACCTTTTCCAATATAGTCTCGACTCTGAAATTTCGTACAAATGTTAACAAGGCCGAACATATTCCGAGCTATTCCAATCCTGATCAACTACAATTGGGATTTTAAGGGGTTGAAAAGTTTCAAAAGAAGAATATCTCAATGTCCCACTTTCTATCTAGTCACAACTCTAAAATCTGGTACTAGGGAGAAGCACAGATAAAGTAAGCTATTCCGATCTTTATGGGGTCGAAACGTTCCAAACATGGAACATCTAAATGTTTCACTTCCAATGTAAACACATCTATGGAAATTGATACAAATGTTTACACAGGCAAGCCTAAATAGAGTTAGCTTTTCCAATCTCGATTAACTAACTTTAAGAGATTGAAACATTTCAAATGAAGGGGACAGTTAAATGGTTCAATGTAGTCACAGCTCTGAAATTTGATACAAATATCAGAAAGGTCAAGCATAGATAAAGTTAGCTATTTCAATTTTGATAAACTAATTTTAAAAGGAAAGAATACAGTTTGGGTCAAATATCAGAAATGTAGAATATATGAATATCTTTTGATTGTTAATATGCACATGGCAAAATTTTCTAACGAAGCACGGCTGGTATAGACATAATCCTTAATGTGAAATTATTGAGGTTTAACACTAAAAATATTAAAATATATGTGGCAAAGTATCATCTATAAGCCATTCATTAATCAAAACCTTAACATTTAGGAAACTAATATCATAATTGATATCGAAATTTTAAGAAGCATCTTGCAAATTTAAAATTGCCATCATTCACTAAGGATTCTCTAAGGTTAATATTTATAAATCGTACATCTACTAAATGCAGTGATAATATTTTTGTGACAATCTCGTGGATTAATTTCAGTCGAAAATAAGCTTTTCATTTGGTACCGTTTTTTATTTTTTATGATCGTTTCTCTTTGAATAAGTAAAATTACCTCTTGCTTAATTAGGTTGATGAGAAACAATTGCGTATGGAGAAATATGGATATATATGGATAGTTTGTAGGTTACAAATAAGTTTTCATACAGAATTTTTATCAACATTCGAAACTGGTCTGATTACAGAGATTAGTTCCAAATGTTTACTCGGAAAATCTAGGAAGTAACTTTAGTACTTGTAGCATAATAGCTATGCGGCTAAATCCCCTGATTAAGAGATTAGTTGGAATTTCGTGTTCCCCTTCATTTTGGCTTGCTAAATTCCGATTATTATCATTACAATATATCTTGCATTTTTGCTGCACTTATGGAAAATTAAAATTTGTATAGTCTATTGATGGTTTTAGATGCCTTTTTTTTTTTTTTTTTTTTTTTTTTTTAAGATTGTAAGTTGATTGCCTTGTCTTTTTCTTGTTGAAGGTTAAGTAGTTAGATATTTGATGTACCATTTGAAACTTTAAAAAACGGCATGCCCCATTATTCAGGTATTCAAAAAGATATTAAAAAATAACATTATTAAGGCTTTAATTAACAGCATTATCTTTCAAGAAACTTGAATAACGCAATGAAAAGTAACTACAAAATTTTCATACAGTAAAACATTTAATTTACGGTTTCTTGATGCCGTTGATTTTGAAGTTAACATCAGAATGACTCTTAAAATTACAACAAAAACGTGTTTAGGAATAGGTGGGTACTGATGATTGCGACTTAATGAATGTGACGTTAATATGACAAGGAAGCGTCGACTTACGACGTGAGCCTGTCTGGCTTCTTCCACATAATGTGTAGTGATGATGATCGTGATGGAGTCGTTATTTGCAAGATTGAATAAATGATTCCAGATGCTGAAATAAAAATACATAGTTTAAAACTACTGAATGAAATCACAATTTTGTTCAGTTAAAATATTATTGATTTAATTCCTTACAATACTCAAATTATAATACTTTTTCTTTACAAAAAAAAAAAAAAAAAAGAACAAGGAACTGCGACAAAAAAAATTGGCACCTTTTTCTGAGAAGCGGGTCCACCCCCACAGTGGGCTCGTCCAGAATAAGAAGGGGAGGTTTGTGGATGAGGGCTGCTGCGAACGAAACTCGCCTCTGCTGACCTCCGCTGGACACAGAAATAATAGTTTAGATATCTTGAAAATATTTGGTATTGGTCAAGTAAAATGATATAATGTTAATTTTATATTCCAAGAGATAACTTTTTTCATGAGTGAAGACTTAGTGAGAGGTTTTCTTTTTCTAAATTATTAATCTTACCTTAAATGTTTGATCTGTTTAGCTTTATCCGGGATGTCGAGAAACCCGGTCAAGAAAGAGATTCTGTCTTTGATTTCTCGGGGCTGCATTTGGTACAACCTGCCGAAATAAGTGAGTGTTTCCTCTGTTGTGATTTCAGGATATAGCGCCAGTTCCTGAATAAAGAGAAGAAAGAACACCTGTAGGCTATAAACTCGACCTTGTTAAAGATGGTAAACCATAAGTGGAGTAGGGTAGATTATCTCTCATTATATTTTTATATATTATTACACTATAATTGAGAAAAAAACAAATTCTACGTGAATTATCTTTAATGTCAGCGACTTTTGGGTAGTTGTAATTATAAGGATTATTTGTAATTGTAAGGACAGTGTCGTGTCTGAGTACGAAATATTGGGTTGTTTGGAAAGTAATTTCGTTTTTTCCCGTCAGAGGACTTAATTACATTTTTTCGAAACCAACTTCACACTTAAGCCGCATAACCATTATATGTCTTGAGAGCTGATATTGCAAGGCTTGTGTGTGAAAAAGTTATATTAATTCTACGCAGAAGTTTTTGGTTGGTGCCCTTTTAAATATGGAGAGCAATAAGCAGCATTTTCGTCATATTTTACTTTTTTACTATAGAAAAGGTAAAAATGCTGTCCAAGCGAGAAAAAAAAATGACGGATGTGTATGGAGAAGGCGTGTTAACAGTACGCCAGTGCCAGAACTGGTTTGCAAAGTTTCGATCAGGCAATTTTGATGTCGAAGATGCACCACGTTCGGGAAGGCCAGTTGAAGCTGATAAAGACAAGATAAAGGCACTAGTTGATGCAAATCGGCGAATAACCACACGAGAGATCGGTGAGAGGTTAAATTTGTCGAATTCGACTGTTTATGGCCACTTGAAAGGCCTGGGCTTAACCTCGAAGCTCGATGTGTGAGTGCCCCATGTTCTTAAGGAGCGAAATTTGTGTCGTCGCGTTGACGTGTGTGATTCGCTCCTCAAATGTCAGGAAAATGATCCATTTTTGAAACGGATTATTACTAGGGACGAAAAATGGGCCGTATGCAACAATGTGAAACGTAAGAGGTCATGGAGTAGAAAAGATTAACCGGCTCAAAGCGTTTCAAAAGCCAACATTCACCAAAAAAAGGTGATGCTGTCCGTTTGGTGGGATTTCAAAGGAATCGTTTTTTTTTTTTTTTTTTTTTTTTTTTGCTGTTTAGCTTTTACCGGACAGTACAACTATTAATTCGGAAGTCTATTGTCATCAGCTGGACAAATTGAATGATGCGCTTAAACAGAAGAGGCCAGAATTAACCAACAGGAAGGGTGTAGTGTTCCACCAAGACAACGCGAGGCCTCATACAAGTTTGGTCACTCGCCAAAAGCTTTTACAGCTTGGATGGGACATACTGCAACACCCGCTATATTCTAAAGATCTGGCGCCTTCCGATTATTATTTGTTCCGGTCCCTGCAAAATTTTTTGGATGGTAAAACCTTTACCTCAAATGAAGATGTCAAAAACCACCTGAATCAGTTTTTTGTCAGCAAGGACCAAAATTTTTATGAGCGGGGAATCATGTTACTGCCAGAAAGATGACAAAAAGGTGTTGGACCAGAATGGCCAATATATAATTTAATAAAATATTTATTCATTATACGAAAATTGTCTTTCATGTTCCCCAAAAAAAACGAAATTACTTTCTGAACAACCCAATAATACTACCAGCACTCTCCACTCTCGGATGAGTAAAACTTGTAGTGGAAGATTATCAAAAAGTAAGAACAGACTTAAGTAAAGAAAGAACAAAAGACATTTCCTTTATTTCAAATTCCTCAGAAACAACTCTTACAAAAAAAAAAAGTTTTCTTTTCACTCTCGTTCAAAATCTCTGTTGTAATGCCTCTTAAGGTGTTCTAAACATCCCCACCTCCGAAATTCCTTTAAAAATGCTTTAATGGCGTAAAAAGTTGAAAAAAGAATGCCTGTAACACAGAGGTTTCACTTACAAAAAGGATAATATAAGAATTATCGATAAGTATATCGCCAAAATCATCATTTTAGCTAAGTTTTTTTTTCCCCTTCTTTTTTTAATTCCATACAAGAATTATTACAAAAAATTTCGCCAAACTGTCAATTTTTACTAAATGAATGATCTCGTCAGTACCATAGAGTAATTGAAAGTTTTGCGATGTTCCAAATCCCTAGTTAGTATGGTAAATTATGTAAATTATTATTAATCTGCATTTTATAATTAAAATTTTTTAATTACAGTTGGGAGGTTATCGAGAAGTTTGCATATCAGTAATATTTTTTCTAGCACTACAACCCTGTCTGTACCAACCTGAAAATATTTCTGCCGGCCCCCAAATACATAATTACTTATAGTTACAACAATCTCTCAGTGTATTTTTATGAAAATGGATGAATAAGTTAATGTTATTTTTAAATCATTTATATTAACTTCGCTTTTGTATATTTGTTAGTCGATGGGAGCAGAATCTGCGGAGGCCTATTTAATCCCCTTTGCGTCATCCAATCGGGCTGAAGCTTGACAGATAGGTTCAATGTCGATGACAATGCATTCTATCAAATTTTGGGGCTGTTACTTTCACTAATAAAAGGTCGCTTTTATGGAACACTAATAAACCAACTTGCCGTCATTCACTCTCGCATTAAAAAAAGCATTGAACCGATCATTGTTGGAAGACTTTCCTGTTGTCAAAATGTTTTTTAATAAATAAATAATAAAATTACTTCAATCGGATTAAATAAATGATATTTGGGTGACGTTCACGTTCATTTTAAATAAATAAATTTTGAAAAGTAGTTTGATGCCCATTTATCTGATAGAAATGTTTTTAGTATCGGCGCTGTGTTAATGAATATAAAAATTAACAATGCATAAAAATAATTTTTTTTAAAAAAACTCCGTTTTTATGCTTTTTAGATTATTAAATATGGGACAACTTTTTGTACAGTTTCGATCTTTCATAATCATAAGGACACTTTATATCTGTTTGTTGCAGCTTCCACCTAAGCAGATAATCAGTTTATTTAATCAGTTGAGTTTCAATTTTGATTCGGCGTTATTGCCTCGAGGAAAAGAAATTTCTGAAAACGAACTTCGAAATTGGCTTATAATTGGCAAGTCAATGCGTTATTTTAGTGTAAAGCTTATAAAGTTCGAAAGGTGTTTGTGAAAGTATCATCAAAAGAGGAAGAAATGGTTTAGTACAAAAAGAAGAAACATAGGTGAGATCCAATCAGTCATAAAAAGATCAGAGATAAATTGTCCTTATATCCTATAAAAATTGCTGCTCACTCTGAATAACAAATGGTTTGAGTAAGATTTCAAACTGTTATACGTATTTTCAATAAATGCAATGTACTGAAATATGTAAGAATGAAATTAAAAAGATGAATGAATTAAATGATTCAGGATATTTCCAGCTGACGTTAAAATTCAGTTGTGAACGAAAAATCGTATGGATTTTCAACTGATTCCCAAAAGTATTATTTATAATGACCAATTTCGAAATCTATTTACTTCTTCATTTGGTTTATTTGTTATGGATCAGTATCTTTGTTTACAAGAGTCAAAGTCTGAAAAGTCCAGTTATCAGATTAAGGAAGCAACTCTATATCAGATTAAAGTGGTAACTGTAACTCAACGATTAATATTTTTTGCACACTATTCCCGTATTAGTTATATAATCATCAGAGGCGTAGCCAGATAATTTTTCGGGAGGCGATATGAAATTATAAGTCAACAATAATACCTATTAAAGTTACAATTTTAAACACAATTTCTTTCTTTTTTAAATATATTAGCGAACAGAAATTTTTTGGAAGGCATGTATTCCCATACACCTCCTTTTGGCTACGCGCTTGTTTATAATAAACCCTACATTCACAATTCATACTTTCTTTATATTACAACTCTAATAAATCAACCTTCTGCTCTAGTTTCATTTCCTCAAACTTTCAACATCAGTGAATGTTAAATGTTTCTATTAAATTTAAAGTGTTTCCGATATTTTTTTTTTTTTTTTTTTTTTTTTTTTGAAAATGCACTTTTAAAGCACATCAATGTTACCTATCTTTCATACAAACTATTACTCCCAATCTGTTCCTTGAAGGGAAAAAAACGAATAAGCAATGCTAAATATTTTAAATGAGATATATAAAACAGGTAGAAATTGAGGAACAAAAAAAATTAAAAACTCGCTATAAAAAGTGTTCTAATAATAATAATAATAATAATAATAATAATAATAATAATAATAATAATAATAATAATAATAATAATAATAATAATAATAAAAGGTTCCTAATCTTGTCCAGACCTTCAAATTGATACACGGACAACGACATTTCAGGTAATTCCATTTGAATTTTATAAGAAAATTCTTCTCGACCTTTCATTTTATAAATCGCTCATTTCTATAACATTTGAAGTTTTGTCTTGGAATGTTAACATCAGACATATCCTTTGCTTATGTTCCTTTTCACATAAATGTAGTGTAAAAGTTAAGAGTCTCATTAAGTGTTGAGATATTTTTATTCATTCGTTCGTTCGTTCGTTCGTTCGTTCGTTCGTTCGTTCGTTCATTCATTCATTCATTCATTCATTCATTCATTCATTCATTCATTCATTCATTCATTTATTTATAATAATTTAAAGATAACTTTGCGAAATTCATATTTTAACTACTGACAAAAGATATCTAATCGTTTTATTATCAATGAGATACTTAATATTGTAATGTATGCAAAATAAACAATTGAAATGCATAGAAAGTGAATTTTAATCGATCTGATAGGCATATAAGAAATTGCATAATACAAAAATATTTATATTTTTATCGCACTAAACACTAGATGAGATAGGAAAAGTAAGCTACTGTTATGTAGTCATGCTAAAAATCGATTAAATATTTTAGCATTCTGTATTCGTATTTGAAGTATATTTAGGACAATTTTAATTTCAAACTAAATTATATTTCATAGACTTCTTTCTTATCTGTCAAAATTTTGGCAAGAAAAATAAGAGTAGTATATCTCAAGCATTTAAAATACTTTTAGAAACGCATAATTTTACAAATAGATTAGGAATTATGCTATCATACTTAGAATTAACTCCGAATGTATTACTATTTAAAAATAAGTTGTGGAATTTTGAAATACAATCTGCTTCAATGTAAATGATAAATTACTATTCCTCGTAAATTCCGCGTAAATGGTAAATTACTATTACTATATGCTCGCATAGAAGTCCATCAATTAAAACGTATTTGGTCCTAAATCGTAACAATCGTTAGTTTATCGTAATCGTAATCGTTAGTTATAGAAGCAAAAAACTTCTGCTTGAATGGTGAAGAATGTTTAATGAGGAAGGGATAGTACTTGGAAACGAAAGAACAGATTAAGCAGTAGATGCATAATAGCATAATGGATTATAAACAATGTAGGAAAGTAAAAAAATTACAAGCCACATCTTAAATTAAATTAAATAGTTAATTTTAAGTTAATTTTCAATATGTGGCATGAACTTTCAACCACCGTGTATTTTTATTTTAAACAGGTCGGCTTAAAAGTATAAAGTTGAAAGGACGATGTGATAAGGAACTCATCTCTTTTATTGTCAATTATTAAAAGGGAGTAAACTGAACGTTTATAAAATATAACCAAAGGATCATTCAACGTCCATAGGCTAACATT
The DNA here is from genome assembly GCA_963978545.1 of Linyphia triangularis. Taxonomy (NCBI): domain Eukaryota; kingdom Metazoa; phylum Arthropoda; class Arachnida; order Araneae; family Linyphiidae; genus Linyphia; species Linyphia triangularis. The sequence continues at coordinate 71,089,987 of OZ021725.1, read as the reverse complement.
CAGAGTCAATGTATATAAATAAAAATAGTTATTACATTAAAAATAAAAAAATAAAACACATTTATTCTTTAAAATAATAATTTTGTTCATTATTTTTAAAAAATCAAATCAAGCCATTATTCCTTTTTCTTTTGGTACTGAACAACCTAAACAGGCCCTTGATATAATTTTTAATGAATTAATACATTTGGTGAACGTTTCTCAAAATTATACAGAAAGTTTCATTGTAACTGTTTCTATGTTCCTAGATCCAAATTTCAGGCATAAATTCAAGATAAGAAGATTACTCTTAATATACAGTCAAACCCCTTTAACGCGAAATCGCTTAACATGAAATCCCGTTTAACGCGAAGTAAAAGCAGTTCTCCGTACTTAAAAATTAACATCAATTTATTCGTTTAACCTGAAATTCGGTTAACGAGAAAAATTTTGGTGGCTCCATCGACTTCGCGTTAACTGAGTTTGACTGTGTATGAAGATTATTCTCAGAAAATTGATTCCAATCGCTTTCTTACCTGAGGCATAAAACCAACCCCAGGTCCTGGCACCGAAAATCCTTTCTCTCCAGGTAATTTGCCAAAAATCTTGATGGAGCCGCTGCTCGGCTGGTGTCGGCCAACAATGCATCGTAACAGAGTTGTCTTGCCGCATCCACTAGGACCCAGAAGACCGTATCTGAAAACATAATACAGTGATTAAGTAATCTTACAAGCTATTTGTAACAAATAAATTAAAAATCCCTTCGAAATGTGCTAAAAAGTAGAAAATAACGTTTCCCCTGATAAAACTGATTAATTTCTACTGGTATTTCGCAATATAATTCACAATTTAAAAGAATTTCTGGGCGTAGCGGCGTCCATCAGCGATCCCCATTCCGGAAGAGGAAAAAAGTCCAAAAGAAATTAATCTTTATTGAAAGTTTCAGAATAGGAAATACACCAGATTTTGACCAGATCTCAAAATTGATTTGGCAAGTGATGAGGTAAACGACAAAATAGTAATTTCTTTATAAGTACATGTATAGTAATTGCGTCACTCACCTTCTCACATCTCTTTTGAAAATCTACATGTTAATTGCTTTAGTCTCAAGTCTGTTATCGTTAAAGAGAAGAGGCATCATAATTGCAGTGAAAGAGATAAGATTTGGAATGCAAAAAATGGAGAAAATCATGATTAATGATTGACTTCGTGCAACCTCAAAAATAGAAATATTTGTTTACTTATTTTCAACCAAATAGCATTTCGACATCATGTAGTTAAAACGAATTAAATTTTTTACAAATTCTTAATTTTTTTTTCTTTACATATACTCTAAAATTCTAAAAAAAAAATTTTTTTCTTTACATATTATATACTCTAAATTCTTAATTTTTTTTTCTTTGTATATCAACTTTCTATTAATAATTATTACGATTATATGAGGGTAATCTTAAAAATTATTTAATAGAAAATATCAAAAAAATTTAGTCGTTTGAATGTCAATGAAAATTCTACTGAATCAATAAAATAACGAAACAACGTATATCGTTATAATATGGGACGCTTATTCAAATAATGCAAAATTTTGTCTGTCCGTCACACTGAAAATTCTACCTTTCGGAAGTATCAATCAATTTTCATGAGACACAAAATCTGTTCAGTTGGAGATTTGATGGATGCTAACAAAATTTCGTAAAAAGACCTAGAAGCTGATAAATCATTTGTTCTTTTAGCACGATAATATCGAAAAATAGTTTCTATAATAATGGTTGGTGAAGAAGAAAAAATTTACAATTGATCAGAAAATTTCTGATTTTTTTTTTTTTTTTTGCAAATAATATTTTGCTTTAAATTAAACTTCTCCAATTATTAGTATTATATGCTCGTCTTTTATCATGTGCAAGCTTGACATTTTTGACAGAAACAAGAAAATGACTATTTTTGTCACCAAGATCACAAATTTGGATCGAATTTGAGGCAAATTATAAAATTTTGCCACTACTTTATTAAATTGTCGAGGTCCTTTTCCTTTTCTATCATTATATTAAAAGATGAGAAAGCTTAGTTTCGCCAGATGCCAAATATTTTTTTGGAGAAAAGTACTTAATAATCGCCACAGACATCGAATTTGAATATGATCTACTGAAAATGTTATCGGGAAAGATAATTATCGTAACCTTACCCTTATTGACCATCAACTAAACAGAAAACACCTACTGACCTACATTTTTCTTCTTGTAAGCGTGCCTGCCTTTTTTTTTTTTTTTTTTTTTTTTTTTTTTTAACAGACCTTCAAAATGGAGTTGTGAATTTAGATAAATTAGATAATTCAAATGAAAATCCACGTGATTAACTCCAAAAACCGAAGCAGTTTTTATCTAATCAGGAATCAGTATTTCACTTTAAAAAATCACGATCCACGTCCAATTACAACAAAAATGTTTCGTTTTACAAAAAGTTGTCGCGGTATAACTGTGGTGGTCTCGTGCACAAATAACAGATACAACTCCTTGACACCAGAGATCTCTTTTGTCTAGTGGATGGAGTATCTGGCTGGGAAACCAAAGGTCTCACGATCAATCCCCAGCGACCACAAAAAGCAAACTATTACGCTTTATCATTTTATTTTATTTCTTACGATTTTAACCTTTTATTTTCTTTCTTACGATTTTAACCTTTTATTTTCTTTCTTACGATTTTAACCTTTTATTTTCTTTCTTACGATTTTAACCTTTTATATCTTTTTTTTTTTTTTTTTTACATTCACTCACCCATATGACCATATTAGGGTAGTGAAAGTGTTAGGTCAAAAAAAAAAAAAAAATTTTTTTTTTTTGTGCATTTCTATACGTTTTCGAGCATTCTGATTTCAAAAAACTGATATAGAAAAAATGTTCCTGTGTGTCTGTGGTCAGCATAACTCCCAAGCAAATTGACCTACGATGTTCAAAATTAATGTGCCGGTTGGTGAGGGCACAGGAACATACCATTAAGGTTTTCATCAAAATTAACGCATGCGTATAAGGTAATTGCCATTTAAAAAATCATGTTTTTCAGAAATTGCTAAAAAACAGCTTTAATGATTTTATTCAAAATCGTGCTAATGCCTCTTTAGGTGTTCTAAACATCCTCATCCCTAAAATTCCATTAAAAATACTTTAATGGCCTAAAAAATTTTAAAAAGAATGCCTTTAACACAGAGTTCTCTTTTCTTGAGCATACCTCATCAACGATAATTTTTTCTTCTCTCCCCAGTTTCACTTAGAAGAAAGTATTTTTTTAAAAAAAGATTCAAGAATTATCGCAAAAAATACCGCCAATCTGGCCATTTTTACTAAATGAATGATGAACATATAAATTCTGTAGATGACACAAATCCACGTCAGTATTAACAGTGTAATTTAAAGTTGTGCGATGTTCCACCACCCCAAGTTTTAAATCATATTCTGTAGATCACAGTCATAGCCATAAAAAACTACAGCTTTTGGTAATTCATTTAAATGTAGTTTAGTTTGGTCAAAACACATTGAATGCAGCATGATATATTTGACAGCAGATTAATCGGTGCCCCAAAATAAAATTAGATAGGATCTTTAAGCTCCTCTGGAGAGTTAAATTTGTTGTGTTACAAATGTAATAAGTTGTCGGTGATTTCTAAGCTTTTCGCATATTAGTAAGCATAATTAATAGTTTTTGCTTAATAGTGACATTAGAAATTATAATTTCTTTATGCGAAACTATTATGCGAAAACTCTGTGTTAGCGGTATACTTTCTTCACCTTTTTACGTTATTAAAGCATTTTTACGGAAATTTCGCAGGTGATTATGTTTAGAACACCTTAAGAGGCATTACCACAGCGATTTTAAACAAAATCGTAAGAGCCGTTTTTTAGCAATTACTGAAAAACATGATTTTTTTTCAATGGCAGCTACGTTACGCGCATGCGCGATTTTGACGGAAAATCTTAATGGTAAGCCCTTGCCAACCCGCACACCAAATTTGAACATCGTAGGTCAATTTGTTCGGGAGTTATGCTGACCACGTACACACAGACAGGCATTTTTTCTAGATCACTTTTTTGATATCAAGATGTTCCAAAACGTGGAAAAACGCAAAAAAAAAAATAATAAAAAAAAAAAAAAATCTAAATTTATATTTTGACCGAATACTCTACTCTCATTACCCTATGTGTTTATATGGGTAATTGAAATTAAAAATGTCATATATTTCTTTCGCCAAGTTATTTTTTGTAATTTATTAAATACTACCTTCGAAAGTGTCACAAAAGTTGCAAGTCAATGAACTTCCCATGTACTCTATTGTGCTAAACTCAAAAGTCATGTCTACAACTGAGCTCAAATTGAGACATTGCGATTTAAAGTTAAGAACTTCATTTAATTGATGCTAACTTATTGTTTAACTTATTAACTTTATGTATAGTTTCGTGTAGATATGTTCATCAAAGTTTACCATTATGTAGAAAAAATTACAAATCCCCTGTTGACAATAAATCAGTTTGGCCAACAAAATGCACATACGACCCTTGTGCTTAATACGGCAGTAACTGAAGGGGTCAAGTAATAGGAGGTGTAAAGTTTTTTGATTGAAGGACTGGAATTTATAGGTCCGTAATGCCACAATGGGTAGAGAAAAAAATTCAATCAAAATATTTCCTTCTTCAAAATTTTGTTACGTATCTTATATTTTATTTCTACCTAATCTGGTTTTTATGAATAAACTCAATATTTCATTTATCAATGAAATAATTTAGTGAATAAATGTCTTTGTTTTTATAATACTATTTAACTATTAAACTAAAAAAAATTTAAATTATTCCCTTAAATTCCACAAATGAGTTATTGAAATTTTTTGCATAAAATTAATATTACAAAAGCAACAACAAATAATATAAAAAATGTCTAAAATTAATACCAATGCGATTACGAAATAATACAATTTTTCCGTCTTTTTACAGAACAATTTCCCATTGTTCAATTCTGCAAAGCTATTTATTTTTAACTACAACTAGCAGATAACAAAATCTCCTTTAATATTACTTTAAAGTTTCCTTTCTATCAGCATCGTATATGTAGCGAGTTCAATTATACGGAGTGGTAATATCAAATAAACTACATCCATATATCCTTCCAAAGTACTTAAAACACTGAATTAAACAATTTAAACAAGTTATATTCTTTAAAGAGTTTTAAAAAATCAAAAGAAGCTTGAAATAACCCTTTAACTCGTATAATGCCTTATATTTCTAAAAAAATTATCGTTTATTAGTTAGCCATTTTGAAAATAACCAACGTTCCTTTGAAGATTTTTTTGGTGGAAGATTTCGTGAAACATCTTGTGTTGAGATTTACCCAAGAGTAAGTCTTTTCCCATATCTTTCCCTATTTTCATATTTAATTACTTCAGAGCAAAGTTAAAGTACTAATTGAGATAATCAAGCTTTCAGAAGTTTAATTTCTTTTTCTAATAATTTTTAGTTCATAATTTTGTAGTAAGCAGCATATCCAAAATGGCCTTTTTGAAGATCATTACCCTGCTTAATTGGTATAATTCAGATTACATGACAAAATTATGTGTAGATAAAATTATAATTTTTCAATAAATAACACTGTAAAAAAATGTCTCGTTCGAAATAACCAGAAGTAGTAAACATAGTTGATTTTTTCTCTTTTAAAAATTCTTCATGTCTGTATGATTTTAAAGATAAAATTTTAAAACAATTTTAAAAATTCGAAGAGTAATTAATGTTAGACTTTCATATTTCAATTACATAAGTCACTATTAAAAATTCAGAACTTGGTAAAAATATACAGCACGCCCGTAAACAAAGTGTCATTTTTAAATTTTTTTTTTTTTTTCTTAAAGTAACGGGGAAACTGATATAATACTATACGGCAATTTATCAAAAATCTATGAAGTTAATTCATCAGGGTCTTATTCTCTTCATTTTAGAGATAAATAAAGAAGAAAATTCAGGAATCTAGTCATTAGCAAAGTTTGTGAACATTCAAACAGCTTACTTTAAAGTGATTTCAGCAACACTTTACTCTTTGATATAGTGTGCATTTAACATTAAAATTGTTTTAATATAATGTACAAGAAGACACAAATTATTTACAAATTGATCAATAGTAGATAAAAAAAAATTCGAGTATTTCTCTCTTCACATTATTACTTCAAATCATTAATAAGAAAAATAGCACTTACGAGAATTTCAAAAATTAAATTTTAAACTTGTAACCTTTAAAAAATATTTTTTGTTTTCACAGATTCACCATTATAATAATAAAAAATATATATATTTCCTCAAAGTTTATACATGCGTGACTCTCTATTAACAATCTCATTTACTCAAGGACATCCGGAAAAGAAAGGTTAAGTTTTAACAAGCGCAATTTCCTACGCGCTTGTCCATGTCCAAGTCACTTATTATCGTTAGCTTTCTTCGTGTGTTAGGGTTTATGTCGTAGCGCATTGGTGATGTAGTACGCAGCATTTATAGAACGTGGTTTTTGCATTAAGTTTAAAGAATGGCTGCACAAATGAAAGATTCGTTGTCTAGAGTTTAGTCCGTGGAATGATGCTAGATAATGGGCACCAGCAGGATTATTTACAGGTGGATGCTAGATTGCTAGAATTTTGTTTAAATGAGTAATTTCTCAGAAATGTTGTTAGCAACTCATACATATGAAATGTTGATTAACAATTATACATAAATTTTTAGATTTTATTTGGTACCCAATTCAACCATCTTTTTAAAAAAACTTTTCCTTGTACAAGAAAAAAAGTATTTTAACCATTTTCTTATCTTTCTATGATTTTAATCTTCTAAGTAGTTCTCGTAGTATTCAAGAGGCAGTGTTTGGAACAGAGGAACCAAAAGACAAAAATACAAAAGAGATTATTTTATTTCTTCCAAGTTAGAGAGCTATGAAAAAGCAAAAAACGGAAGAAAAAAAAGAGGAAGAAAAAAAAAAAAAAACACAAAATTAAACCAAAAAGGCAGTATAGGATATGCTCAACTGAATTCTAAAAATAGATATCTAGGTCCTATATTTGATGACTAATAAATAAAATTCAAAACTTTTCTGGGAATTGAAAGTACAATACATAAATGATTATGCTATAAAATAAATAAATGGTTCTTCTGCCCAATCTTCATAACACTAAACACCTCGTAATAGTATTTGCCATAAAAACTGAATAGAAAACTAACAAACTGAAAATAATAATAGAAAAATGCACATTGTAACATTAAGACATAGTTTTAAAATGGCATATATATGCTTTTTTCGCCTTAGAAATAACCCTATTTTTCCTAATTTGATTTTGATTTTCAAAAGCCAGGGGTGTGCAAATGCACCTCCTTGTGACTCCCAAGCTCTAGACCAATACTAATATAAAATGAAAGTAGTTTAAGAATCATAAAATTTTATACACACTTATTTAAGAAAAAATACGATGGGAAGACTTTTAATTTAGAGAAGTACATAGGTTTGAAAAGAAATTAATGCTGTCTGCGCGCCTGTTTTACACACCTGTCAAAACCTACTTTACATTACTATTATACGATATTTTTAAAAAAAACTTAATGCGCCGAAATCTTTATCACGTTTTTGTATCATTGTATATCCTGTGTCCTGAAACTAATTGCGTGATTCTTGTTCTTGTTCACACTCGTAAGATAAAAAGAGTTGCACACAATTTTAATAATTTAGCTGAAAATTATAATTGAAAAATGGATAGTGGATATTTTAATACATAAAAAAATGAATTTAAATCTCTTGTAAAGAGGAATTATATACATAACTGCGTGTGTTTTAAACAAATTGCTTTAGAACATCTTTGTATTTTGAATGAGTGAATATTGCTTTTCTTAACAGCAAAATTCAATTAAAAATAAAAACATTTTCTTTGTAAACATTTCAAAGAAAAATGAAATTGTACTATAACACAAATATATCCGAACTAGCTGAATATCCATGCTTCGCTACGAAATTTTACCATGTGCTTGTGCATTTTAGCAATCTAAAGACATTCATGCATTTTTTCATTTCGAACGTTTGACCCCTGAAAATTGGTTAATAAAAATTGGAATACACCTTACTTTATATATGTTTGCTCTTGTCGGAATACCTTACTTTTTCAATGTTTGTCATTGTTGACATTTATACCAATTTTCAGAGTTGTGACTACATGGGAAGTGGGAGAATTAGTGATGAGTTAGTCAGGGAGGGCTTCGCCTTTTATGTATAGAGATGTATATAAAATGTAGCAAAATTTGTTTCTTTTTTCATTTAGATACAAAATTGGGTATTATAAGCATGAGAAATACTGCGACGGCGGTCGAACCTGTTCCCACAAAATAGAAACAAAATACTATATATGTTACACAGGCAATGTATGAAATGCTGCCATTCCAAAAAATGCCAAACGCACGTCTTTTAAATAACAGCTTTAAGACCTTTTTTCATACTTTGCCTAAATAAGGCAAAATGAGAAAAAAGGTCATAAGGCTATTTATTATTTAAAAGACGTGCGTTCCTCAAAAATACAAATACTACTTTGAAAAAATAACGAAAGATTGATATTCAAAACACGTAAAGAAAAATTTAAGTTTTTAATTAATTACTGAATGACGTCAATTGATTGAATGTACATGGTTTGTCATATGGTTTAATTAGACTTCCGAAGCGGTTATTGAAATACGTATAAAAGCGATCTTTTAGCGGCAGACCCAAAACGATATATTGCATTATCATCGATAACGAGTTATCTGTCAAATTTCAGTTCGATTAGATGACGACTAGTGGATCAATTATATTAACGAACTGCAATAGAAGCTTGTATAAAAGCTGCATTAACAAGCAGGAGTCGGAGCTCCCTACTAATTAAAAACAAAAAATTATTTGTATAACGGTGGTAAATAAACATTATTTAAAGGATCATATTAATTCTAAAATGGCAGAAAATCGAAGTTAAAGAAATCGATAGAAATTTTTTAGCGATACACACAAAATGGTTCTTTACAAGAAAATACATAAGAGGATGATTGAGTCGAAACAGATTTTCTTCGCCGAATAGAAGAAATTTAAAAATAGATCGCTTGTTTAAAAAAGAGAGCGATAATATGTCACAAGGGTTTATTCAAAATGATAACTGTTTACCAAAAGGAGAAGTGTTTACCTAGTTACTATTCTGGATGAGGAGTGCCTGATAATTGAAGCTCTCTGTCTGAAGGTTTTAACCTCTGAACACTCGAGTTAGCCTTAAGTTCTTTTTGTGACAACAGCCAATAATTGTCTATAGCCAATAAACTTATTTAGGACACAAAATTAACTTATTGGCTATTGATTATTTCGTAAAAAGAATTCTATCTTTAAAAACTGACAGGACTGTAATGCATCAAAAAAGGTAAAATTTTCACTTTTTCTTGTCATTAATCAGGAAACGTTGGAAAAAAACTTAAAGTAAATAAGCTATGAATTTTCTGTATATGATATCTCCCCCCTTCACTAAAAAATCTTCATAACTGCATATGCAGGTGTAATTTAATTATTGAAAAAAAAAAATGTAAGAAATACTTCCTGACATAACGTTCTAGGTTTTACACAGAGAGAATTTTTTTTTTTTAATTTGATTATAGGAATTATTTTGCTGGAGTCTCTTTATTGATAACCATATACAATGACTATTGTTAACTTTTCTCCAACATGCAAAAAAAATGAGTTTATTGTTTCAATTATGTTCATTTAACATTGCAATTTTAAAAAGAGGCAGGTACACAAATTATTTTTATAAATATTCTAAATAGTAGAGGACCCAAAATTGAAATTTGAAGAACCCATTTGATAATAAAAGAAAGGTTATAACTCTCTATTATATTATACAATTTTCCGAATTGTCTTCTTTTATTTCAAATGGGTATGATTTAAACCATTCACACTGCTTGTCCCTGACACTTACAAAATAAAGGTATTCAATAGTATTTTGTGGCTTTCTGAATCAAAGGCTTTAGAAATATCATTAAAAATATAGACTGTTTTCGTATCATCATTTAAGGAATTATATAGCATATAAGATATAAGAAGCAAATTTCAAAAATGCATCTTCTATACCTAAACATTTAACAAATACAAACTGATTTTTAGAAAAAGAAAGGGGGGAAAAAAGGGGGGGGGGGAAGGGCTCTTAGTCAAAAAGGTATAAAATTTATTATAATCATTTATAAAAAAAAACATTTTATTAAAGCATTCACACTATTTTCTATAGTATCTTTATCTGCCACGTTTTAGGGTTTAGGGGTTGTCATTGAAAGACCGCTTTTATACACACTTCTATATTACTGCTTCAGATGACTAATTAACTCCCTTACCGTCATCCAATTGAGCTGAAATTTAACAGCTATATTCGTTGTCGGTGAGAATGCATTTTATAAGGTTTGGGGGCTGTTCCTGGAAGACCGCTGTTAAAAAAATCCGATAAACAGCAAACTTCTTGCCTCAATACTCAATTCACGAGGGAAGAAAAACTGTTTCCAATCAAGGTGGTCTTCCTCCATACCATATGTTCCTGAAACGCGTTTCGACTGCGACGTTACCATGCGTTGCCATGGTAACCAATGGAATCCAATAGAGCCTTCCCTCCACGTAATGTGTAGCGAGACAGCCATATTAGTGTTTTTCTGACTTTTGCTGCCTTTGAGAATTTCTGCTTTAAAATGATCTTTAGATGGAATTTGTGAATGATAATCGTATCATCTGAAGGCTAGAGAGTTATTTTATTAGTTTGAAGTACTATGTTATCCTAAAATATATTTAAATATTTTAAACTCATTCTCTAAAAAATCGTGTTTTTGGCAGGTGAAATTTCATTTAAACAGTGATAACTGAAGTTTGATATAATCTTTTTGAAAAATGATTTGATGATTCAAATCTACATTAACTATTTGATTAAACCTCAGCCAAATTGGTTAGAAAAGAAAATGAATTTTGCGACATTTTTAAATGCAAAAGTTTTTAGAAAAATTGCGGTTTTTCTACTTTTAATGTTAAAAAAAATTCGATTAAAAAATCTATATATTTTAGAAACTAGATGGGATTTCATAACATTAAGAATGATATTACGAACAATTTCAAACCATAATTTCTTTTTTTGGCCCTATAAAACTCGAGTAATCAATGTTAAAAAAAAAAGCTAATTAAAAACTCGAGTAATCAATGTTAAAAAAAAAGCTAATTAAAAACTCGAGTAATCAATGTTAAAAAAAAAAGCTAATTAACGAGTTAAATGTTATTAGTTAATTTTTTACTAAAACTAAATTTTTTTTCATTTAAACATTACTACTAATTATGCACTTTTAAGAGCAAAAAAATCTAATTTTTGAAATGATAACTTAAATAAAGATGTGATGGTACATGATTGTGGAAAACGTGTGGTGTGGTTAGGGGGGAGGTTTGGAAGTCGCATGTTTCCGGCTGCACTACCATCTTCGACCACGGGCCGCCACTGCATCCAATCGAACTGAAATTTGGCAGATATATTTGCTGTCGATGATAATGCATTCTATCAAGTTCTGGGAGCTGTCATTGAAAGTCTGCTTTTACACACGTTTCTATTTGCGTTTCGAATGAGTAATTAACCCACTTGCCGTCTTCCAATTGAGATAAAAATTGGCAGATAGAATTACATAGTCATGCACAACGAGTCTATCAAGTTTTGGAGGCTTTTAGCAAGAAAACGCTTTTACACACGATTCTATTGTCACTGTGGATGACTAATTAGCCCATTTGAAAATATCCCCAAACTATCAGAAACTTGGCAGATAGAATGACTTCTCATCGACAATGAGTCTATCAAAATTCGGGAGCAAAAAAAAGTTAATGGCACGGAATTGTTGTTTTTCTTCGTGGTAGTCAAACACAATGAAAACTCGATATGAATATCGTCAATATTCATACCGAATATCTTCAATAAATTATTATTGCACATAAAAGTTAGCAATGCTCAAAAAGAAAGTAATTTTAATAGGCTTTACTTCAATTACAAGACTTTTATACCTAGACTAGCTGAATACCCGTGCTGCGCTACGAAATTTTACCATTAGCATTTTAGCGATCAAAAGACATTCATGTATTCTACACTTCAGACGTTTGCTCCCATTTCGATCCCGACAAATTGATTTATCAAAATAGGAACTTTCCTTTGTTGACATTTTCAACGAAATTTATAATTGTGAATAGTAAATTGGAATAGTTTATTGTGTTTATATTTGCTCTTAGTTCTAAATTTCAAAGTAGTAGCTGTATTGGAATTAAGACATTAAGTTAATCCTCGTATAGTTTCAATGTTGCGTCGACTTTTCTCCCTTTAAAAATTCGTTAATCGATATTGGAATGACTTCTTTTTTTAACATTTGCCCTTTTAACATTTGTACCAAATATCAGAAATATGACTACATTGGAAGATGAACATTCGGATATCCCTCGTTTGGTACATTTAACCCCTTTTCGACCCCTTAAAGTTGGTTAATCGAGAACGGAATAGCTTACTTTTTCTATGTTTAATCTTTTTTGACATTTGTACCAATTTTCCGAGTTGTGACCAAATGGGAAGTGGGACATTCGAATATCCCTAGTTTGGAACGTTTAACGCCTTTTGCAAACCTTAAATGGGTTAATCGAGATCGGAATGGCTTACTTTTTCTACGTTTATCTTTATTGACATTCCTACCAATTTTCAGATTTGTGACTATATGGGAAGTGGGATATTTGAGTTTGGAATGTTTAACCCCCTTTCCACCCTTTTCCTCTCCAAGCTAGGAATAGCTTAACTTTTCTATGTTTGTCTTTGTTGATATTTTTACCAATTTTTAGAGTTGTGACCATATGGGAAGTGGTACATTCGAATATTCCTCGTTTGGAACGTTTAACCCCTTTTCCACCCCTTGATCCACCCGAGATTGGAATGGCTTACTTTTTCTGCGTTTGTCTTTATTGATATTCACACCAGTTTTCAGAGTTGTGACAATATAAGAAGTAGGACATTCGAATATAACGCTCGTTGGAAACTTTTAACCCCTTTTAGACCCCTTAGAGTGGATTAATAGAGATCGGAACAACTTACTTTTCTTATGTGTGTTTTTGTTGATACTTGCACCAGTTTCCAGAGTTGTGACGAAATGGAAAGTAGGACATTCGAATATCCCTCGTTTGGAACGTTTAACCCCTTTTTGACTTCTTAAAGTGGGTTAATCGAGATCGGAATAGCTTACTTTTTCTATGTTTACCATTGTTGACATTTGTACCAATTTTTAGAGTTGTGACCATATGGGAAGTGGTACATTCGTTTGGAACGTTTAACCCCTTTTAGACCCCTTACAGTGGGTTAATAGAGATCGGAACAACTTACTTTTTTTACGTTTGTTTTTTTGATACTTGCACCAGTTTTCAGAGTTGTGACGAAATGGGAAGTAGGACATTCGAATATCCCTCGTTTGGAACGTTTAACCCCTTTTTGACCTCTTAAAGGGGGTTAATCGAGATCGGAATAGCTTAATTTTTCTATGTTTGCCTATGTCGATATTTGCACCAATTTTCAGAGTTGTGGACATGTGGATAGTGGTACATTCGAATATCCCTCGTTTGGAACGTTTAACCCTTTTTCGACCCCTTAAAGTGGGTTAACCGAGATCAGATTAGCATGCTTTTTCTATATTTAATATTGTTGGTATTTAAGCCAATTTTCAAAATTGTGGTCATGTCGGAAGTGGGACATTTGAATATTCCTCGTTTGGAACGTTTAACCCCTTTTCCACCTCTTAAAGTGGGTTAATGGAGATCGGAATAGCTTACTTTTTCTTCCTTTGTCTTTATTGATATTCGCACCAATTTTTAGAGTTGTGACGAAATGAGAAGTGGTACATTCGAATATTCCTCGTTTAGAATGTTTAACCCCTTTTCCACCCCTTAAAGTGGGTTAATGGAGATCGGAATAGCTTACTTTTTCTTCGTTTGTCTTTATTGATATTCGCACCAATTTTTAGAGTTGTGACGAAATGAGAAGTGGTACATTCGAATATCCCTCGTTTGGAACGTTTAACCCTTTTTCGACCCCTTAAAGTGGGTTAATCGAGATCGGAATAGCTTACTTTTTCTATTTTTACCATTGTTGATATTTGTGCCTATTTTCAGAGTTGTGACTATGTAGGAAGTGGGAGAATTAGTGATGAGTGAGTCAGTGAATGAGTGAGTGAGGGCTTTTCCTTATATATATAGATTTCAATTGCAAGTCATGATATGCTTTTTTTTCATGGATAATTTTTGTTAATTATTTATAAATTTTACTACATAATTATTTACGAAACTTTTTTACCTTTAGTTCTGTTATTGTTAACAATCAAGGAAAACTTTGACTTGTTAAAACAAAGCTTTGCGTCATTGCACTCTGGATTTTAGTTTGAATATCATTACGATATCCATTACATTAGTTATGTTGGAGAATTCTAAGGAAGAAATTTAGTGTTCCAAGTTTTTGGTAATCAAGTGTTTTAGTGGTAGATTCAAAGACGAGATTTTATTTTATTGCAATTCTAGGTACAATAATTTTACAAAAGTTAGAAAAGCGGTCAGTTAAATCACAATTAAAACAAGCTGTTTCAAAATGCAATTTTACGCTTGAACTCTTAAAAACCTTTTATCATTTGCTATGAAAAAAAGCTAATGCATTCATTATTTTACATTATTAGAGTGTCGTATTTTATATTTGCAGTTAACTTTGATATTGGAATTGAAAATATAATCCCTATTGCATATTCTGAATGAAAAAGGTAAAGCAATCCAAAAAATATTCAGAGCAAAAACTCCGTAAGTACTCTCTGTACCATCCAGTATCGCTGCTTGTTTTTTTAATTGTTCAACAGAATCGAGAAATAAACATAATAATTTAGATGGGCTTTGAGCTTGTTGGTTATCATTTTGTGCATTTGTATAGTAGTATAGGCAAATTAGACCAAAATTTGGGTCTAGAAGGAAATAATTATTAGAAAGCTGAATTCTTCTGAAATAGGTCTTTAGGTCCTCCTGAACTTCTCCAGAAAAGTCCCAAAAAATCCTCCTTGGGCAACATTCTTAAATTTTGAATTTAAGTCCGCCATCTTGGATATTTTTAAAAACGCTATAACTCAGCAATGCACAATCATAAACAGGTTCTGTTGGTATCAAACGTTTCTTTTTAGCAAGAACTTTTTACTGCAATAAACAATCTAAAATAGAGAGTTGATATAATTTTATTAACATAAAACAGGAATAAAACCTGCAAAAACAGCATTTTTTCTCTAAAGGTTTGTAAAATTTAAAATTTATTCGATTAAAATCTTTCGTTTTTGAAAAAACATGTATCACCCCTGTATCTAATAGGTTTTTTTTATAATTGTTATTGGTCGCTAACAGGTTTTGTAAAGCTGAATAAAAATGGGAAAAAAAAATTGCATTTTCTGCGGTGACGGCGGAATGATAGACAAAAACAGTGTCAATGTAACAAGAAGTTTGGAGAATTTAAGGAATATCAGTATAAATAGAAAAGATGGGATTGTGAAAAAAATCGAAGACGTTAATCATGTACGAGCGCATGTACAGTGCAGAAAAAATTATACCAGACATGGGAGTTACATTTCAGCAGCTCTACCTGGAGGAGTAAATGCAACAAAACCCCTTCTTAGAAGTGATCTATATCTCTTCAACTTTAAAACATGCTACCTTTTTTGCGTAGAGACAGTTGATACGGGAGCTTGCAAAAAGAAACCACATCCTTAACCAAACATTTGCAAAGTGGAAAGTGTCCCAAAAATTTCAAGTATTTGGAGTACGTGTGAAAAGAGGTGTGTAAATTGGGGGAAATTAGTTTTAACTTGCATTGAAAGCGAATGTGATCTGATAGCGGTTGGAGCTCAATATCATAAAAACTGTGATGCATGGTTTTCAATAGTTGGCTCAAGCATGCTAGGCGAGCCATCTGAAAATGTGGTCTGAATATCTGTTGGTGAGTCGAAGTTAGATGCTTTCAGTAAATTATGCAACTTTCTGGATGCCAACAATGACTGCCAGTATCTCCTATCTGATCTTATGGAGATGCTCTCACATTTTAATACTAAAAGTGCCAAGTTATATATATGCAGTGAAGCGTCGGAGGGAGCTTTTAATAGCACGCTACGGCAGTACCGTTCTTATTTCAGCTAGCATGAAGTGTTTCGAGACAGTTGTTTCTTTTAGCCCAGTTGCATTGTGAAGATTTTGGCGGAAAATTGGTACTCTAAAAAAAGACACCTTTGATGAAAAGAAAAGGATCATAGATGTGGCTATTAGCAACCTTCAAGAAGAGATAAGATCTCAAGTTTATGATTGCTCGGCATTTCCAACCTGCGAAGAAATATCAAAAGGGGGAGAAAATGAAGTTGGTGAGATGCTTATTCATCTGTTTTCTGGTATAATGAAACCAATAAAAGGTTTGCTTTGCAATCAGAAGGTGTTGAGTGTTGCGCACTCCAGCATTTCTTCAGTGCGTCTACGATCATTTGTGTCAGCTGTGCTTGTTGGAATTGGAGTGTTTCTTCACAGGCGTTTCCGATCAAGACATCTAATTAACCGTCTACACAATTTCGGCTGGTCTCTTTCTTACAGGGGGATTTGTAAGTATGAAACTTCCGTAACAGTGAACACTTCAAGAGAAGTTAAGGATAATGGATTTGTGCAGTATGTCTTTGATAATGCCGATCACACACTCGAACTGTGGATGGACATGGGACTTTCCACGTGATGGGAGGGGTACAGTGTGTGACGACTTCTTCAGCTGTTCAGACGAATTCACGTATTTCCCGACCAAAGAATCTACCAATGTCAACTGTTGTTAGAAAGTTTGGATTCATCCCGATCATTACTTAAGACCGGCTTAAGAACCGTGGATTAAAGTGCCTAGTTTTGGAAGACGTCCTTTCCCTGAAATTGAGGCTCGTGGATGCCGAAATTGGAGACGTATACCACTGGATTTGGATGGTGGGTTCCAAGTAAGCTGAAGAACCCATACAGGATGGAGTGATGTGATGGAGATTGCCGCAGGAAAGAAAATGCTGCGAAAAGTCAGCAGTGATAACCTTACCCTTCGTCAATCTTCAACCTTCTAACCCCACATCAATTTACACCTGTCTTCGTTTTACGGCTGAAGAATGTAGGAAGCAACAACAAAAGTGTATTGTAATATTTGATCAGCCGCTTTTTATTGAAGCTATATACTTAGTCTCTCAGGCTGATGAAACAAATGAGCTATCCAATGTAATTGTAAGACTAGGTGGATTTCATCTCATTATCAGTTACATGGGGGAAGTGCGCAAAATCATAGCTGGCCGTGGTATTGAAGAAATGAGGGGTGTGGTATTTGCTAAGAAAGCCGTTGTTCACATGGTTAATGGGCATTATTCAAGAGCTAAATTACGGCTGCAGTACTTCAAGCAAGTTTCTATAATACATGATTTCATGAAAGCAGAAAGAACAGGTGGCTGGTATCTTTATCTCTTTTCTGTCCAACTCATGAGGTGCGTTTCGTTGGCCCCGCCCACAAACGCACTAATTTTTTAATATATACCACAATTTAGTGCTAAATTAGTGCTTTCAGAATCCGCCATTAAAAAAATTAGTGCGTCAATATTTACCGAGATATACAAAGAAATGCGTGGGCGGGGCCAACGAAACGCTAGCCCCGCCCACAAACGCACTAATTTTTTAATATATACCAAATTTTAGTGCTCAATTAGTGCTTTCAGAATCCACCATCCAAAAAATTAGTGCGTCATTACTTTTCATAAAATTCAAGGTTAATTGAGGGTAGGCGGGCAAAATGCTGGCCCCGCCCACAAAAGCAATCATCATTCATTATATGTTAAAATGTCGGGCATAATTAGTGCTTTCAGAATACCCAACTGCCAGAAATAGTGCGTCAATATTTTGGCCAAAATTTACCATTTTGTAATAATAATTCACTAATCACTTCCGTTTCGTTGGCCCCGCCCACAAAAGCAATCATCAATCATTGTATGTTAAAATGTTGGGAATAATTAGTGCTTTCAGAAAACCCAACTGCAAAAATTAGTGCGTCAATATTTTGGCAAAATTGCCAATTTTAGCTTATTGCCGAATGTACGCGAGCCATAAACCAATGTAAATTATCACGCACTAATTGTATGACCGGTGCCAAATTTTAGTGCTCAATGAGTGCTTTCAGATTCCCCAACCGCCAGAATTAGTGCGTCAATATTTTGGCCAAAATTGACTATTTTGTAATAATTATTCACTTGTCACTTCCGTTTCGTTGGCCCCGCCCACGCATTTCTTTGTATATCTCGGTAAATATTGACGCACTAATTTTTTTAATGGCGGATTCTGAAAGCACTAATTTAGCACTAAATTGTGGTATATATTAAAAAATTAGTGCGTTTGTGGGCGGGGCCAACGAAACGCACCTCAACTCCTGTTAGTTTATCTCCATGCAGCTGGACATATTCATCACGCTAAATCAGCCCACCTCTACCTTTAGAATATGGCTAAAATCAAGACTTATTTTACAGTTCGGCAATCGGATAAATTTTGGAGCGGAATTTGGACGGACGTGACTATAGAGCAGATCCTAATGCGATTTATGAAGATTAGCGGTGGCTTCAAACAAGGGAGAAGAATGTCTGATAGTGTCGTAGCGCGTTGGATTTGATTAATGCCAGGAAGTCTCCATGCGACGAAAGCAGTAGAAGCTTTCGCAGGAGTGACAAGTGAATCCTCCGACCAGCACATTTCTTTATAAAGATCGTGGCAGACTCGAGATACCAGTGATTTGAAGAAATTTTTTATTTAGTACTTGCGTTTCAACAAGATGAATTAGTGCAAAGCGTACACGAGTTTAATGAAAGACAAACATTTTTCAAAGACATTGAACACTATCTATGTTTCTTTATACATACTCATTTCTAAATCTTTTAAATGAATTCTATTTAAAAATAAGTTTCCAAACAACTTTTGTTGTGAAGTATTGTCTAAAAATTGCTGTTTTTAATGCTTTCAAACCGATTTTAAGTTAATAAAATTATATTAACTCTCTATTTTAGACTTTTTATTGCAGTAACAAGTTCTTATTGATAAAAATAAACGTTTGACACCAACAGAACCTGTTTATGATTGTGCATTGCTGAGTTATAGCGTTTTTTAAAAAATCCAAGATGGCGGACTTAAATTCAAAATTTAAAAATGTTGCCCAAGGAGGATTTTTGGGACTTTTCTGGAGAAGTTCAGGGAGGCCTAAAGAAACTATTTCAGCAGGAATTAGCTTTCTAATAATTATTTCCGTCTCCAACCCTAATTTGCCTATACTATAGTTATTGCTTTGCTTTTATTGATGGTTACCCATTAGTTATATGTCTAATCTTATTTCTTTTAAAAAGTCAAACAGCTTCATTGTATAGTTGGCAAAGTCTCGTCATAAACTCTCACATTCATTCTGGAGGGTCGACGAGTAAAAGTAGTAAAACAAAATTTCAAATATCACCTATAATTTTTGGCTCTCTGAACTCTCAGTTATATATACATTTTATTATGTACTGGATTTATATTGTTGGAAAAAGAACTTGACGTATGACAGGAGGTAGGGGATATGGCAAAATGTCACACTTTGGAACATAGTGGCAGGAGGTAGCCAATGTGAAAAAAAAAATGTGAAAAAGTGTGACATCATTTATGGACAGCTAACCCTTATCAAAGCAGTGCAATAAAACACTGCACTGTGAAATGAACTGGCTATAATATGTTAGAATGTGAATAAATAAAATTCACATTGGAATGTTTGAAATTCACACTTCGAAGTTAGTTGTAAGTTTAATTTGAAAAATATATTTGAAATTTCAGAAGTTTACACTGCAGATGCGGCTAAAAGTTTTTTTTTTAGAAAAGTCTTTATTTAAAAACAAGCTAATGAAAAAATATATAATCGAATATTTAAAGAAGATGCTTCACTTCCTAACAATGAGAATCATACAAACAAGAACTTTGAAATGCGAAAATGTATACTGCTAGAAAAATGTATGCAGTAGTTTAATTCTACAAAGCTTATTAGGCAGTATAAAGCCTATATCGTGAAAGTAATGCGGCTCAGACATTAGATTGGTTATTGGAAATATTGAATTCAGAAAGCATCATGCTTATCGTGTGAAATGTGCGGACACCCACAGAATTATTTACATTAGGGTGCAGATCATACACAGAGAGGTGTACTTTGTATATTCAGAACAAATCTTGGAAGTGCTTCTAAAAATTGCGGGATGTTATTATCATGGAGTAAAAAGTGTTTCAGAACAAATATTCAGCATTTGAGTTTGTTTCCGTTTTAGAATGAAAAGTCTCAAAGTTGCATACATATATTTGTATTTCTATTAATACGCGGAAAAAAACTTTTAAGTTATTTAGTTTATAAAAAAAACTTCTTTTTTTTTTTTTTTTTTTTTTTTTTTTGAAAATTGGTGAACATGCTACAGAACCAGTCTTGAAGCGCTTCAGTGGCGTGTCTAGTCGAAGTCATGACTCGTTGGATCACTGTTTCGAACAAAAGCGCTGACCAAAAGAACTGGCGTGTAGAATAGAGGGAGCTTTTGCATACTAAATACGTTACGACCTCAGTGTGCTCACTTTTTCGTGGATGTGAAAGATGGGCTTCTACCTCAGATGTCGAACTCGTCATCGGACCGAATAAAATATCACCAGGTCGATTTGACTGTGAAAAGGGGGTAGACAGAACAGTACCAAATACACAAACCATGCTTTAAAAAAAAAAAAAAAAAAAAAAAAAAAACCCGCAAAAATTAAGAAATACTAAAAAAAAAACAAAAAAAAACTTACATGACACCTTGCCTCACCGATATATCCAATCCGTTGAGCACAAAGGGACTCTTTTTTCCGCCAAATCGAAAACTAACACCGTCCCCATCCACGGCCGGGCACTCGCCATGACAGGGACTCCTTCTGCCGGCCTCCATCAGCGCTTAAAATAAATAATAATAATAAAAAAATAAAAAACTGGACGGACAACAGGCCGCGTTCGAAGTTCAAAGCTCTCTGAGGCTCCACCGAACACACCACAAGGCCACGATGTTGCTTTCCCCCTCAGCTCCAAACTTTCCCTACTTGTGCTTTCTTCTCTCTCATTCGACTGACTGGCTGATAGTTGTTAATTGAAGTGCTACTTATCAAAGGATGTCGTGTTGATAAAAATGGGCGGTTTGCGAAATGGAAACGAAACAATTATTTGTTTTCTTTTTCAGTAGCGATTTGCGACCCTAGTGCCGAATCGAATGCGGGACACTGAAAAAATATAGATTTTGTGCGTCTTCCCTTTGTTATCACTTCGTTATTCAAAGCAAAATACCGAAATGTAGACTAAAACTGAAACACCATTGGTTTTTTAAGAACTGATTTGATTTACCAGTAATCAAGTTATATCTTAGGGGGAAAAAAAAAAAAAAAGGAAAAAAAAAAACCTGTCTTGAAGGGGGGAAAAAAAAAAAATTTCTTGGGGGAAAGAAATTATTTTTTTTAAACTTTTTAAGCCATTTCGGAGGTGGGGATGTTTGAACACCTTAAGAGGGATTATCACAGCGATTCTGAACAAAATCATTAGAGCCGTTTTTTAGCAATTACTGAAAAACATGATTTTTTCAATAGCAGCTACCTTATGTGCATGCGCAATTTTGACGAAAACCTTACTGGCAGGTCCCCGTGCCACCGCCAACCCGCACGTACACACAAATACACAAACATACATTTTTTCTCGATCACTATTTTGAAATCAGGATGTTCCAAAACGTGGAGAAATGCAAATAAAAATAATAATAATAATAATAAAAAATCTTAATCTTTAGTTTTGACCGAATACTATACTTTCATTACCCTATGTATACATAAGAATAATTAAAAGTGAAAATGAATAAAAAATTGTAATAATGCATTTTACTCCTCTACTTGATGGTCACTTGAAGATCCTCGAGGGTAGGTTTGAATCCCTTGCCAGAAAGAAAGGTGTTCTTCTGGAATGTACTTCATACTTTTCCCAAAGTCATCCATTTTACTTGCCATAAATATTCATCGGCTCGTCATCGGCTCAGTGGACAATCTTAAACTTTTTTCTTGTGTTTCTCAAACGAAATTTATGCTCCTTAAGAAAAAAAAAAGTTTTTTACAACTTTACATCAGACAAGCACACATAATTCAAAATTAAATTTTAAATACATCAACGTGATAAGCGTTTCTAATTATTTTTAAACCACGTATCTTCCTGTCTTTTTAATGTGCCGTATTTTTTGTAGAAGCATTTTTACTGCCATTCGTATGTAAAACTAGGAGTGTGGAACATCGCACAACTTTCAATTACACTATATTACTAATGTGGATTAGTGTCATTTACCGTTTTTGTATTTCCACCATTCGTTTAGGAAAATACTTTTCGATGATTCTTAAATTATCCTTTCTTATAAGTGAAACTGAGAAGAGAAGAAAAAACGGTCGTTGATGGGCTATGCTCAAGCAAAGAGGACTCTGTGTTGAAGGCATTCGTTTTTCAATTTTAACTCCATTAAAGCATTTTTACTTGAAATTTCGAAGTGGGGATGTTTAGAACACCTTAAGAGTCATAAGCACGATTTTGAACAAAATCGTTAGAGCCGTTTTTTAACAATCATTGAAAAACATGATTTTTTTAATGGTAGCTACCTTATGCGCATGTGCGATTTTGACGAAAACCTTAAGTAGGTCCAATGGCCACCACCTACCCTCACACCAAATTTGAACGTCGTAGGTCAATTTGTTTGGGATTTATGCTGACCATAGACAGATATTTTTTTTAGATTACTTTTTTGAAATCAGGATGTTCCAAAACGACGAGAAATGCAAAAAAAGGAAAATCGATTTTTTTTATTTTATTGAATGCTATATTTTCATTACCCGATGTATGCATGCGGGTAACATGTGTTCTTGAAATATATGTTTCAAATACGTATCTTTTAATGTCATCATTGCATATTTTTGAACGTTAATTAAAACAAGTGCATATTTTTACTCTTAGGTGAAAAACTTTTTACTAGGCAGGACCCCTAATCAGAGATGTTGGAACTGTAATTGTACGTAAGGTGCTAACACACTTACATTTTCGGAAATTATATTGTGAGAAACTGCTCAATCATTGAAAAGTTTTATTTTATTATTTTTTTTAATTATATATTTCAGAAAATTTAAAATGCATTTTAAAAACTTCTTTGTAGAATGTTGTTTTCTACAATTATCTACTATCTATGTTAATGCTGTCTTCACTCTGCTACTGAAGAAAAAAAATTCATGTCGTTCGTCTAGTCCAGGGATCGGCAGACTTTTCTGCACTAAAGCCGGATTTACACGCTACCAGTTGCGTTTCCAGTCTATATCGCTAGTTCTGTGACGTCAGCTATGCGACCGCTGCGTTGTCTGTCGGGGATCAACGGGGAGTGTCCGTGATTGGATGATGGAAGTCGTCTGCGCCAGTATATAGAAAATGTTTGGTTTGTTGGAACCAGTAGCCAGGTGACGTCACAGACTAGTGATCTAAACTGGAACCTCGACTGGTAGCGTGTAAATCCGGCTTAAGAGACAAGCATTCAATAATCAGAAGTGCAAATGTTTTAAAGAGCCACATTATGAGCTTTTAACTGCAAAATATTTTACACAATTTTTATGATATAAAAATCATGACAGATGAGACAAGTCGGTAGTTTATATTAGTTTGGAATTAAAGCACACATTTCAGCCCCTTCTTTTTTAAATTCAAAAATTTCCACATAAATTTGTCTTTTGGACGAAGTCGAGACCATATTAAAAATAAATGTACTGGCGAAATGCGTTTTAACAGCACGAGCAATCCCGAAAAGTTTACTGCGTTAAGTGCTATCTACCTCAGTCGGAGACGGGTTATTAACGAACGTCAACAAAAGCTTGATGGAACTGGAACTGCGAAGCATGATGAGCGCACTCCAATCTCACATTCTGATTGTTCCGTACTTCGACTGAAAAGATATCTGGGAAGGCTGTGGTTGCTGAATTAAAGTTGGTAATTAAGACAGCGTTGCCCTTATCAGTCCATCCTACTCATTTCTCTGTGTTTCTTCGCATTTTCATTATTTCTCGTGTCCGACATTATGCGCTGCTTATAATGAATTTATCCAAACAATTGGCCAAACTTATTACCATTTACTGCTTCAGTGAATTCCTTAAAACTTCAGTGTCGCAAATATCTATGAGAAGAGGCGCAATCTGCTAACCCCTGGTCTAATTATGTAAATAAGCATCAAATTGACGGACTCGTCCCCTGAATATTGCAAAGTTTCTTGCCAGAAATATGTCTCCTGGGAGGATGGAGTTGACCATCGCAGATGATTTTTGCATTCAAATATTATAAAATAGAAGGTGGTGTTCGCATAGTTCGTTCGTGGGCTGGCACTTTGCTCTTACATCGCACCACTCTGAAATCATGAAGACTCATATCATTGTATTGGTTAGATTGGGTTAAAAAAAAAAAAACCTCCAATTTTTCACCTAATGAGCCATAAAGTAATCAGAGGAACGAATTATATTTTTTTGTAACCAGAATCGCAGGAGGTAAAATTAGTAAATTTCATTAATACATTTTTAAGGTTTTCTGAATTCAATTTGTAAAATAAAAAATTAAAATCATTAAAGAAAATGGCTTTTTCTGCATAACCCAACATTTATACTATCTTGATATTTGATAATAAAGGTTGCATAAAAGTTTGTAGGTATACATTAGCGAAGATTTGATCAACGCGAAAGGAGCTACCCATTTTTCATCTGAACACCAACAATTTCATCTGAATATTGCAATTTGATACCTACAACCTCAACTACGTACTTTTATAGCTTTTTGACATCCAATCGCCGCCACTGTTGGTAACATGTGTTCCTGCTCAAAATTTTTCATTAGGTCGGAAGAAGGTCCTCAAATTTCATCATAAGTTGTTGTGTAAAGTGAAGTATATGAGATTAAGAAATGAATTGTTATATTTAAAAATAAGAGAGCATGTCAATAGGTTTTCAATTAGATATAATCTCTTTTACATTCCTTGATTCCCATACAAAATTATAAAATTTAGCCACCGTTAGAAAAATAAAATTTATTATGCGAAACTAAATATCAACTTATTTTAATCTAGATTTTTATGTATATAAATCAAACTTCGTGAAAACACAATTTTTCGATTGATATACTATACTTCCTTTTTATATTAATACTAGATTAGTATGTTTTTTGACATGTATCTAAAATCGATTGGATCTTTAAGAACTGAAACAATATAGTAATTGTGATCCGCTTTGGTTGGTTAGTTGTTTTAAGTTTAACGGCGCAAGGGCAACAAGAGGGCCATACTGCGCCAATGTGATCCGCTCTGGAGATACGGTTTTGTGATAAATGAACAATATTGTAATTGAGATGCCTTTGAATAAATTGCATAAGAATATGAATAATTGAATAAATTAAAAGTATGAAAATAATGGTCATCTTTGTAAAGAATTCATTTTAATGATGTCTCATTGAAGGGAAGTACCAATCATATTTGAAGGGAAATAAGGAAAAGTGTTGTATAAAATACTTATACTACCAGTTGGGAAGGATGGATGTTTAGTTTTACAAATAATATAACCCAGAAAAACAAAGTTTTTCATCTAAATCCTTTATATGCATTGCTAATTTTTATATTCATTAACAAAGGGCCGTTTCTGTTGCCAGCTTGGTGTTGGCATCTTAAATTTAAATATTATAAACATCTCTATCAGCAAAATATCTGGTAAACCACTTTTCAAAACTTATTAATTAAAAATGATTGCGAATTTATTCACTCATATCCAAATATATTTTATTTATTCTGATTAAAACAATTTATTTATTTATTAAAATAATTTCGACAACAGGAAAGAGTTTCTTCAATTATCGGTTAAATGCTATTTCAGGGCGATTGAATGACGGCAAGTTGGTTTCGTAGTAAAAGCGACCTTTTAATGACAGTGACACCCCAAAATTTTGTAGAATGCATTGTCATCGACATCGAATCTATCTGCTAAGTTTCAGCCCGATTGAATGACGACAAGGGGGTTAATTAGACCTCCACAGACTTGTCCGCCATCGACAAGCATACAAAATCGAAGTTAATATAAAGGATTTAAAAAGAGATTAATATGTGTATATTAAATGACAGAAAAATAAAGTACATATATCTTCTAAATAAAGTATATCTGCCAAGTTTTAGCACAATTTGATGACTGCAAGTGCGTTAATTAGTCATTTGAAGCGACAATAGTAGCTGGCGTAAAAGCTGTCTTTTAGTGATAGCCTCCAAAACTTGATAGAATGCATTATCATTGACCGAATCCATCTGCCAAGTTTCAGTCCGATTGGATAAAGGTAAATGCGTTATTTAGCTCTCCGTAGTTTTACAAGCTAAGCGCATTTTATTTTTTTGTCAAACAAACAAAAAATTGAAATTATTATAAAGAATTTAAAAAGTAAAGAATTCTGCTTTTTAAATGCTCTAAAAGATTGGGAATATAAATTTCAAAATAAAGGAATAAATAAACTCTGATACAATTAACAAAATAAAGAGTAAAAACAAAAAAAAATTAAGGGTCTACTCGTATATTTCAGTCATCCCACAAATATTTTTGATCTTTAAACTTAAATATTTTATTTAACTGGGTGTTGGCCGAAGGGATCATTCATCTGATTGCTTTACAAATTGGTTGGTTTGTTTTGTTTTTTGGAACTACCGACTGTCTATTTCTGCCACTTATAAAGTGTTTAACACAGCCAAATACGTCTCGTAATTTTGAGCATCTAGAAGAATACGAGATCGAAATCTTCTAGTGTAAACCCCTCTCTCCAGTCCCACCACACTTTAATTTAAACTACTCAAACTGAAAGTTTCCTTTCAATATTTACAAAATGATATGAGAAAGAAAATAGGAGAAAAAATCTTACTTTAACTTAATTATAACGAGACTTCATGCTTCAAAATTCAATTTAAAATGGTTCAATTTTAAGTTTTAGTAATTAACTTAAAGAGAAACAAGAAAACACATGCGTAAACTTATCACGGGAACCATTTCCGTTTGGGGAAGAAAATTCTAAGAAATACTCGTTTCTCACCCACACATCTCAATTCATTCATGCTAGTTTCCATGGCAACGGTGCAGCTGATTTGGAACTTTCATTCTGTGGCTGTCGACAAGAGAGGGGATTGTAATATTAAGGGTTTACGTAGTAATTAATTTTTAGTGAGTGAAGCTAGATTATGCTTACGCAGCAATAAACCTTCCACCAAGCGAAGCGATTTTGTGCTTGCATAGCAATGAACCTTTCAAAGAGTGAAGTGAGCCAGTGCTTATGACTTTGCATAAAAATGAAACTTTTCAGCGAGTAAAATGAGCTTGGTTTTGTATAGCAATGGACCTTTCTGCGAGCAAAGCGCCAAAAAGCTAGGACACACAAATGACGGGTCACAGCAAAGCGAAGCCATGCAGCTAGTTGTATATATTAAAGTAAAGTATTTTATACCTTTTAATTACTTTTATTTTGTTTTAATAATTTCTTCTGTTACTAATTCTTTTAAATGACTTTTTCAAACTTCAATAGGCATGCTTTATTATACTTGTGTAAAGAGCAAACTTCTAAATTATTTTACTAGGTTTTAGTTTTGTCAGGTAGAAAATAACAGCCTCATTTTTTAACTACTACAAAAGTTTTATTGGATTTAATATTCATGAAAAAATATTAATTTAGAAATATATATATATATATATATATATATATATATATATATATATATATATATAAAACCGAAAATTGATTACAATAACCTGTATTATAGTGGACATGTATTACAGCGCTTAGCAGTGAATCTTCCTATCTTTAGATGCCGTAAATATTTTTCATCGGCACTTTCAAGCATTATTTTGTTAGTTGAACTAAAGTTATTAACATATCCAAATGGGTAATTTGTATTCTAAATTACATAAGAAATTAAAATTTTTACCATATTATTTTTTTATACATTTTTTCTCACTCTACCTCCTCTCTCAAAATCACATGTGCGCGATCGCACATCTTGAAAGTAAAAAATTCTTATATTGTGCAGTAATGTAAAATTGAAATCCATGCAGTATTATTATTCCTGCATCAACTACTATTAGAAAGTTATTACTGGATATATAGCAAATAACTTGCTTCTATTGAATAGTATGAAATATATGGATCATTAACTATTTGACTGATTTCTTAAAATACCCGTGCATTTTCCACATAATTTTGATTTGATTTTTATATTTCTGTCAAAATTTTTGGTAATTCCAATTTATTCTCCTTTTTTTACTTCACAGTTAAAGTCTAGTTTACTATTACTATAATTACTAATTCTTAATAATATATACGAGTGATTGTCAATTTGTTTTATTCAATTGCTAACAAAAATGTAGTTTTATTCTTAAAAAGAGTAACCAGAAATTTTGAAAAATTTCCGGTACATTTATTTTTTTGTATGCCGGCTGAAAGCATAATTAATGTTATGATCTTCTAATTAAAAATTTAATCAGTGTAACAACTTCGCAATTTTCTCTCTTTCAATATGATGTACAAGGCGAGTAAAAATATTGTGCAAGTTTTGAGGGTACAATAAACTTCAAAATTCTTTACTTAAAAAAACCAAGGCGATGACGTAACACTTTACTGTTCAGCGAGCAGTAAATGAGGCGATCTATTTTAGAGATAGAGCGCTAGTGTTTTTAACCACGAATTCGCCCTCTTCTTTATAGATATAGATTCCTAGGAACCTTTCCCAATCTTAGGTGGTGCTTCAACAATCAACCGTCAGCCATTCGTATTTCCCTTGAATTCTCAAAAATTCGAAGAAAATAGGATCAAATGCCGATGTATTCGTCGACGGAATAGATGAAAACTGCATTTTCCCGATGGAAATAAGGATTTCTACCGATTATCTGCCTATGAAATCCTTGTTTTATACCGATCTGTAAAGGATTAATTACAGATGGTCGTAGAGGAAACAAGCATGATCCAAAGGAACTTCGACATTTTGATCAGACCAAGATGAAAATAGGTTTCAATAATGATGAGATGCGATATGATGCAAAAAAGGTAATTCTCAAAAAATAAAAAACGGTTTATTTCCAATTAGAGTCAACGAAATTACTATAAACGAATAAAATATAATTTAACACACAATAAATTGCGTGTTTCATGCAGTTATTGCAAAAGTTGGATTAGCAATAGAATATAAATTTATTTTTCATAGAAAAACATGAAGTTATATTAAAGTTTTTAATTGTTAAAAAAATTCATGGTATATATTTTTGAAAGTGCAACCCTGTTAAAGAGAAAAAAATAATAAAAAGTAGTAAAATTATTGAAAAATATATTTTTAACGATTTTTCTATCCTTCAACTAGAACTCACGGCATTCAAGAGACTGTTTAGAACAGAGGAACACGAAGTTGCAAAAATACAGAAGAGGAACCATTTTATTTCTTCAAAGTTTTGGAAGTAATTAAAAAAATTCAAAATGAAACACAAAGGCAGTATTGGATATCTTCAATTGAATTCTAAAAATAGGTTTCATAAGCTGATAAATAGGCTGATGACTTAAAAGCGAAAAAAATTTTCTAGAATTTTGAGAACTGCACAGTGTACCATCATCAAAAACACCGTTTCCATAGAAAAGGATCTTTATTTTCCACACACACGTGAATAACGGGACAAGGCACAATCCACACAACAAACACGAAACATTTTAGATTTAAGAGAAACAATTATAGATATAAAGATTTTGCCATTCTTCTTCTTCCAGTCCGAGTCCTCTCGTCTCGTCTGCTCTCATCTCTCTTCTCAAACCAAAACAGGCACACCAAAACTTACTGCAGCGCCACCCAGTGAGACAAAACTAAGTTATCTATGATGTTACAGTTCTTCCCCCCTGGAAGAAACTTTCTGTCCGAGATTATTGCGAGGAAAGAAAGTTTATAAAATAGTTACTGCAAATTACTGCAAAAGAGTGTATCCTTACCAGTGGGATCAGTGCAGAAAAAAATTCTAAACTCAATATATAGATATATACTAAACATACATAAAATATGGTTATATAATAAAAGCAACACATTTTTACACAATTATAAAAATGAAAAATTTATCAAGCAGATTCCTCAAGAGTGTGGATCCTGCTTAACCCATCAGCATTTTGGTGCATTGACCCACGACGATGTTCGACATCAAAATTAAAGGGCTGTAACGCCAGTGACCAACGCATGAGTCGAGCATTTGTGCTGGCATGAGAGTTCAACCATACTAACGGATTATGGTCTGTGACGATTGTGAAAAAGTTTCCATTAAGATAACACCTGAGTTTTTTTTATTGCGAAGATGATGGCTGCACACTCTTTCTCACTCACACTGTAACGTTTTTCTGCACTCGAAAACTTCTTACTGAGGTAGATTATTGGATGATCGGAACCATTGTCACCAAGCTGGGACAACACAACTCCCATTCCGTTGTCCGATGCATCTGTTTGCACTATAAATGGTTTTTTATAGTCTGGTGCATACAGTATGGGAAAATTACACAGCGATTCCTTCAGTGCAACGAATGCTTTATCACAGTCTGAAGTCCAATTAATTGTTCCTTGACGCGTTTTCCCTTTCAGCACATCCGTCAAAGGGGATGCAATGGACGAAAACATAGGCATGTAACGACTATAGTACCCAGCCAAGCCGAGGAAAGCTCTTACATCAGTTTTGGTCTTGGGTTGAGGAAAATTCTTGATTGCTTCGATTTTAAAGTCTGCTGGCTTCCTGCATCCCTGTCCAACGACATGTCCAAGATATTGTACTTGACCCTGCGCAAACTTGCACTTTGACTGTTTGATGGTTAGTTCAGCATTCTTTATTCTTCCTAGTACAATGTCGACCTGTTTCAAATGCTCTGGAAAGGAACTTGAGAAGATCGCGATGTCATCTAGGTATGGCACGGCAAACTCCTCACATCTCTCCAAAAGTTGCGAGACCATTTTGCTGAATTCATAGGGGGCATTTTCAGGCCAAATGGCATCCTCAAAGGTCTGTACGTACCAAATGTAGTCACAAATGCAGCTAGTCTTTGAGCTTGTGTACTTAGAGGAATTTGCCAATACCCCTTTGACAAGTCCAGCATTGTGATATATTGGGCCGATGAGACGGTTTCAACTCTTTCTTCTATATTCGGTAATGGGAAAAACTTAGTCTTTGTGATTTTATTAAGATTTCTATAATCAATGCACGGTCTTGGGTCTTTTCCAGGCGACTCAACCATAATCATAGGAGAGGTGAAATCTGAAAACCCGACTTCTGTTATCTTCATATCCAGCATCTTTTGGATTTCAGCTTTTAGGATAGAATTTTGTCGGGGCGAATTTCTATAAGGTTTGGAAAGAAGTGGCTGATCGGTGATAAGTTCAATATCGTGAATAACTAGATCAGTCTTCCCAGGAACATTGGAGAAGTTCATCGACTTTTTCATCCCTTTCATTTAGTAGAAAATTCATCAGTTCAGATCTTTTGTAATAAGGCTTGAGCATGTTAATATGATACACTTTGGAAGTTGCCTTTACATCGGGTAGTTATACTACATAATTTGTTTCAGAAAGTTTTTTTTAGGATAGTTCCGGGTCCAGTCCAATGGGGGCTCATTTTGTTTTCTTTAAATGTAGAAAATATAAGCTCTAAATCTCCCTCACGAAACTCACGCTTGACTGCCCTTTTGTCGTACCAAGTTTTATTTCTCTGTTGTGATTCCTCCATCTTGGCTACAGCAAGCTCTTGACAGCGTTTCATACGATTTATCAAAGCAAAACATATTCTGTCACTGGTTCATCTTCATCTTCCTGGTTCATCCATTTTTCATACAACAGTGTCAGTGGAGTTCTCAAGTTTTTACCATGCACAAGTTCTGCTGGGGTAAATCCTGTACTCTCATGCGTTACTGTCCTTAGAGCAAATAAAGCTGGATATATAGACCTTTCCCAATCAGTTCCTGCCTCTAAACACAACACTCTCAAAATTCTTTTAACTGATCGGTGAAATCTCTCCACTGGATTACTCTGAGGATGATAAACATAGCTGTGTATGATGGTTATACCAAACTTCTCTAAAAATGTTGAGGTCAGTTCACTGGTAAAAGAACTTCCTTGGTCCATCTGTATAATCTTCGGGAATCCCATGCTACTAAAAATCTGCATTAATGCATCAACCACTGAAACTGAGCTGATATCATCAACAGGAACAGCATCCGGGTATTTCGATGCAAGACACATGGCAGTAATAAGATAACGTTTACCACTTGGAGTAACGGGAAGAGGTCCACAAGCATCGACGTTTATTTTTGAGAAAATCTCTTGTATCACAGGAACTATCTTCATTGGAGCTTTCTTCTTGTCATTAGGTTTTCCAACCCGCTGACATCTGTCGCAACTTCTAACATATTCTTCAATCTCCTTGTAGCACTGGGGCCAAAAGAAATATCTGGAGAATATATCTTTAGTTTTTGTCACTCCCAGGTGTCCTGAGGTTCCCTCGTGGCACAGAGCTTTTAAATCATCTCGATATTTTTTTTGGTATGACCAATAAGGGTCTCTCCACTCCTAGCTTATCCGTTTTCTTCTTTATAAGTATGCCGTTTGAAAGGATTTCAAACTCTCCTCAAGGATCTCCAGGTTGTTTTAGCTGCAGTTTTTCAATGATTGACTTCAAAACAGGACAGTCTTTTTGCTGAGATGCGAATGTTCTAGAATCAACTTTCAAAAGAGACAAACCCTCGTATTCTTGTTCTTTAGAACGGAAGGAAAACAAATCGTCTTCTTCGATCACAATTCCTTGTCCTTCCTCATCCACAGGGTTGTTATCTTCAGTCATGGATTCTTCGACATCGTCCATTTCTGATTCTTGAGCACGCTTTTGGGCTCTGGTTTGCATGGCATTCATCTGATATGGAACAGAGTCATTTTTCATCATTTCTAAAAGAGCTGCAGTTCGATTTCCAAGCAAGTATCTTCCTTTGTCGACTTGACTCCAAACGACAGCAGCTTTGGTAATCACATGACCAAATTCCCCTTTCAATTCCACTTCTGCTAATGGAAAACAAACAGGAGCTTCATCCAAAGGTTGTTGAACCCAGATGTTTTCGCCTGTGAGCATTTCTGGTTTTATTCGATTCCTACACACCACATCAATACTGGTCCCAGTATCACGAAGAATTTTCATCTGGAAACCATTCACTTCTCCTATGTAAGTGAAAGGTATCATCGATTCATCGTCCTCTTTTATAATAACACGATTGAGGTTGGAGATGTTTTCTTGATTTTTCTTCAACAAGGGACAATTTGGACGCAAATGTTCTGTTGAATCACAACGATAACAACGTGGTTTCTTGCGTCTTTCAAATACTTCCTTTAATTTATTTGTATTTTCTGCTTCATTTTGTTCCGGCTTTGGTTCTCTGGTAAAAGATTTTTTCTCTGTGTTGAGCTTATTCTTCCAAAATGGAACTGATTTTTCTCCAGAAACGATAGTCTTTTTCTTTATGAGTCGCCGTACAGTATCGTACTCATCTAACTTTTCAGCCAGGACTTCAGGAGATTTAATATGAGCCCACTCATCAATAAAATGTTCCCTGATTTCAGCAGGAGTTCTGCGCTTTATCTGGTCTGTAATCGTTAAATCACATAATTTTTGAAAGGTATCTACTCCCAACCCTTTTATCCATTCTTGGAAATAATTTCTCAATTCGTAAACATAGTCTTTCCAGGAACCGTCAGTACTCTTGTTGTGTTGGCAAAAAAGTTGCCGAAACCTCTCAGGTGTCAATTTATATCTTTTCAACAATATCTTCTTAACCTCCTGGTAATCATTGCAGATTTCATCAGACTCTCTGGCAATTAATAAACCCATTTCATTTGGAAGTAGTGCAATTAAGTGGGACACCCAGAATTGTTCAGCTAGCTCAATTCGCTGAGCTTGTCGTTCAAAGAGAACTAGGTATAAACTGATATCACCACTATTGGGATCAAACTTCTGCATCAGGTGATGCAATTCCCACTTGGGCTTTGATGCACTTATATTTGCCTCGGGTCTATTGTCCAATTCAAGTTTAAGTTTTTGAAGCTCAAACTGGCGCTCTTGTTCTAATCTTTCTCGTTGCTTCTTTTCTTCATTTTCTAGCTTCTCTTGTTGTTTCCTTTCTTCTTTTTCTAACTTCTCTTGCTGTATCTTTTCTTCTCTTTCCAATTTCTCTTGTTGTTTAATTTCTTCCCTTTCTAACCTCTCGTGTTCTTCGATTTGAATCCTATTCGAAATTATTGTTTGTAACAGATTTTTCACAAACTCTTCTTCATAATTTTCATGAGACTGGATGGCTTTCTTTAAAGCAATAACCTTAGCAGAAGGTTCTAATTCAATATCGAGTTCAGAAGCTAACACCTGTAAATCGATTTTCTTAGCAGAGCCTAAAAATTCCATGATTCCACACAATAATATTTTACCCCTTTTTTTCAAAATCAAAATACTGAAAATCTTTAAACTATTTGGATGTTTATAAGAAAGATCCACACCCCTGATAGCTCAAAAGCATTGAGTGAATCCTAACTGATCAACCTTATTTTCAAAACACATATAATCAAAATATAAATCGCAATATTAATTTTTAAAAAAATCACCCTTTTCTTTTTCTATACCAACAATCCACTATATGCAAATATATATATTTTTTATAGGACACTATCATTTCAATTCACCACACAGAAAAGCAAATTTCCGAACAGAAATTATTTCTAAATACAAAAATAGTACCCTCACACATCATGCATCAAAAGTACAGTTGAATAAAAAAAAAGAAAACGACCATTAGTTCGTTCCTAAAAAAAAAAAAGAAAAAAATATCCTTTTCTCCCCTACTTTATTCAATGCGAAATAAAACACAGCAATACTTCCAATTCAGACACGTGTCATCAAGGTCATTGCAAAACTTAACAGTTCTCTTTTCAACGAATGAAGCAACAAATGGCAAAACTTATATTTTGACAAATATAATATTATAAAACAAGGTTTATAATTATTTAAACTAGATGAAATTAAAGTAATTTATCCAGATTTAACTTAATATTAATATTTACCAGACATCTTAAGTATATGAAACTATTTCTGAAATGAAACTTTCAAATTCAGATATTTTCACAAAATATCTATATTAACACACTACTTAATTAACTATGAATAACAATCAAATAAACAACACAATTTTTCTTTCCTATGCAAACTCAACAAAACGAACTATTTTGTTTTAAACTTTTAAGTTTCTGAATTTATTGCACACCGGACAAGAATTTAATTGTTACCACAAATAAATCATATTTCAATATGTTATTTAGCAAACATTTAACCAGAATCTCCACAATTTTCATCTATAAAGGACTTATATATCAAACCGAAAATTTTGTTACAGAAGATTCTAAACATACAACTAATTGTTACATTAATTAAAATATAGCATAATATGTTGTATCAAACCAAACATTCAACCAGAATTTCAACAATTTTCATATATAAAGGATTTATATATCTTCCCGAAAATTTTTTTACAGCCAAAATTCTTAAATGTTACACATACAACATAGATTATTATGACAAGAAATCATTTAAAATGGACTAGTTATTTCAAAACAGATTATTCTCAAGCAATTAATGAAAGAGATTTTTTTTTTTTACCAATTCCTAGGCAAACATTTTTTCCAAAATCAGAAAAAGGAAGTTTTGTTTTCAGCCTACCGGACCATTTAAAAAAAAAACTCAATATTCAAATTAATTACTATAATAATTTTTTAACAAAATGCACTGATCTGATCCCAGACTGGAAAGAAAACACTCACCTCGATCTTCGGACGTATTGTAAGATCCCTAACACTGCCACCAAATTACGTGTTCTTGTACCATCATCAAGAACACCGTTTCCATAGAAAAGGATCTTTATTTTCCACACACACATGAATAACGGGACAAGGCACAATCCACACAACAAACACGAAACATTTTAGATTTAAGAGAAACAATTATAGATATAAAGATTTTGCCATTCTTCTTCTTCCAGTCCGAGTCCTCTCGTCTCGTCTGCTCTCATCTCTCTTCTCAAACCAAAACAGGCACTCCAAAACTTACTGCAGCGCCACCCAGTGAGACAAAACTAAGTTCTCTATGATGTTACAACAGGAAATGATCATACAGTAAAAGGAATAAATATTTCTACTCAGCCTCCAATAATTAGAGGTCGGAAATATCGATCAAAATAAATATCGATACTATATCGTTGCATCGAAAAAAATATAGATAAATGATTTTTTTTATTTGATTTTCAATTTTGCCAGAAACAAAGTTTTTAAAGGCAAATTTCTACTTTCATTGTTGCTTTTTGTAAGGTGACTACTTTTTAAAAAAATTAACAAAGGGAAGAAATATATACTAGGGGGCTTCGCCCCCTGCTCGCTAACGCTCGCCAACCCCCAAACACCTCGCTGCGCTCGGATTGAGCGGCTTTGCCGCTCGAATTTTTGGTTAAAACGTCTTGCTGCGCTCGAATAGGTTTGCCAGCCATAAAAAATGTAACCAAATTTTTATAACTTTAGTGGAAGGCCTAATAGAGAAAATACCCAAATTGCAAGTTTCATAATAGAAAGTTAAATATACTATCCGCCAACATTCTGACTTAAAACTTCATTAGTTATGCCCTTACATTGAAGTCCCAATATCTTTTATTTATTCTGATAAGTCGCCCCGTTAGAGAACGACGTCCAACGCGAAGCATTTTCTGGATAGAAATACTTCAAAATAATAATTACTCTAATACAAAAATGCTTCAGAAAAACAGAAAAAATCTACTTTGAAAAGCAGAGTTTAAAAAGAGCTTTAAAATTAGCAACGGTTGGTTGGTTGGTTGAACCCCCGAGCAGCGGATTTGTTTACTTAAGGATGTTGCCATTCTTATATTCAAAATCATTGAGGCTTTGTAGTAGCTTAATGATGAAAAATATTGAAATTTAACTAATTAATAAAGTGTTAATAAATTATTTTGGCACGTTTTGGCAAATCTACAGCTTATTTCCTTTAAAATGACACCTTGATCATTGAAATTGGTTGAGTAGTTTAGGCGGACGGACTAACCCCAAAAAACTTATTGCCTATTAAATATATAGATATATATATATATATATATATATATATATATATATATATATATATATATATATATATATATATATATATATATATATATATATATATATATATATATATATATATATATGTTGTATGATGAAGGGGTAAAAGTGAAAGAGGCCAATTAAATGGACAGCAGGTTTATTCGTGCAAAAGATAGAAATAGGTTCTTAAACCTAAACTAGGAGAGGCTACTTCCACGTCCGTTCACCTTCACTCCTTCAATCATACTCTCTCTCTCTGGCGACGAAGTCGCCGCTAGGGGATTACATTAGCAGCGCCCTCTACATCACTGGGAATAACCCTCCGCCATCCTGATTGAGGAGGACCACCGACTCATTGACATATACCAAACATGTAAATAAAGATATTGAATACAGCACAACAATAAAATTCAAACAACATTAATGTCTTGAAGATCACAATGTGTAGTTCTTAAAAATTTAAAGTCTGTGGAAAAAGTTCTTGCACCATGAAAAGTTTGTAGAAAGGGGAAAAAAAAAAGTCTCTTCAAAAAGTTTGTGTGAAAGAAAAAAAAATCTTCTTTCAAAAGTTCATAAAAAGAAAAAAAAAGTATCTTCTTTAAAAAGTTTGTATGATGGAAAAAAAGTCTCTTTCAAAAGTTCATAAAAAGAAAGAAAAAAAGTCTCTTCATTCAAAAGTTCATGAAAAGAAAAAAAAGGTCTCTTCTGTAAAAAGTTCTTGTAGAAGAAAATTGAAGAAACTTAAGTATCTTCCCAGCACTTCATCATAAAGATTAAAATTTTAGCTACTAAAAGTTCACGAAAAACAATCTGCATAAATCTTTGAATAGCAGACGGTGAGTTGCATAAGTCATAAGTACTTTCGGAAATTATTCCATCGATGTACTTTGGCTTGAAGATTGGAGTTTCAACTGGTAGGAAAAGCTTCATTTGAAAATTTGTACTTTCCATTTTCTTTGGTTTGTAAATCTTGACCTTATTCATAACAGTATTCCGTAAATTATCGTCGTTAATGTGCAAGAAATCCGCTTCGCTTAAACTCACGCTATCCCCACTTGTAAACAGAAAAAAATTCTCTTCTGTTTGTTTCCATGCTCCACGTGTTTCAATTTGTTTACATTCTGGACCATGTGCTTCTGCTGGTTGGCTTTTTTCTAAGTCTTCTGTTACAACACACACTTCATCGAGATCTTCCAATGATCGTTCATCTTTTCTCATGGGGACATTAAGCCCCGCCTCCATCAACGAAGAACTTATTTTTTCCGTTGAGTTATCCTTTGTATGACCTTGACACGTGTCATTTTGCGTTTCAGGAATCGGAAGGATTTGCGAAGTATTTAAAATTTCGTTATTTCTTCCTGCAGGAAAAGTGATATATTCCTCCTTTTTTAAAGCAACATAGCATTTTTTTTCCGTGTGGATTTCGAATTGATTTACAATCGGAAGTGGGTTTAGTGTTTTTATGCTTTCGTTTACATTAGTTGGTGTTATTGAGTTAGCACAAATAATATCAGAGGGTTCTGCAGTTACTGGAATTTGGATTTTGTTCTTTAAATGAGCTAGTTTTATTTTAGCTTCTAACTGTGCAAGTTTTATTTTTTCGATTTCTTTTTGCTTTTCATTCTTAATTTTTTCGATTTCTTTTTGCTTTTCATTAGCCTCTTGGTTTTTCTATCCTCCTCTTGGGTTTTTCTATCAGCCTCTTGGGCTTTTCTTTCCTCTACAACTGTTGTTATTAAATCTTTAACGAAATCTGGATCTTCAACGAAAATTTCACTTTTTTCAATTAAGTTTCTTAATTTTAGAATTGTGGCACCATCCGCTACAACGATATCTAAGTCAGCGGCGACAAATACGAGATCTTGCTTTCTGATGTTTCTAAACATAATTAATAATAAGATGGATCCTACCTGCGTTTCTTGATTTTACTTCGCTTTTGGAGTTGTATCCGTTTTATGTTGTTGCTCTTTCGAAGAGTACTCGTTGCTTCTGGTTTCTGGTTCGTAGTAGTTGGTCGACGTGGAATAACTTTGCTGACTTCGTAGAACTTCTGCTTGACGGCTGAAGTGGGACTTGTTCGGCGAAGCGACAGTGTTGTGGTTGCAGGTTCGAGTTGGCTCAGGATTCTGTATTCTTGCTGGCTATGTGGAATAACGATGCTAGCTTCGTTGAACTTCTGCTTGACGGCTGAAGTGGGACTTGTTCAGCGAAGCGAGTGTTATGCAGTTGTATAATGACGACGCTGGTTGATGAGTTTTCCTTTTATTCGTAGATTCCACTGGTGGTCGCTGACTGCTGCGGTAATTCGTGAAGAGGATTTTGGTTTGACCTCTGGATGCGTAGAAGTGCAGTTTTTATTTCGTGAAGAGGATTTTGGTTTGACCTCTGTATGCGTGGAAGTAAAAAAATTTTTTTCGTGAAGAGGATTTTGGTTTGACCTCTGGATGCGTGGAAGTAAAGGGTTTTTTTTCGTGAAGAGGATTTTGGTTTGACCTCTGGATGCGTGGAAGTGCAGTTTTTTTAAAAAAAATTTCATCGTATTCTCGCGGGTAAAAAGCACGGCGAGCCCCCATGTTGTATGATGAAGGGGTAAAAGTGAAAGAGGCCAATTAAATGGACAGCAGGTTTATTCGTGCAAAAGATAGAAATAGGTTCTTAAACCTAAACTAGGAGAGGCTACTTCCACGTCCGTTCACCTCCACTCCTTCAATCATACTCTCTCTCTCTCTGGCGACGAAATCGCCGCTAGGGGATTACATTAGCAGCGCCCTCTACATCACTGGGGATAACATATATATATATATATATATATATATATATATATATATATATATATATATATATATATATATATATATATATATATATATATATATATATATATATATATATATATATATATATATATATATATATATATATATATATATATATATATATATATATATATATATAAACTAAACCAATAATCCTTAACAACAGGCGCCAGAAAATCGTCAAGCAAATAGCTATAAAAAACGATAGAGAAAAGAAACAAAACTAAAATAATAGAAAAACAAATGCTAATTGTAACATAAAAACATAAACGGCATATGTGCTTTTCTTATCTTGGAATTTACACCTTTTCTCCCTTTTTTTTTTTTTTTTTTTAAATTTAAGAGTCAAGGGGGTACAAGTACACCTCCTTGCATCCTCCTGGCGATGCCCATGGCTCCTGGTGTTAGCCAGATTCCAAATATCACCGGCAAGCTCATCGGCGATGCATTTACTATCGCCTATCATTGGCAAATGATTTAAAAAAAGAGTTAGCAATATCGAATTGTGGTTAACGATTGGTGACCGATGTGTTCGGATAAGTTTCGTTTATTGGCTGAGGAATTGCCATCCTGTGATTTTGAACTAGAGCAACTCCTTCGCTTGTTCCCTTTTACTATATAGATTCATTAATTGCACAAATTCATTCGTGTTACCTTAATTTATATGCAAAGTAATTTTGAATAAGTTAAACAAATTAAACTGTGGCATTCTCTGAAAAATTCTCTTATACACACTATTCTTTCGATACATCATTTCCAGATACCAAGAACGCAAAATTTAATGACATTTAATGTCTGAAATCTCAACCTGTTGAGGGTGGCAACTCGTGGTAACAAAACCCTTACCAAGTTTTTTTTTTTTAATAAATAAAAACGTCGCCAAATTGTCGGACGGCAGAGGGCGGAGCCACCTAGCAGCTGAATAAATAACTATTATTAAACGTTTATTAAGTCATTCGAACAAAAGTAAAACGAATTTCTAGTTTTTATGTTCAGCAACATTAAAAAATTAAAGGGCAACTAACTTTACTTCCCGACAACCAAGATCACTTAAGTAGTTGCAGGGCAACCATAATAAAAACACAAGATTCGATCCCAGCTTATAAGTGAAGCAAAGGTTGGTTGGTTGGTTGTTTTCAGATTATCTGGCGCCGTCAGCAACACGAGGGTTATAATGCGCCGAAACATTCGTCATTAGACAAGCCAACATACATTTACAAACACCCATGCCAACACGGGACTCGAACCCGCAACCTCGCGGTCTAGAAGCTAGCACGCTAACCACTATACCGTTTGGTCGGCATGAAGCAAAGGAAAGGAGAAAAAAATTGTCTTGGACAGAGCCGTCTCGAACGACCTGCGCTCAACCCTTTTTTTGACGGCCCTGTCTTGGATGAGCAAGGTTCAAGGGAAGAGAATTCTGTGTTGAAGACATCCGTTTTTCAACTTTTTACGCCTTTAACAGTATTTTTACGGGAATTTCGGAGATGGGGATGTTTAGAACACATAAAATTACAACGATTCTGATCAAAATCGTTAGAGCAGGTTTTTAGCAATTACTGAAAAACAAGATTTTTTTCAAAGGCTGTTTTTCAAAGGCAAAAGCTTATGCGCATGCGTAATTTTGACGAAAAATCTTAATGGTAGATCCCATGGCCACCACTAACTCCTACATCTAATTTGAACATCGTAGGTCAGTTCGTTCGAGAGATGCCGACCACGTGCACACATACATTTATACTATACCACTTTTTTAAAGTCAGGATGTTCCAAAAGGAGGAGAGATGTGAAAAAAAAAAAAAGGAAAAAAAAAAACGATTTTTTTTTTTACCGAAAACTATTCTTTTATTACTCTGTAAACATATGGTTAGTTGAAAATAAAAACACCATGACAATACCTTTTTATGACACCCTTTATACAGGGATAATTTAAAACTTTATTTCTAGTTAGAAATATTGGGTTCAGATGCCAAATGCGTTTCTATGATTGAATTTAAAAAACTTTTGTTTAGTATTATGCACAAAATTATTAAACTATCGTATTTCAGAATAATAAATAACCAGAACTTATACTTTTTTTTACATTAAGTATTAATAAATATTAAATTTTCACTACAGCCATTGTTTTTTCTGCTCCCCCTGACCAATTAAGTAATGTAACGCGATTTCATTT
The DNA here is from genome assembly GCA_963978545.1 of Linyphia triangularis. Classification (NCBI taxonomy): domain Eukaryota; kingdom Metazoa; phylum Arthropoda; class Arachnida; order Araneae; family Linyphiidae; genus Linyphia; species Linyphia triangularis. Next base: position 71,047,604 of record OZ021725.1, on the reverse strand, counting down.
TATTACAGTTTTATAGTGAGTCAAATAGTTTCCAAAACTTCAAAATATTAAAAAATTTATGTTTTTTTCAAACTTTAATTGTTGTCAAACTTGAATTTAATATTTTTGTCACAACTTTTGCATCATGGAAAAAATAACTAGGTATTAAGGAAAATTAAGTTTTCTGACAGGTAAAACTTGATTTTCCTTGAGTCACAAAGCAACACAACTTTACCTTTTATAAGGAAGTCAGTGTTCTTATCAGGATACTCGTGTTGTTATTGTTAGCCTTTCAATTTAATGGTAAAGGAAACTTATTTTAAATACAACTTAAATTTTCCCTGCAAGTAATGAATGGTTACGAATAACAATTATTATTTCAAAGAGAAAAGTACCGACTGCTAAAAACTTTGCTATTAAAAAATATAAATAAAATACTACTGAAAAGTTTCGATATTAATCAAAATTATTGTTCAGTAAAAAAAAAAAAAATACGAACGCTGGATTTAACTTTTGTTTTAACTGATGTAAGAAAATAAAAAAAGTGACGTAACAGTATATTGTGATTTTTAAAAATGTATACTTTTTGTTTTTTGTCATAAGGCGTCATTTTTATTTTGAAACTGAATCAAACTTTAACTTGGGGTGTGGAACATCGTACAACTTTTAATTACATTTAATACTGGTCACTGCATTTAAATTTGTCATGGATTGGTGTAATTTAGCATTTTCATATTTTTATTTTTTAAAAAAATTGGCAGTTTGGCGATATTTTTGTCAGTAATTCTTACATTATGGAAAAAAAAAAAAAAAAAAACACGGCGATAAGTTTTTTGATAAACGTTACATTTTCCTTACTAGTAAGGTTGCGGGTTCGAGTCCCGTGTTAGGCATGGGTGTTTGTAAATGTATGTTGGCTTGTCTAATGACGAATGTTTCGGCGCATTATAGCCCTTGTGTTGCTGACGGCGCCAGATAATCTGAAAACAACCAACTTACTAGTAAGTACAAGTTTTCTTGTACAGTACGCAAAAAAAAATCAGAACGATGGCTATATATTTTGTTCTAATTGTTGAAATAACAAACAAAAGGTACCGTTGTAAATCGTGGAAGGTTTTTAATAATTGTATGTAGTTTTTTTTATCATGAGGGGTCATCTACATATTAAAACAGAACCAAACTTTAAAAAGTTCAATAGCAACCTCGTAATATTATTCCATATTTGGATTCAGCATTAAAAAAGAATGCGAAATACAAAAATTCGTAATTTTCTAATGAATGGTTTGTAATTTAAATGATAAAACGAAAATGATAAATTAATGTTAAATATAAAAGTTGGTTTTTTGGCCATAAATACTTAAATAATTGATGTATTTCAGTAAATTTTTTTCAAAAGATAGTTTGTTAAATGGCCAAACATAAATAGCAATCAACTTTTGCATCAATTTCTTTTTTAATAATTAATATTAATTAATAAAACAATTTTAAATTTTTTTTTAATATAAACATATATTTTTTTTGCTTTCATTAGATTCACCATGGTCTGAAACCCCACCACAATTTTTTTCTTTTCATTTTGACCTTTAGTTCTCGATTTTTTAGCGAAAATGTAAAAAACGCTCACTTTAAGGGACCGTATAGTAGACGACTTTTGAAAACTATCAAAGATTAATTCAAGGTAAACTAGAGGTGTGGAAAATCACACAACGTTCAATTATCGTAAAATAGGGTATATATATATATATATATATATATATATATATATATATATATATATATATATATATATATATATATATATATATATATATATATATATATATATATATATATATATATATATATATATATATATATTTTATACAAACAAAGCAGTTTTATTTTTTGTATGTATATTTTTAATCTGTCTAACGTGTTTGGAATCATGGAACATATGTTTTGAGTGGTTTTCAACAGTGTCCTTTTTTTTAAAAAAATTTACTTCCTTAAATTACATTTATTTAAAACCACATTTTTTAAGCAATTTCAATAAGTTATCCTTTAAAAATTTTACTGAATCAGGTGATTTTTTCATTTTATAAATAATTTCAACGATCAAGTTACATTGATGTTTACAGTGAAATGTTTCTGTAAAATAATCACACTTTGCTGAATGCCTACATTTTATATTTATTAATTTTCTAATTATCGTAGTATACGTTATACTTCTGCAATTACAGTTTTCGATATTTTATTTATTTCGTGTGAAGAATGCACATCTTTAACGTTGTAAATAAATTATGTCACTTTTGCGTTTACTTGCTATTTTTGTATTAATCTTAAACATGTCACTATAAATCCAAGTAGTTTCTATGCAATTTTAGAATATTTGTATTTTATAACGTCGTGAAACGCCTCACTGACCTTTCGATTTCTCCCGCTGTGAAGTAGAATCTCAAAAATATCTTTCGTTTTATGGAAATTCTCCCTGAAGATCGGTCAAAAAATGGTCGAAACATTTTCGCTCATAAGCAGGGCCGCCGACAAGGGGGGGGGGGGGGGGGCAAAACAGTGCACATTATAGGGGCCCGCCTTGTCAAGAAGGGTCCGCGAATATAACAATTTTACTAAAAAACTTTAAAATGTAATGTATCCATACTACGAAACAAAAAGACAAAAGATTCCGGTTTTTTTCTCCTTAACTTGAGATGGAGAAAAGCGCCGTGTCTGTTTCTAACATACGGTTCCTCTCAAAACCCTTCCCTCGAAGAAACACCATCGGCTATCTGTATTCCCCCTTGTAAAACTCTTTGGATCATGAAGACTGATAAGAAGCAGTTGGGATCGGTCTATCTGTCACTACCATACAATAGAGTTATAGCCTTGGGAAATTGGTTAATTGGCCACATATGCTGCATGTCTGCTCTTTTACAAAAGACCAGACATGCTTTGGGGATGCACCGGCAATTGTGTCCTTCAAAATGGGCTTGTAATATACGACTGATAAGGGGTGACCTCCTACCTTTTTTAAAAAGAATTGTGAAAAAGGCTTTCCACTTTTCCTAGACAGAAAACGCCATAAACATTGCGTTAATAGGAGTGTCCAGTGTCCACTACAAAAGCTCACGTGAGTACATCTTTTAATACATTTGCATGATATGCTCTTGTGTTTCAAAGGACGTGTATGAGTTCGGAATAACATTTAATTTTGGTATGAGAGTCAAGATTCAGAATTTATACAGTTAAATTGAATTTTTTTTAAAACTAATTTTAAAATCTAGCTATCGATACTAATAAAAGTAAAATGTTTAAAGATTTATTTATTTACAGTTTAAAAATAATTATTTTTCAAAATACCAAGTTTACATTTTGAAAAGCATTTGTTATTTTTGTATAAATGGTATTTATATTTTTCATCGATTTAAAATGGAAATGATAAATTCATTACTTATGTAAGTACGTATGTCCAGAAATTAATGCATATCTAAAATGATTATCAATCCATTGTGTTTGTAATTTATGTAGATATTTTTTAATGTTTGAGAGCTACCAGGTTCAATTTGCAGGCAGCGTTTTGCAAAATGTTAGGTCCTTTTGATTATTTTACCTTTTATTTAAGAAATACTGGTTAAAAAAAAAAGCCTTTTTTTATAATGCTTTTTTTAATGTTCGTAAAATAGTTAAAACGTTAAATTCGTAATTATTTTGAATTCGTAATTATTTTGAAATCCAATACATTGATTTGTTTGAAAATTTTGCCTTGAAATAAAAAAATATCTGATAATCATTAGTTATTTAATAAGTTTTTCTAAAATATCAGAAAATTCTGTAGAATTATAATACTCGAATAATCGACAGCAAACATTTAGAATTGAATTTTTATTTTAAAATTTAAAACTTATAGAAAAAATATCTTTATATAGTTTTGTCTTATTCTTTCTAGTTTGTCTGGAAAATACGATATTTTAGTATGCTGATTTATATATTTATGTGTATTTCTTGGCCTATTATGTTGAATATGCAATTACCTTGAATACCATGAAATGAATTTAATTGAGACTAACTGTCTAAATAAAGGTCACATATTCTAAAATGCTGTTGTCAAAAGTTACCAAAATGTCTGTTCGTTGCTTTTTTTTCTTACAACAAATTACCCGTTGGAAATATTTTCTGGCGTATGGGAGTTTGCCTCTTTATTTTTTCTACCTAAATAAGCCAATAAAATAACTTTCGAAAAATGTAACCTCTAAGTAGGAATAAATGACAGCCGATATGCATTTCACAAGATGTTTTGACAAACTATTTTCTTAATAATCAGTACACATAGGGACATCTTAACTTTTATTGAAACGAAAAAATTAAAGCAATAATCTATATATATAATTCTCTTGCGTAACGTCCAAATTCGGCTGTATTTCTGTGAGCAGAATGGCAACGACTTCAAATATCCGATCACAAATCTTCTAAATGTACTTTATGCACGAATTCCCAAATTCAACAACCCAGCCAATCACAATATAGCTTTTGAAATTTGACTTATACATCTGGCAACAGCAACAACTTGGATTCACTATATTTGGTTTTTCTTATTACAATTTACAGATAGAAACTAGCTACGTGTTTGGCTTCAGTATTACCTAGTCTAAGCGCTTTTCCAGCAACCCTCACTCAAGCTACCCCAAGAAAAAGGAAAGAACTCACTAATACAACCCTTCAATCTAAAAAACCTGGTCATATTAACCCAAATTCGGCTAACTTCTCCCTTTCTACCACCTCTAATTCTACCCAACAGATTCCCAAAGTCTGCTGCGAAACTAACAAAACTTCAAGAATTACCGCCAAATCAACCAAAATTGAAGAGTCGGAAGAAATGGAGACAGCTTTGACCACAGAAGTCTCTAATTTACCTAGTTTGAATCGTCATACATAGCTTGTTTAGATTTTGAATTCGTTTTTCATACCATGTGTTTCTTTTCCCCGGCTTTTTTCATCCAATAATTTAAGATTTCAAGTTCAACAAGTTAGAAATAGTTCAATGGAACTGCAGAAGTATCACAAGTAAGAAACACTGGATTAATCACCCTATTTTCCCTTACTTTGACATTTTAATTTGCCAAGAAACTTTTCTCAAGCCAAGCTCCCATTTTCACATCGGTGGCAATATCATCTTCAGGCAAGATAGGTCTACTAATTCTCATCATAGAGGAGGTGGTCTCTTAATTGCTCACAAATCGAAGTACTCCAGCCAAATTCTAAATTTTCAAAATCTTTCTGACCCTGAAGCGGAACTCTTAGCAATTAAGCTGCAAACAAAAGGTTTAAACCTCACTATTGTCAATATTTATTCTCCTAGAGGCAAATTTAACGAAAACTGGCTTTTGAATCTAATAGACCAAATTGAAAAACCTTTTGTTATAGTGGGTGATTTTAACATTAAACACCCTGCCTTGGGTTCTCAAAGTAAACAAGGTGACAGTGAAAAAGTTTTAGACTGGATTATTGGAAATAATATCAATATTCTGAACACACATTTTCCTACTCGGATATCTGCAACCTCCTCCTCTCTTATTGATCTCAGTTTAACTTCATCTGACATGTTCTGTCATTCAAGCTTCAAGATCTGCCCTGATCAATTTGATAGTGATCATTTCCCTATACAAATTTCAATTGATTTAAACGATAACATTTCTAAAAATCTAAGGAAAATAGTTTGTTGGAAGGAAATTGAACAAGCTCTTAGTAATCTCCCGTTCTCAACAAATCACTTTAAATCATACGAGGATCTCCATTTTTATGTGTCTAACCTTATTAAAGAAAAAACAAAGGAAATCAATATAAATAATAAAAAATTGGTCCATGGTGGAATAGTAAATGCAGCTACTGGCAAGGACAGAAAAGAAAATACCTAAGAAAATCCAGAAAATTTGTGGATTTAAACTCTTGGATTATGTACAAGAGATGTTCTACGAAATTAAAAAACTTGGTGAAATCTCTTAAGAGAAAATACTGGAATGATGTATGTGAAAATGGAGCTAGTACAGGCAAAATCTATAGAATTATTAATTGTATTTATAATAGAAATTTTTCTCCCTCTACAAGTAACAATACTTTATCTGTTGGAATTAACAAGGTAACTGATCCAGTCATGCAAGCTAATTTGTTTGCAGAGAGCTTTGCTTCTGAAGGTATTTTTGAATTCATCCCATTCATTTTCTCAGGAGATGAGGATTCTTCGTACAATAGAAATTTCTCCCTCTCGGAAATCCAGAATTGTATCAAAGGCCTTAGGACAACCTCCCCTGGTCCGGATGGAATTAGCTCTAAAGCTCTCAAACTTCTGCAACCTCACACAGTAGAAAATCTTCTTAATCTTTTCAATCACATTTGGAACTCAGATCACTTCCCAGAAGAGTGGAGTATATCTAAAATTTTACCCATCCTAAAACCTGGAAAGTCGCCTCTGGACATAGCATCATACAGGCCAATTGCTCTTACATCAGTTATATGCAAGTTATTTGAAAAAATGATTCTTAATCGCATTATAAAATTTACATCTTCTAGCAAATTTAACTCTAATCACTGCGGTTTTATTCCTCATAAAGATTGTATATATGCTCTCTCTACTATTCACCACAAAATTATTCAAGCAAAGAATGAGAAAAAATACTGTTTCCTAATTAAACTAGACATTTCTGCTGCGTACGACTCAGTTTGGAGAGATGGCCTTATTTATAAAATTTTACAATTAGGCATCTCAGGAAAAGCGGTTTACTGGATCTTTAGATTCTTGACCAATAGAAAGGTTTTCGTTCATTGGAGAAAATGCTCTTCTAACTTATTCTCATCTTCTCGGGGCGTACCACAAGGGAGCGTTTTGAGCCCCTTTCTATTTACCATTTACATGATGGACATTTTTGATGTCATTCCCAATAACATAGATTGTGTTGTCTATGCTGATGACATATTCATCTGTGGGCAAGGAAAAGATCGGGACAAACTTGTCGACAAATTACAACTAACCCTACATAAAATAAACGCATGGTGTACTACGTGGAAAATGGACATTCGCCCAGAAAAATGTGAAAGTATAAATTTTTCAAATTTTAAAGCTAACAATAATCGGCCATTTCATCTCAATGGAAAATGTATTCCTATTGTAAATAATATTAAAATACTTGGTTTATTTTTCTCAAGCAATCTAACTTTTAAATATCATTTTGAATACCTCAAGAAGAAAATTTTAAAGAAACTTAACTCTGTTAAAGTTATTGCCTCTAATTCTTGGGGAGCTCGATCCCATCATCTGATTCAAATTGTAAATTCATCAATCCGCAGCACGCTTGATTATGGCTGCCAAATTTTTTCTTCCTCATGTAAATCAGGCTTACAAAAGTTAGAAATACTTTATCACCAAGCTCTCAGAATAGCGATGGGTCTGCCTAGATGGACACCTATACCAGTTTTATTGGCTGAAGCAAATGAATCATCTCTTGCGCTTCGTCATCAATATCTCTCCAAAAAATTCTATATAAAGCAATATGCTTTGACTGTTTCTCATCTACCAAATGTCTTCCTCTCTGCATCCTTCAAACCCAGACTTAAAAGACCTATTTCTTTAGGCAGAAGATTTAGAAATCTTGCAGTTGATCTCAATTTCGACAAAAATCACATAATCCCACAAGCCTTTCCTAACATGGTCTGTAATAATATCAAGATTCATCTTAAAGACTTTCCTTTTCAAACCAAGCATCTTTCAGATAGTGTCATACAAAATCTTTTCTTGGAGTTTAAAAACCAAATTGATCCAAACACAATTGTTATTGCAACAGATGCGTCAAGAATAAATGGTTTAAATAAAATTGCTGCAATTAACTGTAATACTAATATTGCCTTATCTGGTAGTATTTCTTCTATCAACAGCATATTTACCGGTGAAGCCCTTGCTATTTTTTTGGCCATTAAAAACTTTGTCATCTCAGATCATCACTACATTATTTTATCCGACAGCCTATCAACTTTAACGGCTCTCAAACAAGTGAATAATAAATCATCTAGTGTCATCAATCTAATTGCTAACCAAATTCAATCAGCTTCAAACAAAATAAAAAGTATTTCTCTAATATGGACTCCAGGACATAAAGGTATAACCGAAAATGAAAAAGCAGATTTTTCAGCCAAGAATGCACCTGAAAATGTTATCACAAATTTTGTTTCATTAGAAGATATTAATAGATTACTCAAATATAAATTCTTAGAAGAAAAAGCCTCCGCATGGTCTGCAAGTAAATACGCCGGGCCTTTTGACCACCTCAGAACTATTAAACCAGGCCATCGTCTTCTTCCACCCAATAGAAGAATTGATGTTTTGCTCTCTAGACTACGCACGAAATCTTATCCCTCAAATTCCATACTTTTCAAATTCAATCTCGTATCTTCGCCAGATTGCCCTTTTTGCAGTAGTGAACAATCTATCGAACATATCGTTTTAACGTGCCATCGCTTCGAAGATGCAAGAGAAAAACTCAGAAACTCTCTTGGTCCAGTTCCCATTTCATTCTCTTGGATTTTCAATCTCTCAGAAGATGCTTTAATTAAAACTAGAGCTCTAGTGAAATTCATAAGTTCTATAATGAAAGATTTGTGATCCTCTTTGTTATCTAATATAGAAGTTGTTTGAACTAAGGAATAATGAGATAAAGCAGCCAGTAGGCGAGCAAAAATCTCACACCACCCAATCAATCAATCAAACAGATAGAAATTATTGCCTATTTAAAACGTATTGATTTAATAGTTACGATGATGCAAGAATAAATATATCCAAGATGTGTACATTTCTTTTGGATTAGAATTCAGGATAAAACAGACTTTTCGGAAAAGTTATTTGCTGGAACATGTTCCGGATGTCGCCGGATTGCATTCAGCGCTAAATCGCCAACTTTCAAAAAGTCACTAAGAGGCATCGTAAATCTGAACCTATATTAATTTCTAATCAGTGCAAATTCAGCTATTATGAATCGAAAACTATCAAAATAACGAATAAAACCACCCACTCAACTTCCAAATGTCATATAAAAATTTTTTTTTAAAAATTGGCGGAAAAGGCTAATTTTCTAGCCAACTTTGATTTTCAAAAAATTCTGGTTTATTGAATGCCGGATAACTGGCCTTTCACTGTTTTATTTTATATTCTAAGTATCGCAAAAAAGATTATGCAAACATATAAATGTTTCGTTAAGAAATTTCGATAAGCAACTTTAATTATTTTGGCGCTTCATGAGAAACATCCCGTAAATTTTAATTGTTCAATGAAATAAAAGATTTTTTTTAAATATATGTACGAAGCTGTTTATTTTTGTTGTTTTCCAAGAACTTTCTACTACGTTGCCACACTGACCCTGCTAAACGCGTCTCGACAGCAGTAGGATAATGATGTTCATAAATTAACTAAACGTTTTCAGTTTCATGGCATTATGCAGCTGAAATAGCTTTTTGCTAGAGCATATTTTAAATGCTTCACTTTGAGGCGAGCAAAGCGAGCCAAGGGGATTGCATAGCAATCCAGGGGGTTGGCGAGCGTCAACGAGCAGGGGGCGGAGCCCCCTAGTTTATTTTAATTCTTGTATTTTAATGTTTAGCAAATAATATTATTGAGATAAAATTTTTAGAGGCTGTATTACAGTTTTTTATAAAGCCAAAACATATCGTGAGAGCACCCAGTTAACGCTGGTGTCCTATTTCTATTACCAAAACCTTTGTTACATTTACCAGGGTTCGGCAAACGTTTTTGCGCAAAGAGCCAAACATTATATAATCAGAATCGTAATACATTTAAACAGCGGAAATACGAGTTTTTAACAACGAACATTGTATTATTACAATTTTTTATAGTATAAAAATCATGGCAGATGAGGTAAGTCAGCTGTCTAAATTTGGTTTTAATTGAAGCATGCGATTCAGTCCTTTCTTAAATTCTCGATTTTTCTCATCAATTTTTTTTCTTCGTTTTGGATGAAATCGAACTCATGTTTTTCCAATCAAGTGTATCAAAAGCAAGGGTCGTTTTAAGAGCACGCGTAAACGTGAAAAAGTTCACAGCAAAAGTTGCCGTCTGCCTCAGTAGGAGACAAGAGAACAACAAACGTCAACAAAAGCTCGATGCAATTGGAACTGTGATGCATTGTGGGTGCCCTCATATAGCGCATTCTGAGAGTTCTGTATTTTGACTGGGAAGGTACCAGGGGGGGCGCTAACTTTAAGTTGGTATATGAGAACAGTGTTATCAGTTCATCTTACTCCTCTTATTTCTCTTTGTTTTTTTGCGTTTTCTATATTTTTCTAGTTTGAGATTACGCATTAAGTTTATTATTTGTTTACCCAAACAATGAAATTTTTTTTTATCATTTGTTGCTTCAGCTTATTCTTAGGTTAAATCTCCGGAATACATGTGGTTATAGTAACTGTGGAGATATTTTCTTTTTAGTTTCGATGCCTATATGGGCGAGTGAATGAGGGTAGTGTGGGGGGGGGGGGGTAATGGGGTCCGAGGTACAGTAGTATAGGGGCCCGAAAATCCTATAGGCGGCCCTGCTCATAAGTGACGTGTTTTTAAACATAATGCATTGAAATTTGATATATAGAGTAAATGATGTATTCTGAATCGAATGAAATGATAAAAAATACGGGTTCGTATTGAAATTTTCGAAGATAGCGTTACTTTTACTTAGTAAACGGTCCCTCAAGAAAAATAAATTGCATCAGATCTATAGAAAATCGTATGCAAAACATTTTGGTGCAAACCGTAAGATTCTACGATAATTAGAACCGAAGATATAGCCACCGTTGTGTTTTTTTTTTTGGGTACTGTACAAAGAACAGTCATTGATGGGTGATGCTCAGGGGAAGAGAACTGTGCTTAAGACATTCGTTTTTCATCTTTTTATGCCTGTTTAGAGCATCTTAAAAGGTATGAGGAACTTTCACGTTTTTTGGTTTTATTTTTGAACAAAAGTAGAGAAAAGTCATAAAAAAACAATACCATTCTTTCAAAAATTTGAACTCGGATAGATAGTTAAAAAAATATTTAGTTTTTTACTTTGCGATTTGGCAGGTAAAATTCACCTTTGCGTGCGACGTCAACGCGCAGATAATGAACCAGTCTAAAACCTGTTTTAGATAAGGAATGAGCGAGGTTTTTGTGGTTTTTCCTCCGATTTTTGACTTTATCTATGCGTAATACGTCACGGTTTTTTTTATGCGTTTTTAGTCACGTGACTTTTGTTTTGATTTCGGCTAATTTCAAACTCGATTTTTGATTAATTGAAAGTATAAATATAAAAATAATTGCACTGCTCAAATAAATTCGTTGGATAACACTAGAAAATACAAAACACAATCATTTTCCTCACTTGTGCAAGTTCCTTAATAGGACCCATGGTCATCACTAATTTGTGTACAAAATTTGAACATCGTAAGTCAATCCAAAATATTTTTTCTATACCACTTTTTTGAAGTCAGGATGTTCCAGAACGTGTAGAAACGCCGAATCTAATACTTCCATTACTCTATGTTAACATATGGATAATTGAAAGTAAAAACATCAATAGCAACCATTGAGGGGCCGTTCAAATATTACGTAAGCACCTAAGGGGAGAAGGGGGGGGGGGGGTAGCGATTTGCTTATTTTTGCTGACAAGGGGGGGGGGGAGGGGGTATGAGTGATGCTTACGTAAGCATTTAATAATACCTTTATTTCTAAAAAAAAAATTGAAACTTACAAAAATTTTCACTTTTGCATATCGAGTTCTAGGATAGGCGACTTTCCATTCAAATCGATCTAAGGGATTTAAACTTACGTCACATAAGAGTGACGTTCTCTGCCTTCAGCCAATTACAATCAAACATTGATGATGCAAAATACTGCAGTTTCAAAATGAATAAAGGGGATTCCCCTCTTTTGGGTGTTTGGAGACGTGAATCCTACATTAAACCTAACTTATGTGACAGACAATTTTTTTTTCGCTTGGCGACTGGCAGGCGCCTTAGATGGAACAGTAGTTGGTTTAAGGTTCAAGATTCCGAATTGAGTTGTGTTTTGAACAAGTTTCTTTTTCCATTGCAATCCTTCTTGAACTTTTTGCTGATTAAGCAAATATAGTTGCTCTGCTTTCTGTTTGCTTAAAAAAAAAAAAAAAAAAAAAAAAAAAAACATGTCTTCATTTCGTGAAATTTTATATAAAAAGCTGTTTGAAGCTTTTAAAAAGTCTACATCAAACAAACCCTTGAAAGATATTCAGGATATAAATAATGAGGTATGGCGTCATTTTAAAAATGCCTCTAAAAATGATGAAGAACTAGAAGTGTTGGTGTTAAAAAGAGTCGAAGAGTTGCGAAAGGCAACTAGAAAAAAATCCCTTCTCCTTGATAATTTTATAAAGGTAATTATAAACAATTTATTCATAATATGTTAAGATAAATTTATGTTAAGTATATTTTATCAGAACTTTTTATATTTTTTATATTCACCTTGGTTTTGACTATTTACATATTTTGAAAAATGTAGCGAAAACTAAAATAAGTATAGTATACTAGATTTGGTAATACGTAATTGTGTTAAAATTGACATCTTCTTTCTTTAATTATACAGATAATTTATCTTTACTTGTGCATTCTTTTAGGAAGTATTATTCAACTTTCGTCAATTAAGTAATACTAGGGGGCTGTGCCCCCTGCTCGCTAACGCTCGCCAACCCCCAAACGCCTCGCTGCACTCGGATTGAGCAGCTTTGCCCCTCGAATTTGTGGTTAAAACATCTTGCTGCTCTCGAATAGGTTTGCCAGCCATAAAAAATGTAACCAATTTTTTATAAATTTAATGTAAGGCCTAATAGAGAAAACACCCAAATTGCAAGTTTCATAATAGAAAGTTAAATATACTATCCGCCAACATTCTGACTTAAAATTTCATTAGCTATGCCCTTACATTGAAGTCCCAATATCTTTTATTTATTCTGATAAGTCACCCCTTTAGAGAACGGCGTCCAACGCGAAGCATTTTCTGGATATAAATACTTCAAAATAATAATTACTCTAATACAAAAATGCTTCAGAAAAACAGAAAAAATCAACTTTGAAACGAAGAGTTTAAAAAGAGCGTTAAAATTACCAACGGGTTTGTTTACATACGTAGATAGTTTTAAAATTAGCAACGGTTGGTTGGTTGGTTGAACCCCTGTGCAGCCGGTTTGTTGCCAATCATATATTCAAAATCATTGAGGCTTTGTAGTAGCTTAATGATGAAAAATATTGAAATTTAATTAATTAATAAAGTGTTGATAAATTATTTTGGCACGTTTTGGCAAATCTACAGCTTATTTCCTTTAAAATGACACCTTGATCATTGAAATTGGTTGAGCAGTTTAGGCGGACGGACTAACCCCAAAAAACGTATTGCCTATTAAATATATAGATAATTCAAGAAATGAACTCGTTTTTTATTAAATATTAAAGAGCATTAATAAGTTTAAAGTACATCATTAAATATGAATCATTCGCTAATACAGCCGACTAGTTTTAATAACCTATAGTATCTGACAAAATCGTCGCAATAACATCAGATGCCAGAAACCCTATAATTTCAGACATTAAAAACTGGCTAGAGCAACCCTGGATAACATCTGACTAGATAGACTTAATTGATTATGAAAATTACATTTATGTGCCATTAAAATTGTGATAAACTTAAGATTTAAAAAAAATTAAAAATATATTTTTTTCCCCTTTTAAGGCGAGTTAAAGTTCATTATTTGCATTGAATCGTAACTTTTTCTTAGATTATTAACGTTACAAAAAAAAAAAAAAAAAAATATCAGTACGTAATTATAGAGGGGGGGGGGGGAGTATGCTATTTGCTTATTTTTGCTGACAAGGGGAGTGGGGGGGGGGGTCAAAAATTACCAAAAACATGCTTACGTAATATTTGAACGACCCCCTGATCTCTAACTCAATGATGACACCATTCAAATTTTATCTCATACTTAATCATTTAATCTAAGTTTAGTTAAGAGGAAGTCCAAGTAAGAATCATTCCCTATATTCACAATGTTATCTTCTAGTCATGGGAGCTCCCATGATTATTTGCAGGGGGGCGCAGACCCATTTCACTGGGTACCAGACAACTTTTCATCGTTCATATGACAACATAAATTACTTAATTTTTATTTATTTTTTTAATTTTAATCATTTACATTTTTTACTCATTTCAATCATAATCATTTACATTTTAATTGCTTAAAAACTAATTTTTTTAAAAATTAAAATGAATAATAATTAAACATTTTAAAACTGAAAGTCACAGAATGAATTTCTTGCAATTAGTTCAAATGCTGAACCAAAATTATTGCATTTAAAGAGTATCTTAGATGTCATTGTAGAAAAATATTGGAAAATTTTAGCTATACATTTATATCGTTTGCGATTTGCAGAACATATTTGCATGGATAAGCATTGAAAATTGTAAAAGTGCTTTTATTTCAGAAATGTCAAAATTAAAGCTTACCTCTGTTTTTCTAAATAATTTCTTTCTTTGTGTTTGGAAATTTCATGCAGAATATATTTGTGGAAGTGAAGTTGAACTAAAAAGAAATAAACCTAGGGTGTGAATCAAAATCCTGGTGTGTGATTGTCTGAATCGGGGAAATCCGTGGTACAAATTAATTTTTAGTGTTCACTGTTGCTGTATTTTATAAAATAATGAAATCGATTCATGTTAAGTCATATCATTAAACACGAGGCACAACAACTAGTTCTCAACCATTTACGTTGCATCTGTACACTGGTAAAATATGCAAAAAGGTACAAAATATTAGTGTTTTATTTTCTGTAATGAAAGAAACATGTACATATAAAAAATAAAATAAAAACCTTAGTCATTATACGAAATACTCAAAGGAAATCTAAAATAGAGTTCAGTATCTCAATCATTTCCAAAAGCAATAAATTTCTAGGAATTTAACGTCGGAAATAATTCAGACCTCCCGCTCTTTACCTCCCAACCGAGGTTTTCAAATTGTGATTTTTATCGATGAAGGTTCTGTTTTAACAGATGTTACATTTTAGAATTGAATCTGGCGATTAAGTTTTGAAAGATCATTTGGAATTGGGACCGAAAAACTCAATTGTTCTGATGTAGCCAAGGATGAAATATTTGCGGAAATAAAATGTACATTTGTTTTTTCGGTATTGGCTGATGAAACAGCTGATATTGGCGGTACTGAACAGTTATCGATTGACGCTCGGTATCTGCGTTTTCAATTTGATCAAAAGCCCATAATTTGTGAAGAATTCCTGGGGTATGTACCTCAGCAAGAATTAAATGCTGAATCCATTTCAGAAACTATTTTTCAGTTTTTAAGTAATTGCAATTTGGATTTAAACAAACTTGTTGGGCAAGGATATGCCGGTTGTGCTACAATGGCTGGCCACATTAGTGGTGTTGAAAAATTAATATCTGACCAATATCCAAAGGCATAATTCTTTCATTGTGTTAGCCATGTGTTAAATCTTGTCATCAATGATCTGAAAGATGTTAAGGAAGTAAGAAATGCCGCTGTAATAATAAAAGTAAAATTTTTTTTTAGAGAAATGCAAAATATTTTACACTTTAATTAGATACATCAAACCTGGTGGAAAAAAGTATAATCCTCCAAATTGACCACAATTTTATTTTTGCCCCAATTATTTCAGCATTCAAATTATATTTTATATATACACTGGTCATCAAAATTAAAGGATAACGACAGAAACAAAACGTAACTGTTACTAAAGCAAAATTAATTAAAAAAAAAATTACAAAAGCATTAGTTAACATACTGTTGCGTGGATGGGTTCGAAAGACTTGAAGCCAAAGCAGATCAAAACTTGCAGAAATTTATTCCGATATAAATCTTCGCAGATTCTTTTACAACTCCAAAACTTCTTGTTCTAGTAGATTCAATACAGCTCTTTACACAACAATGGAACTCAAACAGGAGTTAAAAACTAGATACACGACTGCTAAGATCGACGAAAAAGACAATGCCATACAGTTCACTTTCGCAATACAGCTCTCTGAATGCTTGTTGAGAGACAAATAACTAGATAACTCTTGGTCGGCCTTATGCGAAATGTACATAAAATTTTCTTTTTACATAATACTACGAAATATTTACAAATATACAGAAATTCGTAACAATACATTACAATGTTGGTTATTCTCAAAATATTGAAATTAAAATCAAATTTAAGGAAATTGGAAAAATTTTTAAAAATTCGCCTCTTGCGGAATTTTTTCTCTCTTTAATATGGTGTAAGGTCACCTCGCCTTGATTACCTTACATCTTGATTTCATAGACTTTAACAAAGTGTTGACCACGTCTTGTGGAATTGCACGCCACTCGTTTAAAGGTGCACTTTTCAGCTCATGAAGGGTACAGGGAGGAATTTGGTTCATTGAAATTCGGCGCCCTAAAGCGTCCCACACATGCTCAATCGTGTTCAAGTCTGGTGAGTAAGCTGGCCAATCCATTCTAGTCAGTGGTAGAAGTGGAAAACAAAAAAAGTGGGAGGATGCCCAATAGTTGGTGAAAAGTGCAAGCCTCCCCCCCCCCCCCCTCCCTCCAACGATACATTTTATAATTTCATATCTTATAATACAAATATTAATTAGTAAGGGAAAAAATTTTACTTCCTAACATTAGCATTGAACAATGGTTCAAAATTTATTGTTATTTTAATGAACATTCTGCGACTAAGTTTTTTTTACTTGGAAGTAAGAGTGAAGCAATAATTCAACATTTTATACATTACTGTTTATTTAGTTTTAAATAGTGCTTCAAAATATGCATAATTTCATGAAATTAAATTAATAGAGAACTCTATTTTTTTTTTTTTTTAAATAGCTTGTCTTTTTATGAAACAAGAAAATAGAAATTTAACATAAAGGAAGTTCCTCCAAAGTTAAAACAGTATTTGTTAATAAAAATACTTATATTACTATACAAAGTAATATAACACATTTTTGACATACCATAATTTTTTTCAACTTTTGAAAACTTTATAACTTTTTCTTGGTGACACTACTTTTTTAGATTAACGTTATTTTTCTTTAGTAGTTTTTTGACGGATTGAGTGTTTTTAAAAGTAGGGTTATGGATTTCAGTAATTTTAGAAGTGGGGTGACTCATGGATATTTTCTTGAAAAGTGTGGGGACACGCCAATCCGCGTCTACCCACACTTCTAGCAATGATTCTAGTAATATCTTCTGTTTGCAAGTATTCTGTCACCACTCAATGTGGCCAAGCATTGTCATCCATTGACAAAAACTCTGGACCAACAGCCCCTCTAAATAGTCTAACTTAAGGTTCTAATACCTCGTTCACAAATCTCAGAGGTGTTACAGAACCTTCTTGAAAGATATGAAGCTTGGTGCAGCCATTTGTTGATTCCTTCCCAAATCATTAAACTGAGGCCATGGAAATGGGATATTTCAAGGACAAGGGAAGGCAAGTTATGTGTTGCTGCCTCTCTCCAGATCATAACAAGTCTAGAATTAGTGTTCAGATTATATACGGACTCATCAGTAAACAATATTCAGCTCCAGTCTTCGTGGCTCCATTGAACATGACGACGGCACCAGTTTAAATGGGCCTCTTTTGAAGCTGGAGTGAGGGGGACACAAACCATAGGTTTTCTTGCATACAAACCAACCTCATAAGTCTTCGGACAGCAATAGAATGGCTAATTCGAGTTCCTGTGGCAGCCTGAGGTTCTAGAACCAAATTTCTTGTAGTCCTTTCATAGTTTCTTTAAGCCGACAATAACAGAAAACAGTCTTCGGGTGCAGTTGTTACTCTTGACCATGCTGTCTATCATCTGATCCAGTGATTAAAAAGAGACTCCTAACTCTATGATATGACACTGAGATATTTAAATCTTGGGCGACCTCCATTTGTGCTCGACTTTCGTCGATTCTACCAATTATTCGTCACTTTTGACCTTCACTAAAATTATGCCTTCAAGCCATAACTAATGAATACTGATCACCCTCAGAAATCACATTCACTTTAACAACATTACAGACAGGTATTCCAACATGTGTCCATTGCACACCGCATTGTCGATCGCCGAATTTGCATATTCCCAGCGCTAACATATGCACAGAAATGCAATTTTGTGTTCAATTGTATTTAATTAACATATATAATTGCAGCATTGGGCATTGGTTACAACATTAACTTAGTGAGCATATTTTTTTTCCCATTATCCTTTAATTTTGATGACCAGTGTAATTATGTATGTATGCATATATATAGTTGCCTTCGTCTTTGTATGTATATATATTCATACAAAGACGAAACCAACTAGTATGAATGTGCAGTCTATCTGGAATTGGAGTATGCATGCCGATACGAAAAACGCCTCTCGCTCTCACTCCGAAAGGTACAAAAAATCAGACTGATCGTTCAAATTATTGAATGACTAAAAAAATGACTTTATTGATATGCATTATGTACAAAATGAGTCAGGGTCAAATCAGCTGCAAGCGAGTTCTTCTATTTGTCTCCTCAGTTGGGTGATGATTGTGGCTTGTTCCTCGATCTGACTCCTCTGTTTCTCCACCTCCTGGGTCAGCTTCTCAATCAATACATCACGATAATCCCACGTCTGAAAACACAATACAATCTTTTTGCAACCAGATACGCATTTAAGAGTTTAGTAAAAAGTAACACATTGTCGGCCAAGAGTGTGGTTTCCCAGAATGATGCTCACCACTGAGGAACTAAGGAGAATTTTTGCTTTCTTACTCATCAGATGTAGATAAAGCTTGCACATCAAATGTTTCTTTGTTATATGGTTGCTACAATTAATATAATAGCTTAATATTGTAATATAAACTAAAATTGAGTAATTGATTTTTTTTTACCCATGTGTACCAAGCGTCGAGATTGCTCTAGTCTGTAACCAGAGAAAAAATGCTCTGTATTTTAAAAAAATATATGTACTTTGATAGCGAGAAAGTATTTCAAAAGGAATGACACTTCAAGTTTAAATACAATGATAAAAAAATTATTTAATTTCTATGCAATACAAAACTTTAGTATGATATTTAAGAGATGAAATGGTCCTACAGAATGGTGTAAATGTTAAAATTAGAAATTTAATATTTTTTTTATCTTGTTGCCGTACAATAAAACTGTAATGAATTTTACAAACCTTTCTATGTTCTTTGCCTTGTATGAGGGGCAGATTGAGGATATCGTTGGCTGACATTCTCTTATTTGGTTTCTTTTGTATGAGATTTTCCACCAGAAACACCTATAAATTTTTTTATTCATTGTCAGTTTCGGGACTAACACAAGGTTTCCACTCAAATCACAAAATGAAAATCAATGACTTTTAAGAACCTAAATAATGTTTTTAAGGACCGTTAAAAATTTGTTTTCAGGCATCATGTCTATAAATAAATTTTTAATAAAGAATATTCTACCAAAAAAGTTACTAGTTGGTGAATGCGTAATACAAATATGTCGGAGCGAATAAGTGGCGGTCACTCGGGAATAGCAAGTCCAAGTTGTATTTTTATAAATTTTGCAGTTGGACACACAACATTGGCAAAAATTAAGAACTTTTAAGGACCTCTATGCCTTTTCAAGGACTTCACTTTTAATGACTTTCAATGACCGTGGGAACCCTGTAACAGCTTAATGTCATACCTGCCAACATTGGTATTTTCAAATTAGTACAATTTTTACGGAACAAATATTTGCATTCCTATGATTCATGGAAAATCAAATAGCGATAATATTTATGAATGTAATATAGAAATAATAGTAATTCACTTGCAAATGAAAAAAAAAAAAAAATGCATAATAGTTAATTGCTCCCAAATATAACAAATTGTTACATTTTAGCACGGAATGGAAATTATAAAATAAAATACTAACCAGGATTTAAAAATAAATCAAATTTAAACTATACGATGAAATCTCTCATGAGGCTCTGATGAGGTTTTACACCCAAATATAACATGCTTTATGGCACAAAAACTAGTGAAACATACAATGAGTCAGTGGTATTCAAAGTGTTTAATCACACGCACAAATATCAATTATGAATGCCTTCAAATTCTTATTACATTTGATGTTGTCGCTGTGTTTTTTAGAATTGATATGAACTATGACATCAGTAAATCCTCCATGAGAAATCTTAATATCAGATGCATAGATAGAGCAGAATGCAAAATTTGTTCATTTGCTTGAATTTATGATGATTTGAAGTAAACTGCTTGGTATAAGACTCCAAAAAACTTGAATTATTAAAAAAAAAAAAAAAAAAAAACGGTTTTAAGAAAAACACGAAAAGTACAGTGAAATCCGTACGATTTTTTTAGCTGTTCGTACAACCGTACAAAATAGTAAAAATCCGTACATTGTACGGATAATCCGTACAAGTTGGCAGGTATGTAATGTGGATTCTGAACAACAAACATCTATGCCTATCCCAGAATTTTAATCCTAGTACTTTTGGCATGTGAGGCCAGAGTGCTAACCACACAGCCATCAGGTGTGCAGTTATTTTGAAAAATAACGGATACATTTTTTCTTCTAAACATCTCCTAAGATATTAATCTTTTCAGAAAACTATCAATTACAGTTTTGTAAATCACAAAATACCCAACAATTGCTACTTTGATCTGTACCAAAATAAAATATAACAAATTGTAAAAATATTACAAAAACTGGTGGTTTAATTAAGTTTTTTGTTTTAAATTACATTATTAATAATTTAGAAGAATGCAGACATTCTTCTAAAGCTATCTATTAACCTATCAATATGAAAATATATCATTATTAGTATTAAAATATGTTACATTTCACTTATTAATAAAATGTCAAAAATTGTAATTAACTATTAGTTTTTAAAATGTTGTAACTTTAATTAGTTTATCATTATCAATTACATCTATCAATTAAAACTATCAATTACAGTTTTGTAAATCACAAAATACCCAACAATTGCTACTTTGATCTGTACCAAAATAAAATATAACAAATTGTAAAAATATTACAAAAACTGGTGGTTTAATTAAGTTTTTTGTTTTAAATTACATTATTAATAATTTAGAAGAATGCAGACATTCTTCTAAAGCTATCTATTAACCTATCAATATGAAAATATATCATTATTAGTATTAAAATATGTTACATTTCACTTATTAATAAAATGTCAAAAATTGTAATTAACTATTAGTTTTTAAAATGTTGTAACTTTAATTAGTTTATCATTATTATACAGTTTATTATGGAATCAACATAAGACTACTTTATAAGAAAATTAAAAAAAAAAAAAAAAAAAAACTATTTATTCACTTTATTTGTACTGTATGCTTGTCATCAATGTGATTCAATTCAGATTAGTTATGTTTCATTACATTTTAGTAGCACTCGAAATATGTACACTTGGTCACTTTTTGATAATCTGAAGGTCTTCAAGAGAACATTCATCTTTTTTTCCCCTTCTTTTTTTTTTTTTTCAAAGCTATTTTCCCTCATTTCATCTCATTTGTAGCCATAGATGTAGTGGAGAGAGCTACCTTGCAAACAAAAAATCCTTTTAATAGCTAATAGAAATGATATTCATTGATAATCAGGAGTGCAGTGGAGGATGAATACAGTAGAATAGCATTCAGCTAGTTTTTGGTTAGCTTTTAATTAAGTGATTTATGGTTTAAATAATCAGATTTTATAGGCCATTTTACACAAAATTATTTATGGATTTATTGGCATAGAAAAAGCCTGCAAGGGTCAGCGACAACACATTAGTAAACACATTTTCATTAAATCGTCATGATTGGCTGTATGAATTGCAATTTCAGCCAATTTTCTAAATTCCTTCAGGATATTCCAATTTAGTGTCAAACTAATTCTTCAAAATTACATTATTTCAAGATCAATTTAGACATGTCTTAACATTCCACTTTCTTTTTTAAGATGCAATATACACCTATTTCAATAGTATTTTCTACTGCTAATACATTTCGATACACCACAGCTTGTATTATTTTGAAATATCCAACTCAATTTTATTTTTTCAAATCTGTAAAGATTAGTCTACAACCCTCAGTCTTGCACAACCCGATATACAGAGTTCCTGTCAAAATAAAATGTCACAAATCCATGACTTCTCCAAGACTGAAGCAATTCATTTTTCATGACTCAAGAAATCGCATCACAAAAAAAAAAAATAAAAAAAAATATGAATTTTACTAACACGAACAGTGACTAAACCATATCATAAAATGATGAAGCTAATCAATCTTTAATGATAAAGAAATGTTTTAAGATGGAATAAGCCAAAAAGTAATAGATTTTAAATAATATCATCAATAATCGAATGTTTTGGTATCAACATAGGAAAATGGTAGTACATGGCATTAAGAAGAAGAAAAAAATAGAAATGTAAACACAAGCATATCAAATTAGTTCATTTCAATTTTCATGATTAATTTTATGCACCTATAAAACCTACTTATATGATGTTACAAGTTTGAAGTTCAGAAATATTTTCTTTGGCCTTGCTTTTTAATTGTTTCAAACATTGTAACAATTAAAACCTGAGTAATCATTGTAAAAATGTAAATAAAGACACAGATGAATAGCGATCATGGCGTTTATGAGGTCATAGTTGAGTGATTTTATATAAGATGTTTAGGAATACATGAAATTCACCATTTCTGCACGACTTATGGTCTATTTATGTTCAAAATCATGACTTCCCAAGACAAAATTTACCCTATGTCCAAATTCATGACATTTCATGACACTTCCTGACTTTATGTAAGCATGGAAACCCTGCATAAACCCAAAACAATATTTTCTAGAATATAGGGTTAAATATTGTTTCAAAACATAAGAAACTATTAACCAACATAAAACCAATGATATATTTAATCATAACACTCACTTAATGTTAATTTAATAAAATGTTATTCGACAAAATCTATAAAATTAAAATGCTTTTGTATTTTGTCCAACAGATGGAATTATCAAAGAAAAAATAACATACAAATAATTTGATTTAAAATAATCTAATTTGTAGCAGTTAAATGAAAAGCTGTCTTTAATATATTAAAAGCATTCATACATTTAAACAATGGTAGTTCTGAATGGGTGATAAATTAGTAAAGGAATAGAAAAACAAGCACATTTAAAAAAATTTTAGTTTTAAAAGGACTTTCTTTAGGACTCTGCAAGATCTATTGTACGTACATATTGTGGCCACCGCGACAACATCTCTGCAGGAATGTTCCCTTTGACAATGTCCTCAATTGTTCGGCAGAACTCCATCTGAGTGCCAAATTGCAATAGGAGCTCGATTAGGATGATGCCTAGGCTGTAGATGTCCACCTGCAAAACGGAAGTATTGCTTAAACATGAATTGAAATAACTGATGCAATTAAATTTAACTATCTTTACATTGAAAAAAAGCTGTCAAAAAGAATCTTATAGCAGAAAATTAGAGCATTTATAACACATTTGACACACAACCTTTTTCCATTGTAGCTTCTATGCATACTTTCTTGATTTGATCAGAAAAAGAATACTTTACTTTTGCAATTTAGAATGGCGTGTAATTTTTGAATAAGTACAGTACATACATATTGGATAGCCTTTTGCAATTCACCGAAAATTGACTTGCGACCCACCCATGCACCATGACCATTTTGAAAAACACTATTCTTAACAATTTCTCTAGTTAAGGTACCACTTTTCATACCTCCAAACGTATAAAATTTTAGAAACAAGACACACAAAGAGCAAATTACTAATAAATATATACAGACAAGGTTTCTGCCAAAATAAAATGTCACAAATCCATGACTTTCCAAGACTGAAGCAAATAATTTTCCATGATTCAAGAAATTAAATCATAAATAATAATAATAACAATAATGATGATAATCTATATGAATTTTACAATCACGAACACAGTAAGTAAATCAATGTGCCATAAAATGATGTTTATAAAGTTTTATTTTAAATTAAGTAAAAAATCTTAGTTTCAGTAACTTCCAAATCAGAAGAAAAAGGGAAAATAATTTTCCATTCTTAGATATTTCAATGTTAAAAAAGCTAATCAATCTTTAATAATAAAGAAATATTTGAAATAAGAACAAGTCAATAATAATAAATTATATCATAAAAAAATCAAATGTTTTGATATTAACAATGCAAAACAAGAAAAAGAGGATGGAATTTTTTTTTTTTTTTTTTAAATATAAACACAAGCTTATCAAAACTGTTTATTTTAGTTCTCATAATATGAAATTTTTTGTCATCTATAACACCTTACTCGTGTTATATCCCAAACTTGAAGCTAAAAAATGTTTACAATGGTCGAGTTTTAACTGCGACTTTTGTTCTGTCAAAACCTAAATAAATACGTAGATGGATCATCGAAGGGATGAATAGCGATCTTGCTGTTTATGACGTCATAACCACGTGTTTTTAAATGAAATATTTAGAAATCCATGACATTCACTGTTTTTCTATAACTTATGGTTGTTTTTTTGCTCAAAATCATGACTTTCCATGACAAAATTTACCCAATGTCCAAATTCATGACTTTCCATATGCGCGGAAAACTCTGTAAATAGCAATTAAAAAATTTCTATCAATATAAACATTTTAAATTTTGTACTGAAAGCATCATAAAAGTGGATGTTAGGAAAAATAGGTTGAATGTTTTCAAGCCTACAAGCATTTCCACAGTATTACAGAGTGAAAGCAATTGGAATTACCTTGATATATCCCTCAAAATTTCAAATTATGCACACTTTTACATGCAAATGTAAACTATTGCTAATTAAATTTAAAGAAATTTATTGCTAAAAAGAATTTAACCTTTTTAAAAAATATTACATTTGTTGACTACACTTCCAATAAGAACTAAAAAATTTAATTTTATTGTAGTGAACTATACAACAAAAGTAAGTTTGATTATATTCCAGATTTTGTGGAAGACAGAATACCAAATCATGTGGGCTACACTGCATTAGAGCACAGGTAGAGAAAAAGCTGAATTACTGAGTGTAGATCGAGTGTCAAGAGAAACTATCCAGTATTTGCATCCGAAATGGAAAGAAACCAAGAAAACCCTCAACAGGCAGCCAGACAATCGACACACGCCTAAATCTTGTTAATTGTGGAAAAGGTACAAATTTATAAATTAGAAACAACTCTAGGATTAAACTAAGGGTGTGAAACATCACACAACTTTCAATCACACTATAATACTGGACACTGCATTTAAATTTTAAATGAGGTGTAATTTAACGTTTTCATTTTCATATTTTGATTAAAAATATGCCAGCTTGGTGATATTTGGCAATAATTATTATATTTGTCCCCTCCCTTAAAAAAAAGCACCCCCCCCCCCCAAAAAAAAAATGCCAACATAACAAAGTTGGCGACATCCTTTTTTTATTGTATGTTTCAATATGATATGTTTTAATTACATTATCCTTTTGGGTAAGTGAAACAGAGAAGGAACAGTCATTGATGGATAATGTTCATGGGAAGAGAACTAACTGTGCTAAAGGCATTTGTTTACCAACTTTTTACGCGTTTAATCAAATTTCTACAGGAATATCTGATGTGGGGATATTTGAGGGACTGAAAAGCAAAGAGGTCTAAGTGACTTTTAACTTTAGAGAAAATACACTTTACAGCTTCTTATTTAAACTTAATTCTATGAAAACCAGTGATATCTTCATTCCAGAGGTTAGTATTTGATCAACAAATAATTTCCATACAAATTTAATAGAAATAAAAAACTTTAAAGTGTATTTTCTCAAAAGTTAACAAAAGTCACTTGGACCCTTTTGCTTCCCAGACCCTCATTTAGAACACCTTAAAAGTATCACCAGCAATTTTAATAAAAATCATTAGAGCCGTTTTTTGACAATTGCAGGGCTGCCACTGACTGTAAGCTTTGAAAATAGTTGCTTTAGTAGCCTTAAATGTTAAAAATAGTAGCCAAAATAGTAGTCTCAGACATTGAAAATAGTAGTCTCAGACGTTGAAAATAGTAGCCTCACTTTTCATAACGATTGTTTTTTTAAGTCGGTAAAGACCTTCCTCTTGTTTTAAAGGTTTTTAGTTATCATCAAGATCGGAATAAAACTGTTGATTTACATAAACACGAAAACACAGAGACACTCTTCTTTCAATTCAAAATAGTGTCGTATACATAACATCCCATATGGTAAAAGACATGTGTCTTGGGGGAGGCACTATCGTATTTACATAACTGCGATGGAAGTTGGCACCTCAACCTTACTCCCAGACAGCACCTAAGCAAAAAAAGCTAAACTTCACGCAAAAGCGAAGGTAAAAATCGTTTGGCAAAACAAGATATATATATATATATATATATATATATATATATATATATATATATATATATATATATATATATATATATATTTTAATTTCCAAAGTCAAACAACTTTTTGGTAGAAAAATAAGTTTAATGTTTAATTAATTATACTATATATTGACAATAGGCAAATTTAATTAAGGCCAGTTTTTAAATTTTTAACAGGATAGCTACAGAATTTGAGAAACAAAATTCCCCAACATTTCTCTAATTTCCAGAAAATTCCCTGATGTGCATCTCTGTCGACGTTATCATTAAAAAAAAAAAGAAGAAAATATGACCAGTTTAAAAATAGATAAATTTGACTATTTACAATTACTTATCAAAGTATAATTGCACCAAAATATAAATTTAGGCTAAAAATCAAAACAAGCATTTTTAGAGCATGAAAAAAAATGGAAAACGTTAATAAAAAAAATACAAAATTCACATAAACCAATTTACAAACTACACCCATACTTGCTAACATCAAGGAAAAGAAACTAGTAGAATACTTTTCTTTTTAATTTAAAAAACAACACAAATAAAACATGTTATTTTCTTTAATATATGTCATAGGTTGTATCCTGTTCATAACATAAATTTTAAACAGTGTCCTAAATATTTACTAAACTTGGGCATGCATGAGCATGAAACTTAAATAATCAGCATTTTGCTATTCAGTCACAAATTTCACGAAATATTTCATAAAAATATGTCTTTTGGATTTAAGTTGAGAAAAGATAAATAAAATATATTGCATGAAAGAAAGGCTTGAAATTAACAGCTTCTTATAAAAATTAATTAATCATAGATATGAAATAAAATTTTGCACAACAAAAATATTATCTTAAACCACTGAAGTACATATTAAATGAGGCAAAAAATCGTTTTCATAAAACATGACAAGCATAGCATTCGTCATGGGGAAAAGAGGCATGGACTTTTTTTTGAAATTCTATGACCCTTTACCTGAATGTATGTAGTAGCGCATTCAGATTTTTAAATTTTTGGAGGGGGAGAAGGATGTTTCAATTCTTTGTTTGATTTATATTAAACATATAAATCAACAACACGTATCCCTTTCAGTTAATTACGTTTAATAAAATGTCAAAATTAAAGTACAAAAAAAAAATCAAGTACAGGATCTAACCCTTTTTGCTTATTAATGCCTATAGATTTGTTGCACATCTATAACAGTGCTGTAAAGGGTTAATAAAAACAGAAAGATACGATGGAATCAATTTGAAATATAAAGGAATTTAGGGTTCTAATATATTCTATTGACAAAAAACGCAAGACAAGAAGAAAAATAATCATGTCTGTAAAGAATGCAGTCAGATTTAAGTTTGAAGTTTTTTTGTTTTTTTTTTTAACAATAATGCGCCGGCGGTCGCGAAGCTATAAGATAACCAAAAATCTAACAGAAATAATGTGTAAATAATTGTTCCAAGCATAACAATAATCGCAGAAAGTAAAAAAAAAATTTAAAAAAAAAAAAAAAAAAAGCGGAACATGTGGTTGTGGGCCGAGGAGTGGGGATTGGCCTGTTTGTCTCAGCTGCTGAGAGTAGAAAAAGGTCGGAAACTTCATATTCCCAAATCGGCCAACTAGCCAGATGCGACTTTTACGAAAAAGCACATGAAAAAAAATCTGTATTATTCAACGCACCGACCCGCACGGGGAATGCGAGAAGGGAAACTAAAAAATTTCAAAATTCCCTGACTAAAGAGTAATTAAACGAAATACCTCGACATTTACCTGAATTGCCGGTTCTGTCGCCACCCTGTTTAAGCTACACTCAAAGTAATTAAATTGCCTCAAAATTTAAATTATTTTATTATTTATAAATTTAGCTACAACATTGAAATTCTAATGATTCTGCATCGATTGACCTACACGGCGAAATCATTCACCATATCAGCACAAATCTCGGACATAACGTCTATAAAACATCAATACTGTCCATACTGATAGCATTTTCTTCCGGCGTTCACCACAAATAAATTTTTGTTAAGTAGAGTAAATAAAGCGAAATAATTTGATGTTTCAGGATTTAAGTGTATGCTACTGAGCCTTGCACAGCAAAAGATAAAACATTGGAACCTAATAGGCAGGCGAAAATGACCGCGGTTGCCGTCGAACACAACAATCTCGCGTGAAAGGTTACTATCGTCGGACTAACAAAATGACCTCTATACCCGCGAATATGAACAACTATTTCGGTAGTATTTGCCCCCCCCCCCCCTAAAAACATTACCGTTTCGAAAAGATTGCTAGTACCTTAGTGCCAATTTTTTTTCGTCCTACTATCGGACTGTAATTTCTTAAAAAATAGTTGGCCTTAGCCCAAAAATAGTTGAAGGTTTTGCTTAAAATAGTCGCTTTGGGCACTTTATTCATTGAAA
Organism: Linyphia triangularis; assembly: GCA_963978545.1. NCBI lineage: Eukaryota > Metazoa > Arthropoda > Arachnida > Araneae > Linyphiidae > Linyphia > Linyphia triangularis. The sequence continues at coordinate 71,018,783 of OZ021725.1, read as the reverse complement.
TAGTAGCCATAGTCGCCTGGCAACTAAAATAGTCGCTTTAGTAGCCTTTTTAGTCGCCTGTGGCAGCCCTGCAATTGCTGAAAAACAATTTTTTTAATTGCCTTATGCATATGAGCAATTTTGACAGAAGCCTTATTGACAAGGTCATCACTAACCTGTAAGTATATTTGAACATTAAAGATCAATCTGTTCAGAAGTTCAGCTGGCCACAAACACACATTTTTAGACCACTATTTTTAACACAGTATGTTCCATAACAAGTAGAATTTGTGGAAAAAAAACCCCACTTTCTTTGTCTGAATTAAAAACAACTAAGTAATACACAATAGAAATGAAAAGTTTGCTCTTTTTCCTCACCTTTGTGGTATAGTTGTGCTGGCTCCTTTGCTCAGGGGCGGCATAAGGAAGGGTGCCCAGATCAGAACTTAGTCGTGTTGACATGTTTCCCCTTTGTTTTTTATTGGGAGAGGAGCCTCCAAGTGTGGCCAGCCCAAAGTCACCAATCTTCATAACTCCCTCTTTTACTGAGAAGAAGATGTTTTGGGGCTGCAAGGAGGACATTTCAATACTTGGGTCCAAAGTTTACACCTTGGCCAAAAGAGAAATACCAATCCTCATTCAAGACACTTTTGAAATATTACTATGCCTCCAGGATTAAAAGTTAATGTTTTTGAAGTAGAGGCATGGGTCATCTTATTCCTTGCACTGAATTATAGACTTCATACTTCGAATAATGTAATACATTAAAAATGATACATAATAAAAAGGTTCTTTTTTAAAAAATTTTTATGTATGCAGGTCAATCCACACCTGAAGAATTTTTTTAATACAAATGAAATGATGTAGTAATTTATTACTTAGAATAAACTTTAAGAAAGTTTTAGACCAGCATGTATAATTCTGTAAACATGTAAATAAAAACCAAAACCTGCAAAATCGAAAATTGTCTTGGTGACTTTTAAATTACTTTTTGTGTTAGTTAGCATTTGAAATGAATATTCAAAAGATATCATTAGGGTTAGCTTTCTTTTTTGTAAAATTATAGTTGAGCTGCCAAGAACACCAGCACACAGTTGAAGAAACGTCCAAAGCTGTTTTGGGGGAAATCTGGAAAATCTAAATTATTTAAAGGGGTGATAGCTAGTCTTTTTCTGCCTATATAATATTTTACCTTCTTTCTGCTTTTATGATACTTTTCTTACTACCTACATAATATTTATATAAATCATATATGTATATATGTTGCAGGGAGATGATAAAAACGGAGATTTAATCAAATCCCTAAGGTAGATTATCAATTCATGAAAATGTTAAAATTCCAACTCTGTGGGAGATTTCCCTAAAGAAAGTAAGTGATTTGATCAAATCCCTTAACTGTTTTAGTGAAAAGATTAAATAATATTACTTAGATATGAAAAGTTATTTAGTAAACCGTGCATTATTAAATGTAGATTAGGTAATACAACAATAGTCAGTGAAATACTAATTATTTATTCAAAACTAATTAATAAAAGAACATGGGTGTCAGCAGAATTATTTGCAAGGAGGTGCAAGACTACTAGAATTTTGTTTAAATCATTAACTTTTCAGAAATGTTAATTGCAAATTCATAAGGAAATGTTAATTAACTATTATGCATTAACTTCCACTTTGATGATAATAATAATAAAAATAAAAATACATGCGGTATATTATTTAAATCCTCTCCTCTGTAAATTTCATTTTATACCCAACACAACCATGTTAAAAAAAAAAAATGTACAAGGAAAAAATGGTAAAAATACAAACATTTCGTAAGGATTTTCTCATTTTTTTATGTTTACCTTTCACATAGTTCTCACGGTATTCAAGTAACAGTTTTTCAAACAGAAAAACCAGACAACACAATAAATAACCCATAAAAACATTTTCAATAGAAATCCCTTATTATGCACTGCCAATTTTTCTGGGCAATTACCAACTTTTGATCTTGGATCATTTTCATAGTGTGACCTTTACAAAAAAAAACCTCCACTCCGAACTATTAACTAACTTTCTTTTGCCTCCAAAACTTGATTGAATAGATTGTCATCCACAACGAGTCTACCTGCCACATTTCAGTTTGTTTGGATGAAGGAAGTGGGTTAATTAGCACTTCAAAGATTTTCAGTCATTGAACATTGCCAAATTGTACATATTTGAATAAAGCTTGTTATCTGGATAATAGAACGTGAGTAAAAGCTTATAATTCTGGCGTAAAGCAAAATAAATGTGTAAAAGCTTGGAATTTTAATGAAAGTCCCAAAACTCGATAGTAAGTATTATCATCAACAGTGAATGCATCTACCAAGTTTAAAAGTGTCATCTCAATAGGATGATGGGAAGAGGGTTTACAATAATAAAAATTTTATAGCATGCAGTGTTATCGACAATGAATCTGTCTTATTTCAGCATGATTGGATGACATCAAGTGGGTATATTTCTATTCCGAAGCAAAAATAGTAGCATGTAAAAGCGACATTTTAGTAATAGGGACAGCCCTCAAAACTTGATCGAATGCATTGTCATTGACATCAAATCTATCTGACAAGTTTCAGCTCAAATGTATGACGGAAATTGCCTTTAATTAGCCTTCCATAGATTTAAACACCACACACAAGTATCGAAGTTAATATAAAGGAGTATAGGAAATGCCTACTTGAATTCTAAAAATAGATATCAAGTTCTTAATATCTGATGACTAATAATAAAAATCAAAACATTTTCCACGAATTGAGGGAACATATAAAGGATTGTACTATAAAAGGAATAAATTAAAGCTAGACATCTGGTGCCTGAAAACACTTCTGGATTGCAATAATATATTCAGCTATAAAAAAAGTAGACAACTAACAGGAAAATTAACATAATAAAACCGCTTTTTCAAATGGCTTGTGTACTTTTTTCCCCTTGGAATGTACATTTTTTTTTTTTCTTCTAATTTTATTTTAATTTTCAAAACCCAGAGGGGTGCAAGTGCACTCCCTTGCACCCTCCTGGTGGCTGCTTACGTAAAAGAAATAAGTACTTCAGCTGAAATTTTTATAAACGAAAAGGATATTCTTGCTGACATTTTTAACATTATTAGTGAATGCCATTAATAAATAATAATGCTCATACATTTTTATTAAAACACGTTGATTTGTGGCATCTCGAATTACAGGCCCATCTTTTTGTTTTACAATGTATTTTGGATTGTTCACAGGAACACCTCTTAAATCCTTGACCTCCAAATAAGGATAATTTTTCTACAATCTCATACAGACTTAGGTTAGTTTGTGAAACTGTTTCGGTAAATGTGGCAGCAACTATTTGAAGAGTATTTCTAGGTAGCCTATCTTTTATAATTCCAACTGAGGTTCCAATTTGGTATAAACTATTTTTTACATCCAATACAATCCCCACAATGCTATTTCTTTCTACGGACACCAGAGGGGAGCGGTGAGGTAAAGGGGAGGGATAACAAGTGAAACATAGAGCTGTGCGAGTCCTGACTTGTTTATTTCATCTTTTCACTAAAATAGTTAAGGGATTTGATGAAATCACTTACTTTCTTTAAGTAAATCACCCCATAGAGTTGTAATTTTAAGATCTTCTGTGAATTGATCATCTACCTCAGATATTCGTCGTACATTACCTTCCAAAATATTACTTTAAAACCTATGCAACATTTTTTCAGATACAGCAATTCAAAATTTCAAATTCGAAAGATAACTGAAGGAAGGATTAAACGAAATGTGTTCTCACCTTTAAGTCTCTGTGAATGATGGACTTGGAGTGAATGTGAGCCAATCCATTCAGAATGTCACGGAAAATAGAAGGCTCACTCATTTTGAAAGGAAGTGACTCGCCTGAAAATTTCATACATTCATACAAGCTTTGAATATATAAAATGTAAAAGAACTTTTTTACATGGTCAATAATAAAAAAAAGATAAATACAGACTTGTGGTTAAAAATTTTAGCTACAAAATTCATAGAATTGCAATTTTCATTATTCAAAGATTGTCATCAGTTAAAATGAGCCAACAGCTGAAGACACATTTTAAATGTTTGCTATAATTTTCTATTAATCTTTTTTTTCCCCCAAAAAAGTTCCCTTACAGCTCAAGTGAAAATCCAAATACATTTGAAAAACTTCTAGTTAATTCTTTACATACATATTAAGTATTCTTTTGCGATATATTTTCTTTGTTTTATTTATCCCAGAATACCCAACCTGGCTGCTTCAAGATTGGTTTTCATTAAAATACATTAAATAATTTTTAGATTTAAAGAATTTCTTCACGACCGTTATATGAATAGAGCATTTAAAAATATATATATATCACTTGTTTTAAGTTCACTTGGGGGTTGGACACTAACAGGGTTGATACACATTTTAGAACCAAATTTTTAAGGAAAAATTCAGCAGAGTTTGAAGCCTTTCTCGGGAGATATATCTAATAACTTATTCTTAGCCACTCAAAAATTACTATTATTTAAATTGAGATTTGATATTCTCAGTAACCCGCCAACAAATAAACCTGACATTTTGAAATGTAAAAACAAATGATGCAAAGCGTGTATGCACTTAGAGGTCCTCAACTTTAGTGATAAAATAGAATAAAACAAAGCAAAAAAAAATAATAAAAAAAAAAATAAGACATTTAAAAAAGAAACACTGTTTTCCAAAATTAAAATACAAATTTCAAGAACTAAAGTCATAAAAGTTACATTTTCTACAAGCAACAATGGAAATTCTAGAAATTTTTCAAGATCCTGAAAATTGCAACCTAATTTTAGAAGTTTATCCAAATTTTCAGGAGGTACACTGGATTATAGTAAAAATTTTAATAACTTGCATTACATACTCAATATAAAAAATTAAATGCGCTTTCGAAAAACAATAAAATACATGCTTGCATTGAAATAAAATGATTATTTAAAATTGCTTATTATGCACAAATATGTGGAAAATGGCATTTGTATAACAAAATTATCTCAAGACACTACTGTGCTACTATTTAAATTTTAATTTTATTTGTTATTCTTTGATAAAATTATTTCAAAATTCCATAATTGCGGTAAAATTATTACCAATATATATCTTTCATTTTTTTTTCTTTTAACCTTATTATATTCAACTCTAAAATAAATTGAAAATATTCTTTCAAACCAACTTTAGTATAAAAACCTTATAGTAAATTAATTGGTAACACGATTTTCACAAATGGATGGATAACATTTTAATTACTAAGCTTCAATCAAGAAATCAAATTGCTTTTTCAAATGTGCATAAATATTCCAACAGCTAATCTTCAAAAGAAATGGTAATGATGTAAATGCAAAAATAAATATTTTAATTATGTTTTACTTTACTAAAAATTGTAAACAACTATACTTGTATGAACCAAATAGATGCTATAGACTAGAGTGCTAACAATAAATTAAAATGTAGGTTTAAAAAAAAATAAAGAAAAAAAAAACTTTGGTACAAGCATGTAGAAAAAACCAGCATGGGCAGATAATTTTCCATGCATGCAATTTTTTTAATTTTAACATACTTTTTAAAAACTCTGTAGTGCTCCTGACTATAAATCTTGGATATAAATTTTTTAAATGAACTACCAACATCAATTATTTAAGCAACATAATATGCAGTAGAACTTAGTTGACAAAATCTTGATTCTTGGCACAGCATCCAAATTTGGTCCAATTCATAGGGTTTAAGAATGTATAGCGAACAAGTTAGCCTAAACTTCCTATTCATAATATAAAACCAATTAATTAATATACATATTCGGTTATATGTTCATTAATATAAAATTGCCATTAATAAAAGTTAATATTTATAAACGAAATGTAGATCAAAACATTTTATTATATTTTTAGATACTTTTAGCAAGATTATGGATGAGTTAAAACAGTTTTGAGGATAAAAGCTTTCAAAAACCTGTCATATAAGGAAAATTTAATCTATAATTGATTTAAATATTAGGCATAAAAGTGGACCTTAAGAAAAAGGAGTTGGACAAAAGATCCCTTATTACCTAATCAGACCTAAGGATATTCAAATTAAAAAGTACTCAATTCCATAGAGAAGCTGTAATTTAATCTTTTTACTTTTGTTATTAATTTGTTTTTAAAGGATTTTCTTAGATTTTAAAGTGTTGAATAACTTAAATGTTTGATATCAAACAGATCAAAGCTTACAAGATATGTACATAAAACAATATTAATGATAAATCTGAATGTTTCACAAGAGTCGGCAGACCACGGCTCCAGAGCCGCACTTGATTTAATCTTAAAATACCTTTAACATTTTATATTATTTTTTTATTTAATATTTTTGGACTGAATTAATAGAAATCTTTCTTACCCTTAGATGGTGCGATTACAAGTAAAAAAAATTTACTACCAGCTGACAGAAACGTACTTTAAGCGAATAAGCACATTAAAATTTTATCACAGGCAATGTAGGACTCACGACAGATGTTAAGATATGTGGCTGGAGATATTATTTCCCCTCTGGAGGAATTTTTTTTTTTTTGTGTTTTGGAGGAAAATCAGGAAATTTTGAGGGGAGGGGTTTTGAATCTTTTAGAATTAACGAAATATTTAAGTACAATTTTAGAAACTTTAGGAACAAAAAAATATATATGTATAAGAAATTTTAGGACAAGTGCAACACCTGAATTTATACAAAACACATCGTTACCAACTATACTGCTCCATGCTTTGTCATCACCTTCTTAGGTTCACAAACAGCAATGATAGTCTTGTGACATTTTTCATATTGTTATGAAACGGTATTTTAATGGGAGGTGGAGGTTATATAAAAGATATTTAACTGCTTAGATACTGATACATGGTTCATACAGATTTTCAAAATAAAAAATAAGGACTTTTTAAGGACTTTCTAAGTACTTTGTTAACTTTTTTAAGGACCTCAATTTTCTTTGTGATTTATACGATGGGGAGAAATTGAATGAAAAGAAAATTTTAATGCATATTAAAATTCATGAATGAAATTTCTTTTAATTCCTTATGATTATAACCAATCATTTTGAGATATAGTTATACTTTTACTAAATGTAGTTTAAATTCTTGAAGTGCAATATAAATTATGCATATTTTTAATAATCTCCTGTTTCCGAGGGTACTTTTAAAGCAAATTGCAAAATTTCATTACTGGTTTTTTGCCATAATTTCTACATTATTTTATTTTTCTACCACGATGAATACATTTAAATTAACAATGATTTCAAAATTTTAACAATGATGCTCAAAAGGGCAGGAATTAAAAACTTCTTCAAAAAATATTTTAACACTCAAAAGTTAAATGATATTAAAATACTAAAATATCAATTAAAAATGCTCCAGTCCCACCTCTGTTGGAATGTGATTAAAAGAAAATTATTGAATATAAAGAAAAACATCTACACTAAGTAAGATTTTCATAAAATATTCATTTACAGGGTGGCTACAGAATTTAAGAAACAAAATTCTCTGATGTCTCTCTGTCGATGTTATCATTCAAAAAACAAAACAGAAAATAATGGCCAATTTAAAAATATGCAAATTTTATAAGTAAATGTAATTTTAAATAGTCTAAGCATAATTCAGGATGTTTAGCAGCTTGGAACTTCAAAAAAAGGGACTAAGGGACCAAAAATTAAAAAAAAAAAGTACTTGTAAAAAAAAAAGGGACTTTTAAACAAAATTTGTTTTTTTATCATAGAAAAAAATGCCTAGTATTCAGTACCTACAATTTAAGGGGTTGAATTAAAAATTATTTTTCCAAGTGCAAACTTTGCACTCCAAACATTCATCTGGAGTGCACATTAAAAAGAAAAGAATTAATTATTGACTGTATATTGCTTAAAAAACATTGAGAATTATGATTACCACATTTTTAAAATTGTAAACAGACAGAACGCAAATAACAATTTTGGAGTGCAAATTTCACCTTTGCATTGGATTATTTCAACACATGATTGAACACTAGAATTCTTAGGATCTGCAGAAAACCTATATTTAACACCAAAAATTCCCGTTAATACAATAATACAACACGCCTTTAAGATTATTATAACACGTGTTTGTGGAAAGCAAAATTAAAAGGCCAAAAGTTGGCCTAGTTCTACGCCTATTAGAAAACACTTTTTGTGAAGATATTAATTAAAAAACAAATTAAAATTTTAATATTTTTTTTGTCAATAGTCCAATTAGAATGCCAAAACTACTTGTGTTGAAAATTTCAGAACTGTAGCTCAATATACGATATTGACCGGTCATGTAGTAAAGTACTAGACGAAACTTTAAAAAAAAAAAAACGTCAGATTGAAAACAGTCCACATAATACATATTTAATTATTAGATACAGTAAACTCAATTTGAAAAACAAAATCTAATTGCATTTATTAACAAATGATCTCGATCGGTCACGTGGTCAAGTACTAGACGAAATTCAAAAAAATAAGTTCAGATCGAAAACCGCCCAAAACCATATATTGAAATGCTAAATATAATTCAATTTAAAAAAGCTGTTTGCATTTATTTACTAACGATCTCGTTTGGTCACGTGGTCAAGTATTAGACGAAATTTAAATAACGCAAGCCCAGATCAAAAACCGTCCATGAAACTCTATATTTAATTGTTAAATAAAAAAACTTTTGAATCAATGATTTAAGTGTAATACTATTTTTAAAGTTGCAAATTTTAAATGAAACTTTTATCTTAACACATAAAAACCGTGCTATATTGTCGAAGAAAATCAAGGATTCGACTCTTGAAATCGAAAATCAAAGAAATCCTGATATCAAAATATTAAAAAAAAAATTTTAAAAATACTTAAGCCGGATTTACACGCTACCAGTCGAGTTTCCAGTTTAGTTCACCAGCCAGAGACATCACCAGGCAACTGGTTCCAGTTAACCAAACATTTTCTATTACTGGCACCGGCGACTCCGATTAACCAAGCACGTGCGCTCTTCCGTGATCACCGATAGACGGCGCTACGGTTGCTTAGATGACGTCACAGAACTGGTGATCTAAACTGGAGGCCCGACTGGTAGCGTATAAATCCGTCTTTACCTTTTTATTCCAGAAATTCCGATTCATATTCTTCAATCCCACAACACGTGATGAAAACTCCTGTTCTAAGTCGAAAAAACATAGTTCCCAGAATCTGTGATGGTTACGACCTTTGACCTTGACGATTCAATATAGAACCAAACCAGTTCTATAAACAGCATTCAACCAATCAAAGCAAATTCATCGTAACTGGACATGACAGGGATTTCTGGTCTGCTTTTCTTCCCTCTTGTGTTCGACAAAGAAGGAAAAAAGGGACTAAAGGGACCAAATGTTAAAAAAAGGGGACAAAAGGGACCAAAAATAAAAAAGGTACTTTAAGGGACTAATGCTAAATGCCTTGATAATTGCTCCAAAATAAATTTACACTAAAAATCAAAACAAGCATCTTTAGAGCACGAAAAAGAATGGAAAACATTAATTAAAAGATGAAAAATCCACACACATCACTTTCAGTTGTGTTCAATAAAATGTCAAAATGAAAGTACAAAAAAAAAAAAATCAAGTACGGGATCTAAGCATTTTTGCTTATGAATGGTTTTAGGATTGTTGCAAAACTGTAACACAGGCACAGCGCTAAAACGGTTAAAAAAAAAAATCGAAAAAGTCTGATGGAATCAATTTTAAATATTAAGGAATTTAGAGCTCTAATATATTCTGTTGACAAAATATCCAAGTCAAGAAGAAAAATAATCATATCTGTAAAGAATGCAGTTAGATTAAAATTAGAAGATTTTTTTAACCGAAAGGCTACTGGCGGCCACGCTTCTAAGTTATAAGGCAACTAAAAATCTAACATAAATAATGTGTAAATAATTTGAGTTCTAATATATTCTGTTGATAAAAAACGCAAGGCAAGAAGAAAATAATCATATCTCTAAAGGATGGAGTCAGATTGAAGTTTGAGGATTTTTTTCTAACAATACGGCGCTGACTTCACGGCATCCACTTCACGTGACGCGATCCGAGATAGATGTCCGCACCCGCACAGGGAATGCGAGAAAAGAAACTCAAATATTTTAAAATTCCCTGATTAAAGAGTAATTGTACGAAATTCCCAGAGTTGTCCAGAAGAGTGAAATTCCCTGACATTTCCCTGAATTCCTGGTCTGTCACCACCCACTGATTTGTATAAATATAGCAATTTATAACTGTAATATTTAGCTAAGAATGTTAATAAAGTATTTGCAACCAACTTCAATGAAAATTTTTCTAAAATTTGATCAACCCCAACCGTTTAACTTTACTTTTTAGGCTTAGCCATTGTTAGACAGGAGAAAGTATTTCTCCAAATTTAGCCATACTTTTTGCTGGCTATTAAAAGCATACCAGATTCATGATATCACAAAAAGAATATTCTAATTAAAGAACTTGGATTATGTCTTAAAATATGTGAATTTTTATTTCCAAAATCAGATCAAATTCTGCTTAAAACTGCAATTTTGTGTCATACATGCAGCTACTATAGGCTTTAAAAGATGTGTACAGGCTCGGCCTGGCCCACCGGGATACCGGGACATATCCCGGTGCGCCCTCTCCAGAACCTTGGCACGGCGCCCTCCGAGAACAGTGGAAAAAATTTCAAATATAAATCTTAATATTAAATAATCAAGTTTTTGATTTTAAAGTGAGTTAATCTGTATCTTTGAAGATGGAATAACTTATACAACTCCGGCGTGGCAGGGCGACGCAACCCCCACTATGGAAACTCGCAAAACCAGTCTACCCGTGCTTTCTTTTCTGCCCATTCTTTGTTGTTGTTGTGTGGGGGGGGGGGGGGGCATACAATAAAAGGCAAAGTCATTGTATGAGTTCTATTCAGAGAGAGGGCAGGAGCTACTTTTATTGGTAAGGAAACTGTTTAACTAAGACTGAAAAAAAAACCTTAAATGACCATTGCGCTTCGGCTTGTTGACAAAACTATTTGGATTTTTACTGAACAAAACGTGTAGTAAACTTCTTAATCTGCAAAATTATTTAGTCGTTGCTTTTCAAACACATAAGTTATATGGACCGAATTTTCATACAGATTATATTATGAGCAAGTAAGTCAATTGTTTGTCAAATTATTATTGCTTAACGTCCTAAGAAGGACTCGTTTATTAATGTTTTTTGTGTTAATAATGTTTTTTGACATGAAAACATTAATTTTCTTTTACGATAGTTACATTTATCTCGTCTTTAAATTTTTTTCGCCTCAATCCCTATGCAATCATGTGCAGATTTCTTGAACAATAAATCATTAAATGCATCAAAAAAGTATGAAGGAAAGAGTAGGAGGGTGATTGTTCCCTTTAGCTCCTTAATCGCCATCCCTAGGTTTATCCATTTAAAAAACTATTTTATTAGTTTAAATTATTTGCCCTTGAAAGGGAAAAAATCTGTAATAATTTTATGTCAACGTACCGATTGAAATACTGAGCATAAAGTGTAAACAATAGATTAATCTAAATTATTCTGTTGTAATGTCTAATGTAACATACACTTTGTATAATTTAGTTTTTCACTAATTTTAATTGCAATTTTCTTTTACGATTTATTTTTACACTAAGTTACACTTCAAATGAAATTTCATCAATTTAAAGTTGAATAACAATACAAAATATTTAAAACAATGTAAATATAAATATTTAAATTTGGGTTTTCTTTTCCTGTTGAAATGAAACTGAATGTGCAACGTAATTTCCAGCTATAGGCTGTATGGAGTGGGATAAAAGCCAAATAAATAATCAAAAAAAAAAGGGGGGGAAATGCGTAATGTTACTTTACGCAAGTGTAAATTAATACTTTTTACTTTCAATTACCCATATGTATTATACAAAGGGTAATGAAAGTATGGCACTCGGTCAAAAAAGATTTAAAATTTTTTTGCATTTCTCCAAGTTTTTAAACATTCCGATTTCAAAAAAGTGATCTAGAAAATATGTCTGTCTGTGTGTATGTGGTCAGCATAACTTCCGAACAAATTGACCTACGATGTTCAAATTTGGTGTGCGGGTTGATGGTAGCCATGGCACATACCATTAAGGTTGCGCATGCGCGTTAAGGTAGCTGCCACTGAAAAATCATGTTTTTCAATGATAGCTAAAACACATCCCATCCCACAAGCTGACGGAAAAAATTTCATCCCACCTCGAATAGACTTCGAGTATCCTAATCAGAATTATATGTGTTCAGTGTGTAAAATTTCAAAAATATTAACGTGGCACTTTGATCATCGTTCTTTCCCCTCCCCCCCCCCCCTTTTTTTTTAATTATGTAAATATTTTGTTCTTTTAAACGGAATTTTTAAAAAACATACATTCATGCAAAAAAAAAAATCTTTAGTGACACCTTTTCTTATGTAAAATAAGTTTTACCGGGGTGTGATGGCATATTTAACTGCTTTTAAAATTGTGTAGTTGTGGACAACTTTTTTGTAAATTTCTTGTCTTTAAACATATCCCTTGAAATTGGCGGAGCTTGTTTTATTTTCTTGGAAAGAACTGTGTTTTTGTTGAAATGGTTATGATTGATTGATATTTTCACGAATTTGTGACAAGAGAACTTTTGCTCCCTCTGTAATAGTTAATATTATGAATCAATAGCTAATATTGTGATTGTGACTGCGCTCATTAATTTTATATTTTTTTAAATATTGTTTTCCAAAAACTTCACGACAAATCAATATTATCAAGCATATTTAAGTCGGAACAACGTCCCCCCCCCCCTGGCCCACTGCACCTGTGCCATTGATGTCACCTTAGTAATTTTGTTTACAAAGTGTTTTAGATAATTTTTAAACTCAGCTCTTCTTTTATAAACTCGACAGCTCACTAAGCAAACTTTATAACATTTTAGTTAACATGAATATTATAAACTATTCATAAAAACAATTAAAGGAATTTTGTATGTTACTATTGAAATTACTAAAAAATACATTTGTATACAGAGGAAAACATTTTAAAGACATTTAAATTTTCAACCGTAAACGTATTCCATACATTTTCCGTCCAATTCTTGAGACCAGTTAAGAAATTTTAATTTTCTCAGTTTCTAAAGATAACGACAAAAAAATTTCCTTAATCAATTTCAGTTATTATAAAAAATTATACGATTCATATTTAATCTTGTAGTTATTTCATTTCGGGGAGGTCTAAGTCACTGAAATGACAACTGCTCACCTCCCTCTGTGATTTTTTTTTTACTAATACATTAAATTCTTCATCAATATCAAAATCAGTTATAACTTTTTGCTATATTTTTCTTTTTTGAGTTATTAGTTAAAGTCTGTGGTACACACTATTTTAAGACAATATCAATTGTTCATAAAGGTCTTTCATTTCATAACAATAAATGCATTCTAAGTAAAAAGTTAAATGATCATTAAAAATCTGCATCAATTGTAAATTATAAATATATCGTGTTCAATCCTTTGTTAGTTTGCTCGGTTGACAAATGTCCCCCTACAATCAATTTATCAATCTATTGATAAATTGATTGTAGGGCAGCCCATGATCAAAACATTCGTACAATTTTTTTCAAGTTATTTCAAATATATTTTTTAATTCTTATTTTATTCTGTTCAATAATATTGTGTTTTTAATTAAAATACCCACATACTTTGATATTTGGTCACGAATTTAATGGTATGCATGAAAATTTCAATTTGGGGGAAATGTGTCCCCCACACGACTGACCGCAAGACAAAAGGTCACGCGTCTAACCAAAGGTTAATTTGCAAAAAAAAAAATTCATTGTAATATGATTAAAACAGAGAGAGAGGGAGAGAGATCTTGTATCTTTCTTAGTCATCATTATGAGCAATTTGTGTTTTGTATTGTAACTTGAAATTTTATACACCCCCTCCCCCAAAAAACTGTGTGAAATCTTATTTTACCACTTCCCCTTCTTTTTTATTTGTGTAACTTGCTATGTGTATTTAATCAAATCTTTGACCTTAACCCCCCCCCCCTTCCCCCCCCCCCCCCCCCCCGAAAAGAAAACCTGGCTACGAGCTTGGTGTGAGAAGGGGTGAGGCGCCCTCCCAAATATTGGTCCACCGCCCTCAGAGGTGTCCCAGGCCGACCCTGGATGTGTATATATATTTTAAATCGGAAATAATCAGGGATTTTGATTACATCCCTGTGATATTTAATTTCAAATATAAAACGGACGTTCAGAAATTTATTAGCAATAGCTAAAATTACACAAAACGTTCCCCTAAATTTAGTAAGAGAGCATCGCGATTTCGCGTATCGGTGCGGAAATATATTCTTTTTAAATGCTTCGTAAAAAACACTTTATGGTTTATATACCTTAGAATAAGTTTTAAACTACCGTTTCCAATAACTTTCATCTCTATTTTGAGTGAGGAGGCATGGTAAAAAAAATCCAGAAGCATACACCTCCTCAAGGTACGTATGAAATAGGCATACATGCTTACTAACACTCGTAATTTTTGGGACGGACCCCAACAATCTACCTACTAATGATGCACCTGGCATCAAAAGCCATTCAATGACTTCAGCGAGTCACTGGTCTGTGCATGGCACGTTTGTACATAAATGCGCATGCGCAACAGGCGATTTCGGTAGGGGTGATCTGCATATTGCATTCCATTTGAAAATTTTGCTTTTTTTTTCAGAAAAGAACAGAAATTATGCTATTTTCGTAGAAAAACTGGGGGGGGGTTTTTTAAACAAAAAAGGCAGGAAGGATGATTTCCAAATTTTGTTAACATTGGTTTTTAACTTGGAAAAAAATAAGGACTTCTAAGGATTTTTTTTAAAAAATAAGAACTTTTAAGGGCCTTAGAAAAATTTTTGAGTTTTTAAGGACTTTTAAGGACCATACGAACCATGTGATAAAGAGAAAAATTCCTAATTAACTGGTCTTCATACCTAAATTTAAGTTAAAAATGAGACCATCTAAAAGTAAACAGGTGTAGTTATTTAGAGTCATAGATAAATTTTCACTAAGAAATGGAGACAATAAACAAGTTAGATATAAGATTGTATGTAGATTTCCATGCATCTTACGAGAACAAAGGAGAAGAAATTGATAAAAGTAAATTACCTCTGGCCCGTAGGTCCAACCACAGACGGAGGTCGCAGTCGCAGTACTCCATTTGGATGCAGAGCATTACTTTTGGACACTTTCATGAAACAGAAAGAAAGACATCGATTGAGTATGTATAAAATTAAGCAGTGTTACGGTTGAATATTTGTAAATAATGTAGATGTTTTGTAAATTGTATAACAAAGTATTATTCCGTAATTGATTTTAAATAAAAAAATTATTGTTAAAAATCAAATTGAATTAATGGTGAAAATACAAGCTCAGGTGTGAAATTTATAAATCATTTTTTTTTATACATAGTTGCGAGTCAGAACCTCTATTTTCCAAATAATACTTTCTTTCATTCTAAAATAATGAGGTAATTAAAAGTCCTGATTAATTCAAAACATAAAAGAACTCCAATCCAATTATTGTTAAAACTCTTGGCTGTAACTAAATACCTTAATTTTTAATCTAAATAAATTAATGGAATAAAATGTCTCATAATACATTTGACAATGTATTAATGGACAGATCAGCATATCCATTTATTCTACATAAATAGTGATAAGCAATAACTCACAGCAACATCACTTTTAAAAGAATTATCACAAGTCCATGTTTCTATAAATTATCAAGTATTACACTTGACAATTTGAGTCTTATGAAATCTTCTGACACTACTCATGTAATGGAGTTAAAAAAATTAATAATAAACATGTTAAAAATGTCTTTTTTTGAGCTCAAAACAATTAATAATGCAAATTAATAAATTGTCTAAATTTCTGGGAAATTTCAATTTGATCACACTTCAGAATTAAATTAATCAACCCATAGCTTATTCTCCTTAAATTCAAATGAATAAACAATAAAATATAATTGGTTTACTTTTACTATATTTCTGAATCAGGAGATAACCAGCATTCTAATTTGTCTACACAATCCAACCTCTGATTAAGACTCTATAGTTTCTGAATTCTTTAGCAGTAGCTTAGTAAATTGATTTTTTACTAGAAACACTGATCTGATAAATGTGCAATTCTAAATAACTTATTCTCGTAAGTTGCCCAAAAAAGCACTGAACTATAATTAGTTTGCTTTTATGATGTTTCTAAACTAAGAGATAACCAGCATTTTCATTTGTTAACACAATCCAACTTCTAACCGAATTAAGATTCTAGAGTTTCTCAATCTTTTAGCAATAGCTTAGTAAATAGATCAATTGCAAGAATCACTGAACGGAAAAGTGAATAATCCGAAATAATTTATTCTCTTAAGGTGTCGACTCTCTCACCATGAAATTTGCCAAAGAAAGATCTCCCACTTTGGTGGCATTTGAATCACTAGATTCTTCGCTCGTCTGTTGGGACACATCGCTTCTGAAGCCAGATTGGAATAATTTGCTTCGTATACTTCTGTTGGTTTTCTTCGACTCATTCCATTTGGTAGAAGAAGATCTGTAAGTAAACCAGTAATAAGAAGAAAAGCTAGATACAAATTCAAATTCAGGGTAACCATAAACAATTAATTATCATAAATGATGCATTTTATATGTTCAGTTGTCAGGGTAATTTAATAATTATTTATAGGCTTATTTCGTGTAAACGTTCATCAGTTAAAAGAATACATTTTTAATGCATATGAAAAATGCCTTAATAATACCATTGCAATTCTAATTTTCAATGCATGTAGAAAAATTCATTGCAAAGAAAATTTTAGCAACATTAGATGTGTTTTAACACTGAAACCAATTTTGTACAGGCAACCAAATTTATGTGAGTAGATTATCAAAGAGTAGTTCTACACCACTTGATTAATTTAAAATAACTAAATTCAAGTTTTTAAAATGAATATTTTAATACTATCTAATTTGACCACTGTCATTGATAGGACCTATATCTAATTGCTATACCTAATTTCGTCTAAAAAATATACATTTAAAAACTCCTTTCACAACTGTTAATTGCCTTACTTAAACAATAATTCTGTAAATACAGTCATGAAAACTAGCAATACAAAAGAAAATTATGCACAGGATTGCCAAAGAATCTTATTTTATTATGTAAATAAAGACCAAAACTTAAAACACTTTTATTATCACATTTAAGCTATTATAGTAATCTTACAAATTTGCATACCTTTTTTAATTGATCATTGATAAAAAAAAAATAAGTACAGGATGTCAATTTAATCTAAATTCAAATAAAAAATAAAACACGTGACCTCTGTAAAAAAAATTTAAGTTAAAACCAACTGACTAAGTTCTTGGCGCTAAAGCCACATGACAACATTAGTAGTTATTGAAATTATGTTTAGAAGTACAGTTCATTTCTAATAAGTTGATGTTTTGGGGACTAAATTTAATATAGAGCAGATTTTAAAACTGAATTTTAAATAGCTTTTCAAATGTGATTTATTCAAATAAATACAAGAAACAATAATAGAACTTTTACAACATTTTAAAGAATTATAAATGTAATTTAAACATTTAGCTTCTTTTTTTAAAAGTTTACATTCGAAACATGTTTGAACTTAATATTCTTTATGGTATAAGTAAATGTTAAGACACAAAATTAGGGGAAAAATTAGAGCAAAAATTATAATTGTCTTCCTCACCTCTAAAACATTTGCACACCTACAAGAATGGCACAAACTAGTCGCTTCAGGACATTCAGGAAGAAATCAATTAAATAACAAATAACTACAGTAATTTCTCAATAATGGTTAAAAAATAAAAATTTCTGAACTTTTAAAATTTTGATCGAGTGAAATAAACTCAAGTAAGTCTTACCTAGAGGAGATGGAAAGAATACTGTCATGCCCCCATTCAGATAAAACATCACTGCTGGATGAAGAGTCAGAGGCTGTTGAAAACAAAAA
The DNA here is from genome assembly GCA_963978545.1 of Linyphia triangularis. Classification (NCBI taxonomy): domain Eukaryota; kingdom Metazoa; phylum Arthropoda; class Arachnida; order Araneae; family Linyphiidae; genus Linyphia; species Linyphia triangularis. The sequence continues at coordinate 71,000,768 of OZ021725.1, read as the reverse complement.
AGGAACATTAAGAATATGAAAAACTTAGTATTCCCATTGACATAGTTATTTTTATACTGCTTGGTTATTATTCATACACTAGTGAGGACAGGGTAAAAACAGTTTTTATATAATTAAATGGCCAAAGATATCTTCCAGTATTTTTTAACCAGCTGTCCAATTTTAACCATGTATTTATTAAACATAAAATATTATATAGCCATCCTAATTTTTATGATTTTTTTTTTACACTTTCATTATTTTGAATGATTTCAAAATAAAATCAGTTTCTAATTTTTTTTAACTATGAGTACGACGATCTGAATTAAGTAAAAATGAAAATATATTTACTTGATTCTTCCTCTTCAATCCACGCATTATTATAACTTACTACATTGATATGATTAAGAGTTGCAATACTTCTTACTTCTCTGATTACCTAAAAAAGAGAAGTGTTAGTAGAAAGTATCAACAAAAAAAGTAACTGAATAAATGGCCTCACCTGATAAAGCCCTGGAGGTGGAAGGACCAGTGATACAAGAATCATGGTTTATTCCAAATAACAAACTATGTAATTTTTACCCAGTAAACACAATATTTTGTTATGAAAATTAACTTATTCTTACTTTTGGTTACTTTTTTTAATTTATAAGCCTAATTGCAGACAATGTTGCTGTTTTTTTCATAATAGGTGTCCATTACGTTACTTTGATGTATCGACAGTAGCCTAAAAAACCAGAACGATAAACCTTAACCATTGATTCAAGATGATACAATATAAAGGTATGATTTTAATATTAGGTTTCCATCAATTATTTTCTGACTGGACCCACCATACATTATAGCACAGACAAAACACTTTAACAAGAATTCCTGAATTGAAAGAACTTAAGCAAATAAAGAGCTAATAAAACTTTAAAGTAGACAATCTTTTACATTTTCTTTGTTTCTGCAGAGTACATTTGAGTTGGCCACTTGCTATATACATCTTAACAATTTGTAAAAACTACCCAAACACTGCATTGCAAATGACTAAACTTTTCTATCCACTCAATCAAGAACATTTTTTAAAAACTGTAAAAGTCAAAATAACCCATTCCTCCAAATGTTCAATTACTGTAAGGACTTCTATATTTCTGGTGAAAGACATCATCTACTCAGTAAAAGCAGGTTATATTGCACAAACATAAAACTAACCCTTTTGTTTTTCCAAGCAATCATGACTGCACTCGCAAAAATCGTTATTTCTGATAACAGTATTGCAGAAATTCTTTATTCGTGATTAAACTTGCCAAACCTGCACAGTGGCTGTATGCGTTTATCTAATTGGTCTAATAAAAAAGGAATTTTCACCTTGTCTAATCTAAAAAAGCCATATTTATGTTTTTAGAATTTTTTTTTAAAAAGGCGCATGGAAAGATCAAATAATTTGCATTGAGTAATCAACTAGCAAAAAAAAAAAAAAAGAGAGAGAGAGATTACTTTTTTTTTACAGTTTCCTTCTCTGTAGCTATGTTAAAAAAAATTTCATAAAACAATATTGATTAAAAATTAAGAAGCTCAAAATTCAAAATATCAAGAACCTTGTAAAATTTTTTTTTTCCCTTGTTACATAATCAATTAAAGTGCACACGACAGAATTTAAAAATTGAAGAGATTCATCATACAAAGTATCCAGATAGAAACCATGTTGAAATTATCTAGACATTTCTACCCATATTATTATTGATCATATTAAAGGCAAGCAAAAGTATTTAAATTGCAGAATTAAAGGAATTAAAATTGATCAGAAATCATTAAAGTTCTTCATTAACATAAACTTTAATTAAATTAGAAGCAAAACCACTATGAGGTAAATTATATTGCAAAAAAAAAAAAACTAGCAGCACAATGTTTGATATAAATTCCATTCTTTCTCCATATGGGATTTTTTTTTTTATAACTTTTATAGAGGATATAAAGTTTTTAAAGTCCCAGATATATTAAAAATTTTCACAAATTTCCTGTATTGTTGTAATCCAATGTTTATTTTCCTAACTCATACCTTCCCTCCACATAAGTAGTCCAAGGGAGTAGCCAGAAAATTTTGCCGGAGGGAAGAATGACATTAAAAAAAAAATTGCAGACGGGTTCTTAACATATTTATTAAATGAAAGGTTATGTATACTAGTAACCAGTATAAGATGAAGAAATAAGCAGAAAAAAAATTCCCCACCTTGAATATGAACTATTTATTGAATGAACATAACACAAACTACTACACATTCTTCGTACTTAAACAAAAACAGAGTTGTTTTTTCTCTGGCAAACAAGTCAATGGATTTATGTGCAAGTTTTTTGGTTTTCTTAATCAAATTCCTATGAACTGACAACAAGCACAGTCTACCAAGTCCAGAATTTGTAACTGAGATTCGTAGTCTAGTCTTTACTCGTCTCTAAGAGTTGAGACCAGTGAAATTTGTATTAGTTCTCAATAAGTATAGTCTTAAACTTGATTGTAACAAAATGTAAGGCTGTTAGAATTTAAGGCTTAAAATTGAATTTTAGAATAATAAATATACTTAATATAACACATATTATCTTAAAGAAGACCGAATAGTCTATCTATAATCTCATTTTGTACTTAACGAGATATATACAGTGGCTTCCAAAAGTCCTCGTACAGTTTAAAAATGTGTTGAATAAAGTGCTGTAGTATGGAGTTTAATTCATATATTAAGTTCAATATTTTTTTTGAATAATTTCCATTTAATTCTGAATGAAACTTAATGTTTCAAAAAAGGTATTGAATTGTTTATTTTTTATAAAATATTAAATCATAGAACCAGAGAAAAAAAGTACCACAAAAGTGTTCGTACACAATAAAATTTTCTGATAAAATTCATTAATAAAATTAATTTGATGCTCTTTTTTTTTTTTTTTTTTATTATTGTGGTGACATTTAAAAACTTGATTACCTGTAATATTTTATTTATTCTTTAAAATAGCTCCTAGCCATAAAATAAAGAAACAACAAACAGCAGTCTAAAATTAATCATATTTCATCGTAATGGTAGTAAATTCATTTGATGTATTGCTAATATATTAAAATTATTCCATTTGATTGTATGTAATAAAACATTTTAAACAAGAAAATAGAATTCAAAACCAACTAATAGATTGTTCCACAGTATCTGAATGTGAAAAGATATTTATTGTAAGAAAATTGAAAAATCTACATTTGTGTGCTTTAAAAGTTTCTTCAGATTGTAGGAAAAAATTGACTTCAATTTCACCTGAAACAGTTTGAAAAGTAATCAGATCAACAGGACTAAATGGGTGTTCTGCCGATGAAAAAATTTCGTAAATGTTAGGAATAGAAAGTTTCACCTTTCCTTTACAAAGGCCATAAATAAGCCAGAAAAGTATTGGAATTGTGTCTTATTTGAAGATGAAAACAAACTTAAAGTTTTTAGTTTTGATGAGTGTATTATTGAGTAGAATAGAAAACAATTATGAACTTAATAACAAGAACTTTGTTGGAACAGTAAAGCATGGAGGATGAAGTTACCTTATATGTGGGTGCTTGTCAGCATTAGGACTAGGTAATGTGGCGTTTAATGATGGAATAATGAATCATGAATTCTATTTGAATATTTTGAATGATAAATTAAGTCAGCCTAAAATTTGGGTATTACAAATAATTTAATTTTTTATCAAGATAATGATCCGAGCACACAGAAATTAATGTTCACCTCCGTTGACTCTATAATTACCCACAAAATCTAAAAACACAACCTCAGTCGACAGATTTGAACCCAAAAGAACAAATTTGAAGATAATTGCAGGTCAAAGAAGATGCGACACTAAAATGAAAAGCTAAAACTAAAAATCAGTAATGATTAGAGAATGGAGGAACATTGATAAAAAAAAATTAAAAAAAAGAAAAATTAGTGAAATCTATGCCCAGACGCTTGAAATTTGTTGTGAATGGAAAAAGATATAATACAAATTACTAATTTTTAACAAAATATTACAATAAATACTAATGTGTAAAAAAATGCAAGTGTACGAAGACTTTTGGGAGATATTTTTTGTGTTACTTTTAAAATAATGATTTTTCTAAATGTGTTTTTACTCTGCAGTAAAAATATTTTGTAAGGTTTTATTAAGACGAAATTAGAGAGATTATTAAAAAAATTCTAATGATCTAATAAATTGAAATTTATAACTGAACATTTTTGGGAGTCACTGTATGTAACGTTGCATTTCTTGGAGCGGTAAATCTAGAGGAATTCCAAGTATTTTTTCAAGATTTCTTACAAAATTATTATTTTTCTTTTTAATTCAGAAATTTTTCCTTTTTTCCCCGGTTCAGGTCAAGTCTCCTTGATGGCCACTCAAGCATTTGGACATGATTAGTTTCGAGCCAGGATTTTTGTGAAGCTTGAATTGTGAATAAACACATTGACCTGCTAAAAGAAGTATTCTCCAGATGTTATTAACCCTTTGAGTACTGAATTATTTGAAGATTTTTATGGCCAAAGGACGGATTTGGATGGACAGATGACGAGTCAGACTCGTCCACCGTAAATTCGCCCAAGTAAGCAGATGAAGAGTCTCACTCGTCAAATGTACCCAAAGGGTTAAAGGATCCTACGGCAATAAATTTTCTGCTAAAATATCTTGATGGGGTTCCGAATTTGTCTTTGTTTTCAGATAAGAAATTAGAGTTGTACCATTACCAGCAAACTCACCCCAAATCCTCAAGGAGCCACACCAAACTGACGTTTAGAAAAAAAAGAAGGGTTCGCTCCGAAGATCATGCCAGTAGTATTTAAACCAGTCTGGGCCATCAAGATTAAACTTCTTTTTGTCAGAAAAAAACATTTTGCTATTTATCTCCAAAAGCAACATGTTTTTTTTGCAAACTCTTGGCATGCAATTTTATGCCTCTTACTTAGAGGTGGTTGACGTTTCATTTTACTAAATTTTACGTTTGGGTTTTTCGATAACACATTTCCTACAGTTTGGCTGGTGCAAGAAAGTTGGTTGTTTTCAGATTATCTGGCGCCGTCAGCAACATGAGGGCTATAATGTACTGAAATATTCGTCATTTGACAAATCAACATACATTTACAAACACCCATGCCTTACACGGGACTCAAACCCGCAACCTCGCGGTCTAGAAGCTAATAGGCTAACCACTATACCCTGGTGCAAGAAAGATTCAAATCATTCACAATTTGAGTCGAAGAAAGCTTCTTTTGTGTTGCTCGGCTAAAGGAATTAATGCAGATGGACGTCCTGAACCCTTTCACTGATAGTAAATATCACTATTTTTTAGAGAGCTATAAATCACAGTTTTAGATCTGCTTAATCTTTTAGTTATATATCCCAAGAACTTAAACCACATTTTTTGAAACTAAGGATCTTATTTTCTTCAATCAGTGTTAATTTTTCACTTCTCCCCATTTTCATAAATCTTTAAACTACTCTCTAGCATCTATCTAAATCATCTACGTAATTTGTTTGAGCAACTCCGCAGGCGACTATAATACTACAACAAATAAATAACATGAAAAAAACTAGAAATTTGAGCTTGGCCCTATTATTTTTTCCAAGTTTTTGCATCTTTAAAAAATCATTATAATTTTAATTTTAAAAGTAACTCAATTTGTCATAATATTTTTATATGCATAATTAAAACTGCCATTTATTATATTGAGTTAAATTTGTAAAAAGTTCCAATAAGTAGTTGGGAAAATAATGAAGTTTTTTGCTTGGCCTTAACATTTTTTCCAGCACTGTATAATGAATATTCTTTTATTTACTTACAATTGCCTCTGTATGCTCACTAACATAAATAATAGCAAATCTGCTAGATAATTCACTTTCTCACAATAAATTTTAAATATATATTTGGGGAAGGGGGGAAAGGAAACAGAATCAAAATTTCATTTTATTTAGACAATGGAGCTTTAAATTACTTAGAAAATTTTGTTTATCAAATTTATTGCAATAAATTTTTCATTTTGAAGTTGTCATTGAAGTTTTAGAAATAATTTTTTTTATATATAGAATATCTTTTACACTTAAGTTTATAAAATGAACTGAGGTATTGCTTGATTAAAGGGTACTTAATTTTTTTGGAGCAGACAAAAAGATCGATTTGGAGCAGTATACCATAATTTTTTAGCAGTCGAACTATCTAATTCAAGCAATAACAGGTAATTTTTTAACAAAATATCTAATGTAAGTAACAGTTTATTAGTTTTTTAAAGCATTTAATTTGGCAAGTAATTTAAAAATTTCATAAATAAAAAAGTCAAAATATAAACTTAAACTAAAACACTCGTCCACTTCGCTGCATTTTTCTTTATCAAAATAGCTTTTCTTTGAAATATTGGCAAATTTTTTTTCCAGCAATTATATTAAAATGAAGAAGTTTTGGAGCAATTAAAACAAAATGAATATTTTGAAGCATCTTGAAATAGACACAATACTGCTAAATAAATCAAATCTATTACTTCTAAATATGATAGCAAAACCAAATATTTATTCTCATAACAGTACATACTCATTTATTCTATCAACATAATTTAAAAACACACAATAAATGTATGCTTACTCAATTGTAATTAAATTGCATTTTGCTGTGTTGAATTAAATGCATAATTTAATTTCTTTTTTCTGAACTAAATAATTTGTGATGGGATTACCTAAAAAAATATTTAAATTCCAGCTAATTCAAAGGTGTGGTGAAGTACAAACACTAACTATACGTACACTACACTAACTATACGAAGTACAAACACTAACTAAAATTAAAAATATTCAAATATTGCAACAGAAATTTCTTTCTCACAATTTAAATAGTAGCACAAGACTTGAAGCAAACTATAAATCTACAAACATAAAAATAATTACTTTACATAAAATCTTAAAAAACAACAATCAGGAACTTGACAGAAAAATAAAACAGTAACAAATGCTCAATATCTACAATTTACCTTAATATAATCAGAATCGCTTCTGTACTTGAAGATGATTTTTTTCACAGCATATATAATGTCATCAATTTTATGCTTGGCCTATAAAGATAAAAAAAAAAAAAAATATTCAATTCTAACCTTCAATTTTAATCGGTTCCAGCTAATTTGTTTAGGACCATTATGTGGACACAAATGAAAGAAAAATTGTATCACACATAAATTTTCAAAATTAAAAAATATTCCATTCTAACCTTCAATTTTAATCAGTTCCAGCTAATTTGTTTAGGACCATTATGTGGACACAAATGAAAGAAAAATTGTATCACACATAAATTTTCAAAATTAAAAAATATTCAATTCTAACCTTCAATTTTAATCAGTTCCAGCTAATTTGTTTAGGACCATTATGTGGACACAAATGAAAGAAAAATTGTATCACACATAAATTTTCAAAATTTAAAACAAATTATGTTTCTATATTTGCAATTAAGGGATATTCTGCAAAACATAATAGGATAACCAGAGGAAAAATGTGTTCAATTTCTTTGACAACCCCTGGTCAATATTACAATAATACAATATATAAGGGGATAAAAACTAAGCTAGAAATTTATTGCACAAAAAACACATTAATAAATTTTCTAAAAATAATAAAATTACTAATTAAACATTAATAAAAACTCAAATTTTAAAATTAAACTTTAGGTGTAAAGGAAATACAACAAAAAGAGCGGAATAGCATGGTTAGAAAAACGAGATCACTTATAAAAAAAAATTCCTTTGTATACACAGATACACCCATATGTATACATAGAGTAATGAAAGTATAGTAATCGGTAAAAAAAAAAAATGGATTTTTTTGCACTTCTCTACATTTTGGAGCATTCCGATTTCAAAGTGAGCTAGAAAAAATATCTGTGTCGGTCAGCATAACTCTCGAACAAATTTACATACTACGTTCAAATTTGGTGTGCGAGTTGGCGATGGCACAGGGACCTACCATTAAGGTTTTCGTCAAAGTCATGCATGCGCATTAGGTAGCTGCTAAATTGCTAAAAAAACGGGTTTAACTATTCTGTTCAAAATTGCTGTGGTAATGCCCCTTAAGGTGTTCTAAACATCCCCACCCCCGAAATTCCAGTAAAAATGCTTTAATGGCTTAAAAAGTTGAAAAATGAATGCCTTTAAAACAGTTTTCTTTCCTTGAACATACCTCATCAACGATCGTTTTTTCTTCTTAGTTTTACTTACAAGAAAGGATAACATAAGAATTATCAAAAAGTATAACGCCAAACTGGCTATTTTTTTCAAATAAATGATGAAAATATAAAAACAGTAAATGACACAAATCCACATCAATATTTTAGTGTAATTAAAAGTTGTGCGATGTTCCACGCCCCTAGTTTTACATTAAATTATTGTAAAAAAATTCACAAATACTTCCAATTTTTCTTTTATCTATACTTCCCCATTGTTGTAGAAGACCTAAATCAAACTTTTCTTTTATGATAATGGAGCTGATTTGAAAACAAAGTAAAATTTACACATCAAGTCAATAAGGCGAACAAGAAATTATAATAGTTAATTTAAATTTAAGTAAGGTATCATCAGATAAATAGTGACCATGTCAGATCCTACAGTTAAAAAGTTATAGTAATAAAGAAAATTATGGGACAAATGAGAAAGTGGTTATTTTCATTTTATTTTGTTCCGATAATTATCTATAATTATATTTAAAAAAAAAATTTAGTATCTAATTTTGTGCAAATCTAACAAACGGAAAAAAAATTAAGAGATTTAAAAGTTTGTTTTTCCAAAAAATATTGCAAAACAAATACTGAACTCTAAATTATATATTTGCACACAACAAAACCATTTTTTTTATTTTTAAAAACGACTAGCTCAAACTAAAATACTTAGATTATTTACAAGAAAAGTATAGTATTCATCTATTGTATTATAAATATATTTCTGCCTTCGTTAATTAAAAGGCTTATATTTTTATACCATGATTTTAAAAAAGTATGTTTTTATACAATACAAACTATTAAGAAGTTTCCTCTACTTTCACACATCAATTTTCCATGATTGTTTTAAAAACTAGCTGTGTAGACCAGTCAGTTAGTATAGATCCTAGCTTTTGATACTTTGCCAAATAGACTTGCTTTACTCATTGAAAGGTTGCTTAGCAAACTGAAGCACACTTCGTTCGCTCAAAGTTTCCTTGCTACACAAGCATAGACTCGTTCTTTAAAAGATTCCTCACAACCACAGGCTTTCTAAAACAAGGTGTCAACCAAATTTTGTAGGTCCATTTAGGGACATTTTTGTAGACATTTTGGGGATCTTTTAGGTACTTTCAAAATAAATTCATGATATGATTTTACGCAATCATGCATGTCAGTTAGATGCAATTATACCTAAAATCACACTTTTTTCATTGCTTACAAACTAATCGAGAAAAGTGGACTCTAGTATCAAATTTCAGCTTTAATAAACTGTTTTCTAAAAAAAAATTAAAAATAAGGGCAACCATAAATCATGTCAAAGTAGATGAACGTTAAACAAAGACTATGTTATGTTCATTATTTTTGTTTGCCGAATACTTGAAATTTTAATAAAAATTGAAGAAATCAACAATTACATTAAAAATAGTTTATAATGCAATTTTTATTTTTATGCATCAAATGAAGTGGGCAAATTAAATTATAGTAGTATTTAAAAAAATTGTCTCCGAATGTGGTTGGATTGGGAGTTTCCCCTTTTTCCATTTCTTTTCAGTTAGCATTATTTCTTTATCAAATTGTTCAATTTCCTCAGTTTCCACTATTTGTAATTTTCATTTGTTTAAATTTAGTTGTAGCTACCATTCAGCTACCGTATCCAAGCAAAACTTCAAATTTTCCCAAAATTGTAAAATAAAAACATTTTAAACAATTATATAAAAAAATAGCTTTCTATAGCATTTCTTTTTATCCAAACAGCATAAAAATTTATATTTATAATTAAGATGTAACATCGTGTTTTCTAAGCTTAAATAATCTATTTTACATGCAATAGCAGTTAAAATTACAATTTCAAATGAGGATATACAGTAAAATTAGGCAAGTGGGACTAATTTTTTGCACAAAATAAAATTAAAATTTTAATAATTCTGCATCGATTCAAACCAAACGGAGAAACCGATCCTCACACATGCATTAATCACAGACATAACAGCTATCATATCAGCGGAAGCCCAGGTGAATAACACCAAAAGGGTGTTACAAACCTCAGAAATAGTTGCCTAGGTAAAAATTACCACTACTCCATATGTAAATATCGACAATAGCAGCCCTCATACCATAGAAGATCTTGGCAATTGCATTAAAGCAACAATCTACAAAAATAACCATCACACCAATGCAAATACTAGCATTAACACCAAAACATATCGGTGAAAATCTCCAAAATAGAGGCGACTATTTCAACGTAACACTCGCTGAAAATGAACATCACAACAACGTAAATCTTGACAATAGTAATCATCTAAGCAACACAAATCCGTGCAATAGCAGCATAATGTTCAGCGAAACTAAACACCAACGTAAATAATTGCAATAGAGCTGACAATGTGCAAGAAAAGTGGTCATAACATAAGAGATTTGGAGAAGTCTAAATGTGCACATGCTTCATGGTTGTTAAGACTAGCAAGCCCAATAAAATTATATTGCAGATTTGCATACATAAAAAAATAACTGAAATCTGTGTTTCAGCTGAACTGTACCATATCTGATAGGTGCAATCTCTGCATTAGCATCAGTGACTATTATATTGGCATAACACCCAACAAAAATTACAGCCATCTCGCACATAATCTAAATTTTCGTCAAAAAACCTGAAAACTTCGAAATTAAATGATGTTGGAAGAGAGGAAGGAGAGATTAATCTCTATCCGCGAGATCAATGGAAAATGTGTAGATAACGCTGATTTTCTTTGAAATTTGTAAAAAAAAATTTAAAAAATAGGAAAACATGAAAAATTAAAAAAAGGGCGGAAATTTGCCGATTAGCAGAAGGAATTGCATCCCTGGAGGAGATAAATTTTTGGAGTAAAATTTGCGATTTCTACACTTGCGGGACGGGTTTTCCATTTTCGACATATTTTCGCGACTTTCGTGACCAAAAGACACCCTGTAAAGGTTAATAAAATACAACCCTCCTCTACTCTCTCCAATTCAAGGAGTTTTGAAAACTCGTATCATGTTAATACAGCAACAAAAATAGCTTTACCAAGGTAGCTGCATAACTCAGAATTTTTTTAACCTTATCCCCCCATTAATACAGCAAAAAGAACTCCGATGATTTAATTGTATCAATAGGCAAACAAAATTGTAGAGCTGTCTTTTAATGGAAGTTTTGGGAATTCATGGCAAAACTTGTTTTTCTTGTATTAAAACTTTAAAAAATTCATTAAAAAATAACTAAAATGCTAGCATTCTGGCTATCAAAAGCCAAATTAGATGTCAAATACCATTTTATATTTAAAATTTTAGAGTTCTCCAAACACTGGAAGTTTTTCTATAGGACCTACAGGCAGACTTTGTTTTAAAAGTAAATAATTTATTTCCAATTAAAAACCAAAATTGAAATCACTTCCAAAATAATAAGTTTTATAAGCCATTGACAGTTCTTCAAACTTCATTAGCATATAGTTAAAAGAACTAATCTGCCTTCACAGCTTTAAGTATACTAAAACCAAGTATTTGAAATGCATATTTATGTTATTTGTCCTCGGGTTATTTTGTTATTAAAGATTTTTATGGCAAGTAAAAGTTAAAAAAACGTTAAAAATTACTAATTACAATTACTTTTAAAGCTATTACTACTTACTTTTTAAGATAAAATTAACTCTGCCAAAAGTTTACAACATACATCGATTCAAATTTTAAAATTGGAAAAAATGCCAATATATTTTAGATTTATAAAATTTAACTGGAAGCGCAATTAAACAGAGTGAACTGAAAAAAAAAGTTATCCAGATAATGATAAAGCAGCTTACCATACACACAGTACCAAAGCCTCCTTTTGCTATCACTTTTATTTCTTCAAACATGTCATTGTATTTTTTCTGAGTATTTGAAGAATCTATTTGCATGAAACTGAAAAGGGAAGACTTACAAATGAATAATCTTTTAAAATGTCTCCCAAATAAGATATTATAAATAATTAAAAGGATCTAAAAGGTTTTTTCACTTTTTACAAAATAATTGTAATTCTCTATTATCCTGCCGACCATTAACTAACCATTTATAGGACCATTAATGTTTACCAATGTAAAAAAAGATGACTTCAATCGCTAAGGTTTACAAAACTTGTTGTCTCAATTTTATCCATTATTGATGTAAGATGCATTTTGGTAATAGTTTTGGTTTATCAAAGTTGCAATATGATCCCAAAGAATGTAAATACTTGCATTTAAAAACAAATTATATTAAGATTATTTAATTATTTCTAAAAAGAAAATTAAATAAAATATTGGAATTGTCAAGTTGTTTTAATTAACCTAGTTACTTGGTTCATTAAACCTGGTATAATATAACTAGGAAAAAGATTGTGACAATAGATTCAATCACAACATAATACACACTTATATAAAATAGTTTAAGTGTAAGTAACTTGCATTATCTTAAGACGCAAGTGTGTCCGAGTCAAGAAATAGTCAGTTGTTATGGCAACCAATGAATTTATCATTCTAAGAGACAAAGAAAGCAGGTTACATATAGCAAGGCGAAATATGAAGTGCCAAGCCAAACACGAATCTCTGCCCTTTATAGGCCATCAGAGTGATGCATGCAGAAAAGACATGAGATGATCTCAAAACTTGTTTAACCTAGCTAAGACTAGCAAAATCAAATCAGATCCACTTAATATTTTACTAAAAGTTCGACTGAGCATAGTAACACTAGAAAATACTTGCAAAATATAAAGAGATGGCCCATGGGAAATACATTTCATATATATTATATACTTATTAATTTATATATAAATTTCAATAAAGTTTTAAGATTAGATGCAAGATCAAAGATTTTAACACTAAATAACAGGATAACCATTACAGAATTGGTCTTTGAATTGATTTGTTACATGTATAAAAGGTTATTCCTCATATAGAATTTTTAAAATATACTTCCAAAAATTGATTATCCAACACATTTTTAAAAATAATCATGCATTACATATCTAAGTCAAATAAACTGGTGTTTTCTATACAAAAAGTTCAGCCTCGTGTGTTAGATATTTTCTAAATTGTACCTGAACTCAACCCTTTCGGTACAAGAATGTGTTTACTGTTGAAAAATTGTGCATTTTAGTGAAGGAGCTAATCACTTTAATATTTTTCTATTCAAAGACAAATAATTTGGTATTGTGGAACGATTTTCATTTTATAAAATTAAAATAGGGAAAATATGAACTATTTTTCTCAAAATGTCCCCAAATCCCTCCTATTTATCACCAAGAAGAAAAGTAAAAATTTGAAGTTTTATTTGGATTATTTTAGTGCTTTTATTTGCATTGCTATAAGAATTAATTTTTTGTTAATACATCCGAAAATAAATATTTTCAAAAGTTACCTAATGATTGGGGAATAGGTGAGGGTAAGATATGAACCACAGCATATATTTCTTTTAACATAGTTAACAACATTACACATTTAATTTAACATGGTAATTCACAGTCACTTTAAATTTGGGATGAAATGCATAAAACATGTTAAATAAATTATATTGATAACTAAACTAAATTAAAGATAAATATAGGTACATTAGTGATCATAACAATCCTTTATACAGTTGAAAATGAAATGAATGTTTTTATAAAACAGTCAATACAATCAAAATCTGATTCTGGGAAGATTTTAATATTTGCAAGATAAAATGTTACCTTTAGCGATGTTGTGATTCTTGGATTAGTAATCTGACTCCATTTTAGTTTAACATAAATTTATTAGACTCTAATTAACTAAATAAACACCAACGATACAACATGCTAAGAAAATATTCATGGAACACAAGTAATAAAAATAAAACTGCTCGCCAGGAAAGTTGTTTTTTCCGTCGCTATGCAACGCACGAGACATCATCTCATCTCACGCCGATGGAGTTCAAAATGTCATACCAACAAGCTCGCGCCGCCACAGGGGTCCCCCACCAGTCTAAGGGATGATCCAAGTTAATATCCATAGCGATCGACGAACCGCACCCGTCTTCCGGACTTGGTAAATGTTACTTTCGTCGAAGCACTCGTTGAGGAACTTGACAAGGAATTGTCCGGAATCGTTGAGGGAGCTGCTGTCGATGAGGGAACTGAAGTCGCTGAGGGAACTGAAGTCGATGAAGGAACTGGAGTCGTTGAGTCAACTGGAGTCGTTGAAGGAACTGGAGTCGTTGAAGGAACTGGAATCGTTGAAGGAACTGGAATCGTTGAAGGAACTGGAATCGTTGAAGGAACTGGAATCGTTGAAGGAACTGGATCTTTCTGGAGCCCGTCGTTATCCATAAAAGCAGGCTTCAAGAGATCAATCGACACTGTGTTATGATGCCCGTTAATTTCTAACACGAAGAACTTGTCAGCTCGAGATACGACTCTCCATGGTCCTTTATAGGGCTGTTCCAGGGGTCGTCTTACCGCGTCAGCTCTCACAAACACATGGGACTTTTGACTTTTGGCAAGGTATGCAATTCCTACACCAATTTTTGCAGTCTTTTGTCAAATCTCGCCAAACAAAACGCTTACGAACTAAATCAGTCGTAGCCTTAATGCCAGGGTGAGAAAGTCCATGACAAATATCAAACGCCCTGCGACGAAATGAAACTGGAACATAGGGCCTCACAGTACCATTGGATACATCACAAAAAATACTTCGGCTTGATGAGGGGAATGTCAAAGGCTTCAACTCAAGACCAGAATCGGCGCCGATCAAAGCTTGCATCTCCTCATCAGAATCCTGCGCGATGGCCATTTCGTCGTAGTCTAAAGGTCCTGGGACCTGAATTGCAGAAATACGAGAAAACGCGTAGGCAACTGGATTCTTGTCGCCAGAAATGTGATGGAAATCCGTGGTAAATTGACTTATAAATTCAAGATGTCTCTGTTGTCTCGGAGAACATCTCTCTGTTTTTTGCTGAAATGCATATATTAAAGGCTTATGATCAGTCAGAACTTTAAATTCGCGTCCCTCTACCATATGTCTAAAATGACGAATCGCAGAATATATCGCTAACAATTCTCGATCGTATTTGCACTCAGCTGGTGTTAATTTACGCGAAAAAAAACCTAAAGGTTCCAAATTGTCACCTACAGATTAATGCAATGCGGCACTAATTGCAATTTCAGAAGCATCAGTAACAAGAGTCAACTTTGCATTCGGAAGAGGGTGCACTAAAAGTGTAGCATTAGTTAGCATTTCTTTACACTCATTAAATGCTTTCTTGTTAGCCTCGTTCCAAACAATTGGGGTCTTGTCTTTTTTGGCTTTGCCTTTTGTAAGCTCATACAAACACGCTTGAACACCAGCAGCGTTCTTAAGGAACCTGTGATAAAAATTTAGCATTGCCAAATACGATAAAAGTTCATCAACCGTTTTAGGAAGATTGTACTCTTTGAGTGCCTGAACTTTGGCTGGAAGAGGAGAAATTCCTTTACCAGAGACATGAAAACCCAGAAATTCAATTTCACTTTTATCAAACTCGCATTTCTCCAAGTTTATAACCATACCATACTCACTTAACCTTTCAAAAACTCTATTAAGGTCAGACTCGTGAGCTTTGGAATCACTTGAGGCAATAAGAATATCATCAAGGTAGACATAACAACACTCAAGAGCGTGTAAGACTTCATCCATAAACCTCTGAAAAGTTTGCCCAGAGTTACGTAATCTAAAGCACATTTTTACGTATTCAAAGAGCCCCACCGGGAAATGACTGCAGTTTTTGGAATGTCTTTAGGCTCTATGGAAATCTGATGATAGGCCTTTACGAGGTCTACCTTTGAAAAAATATTTTTCCCTGCAAGTCCCATGTGAAAAATCTTGAATGTGAGGAAGGGGATATCTATCCGGGATAGTTTGGAAATTTAACCGCCGAAAATCACCTACAATTCGCCTTATATTATTTTTCTTTGGTACAAGATGTATTGGGCTTGCGTAAGGACTTCTAGAAGGTCGAATTATTCCTTTTTGTAGTAGTTCTTCAAATTCTTTTTTGACGATTTTAAGTTTTTCTGGCGATAAGCGCCTAGCTTTAGAATATACAGGTGGACCTTTTGTCTCTATACAATGAGTGACAGAATGAGTCATTCTCTCATTACTTAAATTCAAGTTAACAAGTTGGGGATATTTGGCCAGAATTTTATGGTACGGGGATGCCTCTGAAATTAGAGTTAATCCTACTGTGGGACCAGGACAAATTGTGGCTTTGGCATTAAGCTTAGTTAGACCATCAACAAGCTGTCTATTTTTAACGTCGACCACAAGACCAAAATGCTCCAAAAAATCTGCGCCCAAAATCGGATGCGAAACATCAGCTATCCAAAAAACCCATGTAAATACTCGACGCAACCCGATATCTAAGTTATACTTCTTAGTACCGTAAGTGCGAATTTTACTGTCGTTAGCCGCGTAAAGAAAAAGTTCCGAAGATGTGCTTTCTTTCACAAGTCCTTCGGGAATGCAGCTTATTGCAGCACCACAATCGACCAAAAAACGAAAGCCGGAATTTTTGTCAATAACAAACAGACGACTGGAAAGTAAGCTGCAATCTGCCGCCGTCACATGGTTTAATGCAATCACGGGCTTTATCTCCGAAACGTTTGTGGTACCAGCATAAAACATTGCATGACCCCTCTCTACTACGGGTGGTTGTTCTATTTCTATTACGACTTCGAAAGCGCTGTTTAGAGCCATTTAACAAACTTTTCATATCAGCGCAAAGTGCTGTCATTTCATCCCGTAGAATTTGAATCTCTGTCTTTTCATGTCCTGACGATACACTAGAAACCGCAAGTGTGCAACCCGATACTTCATTGACCTTGTCAGCTATTTTTGACAGCCCATCTAAAGTTTCACTGCTTACAGATAAAATCTGTTGCATAGAAACAGGGAGGCGTTGAAGCCACAATGATTTTAAGACTTCGTCAGTAATTTTCCCATCGGCCAAATTCCGCATCTCGAGAAGTAGCTGCGAAGGCCTTTTATCGCCAAGGGTTAAATCTTGCAAAAGTTGCTTGAGGCGAAAAGAATCAGATTGCACAAAATTGCTTAAAATTCGCGATTTTAAAGTTATGTACATATTTTCAGTGGGGGGTGTGCGAACTAAATCGATTGCACAAGAAAGTAGACTTGCATTTAAGGCTGTAACCACAGAATGAAATTTTGTGGCATCTGCTGTGATACCAGAAATGTGAAACTGTGACTCGAGTTGGCCAAACCATAATTCTGGGTTACTTTCCCAAAATGGGGGCGGACGAAATGCTACTCTAGCCACCTCCATTGTGGTAGGTAGCGAAAACGTATCCTGATCACCCTCGAGTGACATATTTATATACGAAAGCCCAAGAAAACTCTTGCAAAATAACGTACGAAAATGGTCACCGAGCAGGATCTAATTCATCACTCACCAAGTTGTGAAGTTCTTTATTAATTCTTCGGAGATGGTATATTGCCTAGCAACATCCAAATTCGAAACGATCGAATTGCCACAATCTTCAAAAATAAACCATTCAGGCCACTTTACTTTCACATTGGTGCTTGCACTTCTTATTACATTCCGTGAAACTTTCCAGTCCAGCCGGTATTCGCAATAAAGTTACTCATGAAAGTTCAGAGTCCGTAAAAGTCACCACTTTAGCGATGTTGTGATTCTTGGATTAGTAATCTGACTCCATTTTAGTTTAACATAAATTTATTAGACTCTAATTAACTAAATAAACACCAACGATACAACATGCTAAGAAAATATTCATGGAACACAAGTAATAAAAATAAAACTGCTCGCCAGGAAAGTTGTTTTTTTCGTCGCTATGCAACGCACGAGACATCATCTCATCTCATGCCGATGGAGTTCAAAATGTCATACCAACAAACTCGCGCCGCCACATATCTATCAAAAATTGTATTTAACACTCAGGAATCTTTTTCAATATTTATTAATTTATGAAAAGCTACAATGATGAAATTAACTAATAGACTAACAAATACCTGCAATTAATAGACCAAATGGCCACAAGGTAGACATTGAACAAATGTTTGTATTTTACAACAAGTAAACGCCACTTATTTTAAGTAATCATTGTACAGCTTCAAATAGAAATTTATCTAGTAAATACATTTAAAAATAAAACTTACTCTAAATACTGAAGATCTAAACTTGCATTTGGATCAACTGTTTTATGTACCTATACAAATGACAAATTGTATAAAGATGTAAAAAGTAGTATTTAAAAATAACAAATGTAAAAACATAATAATTCAAACAAAAATGTAAATTATTTTTAAATATTTTTATGAAATTATTTCTTACCCAATTCTTTATCTTAAAACTAAATAAATAATAGATCTGGGAAGTAACTAGTTATGTAGTGACTAATAACGAGTTACAGAAAATAGCTACTAGAGTTCTATTTTAACAAATGTCTCATTCTAAAGGACTGTTAACATTAATCAGTCACTCTAATACAAAGATGCAAAATTCATTAAATTATTAACTGTTAACTCACAAAATTTGCACTAACTCATGGTTCGACAGTCTTTTTATAAGCTTATTGCTACATTAGTGTAGAAACCAAAACTAAAAAAAGTGTAGTAAAGAACTTTATTGGGAATAAATGGTAGATTTAACATTTTAAATTCATTGTTTGAAACTATTTTTTAACCATTGTCATGAAAAAATTATATTGATACCAAAAGAATAACAAGTTTTTTGAATTTTCAGACCTTTGTCCATAGTCCAATTGAGTTCTTCCTCATACAAATTTCAATTTCAATAAAATTGATTCAATATTTCTTAATGCATGCACTATCTAGATACTTCATTTTTGGAATTATAGTTAGGACAATACATGTAAAAACAAGAAAAATTAAATTACATTTTTTAACTATTATACTTTCAATATCTAATGAAGCAGAAAGTAAAAAACAATCCACATCAATATTTTTCATGTGCTTCTGATTTTTTGAAAATCTGATTACAAAAGCAGGTGCAACGAAACAAACAAAATTAACCATGCCACATATGATTCTCCATTCGTTATACCAAAAATATACTTGAATAAGGTAACATACACAAAAACAAACTTCATAGCTTAGTAAAAAGTGGGCAGAATGGCCACTGCCCTGTTTAATATGCCATATGTCATCTTCTTAGTATGAATTTAAACATATACAATGGGCCAACAGGCCTAAGTAAGCATGGCTTTGACACTCTCTTTTCTAATCTAATCTAAAAAGTGGGCAACATTGAACTGCATCAGTTAGTATTATAATAGATTCAAGAAGTACCTCAGCAACTATTTTGAGTAACTGGTAGGCCATTTTCCTTCTGATATGCATGAGATTCTGTAAAGCTATTTGTCCATCTAAAAACTAAAACACAAAGAATCCAATTAACAGATTAAAGAAAATTAATTTCATAGCTGAATTATTATGGTGTCCAGAAAGATAACGTCAAAACTATATTTGAAGGCATTAAAAAAAAAATCTTAACGATAAATTTTTTTAAAAAAGGATGCAATATTTGCAAGATTTTCCTGATCGATTTTCTTTATTTTAAAGCTATTTTCACATCAGCTCATATTTCAGAAAAAATTATTGTGCAAGAAGGTTTAAGACAGTGAAAATTTCAGTTTTGATGAAGGAAAATTTACATTTTCCTTGAATGTAAAAGATTCACTATATGAAGATTGTTACTTATATGTGCACTAATGTCTGATTAATAGCTAGTACTTTCCCACATCACACATTAAATGCAATCTTTCTACCAAAATATTACTTCAAAACTTAAATTTTTTTTTACCAGATACAACAATTTAGATTTATTAGTGTTTAATAAATGTCATCACACTAGAATGTGTAGAAATTGTGAATACTGCAAGTTAGTGTGCAAGCTTTATCGACTAATAAATAATTGTTGTTTTTTTTTTTATCTCCTAAAAATAGTTTATCCAAGTGTAATTTAGCCATACAAAAAGACAAGATCAGAAGTGGGATGCATTTGAAACCTTTTGCATTGTAAGAAAAATTTATTTCCTTGTAAGTTTAAAATTTCTATTTTTGCTAAAGAAAAGAAATAAGACTTAAAAATATTAGCTGAAAAATTGGAAATATAAATGGTAGATGTAAAATTAACAATTTAAAAAAAAGGTAATTTTAGAGATAGCGAAGGACAGAATGAACATTGCACCAAAGAATGGTTGAAAACGATAACTTATGAAAGAAAGGAAAAAAGAATAAATTGAACATAGACACTAAAAATTGTAGAATTCTAAATAATCTTGAGTCAAATACAGTAACTTAGTTGTTACAGCAAAAACCTTAGGAAGAAATTATGCAGAAATTAACGTAAGTATTTAAAGCACCACAATTCCACAAATTTAACTCTGTAATTATCTAATTGTGAATGTGGAAAGCAAGAAGTAAAATATTTAGGATTTATGATAAATAAACATAGGATTAAGCTGGGATCCAAAAAAAGTATAAGCCATATACGAGTTTCCCCAGCCTAAAGATATATATGATATTCGAAGATTACTTGGTTTGATAAGTTTCTATTATAAATTATACCATTAAGCAAGATACTTGACTCAACTAGCAAAAAAGAAAAAATTTAAAAAATTGGAAAAGGATCAAGAGAGGAATACTTTAAATGGGAACTAACAAACCAACCAATTGTTGCTCTTGATAACCTTGAAACGCAAACTGAAGTACATATCAGTAGCATAGCTGGCATGTTGTTTCAGTTAGAAAATGATAACAAATGGCATTTAGTATAATTTCTGAGTAAAAAGACAGATTGAAAATGAATATAATTCAAATAAGCTAGAGTTAAAGGCAACTGTATGCACACTAGAATGACAGACAATTTTTGCTGGGCATGTTTTGCAGTAGTTAGCAGGCAGTCAGGCTTTAATTTTTATGAATGCCAAAAAATCAAATAACCCAATTGCTCATTGGAATCTTCTCTTTCAAGAATTTAGTCTTGAAATTCACAATAAGCCAGGTGCTCAAATGTTTCATATCAGTGTCATATAAAAGACTCTGCAATGTATATTAGACAATCAATAAAATAAAGCAGCAGGGAAATATTCAGCAAGAAGAAATATATGCAACTTACTTTGGACTTTGTCAGGAACCCAATAACACCTAAAATATAGATAATTTTTAAATAACAAAATTCAAAAATTCACATTCATTTACTTACAGCTTCAATCAGACAGTTGTCAAAATGAAAATATTTTAAAGTAAAAAGTATTTTTAAAAAATAACTTTTTAACCATTTAAAGGGCCCTTTTTTTCTATTAATGTTATGTTAAAATGTTTTTGGGATTAAGATTGAATCATATAAAGAAATTAAATTAGCTTATTATCCAAAATTAAATTAATTTTTCAAACCATTTTTTTTTTTTTTTTTTGGAAATTACGTTTTCCACAGCCTACTGGGTGCTTGCAAATAAAGTATTCGAGACAAGTAAGGTAAGCAGTTATAAGAATACAAAAAAAAAAAAGGAACTGTCAAATTAATATGTCAACACATGAGGAACCATTTATATCTATCTGTTCATGACACCTCCAATGATGGGATTGTTGTATATAAATGAGCCTAAAAATACACAAGAGATAGATTGGGAGAAAGGTGGATCAAAATATAGGCTCAAATAATTTTGCTAAATTTTTAAACAAGAATTTTTTTATGAGGAAAAAATATTTATCTTCCCACAAGAAACCAAGAGAAAATAATTATTCCATCATTGACCAATATAACATTTTTTATATGTTGCATCTATGAAAGATGGTCAGCTGAACTAGTCGTGCACAGGCACATTTTTCCTTTCATTTAGATTTCTCAAATGTTAGGTAAAATAAATGTTATAATGCAAAATGAACTTTAAGGACAAGAGTGAAATACTATTTTTTTCAATTTTTCATAATTTTAGTGAAAATAATATATAGTTTTTATTTGAGGGATCAGTAACAGGCATAGTTTATGACAGGGGTCCAGGTTTTTTACATTATGGATCTATTTGTTGCTGGGTTTTAGTTTGTTGTTCTGAGATGAAGGTGGTCGTGAATTTGAGATTTGTGTTCATTTTGAAGAGGATGGTCTAGATATGGAAGCACTGGATGTATCAGTTTGTGTTCCTATTGAGCGAGTTGTGACTTTAACTTCAGCCGAGTATGAGATATCGGTTTTTGGTGTTTCGATTAAGACTTGCTTTTTGGCCTCCTGATAAGAGATGCTTTGAGTTGTTCGTATTTCCTGAATCAGCTTCTCTTCTTTCCACAGTGGACATTGCCTAGCATTGGTAGAGCGTTCGCCATTGCAATTCAAACACGTCAGTGGAAGAGAGCAAGTTTTATAAGAGTGGCCAACTATCGAACATCTCGAGCAAGTCCGTTGTCCATGGCAGAAGTTCTTAGAATGGCCATATTTTTGTCAATTAAAACACAATAATGGATTTGGGATAAAAGGGCGGACTTTACAGTTTAAATATCCAGCTTAGATGTGTGATGGTAGGTCTGGTCTATTGAAAGTTAAGATAAAGTGTTTGTTTTAATAATGACTCTTTTAATGGTAAATCTTCTCACGTTAGAGACACCTTAAGAAGCGAGCATCAACTTCAGTTTCGTTAACATCCTGGAGGTCAGGCAACACAGGATGAATTTAGAGTATTATGAGGCAATACTGAAATATATACTGTTCCCATCTGTTTTGCATTTAGTAATGATTTGTCTTAGATTGGAGAGATTGTTTCAATTAGATAGTCACCCGACAAGCTTTTTTACTGTTTTGGGATTGCTGCATATGCCTTGAAATTCTTTTTGGATGAAGAATAGGGACATGGTACCAAATATATTTTTTGCAGATGTAATTATAAGAAATTTTGGAATAGGCTGTGTTAGGTTGTCTGTGTTGTTTGTAATACTAAGTTGAGGATTTATGGCTCCTGTGGGGCTTAGAGAGGAAGAGAAATCCATATTATAAGAAGACAGACATGGCTTCGTCGGGCCAACCACCCTTTGGCACCTCGACCACTTAGTCCCAACCCATTAGCAATCAGCAACCCAGAGGTCCTGGTACTGCCAACTAATTGACAGAGTCAGGCCGTACTTTGCCTCCCATTTCGGCCAAAGAGACCGTAACGACATTCTGAGGAAACTGAAACCTGTCTTTTAGTGGGATGCTGCAGGAAACCCAGGATCAAATTTTCCTGCTGTACGAGTCTCCGCAGATGGCAAACTGCAGGTCAGTAAACTGACAAAACTAAAGAAATACAAGTTATAAATCAATTTAAAATGTCAAACGCAAAAGAAGTATGAAAATCAGATATGCATGACAAAATAAAGCCAACATATTTTAAATCAAAAGAAATATAATCTAAAGGGGTGAACAGAATATAACACAAACAATAAGCAGTGCACTTGATAGGGTCTTTGCAGAAAAGGAAAGAACAGAAAAATGCTAGGCCCAGTTAGGGTACCTCGGGTTTGCCATAAAATGTGAGCCCCAGAGGGGTCCCCAACTATTTAAAATTACAAACATATTTAAAACTTTGATGTTATGAGGATGCCAGGGTGGTGGAGTAAATGTGAAAGGATGAATCTTGAATTCATCAAGATGATGAGATGTAAAAAGTGAGTGAATCGCAATGGAAATGACGGGATACAAGATGGGCGTGCATTAAAAATTCTAGAATGAGATGGGTTATAAATATTACGAGAGAGAGGATGACGGTATTCAGTACATTGTAACCCCTTTTAATTGTTATTCGACAAACATCTGTAACCCCCTTAGGGAGTAAGTTCTTTTAGAATTTCGGAATCTTCAACGTGTTGAGATCCGATTTCGAGACAACACCTAGACTGGAATTAAGACTTCTATGTGGAGTTACATTAATAATGATGTTTCTCATTGTTAACGCTGCTAATAAATATCACAATTGTCTGGAGTCTTTGGTTTCAACAAGAAAGTCACCCGATCCTAGCTTTTTTATGCTTTTTGGCTTGATGCCACAGATACCTTACCTCTTATCCCCTTTTGGATATAAAGAGGCGACATTTTTTCCAATTCACCGGCATCAAATTGCACTATTAGAAACGAACGTAAATTTGGTGGTTGAGCTTGCTTTTCTAGTATTGTATTTTCATCATGATGATTTTGATGTTTTTTAGGTACGTGTTGGGGAAGACCATCCATCGGGCACGAAGAAAGAGAATTAGCTACGATATATTTAGAAAAAAAACTCGATAAACACCCTCGCTCACCACAGAGCTCAACATAAGTAGCAAACAATGGATCTGCAAAGAGGTAGTAAGCTGAGGTCATTCTGGGCAATCAGGGTGTGGCTCCCCAAAGACAACCACCTCAGGCACCATAACCAACCCAGTCCTAACCCTTCAACAGTCAGCAATCCGGAGGTTTGGTTACCACCAGTCGATTGACAAAGTCAGGCTGTACTCTGTCTCATGTTTCAGCTGAAGGGAACACAGCAGCACTACCAGGAAACTAATAACCTGTCCTGATATGGGACACCACAGGATTCCCAGAATCTCAATTTCCTGCCTCATGGGTCACCAAACACGACAAACGTGCAAGCCATTAAATTGGCAAATCAAAACAATTCAAATGATGAAATACATTTCAAATAGATAACTGAAATAAAATTGCAACTGAATAAAATGAAAAACTAAATATTTGAAATGTAAAACTAATTGAATTAGAATGAAACCAGGAAAATGCAACAAAAATAAAATTTGAACCAATAACATAAAACTTAAAAGAAACATAAATGGAGAGAAATGCTAAGCCCAGCTAGGGTACCCCGGGTTTGCCAAGCCCGTACTCGCAAGATGTGAGCCCTTAAGGAGACCAATTTTATTTACAGATAAAATATAAATGAATCATAAACTGAATTAAGAGAGATATATATTCAGCCTCTCCCATCTTCAAAAAAAAAAATTTTTTTTTCTTTCTTTTCTGCCAAAGTATTCTTTTTAATCATATGAATTTTTAAACCAAGTAAAGTAGTAACAAAAGAATAAAATAACTGGGTGTTTTTTAACTACATTTTCAAAAGTATTTATTAGCTAGCTCACAGAAACTTTTTACAAATTAATAAAAAAAAAAACTAGTTGTGTTCCTTTTAAAATTTTGTTAATAATCTTTTATTGCAGTGGTTTAACTTGATTTAAAAATTATATTTTCACGTTAAAAGCAATACTTTGACAGAAAATGTGGCTAAGAAACTGAAGCATAAAATATATGGGACAGGGACAGAATGAAAATCTTTATCCTTTATTTGCAAAATGAATATAACTTGTATATATTCGTTTGCTTTTTCTAGCTAAATTGCATTCCACTGTGTGATATTGCATTCATTTCAGTTTTTAATACACTGCTTCATTCTAAAATATGTTCACTCTACCTCTTAGTTTATTTCTACAAAAGAATGTTTTAGATAAAAGCCTATGCTGTCTGAAAATGGAATTTGGAAGGTAGTGATAAATTGAATATGATTAAAAAATACTTTACAATGAATAATTTTTTAATTTTTCAATCAAGTACCAATAATACCAACCTAGTAAATAAATAAAAATTTGATGGTTCTGAATTGATGCCTTGAATAATGTACTATGACAACATAATTTCTTAGGAAAAAAAAATAAAAATATTGGAATTCTTTTTGGGCAAAAAAATAAATTATTATTTTGTTATTTTAATTCTTTTGATCTGGTAAAAAAAAAAAGAGTGCATTCTCATAGTGAATACCATTCTAACAACAATAGACATCTTGAAAAACTCACTTGCAACATTTTCACAAAAATATCATTTGTAAACTTTTTTATTATTATCGTACTCAACATCAACCAATTGCAATTTTGAGTTAGAAAAGTGCACTGACCATTGAAGAGTCTTCGCCGTTTCTCTTCGTCTCTCTCCTCCAATCCACAGAGCGCCTCGAGAAAGACGTGAAGAACCAGCGTGGAACATTTGGAATCCTCAGAGTCTGAATCTGTCACATCGTTCACTGTAAAAGGGACAGACTAAGAACAAACAGTCAGATCATTTGTTAGGAAGGGCCATTTTGATGATCAAAACAATATATAATTGCACCATCCAAGATGTGTTTTTTCAATGTGAGGAAGTGATGGTGTTTAGTGGGGAAAAAAGGTGTATTTGCCAAGTATTTTAGATGTTTGAATTAAGGAATTTGAATATAAAATATTTGGATAAACAAAAATAATTTTCCCCTGGACTTTCATAGCCTATCTGCTTATATCTTCTCAAATTTTGTTATCTGTATGAATTAGAATTGAAAGAAGAGGGGACAGGTAATTTTAGGCTGTTAACTGATTTGTTGGTACAATTTCTACCACTCAGTAGGTTACATATTGAAGCTTTTCTCAATGTAGCTTTCATTTGGTAATAAACACAAAGTTATTAAAAAAAAAAAAAATTTACTTTAATATTTTTTAAAAATACCTGTTTTTTTAATATTATCCAATTTGTTTACAAACATGCATCAAAGTAATTCTACAAGAGTTCAGTTTTTAGTCTTTGGGGGTATGAAACACTAAAAATACCTTTTTTAGTATTTCATACCCCAAAGGTATAACCAACTTGATTTTGTATTATGAATGAAAGTTTCTTATTAAATAAATTAAAGAAAGGCAAAAGGAGGTAAAAAAAATAGTTCATTATAAATTGGACTTTTTTAGAGGTATTAAAAAACTACCTCTTTAAATACAAAAAATCCACCAAACCTGTTACACCATTATCTAATCTAGACAAGGTTTTCAACAAGGACTGTTTATCTTTGGAAAACTTTGGCATTTTCATGAAAATCTGAAATAAAAAAAAAATTATTAAAATAATTAACACAATGTACAAAGACCACAATAATAAATGCAAACAAATGTTATATATTACAAATTGTGATATTTCTTAACAAACATCTTTTGAACACTCAATTTTGGATTGGGAGCTCTTTCTGAATTTCAAAAGATGAACAGCTTTCTAAAAATGTTCATTATAGTACCTGAAAATTTCGATGAAAAACTGCTATAAAACTCATTTATAAAAATTTCAAAATACAGAATTTTTAAATAATATCCATAACTTGTTCTAAACAAAACTACATAAAATATTTACAAAATTAATTACTCAAACTTTTTTCTGGAAAATTAATCATCAAAAACAAAAAAGGGCACTTACATAAGTCGCAATGATCATTTCAAGACAAAAGTTTGCCAAGAGCAGTCCGTCAAAAGGGTCAGCCCAGACCAATGCCCCGTCCGAAGTGCAACTGAGGTATTTTATGGGAAAGTCCCTACACTGCACAGTGATTCACTTAGTACAAGCTAGGTGGACAAAAGTCAAATCAAAGAATTGATAACTTGATGATCCCATGAGAATAACCCTCCCCCCTCCCATTGGGCACAATTCGAAATAACACTTATTGGCAAATATTCTTTATTCAATGAGTAATAAGCAATTGAAGCAAAAGGATGGGGTCATTAAATTTATGTTAACAATTGTTTCAATTTTGAAGTGATCTCAAAAGCATCCTGCAAGATTTGAAGTAAAGAATTTTACTGTTACTGTGATTGATTTTGCTTTAGATGATTAGTAGTTTTTTTATTTCATTCAAAATTGGTTTTAAATTAGAGACAATATATAGGTTATAATAAATTTAAAAAAAAAAAAAAAAAAAAAAAAACGTAAAATTGCAAAAAAATTAAAAATTTGTTTTTAATTTTTTAAGGAGTGCAGTCCCCAGATATCCCCAAGTTAATTTTTTAATATTGTAAAATTACAATTCTAAGCTGTACAATAATGATATAAAATTGAATTGCCCATTTTTTTTTCACGTCGAGTGTATTCCCTTTCCAAAATGGAGTTATTTGTAGAATGGCGGAAATATAAAAAAGAATATAATTATCATGCAATAGATTTTATTCTGCAAAAATTTACTATTACAGATATGACTCTTGATTCAAAGAAGTTTTTACAATTAAAAATATTGCAATTTTCATCAAAACTATCAGAAAAATGGAATATAGCAAATAGGATGATGGACCGTTTTTAAATAAAAAAAGAAGTTGATTAGAGGGCCCAGATATGAAATTTATAATAAGTACGCTGAGCTTAATAATGATCTGGAAAATATTGGCTTCAAGGTGAACCCAAAAAGAACTTTGAAGACTCTTCTTTCAAAATCAAGAAACATAGGGTTGAAGATTTAGTGCGATCACAAAGTGTCATTGAGTTGACCACAATTGCTCAAGTAGGAAATCATTTGTCAGGTCACAGAAACGAAGCTACTTTGATTAGAAAAAACTTGGAATCTTCAGAAAAAAGGAAATAGTGATGTTTTTGTGGTGACAGACAGATGAACACCAGATAAAAAATACCAAATTTTAGCAATAACTCATTCAAACTAATAACCTTTCGATCCTGATACGGTTGCTATAGCAACTCCCGAACTAATGAATAAAAATAAAAGTCCACAGGGTTAATATATTTTCGTGTAAACATTTCAGCTTGGCAAGAACTCCACCAACTTTCAGACTTGGAGGCTTTTGGTACTTGCCTACTGGAAGAGTACCCTTCAATCATTGCTGTTTTTAGTTCATTTTAATGTTGTGTCTCCTTACTCTAACCTTCATTTTTCTCCAAATGTTTCAGATATGGCCACTAAGATATTTTCAGAGCTCGCAGACAAATTGTATAAATACTAAAGCCGAATGTTGAGTATACTTAAGATTAACATCTTAATAAAAAAAATTATATCCTAAACCAAAATGTTAATGCTAATTTTAAATTATTGTTTAAAATATATAAAGGAAATGGACTTCGATAAGAAGCAAATTACTTAGTCCTAATGTACTGTCATTCCTAATAGTTCCATCCAAGTTATTGGGGTTTATTTTCTTCATCTTAAAATTATAACGAAGATTATCATAAATATGAAATTTAGCTTCATCAGCAAATAAGACAATTCCAATACCTTACAGAATTATTTGTCATTAATTTTGCTAAGAGTCTAAGCTTCCACAGGCAAAGTGCCTCTGTAATGAGGAATTTTCATGTTTTTTGGTTTTATTTTTAAATAAAAGTAGAGAAAAAATCATGAAAACCATCATTCTTTCAAAAATTTGAGCTCGGATGGATAGTTAAAAAAAATATTTAGTTTTTCACTTTGCAATTTGCAGGGGAAAAGATACTTTTACGTGTGACATCAATGGGCAGATGATGAACCAGTCTAAAACTTGTTTTAGACAAGGAGGGACTGAGGTTCCTCCTCGAATTTTCGACGGAATCTATGCGCAACTACGTCACGGTTTTTTATGCATTTTTGGTCACCACACGACTTTTGCTTTGATTTCAGACAATTTAAAACTCGGATTTTTTATTAATTGAAAGCATAAAGATAAAAAATAATTGCACTGCTCAAATATATTCGTTGGATAACACTAGAAAATACAAAAAATATTCATTTTGCTCACTTGTGCAAGTTCCTCATTCACCTAAATTAATAACTCTCCATGTCAAACAATTTCATGTGAAAATGAAATAGCAAATGTTTCGGTAAATTCCAAAGAAAGTTTTACTATGTTCAATTTTAACAAATTTGTTAACTATAAATTTCAGCTCATGTCAAGTTAATGTTTAAATGTAAAAAATCAAGAGTTTATTCAGAATTACAATATAAATATTTTGAATACATAATAAAATATTGGACTTTACATTCAAGTTCAATGCTGGATTTTGCTTTTATATTACAAAATTTTTAAGTATACTTGGGAACCATTATCTCACTCAAAACGTTTTGTTTCAAAAGCTAACCCTGCGGAAATTGGACACACATTTTTTTTACTTTGCATTGAATAAGAATTTTTTTTTATTAAGAAAATGTGCAACACAATGATGGAAAACAAAACATTGGAAATACAATATCCAATTGCAAATAATAGAAGAAATGGATCTGTCTTTTGAATTTCGTATGAATTGTGCTAAAATTCAGTTTCTTCAGAGCTTTCTTAAAAATGACTACAAAACGAGTTTAAATATTTGTATGAAGACGAAATACTATTACCTCCTCTCACCCAATATCCAATGTTTACTACACGTGTTTGAATTGCCGGATGTTTTGGAACTTTCTGGTAAAGTGTGGTATCCTGCTTTTAAATTATGCGCAAACGCAGAACGCGTAGAAATTTTCCAAAAAATAGAACACATTTATGAAATCTTGGTTTTCTGAAGACAAACACTTAAAATAAGGTTCAAATAAATCTTTGTAATTTTTCTAGAGGAATGAAATGAAATTTGTTTTGCAAAAGAATAAACCAAATAATGCAAGTATCGTTGCCATGGCAACAAATGAAACCATTGTTAATCAGGTCCACCTATGACTATGGGTACGTTCGTAAACTTGAACTCCCTTCACGAGTTATGGAGCAGTATGGCCCATGTGTTCACATTGATCTCTACTACAACTTCTGGATAGCGCACTATAGTTACTGACTTGAAGTTGAAGGTTTAATAATCACTATAGAGATCTATACTAACAACTTCCCCCAAAACTAGTTCAAATTTGTTTGTAACTATGGGCAACCTATTTCAAAGCATTTTGGGTGGAAGTATTCAAATGGCATCATCTGCTTGCAGAGCAGAAACTGCTAATGAGCATCCAGAAGTTGCAGTAGAGATCAGTGCCCTTGCACTGTTAAACTTTAACCAACCAACCCTTTCCGAGTTATGCAACCTGAGGCCAAAATTTGCCTTCCGATTTTAAGCAAAGTCCCTGGAAAATCTGTATAGTTTTTCATTTTTATCATGGGCTCCGACAGGAGGTTGCATTTGCTCTCTGTGGCTTTTGATTGAACATTTGAAACAAAAAGGTTTTCTTTTCCTGGTTGAAAAACAAAATCTTTTATAGAGCATGCAAATCTGTAGAGGAATCCTATAATAACCCACTTGCCATATAATTCAATCGAGCTGAAATTTGCTACAGAACTGGTTGACAATGACATATTGCATATCAAAAAGTTTGAGAGGTTGTCACTAAAATATCCCTTTGACACACTTTTCTATTTTGTCGCTTCAGTTTATCAATAAATCCAGTTCACGTCCTCCAATCAAGCTGAGACTTTGCAGTTTTGGATTAATCACTAAAAGGTAGTCTCTTTTATACACCTTCCTATATTGCCTTACATTAGACACTATATACATTTACTACATTAGCTGCAGCTTTTACTTATTACGTTTACCAAGCTTAATTTAAATAACCACAATTTGGCCAGATATTGAAAGCTTTCTCTTAAGTGAAGAGACAAAATCTTTAATCTGACAAATATTTATTCAATCAAGTTTTGGGAGCAAAAACAAGTTATATACTGATGCATATGTCTCAATTTTGTAATTATTATTATTTTTTACTTACATATCCCATATATATATATATAATTATATATATATATATATATAATTATTACTGGAACTTGTAAAAATCTTTTTTACATATCTTCTGGGTTTGTCTATCAAGACATAGAAAAATAATTTAAAAAAAGTAAAAAATATAATTTTTCCCCTTTGTTTGATGTTTCTTTTCCTTATTTTAACATATGGTTGTTAAATATAAAAGCATAAAGAAAAATATTTATCCCATGAATTTTTAAAAATTATTCTAAAAAAAAAAAAAAAAAATTAATGTAAAATTATTAATCAATATTTCACCAGGAAAAGCAATAAAAATTTCTGACAAAAAATCTATCAGTTTTTCTATCAGTACAAAAATCTATCAGTTTGGCAGCCCTCCCTCCCTGGAAATAATCCTGTCGGCTCTCATATATTTTTACTATTGACCCCAGTGGCGGCTGGTGCAGGGGGCCAGGGGGGGCCCAGGCCCCCTTACTTTTTTCGGACCCTGGTCTCGCTTATATATACTTGATAATGTTATTTTGGAATTTCTGTAAAATATTTAAAAATGCAAGATAAATGAAAGCAGTTATTATAACCTCACA
This sequence comes from Linyphia triangularis, assembly GCA_963978545.1. Taxonomy (NCBI): domain Eukaryota; kingdom Metazoa; phylum Arthropoda; class Arachnida; order Araneae; family Linyphiidae; genus Linyphia; species Linyphia triangularis. Next base: position 70,968,539 of record OZ021725.1, on the reverse strand, counting down.
ATATTAACTATTGTGCGTTAAAGCAAAAGCTCTCTTGCCACAAACTCGCGAAAATGTCAATCGACCGCAACCATATTAATAAAAACACACTCCTTTCATCTCTTCTCTTAAATACTCCATGATTATGACCTTGAAGTTTATCCACGGGGACGCAATTCTTGAGGGATAAACGACCCTTTTCTCGGAGATCTTGAAAAGAGCATAGTAAAGTTTGTAGCCAGGTCCTTCACTTTCTGTGTTTTTAGGGAAGGGGGGGGGGGGATAAAGGGTCTATTTCTCCTACATCGGTATCAATTTACTACAATTCTATAAGGAATGGTCTACTTTGTGTGTTAGCCAAAAGTAGTCGAGCTCGAGCTGGAACTGTCGAAAGAAGTGTTGGGATTTTCTACAGCGCAAGTGTACAAGGAAATGACGGTGAATTAAATTGGGAGAGCAAGAGAAAATAGATAGAAAACTACAATTATACGTGGTGAAAAGGGAATTAAATTTTCAACAACAATCTCAGTAAGATTATTTAATTTTACCCTTTATTTTTTAAATATAAGCGTAAGCTTTTCTTAATAAATACATTTTTAAACATAAAATCGTGATTTTTCAAAAAATATTTAGAGATTCATTTTGTCTGGATAATCCCATCGCATGGATTAGCCCAATTGGTAATGTATCTTAATTATCGTAAAAGTATCATTTTTCTTTTTAATTCATTCGATTTTAGAGGTGATTAATTAAATGAGTTATACAGCAAAAGTAAAATTGGGCTGTCCTAATCTCCCTCCTCCCATCCTATTTCCCCACCTAATTGCTGCTATAATAGACAACAATGGTCATCGTAGCTACCTCACTGACTTGATTAACGTCTAAATCCGCTTCTGAGTATGCAGACATAGGACCCAATATACCTTCACCATCTTTTTACTTCGGTATAGCAATAAAACTTTATTTTATGGATAGCAAAAAAATAATTTAATTTTTTTTGCAATTGAAAGATTATTTTAAGTATTTTAATCCATATAAATGTGTTTGACTTTCCCAACAAAGAATATTAGCTATCTTTATCATTCAGTTGCCTGAAATATCCATTTATAAGGACAACAATAAACGAATTTTTGATACATTCCACAAAAGTGACAAAAGGACTCAGGCTGAACAGTAAACAACCTAAATTTTTAAAAAGTAAAAATATAAGACTGAAAATATTTTTCTGTTGAGTAATGAAATTTTGAACTGAAATATTAATGAATCAATAAGCATTAATTTTATGTTTAAATGAATAATTTAAAATCCATACTTTTTCTGAAAATCTCACCACTTTTCTTCTCTTTTCTAAATTTTCGAAATCCATGAGCCATTAAGTTCAAAAGCCATGGGTCATGAAGGTTAATTTTCATAAGCCCATTGGCTCAAACGAAATGCTGCAGTGTTGAATTTTTTATAATCATTCATTTTACTAAAACATATATTTAAGGGGTCGTTCAAATATTACGTAAGCATGTTTTTGGTAATTTTTGACCCCCCCTCCGCCCTTGTCAGCAAAAATAAGCAAATCGCATACTCCCCTCTATAATTACGTAAGCATACGGTAACCCCCCCCCCCCCGCTCCTGATTTTTTTTTTGTAACGTTAATAATCTAAAAAAAAGTTAGGAATCAATGCAAATAATGAACTTTAACTAGCCTTAAAAGGGAAAAAAAAATATTTTTAATTTTTTTTTAAATCTTAAGTTTATTACAATTTTAATGCCACATAAATGTAATTTTCATAATCAATTAAGTCTATCTAGTCAGATGCTATCCAGGGTTGCTCTATCCAGTTTTTAATGTCTGAAATTATAGGGTTTCTGACATCTGATGTTATTGCTTCATCACTTGTTTCGCACAAGGAATCTGGGCAAACTTCCTCTTCGCTTATCCACTCGGTATCTTCCATGCCTTCTACATAATTGATGACGCACATCAGTTCATTTGCTCGACGAGCAGCAATTCTCATAGGCCGAACTAGGCAGGCTCTCTGGCTATTTTCGCCATGAACAATTTTCTTATGACGAATTGTCGATTTTAGTGAAGTGTGGTACAAACCACATTTCTCACAAGCCCTTGCAGACAATTGTGATTTGATGGACGGACAAAAATAGTCATATAGCATTTTCTGTAAATTATTCATAAATTATCTGTATAATTAAAGAAAGAAGATGTCAATTTTAACACAATTACGTATTACCAAATCTAGTATACTATACTTATTTTAGTTTTCGCTCAATTTTTCCAAAATATGTAAATAGTCAAAACCAAGGTGAATATAAAAAATATCAAAAGTTCTGATAAAATATACTTAACATAAATTTATCTTAACATATTATGAATAAATTGTTTATAATTACCTTTATAAAATAATCAAGGAGAAGGGATTTTTTTCTAGTTGCCTTTCGCTACTCTTCTTCGACTCTTTTTAACACCAAATACACTTATAGTTCTTCGTCATTTTTAGTGGCATTTTTAAAATGAAGCCATACCTCATTATTTATATCCTGAATATCTTTCAAGGGTTTGTTTGATGTAGACTTTTTAAAAGCTTCAAACAGCTTTTTATATAAAATTTCACGAAATGAAGACATATGTGTTTTTTTTTTTTTTTTTTTTTTTTTTTTTTTTTTTTTAAGCAAACAGAAAGCAGAGCAACTATATTTGCTTAATCTTCAAAAAGTTCAAGAAGGATTGCAGTGGAAAAAGAAACTTGTTCAAAACACAACTCAATTCGGAATCTTGAACATTAAACCAACTATACTGTTCCATCTTAGGCGCCTGCCAGTCGCCAAGCGAAACAAAAACAAAAATTGTCTGTCACATAAGTTAGGTTTAATGTAGGATTCACGCCTCCAAACACCCAAAAGAGGGGAATCCCCTTTATTCATTTTGAAACTGCAGTATTTTGCATCATCAATGTTTGATTGTAATTGGCTGAAGGCAGAGTACGTCACTCTTATGTGACGTAAGTTTAAATCCCTTAGATCGATTTGAATGGAAAGTCGCCTATCCTAGAACTCGGTGTACAAGAGTGAAATTTTTGTTTAAATTTTTTTTAGAAATAAAGGGATCATTAAATGCTTACGTAAGTATCACTCATACCCCCTCCCCCCCCCACTTGTCAGCAAAAATAAGCAAATCTCTAACCCCCTCCCCTACCCAAGCAACACACTCATGTTGTTTCTATGTGGTTTTTTGGTAGATACGTTGAAAGTGAGAAAGGCACATAGTAACCACATTGTATCAATGTGCAATTCCAATGCATTTTTAAGGAAGCTGATATTTTATAACAGATATTAGCATAAATCAATTTATCTCGTATAGTTTTTAGGGGTTTTAATTATGTAGTACGAATAAAGTCAGAATTTCGTTTTCTTCACTTTTCTAATGTGATATCACAATGTTGTTTCAATGTGATATTTCAACCAGACATGAAACAAGTGTCTTCTTTGGTTTTTGGAAAACCCCAATCCTGTCCAAGAATCATATTAATTGAAAACTTTGGTAAAAGCAATTTATGAAAGCAAAAAAAAAAAATCCGTTTACTGAACGTGGTTTTATAATATTGCATCAACGTGATAATTCAACTATACTTCAACAATTCACCACTGATCCACGATTTCCATCATCCGACGCATGCGCAATACGCTTTTACCTTTCAGTGATGACGTAGCTAGCGTCACTTTTGAACTTGATTTGAAACTTGACGTTGTCTGTTGACAAATGGATTAATGCCTTTTCTGGTAAGTTTTCTTCATTACATTATTAATTTGTACTCTATTATTTAGCGGTTTTCTAAATTAGATGTTTTTCTATTTATAAATGAAATTAGATAATGAATGATGTTCTTATCAGTGAGGTTTGTTGATTTTTGGGACACACGTGTGACATAAATAAACCCAAGGTTATATTTCACTTGTTTTGTATGAGCTATAAAACTGAATGGGCTGTCTTGTAAAAGTATGTTTTTCTAAAACGATTGATCACTGAGAATTAAACATGCTGTATAAATATTATTTCTATACTTGTTGAAAGAATTTTTGCGGTAATTAAATGAACTGATTCAGTTAAAAAAAATCTCCACCTTAATAGGGATCGGGACAACAGAGCCAGTAATTTATTTCAGGTGGAATACAGATGTAGTATAGAACATTTCTTAATGTTATATAATATAATTGAAAGTTATGTGATTTTCCACACCCGTAGTCTCTTTAACATGTTCAATTCGATCACACATCTGGAAATTTGAAGAAAATTTGCTGTAAAATCAGGGAATTTTTAAAAATCTATCAGGAAATTTTTTAAAAATCTATCAGGGTATTATCAGAAAACTTTTTTCCTGAATTTTGTGGCCACTGTGTAATGTGTTGTTTTAATTAATGTAAAATTAAATGTTTATTTAAAAATATAGCTGCAAAATGAACTGATGTTTTGTGTGCAAAAAATGAATTTCTTTCGTTAATTTTCTTTTTCAAGCAGTGATGGATAACAAATTGAGAATTTCTCTCTATCCCACCTGGTAATCAAATCGATATTTCAAAGTAAGGTTTAAAAAAGACGTCATCAGTGTAAATATATACATGTACATAAGGATGATACATTTTATAATAGTTAACATATTTTCAGCTTACTGCCTCCATGTACAACCCTGTGGAACAGGTAGTGCCTGGAATCTGATCGCTGGCCCCTAACAACTGAATCCTATCCTTTTCAGGTACTGTGGTAAATTGAAAAGATGCAGTACAGTATAGCATATTTCGCTATTTAAAAATTTACAAAAAGAACTTTCTAAAAAACTAAAATTAGAAAGTGGAATTCTTTTGCAAAAAAAAAATTGTTAATTTTTTTTTTAAATCTCCCTTTTTGTTATACAGTCGAACAGGGTTGGCATGGTTTAAACCAAATAGTTTTTTTTCTCTTTTTAAAGACTAATTTAAAATTGCATTTTTTTTTTGTTTATTTATAATTAGATTTTTTAAATTATTTGTTGTAAATAACTTTTTTAAATAAATCTTATAATGAAAGTCTATAGAACTTTTTATAAGTATCAAAAATAACTTTTTATATTAATCTAAGTGTTTTATTACTGTTTTATAATAATATTCAAAATTATTAATTAAAATTAAATTATATGCTGCATTTTAAATTTGTTTGTGAAATAGAGGTTTTGTGCTTAAATAACTTATTTCTAAACCTTAAAAATATAATTATGTATAACTTATCACCATTACTGATGAATCTAAGAGCAATATTCCATGTAGAAGTAGAAAACAATTACTATTGTATTATGTTTTTTTAAATCCAATGGAAACTATATATCTCTAAATATAATATTAAAATTTAATGATTTAATTGTTCACATAAGTAGCAAATGTTTATTTACTTAGTGTAAATTATTTTCAGAAGATATATTATTTGTTATTTGAAAATTTATTATTCTAGTTAATGTAAAATTTTATTTATAAATATGTATACATTTTAATTAGAAAAGGATTTAAAAAAAAAAAAAAAAAAACGGGGAAAAAAAACCTGTTTTTTTTTTTAAACAACACAAAAAAAACATTTTTTGGGGCAGGGAGGGGTCCAACTCTGCGGCCAAATCTCATTAACACGAAGTCGCTGGGGCCGTTGAAATTGTTTGTGCTAACTGAATAAATTAACGTCAAGTTTTAAATACGGGGAACTGCTTTTTTTTTTGCGTTAAACGGGAGTTCAGGTTAACGGATTTCACATTAACAGGGTTTGACTGTACCAAAGTTATATTTGGGAATACTTTTTAGAATAAATTTACTTATTGTATTAGAATTGAACATTCTTTTTTTTTTTTCAGTGTTCTGTGGACTTGCTTATTTCACCTTTGTTAGAGCTGTTGTACTTAAACAGTGTGGCTACAGAACCTGGAAATCAAGAAACTTTTCGATTGTGGAAAAAATCAGGGAATTTTTTTAATATTCAGGAAAATTTACTGTTACTGTTTAGGGTATGTTTATCCATTATCCCTGATTTGGTACCATTTTCCTGAAGATTTGCTGGTGATAATCATTAGAAGTTTTAATGTTATGGAATAATTTTAACTTTTAACTACCACCAAACCTATTTTTAAAAAATTGGCATATTATCTCTTTAGCATACATGTTCTATTTGATAAGTGTGTCAACATATCTGAAAAAATTGGGGGAATTCGGAAAAAGTTTGCAGGAAAGGAATTTTTTAGAAATCTGTCAGGGAACTTTTTAACTGAATTTTGTGGCCATCATGTTAAATGACACTGATAGTTCTTTTGATAATCCTCTATAATTTATATATTAAGTATAATTTTTTTATTCTTTTTAAATTAGTTTTGCTGTTGTGAACATGTCTGAATTATGGCAGTATTATAACAAGGCTGCTAGTGGCGTTTACTAAAGTGACTATTTTAGCCTCCAGAAAACTTTTTTTGGTAAGAAAAATATCGGTACTTACGTGTTAACGCCACTGTAGCTACAGATTTGACGGTTTTTCAGTGCCGCCAATAAAGAGCAATCTTGTTGTTCGCATGCAGTTATCTTTTGGATTCTTTGTAAGTATAAAACTCTAATTCCTTGTAAGTAATTAAAAACCGCCAAATCTGTAGCTGCGGTGGCGTTAATACGCAAGTACCAAAATATCCTAATTGACTATTTTAACCTCCAGGCAACTATGTAATGAAAAAAGGGTTCCTAACTTTGAACTGGAAACCAATAGAAAGCATGGCTTCAATTTGGTTGCAGCAGCTCATTTAATTTATCCTCAAAGTAGTAAAAAGGGTTTTTGAATTTAAAGCTAAATTTGTATGATACAGTAAATTTTTCTAAAAGTATACCTAAGAGTAAAAGGCAACTAAGTTGTTTCAATCTAGAATTTTCAAAAATTATAATTGGTTTCCTATTGAAATATAACATTAATTAAAAACCTATATTATATGTTTTTCCTTTAAATTTTTCTACTCTTCATTTTAGTTTTCAAATACTGGGTGGGAGTAGGCAACATTGGTATTCTGCATCTGCCTTCGAATTTTTTTTACATAATCTACTTTTGATTAAACTATATTGTGTATCGTCATTGCATGATATTCTGAAATAAGTCTTATTGCCTTAAATGGTCGTGTGATCTTTGGTCAGTCCAATGTGCAAACCATAATATGAAGGGTGCTTCTGCATACTGGCATTGACTTAAAACCATCCAAAACAAGGGGATCGCTTTCAACGCGAGAGAGGGATTTTTTTAAGTCATAAAAAAGGGATATTATCTTGATTAATATATTCAATCTTTGAATTTGGTTGGCGATTTAAGTAGCAGAGTTGGATTTGAGCATTTTTACACGTCGTATTTCTTTATTATTATTTTTGGCATGGTGTCTACTTTTAAAAATTGGAAAACAGTTATATCTATATAAATATATGTTTGAATGCTTTATTGTATTAAATAAAGGTAATTTTATTTTAGAGATTATGAAAACAACCAATGAGGAGGCGAAAGAAGCTCGTGGAGTGACATTAAGGCTGCTGATTGTGACAGAGATGTGGAATATTTTTGGGAATGATATTGTGGATTGTAAACATGGATTATAACATATGGTTCACAAACTTAAATAATTGTTTTGTATCTCCTTTCTTATTTTACTGTCATTAAATGGGGTCTTGAAGTTAAGATCCTACTGTTGCTCTGAATGGGATATGTCATTAAAAATTAGCGCATATATATTTAATCATCTTATAATTTTCTATTTGCTGGTTTAAAGTGTGAACTTAGAAACAATTTGAAAGGTATTTGTACCTATGTAATTGTGTTAGGACTATGTCTGTTACTGTTACATGTAATTATTAATATTTGTTTTATTAACATTTGTTTTAATGTTATGCATGCTATTTTTGAAATAAAATTATTTTGAACATTATGATTTATTTTTACAGTTTAAAAATATATATGTATAATTTTTATTCAAATTTGATTAGTTCAGAGATAATTAAGAAGCAAATATTATAATTAATTTTAATTGTGGTTCATTGGAGCAAAATTAAATTTTTGTACAGAATAATCCTCTGCATATAAAAGGAAAGTTTAATTTTTCACAAAATGATATTCTACCTACTAAAAGATGATACATTGTGTAACAGTAGTTGGAAACTCATAAAGCCAATACTTGGAAAATATTCTAGTTTTAACTTTTTCTTTTCATTAAATGAGAGTTTCTATAATGCATATACTCTTAAACTTTACAGTGCTAATAAAACTAAACACATTCATGTGAAAAAAATGTGTCAAAACAAGCGCTTAGGAAAGTAGGCAGGATACATTCGCTTCCAAATTTTTTCTGTTATCTATTAAAATACAAAAATCAATAATTTGTTTTGCTTAAAATTGCAACTTTAAATGGTATTTTGAATTTTAATTTCATAACCCCTTCCAAAAAATATGAGCAATGTGAATATGAAAAATATGAGCAATACTGTTTTAACATGGGTGTTCCACATTGTTACCACATGATAGTGTTCACTTTTACCAATGTTGTTTAAATATGAATCTTCCACATGAGTGTTCAATCTGATTCTTGCCAATGTTGTTTCAAGACATACTTTCCAGAAAAACTGTTTCTACAGCACTAGTTCTTGGGCTCAAGAACTATAGTGCTGTAAAAACAGCATTATGGGATGTGTGTCTTGAAACAACATTGGCAAGATTCAATATTGAACACTCATGTGGAAGATTCATGTTTAAACAACATTGGTAAAAGTGAACACTATCATGTGGTAACAATGGGATGCATCCATGTTGAAACAACATTGACATTCAACGTGGAAACCACATTGGCAAAAATGAACACTCTCACGTGGAAACAATGTGACAAATCCATGTTGAACCAATATTGACATTCAACATTGAAACCACGTGGGCAATAGCTAGCATGTGGAAGCAGTGTGATATATCTACGTTGAAACAACGTTGGCACTCAACATTGTATCCACGCTCCTTTAAGTGAACACTTCCGCTTGAAAACAACGTTGCAGTTCCACGTTGAAACAACATTGTGCATGTTGGTATTTAACGTTGACACCACATTGAAACAATATGGTTGCGTTGCTTGGGTAGGTGCTTACGTAATATTTGAACGGCCCCTAATTAAAATTTATTTGGATAATTTGTTTAACTGCTCCTATAGCTTGATTTTATGTACATTTGAATAACATTTAATTGCATGAAACTCATACATTTTGAAATTTGCACTCACTCTTTCCCCCCCCCCCCCTCAAAAAACCATGCCATTGTTAATTTGGGCCCCCTCACTTTTGCTACTCACGAGCCGCCACTGTATTGACCATATTACAACACCGATTGTGAGCGTTTTCTTTTCATTTGTTATTATGCACTACCATCTTATTTTTCAATTTAAGTCGTAGGATTTAAACATTATACTTATTTCAACACAATTTTTTAAAAAGCTTTATATTCTACTGTGAAAAACTGCAAGGGAAGCAAATTCCAGATTACTTTCAGACAAATGTGCTGCCATCTATGATCATAGCAAGTTACAGTACTGAGACATGAATTTTTTTTTTTTTTAAATATTATCATGTTTTTCTGTAAAAATCTTTCATGAAAGGTTTGATTATTAATTAATCTCAACTTTTTGTATGAAGAAAACTTTACCTTTATATTCTATCTATTTAATTTTTCTGCAATTTTTATGATTTTTGTGCAAAACACAGGTAAAAAAGGATGTTTTGGCAGTAGAATTCAAGATCTGAAGTGGCCCCAAAATTGAAATGGGTGGGCATAAATATGATTGCTTTTATTCCATTTGCATATTAATGCATGCAATAAAAAAATACAGTATCAATGATGAAGTAATTCATTTCCTTCAATGCATCATCATCAGCATAAGTGAATTCCTCAAACAGACTGGATTTTATATGTTATCTATCTTTTTCGAATTAGTGAAAAGCTATAGTGACATGAGTCAATGACTCTATTAGGTACAGTAATATTTGAAAATGTGTTGGCTTTCCCGATAGTAAAATATCTTGTTGTAAACCTGAAAGTCAGACTGTTGCATGTTTTCGCAACTGAGCCGAGATATCTGTTGCAAATAAAGCACAGTGAATGTGTGCCCTCTCAACAAAGTATAACCGTTGCCATTTCAAGGTACTATATATATGCACAACTTGTACATAGTCCTGATTAATACGTTCCAAGAATTCATAATTTTTCATCAGATTTAAAATGTTGTCTGATGGTGAAATAGTTTTCTTTATTGGTTTAATAGAGTATTTGCAATCATCTTCGACCCGTTTCATTGACCGCCTCTCCTCTCAATCTACGTCCATTGGAAATAAATTGTACAGAGCTGTAAGCCAATAAGTTATGTGCTTTGACAGCACAATGCTTGAGCAGCAATGAACCTTTCAATACACAAAGCAACCATGTGCTTGGTTACCAATGAATCTTACAGTAAGCAAAGCAAATCTGTGCTTACATACAAAAGAATTTTTCAGCAAGCAATGAAACTTTTAAAAGAGCAAAGCGTAAATAGCTTTGAAAAAAAGGACAAAAGCACGATGGGTCTCCACAATGCAGGCCACATATCTAGCCACAAATCAAAAAGATATTAAATATCTTTTGAATGCTAAATGCACAAAACTTTGAGGCAATGATAAACGAACCAGTATCCATATAGTATAGGAATTAAAAGGGTTATTGCTGAAAACAGCTTATTCTTAACTGCTTGGAGAGCTGATGTTACCTCATAAAAAAAAAGTAATGAGAGAGTGCTCATACGCATAGTGATCGGGTTTAGAACACTCTGCGAGTGAATATTCACACAATTGGTTTTAAATTTGTTTATGTAATTCAGATTAGAGGGGCAAATTTTTTACTTCATTTTTACTCTAATGTAACATTTTTTTTTTTTAAATATTTTTTTGCAACAATTATTATTAACTATTTTAACAATCAGTTATACAGAGCTTGACCGAACAAATTAAATCAGAATTGAATATTTTATGAAGTAGTAATCAGAAGAAAAAATTTCTGATTAAGCTTTTTCATCTCTATTTAAAATTAGAATTTAAAAGTTTGGATTAGGTAGAAAATATTTCAAGCTAGTTGAAAAATTATTTCAAAAATTGATGTCTTTAGAGATATTGTACTTTCTTATTTAAGCTGACTTTAATAGGAGGATAAGAACAATAAAAAAATGCTAATAAAGCAAGTTTGCAACACTTAATAGTGAAAATAAAGCAAAAAAAAACAAAAAAACTAAGCCATAAATTTGCCAACATTGACTTCCTAAAGAGAGATGAACAAGGCTTATAACTACAGAATTGTATTTAATTCTATATATTGTATTTTATTACATACAAAATTTATATTACAACATAAGAATTATGTACATCAATTCATACATATTACTTCACATAACTCAGAACGAAACAGGCAGTTCATCTAATTTAACTAATTTGGATATTATGCATAATAACTGGTTATTTTACAAAATAATTATAGCTATTGGTGATAATTATTTTGTAAAATAAGCAGTTATTATGTATAATATCCAAATTAATCAAATTAGCCACAACAGATCAATATCGTAAGTATATACAATACAGCATGTTTTCTGAAAGACAGGGTAATAGACAATTTTTTATCAATACCAAAATCGAATATTTTCGTAAACCATTCACAGTAAGATTCTGAAGTTCTCACAAAAATGCATATAAAAAGATTACAACTCTAAATACACGATAAACAATTGTTTTTATTTCAGCAAGTTTAAGGGGGTCTAGTACCGAAATTTCATTAAAAATCATAATTAATTTTTTTTTTTAAATAGTTCATACATTACTGAAAAGAATGTTTTTATCTTATTCATCTGGGTGATTAGAATGCCACAAAATTACGTGTTATTTAAACATCACTAATGGGCATAACGCATTGAAATGTTTACTTAAAGTGCGTTTTTCGAGCGCTAGTGTTTTACACAGATGTTGCAAATTCAAATCAATTTATCAGCAGAACCATTAACAATTGGCTATTCAAATTTTTTGAGTATAATTTATATAGTTTTCAATATTTTTTCGTCGCAGAATTTTATTTTTTAAATTTTGTTTTAAAATATGACATTTAGCATAAGGAAAAACATTAAAAAAAAAGCAAAAATATCAATATTTCAACTTTGAGATTTAAAAAAAAATGTTTTAATTGACCTATCAAAATTCTGTGAAGACAGTATTTTTTTATGTAATTATATACTACAGAAAGCTTTCCCTTTAAAAATTTTTTTTTTTTCTTTACTTATATCAAAACACACAAACATCATTTATTATTATGGCTTTTTCTTGGTTTTTAATTTTGTTAAAATAAACACAATATTTTTTTAAAAAAAATATCTTGAAGACATATAAATAGTATTTCATACATAAGATAAATTATTGATATACAAAATTTATAAATTTCTTTTATTTTGTACTTTTATTGTACTGGACTCTCTTAATAGTTTTATGTTTGACATATCTGTTAACATTACAATAGGCTGCAGACGTTGATTAGTCAGAATTATCTGTATACTTCCATATGCTGACTAAGACAGCATTATAATATTATATGTGTAATTCTATGAAACACACACAAATACGGTTAATCCTTAAAAAATTATTAGTTTTGACAACTTTCTGTTAGTTTTAGATAACTCTACCTGAAATAAACTGAGAAACCCTCAACATTTTATATTATTTGGCTTATTTCATGCTGAGAGGATGTTGCAAACTTGTAATAAAAAAAGAAAACACAAAAGCATAGAATTTTTTTTTTTTTTTTTTTTTTTTTTTTTTTTGCATTGTTCAACTGAATAAGCAACTTACACTATTGTTAAATACATTCATTATATTACATTAAAATTAAAACTTTCCAAAATAGCACAATTACAAAAAAGCATAAAAAATTAAATTATCTATATTTTATAATACTACATGTCAACTTTAAATCATATCATCAAGAATGTTTCTTTTTTCTTAACTTTATCTTCTTTTTAACATTCTTGTAATTGAAACAGGAGCTTAAAATAAATTACCAACTATTGAGAAATTAATATGAATTCATAAGTATTTATAAAATTGGTCAATTAGTACAGTGAATATTTTGTTTAAAACCTATTTTTTCTGTTATATTAAAAGAGGAATTCAATAAACGAGCTCCAAGGAAATGTGATTAAATATGCAATAGTCTTTTACACTATTGAGATTTAAAAAAAAAATCAATAAAATTTGCACTATATTATATGTAAAAAAAAAATGTATGGTAGTAATTCTTTTGTAATTAACTCTCTAAGTGCACATGTAAAATGAATTATAAATTACCCTTTGAAGGAGCTAGACTAAATTAACATAATAATGAACATGTTATTGCATTGCTAATTTCTTTTTTCATGTAACTTGCATTTAAATCAACTGTACGTCATTTTCACACAGGGAAATTAATTACAGAAATTAATTTAGGTTAAGCATTCAAACAGTAAAGTGAGGACATTTCACTCCAACTGAAATCATTAGGAATAAATACACTAAAAAAGATTTAGAAAGCAAACTATTTTTTTAAAACAATGCAATACACACAAATTATGAAATATATATATTTATACAAATGTCACAATATTCAATTAGTAATCAAGAAAAAAGACATGAAACCATTTAAGTTAATAATCATTCAACAAGCAAAATTAAATTCACCACATTCAGTCAAAATTCTTTTAGGAATGTTATAAATTCAATCCATGCAAGAACTATTGTATATTGATTCAATCTACTGGTTGACAAAATAGTATCTTAAACAAAATTTTATTGGTTAGTAACAGCAGCCTATATATACAACACTGAACAGTTGCTTACAGATATTTACAGCAGCATCTGTTAAAGGGGGGAAAAAAAAAGTTTGAACATTTCTATGAAAACAGTTTTATTCTACTTTCAATAGTTAACGAATTATCAGTTTTTAAAATTTTCTGCTACTTTAAAACACCTTGTATATAACAATTTGCATAATTATAAAGGGTGATGCAAGCAAAACTTATTTGAAGAGTATCACTCAAAATAAAAAAGTAAAGTTCATGACAAGAGAACTTTATAATGTTTGTTCAATAACTAATAACGAATTTATTTGGCATCTACTAGAGGATGTGGGAGGGGTCTGTCCCTCCCTCCTCACCCTATCCTGTGACCAATAAGAAAGGCTCCAGTCTCTCGCCTTCAGGCAGCATGGAGTTGAGTTGCTCCATGCTTCTGATACAATCCCCCATTCCCCTTTGACACCTTGCCAAATTGGTACTAATTTCCTGTACCTTGGCAAGCTGTTCAGAGTGCTTGGCGAACTTCTTTTGGCGCTCTGTCAAAAGATTGGTCAACGTAGTGATGGCAAAGTCTATCTGAAAGGGAGTATTCTTTTATAAATATGGAAATAACAAATGACATTTATTAGCTCTATGATAAAAAACAAAGTAGAATAGTCCATGATAAAAGGGGAAGAATTGTTAACTATTTAAAGATCCAATGCACATATTTTTTAGTCAACTTCATTTGTAAAACATATAATTGAACTTAACTTACAGAGACTTAATATTTTATACATTTTTGAAAGTATTATACTACTAGAATAATAATTTTAAAAAGTAAAAAGAAGTGTAATGTAAATATTAGTTCAATAAAGAAGCCATTACATTTAAATGTTTAACAACGCTATAAGGTTTTTAAAAAGCTATGCATACACATTTTTAGCAACAGCTTTAAGAATGTAAGGAAAAGTTCAAGTGTGTTTTTATGATTCCTTTCAGTTTGAATGTAAAAGATACCAAAATATATTTTATTATACGACTTCATATCACAATAATGATGATAATAAATTCCTATGTGAGATATTATGTTACTATGCATAATTGTGTGGGTGAACTTCGTTAAAGCAATCAGTTAATAAAAGTGCAGCTATTTATCGATTTAACAAACAAATTCAAAGAAGATTTTACTTAGAACCATTATTTTCATGCATAAAAAGAAAGTTCCAACAGCAATGGAAGTTAACACAAAATTGCACAAGTTAGCATATTTAATAACAACAATGATACCACAATTACAATAATTTTGAAAACAGAAATGTAAACTTATGTTTTCACTTCAATTAGATTTTAAAAGCAAGAAATGTAAGGGATTTCTAAGATGTAGCTACCCTGATTTGAACAGGAATAAGTATAACACTATCTCTGATTCTCAACAGTTAAAGCTAAGAAAATAACAGCAACAAAGCAAAGGCTACCATGCAGAGCAGGTGAAACCTCGTTCAGCCATTTCTACATTTCATCCTGTCAAGGAGAAAACCTGGGTTTATTTGTGAAAGGAGGGATAAATGAAATTACCAATCATCTAATCGTCAACTCCGGAAGGAATGTAATGATCGTACATACAACCAGATGTAGTTTAACGCTTTAATAACCAACTCCTCTACACAGCGCCTTCCATATCGCTACAATAGTGGTGACAATATTCCTGTGCATAAGAAATTAGAAGTCAAATTTTCCTTTGGGCTTAACACCTACACATACACTGTTTACAGCACTGAAATCATTGATCCTTTCATTCTCATACTGGACTTCATAAAGATATATGGAGCTACTTTAAATTTCGAGGAAAACGAATTCCAAACATGGAGAGAAAGAGTTCCATTGTGTATTGTGGACGCGAAAGAGTGGTGAGTAGATTGGATAGTAGCACTTGAAAACATCCTCATCCCCTCCATGATATATTTGGTCACAGAGGGTGCTGCAGTGGTCAAGAAGATCTTCAGATTTGGAGAGACGGATTTTCCATCCACTGGAAGTATCCCTATCCTGGAAGGCAAGTTAGTCGAAGCAGTACTGGTGGACCTCTCCCAGGATGTGGTGCATGCAGGAATAGACAATATTTGTGATGCTACCCAAGTGATCAAGAACGATGTAAGAATCAGCATCGATATTCCTGTTACAAGCATTGAATGAAAGCCCAGGAATTTGTTGTTTATGTAGCTTCTAGTTACATAAACAACAAATTCCGATGCAGACCAGTTTTTTGGAGATCTTTAGGGGGAATGCAGATGCTCTATCTGGAAGTTCGTGTCCAGAGAGGCATCAATGTTTGTCAAAGGGGACAAAGTTTGGGACAAGCAGACATTCTGCCCACCAAATAATTTCAGAGTCAAAAAACCAAAAGATGGTAATCAAAAAATTCCAATCTTTCTGTTGACTGACAGAAGTGTAACTCATGAAACCACCAAATTGACACTAGTGCAAATGATTTTTGGAAGGGACTTGAGGCTGCGACACTACAACCTTCTCCTTGGACGACCACCAGACATTCTTTCCTCCCCTACAACTTCTAGGTGATCTCCAGGCATGTCCTAACAATGTGTATCAGTTCACCCAAGAGAGAATTAACATTATGACTGAGCACATGAAGATCCAGTGCCGGAACTAGGGGGGGGCAGGCGGGGCAGCTGCCCCGGGCGCTAACCAGAGGGGGCGCCGAAAAGCCAACAAAGCACTATTTGTTGTATAAATTTTAATATTTGGACGAAAGGATAATTTTTCATAAATAAATTTTCATTTTTTCTTAAAATTCTGGATGATCTTTAAGATATCCAACAGAAGAAAAAATCCACTACAAAAAAAAAATAATACATTTCTGTACAAAGAAAGTAATAATCTATCCTTTTACAAAAGAATGACAACGAATTCTCCCTACCCCCTGATGAAGAATAGGTTTGTGCTACATGGCAGGCTGCCAGAAATGCTAATTTAAAATCGCATTGGTAATATAGTCGCAATGTAGTTAGATAAAATTTAGCATTACAACAATTTAATGCTGTTGAAATTTTCGTAAATTGAAATATGTCGAAGAAATTATCTGGGGCGCAGAATCGCAGAAAAGCAAAAGAAACTGCAAGAATATCCCAACCTTTTATCATCTTGGCTAGTTCACGAGACTGAAACCAATGAAGGTAAGAATTTTTTTAAATTTGTAACCTAATAAACTTCGGAAGATGTGTATTAAGGACAAGGGTTACGTTTGGGATATATCTCTTGCCAAATATATTTATTGTTCTCTAGGAGTCCGCAGGAATTTTTACAGGGGGCTGCAAGATGTTGAATTGTTTAGAAATCGTTTACTTTTGTTTTTGAGGTTGATTATCATTAACTTTAAAGGTTCATTGCGATTCCTAATGAAAATTAATTAGCAAAAAGTTAATTAAAAATTGAAGTAATTAACGATTGAAACGTTTTCTTTAAGAGAATAATTTAGTATTTCTTCAGCTAAAAACAGATTTTTACACATTTTGAATCGTGCTGAGTTTAAAAAAACTGGGGGTGTTGAACTTTGAACAACTTTCAATTCCCACTGTTTCCTTCATTTAATTTAGCAATTATTTTGGCTGTAAAAATGACAGCGCAAGCACGATTTTGACAAAAACCGTAACGCCAGGTGTAATGGCCAAAGTAGGTCAATCCGTTTGAAAGTAATGCTGACCACAGACAACACACGGACCCACAAACTTTTTTTCTAGAACACTTTTTTGATTCAGAATGTTCTGAAACGTGAAGAAATGCAAAAAAATTATGAGATAAAAAGTTGACACAAGAATTCCTATTGAGCACAAGAATTCCTATTTATCGCAAAACATATCGATTTTTTAAAAATAAAAACGAAAACAGTAAATTACATCCTATCCAAATCTCAATTTAAATGCACTAACTAAATATGTGACTATATATTTTTAACAATATATTTTACTATATATTTTTAAATCCCTTATATTAACTTCACTTTTGTTTGAGTGTGCGTTTGAGCCTGGCGTACAAATCTGCGGATGCTTAATTAACCCCCTTCCCATCATCCTATCGTCCTGAAACTTGGCCAATTAGCTTAAAGCCCATGACAATACATTGGGTCTATTCCTAAAAAAGTTTGTTTTTTACAGGTTAAATTATTAACACTCCTACTTTTCTTTTTTGATGATACACAAGCATTCAAACATGTTTCGTAAAAAGAGAAAACGGAAGCATAAAAGTGCCTAAGTGTAACATTTTATCTATTCCTAAATAATGAAAAAATAATAAAACATCAAGGCATGAATTCTAAAAATAGATCTCAAGGCCTTATTTTTCATAAAAAATAACGAAAAAGAAAGTATTTTCCAGGAAGTGATAAATAAAATAAAAAGAATCCAGTCTCCATGCTACGAGAAAAAGGCGCCAATTTTCAGCGTGAGTTATATTGTCATTTTGACGGCATTATTTTTCACCAAACAGATGTCATGTTCGTCAAATTTTGTCCATTGCATTGGTGAGAATTTTAAATTCTCCAAGAAAATGGAGAACTCACACATAGCACAGTAAGTAATATATTATTCATTCTATTATTAAAATGAGTTTCAATAAGTTTAAATTAATTGTTCTAAAATAAACATTTATGTGTTTACCAACTATTCAATGATTTTTGTAGACAAGTCATTAAATTAATTTGCTTTTGTGTTCAATGAGTTCTGGTAATATTCGGAAGCTTTTTAAATTTTTGTATTAGTATTTTACAGAAGAAAATATTTTTTGAAATGTAAAACAGCTTAATTGTTTATGATCTAAGACATTTTGAAACCAGGTTAACCAGATTTTGAGTTAAAAAGTGTTACATATCATTCAACTATGTTCTTTTATTTCATTGTAACTGACATTATTTGTATTGATTCATTAGTTGTTTTTTTTTGTCTTTATGCAAGCAGAATGAACCCTGGTCATTAATAAGGGCTTGTCAAATATATTTATTTAAAATTTCAATTAATTAATTCTTTTATTGTTTGTTTCAAAACAGAATTTTACAAAGGAAAAACCTTTGTTAATTTTCAATGTATATATAGTTAGCTTCAAATCTAAAAAAATATTGTGTGGGGGCGCCAAAATGAATTCTTGCCCCGGGTAAAAAGTGACCTAGTTCCGTCCCTGTGAAGATCTAATACAATGCCAAGTTTCAGGGAAGGTAACAATTTGTGGTTGTGGAAACCTAAACGTCAGAAAGAACTTTCCCTAAGCCCTAGACAACCTGTGGACCGTTATGTTGCCCTTAAGAAGATCAACAATGTTGTGGTATGAATACAATAGACACCTTCCTGTAATCTGTAAGTTGTAAATTACAATTACAGTTGTAAATTACAGTCCCATATATTATAGTAGTAATGATTAGGTGACATTTCTGCTTAAGTAACTTTACTGCACGGGACATGCAGTCTTTAAGGAAGAGGAAATATTACTCAATTTTTCTGTACATAATTGGAAATAATATACATGATTCCTTTTAAAATCCTAAAATTTATTTGTTTGCATTATAAATGCTTGAAAATTTTGGTAACACCCAAGCTGATCAAGAATTTTCGAGAAGTTTTCAGCAAATGCTGATTGCTAGTTAAGTTTTCCTGGATTTTTCAGGAAAGTTTGCATGCAAGGATATAAAAACAGCCGAGATGTGGAATTTTAGATAATCGGATTATTTTAACCATTTTGGAAAGTACTCTGTGCTTAGTTGGCTGAGTCTGAATTATAGCTGTATCTGAAGTTATAAACATAAGCTAAAGCATTTGTTAAAGCTTGATAGCGAGTTCGCAGTTGTTTAGAGAATTTTGCGAGATCCTGAGAAAAAGAAAAAATTACCAGTTTTTATTTTGTAAAAATTGTGTCGTCATTTCGTCTGTAAAAACTCGTAACAATATAAAAAAATCCATATTGTTACGAATTTTTCCACTGAGGCAATGATGGCACAGTTTTCACGGTTTAAAAATATTTATTCTCTCTTCAGAAAACTCACAAAATTTATTCACAGGCAACAGTTTAATTACTCTCAAGCTTCAACACAAGCTTCAACAAAAATAACTTCGAATTCAGCGATTATACAAGCTCACTCCAATAGGTAAACAAAGCGATCAGCTTTCAACGAACTCCGAAGTCAATCTGAAAACTTCCCCGTTCTCCAGTCTTTTTATAAACAAGCGCGTGAGACATTCTCGAAATTTCCAGCCAATTCATCGGAAAGAAATTTCTCGAAACGTCTCGATTACTTCAGGTGTTGCCACCTTTTTCTAACTTGTATAATAGCTATTAATTACTAAATAAAATTGGATAAAAATAAATTACAATAGAATTTTGAAATAATACGTCACTATTTACAATATATACAGACAATTTGTGCAACATTTCCCCCTTCTTAAAGACTGCACGTCCCGGGCAGTGAAGTCCTTAAGCCATTCAATGACTTCTACCATAATATGGGGCTAGCCTATTGTAGTGTACAACTCTAGGTTTACAGGAAGGTGTCTGTTGAATTCTCACCACGACGTCGTTGATCTTCTTAAGGATCCCATACGGCCCTTCCCAGTTCGTCTGGAGCTTAGGGGAGAGTCCTTTCCGACGTTTGTCACCTTCCTGGAATGAACGGTCCATGGCCTTGGCATAGTACCGGATCTTCACGCGCTCCGTCATGATGTTGTTTCTCTCTCTGGCGAACCGATGTACGGCTTCCAAACGTGCCTGCAGATCATCTAGATACTGGACAGGCGAGGAAGGAGTGTCCTGTGGTTGTCCAAAGAGGAGGTTGCTGGGGAGCCTAAGGTCTCTTCCACACATCGTTAGAGATGGAGAAAATCCGGTGGTCTCGTGAGTTGCACTCCCGTATGCCAACAGAAGCGGTGAAAGTTTCTGATCCCCATCTTGCTGGTTATATGATTTTGAGATTGCGTCCGAATCATCCGCGGGTGCAGCTGATAGATCCCGGGACCTCCGTTCGATGCTTGTAACAGGAGTACGGATGTCGATTCCCTCGTCACTAACTTTGTCCATTTCCACATGAACCACTTCCTGGGAGGGTTTCATCAACGTCGCTTTCTTCGGTTCTCTCTCCGAGGCTGGAGAGGTACTTTCCATATATGTGGACTCTTCAGCATTCTCTATGACATTGTCTTCATGAGCTACAATCCGATATACGCACAGCTCTTTCATATCTAGATCGTGCAAAGGAACTTCGCCTCTCCATGTTTGCAGCTGGCTTTTCTCGAAATTCAGCGTAATTCCATTTTTCCTCAAAAAGTCTAGTCCGAGAATGCACGGATCTACAATTTCGGCAACATAAACGGTGTGCTTGTAGGTGTTAAATCCAAGGGCAATGTCCACTTGCAATTTCCCATGAACAGAGATATTACCACCAGACACAGTTTGTAGAGAAACAGAGGGCGCTGTGTAGAGGAGTCGGCTGTTCAGGCGACGAGCCACGTCCGTCCTTACGATCGTTACGTTCGCTCCCGAATCGACGATTAGACGACATGGAGTTCCGTTGATCTCCCCCTTCACGAATAAACCCTGGTTTCCTCCTTGTCGGGATGAAACGTGGAAACGACTGGTCGGGGCTTCACCTGTTCTACATTGCAGCTTCTGCCCTGCGAGATGACATCTTCTTAGATTCAGTTGTGGAGAATCCGTGGTAGTGTTATCCCTTCTCTTTTTCAAATCAAGGCAGTTTCGTCGTAGATGCCCTTCCCGTTTGCAGTGCCAGCAAACGACTCTGGTCCTTCGATCCCTGGCTCCGGGATAGCTTCTCATCATTCGATCAATTTTGCTCTCCAGTTCTCGAAGCTTACTGGTGACAAAGTCAGAAGAATCCTCGGCTAATGCACCACGCACATATCGTCGGTCTTTTCCAGAAGCTAGCTGCGCGGCTTCTACTCTCATTGCGTACACGAGGGCCGACTTCAGATTTTTGTTTTGGGATAACCTTACCGCCTGTTGCACATCGGGATCTTGAATAGCGTCGATGAAATACTGCAGCGAAAGATCATCTCGTACATCCGGGGGACAGTCTGGGAAGGCGAGGAGCGACAGTCTTTCTATATCTGACGCCAACTCTTGAAGAGTTTCATTGGCCTTCTTTTGTCTCACTTTCAATTGCAGTCTGTTGTAATCCTTTAGATGCTGCTCCCCAAACCTTAACTCCAACGCACTTGCCAGCGCCACGAATTCTCCCCGCTTCTCTTCAGGTAGTGTCTGTAAAATGTCAGCAGCTTCACCTCGAAGAGATGCTGCGAGATGGAATGCCTTCGAAGTATCGTCCCAACCATTCGCAGAAGCAATAATTTCAAACTGCGTTTGATAAACGCGCCAAGACGACCTCCCATCAAAAGTGGCTACTTTGATGTTGGAACGTGGCGCAATAAAGGGAGTGGAAACATTATCCCATTTAGGCGTTGCAACGGTCATAGCTTCCCCCGTTTCAATTTTCCGTAGCCTTTCTTCAACAGCGTCATGAAACTTTTCCTGTTCCTCTTTCATGGTGGAAACCTTTTCTTCGATTTCATTCCTCACAGTCACAAGATCTCCTTTCATTGTAGAAACCTTTTTTCCCAAGCAGTCAACTTTCCCATTAACCGCCTCAAAACTCTCACTGATTTCTTTTCTTACTTCACTCAGAACATCTTCTTTTACCGATTGTAGAACACTTGTAGTAGTCTCTATTATCGTAGATTCCACCATTGTAGTCAGTTCGGATTGCATTTCTTCTTTAATCCCAATTATAGCTGCTGATGTGGATTCTCGGCAGGTGACGATTGCAGCGGCGAGTTCGGCATTTGTCGTTTCTTGACGGGCTTGACCAGCGGCTATTGTAGCGGCGGTTGATTCTTGTCCGGCTTTTATTTCAGCAGCGGTAGCTTGTTGACTGGCTTTCATTCCGGCGGCGGTGGTTTCCTGGATGGAAGCGTTATCCCAATTAGGTGACGCTATGGCCAGAGCTTCACGCGTTTCCATTTTTCGCAGCCTTTCTTCTACAACGTCAATGAATTTGTCTTGCTCTTCCTTTAAGGTGGAAACTTTTTCTTGCATGGTGGAAACTTTTTCTTGCACAGTGGAAACTTTTTCTTGCACGATGGAAACTTTTCCGTTAAACTCCTCAAACTTTTCATCAACTTCCTTTCTTACTACATTGAATACTTCTTCTTTCACGGATAGCAGAACATTTGAGGTAGTTTCAATTATGGTTGATTCCACCATTGAGGCTAGCTCCATCTTCATTTCTTCTTTGATTTCATTCACTGCTGCAGATGTTTCACACTTGGCGGCTAAAGCTCTAATCTCCGATGATGTAGCGGCAATTGCGGCGGCGGTGGACTCTTGGCCGGCTTTCATTTCGGCTGTGGCAGTTTCTTGGCCGGCTTTCATTTCGGCTGTGGCAGTTTCTTGGCAGGCTTTCATTTCGGCTGCGGTGGTTTCCTGCTGGGCCTTCATTCCAGCAATCATTTCCATCAACTGCTTCATTTGATCTTCCATCATTCCTCTAGTTGTCGGCATTCAAGATGACTTCACCCCACTTCTGACACCACTGTTACGAATTTTTCCACTGAGGCAATGATGGCACAGTTTTCACGGTTTAAAAATATTTATTCTCTCTTCAGAAAACTCACAAAATTTATTCACAGGCAACAGTTTAATTACTCTCAAGCTTCAACACAAGCTTCAACAAAAATAACTTCGAATTCAGCGATTATACAAGCTCACTCCAATAGGTAAACAAAGCGATCAGCTTTCAACGAACTCCGAAGTCAATCTGAAAACTTCCCCGTTCTCCAGTCTTTTTATAAACAAGCGCGTGAGACATTCTCGAAATTTCCAGCCAATTCATCGGAAAGAAATTTCTCGAAACGTCTCGATTACTTCAGGTGTTGCCACCTTTTTCTAACTTGTATAATAGCTATTAATTACTAAATAAAATTGGATAAAAATAAATTACAATAGAATTTTGAAATAATACGTCACTATTTACAATATATACAGACAATTTGTGCAACAATATCAAAGCAACATACACTTTAAATATGAAAAATAAAATTTGTTATCATTTTGAGAGAAATTTAAGTACATTTCGATGGTGCTGTCATTAAGGTGGTAGGTTAAAGATCAGAAGGTGCATAGCTCCTTTGTATGTTAAAACTTTATTTTAAAGTGAAAATGGTTTCCTAACTCAAAGTTGAAATACCTGTTTTCAGAGCTTTGATAAGCATGCAATTTAATTGAAAAAGTAAATTTTATATTTTTCTAATGACACTGTTTCAATAGTTCAACTTAAAATACCAAAGTCACTTCTTGAAATTGAACAAAAGAAGAGTATGTAAAATTCGTTGACCCGTTTCAATCAGCAATTATCTTTGCTTAAAATCTCATGTTCCACAATCATTTCTGGAGGGTACAGACCCTTGTGCTCATTAAAGCATGCAAAAAGCACTTTCTGTAATCCAGCTGGAAGGAATAGGAAAAGAACGTCAAAATTCATCGAATAGTTTGAACTGTAAGCTTGATTAAAGTTTTGGTCGCAACCAGAAGAACAAATTCTGTTGACTTCGAAAATTTTCAAAGGAATTTTACGCTACATTTCTTTGTTTCAACATTAAAAATTATGCAGTTATTTTTCGTCTACTTACTTGAGGCAACAAAATGTCCAAAAAAAATTAGGGTTTTAGCTAAGTTTTGGGAGGTTGAAAACCGGCCTAAGCTTGGTCAACATTATATACATTTGATTCTGCCGCTTTGACATCTGATTTGGGGGTGGAACACTGCAGCTTTCCTAGATGGTTTATAATAGAATAGGCTATTGGGAATTTAACGAACCAGCCCTAGAGGATAGAAAAAGCAGCAAACCATTCTAAATATATAAACATTAAAAAAAATTCTTTCTTTTATAGCCAGAATGTTGAAATTCGGGAGGAATGTTTCTTGTTTTGATAAAGTAAGCTATCAGTCATGGGGAGAAGTGAAAATGAATACTTCTCTTATTCTTTGGGCGAGTGCATTCTGTTCAGTGCTGACAATCTCTGAGCATAGTTTCAGATGATCCTGGTACCTCTGGCAGAGACCAGAGATAGACCTGTGGTCCAGCTTGCTCAGAACCTCTGGATCGTGAACAGTCGGGATGTTCAACGCACCACGCATTATGGGATGGAAAGAGGGGATCTTCTGTAACACATATTAACATATTTTAGCAAAACAAATATCTGATATTTTAATTTTAGTGATTAAATTATGTAGTAGTAAAATGAACAATATTACATATGTAGGGATGCTGAGTTTGAAATAAAATCTTCTTTTTAACATGAACATAGTTTATTTAACGGTCGGTGTCTAGGAGGAACTTTAAAAAGCTATTGTTGAAGATTTAGTACATCGCTCCGAAGAGCTCTTCATTAAACGTCTTACAAATTTAGTTACATAGCGTGGAATGAAATTCAAATAAAACGGCTGGCAGGAAGCAGCAACGTCACGCAGTGAAGTAGTACTGCTCCTAACCAATACGATCCGAAGTGCTCAAGTCGGGGGGGAAATCCCACACATATTAAAGAAATAGCTGGAATAATTGGCTTAATGTTGTTAAATTTCTTGATCATATGAAATTTCTCATTGTTTTTAACATTTGAAATTAGGATGTTTTAATTTTTTGATTTACTAAAAAAAATTTCATAATCTCCCTGCCACAGACATTCAGATTCATTGCAAACTGTGAGATTTCTCTCGTGCAGATATGCAAATGCACTACTTTCTTGTATAATCAAGAGAAAACAATAGTTAAGACATAAACTACAAGAAGTTTTATACAAAATTTGCAGAAAAATCACAGTTATAACAGAAAATGTGACTTACCTGCAATCGAAGCATATCCTCATCAGTCTCTAGCGTATCTTGCTGTTGTGCTCCCTCTTTTACCACCACAATATCATGTCCTGTCCCTGCATAAGACTTTGGGCGAGGAGGTTTAGGTGAAGAGCGGGGCGAAGGGGTGGGTCCTCTCAAGCTGTGAGCAGGGCTTTTCCGAGAGGATAGTTTGGGTGAGTCTGAAATCAATATGCAATGGTGATTTACCAGGCAAGAACTTTGTTCCACCTAAAAAAGTAAAACTTGTGTACCAGTAAATGCAGATGATACATGAGAAATCACTGGACAAAATCTTCTCATTTTAAAATGCCAGTGCTTTTCAATATGTATTTGCTATAGAGAAAACAAGCAACAAGTATGCACAAGTTTTTCAAGCTCTGATATTCAATAAATCTTTTAAAAATACTAACAAATACTTTACCACTTAATAAAATAAGTATCAATATTCATAACATACTATAATACTTTTGTTCTTAATGCAGACTAGAGTATATGTTAACACAAACCTACCCAGCCTATCAAATTACTGGACTGATCACCAAAACAGCAACCAATCAAGAAAATTCAACCTTTACCCCCACAATTGCCACTCCAGAAACTAATACTGACGTCCAAGACCTCCAGGCTATCCTAACTGATTACAGAGCTGCTATTCAAAAACTTAATGATCTAGTTTGCTGTGTCAACTCATTGATCTGCTCAAGGAATTCTGGACCCAATTAAGTAACTTCCCAACCCTGTAAACATCAATAATGCTGCACAATCATAGAACTATTACTCCACTCAAACTTGCCATTTGGAACACCAATAACATCACTTACAAATTAGAAGAAGTGAGGGACTTCCTTATTTCTGAAGACATCGACATATGACTGGTCTCAGAGACCCACTCTAAGCCATCCAACACCCTCAAAAATTGCAAACTACAACACCTTCAGGACCACAGGGGAGACGGTACCACCATTTTCGCCAAGTGTTCCCTTTCTACATCACATTTCCGCTCTGATAACCAAAACAACATTAAAAAACCCAATATAATCCTTGAAATCAAGGGGAACATTACACATTTCTCTGCTATATACAATCCCCCAACAAACAAGCTCTCTAAAGAAATCATCGATTTCCTCCTTCCTGCTGATAGAATAACCATTGCCAGTGGTGAATTTAATGCCAAAAGCTCTGAATGGGGTTGCAGTACTACAAATCGGAATGGCAAGATCCTTGGGGAACAGATTGGGAGAAATGGCTTAAGAGTCGTTGCCCCAACACAGCCTACCTATTTTCCTTCTAACGAGCATAGGCCAGACATTCTAGACATTGCTGTCACAAATTCAAACCTAAGTTTCTTCATGGATGTCAGAAATGATCTCAACTCTGATCACTTTCCCGTCATAGCTATAGTTAATCAACACATAAGCAGTCAACCGAAAATGATAACCAGAGCAGTTTGGGATTTATATTACAACTACTTGGCCGCTTATCATGCTCAAGTTTATGACCTACCTCACATTGATGACTCAACCCAAACAATCATGAAGGAAATCTCACTAGCACACCAATCTTCATCGACCCTTAAACCTTACAGGAAGGACTTCATGCTCCTGTCGACGGAAACCAGACAACTAATCCAACATCGCAACCATATTTGTAAGAGGTGGCAGCATCATCAAGAACCCAGAGTCAAAACCCAACTTAACTAGAAGATAAAGGAGCTTACTAAACAAAATCGTGAAGAACACTGACAGAAGAAAGTGGACTCCCTTAACTTTGACGAGAATTCACCTAAGCAAATAGCCAAAACCCTTAAAAGGTCCAAGCCAATCAATAAATCTATTCACAGTGAATGTAGATTGGAATATACAGAAAAAGGCAAACCTGAAGTCTTTTCAGACCATTTTGAAAGGCAGTTCAGAGAGAACACTGAACCTAATGATGATGACTTTGAGGAGGAAATCATCAGTGCTGTCAAGAAATGGTGCAGAAAAAGCATCATCGCAAACACCACGTTCCCCACCACTCCGGACGAGGTTGGTCGAATCATCAGAAAGCTCCGACCCAAGAAAGCTCCGGGAATTGACAAGATTTCTAGTATCATGATCAAAAAGCTTCAAGAAAATCTGATACAGTCACTAACTACAATCTTCAACTTGTGCATGGAACACTCCTACTTCTCTGACTCCTGGAAGGATCCTCTTATTATTGTTATCCAAAAACCAGGAAAAGACCCTAAATGGAGCTATCGCCCCATCAGTCTACTGCCTGGTTTGGCAAAAATCTAAGGTTAGTCGAATCATCAGAAAGCTCAGACCCAAAAAAGCTCCGGGAATTGACAAGATTTCTAGTACCATGATCAAAAAGCTTCCAGAAAATCTGATACAGTCACTCACTTCAATCTTCAACTTAAGCATGGAACACTCCTACTTCCTTGACTCCTGGAAGGATCCTCTCATTATTGTTATCCAAAAACCAGGAAAAGACCCTAAATGGAGCTATCGCCCCATCAGTCTACAGCCTGGTTAGGCAAAAATCTTTGAAAGGATTATCTATTACGGAATTCAAGTATATAATAAATCACATTCCCACAGAACAGCATGGCTTCATAACAGGGTGCTCCACCTTCATGCAACTGGTCAGAATAATGGAATTTCTCGGGGACACCAAATACAAGAAAGAAAGCAAAGTTAAACATTGACAAAGCGTTTCACCACATTTTTTATAGTGGTCTCATTTTCAAACTTAAGATCCCTAATGACATGATCAAAATTTTATTTAACTACCTCCGGGACTGGGTCCGATCTTCCGTGTCAAATTTGGTGAAGCCATCTCTACTCCACGTAACATTGAGGCATTGGTACCACAAGGCAGTATCCTCAGACCCACCTTTTATCTGTTCTATACATCTGATTTTCCCATCTTTTCAGGAGACAGAAAGTGCCTAACAGCCTTTTATGCTGACGATACTACCACCAAGTCCCTCCGCCCTCAGATTGCTATTGAAAAGCTCAACGAAAAAATTCCTGACATTGAGATGTGGTGTGCGAGATGGAATGTCCAGATCAATGCCACTGAGCCTGGAATGTCCAGATCAAGGCCACACTGGATTGTAACGAGCGCTAAGGCACTCTCCAGGCCGCCACTACTAATAGTAAACAGTGGAAACAGCTGCAGTGGACTAGTGGCGCTGCATTCCAACCAGTAGCAGCTGTTTTCTTTGCTTGGTCAATTACGAAAACCCTTACGTTACTAATAGAGGACAAAATTACTTTATTTTTAAAATGCAAAAAGAACACAGGGAATATTATTGCCAAACAATAATATTAATGAATGAAATAAATTTATGCACAGTTCACGCGCGACAGTTAATTATTCATGTTTCATACAAATATGTCAGAAGTCACTTTTCCTGTCACCACACTATCATTTACTTTAAACTTCTTTGCTTTTTGTTCATTATTAGGCATCAAATATGAGACTTTGATATCTATTTTTAGAATTAAGTTTTTTATTTAAAATAAGGCCTATTTTTGAATTTTATTTTCATTATTCTTTAAGGAAACAAGAGTTTGGAATTGTAAGTTGTATTTTTAAAAAATGTTAGAAATTATAAAAATTAAATTAAAAAGTCTCTGTTAGCAATTCTCGTGATCTCAGAGTTGGCAGCTTTGGATATTTTTATTTTAGCTGCCTTTCTAAACATTTTTCACTGCCCTTTTTGATTTAATTTTTTTAATTTCTAATATTTTTTGAAAATAGAATTAATGTCATCCTTTATTAATTCATAAATAATCAGAAATTTTATATTGTAACATAAATATGGTTTCATGCTTTTGAAATTGTTTACCATATTAAAGAACTGTGCTGAAACTGAAATTTTCTAATTATAATAGAAGTTTAAAGTTTTTGTAATTTGTTCAGTTAAAATAAAAATAGTGTTTACTTAATATTTAAATTTGGTAGCCACTTAACTTTTTTCGTGTTCCTGTAATAGTTTTTACAATCCAACTTCTAGTAAATGCAGTATTACTCAAACATCATTTTCTCTTTGAATTGCATTGTAGTATATGCCAATGCATATGTAGTATTAAAAGTCAATATAATATTGTTACGAATTTTTGCATATTTGTAAATATTTCGTAGTGTTAATTTTGTAAATAAGAAGATTTATGTACATTTTGCATAAGGCAGTGCAATAGTTCGTCTTAGTCTGTTTCCCTGCAATGAGCCTCTCAATGCTTGACAACGGGTTTTACAGAGGTAACTCTGGGAAGCGAGTTTCAAGGGGCAGGGCATTTAACATTATGGTAATGGGAATCTCGCCAAATTGGCGAGATAGAGCCAAGTTGGCAACGGTTTTGGCGACTAATTTTTGTCGCCAAATTTGGCGAGAAATCACCAAATGTTGCCAAACTTAGCGACCATTTGGCGACATTTTCGGTACATGTATAGGTACATGTACATGTATAGGACTTTTCGACTACGATCTGGAAAGTTCACCAAATTTCTCTCTCTGGAAGGTTCGTGAAGATTCACCACTCCTATATAACGACGGCCGTGAGTAGGGTTAGTCAGTTCTTGAATTTTGAGTCACTGAATTAGTTGACTGGAGATACTGAGCGAACTGTATTGCATTGTCTTTTGCGGCGATTTAGCAGTTGTTGTCAAGTTTTTAACTGCTGTTTAGTGCTCTATTGAGGTGAAAAGAGCTGTATTGTGTCCACTAGAACGAGAAGTTCTGGAGCTGTAAGAGAACTGTGAAGAGTTATTTCGGAATAAATTTCTGCAAGTTTTGATCTGCTTTGGCTTCAAATCTTTCGCACCCGTCCATGCAACAATATTAAAAAAAAAATTATGATTAAAAATAAATTCTAATTTAGATTTAATATCTGCTAAAAATGTTAACTTCTGAGAAAGACGAATTCTTGATTTTCAGAAAATCCTATTAGAGATTGAAAACTTGCTTTGGATTGCGACATTTTCTTTTTTTGTAGGGGAAAAAAAGACTCCAACTTAATGACAGAAGTTGGAACTAAAAAAACCCGACATTTTATCAAATAATAATATAACCCATAAAAACAAAGTTTTTAATGTAAATCCTTTACATGCATTGCAATTTTTATGGGCAAGTGCAACTTCTTGAGCTCATATCGAGTTTCTATAGTGTTTGACAACTAAGAACAGAAGATCTAACTTCGTTTTGGTCCCAAAAACTGGATTGAATACATTGTTGTCTACAACGAATAAGTATATTCCTAGTTGACGTGAAAATATTGCCAAGCCAATTTGGCACCTTTTTGTAGACGATTAAGATCCACATTTGGCAACCCTTTTTTTTACCGTGTATGAGCAACTACAATTTTATGGTAACCCTAACTGGAAGACGTAGGAGGAGAGGAGATTTTTTTTTGGTGGTCATTTTGAAATTTGCTTTCGGCAAACGGCGTACCATCGCAGGGTTTTGGCCAACTTTTTGAAGTCGCACCAACCCATACATGTGACTTAGAAATTTACAGACAAATCTAGTTGCTAAAAGATTCAGACTTCATTGGATGACAGAAAGTGGGTTTATTAGCCCTCCGAAGATTTTGCCTCGTCAACCTTAATAGGATAGATTTCAATCAATAAATATTGCCAAATGAAATATGTTTTAATCGAGCTTGGCATCTGGATAATAGAACATGATTAAAAGTTGATAAGTCTGAAGTAAGGCAAAAGAAACATGTGTAAAAGGGGTGTATTAGTGAAATTGACATCCCCCAAAACTTGAGGTAATGTGACCATATTGACAATGAATCTATCTGTCGAATTTAAATTCGATTTGATGAGGGAAGTAGAATTATTAATAATCCCAAGCGCCAATTGAAGTGAGAAAAAGCGACATTTTAGTGACAGTGACACCCCCTAAAACTTGATATAATTCATCCTTATCGACAGCGAACCTACCTGTTAAATTTCAGCATGATTGGATGACGGCAAGTTGGGTTTTTTAAAATCCCCAACCCCCCTTCTCCACAAATTTTTTTTTTAAAAAATGATATAATGCAACATTATCGACAACGAATCTGCCTTTTAAATTTCAGCGTGATTGGATGACTGCCAGTTGGTTTTTTAATTACTGAAGTTAGAAGCGTGTGTAAAAACAACCTTTTAGGAACAGTGATACCCCCAAAACTTGATAGAATGCAATTTTATCCACATTGAATCTATCTGCCATATTTAAGCTCGACTGGATGACTACAAGTTGGTTTTCTAGTATTCTGAAAATAGAAACGTGTGTAAAACTGACCTTTTAGTGACAGTGACACCTCCCAAAACACGATGTAATGCAACTTTATACACAACGAATCTACCTGTTAAATTTCAGGGTGATTCGATGACAGCAAGTTGGTTTTTTTATTATCTGAAGATACAAGCGTAAGTAAAAGCAACATTTTAGTGACAGTGAAATTTGATAGAATGCCCCCAAAATTTGATAGAATACATTGTCATCAACATCAAATCTATCTGCCAATTTTCAACCCGATTTATTTACGGCAAATGTGTTAATATCACTATATTGCAGTTTCAAATCTGGTTGGATTGCAGCGCCACCCTTGTTTAGTGGGAAAAAATGAAACTAATAACTTGTTTCCTTCGCACCCATAGACTTTTGAAAATTGTCGTGGCCTGGTACAATCCAGACTGGCCTTGTTCAGATTCTCCAATTTTGACCAACCCATCCCTACAGTAGAAAAGGCGAAATATCTGGGCATCACTCTCAACCAAAGGCTAACCCGGAAAGACCACATTAAAAACGTTATTAGAAAAACTAATGCACTTTAAGCCAAATTTTTGCCTCTCACTGGAAGACATCCTAAGCTCCCACTTAACGAACCTAAAGAAAAGATTGCATGGAAGTTCAATTCAGCCTATCTTCACCTACCCAGCATAGATCACTGCATCCACGAGAGACATAGCCAGGTTGTAGATCCTCCAAAATAAGATCTTGCAAAACATGATCAACGCGGCAACCTTCGTCCATAACACCCTCATCCACAGAGACCTGCAAATTGACCCAACTTGCCAAGCTTAACACCTCATTCTACAGGAGTGCCATCTCCCAAGGATCAATCATCAAACAGTCCCTGGACTATGACATCCTCCCAGAAGACTAGAACATTCGTCCCCTTGCCACCTTAATGCTTTCTGATGCATCCCTTTCAGTGACATTCAATCGTGGCAATGGATAAACCACTTATGGACTGATACCTGTGCACAGACTTTATATCATCATGTGTTCATCTCTGCTGCCTGTAAATTGTGCTTGTAAATATTGTAATTTCTTATTTTATTTTTATTCAACTGATCCGTTTGAAACTCATCATGTCTATATTCTTTGATAGACCATTTGTAACTCACCTTGTTTTAAAATTCTTTTATTGACCATTTGTTGCCCACAGCACTGTTCCTGTTAAGTTCTTTTGGTTGTCGGTATCCTGTGTTCTCAATTGTTTTTCACTCATATGTATGTATCACTTTAGATGAATGGGTAAAACGTCTTCAGATTGGCACCCAGTAAATAAAATATTTAAGCTTAAGCTGTTCTTAAATAAGCAATATGTGTGACACACTAGTTTCCATGTACTGAATAAATTTAATAACCATTTGGAAAATACTAATAAATAAATACTCTAATACTTAATAAAAATAAATATTTCAAACATAATTAAACCGGTATTGGTACTCTTCGATTAGACGGGTACCAGATAAAAATGGTTGCGATAATTCCTCCAAACTAACAACATTCGAATCATTCATAATTCCAATAACAAAACATTATATAGCAACCCTATAACAAACTGTAAACATTTAGGCTTGGTAGTACATTTAAGTTTCATTTAAACATGGGCTTGGAGAAAAATAGGTACTTGTAAAACAAAACAGTACCCCTTTATCATACAGCTATATCAGATAAAATAGTAATCGGAAAAAACACTGAAATGAATAACACAGGAATTGAAAAAAAACAAAAAACATACTGAAATTGGTGCCCAACAGAACCATAAATACCAATTAGAAATACCTACATTCTTAGAACTTTTTTACTAAGTGAGAATTGAATCAATGTATTCAGAAATTATTATGTGATTAAAAAGTTCCCTTCATGAGCCTACCGTCTCCTCCCCAATTCTTTTAAAAATCATTTACCTCCAATAGGTCGGTTGACAGTGTAGGAAATGTAAGGAATGTCAGAATCCGAACTGATCGAAGGACCCGGTGACGAACTTCTCGTTCGCTGTTGAGTCTCTTTCATTGAACTAGACTTTATGTTTGACCGACTGGACTGGCTACTTTGCTCAGACCCCATAATTAAAAGATTAAATAACTGTTTAGCTTCGAAATTATAGTTGGTACATAGCAAATCCAAAACTAAACCGGACAGAACCACTGGAGAAAATAAACAAATCGCTGCAGCTCACTGTATTGCCAGATTGATGGGAATTTAAACGTAACTTGGTTTGAGACTATTTTGAATGGAATACTTAGAAATTAAAAAGGCTACAAAAATCTTTTTTTGTATCATGAATCATTAATAAAGCCTTTTTAAAGTTATGTATTAATATGTTCAAAAGTTACCATCATAAAAGTTCTGAAAACCTACATGGTTGTTATGTTATATCTTTCTAAAAGCTATGACATCATAATGCATAACTTACAGACATTTTGTGAGAATGAAAACTTATATTTGCTTCTAACCGTAACTGAATAATTTTAAATAAATAAACACTAAACAGATTTAATAATAGCTTGATTATAGTACATAATTGGGCTTAGAATTCATATACAAAGGATCAAAACAATATAGTCATGCTGGGTACTTTAAAAGAAGGTCCAGGAATTTAATAATTTAACAGATAAAAAAAAATCCATGAGAGCTAGATCAGGTTATCTTTTCGTTCTTTCTTATGTTATGGAATTAGCAAACTCACTTTATTAAATTTCTAAATTGGTAACAATAAACATCTCCAATTTAAAACATTTTTTTTTTTTTCATATTCCATAGTATAAGTTTTCCATTCTTGTTTGAAAAAATGTTGTTTCCCTTACTTGGCAAATAATTATGGTTTCTATGTATCTTTGGGAAGGTTTGGTTATATAGACCTACTTCTGATTGCATTCCATGTACATAGATCAGATAAAATTCATATCAGTGACATATAATATAATTAATGCCGTTTTGTAAATTTAGCAATGTATTTTGATGTGGTGGCCCTTTTGAGGAAATTTTACCTTCCTAGAACAGTTTCTGGCAATATCCCAGAAATTCCGATTGGGTTTAACTAACCAGTACTGATATACACAAGATTGACTTAAGAGAATACAGTTGAGCCAACATACTTTTCACATGTGGGGTGAGATCTTAGGTTCAGGATTATATATTTTTTAATTCCATTAGCTTTAATTATATCAATTACAGAATGACGACGTTTGGCTGGAAGCGAAAAGCGGGAGAGAATGTTTCAAAGGATGTTTCTTCAAAGTTTGAAGCAGAAGCGAAGACGGAAGTATTGCCAGACGATTTTTTTACGAGTAAACCTAAGCGCAGACAAAAGAATGAAGAAGAGAATCGCCGACTGAAGAGTGAAGAACTAAAGGCAGAAGGAGTGAGGCTTGCTCAATTGAACAGGTCTCAACATTATTTATTCATTTGGAAAAAGACGTATGAAAGTTTTTGCATTGAAAGTACCTCAAATCATGCATGTGTTCATGGGACAATAGCCTATTTTTAAAAGGAACTTGCAATCTTAAATTGCCTTTTCTGCAAATTGTTGAATTTCATTTGGTGACAGTCTTTTTCCAAATGAACGACTTCTGTATTTAATGCAGGATTCAAAATTGAGATGTAAAAGTAATTTAAATCATTTATCATTTGTAAAAGTAATTTAAATCAATTATCATTTGTAAAAGTATTTTTTTTTTTTTTAAATTTTTTTTTGATCTTTCTATACACAGGTGTATCAGAAGTTGTCTCTTTGCCCCTCTATTTTTTATTTTAGTTCACAAAGTGCAATTTCTGTTTTACCTACACAATTACAATGCCAAACAGATGTCTATAGTTTATCCATCATTGTCATAGAAGTGCTGATTACGCTTTATTTTAGATGTGGGAATTTAGTATTGATTGGTGATTGGATGCTTGTTTATAACAAAATGGTTTTTTCTTTTACCTATTTAATTTATGTTTGCAATTTACCTGATTTTTTAATGTAATTGTGCACTTTATTTAAACATGTTGGATTGTGACAATCAGTGTCACTAAAGAATCGCTATGTTTCTACTTGCGCAGTTCATCAAGTCCAGATATTAAGCGAGTACAACTTGGCAACAAATAACTAAAATCTCTCCTTATTAAGTTTGACAACATCTAATAATTTAAACACTACCAATTTAGAGGGTTTTGTTTCTAAAAATTTGTGACCAAACATCCATTTTAATTTAATACAGTCAAACCCTATTAATGCGAAATCACTTAACATGAAATCCTGTTTAACGTGAAGTAAAAGCAGGCATCTGTACTTAAAATTTAATGTTAATTTATTAATTTAACATGAAATTCAGTTAACTCAAACTATTTCGGCTGCACCGTTAACTTCGCATTAAACAAGATTTCACTGTGTCTCTATTTTTATAAAATTACTATGGATGCACTTTTATGGACTGGTTGTATTTTAAAGCACTTCAGGTTTGAACTTCTGTTTGAATTTTATGTTATCCTACTAATCTTATGGATATACCTTCAAACTAATGTAGTCAAACTTTTCTTAATATCTACTTCTAAACAACTGTAACCTCCAAAGGACAGCAATATGGTTATGGAACCAAACAATTTTCATAGGATTTACATTAGAACTCACCTCTAAATAGCAAATTCTGAACAACAGCCTCCTGTGGCGAGTTTGAATTTTATTTCAAAAATCACCCAAGTTAAATTTGACCACTTTTCCCACCAATATTGCAATAATTCCAACTGATCGTATTTCTTCTCCCCACCACATTCCTGAATTGTATTTGCCTTCCACGGTTTGGCACTTCAAGCATGCCTATGGCAGCTGCTCCTTTCACAAGCGATATTTGCAAATTGTCAACCAAAAAACTGTTCTGATCGATTTTAATAATGTAATATTGAGACGAAGTCTAATTATTTGAATGCAAGCCTTAGTGAATGAAACATCTAGAACATGAACGAAAATCATAAGCAGTCCTTGTATTGAAGGATAAAGTCTAAGTTATTGAGGATAATAAAAAAGGTGCATGAAAATTAGCTACACTTTGTGGTTGCTTAAAGACACAAATTAATGACATTTTAAAGAGAAGTGAGCCTTGTATGGACCAATACTATTGTGGCTTGAATCCCTCTGAAAAGAAGTTTTAATTTTCCATAGTCACATGGAAAACTACTGGAAGATTTACCATTTGTAACTTTATTCCTGTAGATTTGTATTTCATATTTTTTTTAAGTAATTTTGTTCTTTAAAAAAAAATTGCTCTAGTTTTCTAAACTTAATAAAAAGAAATAAGGTTAAACTAGGTAACATTTGCAATATTGCATTTTTGTTTCCTCTTTTTTAGTTTTGGGGATTTTTTTATACCATGCAGTTCAATGCTAAAAATTACCAACTAGGTGACATTTTTGTAACACAGTGTAAAGATAAATTATTAGAAACACTTTCTCTTCCATAAAAACTTAAAACAATTGGGCGTTTCTAAAATTGGTATAACTTTTTAATGTCTAAATGTCTGATTTTTAATTTGTTTAAAAATGTCTGATATTGTATTTTCCAGATTTGAGGAGGCGTTAGAGGAATGGGACCGGGCTATCAGCCTCATGCCAGATGAAAAAACACTAGAAATGAAAGCTCAGGTATCTCAATTTACTATAATTCAATCATCAGATTTTCATCTTTTCAGGACCAGTTAGTCGTCCATATTTCCAGCTTTCTCTCAGGAACATTGCTCTGCAATATCATTTATTAAATTAGTTGACCTAAAAGCAGTTTTAATACTTTTGATAGTCTTGTGACTTACCTAGACTGAGATCTAGAGATATGATAATCCACTTTCTTCTTGAAAAACTTCTTTTGTGGTAGTATTTACTTTGATACACTTAATATAATTCTCAATAGACAATAGCTTGCTATAATGATGTTCTGACACTCTATAGTAGTAGTGAGAGTCTTTTGTCAAAAAATATCAAATCCACGTTCCTCTTATTTTTTTTCTCCATATAATTCATTTTAATCTTTAAATACAATTTTAAAAAATATAGCAAAATAAGTTTAGTGTTACTACTTACTAACAAAATTATTAATATATAAAAAAAATATATTGTTTATCAAATAAGCCTCTTTAATATTAATTTGATAAAACTACCTATATGTTAAAATCTACATTTGGAGTATTTCCTGAGATTCTAAAAAATAGCTAGAAACTATATCTAATTTAAAATCGGAAAGAAAGTTCTAGAAAAGTTACTTTTATATTAGACACACTAATTAAATTTGAATAATTTAATAAGGTAACTAGTTTTCTCTCCAAGTCTGACAATTATTGTATGTGAAATATCTTGTGTGAATAAGATAATTTTTTTGTTTCAGGCCCTGCTCCAGATGGATCAGCCATTTCGTGCAGTTCAGTGTGCTTTGCGTGCAGTGCACATGAACCCCCATTGGTGGATTGCATACCAGACGCTTGGCAGGGCACAGCTGGCAATGGGTGACCTGCACATGGTAAGATTACCCATTCCCTTGTTTGAAGGTTACAAAAACAACTTCCTTTATGATCTGTCTTCTAAATCCTTTATTCTTCCATTCAAGACACAAATGCAAGGCAGTTTCCCTGTGAAAAACAAACTGAAAGCTTTTGCCCCCTCCTCAAAGTATCATTTTGGTTTTTTGCTATTGCAATGCCAGATTTTATCACACATTTTTAGATTGCTAATATTCTACAACCCACTTCTCCAATCCTCAAACAGCAATAAATTTGTTTTCCAAACTGACTCTTAGCATGTGAAAGTAAAAATAAACGAATATGGCTTTTTATTGGCTGGTAGAAACAACATATACTTGTTTAAGAACTTGGATACAATACTTTTCCATTAGCAACTAAGAGAGCGAGTTCATTTTCGAAGTCTAAAAGCATGTTCATTAGACGGCTATACTTTGCCACCTTATCATCGGCCACATTGCTGATAATGTCGATTGACTACAGAGTTCATTCTCTACTCTATGTAGAACTCTGTGGTAGCAGTAGAAGAGAAAACAAGAGCCTTATTTAACATTATTGTTGATTGGCCAAAGGGGCACAAGTTCATTCAAACAACACACATATATGTTGCGAAATTTTTTATTGGAAAATAATAAAGTATCATACTAATAGTTAAAACTAAGTTATGTGTTTGTAAGGCTAAGAGGAGTTTCTCGAAGGCCATCCATCTCAACCCAGTGGAGCGTGAAGTGTGGGAGGAGGACTTAAATTGGACAATGGAGCTCCTTCTCAAAGAAAAAGAGAAGAGGAAAAATGAAGAAGAGGAAGCCTTAAAACAGCCCTATGCCATATGAACACTCATTGTTAAGTAATGCGTCCATCACAATAGAGTGAATAAATTACTCACCTAAAGCTGAGATTACTAACTGACCATCAATCACATTGTTAGTATTTTGAGATATGTTGTTGAAGTTTGTGTCCCGTACTTCCATATAGTGGTACATTATGGTTACGATTGATTTTCTTATTATCTTCCTTTGATAATTAAATGAAAAAACCTATCATTGGTTATGTGCATTTTGATAAACTTGCATAAAAAAACTCACAGGAACAACATGGTTTCCCACAATAATAATTCAAAAAATTAGACTTGGTCTGTTTGTATTCCAA
This sequence comes from Linyphia triangularis, assembly GCA_963978545.1. Classification (NCBI taxonomy): domain Eukaryota; kingdom Metazoa; phylum Arthropoda; class Arachnida; order Araneae; family Linyphiidae; genus Linyphia; species Linyphia triangularis. Next base: position 70,928,849 of record OZ021725.1, on the reverse strand, counting down.
TTCCTCTATATAAACGATTTGAGCAGGCACAATGCCTTTTAACACATTTGTGGGAATTATCCAAAAATGTATAAAAGTTGTTTTTCTCCTCAATCAAATTATTACTATAGTTAGTCAATCAACACAAAATTATTTGGCATTCAGCTAATTCGGTAAATTTATCAAAAATTAACAATTTCTATTTTTTATTTGTTGATCAATCCATAGTGCTATTTGTAACTATAATTTCAAATTAATAAGTTTTACAACTCAATAGTTGAGTGTGTTATTTTAGTAGAAACTAACGAATTACAATTTTATTTATTATTAGAGCGGCATGTGCTTTTTGCACAATCAGATCGTCAATTTGCAAAACAGGTTGTGTGTACAAGAAGTCGAAACTAGATTAAGAACGCTATTGTGTTCTGAATTTCCACCATAATCTTACAAGCTTCAAGAGATACTAATTGATATAAAAGTTTTTTTGTTGTTCCTGAAATATCACTTAACTTAGACAAAGCAGATTTTGCAATTGAGCTGCCCAATTTATTTATATTATAATTGCATTTCACTGTTATTTTTATTCATATTGTATACTAGCCAGTGTAGGACATCAGTTATTGGTTACTTTCATGAACTGAACATTTAACTTAGCAATAATTTAGAAAATATTACATTATTGAAGTGTATATTCAATCACAAGATGTATTTTGTAATAAATTAAGCTTTAAAATGTCTTCACGTCTCGCAAAAAATACACACTGTTTACTTACACAATGTTAAGTTTTTATCTACATATACAAATATGAGAACCATTCTATATGATGTTAACTGCCTTCAGTGACATGATCTAGTCTTTATATATTCCTCATACTGTATAATTCATAAGCATTTATGGAAATATATCATTGTACATTTGTTTCTTAATAAATGTGATCATATTCGACTACATTATTCTTGGATTTATTATGCTGTACACAGATTTATTTAAGCTATGTTGGTTTTAGGAAAATATATACTTCAACACAACTTGTAAATTTTCTCAAAACCTTTTTAATTATAACATTTTCAGTTACGATTTAAGCCTCATTGACTATCTGCATTCTCTTTTTAAAGGAAGTAGATAATGGACATCTCATGTCGAATTTTGCGGAAGCTTTCTGGGTTTGTTCCCATTCTAGAAGAAATTTCAGGGTCTCCTAGAAAGCATTCCCTTTTCCTGCACACAGACCTTAATCTCATAATACATTCTGGTACAGTATAGGATTATTACCAGGAAGTCCCCAATTCAATTAAGTTCTTTATATGAGCTACATTTGATAGCATCATTGCATTAGCAATGTTATAACTTGGGCCTTATAACATAAAAAACAGTCAAAAGGAGTTTAATCAGGGTGTCCACAGATCGGGAAAACCGGGAATATCGGGAAAAGTCAGGGAATTCGGTATTTCGGGAAAAATCAGGGAATTATCAGGGATTTCGTCAAAAAGTTTAAAGGAATTTTCCGAAATTAAAATGAAACTTTTAATTTTGACAATTAAAAATACCTTGCTACCAAAAATATAAAAATCAATTTGAAAAAAAAATTTAGAAAAAGTAAAAAAAAAAATTCGGACCGCAAGACCGACCACGCAACTTTTCGCATTAAAATTTCCTGACAATCATTGAAGACGTTCAGATTTGCCTCAAATCGCCGATGGAATGACTACATTTCTTCCTCATTTTTCTCTTATATTATAGTAGTCTATCGGCATTATTTACGTTGGTATTTGATGGTCATTTTTCTGAACGTTACAATGGTAAAATGGCCGATATTTTCGTGATTATAGAGGGCAAGAAACACGTTCTTGCATGCTGCTCATTTTCGTGATGTGTCACTGACGCTATTTCAGAGATTGCACCTGTCAGCCATGGTACAGTTCTGTTGAAACATGGATTTCAGCATTTTTTATTGTTGAAATTTCCATCACTCCTGAGACGGATTCAAAACTGCATTACAATTTTATTGGGTTTACTTGCTTGTCTGACAACCAAGGAACCAACATACTTTCAGACTTCCCCAAACTTGTGATGTAATGACCACTTTTCTTGCTGATTGCCAGCATCTATCGCTGTTATTTATGCTGGTGTGTAGTGGTTAGTTTCGCCGAACGTTACTCTGATGTTAAGCTTGTTAATGCCGAGATTTTCGCTGCTAAGAAAGGAGCTATCACCGAGATTTACATTCTTGTGATGTTCATTTTAGTCCCTATTAATCACTATTCCAAGGTTTGCGCCTCAATAGTTGTCTTTATCGCCGAGATTTACGCTTGTGATTGTCAATTTCGTAGATTGTGACGTCAATAGAATCGCCTCTATTTCAGCGATTTCCATCGATATATTGGATGCTAACGTTGATATTTACGTTGGTGTGATGGTCATTTTTGCCGATTGTTGCTTTAATGCAGGGATGTGATTGCTTCCGCCGATCTTTCCACTTTCGTGAATTTTTCTTATTTTTCCACTTATCAAAGTTTTCCTCCCACAATTTTCTCCTTGATCTCGCGGAGATTAAAATTTCCTGACAATCATGGAACCTGCATGCGTTCAGTCTTCCCCAAACCACCGATGGAATTATTATCCCCTCCCCCCTTATTTTTCTGTAATGTTAGACTCTATCGGAATTATTTACATTGGTATGTTATAGCCATTTTGCGGAACGTTACGCTGATGAAATCGCAGTTATTCCTGTAATTATGGCGAGCGTTATCGCCGTTATTACGTTGCTGTGTGATACTCATTTTCGTCGAGTCTTACTCCAAAATATTAGTTACTGACGTTATTGCAGAGGTTTGCATCTATCGGACATAGTACAGTTCAGCTAAAACGCGAATTTCGACTTTTTCTTTTAATTGAAATTTTGATCATTCCTGAGATCGATACAAATCTGCATTACAATTTTGTTGGACTTACAAGTCTGGCAATCACGGAACCTTCTTACCGGGCATTTTGCATGCACCGGTACGGGCATTTTTGCCGATTGTTGGTTTAATATAATTGTCGAGACTTGCGCCGGTACGGCGGACGCTATCACCGATATTTACGTTGAAGTAGCTGTAATTTTCACTTAGATTTAAGCCGTTTTGACTGAATCTATTGGCGAGATTCGCGACGTCGTTTTGGTGTCATTCGCCTAGACTTCAGCTGATGTGAAAGCCGCTATGTACGTTATTAGTGTGTATGTGAGGATCGTTTTAACCGTTTGGTTTGAATTAATGATGAATGATTAGAATTTTAATTTAATTTTGCACAAGAAATTAATCCAAATCGTCCCAGTTTTTATTATGTATCCTTATTTAAAATTGTCATTTTAACTGCTATTGAATGTAAAATTGTTTATTTTAACTTGAAAAACAATTTTACATTTTAACTATAGATGTAAGTAATAGTTTAAAGTTAAAGCAATTTTTTTTATGTATAATTGTTTAAAATTAATTGTTTGGGGAAAATGTGTTTATTTTGTAAAAATTTTGCTTGGGTATTATACTTAAACAGCGGCTACAGCTGATCTTAAACAAAAAAGAAAAATTCAAATAATGCAAATAATGAAATTGAACAATTTGGACAACGAAATTATGTAAACTAAAAAGCCAATGAAAATGGTGTAACTCCCCCAATCCAACTACATTTGAAGAGTTTTTTTTTTTTTTTTTTTTAAATACACAAATTGATATATAATTCATTAAATATAAAAATTTTACTTTACGAAAATATTTTAAAGTAATTATTGATTTTTAAAATTTGATTACAATTTCAAGTATTCAGAAAACAAAAATAGTTAATTTAATATATAGAGTATTTGTTAAGTGTGTGTGTGTGTGTTTGATCCATTTTGACATGATTTATGGTATGTCTTTATTTTTAAAATTTTACTTAAGAAAACAGCTTATTAAATCTGAAATTTAATACTAGAGTCCTCTTTTCTTGAGATTAGATTGTAATGAAAAAACAGTGGGATTTTAAAGTATAATTGCACACGCACAGTACAGGTACACTATACATACACTACACTAAATGAAGCAATTTGGTATTTGTGTCATAAATGTGTAAAGATAAACAGTACAAGCATTGTAATTTTCTTTATGATCTTGAATTTGAATGTTCTTTTACTTGAAAGTTTATTATTTATGTATATTTTGTCGATAACTTATAATCAGGGAAAAAATTGGGTGTTACAGGGAATAATCAGGGAAATATCAGGGAATTTTAAAATAACTTTTCTGTGGACACCCTGTTAATATTGTAATTAACTTTCATTTTTTGGAGTTGAAAACAAACTACTACTTTTAAAACAAACTACTGAGGTTATAGGAGAAATAAAAGCCAAGTTGCAATGTTTGACTTAAAGTTAAATACAAGCTATATTTTAAGTGCGACAAAGAGGTATAACTTATCAAACACGAGCAACATAATGTTTAGAATACACTTGTCAATAAAACTTATAACTTTTAAGTACATTGTTTTTGTTTTGCGAAACTCTGAAATGAACTCTGCAATTTATGTTCACCCTGTTTCAAAATAAAAGCAGTTTTATGATACAAAACAATTTCAACTGTCATTTTAGGGTCTACAATTTTGAACATTTCTAAGAGTTTGTACTAAAATTAAGATTGTTTTACGAGTAACTACAATGGAATACTCTTATTAGTTTTCAAAAGTATAATGTTAAAAAATACTAGCTTTCTTTAAGTTGGTTGATTAATTAGGTTCTATAACTGAAAAGCAATATATGAAGGCCATCAAGTTAAGATCGGGAATTAACATTTATTAAAAAAGTACTATGAAAGGGATAGTATGTTTAGTCTTATTCGCACTTGCAAAAATTCTGAAACCAGGAGACATATCTCCAACCTCATAACAAGAATGTGCAGATGTTACATTTTATGTAATTATATGCATTAACTTTGTGTCTGGCCTAAAGCTCTCATTATACTGAAAGGTCAGCATCAAAAGTTCAGAATTTCTTTTATTTATTCAAAAAAGGACCATTGTCAAATAAACTTTAACAAATGAAAAATTCAGAATATTTTATTTATACAAAAAAAAAAACTGTTTCATAGATGGGTACTTCAACTTTATTTCTGTAAGTAGAATGCCTACAAGTCCTTGATATCAAGTATTGCCTTTGTGATGTGCTTGGCACTGATGCCAAACATGTCGAGCAAGGCGTCCGAGGGTCCACTACGAGGCACAGAGGACACAGCAAGACGCTTCACTACAATATCACGACAGCAAGAAACAGCTGCAGACACAGCCTCTCCAATGCCACCTGAAAACACAGAAAAGGCATAAGATAATCTCGGCTGGAGATAACAATACTGAAATAACCATGCTAAAAAGTTTTATCAAAATAAACATTTTTACAGTACACTGCAGACTATCTGCACTAATGGTACGGAAACACAGGCCATTCTATAGAATTCATCGGCACTTGATGGGATATTAATAGTGCAATTTTGTAGGATCCCAAAGACTAATCAGAAAGTGTAAAAATAAGCATTTATTTCGACTGGGTATAAAAAGATTGACACTTTAGAGATGGCAAACACTCTCGCCTATATTTAGCAGCCTTTATGTACTTTACTACTTATGAGCGATAATGTGTTATTTTGAATGAATCTTTTTAAGCTTTTAAATAGTGTTTTGCTTTTCTGCTATGCCTTTTTATCCAATTTCTCTTTTTCCGAATAACTTTATTTGCTAGTTGATACTCCAGATAATGGATTATTCTTACCTTCGTGGTAGTGGTCCTCAACTGTTACTATCCTTCCTCCGCACTCCTTCACATTGCTTAAGATGGCATCCACATCTAAAGGCTTGATGGTAAAAAGATCCAATACTCGCACATGCACCCCCTGGGCTTGTAGCGTATCTGCAGCACTTAATGCCTCGTACAACGTCACACCAGCACCCACCACAAGGACAACATCACTGGAAGACTTACGAACCACCTGTAAAACACCACAATGACTTCAACTTGCTTCATCATGAATGCACCTCAGTAAAGACAGAAATCAATAAAAAAAGTGTTAATTTACATTGCAGTGGAATTGTAGTACATCCGAGAACACAAAGTTAACCATTCCACCAAGAATCTTAACAAATATAGTTGCCTACAAAGCATTTGTTTATGATCACTAATGTCTAAATTACCACCTTAACCAATACTCACAAGTGTTTAATAAGAGTATTTTCTACAGAAGTGAAAATATCAGTGCACAGGTTTTTGTAGGAACTTCTTTAATGAAATTCATAATAAATGCAGTGACAAAAAAGTTTTTTTAGTTTTCCTTTTTTCACTTGAAAACATTAACATTTGACAGTCAGCATTTCTTATTTATACTTATGCTTAATTGTACACCCAAAAGAAAAACCTTACAAAACAGAATACAGGTAGGTAACTGCAGTCGGGGGTCCCTGTTCTATACCAATGGCTATCAGATTACTGGCCCCAGACTACTTTTTAATCTAGTTTTGCAACTTTGTAACACCTTTCCCCACCCACCCTGGTCTGATGAGTGTGGACCTTAACATCTTTGTATTTTTATTTGTCACTTGAGGTTAGTAAAATTTAGTGTTGAACATTTGTCAAAACAGAATACAGAGGGGAAATTTACAGTTCAGAAAACCAGAGGTGATTTAAGAGTATACCGAAGAAAACCTTGAATAAAAGGGGATTTTCTATGAAGCAGTATTTTCCATTCTTGAGTAGTATTTTTTTCAACAAGACTTGATTTTCAATTTTAAAACTCATCGAAACTGGTATTCATACCTTTGCCTTCCCGATAGCAAATGCCTCGTCATTTGCGTAGATGACTGGTGCAGCTGGCCTTCCAGTCCGGATGAAGCAGATGCCCTGGGTGTTGGCAGCCATCTCCACTGCCTTTTCTGTTGATACTGCATCACTCGGATAGAAAACAATGCTCCCAGGAAGGGAACGGAACAAAGCGATGTCTTCAAGACCCATTTGGGAGGGGCCATCCTCACCTACAATAATATATTTTAGAATTTTTTTTTAATATTTGAACAATTTTGAGAAATAAAAATTTCACTTTCGCAAAGAAAACACTAGTATGTCAAAGAAGAAAACTTAAGGAAAACATAAAACTCTAAGATATGCACAAATTGGTTTTGAATTGTACTTGGTAAAGGCTCCTCTTTTCAAATTGGAAATTTATAAACGGTCCTCTTAAATAAGAAAGGCTTTTTTTTAATGGAATTTTGTGGCGATTTCTTCTTCTTCTTATCAAGGACTATGGGGACTAAGGCACCTCTGCTTAAGCATTTTGTACCAACCCCATATCCCGTACAGATCGGTAGTGGGCAGTACTGCACAGGATGTAAGCGCACACTCGCGAGTGGGAGTGCGCAAGTCTACCTATAGCCACCGAAGAGTTCATTTCTACCTCTTTCGGTAGCTACCCGATAGATGGCAGCACTACCGACCGTATGTGGAACTTCTTAATTTAGAGGCAATACCAAGCAGAAGATTCCACCAGAAGACTTGGCTTTGCCACCCCCAGAGGTATTGATTTGTATGGGAACTTGGAGGACTTTGCGACCACGACTGATTTAACGTGCTCCAGTCACCATTAGCGAACACGGCGGTCTTTAGTCCGTCCCAGGCCCGAACTCGCAATCTCAGGGCTCGCAACCTTCTAGTTGCGAGAACGATACTCTCCCGACTGGGCTACGCGGCCCTTTGTGGCGATTTGGAAAAGGAACCAACAGTTCTTTAAAACTCTAGACAAATAATAACTGCAGAAGTGAGAGAAACTTGCCAATGGAGATTCCGCAATGTGATCCGCAGCACTTGATATTGACTCCAGAGATGGCAGCCATCCTCAGCTGATCATAGGCACGAGTGTAGAATGTAGCAAAAGTGCTGGTGAAGGGTACCTTAAAAACATTGCAAAGGATTATTGCAGTTGAAAAGTATAGCTACTAAAAACTTTTATAAAATTTAAATCAGTATAGCATAATTGTAATAGCTCACTTCACATAAACTACTAGAATTAAATACAATTAAAAAAAATACACTAAAATTGTCCCTAAAGAAAGCCAATTAAAAGTTTTAATACCAAGATTTTGACAAATAACATTTTGTTCAATCTCTGAATCCTTAGGAATTTATTTGATATTGTTCAGACATCCTCTATTGCCAAATTCAGTAATCGACAGCATTTAAGAGTCATTTTTATAGAGCATGTCAGTGAACGATATTAAAACAGTATTGACCAACTACTGAATATCAAAAGTTTTTTACAGGAATGGTTTTGGATTAAGCTTTTTAATTTGAATCATGAGAAGTTCTTCTGCTAGTGGTCTTAAGTTTAAAGGTAATGGAAGGTCCAGTTTATAGCTTCAATGCTTCTGGATATAATTTCCTTTCGATTTTAGAGGTTTGGTATGATTGTGATTTGAAATGTTAAAATATTACCTTCACTTGAAAAAGTCACTAATAAACACAAGATAGTGAGAAAATTGAGCAATAAACTTTAATTTTCCCTTGCTAGTTTTGAGGATTCTTGATGGTTATAAAAAATATTAAATTAAAAAGGATTTTTACAAGGGTTTAATAAAAACAAGTAATTGTTGACTTGTGCTACATAATTTCCTTCTTAAGTTTACTTGTTTTTATTAAACCCTTGTAAAAAATCCTTTTTAATTTAATATTTTTTATAACCATCAAGAATCCTCAAAACTAGCAAGGAAAAATTAAAGTTTATTGCTCAATTTTCTCACTATCTTGTGTTTATTAGTGACTTTTTCAAGTGAAGGTAATATTTTAACATTTCAAATCACAATCAAATGACTTGTTTACCTTAAACTTTAAATGACGCATTAAAATTTACAATATTAGGGAACAGAAATATTCATTCGTCACTGCAGGAAAAAAAGATGCAATGCAAAGACCAAAGGAATATCTTTACAGACTAATATCTTCCACAATATCTTTGTGTGTACCCATTTTTAAAATCTAAAGTTACAGCACTCACTTTTCTCCCCCTTGCAGCACATCCCACAGCAACCCCAACAAGGTTCTGCTCTGCGATGAAACACTCCACGTATCGATCAGGGAATGCAGCGCGGAACTTGTCGGAGTAGGTTGAGTTCTTGGTGTCTCCGTCCAGAGCCACAATGCGGTCGCTTGATCGTCCCAACTTGGCGAGGGCAGTGCCATATGCGAAGCGAGTCGCAACCTATAAAAAGAAAACCAATTCATTAAAGTTAGTCTACTCTTGCTCCATAGATTTAATGAAACAGCAATTCAATTAATTTTAAAAATCATTCTTAGGTCATAAGTCATATTCGAAATAAATTGAATCGATAAAGATTAGTTTACACTAAACAGTAAAGCAATGATTTTGATTAAAAAATAAAGAGAAGTACCAGACATTTTTCATTATGCCTTTGCCTCATTTTCCCTTCAAATTTAGTTCACTAGCTTTAATCCTTTCATTTCTATCTGCAACACAAAATTGCAAATGCTTTGAAACAATACTTTTTGCAGATATTATTCTCTGGAAAATTTCATATTAAGTTTTGAGATATATAGACTGTCAATCCCTCCCAATATTATAATTTCCACATCATTTACTTGTTTTATTTAAATCTTTTGGTCAAATGCAGTTCGACAGATCCAGATAGTCTTGTAACCTGAGAGCACAATACTAGCATTTCAACAGAACAACAATGACACATGAACCAAGAAGGGCAGTAATTATTCAGCTGTGAAGGTCTTGAAATTAATTGAAATGCAAGCTATAAGCAAAATCTTATATAACATGAAAAAATATTCATTCAAACTGAGGATTAAAGACAGGGTGTTGAGTTAAATTGCTATAACAATTTATTCTAACAAGGAGGGGAATTAATAATTGTAAGCAAGCAAGTGCATCATGAATCTAAGTAATAGGCGACATAATTATTCCAAATAGGTGGGTTAACAAAGTATTAACACCCTGTTATTTAAATACAATGGAAAAGGTTTGCATTCATAGATAGAGTGAATTATAAATGGTTCATCTTTTATTCAAGCACTTCAGTTTCTGATCTTTCAGGCTAAATAATCCCTTGATTTTTTTAATTCAATTAATTTTCAAATGCTAATGCAGTAGTGCATCGATTATTTGAATATCAATCAACCGAAAGCATTCCCTTTGGCAAATACAAATTTAATTCCCATGTAAAAGGCCATTATTGCTTTCAAGCACACTATACTAGCAAAAGCTTTGATTAGAATAAGCTCCTTTTATCACATGAGTATCACTGCACTTGAAGAGTCAAATAGCCAATTTGTATCGGAACTGACGGGACTGATACTTCTACAGGATGTATAAAATGCAACCAGGAAAATATTCAATACTGGCTTGAATGATGTTAGCGAGTTTATTCAGGATTACTACAGAATTTGAGAAACAAAATTCCTCGATTTTCAGAAAATTTATCGATGTGCATCTCGGTAGCAGTTATCATTCAAAAACCAAAAAAGAAAATAACAGCCAATTTAAAAATAAATAAATTTTATAAGTAAATATAATTCTAAAAAGTTAAAGTATTATTGCACCAAAATATAAATTTACACTAAAAATCAAAACAAACGTCCTTACAACATGAAAAAGAATAGGAAACATTAATTAAAAAATACCAAATTCACATTAAAAAATTCTACAGCCCTTTATCTAAATGTATGAAGTAATGTATTCCGATTTACTTTTTTTCGAAGCGGAGGATATTTCAATACTTTATTTGATTTATATTAAATATATAAATCACTTTCAGTTAATTATGTTTAATAAAATGTCAAAATAAAAGTACAAAAAAAAAAAGAATCAAGTACAGGATCTTAACTTTTACTTATGGATACCTATAAATTTGTTGCACATCTGTAACACAGCCATGTAAAGAGTTAATAAAAGTGAAAAAATCTAATGGAATCAATTGGAAATATTAAGGAATTTAGGGTTCTAATATATTCTGTTGACAAGAATATATTAGAGAAGAAAAATAATCATTTCTGTAAAGGATGGAACCAGATTGGAATTTTGAGGATTTTTTTTTAACAAGGCTACTGGTTTCTACGCATCTAAGTTATGGGATAACTAAAAATATAAATCTAACAGAAATAATACACAAATAATTACAGTTCTAATATATTCTGTTGACAAAAAGCATAAGGCAGGAAGAAAAATAATCTTGTTTGTAAAGGATGCAGTCAGATTGAAGTTTGAAGATTTTTTTTAACAATTAGGCGCAGGAGGCCACGCTCCCAAGTTATAGGATAACCAAAAATCTAACAGAAATACATAAATAATTGTTTCAAGTATAACAATGATCCCAGAAATAAAAAAGCGGAACATCAAAGGGAGGGAGTTGGATTGGTCGGTTCGGCTGCTGAGAGTAGAAGGATAATGAGATGACGTCATAGCATCCACTTCAAGTGACCAGGGATGAGAGTGATCAGAGAGCAAAAAGGAGGAAATTCAAAAATTCGTTGAAAAAGCTCGCAGATGGAATACACAAAAATTCAACAAAAGAGTATGCAGGAAGGATAATTCAATAATTTTAAAGATACAATCAAATTTCTCATACTATATAATAATTACATTTCAAATATTAGGAGTTTGTGAAGTAATCTGGGAGGAAAGGGGAGCCAAGAGGGAAAATCTTTTGTTTAGATATGAGGAAAAGTATACTTTTAGAAGGAAAAACTGGTTCAGATCAGAAAAATGTGGATCTTCAAGACAGGAACAAAGAGGAGGAAAATGTTACATAAAAGAACCAAAAAGGAAGAAATCCTCCAAAAGGAGGAAAGCTGGCATCCCTGAGTGACGCAAGTCAAGACACCCGCACAGAGAATGCAAGAATGGAAACTCAAAAATTTCAAAATTCCCAGATTAAAGAGAAATTTTACGAAATTTCCCAACATTTCCAGAAGAGCGAATTGATATTCAATGAATTCCTGCTTCTGTCGCCACCTTGTTATTTATCAATATTGATAGACTAACATTATTGCCAGTGTCATTAACTACCAAGACAATTGTGTGAAAACCGAGCTGAAAAAAGACCATCCAGCAAAGAAATTTTTCACTCCCTTGAAATGGTTTTGAAGTCAACAACAAGAATCTTATGTCTTTTAAAACATTTAAGAGATTAGAGGCAAAAAGTGAGTCTTAGCTCTGAACCAAGAAAATATTTTATGCATTTCTTTTTCTAAACAATAAAACTACTTAATACATTACTTTCTGCAAGGTTATTTGCAAGACATATGATAGAAAATGCATAATTTTTTTTTTTAATATCACTCTTTGTTTCACTTTGTTCTTAAATTTTTTTTTTTTTTTTTTTTAGAAGTGGCTATTTATCCGAACACCCCTAAGCCTCAATAATCGATACTCCATTGTAAATAAAATTTATCAATGCCTCAATTACCTATTCTAAAATATTTATTACCCTCCGGTGACTTTTAAATTACAGATCTTTCCCCATATTTCAGAATGATATCTACAGAAACTATTGGACTATCAAAATAACAGTAGTAGTCATAGATGAATGACCTTTTCTCCAAGGGTGTAAGAAGGGGCCTCCGCCAGGCGGATCTCGGAGTTATTGACCGGAGCGAGTTCGTTGGCAGGCGGAGAAATGGAGTGGGAACCAGCTTTAGTACGAGAGTTGGCTGCATCTGCAAGGAATTCACTTGCCTTAGCACCCAAGGGCTTTCCATGCCAGTTGTCTTGATTCTCAATGCCTGGAAAGGTAAAAATATAGGTTTATAAAAAGAAACAATGTATCAAGTGATACCAAGGCAGGAGCAATTGGAATTTCACAGGTATTTGCCTGAACTATATCTTTTGAATCTCATAAACTAGACTGCTATGACCCCATTACAGACATTTGCTCTCAAATTAACCCTTCCTCTAAAATAGGACACTGTTCCAAAACAGTGCATGGAACCAAAAAAAATTCAAAAACAAAAATAAAATTTACACTGTGAAGGCCTTTAAATGAGTGATAAGTACTTCCTTAGATTTTATGCCTCTTAAAATTACCAAGGTGAAATAAATTTCCTTGATTTTTCTCCCAAACACAAATTTCTCAAAAATTGAGGTCAGAATAATTTAGATATTGCAATATTCTACTTTTCTTATATATTTCCCATCTTAAACATTTGATACATTTCTTGTACATTTAAGCAAATTTCAAATATAAGAACACTCAATATTATCAATGTGATCTTACCTGCAATTCCTTTTCCCTTGAAAGTCTGGGCTAATATGGCAGTAGGTTTTCCTTTGAAGGCAGCAGCAGCCTCGAAGGCCTTCACCACTTGCTCCACATTGTGACCATCAATCACAAGTGCATTGAAACTACAACAGAAAAAATAATCTCAATCCTGTATCATTATGGAATTGACAAATCACTTTTTTAAAATTTCTTCACTAATAAATTACTTTTCAAAGTTATTTTGCAACCAAAGAACTTATAATAAGTTACTTTTATAAGAAATTTGTGTAAAATGATGCAATAATTGAATTAGTTTCTACATTCCTTTAACTAGATTTACATTACTGAATAACTGCATTTTTTGACAAAATTTTGCAATCTCTTTGAAAATTTACAAACGGGAAAGAATTGGAAACCTTTTAATATTTTCTCTCTAGTATTTTTATGCATGATAAAAAAGTAAAGGGTAAGCAGAGTTCCTCCTAAGCATTTTTCGAGGAGCGGCACGCTCAGCTTGCCCTTTTTCTTTAAAAATAATACCCTTCCTTCTTGCCATTTTCAGAAAAAATGACACCCCGCATGAATTCTCAAAAATTTTGGTTTTTCCCCTAACAGTAGGTAATATGTGGATCACCCCTAGTGAAATCGCCTGTCACGCATGCGCATTCTGTGTTCAAACGCGCAAAGCACATTCTAAGAACTGAAATGATTGAATGGATGCCGATAAAACGATTGTCATTCAATAAATTGTAGGGGGCCATCTTAAATTTTCTGATTGGCTAGTTAATTAGCATGGATGCCCATTTCGTTTATACTTTGTTTAAGCATATTTCGCTGGATTTTTACTATGCCTTCTTCCGCAGAATAGAGAGAAAGGAATTTGAAAGTTTTGATTATGTAAGTTAAAGATGTATAACCATCAAATGTTTATACTAAGCAATTAAAAAGGATATTTCCTTTTGGACATGCGAAATTGCGATGTCATGTTATATTTAATGGAATGTTTTTTGTAATTTACCTGTTCCCAATTTTTTTTTTAAATGGCCATTTTATATTTAACATGTTACAGGAACAGGAATGCATTTAAAATCCTGGATTATTTCAGTTTTTTTTTTTTTTTAAACAACTTGTATTACAGCCTTAATAGTAGCAGCCTTTATGACAAAAAAAAAATCGTCTTTTTGAGGCAGAGTTTGATCCGGTTTGGAAAATAAAAAAAAAATGCCCAAATTTTAGAACATAAACTAAATTCTTCGGTCAAAATCTTCACATCAAATTACATAACAAATATTTTTAAATTTCCTGTCTGGCAATGGTAAAGCCTAAAAAATTGAGTTTAAAGTTGAATCATTCATATTTTAGAAAATTTTGCTGGGGGAGGAGATTGTGAAAAGTTCTTATCTTAACATTCATTATATCAAAATTCCTCATTCATATATAAATTTTACAGTATTATAAATTGATATTTTTCTAAAAATGAAAGTTAGCTAAAACTTGTACCGAGTAGATTTTTTTAAATTTTTCAGTCTCATTCCAGCAGAAATCGGTTATTTTATTAGTATTTTGATATCCTTTGAGTTTCTAAGTTTTTGAATCGCTGCTTTTTAGCATTATTTTTTTTTCAAAAAATCAATAATTTAAAACTTTATTGTGGTAGAAAAGTGAAACAATACAGAAATTATCGCAGAAAACAAAATTCAAATTTCTGCAATTTCCCATAAAAGTGCATTTGGAAGCAGGAGTTGTGCTTTTTTTGGAAAATAGCACCCTGCACTTTTTTATTTCTAAGATGAACTCCGTAGTAAGTACATTGAAAAAAAAAATTTCAACTGATCCTGTTTGAAATAATTTGATTTCTTACTCTGATAAAGTTTTTTTTATGGATTTAGAACTTATAAGAATTCCCTGCATTGCATATTTTCCTTATGATTCCCTGTTACTACAAAATATCTTGTGTCGTCATTTTTTTTTAACTGTAGAAACCTTAAATACAAATTTAACTGCACCTTCATTTACACATTTTGCTTCATCTTAAATATGCATAAATCCATTAAAAATTTTCAAACAATAAATTTATGGCATGTGTTTTGAGATATACTAGAGTGAAGACATGCATTTCATCAGATCCATCGAACTTGCTACAAGAACAAACTTAAAAGTTTTGGTTCGCAAATCATGGATTCTAAAAGTTTCAGTTCCCGCACCAATAGAGTCCCTGAACTAGAAGACACAGACGGTTGTGGGCGGAGTTACCAAAAACACGAAAACGAACTTAAGAGAAAAAGGACACTTCTCTCCCGACTATGCTTTAACCCAGAACACATTCATTTTATCTTCTTTATTTTAAGTTAATCTTTTTAAATAATATTAAATAAACAATCTAATTTTTATAGTAAAGTGTGATTATTAAATTAAATGTTCAAATCTACACTTGCTAAACTAGTGTAGCTTATTTTCAGAAACTAGAAATAAAGTTTTTTTAGGATTTAAGGGTCTCAAATTACATTTTACTTTTTTTTTGCAAGATATAAAAAATCTTCCGGATTCCAAATCTAAATATACAAGGGAAGGGTTTAAAAGAAAAGCACTCTAGTCAGTGAGAATCAATTTAAAAAAAAAAAATACCAATAAAAGCTTTATCATTTATAACAAAAAATGCACTTTAATGTATATCTTGTGACCCATTTTAAGTAGAGTAAAGTTACATTACACTCAAAATGCTAGCATACAGTCAAAGTTAGCCTCATTAATGATGACACAAACTTTCCTTTTACTGAAAAAGTTAACCAAAGCCATTTTTCACCAGGGTCTTTCAATTGCCATACTGATAAATACAACCAGTATTGTGAACAATTATATTTTCATTCATTGACATTTCAGTTTTTTCAAGCTTGTAATGACAGGTTAAAAGACTAGTCTTTTAAAGGATACTAAAAACCTTCAGGATTATCCAAGGACACATATTATGTACATACATTTTCACTATAAAAAGGAAGATGCTCACATTTATATTGTAGGAACTCAAGAAAAGTTTTGTTTAAGTTGATTGATCAGGTTACCACATAATTAAAATTAAGTTTAAAAAATAACAGACTGAAAACTTATATTTTACTCTGTAGTATAAGTACTCAAGTGAGAACCTTGAGACATATCTGTTGGTGTACTTTACAAACATTTAACAAAAATTTTATGATCCCTACTCAACTCACCCGAAAGCTTCAAGCCTGCTTTTGTACACGTCCATATTATGCTGAAACATGGTTGGCTCGCTCTGTCCCAGACGGTTAATGTCAAAGATAGCAACCAAGTTGTCAAGGTGATAGTGACCAGCAAAAGACAATGCTTCCCACACAGAACCTTCGGCAGACTCACCATCCCCAATCACACAGAAAACACGGTAGCTGAAAACAAAAGGCAATTGTCAGAGAACACTACAAAACCCCTGCTTTAAAACAGATTTAAATTAATGAAAAACAGCTTACATAGAAATCAATTGCAAAATAAATTTTCATTTAATTAGGACATTAATTGATTAAAGTCAATTAAATTTGTTGAAAAATCTGAAATACATATTACAAACTATAATACCTTTAAACTGAATAATCATACTGATTTTATGCGTAACCTGACTGCAATTATTGGCTGTTGAATATAGAATACAGGGCTGCCACAGGCGACTAAAAAGGCTACTAAAGCGACTATTTTAGTGGCCAGGCGACTATGGCAACTTTTTCAATGAAAAAAGGGCCTAAAACGACTATTTTGAACAATACCTTCAACTATTTTTGGGCTCAGGCGACTTTTTTTTAGAAATTGGATACCGTCCGATGGTAGGACGAAAAAAAATCGGCACTAAGGTACGAACTCAAAATGGTGATTTCTTTTAAGGGTTGCGGGAGAGCGAACACTACCGAAAAGGTTGCTCATATTCGCTAGTAGAGTGGTCACTTTGTTAGTCCGATGATAGTAACCTCACACAAGATTGTTGTGTTTGACGGCAACCGCGGTCATTTTCGGAACCCTAAATTCCTTAATATTTCAAGTTGATTCCATCATATTTTTTAGTTTTTATTAACTCTTTACAGCACTGTGTTATTATAGATGTGCAACAAATCTATAGGCATTCATAAGCAAAATGGGTTAGATAGTGTTTTTTTTTTTTTTTCTCCTTTTTTTTTTACTTTAATTTTGACATCATATCTAACGTAATTAACTGAAATTGATATGTGTTTTTGGTTTATATGTTTAATATAAATCAAACAAAGAATTGAAGTATCCTCCTCCCCCTCCAAATAATAATAATAATAATAAAATTGAATGCTCTACTGCATACGTTCATCCTTGCATTTCCCCCCCCCCCCCTGCCAAATGCTGTGCTTGTCATGTTTTATGTAAACGATTTTTTGCCTAATTTAATATGTACTTTTGTAGTTTTAGATAGTATTTTTTTGTATAAAACTTTATTTCTATGTATCTATGAGTAATTTTTAATAGAAGCTGTTAATTTCAAGACTTTCTTTCATGCATTATGTGTTACTTATCTTTTCTCACCTTCAAAATCCAAAACACATAATTTTTCATGAAATATATGTACCTATTGAAATTTGTAACTGAATAGCAAAATGCTGATTATTTAAGTTTCATGCTCATGTATGCCTAAGTTTAGTAAATATTTATACAGCCTATGACATATATTAAAGAAAATAATATTTTATTTATTTTAATTAAAAAGAAAAATATTATACTAGTTTTGCTTTTCCTTGAGGTTAGCAATCATGGGTGTAGTTTGTAAATTGGTTTATGTGAATTTTGTATTTTTTTTATTAATGTTTTCCATTCTTTTTCATGCTCTAAAGACGTTTATTTTGATTTTTAGCCTAAATTTATATTTTTTTGCAATTATACTTTGATAAGTAAATGTAATTCAAAATAGTGAAATGTATATATTTTTATTTAGCCATTATATATATATATATATTTTTTTAAATGATAACATCGACAGAGATGCTCATCAGGGAATTTTCTGGAAATCATTGAATTTTGTTTTGTAAATTCTGTAACCATTCTGTTAAAAATTTAAAAACTACCCTTAATGAAATTTGATTGTCATTGTCAATATTTAGTATAATTGTTTAAACATGATACTTGTTTTTCTAAAAAAAATTGTTTGACTTTGGAAGTTAAAAATAAAAAAATGATTTTTACCGTCGCATTTGGGTACAGTTTTTTTTTTTTTTTTTTTGCTTGCTGTCTGGGAGTAAGGTTGAGTTGCCGACTTCCATAGCAGTATATAAATATGATAGCGCCTCCCCTAAAACACATGCCTTTTACCGTATGGGATGTAATGTTTTAGACACTATTTTGAATCGAAAGAGTATTTCTAGGTTTTCGTGTTTTATGTAAATCTACTGTTTTATTCCGATCTTATTAAAAGTTATGAAAAGTGAGGCTACTATTTTCAATGTGTGAGACTACTATTTTAGCTACTATTTTTAACATCTGAGGCTACTAAAGCAAATATTTTCAAAGCTTATAGTCAGTGGCAGCCCTGAGAATACCTCTTTTCGAAAGAGGCCGCTCGAAGGCCTCCACTCGAAAGAGGCAGCAGATAGTTTCGGTACCAAATAGCTGAGAGATCTATATGTAAAATTAGGCACATTTACTGTCTAATAAAAAGTGTGTGCAATATTTGTAAGGAAAACAAATTAAAATCTAATCTTTGCTCACTTAAATCAGAAAAAAAAAACTGATACTCCCCATCAAAAGCTGGTACTACTCATCTCCAAAAAATAAGACATTTCTGTTAATCAACTTGGGAGGCTATTACACCACAATTTAAAACAAAACACCTCAATACTGTAATCAGGCTAATAATTTAGTTAACTAAATTGTAGCAAGCAATGCTAACACCAAAACAAGCTAGAACCTCTTGAGCAGCCACGAGATCTAACTTTGATGGCTTTCACCAAGGTAATTTGCTGTATTACACAAGTACCACTCAAACATATGGAAGTTTAGCAACAAAAACTTGAATCTGTTGAAGTCTTGTCTACACATTTTTTTAAAAACTTAATGATGCATATGTTTGTGTTAAGACAGATGATGGTGGAGAGCGAAAGGGACATGAAAAACAAATGTTATGTCACCTGGCCTTAGAACTAGTTCCCTGGAACGGAATAGTTGGGTCATCCAAACGGAATTAATCAACAAGTGCTTATTGTGAATATATTTATTACTGCTTTATATTTGTAACACGATCTAAATAAAAACTTAGTTTCAAATTACTCAAATAGAGTACTTTATTTTAAAAAAATTGCTTTGATTAATATGCGAAGGACATTTAAAGGATCCTGCAATATTATCCAGGAATCCTTAGAATAAAAGTATTGACCCAAGCATCTTTGGAAGTACAATGTATGTGAAGAATGGAACTGTAAAACAGTGAAGAAGATATAACAGAATTATAAAGCATTGTTTTACCTGGCTTTTTCCAAGTACTTTCCAGTATATGCCATTCCAGCAGAAACACTGAGGCCTTGGCCCAATGATCCTGTTGCCACATCCACAAAGGAAAGACGCTAAAATATCCAATTAAATACTCAGTGAACAAGCAAACTTAATAAAATCAAATAGTAATTATCAAGTTAAAAAATAAATGCAACAAGCAAATTTTAAAGATTACATACATGATATTGGAATAATCTAGGACCGACAGGGATACGTTAACCATTTTTATAGAATCAATTCGATTTGAAAAGTATTATATTGGCTATTATAATATTAGAAATAAAATTATACATATTTTCTCTTACTATTGCAAGTAAATGTTTTAAGAATTATTACAAACTGTTATTATTTTGCTTAGATATTCTTAAAAGCAGGTTTATAGAAAAAATATTTCCTTCCTGCATACACAAATGTCATTACCAAAAATTTCTCAAGAGTCTGTGCGCTTTAAATTATACTGTGAATGAAAAGTAAAAGATTATTTCAGAATATACTGTTTAATTCAAAACATTATTGGCATCTATTTTTTTTTTTAATAATTAATATGCTCAATAAATAACTTTTAATGCAGTATAAGTTTCAGGTCACTAAAAGCATTTCATTAAAACTAATATACAGTTAATATTTTAGTTAATTGAGCTTAAAAAAGCCGTATAATTTTGATCTATCATTTCTTTTTTACGTATACACCATTTTAAATTCTTAGTTTTTTTTCTAAATTACTATGAAAAATCTGGAAAAAAATTCAAATCAAAAGAATGACGGGGAAAAGAATGCCAAACATAACGATAGATTAAAAGAGTTAAAGAAAAAGTGAAACTACACGTTTCTTTCAGATTCAGAATTCAAATTTAAAAAAAAAAAAAAAAAACGAATTGCCTCCACCCTTCCCAGCCGGAGGTACCAGAATTTCTTCTCTTTCCAATGCCTAAAGATAACTTGGGATCTACTAAACAAATTTGAAACAGGTTAATTTCTATTGGTATCTTAACTAACCCAAATTATCAGGAACATAATTTCATTCCAATGTTTAGTAGGTAAGGTGGTGAAATCGAGGATGGGTGATGAAAGGGGGGTATGCTCATAGCTTGCAATCGACTGAACCCATTTGGGTTAACTGCTTGCAACAGCTATTTGAACCTGAGTAACGCTGGGTGTACATTAGGACAAATTTCCCTGTTCTAAGTATATGAAGCTAAACGTCACTAAGATAAAATGTTAGTCGAGTTTGCTAAGTATTGCACAAATAACCTTAAAAGGACAATTTAATTGATCTGTATGAACTAGGGTGAAGTACTTACTGGGGTTGGATGCCCCTCTAGATCACAGTCTATGCGTCTCAGCTTCAGGAGATCTTCCTCAGGGAAAAGACCAGCCTCTGCCCATGCAGCATACAAAACTGGAGCAGCATGTCCCTACAACAAACATATATTGCTACAGGACAAACATTATATCATTTAAAACAAAGGTCTATAATTGTACTACAGCACAAGAAAGTATTAAGATGATTAAAATCCAAAGT
Organism: Linyphia triangularis; assembly: GCA_963978545.1. Lineage (NCBI taxonomy): Eukaryota > Metazoa > Arthropoda > Arachnida > Araneae > Linyphiidae > Linyphia > Linyphia triangularis. Next base: position 70,907,574 of record OZ021725.1, on the reverse strand, counting down.
CAAACTATGTTTTGTTTTGAACAAATCGCAAAAAAACCTATCTGGTAACTATTTTTAATTTTGTATCTTTATAATACCTTCAAATTTTTTTTTAACTATTGTAATCAACAAGGTGTCAAGAGGAGAATAAGTAAAATTTCACCGAGTCTCACAGAAACCCTTACAGTACAAATAAAGACATGCAACTAAATTTAATGCACAAAAACTTGCAGAATTTTATTCAAATTCTTAAAAATACTAAAATTATAGATTAAATATTCACAGAAAAACTCTAAACAAATGATAGTTAATAATTTTGTAAAAAATAAAGTCAAATTTAATCAAATGCATGATAAAAGCAAATGTAAATATAAGGAGCTATTCACAGCTCCAAGAAAAAATAATGTTTACACGAGTTATAAATAGGTACCAGCAGATTTACAGATCACATATAGAAGAATGCAAAACAGCTAAAAAAAAATTTATCAAACCCCGATTTTTCAAAAATTATCATTTGATTTCTTAAATATTGATAGTTAGGCATTGAAATTTAGTTCAAATGTATACTTATACATTATAATACACTTCACCTGAGAATTTCATTACTTTTCTCTCATTATTTTCCAAAGTTATTAGATGAAGATGCACCATCTTGACCCTCCAATGCCGGCACCCATTTAGGTGAACAAACATGCATCATACGAACTTTCCAATTCAGGAAGGTTAATATCCGATTTTTTTTTTAATTGCTGAACTGCTTGAACTTTAAAAGTAAAATAAGTATTAACCATAAATAATGAAGCTAATTTGTTCCATTTTCACATAAAATGAAGTTAATATGAAAAAGGTATATTGAAAGTTACAGTGCAAAATCCAAGCACTGTGAATAGGGAATTGAACTAAATATTTCAATAAAAGAGCTTACTACTTTAGTTTTAACATGCTAGAAAGTTCTTAGCATTTTCTTAAACAAAATGCATTCCGAGTTCAATCCTTAAATAAGGCACATATTCTTTAATAGTTCAAATCAAAAGAGGAATGAAATGAAAGTTACCTTTGATAAGACAAATCTGTCGCTGTTAGGGTCTCTGGGATCACTCAACTTATACTTCATAGTATTAAAGAAGAGGACAGACATGATCTCTGCCATAGACATGCAGGAGGTGGGATGGCTGAAAATGAATAAGTCATAACATTTAAATCAATACATCAAAAAAATAAAAAGCAACAAGTCCCCCAGACCACTACTCTGAATTCCTTATGGATTTACAAAAGCCAATAAAAAACTAAATAGAAAAGAGTTCAATACATAACAATTCAATTAAAAGAAAATTACAATATTACCTCAAATTTCTGACTTTTCCAGATGTGTAAACACCCTGATCAAATAGAACACGTTCTATTTGATCAGAGTATATACACATCTGGTACCCATATGTTAACATAGGGTAGTGAAAGTATTGCATTCAGTAAAAAAAAATTTATTTTTTTTGCATTTCCACATGTTTTGGAACGTATTGAATTAAAAAAAGTGGCCTGGAAAAAATGTCTGCAATCAGTGTGACTCCCAAAAGGATAGACCGATGATGTTTAACTTTGGCATACAGATTAGCTGCCATTAAAAAATAATTTTTTTTCAGCGATTGCCATAAAAAGCACTAATAATTTGGATCGGAATCACTGTGGTAATTTCAATGAGTTCTAAACATCCTCACCTCCCGTAAATATTTGATAAAAGCACAAAAGGTTGAAAAACGAATGCCTTCAACACAGAGCTCTCTTGGCTTGAGCATTGCCCATAAACCACTATTTCTCCTCTGTTCTACTAACCCGAAAGGCTAATGTAACAATTATCAAAAAACATATCGCCATTTCGCTCATGTTACAAAAATGTGCTTTCAACCAATCACAGATCATTACTGTTGGGTTTTTTCGTTAGACAGCAATTGAAAAACTCAATGCGATGAATTTGGAGCAATTTTTTTAAAAACAATTTTGTCAGCTAATGAAAAGTTTGAATTCTTCCAAACATGAAACTTCTTATGATTACCACCACAGTTCTCCAGGTAAGTGGCACCAAAATATTGATGAACGGAGAACCACACATGCAAAACAGCAAAAGAAAACTTTCATGAATTTCATGAAATTTGAAGGAAAAAATTCCAATATTTCCCTGACTTTTTCCAGGTTCTGTAGCCACTCTCTTTATGTACTTAAAGAAATATTTATTCAGTTATGAAACTTAAAGTAGAATTTTAATTAGTATCCATAATAAAATGATCAATTAAATAAACTATGAAGTTAATAAAATGGGTCTAAGTCCCACAAATCCCCCCATTACTGGCATACTTGAATAAAATAAAATGAACGTCTTTAACAACAGTTTTAAAAGTATACTATTATTAAATAGAATAGAATATATTTACTTTAATCTCAATGAAATTGATTACACTTGTACTCCTGTAACATACAGTTGGATGTTTATTGGTAAATTCTTTTTCTGACTTTTTCTTCCTGACCTCAAACATGGTTGATTTTTATAAAATATAAAAAAAAGAAAAAATATGGCCAGTAATTTTGTCTAGATCTCATTTGGCTTTCAACCAAAAATGAAGACTGTCGTCTTTTCTTGCCTGACTAAATGAAAAAGTTCTTCCTATTTTTCTTTTTTAATAAATAATCCACTTCAACCAAAAATAAATTTTGTACAGAATCTTCAGTATATTTTTTTGAGAAAAATTTAAAAATATTTTATAATATTAAAGGTCAAATTTGTTTGACTTTGAGATTTAAAACTACAAACATTCACACGAGATATACAAAAATAGAAATCTCATATCAAGCACCAACTATGCTTAATGTAGTTCAAAAGACAACTGTGATTCATTTTGCAATATTAAAAATATCAAAAGCTGCATTATTAGGACATTTTTGCAGACAAATATTGCAAAAACCAAAAGAGATCAAGACAATAAGAATTTGTTCCCCTTATTTTACCTATTGATTTTGTGAACTTTCATTAATTTTTTTAAGAGCCAGAGTTAAACATTCCAATTTTTAAGGGATTTGACATGGATATACCACAATCCATTTAAAAAGTTTAATAACAACTACTAACAGAGTACTTGTGGGCTTGCAAAAAGTAAAAATTCAATAGTCCTTTTGTAAGTCCAGCTACGCCAAATAGGTACCTGGTTGTATATTATAAAAATTTCATGTTAAAATAATGCATCTGAACACTATAGTTCTTATAAAACCGTTCAGAAGGTTATAATTGAGAAACATTAGGTTTTTTTTAATAATGCCAAAAATAACCAGTCCCTATATTCAATGTCAATAAAAAAGAATTGTTTTTTCATTAATTTTTCTTTTGATTTATTGATTATATATTTTATTCACTTGACAGATTAAAGGGCCTTTCTTTGCAGAAATAATAATAATTGGACGGTATAAAAATAAAGAGTTAAAACTTTTCCAAATATTTTTTGTCGTTTGTTGCATTTTGTGATCCATATCGCATCTTGTAATAAATGGGTGGCTCTTCTTAGACCATTTATAAGTCAAAAAATAGGTTTTAAGTGTATGCCGGTAGTCTTCACAGAAACCATTCTTGTTCAGACAAAGTTTTAAAGGGCAAAAACATATAAATAGAAAAGAGCAAAAGACACGTTTCTCTAAATAGTCACAAAATGTAATTTATTGGCTTTTTACTTTAGGCATTCACACACCCATCATTAACTGACGGCAATGTGTTTCAAGTCATGATTTAGCCGAATATAAAAACCCATAAAACTTACCCAGAATTAGAGGCATTTGTGGCTTTAATACTGAGAACCCTCAGCTTATTGGCAATATCTTTCAATTCTTGAATGCTTTTTCCTCCCATACTGAAAGTTTTCGTTCAGTCTAAAGCTTTTGCAAACGTGTTGATGTGATTGAGCCTATGGCTTTTAATCAACTAACAATTTATTCACGTTTCTGGCAGCACCGTCTGCAGCAAGTGAACCACATGGGTCTTTCGTAAGAAACATTCTCGGCCAATCAGATCCCGGAGAATATGCGACGTCATTATCTGCAGGAGGTGTGCTTCTTGATATCGTATCATACGATAAAGGAGTGAAAATTCTGTTTAGATAAGATGTGCTAACTTTGAAATTAGGTGGAATTGTGGTATCATCTAAATAGATCAAGATCGTATCCAGAGGATTTCGGGGCTCAACCAAGCGGAAATGTTTTCCAACGCTCACCCCCACCCCAAAAATTACATCAAATTTAACTGAAACTTCGGACTTATAATTTCAAACTCTCCCTTCAAACTTCTTACTAAAAACAATTGGCATTAACTGTTTTTTTTTTTTTTTTTTTTTTTCCTTCCTTTTTTTTCTCCCCACATTTTTGTGAGAACTTTCATAAATACGTCACGCTCAGAGAGAAAGGGGAAGGGGAGGGGGTCTGTCCAACATGATAGACAGGGACATCATGGATCGTGAGAAATCGCTCACGATTCAGTTTTGCTGGTAAAATGTAAAAAAGATTTTTTTTTTTCTTTAAAGTTTAAAAAATATCAAAATTTTATTACCAAGAATCACATTAATTGAAATAAATCTGCAATAAGTTGAGTTTATTCTTAGTTAATTGTAAAACTCTAAACTACATAAATATGCCTTTTTTTTAATTTGCATAAACAGAGGGGGATGGTAACATTATTTGTTTAAGAAAGGAAGGAGTGGCAGCAACGTGACGTAATTTTAGGGAAGGAGGGCAATATAGGAGGCTGTGGAGGGGATCCAAAAATGTCATAAGTTGGCGTTACGTAATTTATATATGTATATATGTCCCTAGATGAGTAAAAATATTTTTTAAACCCTCTCCCTATTGAAATGAAAGTCTGGTTGTGGCCTTGATGAAGGTCAAATGATGAGTAGAAAACACTTCTTAATTGTCAAATCATATCCTTTGTATTTCCCTTACTAGCGCCATCGTATCAAAATGTGGTAATCGAAATAGTAAATAATTTCTTTGCAACTTACATTAAAAAGATATAAAAACTTGCCGAAGAAAAATTAACCTATAAAAACAAAGCTTTTAACATAAATCGTATTGCCAATTTTTAAGAGCAATTGCAACATATTTAAGTAATCTTCATTTCAGATCGAGTTTTCATTATTCGTCCACAATGAAGAAAACTATCGATTCTGTTCCGCGCCATTAACTTAATTTTTTTTGCTACCAAAACTTGATAGATTGCATTGTCATAGACAACGAGTCTATCTGCAAAGTTTTAGCTCAGCTAAATGATGGCAAAAGTGGATTAATTTGCCCTCTACAAGCATGATATTTTTTTCCACTCCTTTTTTAAACTATATAACTTGCAGAGGAGGATAAACGCCACCAGTTAGGTAGTGTACGCAAAAAAAAAAAAAATGCGAATGATGGCTATATTTTTGGTTTTTAAAATCATAAAATATTGCGGTTTGTACCATAATATTTTTTTTTATGATTCTTATTTTGCCTGGTGCAATTTTTTTTCTTGTTTTTTACTAAGTAAATTGAAGTCTAACTTTAAAATTTCAAAACGAATCCTTATTTTTTTACCTTTTCACTCAATCTTGAATACTTCGTTTATCTTAAATGTAAAATTTCAGTTCATTTTATGGAAAACATGCCACTTATAAGTTAAGGATAAATCTTTTGAGAAGGGTAACTTTAAGGTTTTCTGCATGAAAGCAAGAGAATGGGCGCGTGTTTCAAGACGGATATTAGTCTCAAATTACTCGGTAACTACTAGATTTATTGTATCATTAACAAGAGGCTAATACAAAATTTGTAAATTAACTCGGTATCAAAAATTAATTTTAACCATGGGCGCCCCCAGGACGGTGCATGGAGGTGTACTTGCACCCCCCTGGCTCTTGAAAATTGAAAGAAAAAAAAGAAGAAAAAAAAAAATGAGGGAAAAGATGTAAATTCCAAGACAAAAAAAAAAAGCACATTTGCTGTTTATACTTTTATGTTACAAACTAGCATTTTTTCCCCCTTTTAATTTAGCCTTTTGTTTCTTTTCTATGTCGTTTTTTATAGCTACTTGCGTGAAGATTTTCTGGCGCTTGTTGTCTATGATTATTAGAGTCTGATGAGTAGAAGTATTTATTCCTTTTTATTGTACAATCATTTCCTGTGTAGTTCTCAAAATTCTAGGAAAATGTTTTGTTTTTTTAAGTCATCAGATTTACAATCTTGAAATCTATTTTTAATACTGCCTTCGTGTTTCATTTTGAATTTTTTCTTTCTTTTTTCTTTTCTTTGCATCTTTAAATTCCTCTATTCTAAACACTGTTTCTTGAATGCCGTGAGATCTAGTTGGATGATAAAAAAATCGTTAAAAATATATATTTTAATATTTTTAAAATTTTATATTTTTTTCTGTTTAACAGGGTTGCGCTTTTAAAATTATATACTATGAATTTTAACTATTCTCAAAGAATATAATTTATAATGCATAATTATTATTTAACATTTCTAAGAAAATTCATGATTTTGATAAATGATTTTGCACCCCCTTGCAAATATTCCTGGGGGCACCCATGATTTTAACATAGCATAATTAGCAAAGTTGAAGATGGGATTTTTTTTTTGACCGAATGCTATACTTTCATTAATACCTTCCTTATGTAAACATATGGGTAACAGAAAGTAAAAACTAGGGATGTGTGGAGCATTGCACAACTTTTAATTACACTATAGTATTGGTCATTGTATTAAAGTTTGATATGGTGTTACAGACCGTTTTCATATTTTCAAACATTTAAATAAAAATGTCCAGTTTGGAGTTATTTTTGGTAAAAATGGAGTTATATTTGGTTGGTTAAAAAAATAAAAAAATACACGCCAAAATGGCAAAATTGCCGACATAATTCGATAGACTTTACATTGTCCTTTCTTGTGCGTGAAACAGAAACTAAGGGTGTAGAACATCGCACAACTTTCAATTACGTGATTTGTGGCATTTACCGTTTGTATATTTTCATCCTTTATTTAGAATAAATGGCCAGTGTGGCGATATTTTTTGCGATAATTCTTGTATGAGTCTTAAGAAGAAAAAAAATTACCACAATGGAGATTTTGGTGATATACTTTTCGATAATCCCTATATTATCCTTTATTATAAGCAAAAAGGAGAAGGAAAAACGATTGCTGATGAGGTATGCTCACGGACAGGGCCTGATCATCGCCTAGTCCCACAAGGCCCGGGCCTTGGGCCCATGATTTTAGGGGGCCCCGAAATTGGCTGTAAACCATTTTTGTTTCACAAAAGTTATGTGAATATCTTTTATAACATGTACAAAATAATTTATACATAAAATTCATTTCGTATTGATCTTAAACCGTCTTTAGTATCCCAGAGTGTATGTATTACAAAAAAAAAAAAAAAAAACCGTTTAAAAGCGTTAAACTCAAGCTTTCTTGAAAGATAGAGAAAAAAAAATTGAAAGGAAGTCTTGACGAATTTATAGTGAGATTAGAAAATGTCGGCTCTGAAGTTGTGAATAATTATACATAAAAAGTTTTTCTTTTTTTTTGATTTATAAATTTGATTGTTTGAAATTTGTTTCTTTATTTGTGATAAAAAAAAAAAAAAAAAAAAAAAAAAAAAAACACACATTTAGAAAACAATATTAACAATAATTCATCAACTTTTCTTGTATTGCATGTTAATTCATTTGACTTTGCGTCGAGTCCATTTCCAATAAATCACTTGTTTGAAAAAAGGGCCCCCGAATGTGTCCGGGCCTTGGGCCCCAACTTGTCATGATCAGGCCCTGCTCACGGAAATATAACTCTGTGTTGAAGGCATTCATTTTCAACTTTTTACGCTATTAAAACATTTTTACGGCAATTTCAGAGGTGGATATGTTTAGAACACCTTAAGAGGCATTACCACAGCGATTTTTATCAAAATCGTTAGAGCCGTTTCTTAGCAATCATTGAAAAACATGATTTTTTCAATGACAGCTATCTTAGGCGCATGCGCGATTTTGACGAAAACCTTAATGGTAGGTCCCATGGCCGCCACTAACCCTCATACCAAATTTGAACATCGTAAATCAATTTACTCGGGAATTATGCTGACCACAGACATACATACACACACACAAACAGAAATTTTTTCTAGATCACATTTTTGAAATCAGAATGTTCCAAAACGTGGAGAAATGCAAAAAAATAAAAAAAAAATTTGACCGAATACTATACTTTGTTTATATATGTATGGGTACCCTTTGTTTATATATGTATGGGTAATTGAAAGTAAAAATTAATCGTTGATGAGCGATGCTCAAGGAATGAGAGCTCTGATGGTGCAAAAGGCACTCGTTTTTCAACTTGCTACGCTTTTATCTCACTTTTACGGGACTTTCGGAGGTGGAGATGTTGAAATTACTTTCAGAAACATTACCACAGCGATTTTTATCAAAATCGTTAGAGCCCTTATTTAATAATTACTGAAAAACCTGATTTTTTCAATAGCAGCTACCTTATATGCGTGTGTGCAATTTTGGCAAAAACCTTAATGGTAGGCCTGATGGTCACTATCAACCCACACACCAAATTTGAACATCCTAGGTCAATTTGTTTGGAAGTTATACTGACCACAGACACATGCATTTTTCTAGATCACTTTATTGAAATCAGGATGTTCTAAAACGTGGATAAATGCAAAAAAATCGTGTTTTTTTTTACCGAATACTATACTTCCATTACTCTATGTATAGGTATGAGTAATTGAAAGTAACAAGGAGATGTCTTCGTAAGAAACTCATTTTTGTACAAAACTATAAAAATTAGGGGTGTGGAACATCGCATAACCTTTTTATTACACTAAAATATACCACTGATGTCAATTTGGGCAATTTACCGTTTGTATATTTTCATTATTCATTTAGAAAAAATTGCCAGTTTGGCGATATTTTTTACCGTAATTCTTGTGTAGTCTTTACACACACACACACACACAAAAAAAAAAAAAAAAAAAAAACCTCTTATGATAGAATTTCCGCGATTTACTTTCCAATAATTCTTATATTATCCTTTCTTATAAGTAAAACTGAGGAGAGGAGAAAAAATTATTGTTGATATATGCTCAAGAAAATATAGAACATCTGTGTTGTGTTGGAGGCATTCGTTTTTAAACTTTTTACGCCATTAAAGCCTTTTTACAGGAATTTCAGAGGTGGGGATGTTTAGAAGACCTTAATAGGCATTACCACATCTATTTTAGACAAAATAGTTAGAGCCGTTATTTAGCAATTACCGAAAAACATGATTTTTTCAAAGGCAGCCATCTTATGCGAATGCGCGATTTCGACAAAAAACTTAATGGTAGGTCCCTGTGCCATCACCAACCCGCACACTAAATTTGAACATCGTAAGTCAATTTGTTCTTGAGTTATGCTGACCACATAATACACACACAGACAGACATTTTTTCTAGATCACTTTTTAAAAATCAAGATGTTTCAAAACGTGGAGAAATGCAAAAAAATCCAAATGTTTTTTTTTTTTTTTTTACTTTTTTTTTTTTTACCAAATAATACTTGTAAGTAAAAAATCATAAATAAAACGCATGGGTGCAAACAGTTATATCCTAACATTTGCATAAACGAAGTTAAGAGTTTGCTACGAAACTTGATATCAAAATAGGGAGAAAAGTGAAATAAGTCAAGTTTTAATGCCGGTTTTAATGCTATCCTTGTTTTCTTTCTATTTTTTATTTGTGTTAACACCTGACTATTTACATTTCAAGATGATATAAACTATTGCATTTTTAACCCTCAATGGTTATTACTAGAACTATTTTCAATTGAGTTTGTTTACCAACATCGATGTTTATTTGTGTGTGTGTTCGTGCGTTTAGATAGGATTGCCAATAATCAGTTTTAAAATAAGACTGCAGTCTTCCTCCCTCTGAAGATTGCTGTGAAATTGAGGATTACCAGCTTATACTTACAAATAAATATATATAAAAAAAATGCATCTCAAAGCAACTTTCGCTTTAAGTTTGAAAGATAAGACTTGTTATTATTTTAAGAGAAATTCATCCAGCTTTAATGGTGGAGTCCTTAAGATATATAGGCTAGCAAAAGGTGAGTGGTTTGAATCGACCTGACACCTAGAACATTTTATTTTTAGCTGAAAGTGGTTTTTTAAGTAAAAAGGTGAAAGTCACTTCTTGAAATTGTGCAAAAGAAGAATATCCGAAATCCGTTGACCCGTTTTACTCAGGCATTACCCGGGTGGACAAAAATACCATACTTCTGGAATTATTTCCTGATGGGCTACACAGACCCTCTTACGCATTAATTCATACAAAAGGCACTTCCTCTAATCAATCTGAGCGGGGAAAAAAAGAATGATCTGAATATATTAAAGCGTTTAAGCTGTAGGTCAGGCTAAAATTCCCAAGCATCGGGTTCATTTCCGGAGGGAGAAGGGGGGGGGGGGGGTACAGACCCTCCTACCCATTAAATCATACAAAAAGCACTTCCTCTAATGAAGCTGAGAAGAATAAAAAAAATAATGGTGTAAAATCATCAAATAGTTTTGGCTATATAGCCCTGGCTAAAGTTTTGGTCACAATCAGAACAAGGTGGAGAAGAACAAAATTCCTGCGATTTTCAAAGGATTTCTTTTACCTTATTTCCTTGTTAAATGTTAACAATTATGTTGTTATTTTTCAACTACTCACCCAGGAAAACATAATGGGAAAAAATAAGGTTTCTAAGAAGCTGAGCTGTGAGTGGTGGAAAACGGGCCAAAGCTCTGTTAACATAATATACACTTGCATGTCTACCGCTATGACATCGAACTTAGCGGCGGAACACTGCCGCCTTCCTAGTTTATACTTAAATATATGAAGTTTTGTACATTTGTATAGAAATGTTTGCGAAAACTGTTATTAAGAATAACGCTGTTTAGAAAAATTTAGAGTTGTGAACTTGAGTTTCTGAGTTATTATATATATGACAAAGCAAAGGAATTATTTTTGTATCTCTTCTAAGTTAAGATGAGGATTCGTTGTATTTCAGTTACCTTTAAAGAAATTAATTTGTGTTTCATTAACGTGATTTGTCCTCAGGAACTCTTTTGAAATTCACATTTTCTCCTTGCAGTGACTGAGTAACAATTACAATTCTGTAACTTTTAAAATAAATTACCTTTATAAACCGCTCTATCGTTGTATGATTTCTGACCTTATTTTCAATGTTTTTGCAATTTACTCCGATAGTGGAACCCCGTTTCCCTTCAATTACATCTCTTATCTTAGACTTAGACTGCGCTGATGGTGACGTCATAGCAATGAAATAAATAATAAATCTGGATGCCGCAGACATCAAAATGACATTCGAATGCCCACGATGAAATGCATCGTTCTCCGAGGAGATTCACAACTGCAGTTAAGTGCGGCATGTCAGTTGAGTTCTAAGTAACGTCACTGTAAATTATTTTGTAAAGGAAAAGAAATGTGACGGAAGGAAGACGGAATGAACAATAGTATTTCCTTCTTAAGCTGCAGGTGTAGTTTTCCCGGTGTTCTTGAGAGTGATATAAAATGTCGTTATTTGGCTTTGAGAGTAGTTGACAGATTCTCTCCTGTCCTTCATAGGTAAATTGGAAAACTTTTCCAAATACATTGTCGGCCAAACTATTACTTCGAAACATGTGAAATTTTATCTGATGTAAAAAAAAAAAAATACATTCAAATTTAGCAATAATTTAAGTATTATATAATAATTTAAGGATGATTAAAACAAAATGTAAATAAAAATTAAATAATGGCAAGAATTTGTGTCATATTAAACATGTGGTGTTACTAAAATTGATAAAATAAAATTTTAAATATAGCAAATACAAAGTATGACGTTTTTGTAGTTGAGAGGAAATGCAGCGAACCGTCTTTCCAGTAACTTTTGCATACAATAGTAAAAATCCAAGCACTTCTTTTGTAATTACCAATCATAATTTGACACATTAATTTCTCTCACTAGAGTAGTATAGGGCAAAATTAGAAGGTAATGGTCTAACCTTCTAATTTTACATTATACTATTGACCTTGCAGTGTTACGTTTTTCCCCTGACGTCTTTTCGTGAATTCGTGTTAGCTAAGCATCCTTAACTTTCTTTTGCAGTTGAATCGAATCCTTCAATTGTGAGAACCTGAAATCATTTCGAAAGAAGACACGACCTTGAACTTAAAAGTTAACAAATGATAAAAATAGGACAAACAGTTTTAGAATTTCCTAATCGAAATGAAAAATGTTAAAAAGGGTTTGCTTAAGATTACTCTCCTCTTATTATCTGGTGAAAAAGTGACTATCTAGGGAAGTTCGGGCGACAGATCAATGAAATACTTTGTACCGAATGTCATGCTCTTATCACAAGCAGGAAGAATGATGATCGAATGCATGGGCGCCGTCAGGAAGGTGCAAAAGGGATGGACTTGCACCCTCATGGATTTGGAAATAAAAATTAATGTGGAGAAAAGTGGTATGATTCGCTAGAAATAGAAGTATGATATAGTAGGTTTTTAATATTCAATGCATAAGAAAATTAATAATAAATATTTCATTAAAATTTCATTAAGATAGACAAGTAAAAAAATCAAGTTTAATACAAATAATATAACACATAAAAGAAGTTTTTAATATAAATCCTTTATATGCATTTCCAATTTTTATATTCATTAACAGAGCGCCGTTTCTGTTGCCAGCGTGTGCTTGGAGTTGGTATCTAATTTTAAATATTAAAAACATCCCTATCAGCAAAATATGCGGTAAATGACTTTTGAAAATTTATTCATTAAAAAAGAATGGGAATTTATGCACTTAGATCTAAATATCTTTTAATTATTCTGATTAAAACAATTTTATTACTTACTTATTAAAAAATAAAATATTGGCAACTGGAAAGAGTTTCAACAATGGTCGGTTCAATGCTATTTTAACTCGATTGGATGACGACAAGTTGGTTTATTAGTATTCCTCAAAAGCGACCTTTTAGTAACAGTGACAATCGCCAAAATGTGATAGAATGCATAGACCATCTGCCAAGTTTCAGTCTGATTGGATGACGGCAAGGAAATTAATCAGGCATCCGCAGATTTGTCCACCATCGACATATTCAGTCAGCCATCCATCCACCCACACACAAAAAATCGAAGTTAATATACGGGATTTAAAATTACTTAAATTGCCTTACAAACTCTTGGGTGCCTCCTGCACACACAGAAAATAATTCTGCCGGCACCCATGATCGAATGGACACGCTTTCCCCCTTTTATCGAAATCACTATACGAATTTTTATTTTATTGTTTCCAATCTTTAACGTGTAAATTATCCGTTATTTTTTTAGCTTTATTTCAGTAGTTAGATGTATTGGAAATTTCATTAAGCTATCTACCCAAGGGCTCTATGGGGCCGGATCATTAGAGCTGGATCTGTGTGATGGAAGAATTCAGAGAGATCTTTTAAAAAGAAACTGCCCAAAAAATATGTGCCTAATGGGAGAAAATCTCACCAGACATCTCGATAACTTTAAGAGTTATCTATCACAATCGTCGAGCAGCTTTACCCCTTGCTCACTATTGAAAAGAGAGATTGCAAAGTGACACGAGCAAATCTCTTGCATACGAAACAAGAAGCTGTTGTCAATACTCACTTAAAACATTAAGCATTCTTTAACATTCTTTACGAAAGAGGAAGAAAATTTGCCAATACTTAGTTGGTTAAAACGTCAGTAAACTAGTGGTGTGAAACATCGCACGATTTTCAATGATACTATAACAATACGAATCATTAGTTTTAAATTAGTTAATAGGATCGGGGTATTTTATTAATGGATCACATTTTTGTGATGATTTTTGAATGGCACAATTTCACATTTTACTCGAAGTTTCTGTAGCATTTGTTATTTTTGAAAAATCCTTTTGATCACGTCTCTTGTGCTGACTTATAAGCTTTACCAAATTTGGATATCGTATTACGTTTCATTCCGTATTTATGGTGTTAACACACTTTACAAGACCATTTATTAAATACCACTATTTTGAACCTAACATAACGTGAAATTCGTAAAAATAAAATCAATATTTTAAATCCCAATACAATTCTTTCATTTCCCTTCACCAGGAATGGAATAATTGATAGTAAAACTAATAAGAAATCTTAAGTGAAATAGAATTAATAAAGTAGGAAACTTTTTGTTGAGAGATATTTCCCAATTTAAACATGAAAATCTTAACAGAGCAAGTCGGCGATTATATCATGAGGAAACGTTTAGTGTGGAAAGGCGAGAAAGTAATGCTTGTTACAAAGGTAAACTAATAGTCAGAAGTTGGATTTAAGAATTTCCGAAAGTTGCAACAGAAGCAATATCTTTTCACCAGTGACCGGTTTCATACATGAGTCAGACTGTTCCATTTGAGAGAAAGTGTTCGATGCCGTTGGGTCAGCAGGGCGACCCCGTTGCGCCCTAATGGATCTCGAAATCGTCTGGTCAGTTCATTTAGAAATCACTCACTGAGCTCTAATCACTTCCATGGGCGGATAGAAAAAGGCCCAACCAAATAAAAAATGTGGGCTCAATTTTTAATTGTATATTTAAAAGTTGGAGACCAGATGGGGCGATTAAGTGCCATAAGTGGGAGAGGGCAAACGCCAAAAATGGGGGGGCGAATTGATGGATGCCAAAATTACTAAAATAGCAAAAGGGAAGAGAGGGGGGGGGGGGGGATTGATACTCTTGCAGAAAATACGCCAACACTGGATGCTAGAGAGACCTGGATGCTAATGAACTACTTTATGCATATACTAGGTAGACGACAATCCTCTGAAGTTAGGAAAAATTTTACGGGAGGTTTTTTGGAGTGTAGACTTTTATCAAGAGTCCCGTAAAAGTTTTATAAATAACGTATTTAAAAAATATATATATTGGAGTAAAATCATTTCAGATAATTAGATACTAACGAGCTGAATACAGTAATACCAAAAACCTAATTATGGCGTACCTATCATTTGAATGGGTAAAGCAATCAAAATGTTTTATTGAGAGTAAATACATCTACATTCAAATTCGTAAAAAATACAGCAAAAAAATGCATGTTTTTCTGTCTTTCAATAGATTTTCTTGATTGACAATTCTGTTGAAGTACACAAAAAGAAAATATCATGTATTGCAAATCCAATAGCAGTTTTGGATGAAACCTTGATGGCTACAGAATTCTTATAAATGATATTTCCAGTATGATTCTTATAAATGATAGAAATTAGCTCATTCTGTACATTCAGATGTGCATCTGTATCTTACATAGCCTCTTAATAAATATTTAATTTTCGTTATTATGCATTTTTTTTCTTCTTTTTTTTTTCCTTCAAATACCTGGTAAAAAAGTGGTCGGTGCCAAATAAAACAACTCGGTGCCATATAAAACAATAATAATAGAAGAGGAATAATAAAATCTATTTTTAAATTCTTTATATTAACTTCAATTTTGGGTGTTTGTTTATTTGTTTGTCGATGGGAGCGACATCAGCGGAGGTTTAATTACCCCCTTTGCCGTCATACAGTCGGGCTGAAACTTGACTGATAGGTTCGATGTCTATGACAATGTATTCTATCAAATTTTGGGGCTGTTACTGTCACTTAAAGGTCGCTTTTACGGAATACTAATAAACCAACTTGCCGTCATCCAATCGCCATAAAATAGCATTGAACTGATCATTGTTGAAATTCTTTTCCTTTTGCGAAATTTTTTTTAATAAATAAATAATAAAATTACTTTAATCAGAATAAATACATGATATTTGGATGTGTAAGCATAAATTCACGTTCATTTTTAATAAATAAATTTTGAAACGTAGTTTACCTCACATTTTGTTGATAGAAATGTTTCTGATATAGGCGCTATGTTAATGAATATAAACATTGAAAATGCATAAAAATGATTTAAAAAAAACTCTGTTTTTATGGGTTGTATTATTAAAGTATTGTTGCGTGGATGGGTTTGAAAGACTTGAAGCCAAAGCAGATCAAAACTTGCAGAAATTTATTCCGATATAACTCTTCACAAATTCTTTTACACCTCCAGAACTTCTCGTTCTAGTAGACTCAATACAGCTCTTTACACAACAAAAGAGCACAAAACAGCAGTTAAAAACTTGACAACACAACTGCTAAAAATCGCCGCAAAAGACAATGCAATACAGTTCGCTTTCGGAACTCTCTGAATGCTCGCTGAGAGACAGCTAACTCAGTAACTCCAGTCAACTAACTGACTCAACTAACTCCCCCGCTCTCTTGGCCGGCTTATACTGGAAAGGCGAATCTTAGCGAATCTTCCAGAGATAGAAATTTGGAGAACTTTCTAAATCGTAGTCGAAAAGTCCAATACAGATACATGGGGACCGAAAATGTCACCAAATGATCGCCAGGTTTGGCGACATTTGGCAATTTCTCGCCAAATTTGGTGACAAAAATTAGTCGCCAAAACCGTCCCCAACTTGGCTCTATCTTGCCAGTTTGGCGAGATCGCCATTGCCATAATGTTAAATGGCCTGCTCTTTGTAAAACTCACTTCCCAGCATTATCTCTGTAAAACTCGTTTTCAAGCATAAGGGTCACATTGCAGGAAAGTAAAGTAAGACAAACTATTGCACTGCCTTATGCGAAATGTACATAAATTTATCTTTTTACATAATTAATGCTACGAAATATTTACAAATATACCGAAATTCGTAACAGTATAATAAAGTGAAGCTTTTTTACTATGAGCATAGCATATCAAAATTAGGTTCGTTAATTTTTCCCCCCTTTTCTCTCTGTTCCAATAATCGTTCCAGTAGCTATATATGTTAAATAAAAAACAAAAATCTCTTATTATTTCAATTTTATTTCTTAATTTGTTACTTGCTCCCGCGTTACGGAGACCCTCCAATATTGTGTATCGATAACAATTTTTGATACTTTTCTAATCATCAGACTCGCTTCGTTCGCTAAAAGGTTCACTGTTATGCAAATCCATACTTAAAATTTCTAACTTTTTACCAGCAAATACAACAACATCGCCTATTCGAGAATCAAAAAATTATTCTTCGTTAACACTCTCCTCCTTCCCCCTCTTTTTCGAGAAAATAAAAATTCCCTGTTAATTAACCCCCACATGTCATATTTTCGAAATTGATTACACCCTTATTCATTAGTCCTTTTTTTTTTTGGTATTTAAACAAAAAAAATATTTTTTCTTCTACTTTAATTGAGTTCTTATAATTGTTGTTATATGTGGTAAAAATGTTTCGAAGTTTTCGACAGGGAATATACGACGAGAAACATTCGATAAAAGCAAGGATATCAAACATCGAAGGGATGCGGTAGAAGAGATAAGTTGGTAGCTTTTCCTGCTCACTTCCGGATATCACGGAATACTGTTTGCTTAACTCCAGGAAGATGTGTTGTCTGGGTGTCGCGAGCTTTTTTTTAAAGAATTAAAAAGAGAGTTTATTAAAGAAAATTTAAAGTTAAAAATTAGAAAGTGCAATTGCTTTTAAAAAAACGATAAAATTTCATTAACATAAATAGTGTTTTTCTCTAACATAATAAGTAGATTTTCTTTAGAATGCATATTGTGGATTAGTGCCAAATCAACCTCAGAAAATATTGATGGGCAAGAGAGGAAAATCACGTGCTCGGTTATCTTTTAAAAATTAACTAATGAAGTTTAAATCTCGAAACATGAAGAAAATGTAAAAATTGATGTCTCATCCGCTATAATGATAATATATACTACTAAATTTGGACATCGTAGCACTTTCGTTTTAGATCTATGCTGTGACAAGGACAAAAACTATTTTCTTAAAAACACTTACTTAATTTTAAATGCGAGGAAATCACCCTAAGAAAATACATATCGAAAATTTAGCCTATACTTTCACAAGATAGTTGAATTATTCTATTGCATTTTATGCTTCCAGTATAATTGTAAAGGGGAAAAATGATGCCCATCATTTCTTGGCAATTTATTTACGAATTGGTCACATAATATCAGTTTACAATTCAAATTTGTTTTTCTAAAACATTTAAATAAATTAATTCTAGAAAACGAGGAAAACTGCTTTACAAGAGTATTTTTCAACATTTTATATAAGTTTCAAAATAATGTCCGTAAGTCTAGGTCCGCCGCTGATGGCGTCCTCTGTGTATCAAAATACTAACTAAATGCTTACTCAATGTAAACATTTGGTTCCATGATCTAATTTAATGAAGCATTTGCAAAATGATTGCATTAATTCTGGAAATCTAAACGCTTTATGGTAAATTTGTCACTTTTATTTCAAACTATCTATTACAATATAAAAACTCGTTTTAAATTTTTTGAGCTCCAGCGACAGTTTTAAAGCCGAACTCAATTGGTAAAATTGAGCTCTTATCGAAAATCTAACTTTTTTTTTTAACGCTTTACACTTTTTAAATACAGGGTGTCTAAAAGTTTGGACACATTTTGATGCTGAATAATTCATAAAATAATGAAGATATATACAAAGTTATAACATTATACATAGAATAACTCATATATTTTCATTTATAGTGAACGTTGCCCCCCCCCCCCCCCCTCCCGAAATATACTCCCCTTGGCTACGCATCTGACGTTGTCATAGAAAATTTGCTTTTCCCATTTGAATATCATTTCTTTTGCAAATCGTCTGCCCGAGTTATTAATTTTACGTTTTCTCCTTTCTTTTGTAATTAATTGTAAGTTTTTCTCTCTTGGCTACCCGGATCACTTGATATAACTCCACTGGACTTTTCCTTTGAGGATTCGTAAAGGAAATCGTTTACAGGAGGAGAGTGTCGAATATTGATGACTTAAAGGCCAGGATTACAGCCGCAATAGCCTCTGTGGATGCCTACGTGCTTGCCCTTACCTGGCTCGAAATTGACTACCGTCTTGATATTCTCCGTGCGACGAACGGCGCTCATGCGGAAGTCCATTGACAAGGGCCATAAAACTTTTTGAGAGTCTATAACCATTAGTGTTATCAATTTAAATTTGTTTTCATTATTTTAGGAATTATTCAACATCAAAATGTGTCCAACCTTTTATAGACACCCTGTACATGTTGTATGCTGTATGGAGCAGTTTTCAGACTAGCTGGTCAGGAATTACTGAGAGAGAATATTTTTCTTCTTAAAATTCAAATTTAATATCTTTTATTCTCGTGATTTTAGCTTGCAAGTATAATACGATAAAAGAAGTAGGAATGTGGAACATCGCCCAGTTGCACTATAATTCTGGTCATTGCCTTTAAATTTGGCATGGATTGGTGTAATTTACTGTTTTCGTAATCATATTTTCATTGAATTAAAAAAAAAAAAAAAAAAAAAAAAAAAAAAACAGTTATGCATTAAATCCCGAAAGAAAAAAGGCCAACAACAACTTATCAAAATTGCCGGATTTTTTCCCAATAATTATCGCATTTTTCTTTCGGATGAAAACAGAGGAAGAATAAACGTTGTCATCCGAAAGGAAAATGCGAAAAAAATTCCAAGTATAGTACAATAATAGAAGTAAGGATGTAGAACATCCACTACTTTCAGTTACACTATAATTCTGGTCACTGGCTTTAAATTTGGCATGGATTGGTGTAATTAACTGATTTCGTAATCAGATTTTCATTAAATTTTTTTAAAAGAAAAAGCCCGTTAAGCATTGAATTCCCAAAGAAAAGAAAAACACTACCAACTTGGCAAAATTGCTGATTTTTTTTCCAATAATTATTGCATTTTCCTTTCGGATGAAAATAGAGGAGGAACAGTCGTTGATCAACAATGTACAAGGTAAGAAAACTCTATGAAGACATTTATTTTTAAACTTTGTACGCCATTATCGAATTTCTACGGAAGTTTCACAATAGGAAAGTTCAAAACGCCTTAAAAGGCATTAACATAGCAAATTAAAAAATTTTAATCAAAATCGTTCGAATCGTTTTTTGGCAATTGCTGTAAAATTTAAATTTTTCAGTGGCAGCAACCTATGCGTATGTGCAATTTTGTGTAAAGGAGCGTTTTTGAAAGGTAGGTGACGAGAACGAGTTGTTGTTCAGATTTTGAGCATAGAAATTTGGCTACGAATAAGTGTTTTGTGATTAATTTTAAGATTGTCAACCTCCCCCCCCCCCCCCTTTTCCTATATTTCCTGTTCCTAATGCAGGCTCGGCTTGCCCCTCCGGGATACCGGGACATATTCCATGCGCCCTCTCTAAGAATTTCACTTGGCGCTCCCCCACAAAAAGCATAGAAGGAAATGAAAGAGAGGGACGCCAAATGATTTGTGTGGTGAGTGATTTGTTACTATCAGAGCTAGATCGCAATGTTACATATTAGAGAGGATTCAAAGAGGGAAAAAATCGATTCGAAATAGTACGGAAAAAATGCTAAATTTGGAGACAAAATTTGTTAATTTCTACAATAATGTGTGCGAATTTATTATTGCTGGGAAATTTTAGGAAGTTTACGAAAAATTGCAATTTTTCAAGTACGAGAGAAAGTTTGGGTTAAAAATTACTAATTCATCTCTAACATTTAAAATTATCATGGAAATGTCGATGCCCTCATAGAAGGGTGAGGAAGGTAGTCATTTTCCGTCAAAATATTAAAAAAAAAGGTGCGTGATAAAAAAAAAAAAAATAACTTAACAAATCCTTGTTAAAATTCTACAACATTTTGACCCTTTTTAAAGCGAAGATGATTAATACATTTTGTAGAAAACCCTGTACTTAGATCCAGTAGTTAAAACATAAACTGATTCTGATTGTGTTGTTCAGAGTCTTCTATTGTTTTTAACTACGAATAGGTTTAGAGCTGTAGCTTAGAGTTTACTTAAAAATTACTATTTAGTAAGCGTGAAAGGTGATGGCCATCTAGGACTTTTTATTCAGAAACAAATTACTCTATGCATAACTAATTGGTTATAAATATACGGTTTCCTTGACTGGAGCAAAACGAGTTATCTATACCCTTTACAAAGTTGGAAATTTTGCAAGAATTTGTTGAGTTCTACTAGTTTTATGACGTTTTTAATCATATTTCGACGGAAAATGACCTTATGGGATGGAGTTGATCCTTATGATAATTTTTGAAAGTTATCGACATCATAATGACTCAAACTATAAATTTCAAATGCAATCTGACTAATATCGATGAGGAAAATTTAGGCTCCAGTCCAAAATTTGTTCCAGTCAAGGAAACCGTATATTTATAATTAGGAACCCTGGCCGGGCCTGTCCTAATATAGGTACAAATAAACTGTTCTTCAAAAGCGAATGTCTTAGTCTTTAAATTGGTGTGCTATTTATCAATTTCGGTTTTGTATAAAGTGAAAAAAAGCCATGTTACATTAAACTGAATGCAAGAAAGTCAAACCCCGTTAAAGCGAGGGCCACCGAAATTGTTCGCGTTAACCGAGTTTCTTGTTTAACGAATAAATTAACGTGAAGTTTTAAGTATGGAGAACTGCTTTTACTTCGCATTAAACGGGATTTCATGTTAAGCGATTTCACGTTAACGGGGTTTTACAAAAGATATGAATTACCTATAAAATTTTGAGCAACGGTTGAATAATTCAATTATATGACGTCATATTATTTATAAGATTTATTGAAAACATTAAGTTTTTAGAATTTGGCAATGCTCTTTTTGTTGTCATTTTTTTCTTTCACTTTCTCCCACATGTGTTCTTTGGTGGGTTGATATTCTTCATAGACTTATTTTCTTCATTGGTATTGCATCATTCTATTAAATTTTTAATCCAAAATCTATATTTCCAATGCAGAAAATATGTCGTCTCATGTGCCTAAAAAAATGTATTCACTGCGATACCAGACGTTCCTTTGGAAGTTATTTAAAAGTTCCAAAAAGACTTACTTTATCTTATGTCTATAATCCATTAATTTTTCCTAGAAGTTTGTTTTGTACTCAGTCCCCTTGTCCCAATGAAGTTACTGGTAACTATTGTATTGATTTATTTTTTGAAAAGTTTCCACTATTAATAAAATTCATGTCATCGGGCTGGAGATTGAGTTTTATTTGTTCATTAACGATTAAGTGCAGTTTATTGGGAATAAAATTCATTACATATATAGAAATTACTTACAAAGTTATTGGCCATGTGACGGAAAGAGACTACGTATTTGTTCCTATTTAATAATGCCCGATAATGGATTAGAATTAAGCATAAATTTCATTAGAATTAATAGTAGATCTAATTACATTGGTTGTTTAATGAAAAAGAATTATGCGAGATCAGTCATTCAACAGCTTTATGAAGAGAATAGGAAATAGAAAAGATTTTTGATACCTCGATGTGGAGTGTTATAAAACCTTTACATGTATACAAAAAAAAATTGCATTGTTTTCGAATTAATTTCTTAGGAAATCTTTTGACATTAAATATTTTGTTTGAAGTACTATTAAGTTTGATTAGTAAATTCGATTATAAGCTTTGAACTTGTTGATTCGTTTACCTTGTTTTTCATTCATGTATATTTTTATAATTTATTACAGGACTCCAACTTTTAAGAGAATTCCCTGAACCAAAGAAACTTCTTTGGAGAATAATTAATGAAGCCTACATTGTTAATAAAAATCCCAATATCAAACCCTCATTTAAAATACAACAAATTGAATATGGTAAGTAATAACTAAAGTTTTCAGTTTGTTATTGTATTCTGTGAGATGTTTTGCAGTCAAACCTCGACAACACGAAATCGCCTAATGTGAAATCCCATATAACACAAAGTAAAAGCTGTTCTCCGTACTTAAAACTTAACATTAATTTATTCGTTAAACACAAAATGCTGTTAAAGCCAATAATTTCAGTGGCCCCATCTACTTTGTGTTAACTGGATTTGACTGTATTTGTTTTTTAAATAAAAGTGTAACAGATTTTTATACTTTCTCTTCTCTCGTACATGTCATTACCAGTTGCCTTTTTTTATTGTAAAATGTTTCAAATGTGCAACAATAGAGAAGCTATTCAGTTTGTAATAACCATTCAAAATGGAATTGATTGAAATTTTTGTTAAATTTGATTAAAGGTAGTAAATTGCAGAAATTTAAAATATATTCATATTTAAATTTGTAATTAGCATATTTGCATTTTTAAATTTTGATTGAATATTTTTTCCTTTATTAAAGAGGTAGTTTTTATGCAAGTATTTAAAGTAACTGAGAATATAACTGGATGTATTTAAGAACTAAAAGAAGTACTTATGTATTACCTTGTCGACTGTTAGAGAGACAAAAAGTTCTCCAAGCGGGTTACCTTAGCCAAGCGTTTGCCTATAACTTTTAGAAGTGGGCCATATGACTTATGTTAGAGTTATTCGCGGGCCAGATACACCAAAATATGTATGTATGTATTTTTTAATCTTAATAAAATTACAGTTGACGTTCGATTTTTTTTTTTTCGAATAATTAAAAAATAATAATTTTCATTACTGGTAAATCAAAAGTCTTAAAAAGAAGTTTTTTTCAACGTGACAAGGCAACTTTCCTAACTTTTAATAAAAGTATATTAATTATACTTCCAAATTACTCAGTTTTAGTCGATATCAATTGTGAGACGATTGCGAACGAAATCGCTGAGTTTATTTTATAATAGTGTCAATATCTTTCAGAGTATTTGTTGCAGTCAATTTTAATAAATTGTCTAAATGAGAATTAGTTAAGTTATTCTATGTATAAAAAGTCCATTCTGTGAAATTGGATTTTTTTTATCTTCTGCGGTGTCAGTGGACCGCAGAAAAATCTGTTAAGGGCTAAATCCAGCCCCCGAGTCGTGTAGTGGCTAACGCTGCCTTAGCCTCTTAAAACAGTCAGTTATCTGCACAACTCTCGATGCTGGTAATTCTTAACCGGATCAAGGTCAAGTGGTTCCGATTATTTATTTGCAACAAATTTGTCAACGAGATTATAAGTATAAGCATTTAAGAGTGTACATTCCTATGGTTGGAAAGGTTGTTTAATTATTTTATTATAGTACAGGCAAACCTCATTAAAACGAACTCTAAGGGACCTTTAAAATTAATTTGTCTTAATTGTAGTTCGATTTATCCGGAAAACAATAAAATAATTTTTTAAAAACTAATAGAATTTCACATGATTTTCCGAAACACAATTTTAGTGCATAATGTATAGTTAAATAAAAGCCATAAATTTCGAATTTGACATAGAAAAAATCTCTAGATCTCTAATATAAAAAGTTTTAACAGTAAAGATTTAAAAGTTTCATAGTTTATTAATTGGGATTACATGAGAAATTCTTTGAAAAGTAGTGTATATTAACAGGATAGGATACATAATCATTGTTTTTTACAAAACTCAGTTATAACACATTGTTTCCTGCTCTTTTCTGAGCAGTTAGTCCAAAAGTATTCAATTAAATCTTAACTATTCAGGTATTCTGACGAATGAGGAATTTTCAAATTTTTTGGGTTTATTTTTAAATAAAAGTAGAGAAAAAATCATAACAATACCATTCTTTCAAAAATTTAAGCTCGGATAGATAGTTAAAAAAAAAATTTAGTTTTTCACTTTGCGATTTGGTAGGAAAAAGCTACTTTTGAGTGTTATTTCAATGCACAGATGGTGAACCAATCTAATAACCTGCTAGACGAGGTTGTGGTGAGGTTCCCTTTACAGATTTTTGATGGTATCTATGTGTAACTACGTCACGGTTTTTTATTCGTTTTTGGTCACATGACTTTTGCATTGATTTCAGCTAATTTAAAACTCGATTTTTAATTAATTGAAAGCATAAAAATAATTTTCCTGCTCAAATATATTGGTTGGATAACACTAGAAAATACAAAGATTATTAATTTTCCTCACTTGTGCCAGGTTCCTCATTGTCTTTTACTTTTCCCAAGAGAAGTCATCGCAAAGTGTTAAGGGTTACGAATGCTTTTGCTAAAGATAGCAATTGGACTTAAATTGGTTTGCTGCACAAACTGCTTAAATTTTTTCACGATTCTGTAAAATTGTGGACAATGTGCTTTTAGAAATTTCAAAATTAGCATCAATTCCAGTTTTACTCTTGACTCCATCATGAACTTCAATGAGTAGGGCATACTTTTCTTCCAAACTTAATGTTTTTTTTACTTTTATAACTCATTCTAAAATACATGATTTAATTTCTAACTAACCACAAGGACAGTACACACTACAATTCATGAATGCCAGTGAATGGGCTGTTGCAGATTCCAGAATTTTATCGAGAAAGCTAACAAAGCTGGAGACAAGAAAAGCAAGGGTACGTCCCTGTCGCAGTGTCGTTTTTAGAACCAACAACTTCTATAAGAACTCCTTTTGATTTGAACCCCTGGTGATCTCAACAAGTTAAAAACCGGTGTTTGTTTGAAGACTTTTTTCAAATACAGTTCATTTTATCTGTAATTCATTTTAAGCTTATTCAAATTAATGAGGCTCTAGTGTAATATAATTACTCATAAAAGAATCTGCATTCAAATAGCCTCCTAGGGTCTAAAGGAGTTTAACTCTGAAAATATATTGTTCATTAACTGTTTGCAATTCTAATATTATATTAAAAAAATTCATATTATAGTGCTTAAAAACGTCTATAAGATTTGGATATAGAACACTCAGTGTGTCAGTATTCACATTTGAGTGTTTTTTTATTTTTTTTTTTTATTTTTTTTTTTTAAAGTATTTATTTATTTAATGTTGTGAACACTAAAACTTATTGATCTCTTGTTATCCTTGTTAAGTAAGAGTAAGATTGTAGGAAGATTTTTTTTTTTGTCAAATATAATATATATTTTTTATATATATATATATGCCCCTTTTTTATTAAATATATATTTTGCCCCTTTTTTACCAAAGCAATAATATTATTCCTGAAAGCCTTTGGTAATGCTCACTAAATTGTTACTCTTAAGGATGGGTTTGACTATATAACTTCAATGTATTTCTGTGTTATATATAAAAGACTTTTGTTCAAATTTTTTATTTTAAACATCTGTTCCAGTACTTAAAAAAACCCAGTTATGTAAGTTCTATTATGTTATAATTATATCTTAGTATAATTTTTTCCATCTTTCCACTTTGAGTGGTCGAAGGATAGTGCTGTAACTCTGTAATTAAAGATATACTACTGTTAAGAAATGATTTTGATTGAAACGTATATATACTTCCTTCTCTTTTTATATCTTGTGCAAGTAAATATTCAATAATAGTAAAATGATAATAACATCCATTAGTACTTTTGATGTTCTCTCTGAAAGATAACATTATTTTATCCATTTATGAAAATATGAATATTTTTGATTACCAAGAGAATCAACTTCACAATAATATAAACTTCCATTTTAGTTACTTTCATTTAGTTATTATATAGAAGTTATGTCCTTTCAATTTTTGTTTTAATGTTTTTCTGTTAAGGGGACAATAAGGAGTCAATGTGGCAGGTAACGTTGTCCATGACATGGCCAGAAAAGTTTGAAGTAGAAGGTATCGCAAAGAGGAAATCAGATGCCGAAATTATTTCTTTTCTCAATGCCTGTCAGAAATTAAAGGTACATAATATTCATTTTGGTCTTGTTTTTTGTCAGTGTTCTACCAGTCAAATCTTTATGAATCCTCTTGAAAATTAATGAACTGCTTTCAATGGGTTTCAGTTTTTTTTATATGGTATACAATAATCAACGTATAATATACCCAATAGATTTTTTTAACTTTTGTTGGTTGGTTAATATTATTTTCTGGGGTAAGAGTTCAGTATGGCCATACTCTGCCGGATCATTGTTAGTGGGGCCTGGACTATTAAGAGTAGTTCAGGTAAAAGTATTATAAAACATATTTACTATGTGAAGTAGTTTAAGTTAAAACTACATAAAAATTTTAAATATGGTAGTAAAAACCAATTTCTAATAAAAATTTTAAAAGGTGAATGTGCGGAGATGATCCTAAAAGGGTTGATATAGTTTTAAGAGTATTATGAAAGTAACGCATACATATGGAATTAAAAACTGTAAATCAATTTTTAACTTTAGTATTTTGAACCTACGCATATCTTGTTTTCCGTTGTGTAGAATATTTATCGATAATATTTTATTTGCTATTTCTAATTATTCAAGCAGTTTTGTATAATAATCATCAACTATGGATAGGGAAAAGAAAACATTGCATTATAGCTTAGAAGAAAAATGATTGACTCTTTTACTGAAATGAAAACAATTGTCTTTGAAGGGTGATGATAAACTACCTAATTGACCAAAATCATTAAACACTTATTGATTATTAATCATTAAACACTTATTGGTTATTAATCGTTAAACACTTATGATAACTGGCAATAATGATAACAATGGTATTTTACTCATCATTTGTGTAGCATCAAAGGAGTAGCATAAATTTAAAACCTTTCCTAATTATAAAAACTTTGTTTCCCAAAATGTTTAGTTCACTGAACTATACTTGACGTGTTATTTTTTAAAAACTTTTTAGCCTCTTAACTTTTTAAGTTTGGTTTTTTAGCTATTATTCTTTAACAGGTTATGTACCTACTTATTATTATTCAATATTGGGGAGTTTTGGAAATATCTTATCAAGTTCTAAATTAACCTATTAATGACAGTTGGCAAGAAAACTTGCTAATCGAAATTTTAGTTTCTTTCTTTGCTAATAAATTGTAATTGTGGTTCCACTTAACATTTTTTAAAAATCATAAAAATGATTTTCCAATAAATCTGAAAAATTCAAAGTATACCTTGAATAATCTAAATAAACGAGGTAAAAGTTTTAAAAAAAATGACTGTTTATCCATTTCAAAATCATCTTTAATTGTTTACTAATGGAAGTTTTTTCTTTTTCCAAATTTACAGTTTTTTTTTACATGTTTGTCTATATTAATGAATATTAATAAAAAATTTAGTTATAATTTATTCATAACCTAATTATAGTTTGTGTTTGTTTCTTCTAGTGCCTTTACTATTTTTAATTTGTAATACTTCCTTACCATTAACTGTATCAATATCAAGCTTTCATGTTGTGCTCTTGGGTCTTAAAATACAAACCAAGAAATATTGAATATTGCAAGGATATTTTATTAGAATATTTTTTACCTTTTGAACTCTAGTATTTTCATACAGTTTTATTTTGTATTTATTTTCCAGGAACATGGATTGTTGGATGTTAATAATAAACCAACTTTACCTGAACATGTTCTTAACTTTAGTGATAAAACCATCAAAGTGGCCAAAGGTGACTTATGTAACATTTATCAACGGATTTGGGTTCGATTTGGAAGAAAAGATTACATACCAAAATTCACCAATACTTTTATTGATGGTAATTTCTATGTTACTGACTACCATTTAGCTTTAAAACTGCTTCAAATTGCATTTTTTCTATCTTATTGAAAGTTAACATTGTTCAAGAAGGGCAACATTAAAATAATAAAATAGAATATATATTTTTTCTTAAAAATATCAAACTTTTTTTGTTTAATCATTGTTGAAAAAAGATGTAATTGCATATCTGTATTTATCCTTGGTGGTTTCTAATTAACAATAACCAAGATAGTAGTTTAAGAGCTTAGGATATCAAAATAGCAATAAATTGCACTGTCCATGTATTTATAAAAATCAAATAAATTTACTTTATAGTAATTGACAAAAAAGTTGATATTTACTTTAGTCTTGCTTTTTAAATTTAATCACTTATATTGATTTAAAAATCATGCCAGAGATAAAACTGCAGGTTGTTTAAGCATTTTTCTGGTGTGAGACTTCAAAAGCGTCATACTGTTCCATAACATTGTAACAACATTTACATTTATGTCTCATTATTTTGAAGTTGGTCTGATAACAAGGCACTGACAATTAAGCTAGCTCCTCTCTCTATTCCACACCTTAGCTAACCAAACCACTGGTATTATTTAAAACTTTAATATGATTGCTTGGTAAGTTTTTAAACTTATCACAATATTTTGATGTAGGGAGGGCACTTTTATTGGCAATATAAGTTGTCCCGTACGAATACGAGAGCATATTTTGCTAGTCAGCTTTTAGCTTTTCTTATTTAATTCTAGATGGTATGATTACTTGAAAACATTACATAAATTTCTTCGTGCAAAATAGTTATGAATGTACATAAAACATAGTTTATAGGAATACTAGAGATTTTGTTTTAAGAAGGCCAAACAAAGAAAAAATGTGTGATTCATAAGAAGTTTAACTCTAGTTTTTATAGTCATACAAAATAATTAAGGTTTTAAATTCATTTAAAGTTAAAGAAAAGACTACAGTGAGAATTTGTCTTATTCTAATTAAAGAAATAGTTATAAAACTATTACAAATGCAAAAAAATAAGTATGACTTAAGAAATTGAAAATTGAGTTAGAATGAAACTGGAAATATGTGTTAATAGTTCAGAAATTATTACTTACAAAATGCTGCATACATAAGTTTTGAAGCATAGATTTTTAAGAGTAATTTTTAAGTTAATCAAATAAATAGCTTCAATTTTATGTTTTAAAAATATACTATATTTACTTCCCTTGGCTTGGATCTACATAAAATTCCTAACTGACTAATACAAAATTAATGAAGTTTTTTGTTCAACCTTTCAAAATATTCCACGCTGTCTCAAAGTTACTTAGCTTTGAGACAACATAAAGTTATTCTCTTGTATCGTATTAATTGTAAGTTGTTATAATTGTTTAAAAAACGACTTGTTACCTTGAAAATTTAAACCTTTTTGAAGAACCTTTTTTCTCAATTGAAAATCTAGTAAATTTCCTTCCAGGCATCTTTGGTAAAGAAAATTACTGGAAGTCTGAACTTGTTTTAAAATTTCCTGAAGAAAAGTCATTTGAAGGTTCCTCAGTGCGACTTAGAGAAGCTGAAAGCATTGCAGCAGCAAAAGCCTTACATTGGCTCCAAGAGAAAGGTGTTATCAATAAGAAGAAACGTTTAATTCTATACTCTCAAGAAGAAGAAGAGAAATTACTTAAACTTCACTCTGCACCATATTCCATCTGCATTCCCAAGCCTCTGCAAGATAAAATGTCATCTGTTCTGGATAAGCTAGAAGTAAATATGACAGATCAAATAACCTTGAAATGCTTTGACTAATACCTATATTAAGATTGTTAACTGTTAATATCTTTTAAACCTGTTTTCAAATGAAATGTGCCTGATAAGTAGACAAAACTTGGCAAAATATAATAGCATTTTCTTTCCAACGAATCTGTTAAAATTATAAGTGTGTGCTGGCCAGTTATACCACTACTTAATACATATATTGCTAGAAATAGCAAAATAACACACTCATTTAGAGTAATTTTAGTCAAGTAAAGAAATTTCCAACTGTTGCATACTTATTTAAAAGAATAAACTAAATATATGATCAGTTTTGAACAGCATTCAGCCTAACTTTTAGAGATGGGTCGTATGACTTATGTTTAAGCTTTTCGCTGGCCACATATTTATACCGAATATGAAAATTATATGTATTTTTAATTTTTATTGCTTTAACAATGTAAAGCATTTCTAAAAACTAAAAAAATATTGATTTTTATTTTAATAAAATTAAAATTGATATTTAATTCTCTTTTTTTTTTTCCCTAAATAAAAAAATAATTGTCCAAATGCGGTTCAATTTATTCCTGTATTTATTCTTGATGAAAACCATCTTTCTGAAAGTTTCTTCAGGCCACGTAGTGAAGAACTTTGTTCTGCCCAATAAAAACAATACTATTTTTGATAAATTAAAATTTTGTGAAAAAACAAGTCTATACCCTAAAGTTTGATTTTTGTCCTTCTGTGCTGCCGTCGGGCCATGTAGTGGCTAACGCTGGTTTAGAAGGTTCTTTCTTAAATCTCCTAGTTAATTTTATTTCAATTGTTTTTTCTTAGATGGAAAATATTCCAAATCTGAAAAATTCTTTAATGAATAAAGATGACATAGAACCCAAAATGGATGAAATCCAAGTCCTAGATGTGATTACAGATGCAGTGTATCATGAACCATCAGAAGAAGAAAGCTTAAACCGAAGCAGAGAAATGTTTGAAAAGAATACATTATCACTTGAAAAACTTGATCCTTCTGTTTTGTCGATGAAAGGATCTAGAATGCTTCTTCCCATTACTCACAAAAAGTACATTTACTAAAAGTATTTTACTTTAAAATAACATTTTTTATCATTTCAGCAATTTTATATTTGTTTCTTTAAATAACTAACAATTTAGTGTTTAAAATGCATGTTTTTTACCCAATTGCACAAACAGCATATTGTAATATGTTGTATGAACATATGTATGCAAGCTCGCTGCCTCCACCTACAGCTTCGAGAAAGTAACTGATTTTGACAAATGAAATATTGATAATATTAATCTCATTTGTCGAAATGTCACTGTATGTATGAAATTTAAAATGGCAGTCATACATCACCAACTTGTTCGTACAGTCAAAGAGTAGTAACTTTACTCTTTGCATATTTACTTTACTTCAGCTACTGAAAAAAAAGTGTGTAACTTGGAGAAAGGCTATTCACTGAAAAAAAGCAGGAATATCTTTTCTTGTAAAGGTTGGTAAAATAGTTGTGGTTTTTCCTCTTGAACTTTTTTTTAGGAGAGTGGCTAAATGTGTTCTTTGGTAGTTGAATGTGTTTTCTTCCAGTGGAAAAAGTTTTACGCTTTACATGAGCAAAGAGTACTATGAGTAAGGTAAACACATAATTATGTTATCTAGCAGTCAATTTCAAATTATATCAATAGGCTTTCTGATCTGTTTAACCTCATTCCAGACCAATACTCAGTGTTACTTTACCCAACCTGTTTTTATTTTGTTCGATTACCAATTTGAGGGCTCTTTTTTGTGTTCTATTAACAGTTTTTAATTGTTTTGATGTTCTTTTCACGATTTTGATTTGTTTCATTGCTCACTATGATTTAAACATTGTAGCTACTATTAACTACCTGTTTTGTTACCTACCTATACTTTTTACTTACGTTAATATTCTTAAAATTTACTGGTAATAGAAAAAAATTTAAGTTATGTGCTTTGATAAGATTTGTTATGTCTTTTTCCAAAAGGGAATGTATATATATATATATATATATATATATATAATATTGAGTTTTCTATGAATTTATAACTTATGTAATTTTACTTACCCCACTGAGATATGTGGACAAAAGTTGGGCAAACAAATCAATCAGCATTTAACTAGTATTAAAAAAAGTGAATATTGGGAATACAATAAAAACAATTTGGTTTTTAAATGTATTTTTTGGTAGTGGAAATCTTAAAAAATAGTAAAAATACAATTTGAAAACTGATTAAGAACCAAAGGCTTACTTTACTTCAACCACTCTTTATTATAAAGAAGTAACATTTCTTACTTTGGAGTAAAGTATCTTATACATGCTTCTTATTTTAATCCCTTGAGACAAAACAAAAATAATTATAGTTAACAAGTCTAAATTAAAAAAAGGAATAATTTATTAGAGTCTTTAATTATTGCAATATTTTGTATGTACTAAGAAATTAATTTTAGTTGTACTACTTTACTATCTTTGAAAACTTTATTAAATTTGATTGATGCAAAATAATTGAGTAAAGTAACCCCTTTGGACTGTAACCCCTTTGTACAGTAACTCCTTCAAAATTAAAAAATTTCAAAATTTATGTATGAAGTATCAATTAATTTGTCTTGTTTTCCGATTAAACTATCAATAGAATTATCTTATTCTTAAAAAGTTACTGAAGATTGTATGAAAATTTAAAAAAAAACTGAAACTGTGTTTGTGTTTAAGCAACTTGTAATGTATTAAAATTTGTCAAAAAGTTATCATTAGATATACAACAAATTCATTTTATTTGAACAAATGTTATTGTGTGAATTAAAAATTATGTCCCCAACTTGTAAGTATGCAAAGATTAAAATTTGTCAATAGCTATTGTATGAAGTAATGATAAATTTATCTTCTTCGTCCATGTCACTGGACAAATGGGATTTTTAAATTTATTTATGTAGAATACCCATTTTTAAAATCATCAACATTTAAATTTTGCAAAAATTAGTTTGCGAGGCATTATTAAGGCTTTTCATGCTATTCCTAGTTATAGATATATGGAAGTTCTAAAAAGGAGAAATGTCATATGTACAGTACCCTACTCGTGAATAACTAAAAAGTTTGAATTAAAATTTCTATTTAATGAAAAATGTAACTAACCAACTGCTGGAAAACAAAAAATTCTTAAATTAAAATTGCAACTGTATGGATTTTATCGTAGTCTTAAGTAATTATATATGACTTTTTTTCAGTAAAATGTTGGTTTAACTCTCATGCATATGAAACCCATTTTTCATAAAGAAGAAAAATAAGTCACCAACTGACTCATTAAAAGTTAGAAATGTATTATCGTTTTGATTTCTGTAAAATCCCTTTAAATTAATTTTTTTTTTCCAGCAGTTGAGTTTTTTTTTCCAGTTAGATCTGATCTGCTTTATTTTGATTTTAGATTAAAATGTTTTTTTTTTTTTTACATTGCTGTTCATTTTTAAAATTTTTATTGTGTTTTGCTGAAAACTTGGCACAAGTTATTAATATTCCTAATAAAGAATTAATCAAAATTAAAGAAAATACTGATTATCCAACTTTATAATAAACATTATTGTTTAATGCTTTTTAAAATTTAGGGAAGATATTTTAAACATTTTGAATGAAAATCAAGTGGTTGTTTTGTCTGGTGAGACTGGTTGCGGAAAAACTACACAAGTACCCCAATACATTCTTGATGATTTCATCAATAAAATGAAAGGAGCCAGCTGCAATATTGTTGTGACTCAACCCAGACGCATATCTGCTATATCAATCGCTGAAAGAGTTGCAAGCGAAAGAGGGGAAAAGGTAAATGGTGAACAAGTTTATGTAGTATTTTATGAAAGTAAAAAAAGAAAATATTCTGTATTATATTGTGACTCAGCTCTATTTTTTAACACATGTTTGGGGTAATTGGAATTTTATTTAAAGATATGTTGATTTACTTTTGAAAATTTTACTTAAATGAATTTGAATACACTTTACTATTATGCCATCATTAATAAAAAAAAATCAATGTTTGCTATTCAATTGAATATTATACAAAATAAACTATACTGATAACATTGAAACTACTTTTCTTGTTTGAAAAAGCAAAATTTTCTGATGAAAAACCTTTTTAACAACATATTGAATGAATTATATTTGGTTAATTTTTGTTACTTGTTTTAATCCAAAATATATGTCAAACATACAAAACAGGCCAAAAATCATCGTTATTTTGAACTGATTTAGTATCAATGTATACTAATTAGTTTTCTTTCTTGTATAGGTTGGTGAAACAATAGGGCATCATGTGCGTCTGAACAAGAACTTACCAGAGAAAAAAGGTGCCATCCTCTACTGCTCTACCGGAATGCTCTTGCGAAAGCTCTGTAGCAACCCCAATCTTGATGGAGTGAGCCACGTTATAGTAGACGAAGTTCATGAAAGAAACATCCAGATCGACTTTCTGTTGATCCTCTTGAAACGTCTAACTGAAAACAACAAGAATATAAAACTCTTGCTCATGAGTGCTTCCTTCAACACCTTTTCTTTCTCCCAATACTTCAAGTGTCCTGTTATACACATTCCAGGGAAGGTTTATCCAGTCAAAGAGTACTTCCTGGAAGACTTGATAGAATACATCCCTGACATAGGCCGTCTGACTGGAAGAGATCCTGTACTCAAGGCAGACTTAGTTGCAAAGGTCATTAACAGGATACACACCACCCAAGGACCCGGAGCTATTCTGTGCTTCCTTCCAGGCTGGCATGAGATCTTGACAGTGAAGAATGCCTTGTTGGAGACTAGAATAGGAGAATCAGACTTGAAGATTTGTTGTGTCCACTCCAGGCTACCTCATGATGAACAGAAGCTCATTTTCCAGAGAGCCCCAAAAGGAATGCGCAAGGTCATCCTGGCAACAAACATTGCAGAAACATCTATAACGGTCGATGATGTTGTGTTTGTAGTCAACAGTGGACTTCATAAAGGGACTTCCTTTGATGGTGAACGTGGAGTTGCGTCTCTGGGGACTCAGTGGATCACAAAGGCCAATGTACGACAAAGGAGAGGTAGGGCTGGAAGAGTTCAGTCTGGGGTGTGCTATAATTTGTTCACCAGAAAAATTTTAATGGAAATGGATGATTACCCCATGCCTGAGTTACTGAGAATGCCACTTGAGAGTGTTATTCTTGATTGTAAGGTAAGTTATTTCTTTGCTTTTGTAAAAAAGTACCATTGTATAGTTTGGGTTATCTGTGTTGAGTCCACCTTATAGCTTTTCTTAACAATGCTTTCTTGCACAATTTAAACTAACATTAGGATTTACCACAAAATTTACATAATTTTAATATCTTTCACAACAGATTAGCACAAAACCTGATTTGATTAAATTGATTGATTTCTCACATTTAACAACTAAGCTTTATGTTCCATAAGCACCATTTCTGTTTCTATGTCACACAGATACCATATAAAAACCATAAAAATTAAAATATTGTACAGAATATATCCTAATTATTGGTTAAAGCAATTTTTTTGTAACCATTTTTAACAATGGTGGTATTTATTTTTATTTCATATGATCAATTTTACTGTTAAAATGTGTACTTTTGTAATTTGTAAATTTTTGTTCATTTACCTCGAGTATTATTACTCCATGAAGTTATTCATTATGCCTGTATTGTAGCTCTATTGTCCAGATTCTAAAGCAGAAGAATTTTTATCTTTGGCTCTTCAACCACCTAGTCGTTCTTCATTGCAAATTGGAGTGAATGAACTGCAAATTTCTGGAATTATAGACGAAAATGAGAATCTTACAGACCTAGGAAAAGTAGTTGTAAATTTTGCAACACATCCTCGTCTATCTATTGCTCTTGTATATGGAGCATTTTTGGGGTAAATTCTAGAATTAACTTTAAATATAGCATGTAAACTTTATTTTGATTTCTTGTGTGTATTATAAAAAAAAATATATTTTTTTAGTCTGTTATTTCAGTAGTATTATTAAATATACCTCACCTTCATATTAAAACAATTTTATGTTTATTATAAAATAATACTTTAAAAACATTTGTCAGATGCCTAAATTGTTCCAAAATTCATTTTTTAGTTATAAAACCCCCTATCCCCTGATATAGGATAGTTACATTGTCTTGTGTTTTTTTTCATTCAATTCAGCTTCAAAAAATACTACACGTGTCACTTTCCTGGGTTATACCAAAATTCATTTTCAGTTTATAAAACCCATCCCCTCAAATAACACTCTTCTATGCTAGATATTTTTATGGACTTTTTTGTTTCTTTATTCTCATGACAAATAAAATGTTTTTGCCAAGTTTCATGAACGAACCAATTTCTTATTTCTTTAGATCATATTTTACCTTTCCTTGCTTTTTCATGTGTTTTTGTTAATAAAAAGGACTGTAACTTTTTTTTATATTAGTTATATCATTTTGTGCTTTTTTCCCCATCAATTCAGCATAAATAGCCCATTTATCTATTTTATAAGCGAAAATACATGTAATATAAAAGTATAAATAATGAACCAAAACTAAGTGGAAAAAGTTAATAAACAACCAAAATTTAATAGAAAAAGTACCAGTTAGTAATAAAATAAGTAATTAGTAGTGAATAATTCAAATAATAAGTAAACAAAAGCACAGGGTAAAAAATAAGTAATGAAATAAGGTACATTTTTACATGTAATTTCGTTTTTAAAAATGACTATAATTTTTTATAGGAGAGTTATATCGTCTTGCTTTTTCTTTCATTCGATTCAGCGTCAAAAAATACTTCTCACACATGTGTCACATGCCTAGGTTACACCAAAATTAATTTTCAGTTTAACCCCCGCCCCCCCCCCCCCCATTCTCCCCTTCCCCACATCAAAAAACACCCTTTTCTGCTAGATATTTTATGTGTACTCTTTTGCTTCTCATGACTATTTTAGATTAGTTATATCATCTTGCTGTTTTTTTCATTCGATTCAGCATAAAAAATATTCTAAAAACATATGTCACATGTTTAGTTCAAAAATTAATTTTTCATTTATGAAACCCCCTGACTCGCCCACCCCTCAAAATGCACCCTTTTTTGCTAGATATTTTGATGGATTTTTTTTTATTATTCGTATTCATGACAAATGAAGCATTTTTGCTAAGTTTCACCAACGGACCAATTTTTTTTGTTTTTCTTATGGTGTTTAGTACTATTTTACAAGTAAAGCTAGATCAGCAAAAACAGAGAGTATCCCTGCTCATGCAG
The DNA here is from genome assembly GCA_963978545.1 of Linyphia triangularis. Classification (NCBI taxonomy): domain Eukaryota; kingdom Metazoa; phylum Arthropoda; class Arachnida; order Araneae; family Linyphiidae; genus Linyphia; species Linyphia triangularis. The sequence continues at coordinate 70,870,170 of OZ021725.1, read as the reverse complement.
ATTGATTATTTTCTGCTACTGCAAATCTCCAAATTTTGCTAAATAACTGAATCATAAATGACACTTTTCAAAAGTATGTATTAATTTGTAATATTATGTTATGAAACGTCAGCCCCGTACTATAAAAGTTGTATAGTATTTGTAAAGAGTTTCAATATGATATTAAGTGTCAAATAACTTGCACCATGTTATATAATTGAAGTAGCATGCTGAATTTTTTTTTAATTATCTGTAAAATACCAAATTTTATTTTGTACTTTGTTTATTTTTTATTGCTTTTAACTTTTAGGTGTTTAGATCCAATATTAACTATCTGTGCCATTCTAACCTATGGTAAAGAACCTTTTGTGAATACACTGGAGGAGAAGTCTATCATCAAGGAAGTAAGTGCTTTTTCCAAATAACTCTAAAAAAATGAGATTCCAGCATTGTTTTAGATGCATGGGAATGACATTCTTACAATTTTCAAACTGGAATTGTCATTCCTACATCCATATACAAATAGAAAAAAAATATAAAAACTACCTCTTATGCTGCTCTATGGGAATATTTGACTATAAAGGCTAAATTTTTTATCGTCTTCTATACTTTTAAAATCTTATTTGACCTTATCTTTATTACAAAACATCTTCAAATTTGATTGTTTTGGCACATTTTACAGATCTGCATTTGTTTTTAAGATTTAACAGTAATCAGTTGTGAATTGTAATTTTTACTTTGAAATTGGACATTTCCTTTAACTTTCATAAATGTTGCCTTAAAAATACTGAATATTAATAAAAATTGGAGAAAGGATATCCTGAATTGCTTTCATCATCCTAAACTTTAAATAAGATCATCATATTTTGCAGGAAGTAAGCTTGTATATTTATTTTTATCTAGAAGTGGAATTTTTTTTTTTAAATCCTTTTTTTACAGATCAAACAAGCTAATGACAACACTTTATTCAGTGACCATTTAGCCCTAACAAAAATATTTGATACATGGATGAATTTAAGAAAGGAAAATGACACTGAAGAATTTGTTAAACAAAACTTGTTGGATGAACCAAACTTAAGTTTTATCAAAGGTAAGTTTCATGAAATCATTTTATAAGTTAATTTATCCATATATTTTAAAATAAATCATAATTTATGTTCATTGTGTATCCCAAAATGTTTAAAACAAATTTTGAGTTATTAACTATTTTTACTTCATTGAAGTGTAATTCTACTATTATGATACAGTAAAACTTCTGGGAAAGATCACTCTCTGTTCCATGAAAAACTGGTCATTAAGATATAGGTGGTCGCTCAAAGAATTGTTAACATTAGATTGCCAAAAATTTACCAAAAAAAACCTTTACAATTTTTGTGAAGTATTAATGAAAGAAACATTAAATACAATTTTGTTATATACAGGGTGTTTAGCGTTGGTCCCTTAGTCCCTTAAAGTACTTTTTTTTTATTTTGGTCCCTTTTGTCTCCTTTTTTTAACGTTTGGTCCCTTTAGTCCCTTTTTTTTAAATATATTTGTACCACGTGATTTACGTTATTTTTTTGAATTTCGTCTAGTACTTGACCACGTGACCGATCGAGATCATTTGTTAATAGTACATGCAATTAGATTTTTTTTTTCAAATTGAGTTCAATGTATCTAATAATTAAATATGTATTATGTGGACTGTTTTCGATCTGACGGTTTTTTTTTTAAGTTTCATCTAGTACTTTACTATATGACCGATCAATATCGTATATTGATAAATGCGATCACAAATTTTTTTCAAATTGAAGTTTAATCTAGAATAATAAAACAAGCTGTGTGTCTGTCTGTGGCTCTGTGGATCTATAGAAGCTTACTTAAAATTGGAGTTGAGCTCTGAAATTTTCAACATAAGAAGTTTAGGCCTTCTAATTTTATGTTTATCAAACAGAAAGTTAAAATTTTAATTATTTCTTTTTTAATTAATATTTTAATTTTTTAATTTTTTTTTTACAAAAGGACTTCAAACAGAGATACAGCTCTGAAATTTTCAACATAAGTAGTTTTAGCCTTCTAATTGGACTTTTGAAAAACAGAATGTTAAAATTTTAATTAGTTATTTTTTAATTAACAATTTTTTTTACAAAACGACTTCTAATAGGGTTACAGCTCTAAAATTTTCAACATAAGTAATTTTAGCCCTCTTATTGAACTCTTGAAAAACAGAATTTAAAATTTTTTGTTAGTTTTTTATTAATTAATTTTTTTAATTAATTAATAAATATTTTACAAAATGGTTTCTAATAGGTCTACAGCTCTGAAATTTTCAACTTAAGTAGTTTTAACCTCCTAATTGGACATTTGAAAAACAGAATTTTAAATTTTTATTTAGTTCTTTTTTAATTAATTTTTTTAATTAATAAATATTTTACAGAATGATTTCTAATAGGCTACAGCTCTGAAATTTTCAACTTAAATAGTTCTGGCCTTCTAATTGAACTTTGGAAAAACAGAATTTGAAATTTTTATTTAGTTCTTTTTTAATAAATTAACGAATATTTTACAAAACGATTTCTATTTGGGCTACAGTTCTGAAATTTTCAACACAAGTAGTTTTGGCATTCTAATTGGACTACTGACAAAAAGAATATTAACATTTTAGTTTGTTTGTTAATGAATTTTTTTAATTAATATTTTCACAAAAAGTGACTTCTAATAGGCTTAGAGCTCTGAGAGTTTCAACTTTGGCCAACTTTTGGCCTTCTAATTTTGCTTTCTACAAATACATGTTATAATAATATTAAAGGCGTGTTGTATTATTGTATTAATGAGGATTTTTGGTGTTAAATATAGGTTTTCTGCAGATCCTGAGAATTCTAGTGTTCAATTATGTGTTGAAACAATCCGATGCAAAGGTGAAATTTACACTCCAAAATTGTTATTTGCTTTCTGTCTGTTTACAATTTTAAAATGTGGTAATCATAATTCTCTGTTTTTTTAGTAATATACAGTCAATAATTAATTCTTTTCTTTTTAATGTGCACTCCAGATGAATGTTTGGAGTGCAAAGTTTGCACTTAGACAAATAATTTTTATTTCAACCCCTTAAATTGTAAGTACTGAATACTATAGACATTTTTTCTATGCTATAAAAACAAATTTTGTTTTAAAAGTCCCTTTTTTAACAAGTACCTTTTTTTTAAATTTTTGGTCCCTTAGTCCCTTTTTTTGAAGTTCCAAGTAAACACCCTGTATATATTGAATACTTCATCTATAATAGCATGAGCGTATATATATATATGAGGTGCGTTTGTAAAGTAAGTTTCGTTTAAATTTTTCTCTGCTGCGATCGCAGATCCGCGCATGCGCTGTAATTCCCCTAGGTCAAGCAGAACGAAATGACGCCATTTTGAGCTCGATCTGTGTTGTGTGTCCTTCGTGGTAATTGTTTATAATGATGGCGTTGAAAATCCCGCTCTTGTGAAATTTGATCAGTAATTCATTTTCTGAATACTAAAAACGTTTAAAGCAATAGACATTCATTGACAAATCTGCAAGGTTTACTGAGAATCTAAAGTGTATTTAAGCTTTCGCTGTGGGCGACGGGCCTCGATCGTGTGACCATTGGATCTCGAGACAGATGCTTTACTGCTGTGCAAAAGAGTACTTCAGTGCACAGAAGCTTTATCTGTTATTTGAGGTCGCCACACAGCCTCCTCCCAGCAACAAAGGAGCAATATTGTTGTTCTGATCAACGTCTGATCGGAGTTGGAGGTTTGGGATGCTTGTTGCATCGTTGTGTCCGCTTGTTGCGGTGTTGCACGCGAGTTGCATATCTGATCGCTTGTTGCGATGAAGTTTCTCCTTTCAGAAACCGGATAGATGGCAGCATGATACGTTTTAGTCCGGGTCATCATTAAAACGTATTTAAGCTTTCGTTGTGGGCGACGGGCCTTGATCGCAAGACCATTGGATCTCGAGATGGATACTTTACTGCTGTGCAAAAGAGTACTCCAGTGCATAGAAGCTTTATCTGTTATTTGAGGTCGCCACAAATCTGCAATGAGTGATTCTATGGTGAAAAGATGGGTCCAACAGTTAAAGGAAGGGCATGATCAAGTGCATGATGAAGAACCAAGTGGACGTCCATCTGTGGTTTCTGATGACGTGGTTAGTGCAGTTGAAGAAAAGAGATTAAGGAAAACCATAAGTCCATCATAAATCTTTCATTGGTGGTCAACGTTTCAACAAAGAGAAAGAGCTAAAAAGAGTTATCATGACAACTCAGGTGGCTACATTCTATGATGAAGGAATACAAAAACTTAAACCACGTTGTGGCAAATGCCTGCAAAAATTACGAGAGCTATGTCGAAAAGTAGTATAAGTGTAGTAGATTTTTGTGAAATAAATTGCTTGGCTGTATCTGTACTTGTTTTCTTTTTATTACCAAACGGAATTTACTTTCCGAACGCACCTCGTATATAGTTTTCTTAAAATGTAAAGAAATTTTGGATTGTTTAATTTTTTTTTTCAAACTTTTTCTGACAATACTCTAATTTATTTTTACATCAGAAAAAAGTTAATTTAGTTTGATTTCCTTCAGGGTTTCCGGATTTGCCAAGATAAAATCTACTTGTTTTAAAGTCTACTTGGCTATCATTGTAGATTCAGCCTGCTGAATGACAGCATCAGACGTCTTCAGAATTTGAATTGATGCCTGAAAGGCATAACAATATTTTAAGTTCCTTATTCCAAAATGTTTAATTTAAATGATAATTTTTTAAAGAAAGCAAGTAGCACTTACCTTGAGTAACAGCATTTTCTATCAGGCATTTTTTCCAATTGTCACTGAGATATTCAAAATATTTTAAGTTGTCCTCACACTCCAGGGCCCTCAGATTGTTTACAAGCTTCAAAAGTTCTACGATTCCATTGAAATTTTTTGTCCTATCAAATAGAAAAATCGGCTTTTCTATTGCAGAATTTGTCCGACCATAACTTGCAAAGCATATAACCTCTGAATCTCACTAAGCAGATTTATACCACCCCATATTAGCTATGGGGATCTATTTAGCCAATTCTGAAGCATTCGCACTGTCATCCATTCGTGCAATGATCAACTACTAGACATATCATCGGTATTCTAGCTTAAACCATTTGATTATGCCATGGTTCAAGGGCTGAAGCTTGGAGGTCATGTTAGAGGGTAAAAATAACTGTTTAATATTTTTTTAAACAGTCTTATATTTATGGCAGGTTACATTGTCTAAAACAAGAAGAACACTTCTTCCTTCTTTGGCCACCTTTTAATCAAAATCTGTTAGCCATTCATCAAAGATTTCAGCAGTCACCCAGGCTTTCCTGTTATACTTCCAGTCAATTCAAAGTTTGATAATGTCCTTTCCTTTAAAATGTCTTGTTTTTCTTTTATTTTCATATCAGTGGCTTACTTTTTTGTCTGCTGCACTCGCGCAGAACCTATTGTCATCCTCCCTTTTCTCTTTTAAAGTCCAATGATTTTGCCATCAAGCTCTTATTTGGCAGCGCATAAAAAAGAAATTTGGTCTCCTCTTTGTTAAAGATGTTTTTGTCAGTGTACCCAGCTAAAAGTAATGGTCATTATCCAGTCTTTGCACAAGTTCTTGTTGACGTGGACAGCTTCTCCCATGATGCGCAAAACACAGCATTGTTTTGAACTCAAAACTTGTAGTTCCAACTGTTGATGGCACAAAAGTCTTTTGTTCTAAAGGCGTCCACAATTTACATCGCTTTGTGCTTCATCAAAACTCCGCTTACTGGGATATTCTTCTCCCAGGCTTTTTTTTAATTATTCAGTCTTTGTTGATTTGTAGAAATTTTTCCATCAACATTCTTTTTACACCTTGAAACTTTGTTTTCCTTTCTGTACGAATCAGAAACTTGCCTTTCAAAATGTTTTTGAATTGGGTTTTCCTCAACCAAAAATATCTACCAACTCCCTCTCCAATTTCCTTTTTCATGTGATTCTATCCTTCAATATGCTGCTTCAACTTTAAATCACATGACAAAATGACATGCTAAAACTCTAGCCTACAAGAATTGCAATTGAATCTTTACTGTTGAACAATATCTCAGCATGTCGTTCCCCCTTTCTAACCCACCTAGCAATACGTCAAGGTAAACCAAAAGTCTGCTAATGGATTTCTGATTTACAGTGTAGTTTTTGTTTAGCTTTCTGGAAGGAAAAGGGGGGGGGGGGGGAATTCAGAGAGATGGTTGTTAACCGGTCATTCATGGAGGGCTGTCTGGTCTCTCCTCAAGAACTTTTTAATATTAAGTAGACAAGGTAAAAATCAGTGCCTTTAAAAATTGGTCGCTGGAGGTGGAGGTCGCTCTATAGAAGTGCATAGAAATGTCACTGTATTTGCATATAAATATATTTAAAATTCAAATTAGTTCGTTTTTTTTTATCAAACTCTTTGATTTTTTGATTTTCTAATTATTACAATTATTACCAATGTAAATTAAAATCTTAACTTTTTTTAAAATAATGAACTGCTAATTTATCAATTGATTCTAGGATAAAAGTTACAGTAATATAATTTAATATTTTACAGATTTAAAAGCCCTTTTTGCCGAAGATTTGTTTTCGGCTGGTATTATCGACAGCAAAGATGCCTACTTTGATCCTCAAAACCTATGCAACATTAACAAAAGCCATGCTCCTAGTATATTTGCTGCACTGACGGCAGCATTTTATCCCAATATGATAAAATTGACTCAAGGAGAAATTAATCATGGGAAACTAAACAAAGATACCATAAATTATTCTCTTTTGTAAGTATTTAAATTACAATATTTATCAAATATTTTATTTTACTGTCAAACCTAATTAATACAAACTACAGGGTATCTTTAAAATTAATTCATCTCAACTCTAATTCATTTTAACTGAAAAGTTACAAAAGTATTTTTCGAGCAAAAAGGAAAGTCTTGCATTCTTTTGGCATGTTCGAATTGAATTCTTTAAGTCAGATACATTTCTCACCTTTTACATAAAACACATGATCAGGTGTACTTTCTAAAAAACACTGGTTTTGCTGTCATAAAAAAAATGCTGTAAGTGTTGTTTTCCTTCAGGATCATAGAGAATTTCTTACTAGAAAATTCATTGCATACTGTACTGTATATATTAGTTGAATTGTTGCATTTCCAAAAAAAATGTATAAATTTTCATTTGAAAAAATATATCTATGTATCGAGTTTATCACCAGATTGTGTAAATGTATTCACCAATAATTTAGAAATCAAATGTATCTTATTTATGTTAAACACTTCACTCTTGGTCATATTTTTTCTAATGATTTAACTCATACTTTTACTATTGGGTGTATGTTTTAATAAAATGTTAAAATTATTCTATAACAGATGTGATTACAACTAGTGATAATATAACTGCTTATTCACCATTTGGTTGTATTATCAAACATAAAGATGAATTGTAGAACTCTGCAAACTAAATATTTATCAAGACTTCCATTTTAAGTTATTAATATCTCTGTTGTTTGTAGTTTTAACCTTGAAGTCACACTTGGGAAAACTATGGATTGATTTACTTACTGTTCTCCATGAGCCTTTTAATTTTGTTGAAAGTGGATGATCACATCAGACAATATAGCTATGTTTAAGCTTTCGATTTGAAATTTAAGTGCATAAATTATATTTGTAGGGATGTGATTCTTACTGCTGATCGACTGATTTTCGCTTTTTCTTTATTTTTTAATATTTTTCCACTTTTTTTTACAAATTTCAAAGAAAATCAACATTTTTTTACAATTTTTCCATTGATCTCTGGGATAGAGAGTAGTTTCTTCTTCCCTCGGAAGTTTTTTTTCTTACTTTAAACATAGTTCAATTCCAAGAAATTTAGGTTTTCTGCCGAAATTGTGATCATGGCTGAGATCGATGCAAATTTGGATCGAAATTTCCTGTCAACCTCGGAACCTACGTACGTTCAAACTCCCCCAAACCCACCGATGGATTGACTACATTTTTCTCCATTATTATAGCCTCTATTGGCAATATTTACGTTGATATGTGATGGCCATTTTGCTGATCATTACATTGATGAAATGCCCACTATTCCCATGATTATGGCAAGCAATATATAGACAAAAATATTTATACAAACATTTTTAATTCAATCAATCAATTAATTTGATTGTTTGAATTAAAAATGTTTGTATAAATATTTTTGTCTATATTTTGTTTAAATATTTCCTTTCAGAAAGGGCCAAAAAGGTTACATTCAAAAGGAATCTGTAGCTTCTAATGAACATGAAGTTCCAAGTCCATGGTTCATTTATTTTTCTGCTCTGCAGTCTGAAGCTCGCAGGCTCATGATGACTTCCGCAGTTTCTGCTGTTCCTGGAATTTGCATTCTATTATTTGCTGGTCAAAATATTACTACTCATGAGGTGAGTTATTTATTTATTTTTGAAATTTTAAAAACTTGTTTCTTGATTATTTTCTAAATAAGCTATTTCTCTCTCCTCACTACTTTGCTAGTCAGTCTATCTAGACTTATAATCAAAATGCATATTAATTTATACCGGTTATTTAAAATGATTTGAAGCCAGTGTTTTTTATAGGTTTTTGTGAGTGTGGGCAAATGTGAATCGAGTTGGGAGAATGTGGATCAATGGAACATTAGGGATAGGGATATTGTGGCATTAGGGATAACAATTTTCTTTCTTAAAAATGTACTGCTGTTATTTGTATCACCATATTTCAAGTAGCAGGATGACATTTTATTAATTTTATAGTATCTCGCAATTCATCAAATGATCTTATTAATTGAAACTACAAAAATATACTTCTCATTTTCTAGTCATATTTTCTGATAATAAATAGTCCTTGCAGTTTGAAATGATCATAGCATAAATAAAAATTAAGAATTCTGAGTTCTTAACTGGTGTTGTATTCACTTGCATGTTAATCGATTCCTGAGTAAAATCTACTGTTTATCTCATTATTATAATTACTTTCATTATTCAGTTACCCAGTTCAAAATCAAAATTGTCAGGATTTTTAAATACTAGGGGGCTCCGCCCCCTGCTCGCTAACGCTCGTATACCCCTGGGATTGCTATGCGATTCCCCTTGGTTCACAAAGCGAACCAGGCTCGCTTTGCTCGCTTCAAAGTGAGGCATTTAAAATATGCCCTAGCAAAAAGCTATTTCAGTTGCATAATCAAGAAAATTCTTGAAGTGACATTGAGCCATAAAAATGAAAAACTTGTATTATTTATGATGAGCTACAATAAGTCGCCAATGGGGTCCTATACTGCTTCTATACCCTTTTTTTAGACACTTAAAAAATAATACAGTAAAAGGCCAATTATCCAACATTCAATCTACCGGAAAGCTCAATCGACAGTAATTTTTTGAAAATCAAGTTTGGCGAGAATAATTTTAATTTCATTTGAGATTTCGAAGTGGAGGGAGATTTTTATTCTATATTTTGATAATTTTTAATTTATATAATTATGTAATAGCTAAATTTGCACTGATTAGAAATAAATATAGGCTCAAATTTATTATCCGGTGCCTCTTAGTGACTTTTTGAAAGTTTGTGATTTGGTGCCGAAAGTGGCAAACAATCGACTTGGTTTTCCGAACCCTAGAGACTGTTTGGATTTGACAACACGCCGTTTTAACGTCTTTTGGCTTTAGCAACACAGCCTTTCAACTTTATTTTCTTTTTGGCAACTTTTTTTTAAAAGTTGCCAAAAGGCACCATATGGTAAATCATAACCTGAATGAATATATTATAACAAAAAGTTATTTTTTAAAAAATTGTGTTTTTTCTGGATTGCTGAAATTCTTATTCAATCTACTGTGAATTTTCAGCGTAGAAACCTTAGTATTCTTAATGGAAATTCCATGCTCAGTTTTTATCGATTTATATATTCAGAAAACGTTCACATATAAATATGGATAAAACTTTAAAGTACAGTATATATTCTGTGCCAAGAATTGTTTACATAAAACCTCACCAAATTATGGCAACCAATGGCAGTTCATCTGTTATTAAAAAAAGGATGTTGGCGAAATTCTTGGTGCAGAATCCGTACCCGACTTGGAATTTTAACCGACAATTTTTCGGAAAAACCTGGTTTATATAGAATTTTAATCTAAAAGAAATGTACACATCTTTCATCTATTTATTCCGGCATCAACATAAATATTAAATCTATACAGTTTAAATAGGCAATAATTGGTATGAGTAATAAGAAAAAAAAATATATAGCGAATTCAAGTTGTTGGCTGCTGCCAGAAGTCAAATTTCAAAAGATATATTGTGATTGGCTGGATTGCTGAATTTGGAAACCACAAAGCACAATTAGAAGATTTGTGATTGGTTGTTTGAATTCGTTGCCTTTCTGCTCACAGAAATACAGCCAAATTTGGGTGGCATGCAAGAGAATTATATTTTTAAATATTGCAGATGATCATTTTGTGTCATTTAAATAACAGATTCCAAATTTTTTTTAATGTTATTCTCTTTTTGATTAATATAAACATATTCATAGATTGGTCAGAATCTAATTAGAGGCTTTGATAATTATGGAAGGTTATCTTTATTCAGAAAGGGGCCGCAAATAACAATATTGAATTACCCACTAAAAATACTTTGAAAAACATCAATGAATTCCTGCTGTGTTATTTTTTATTACTACTAGGGAGCTCTGCTCCCTGTTTGTTAATGCTCACCAACCCCTGACCTGCGCTGTGAGGCAGAGAAGTACTCACAGACAAAAAATTCTGTGACAGCTACTTTTTTAAAATATAGAGATATTATTTCTGACTGGTAAAGACTGATTTTTTAAAGATTAGCAAAGCGGCTATATCAAACAAAACATAAATACTAATATTTAAAATCCTGTTTTCACTATTTAGGTACTCAAGCTTGATATAAAAAAAACCTTGATAATGACTTTTCTTGTATTTTCTTCAAATCTAAATTAATTTGTCAGTATAATATGAAAAATCTTTCCTCTTTCAGATAACTTCTAACTATGACAGTTCAGAAGATTGTGTTATGCTAATGTTGGATGATCATAAAAAATTAACTTTTTCTTGCACCAAACAAGAAGCGGAGCTGCTTGTGAAATGCAGGCATAATTTACAAAGTCTATTAGAAATATATTTTCATTCTCTTAATCAACAGAACAAAGATTATTGCAAAAATGTGTTATCATTATTTTATTCTGACTTTCATCCAGTTTTAAAAGATATCATATCATCTCCACACATACCTTTCATCAAAGGACACTCTTACAAATTTGTGAATGAAACTTTGGTATCAGAAGAATTATGATTTTCTAAAATTTAGTGTTTTTATTTGAATTGTAACAAAGTTATTTCTGTTTATTTCTTTAGAAATTATTTCTGTTGTATAGTTCAAAATGACTTGTTAAATAAAATACCTTGTAATAGGAATTGAAGCTTTATAAACTGAAACATGCTAGATTTCTTATTTTTATAGCAAAATTGTTAACAGCCTCTTTTGAATATTTAAAGTAAAATATTTTAAAATACTAAAATGGCATTTTAAGGGCTTTAAGGAAGTACTGGATACAATATCTTCATGCAATAATTATGATGTTACAATAATTATCAATACTTTATCTTAATATATTTTTAAATTAGGAATTGAAACATTTCTTAAAAAATTATTAATGTTAACATATTTTTTTCTTAAATATTTTTGTTTAAAAAATGAAATGTTTCGAGTTTTTTAAAAAAAAATTTATTTATTTAAAAAAAATATTAAAAATATTTCTTAAAAGATGAAAAGATTTGATATAAAAAAATTAAGATTTTTTTTTAATGAAAATGAATTATATAAAGAGATAAAATACCAAATGTATGACATTTTTTAACTTAATAAAAGGATTAGGTTTTTATGGTTTATAGAAAAGTTAAAGAAATTCCAAATTTTCTCTATCATACCTTTTTAATGTTGCATAAATCAAATGATTGTTTTTGGAACAGCAAAATAACTTTCAATTGAAACTCAGTAATTTGAAAGGTTCTGTTCAGCTTCATTTAACTGCATAAGAGAAATGGTTCTTATAAAGACAAATACAATTTATTTAAATTTTTTTATTCTTTCCCTTTAATATTAAAAATAATATTCAATTTGATCCTGTAGCCACTCTGCACTTCACTCTGCCCTATATCTCTGTGTGGAATACTTAAGGTGATTTTTGAAACTTCCAAGAATGGATGAGATATGAAAATTGCTCACATGAACTTTGATTAAAATTGTCATCAATGAAGTTAAGAAGACTGTTCCTAAGTTCTTATTTTGAAATAAGAATTGTTAATGGATATAGAAGAAACCTTCAAAATTTAGGAAGAAATAGTCTTACAAGAAAGTGTTTCGTACTTGTTTTGAATTACTGTATGGATTAATCAATTAATTTAATCTTATCTAGATAGAGTAGCATTACACATAATTCAAATATCTACTTTAAAATAAAAAAATCTGAAAGTAAGTCCATTCTAGTAATTTTCTTAAAATGCATAATTATCTATATTTCTTAACTTTTTTTTTTTTTTTTTTTTGCAGGTATAAAGGTGGAAGTTTTTCAAAAATATGTTTTAAGTTTTTGTTGGACAAATTATGCCTCTTTCATACACATACTATATTTTTAATTCATTTAATTTGTACCTGTAGGTTTTTATTTTTTGCTCCATAGGACATAATTTGAGAAGAATTGTTTTTTTTTTTTTGTTTTTTTTTAAAAAGCGTTTAAATTTCTATTATGATACAAAAATAATTTTTTTTTTTCATTGTTTGACTTAAAAGTTTTCAAGGTCCAATTCCCGGGACATTCAATATGCTACGCCGAAATTCTAACCATCGGGCAAATGAGTCCTCTCGAGCCTGAGTGAAGTTTTTGGCTTTTGAAGTGACCTAAACAAAACTCCTCTCACAACGAGTTGGACAGGAGGATGACCAATGAAACACGTGACGTATCACATGGGCACAGTAAAGCGTATCGCAGAGGTGTGTGTCACGTGGTGAATGAACAATTTTCATTAAGAGGTCACCACTTTAAGTGAATATTCCTCAAAACAGGCCAGAATCTACCTCGTGGCACCGCCATGCTATATGCTGGAACTCTTACAATCACTATCAGACAAGAAGGATCTTGTCTCTGCATAGCAATAAGAGAGCAGAAAAGTGACAAAAGAAAGATTACAACTGCAAATTTTTGATGATATCGCCGACAAGTACCTAAAAGTTTTTAAAAGGGGGGTGGCAACTACCAGTCCTCTGTGCCCCATTCCTCTTTAATCACTGATGATGTCCAATCAGGGCCATCGCTAAGAATTTTGGTTGGGGGGGCGAAGACACCCTTTTGCCAACTGAAACCAAGGCATGTGCGGTGTAAATGTAGAAAATATAAATTAAGATATTACTAAATTGTTAACTAATTTTTATTAATGTAAAATTAACGTATAAATAATTTTTAATTAACATATGAATAATTAATATATAATTAATTATTAATACATAATTATTAATTAATGTAAAACTAATTGTTAATGCATTTTTTTATTTAATTGTTATTATTTTATTTAATGTGCAATTAGTTTTAATTGCTTTTAAATTACCGTCTAAACAATTTTTAATATTTTATGGCATTTTATTAATACGTAATTAATGTCAAATTTTAAGTAAATTCCCATCATATTATAGTTAAAGTTCCTTCAAATTCATTTAATTTTTCATTTCTTTTTAGTAAATTACCCCTTCCTCTCCCAACAAAGGAGATTATTTTCGGAAGCATTTTTATTTGGGGGGGGGGGGGGGAGAAGACATTTATACCTCGCAGATAGATAGAATTTTCCCCCACAATCTCAAACCAATTCAGTAACCTCAGTAGTACAAGTGCTTCATTTCGATACAACTTTTAATTTAAATTTTCAAATTGCAGTTTCGAAAAAAATTAATTAAACGTGTAAAAGTGGTTGGACTTTAACACAGAATTAAATAAATGAAAATTATTGATCAAATAGGTGACTTTTTTACAAAGAATTGTATAAAGGTTGATAAAAAAACAAATTCTGAAAAAATTCTTCTTTTTAAAATTCTGGCGGACTATTGCTATTTCAGAAAATTCCCTACGCGAAGCACTGCAATTTTTATAATACACTATTTGGCCATGTATCCGGACACCCAGTGGTATAGACTTAGAGCGTCCTGAGGCACATATTAATATAACATTGGTCCCCCTTTTGCATCGATGACAGCCTGCACACGTTTGGGAAGACTTTCCACCAATTTTTGATAGGTGACCATAGGAATTGCCTTCCAGGCGTCCATCACAGCTGAAGTGAGTGCTTGCAGTGAAGATGGTCGATTTGGCTGGCTATGTAATCTGCGCTCTAATTCGTCTCAAAGGTGTTCTATGGGATTTAGATCGGGGCTCTGAGAAGGCCAGTCCAGTTTTTGAACACCCATTTCGTCAAACCACGTCTGTGCAAGCCTCGATGTGTGAATGGAGCAGTTATCGTGCTGGAAGAGAAATGGGCCTTCCCCGAAATATTGCCATAGAGTTGGGAGTGCAGCATGTCCACATACATCTCAGAGTTCATGTTTCCAACCACAGGAACTAACGGACCCAGGCCAAACCACGAGAAACAACCCCACACCATTATGCTCCCACCAACAGTCGGCACAATGCAGTCATATAGAAACGTTCGCCGGGCATCCGCCAAAATCCAGACGCGTCCATCCGACTGCCAGACTGTAAAGCGAGATTCATCACTCCAAAGAACAGTTTTCCACGTGTCCACAGTCCAATGACGTTGAGCTCTACACCATTGCAATCGATGCTTCGCATTCTGTGGAATGATGTTCGGCTTGTAAACGGCTGCACGACCATGGAATCCCAAGTCTTTTAACTCTCGACGGACGGTCCTGATGCAAACACTAACGCCTGATGAACTTTAGAACTTCTGAGAAATTTCCACCAACGAGGACTTGCGATTTTGTTTCACTACCCTTTTCAGAGTTCTGCGGCTGCGTTCACCAAGTGTTTTCGGCCTACCGGTTCGTTTTTCTGCCGTTTCACTGCCTCGACGTTTCCACTTCACAATTACATCACTCACAGTGGATTTAGGCTTCTGTAGAATGTCCACAATCTCACGAACTGATTTCCCACAAAGGTGGCATCCCACTATTCTGCCACGATCAAACTCACTATAAGCTCCTTTGACTTACTCATTGCCTCACAAACGCATAAATACAATCTGACAAACCACTACCAACACTTTTATAGCTTTCAATTACGTATCAAACTGCGTCACTCGCCAGAACCACTTTTTTAAGGAGTGTCCGGATACTTTTGGCCAGATAGTGTAGATACAATGTCAGGGACACATGCACTTGCACTCCCTCCCCTCTGGCTTTCTAAAAATAAAGTAACGTGGTGGGAAAATTTACAAGAAAAAATATATCGATATTAATTTATCAATTTAAACAGAACATTAATGCACAATTATTAACTACCATCCAATTAGGAAATCCAATTCCCATCTTCGAAAAATCAAGGATTAAACAAAAACCTTTTTGTCGCCTTACACCTCCCTGCAAATAATCATGTAGGCGCTCATGGACACTATAATTGCATTGCAAAAGACAATAATTATTAAAAACGTTTTGTTAATTATTTAATTTTTAAATACTTTTTAACACATTTTCCTAACTAAAAAATAAAATATTTTGATTTTTCTTGAAAAGTGTGTTAATAATAAAACTTAATTTTTTTGTAACATTTCAATCCAGGAACCTATTTCTTAAAAGTAGTTATTTCGAGTATATATTTTTGCTAAAATTGCTGGATTTAATTAAATGATTTTTTGTGGTTTTTCATTGATGCTGTGTGGTTTTTCAGCAATAATTTCTGCAAATATTACTCGTTTTTTGAAAAATAATCATTTGTTCAAGAAGGAAAATAAACTTGAAAATGCTAGGGGTTTTTTTTTTTGGGGGGGGGGGGTTCCTATGCGGAATTAAAATGAAATGGATTACTTTAGCATTAAACCAAACTATAATATTTATATGCAGAAAAGTAAATTATTTGCATCTAATTGAACTTCGAATTTAGTGACAAAATATTCAGATCTATAAAAAAGCATGTCATACACACAACAATCCAAAATATATAACGAATAGTACCTGTGGGTTTTTTTGGGGAAGGGGGGAGGTATTTAAATCTACAGTGTTATTCCCATCTTGAGGAAGGAGAAATTGCACATTTGATCTTCAAAGCAAGAGAAACGTCACTGCCAGCATGAAATTTCCAAAAACCCACCCCCATTTCCCTTACCCACATGTAATGGTAATGATCCTAATTTGAGATTTATTGATCCAATTTGAAATATTTTTAAAGGTATTTCGACTAAAAAATCTTAGTTTATCTGAAAGACAATTTTTCTCGATGTTTAGAGTATAAAGTGGTGAAATCCAGGATAGGTTGTTTAGTTGTTTGTCAGATTTATTAGGCGCAAGGGCAACACAAAGGACAAACTGCGTCAGTCATCGAGGATATGAGTGAAAGGATACACATAATTTGCAATTAGACTGAACTTGGTTGTACCGGACAATGTCGGGCCACAGCTATTTGAGCACGGGAAACATTAAGAATTTTAGATAGTATTATAATAAACCTTTCAATACTTTTCCAAAGATTATTTTGTTGGAATAAATTCGATATCGCCTTCCAGTTTACATGTGGCATGCACTATTTTGGGAATGCATTTTCAATCAGACGAAACGGTCGTTTCGCCGCCAACCTGAAAAAAAGGCAGAAACGACAGTAAGTATCTATTCTCTGCATAACTTCCAGCGAAAAAGCCGAAATTGACTATTTTCTAGCGCGCTTACGAAACTTCACATAATTATACAAAAAATACCATAGATTCGTCTCGGTGATATCTTTCAAAGAAAAAAAAAATTGAGTACCTAGGACAAAAGACAACGAAGAAAAAAAATATAGAAAATTCCAAAACAAAATAAAAAAAACGAGTTCTAGCCCGATTTTGATGTAAAAATTTAGACAAACGTACAGCCCTAACTAATCTATAGATCTTCAAACGGATTGAATTATAGGATGCGGAATGTTTCAACTTAAAATCCTACGCTGGTTTGAACTTCATTAAATAATTCTTTCTATTTTTAATTAATTTAAAACCACTTTTTTTCATTTCATAATTTGGCGACAGATAAAGGCGATCAGCTTGTAATTGAGGATCAGATATATATGCCAAAAGTTGGCAAACTGGTTTGCTATCATTTGGAAGTTAGTTTTTCCGACATGTTAGGCTTAACTGAGTTTTAACGTAATGTTAAAGTATAGGAGAACGAATTGGACTGTAATTATATGGCTTATAACATCTTTAAAATTTAAATAATTTAATTTCCGAAGAGACAGAATTAAAGATAAATATTTGTTCTTTAAGTTGCATGTGTTATTTGAACTGTATGACCAATTTAGAGAGAGTTAACTTTCAAAAACATTTTAATTTCGGGAAATCTCCATTGAAAAATGAAAACAATCACATTTTGTTGCAAGATACTATGGGCAAAGTATAAATGTGGAGGTTATACGAGCTGACTTCACAGTCAACTCATTACAGAGGACTAAATGAACCACGCATTGCGATTGGCTAATGGAATTTGCAAAAATGTCATTCGTTTTTAAAGATGTGTTGATTTTTACTTTCCGTTGTAAAATGAAATAGTAGAATCATATATCATCAAAATTATAATTTCATAGTGAATTTTAAAATTGTTGTTAAGAAAATATTTTAAATTTTGTCAAATATCAATGGGTTATTATGTGAACCAAAATAATGCTTGGTATAATAAAAATAATTTATACTGCAATATTTATTAGACTGTAAAAAACTTGTAATATTTATTTGTAACAATTTATTAGTATAAACTTTCAATGGGATGCACGCTCTGACCTTGTAAGTTAAAGGTGCCGGATTTGATTCCTGTGTTAGGTGTGGATGTTCGTTGTGATTCGGAATCCACGTTAAGCTGTGGGTCCCGGACTGATTAGTCGTTATTATGCACCAAAATAGGTCGTTGTGCGTACAAACTAACCAATCGAGCCATCGAGCTGAAACTTGGCAGACAGGATCTTTGTCAATTCCAACGTATTTCTTTAAGTTTTGGGAGTTGAGTTGCCATACACAAGTTTCTATTACTCGCTCGTGGTCGATTTTGATGGTTACTGGCGTCCGCATTCAACCGGTTTGTCAATTTTCAAGTAGATTTTGACATGTAAAAGGTATCATTGAACTTAACTTGAAGAATTATGAATATTCATGGTACCAGGTGTACCATAGGTGGTACTACTTCTGGTTTATCAATTTTGAAGATAAATATGGCATGTTGGGTGTCGTTAGGCTTGTCTTGAAAAATTATGAATGTTTAAGGTACCAGGTATAGCATAGGTAGTACCACTTTCGGTTTATCAATTTCCAAGATAAATATGGCATGTTGGACTTTTGTTTTGATGAATTATGAATGTTTAAAGTACCAGGTATGCTATTGGTACCACTTTCGGTTTATCAATTTTAAAGATAATTATTGCATGTAAGGTATCGTCGAACTCAGTTTGAAGAATTATGAATATCCCTGGTACCAGGTTTACCATAGGGGATAAATAGAAAAACGATGAAACGGACAAATTCAAAAAAGAGAAGTCGTCAGTGTTAAAAAAAAATTTATGATATCCCCCAAAAAAACACTTTTGAAAAGTAGAAGAACCGCCAACCTCAAAAACACAAAAAACTTTCTTACAATAAAAAAATCATAAACATGATGAAAATTTTCAGCCACAAACACAGTGATATAAAAAAATGGCCAACCTCTGATTAGAACTCTCGGTTGTGACTCTTGTACGAATGTATACTTACTTAATTTATTTTTAACATTTAAGTTCCGCTCCCATAAAAATTTACGCTGCTTGAGGTTGGCGCCCGTCTTAATTACTAACCTTTAAAACCCCCCACACATAAAAACTTTCCAAAATGTATGTATCAACCAAACAAAAGCTTACCAGAAACACTTTAGTTTCCTACTTAAAAAATTCTTAATAACGATTCAAATGCAAGCGTTTGAGCACAGTTTCTCTATACTATTTTGAAAATTACTCGAGCTTGAATATTTACACCACTTTGTATTTCCTACCCATCCAAATGAAATCATAAACTCAAATATTCGTGCAAACATCCATAAATTAGTTTAAACGCAAGCATTGTTAATATTCCTATGACGGACACCAACCTCAAGCAGCGTAAATTTTTATGGGAGCGGAACTTAAATGTTAAAAATAAATTAAGTAAGCATACATTCGTAAGCGAGTCACAACCGAGAGTTCTAATCAGAGGTTGGCCATTTTTTTATATCACTGTGTTTGTGGCTGAAAATTTCCATCATGTTTATGATTTTTTTATTGTAAGAAAGTTTTTTGTGTTTTTGAGGTTGGCGGTTCTTCTACTTTTCAAAAGTGTTTTTTGGGGGATATATGAAGTACAAGGTGGACAAAAAGAAACTTTGCCGATATATGGGGGTCTAGCTTCCGTTCCGTTTAACATATCGAGATGAGATTTCAGGTATAGTTATTCAGAGGTATATGAGCTCGAGATTCTGTGAATTTCAACAAGTGGCTCTCACGGTAATGGTTATTTACATACACTTGAAATTTTCGAATGACAGCGCCTACTTTTTCCTGTCTCAAAATTATCAGAGCATGAGAAAACCCTAAAGAGTGGTGGAACGGTACCTGTATCACAAAAAAACGAACGCATTATGCACGCACAAAAAAAAAAGCTCTGCGAACGGCCAACAAACACGCGATCGAGGCGCACGATGGAAATTTGCATTTGATAGAGGTCTAAGTTCACATGAGTACCATCACAGGCAATTTAATCGGTTTTCTAAGCTGAATATTTGGCGAGCGGCCTCCATTGCTCCGATCGTGTTTTTGTTGGCCGTTCGCAGATCTGTATTTTGTGTGTCCATTACGCGTCCGTTTTTTGTGATACATCGTACCGTTCCAACGCTCTTTAGAGTTTTCACATGCGGTGATCATTTTTCGATAGGAAAAAGCAGACGTTGCCATTCGTAACTA
Organism: Linyphia triangularis; assembly: GCA_963978545.1. Classification (NCBI taxonomy): domain Eukaryota; kingdom Metazoa; phylum Arthropoda; class Arachnida; order Araneae; family Linyphiidae; genus Linyphia; species Linyphia triangularis. Next base: position 70,850,000 of record OZ021725.1, on the reverse strand, counting down.
TAACCGGCGTAATCGTGAGCGCCATTTTACTGAAATTCACAGAATTCCGACCCCATACCTCTAAATAACTATACTTGAAATCTCATCTCAATCTGTTGAACGAGACTGTCGCTAGATGTCCATATAACGGCCAAGTTTCTTTATGACCATCCTGTATAAAACATCATTTATGGAGTTCTACTTGACATTAATTGCAATAACTTTGTAAAATGCGGGTTAATTTTCGTATACAAAAATTTTGGTGTTTTGATATTTTGTATAAAACCTTTAACTCATATGACGTACATTATATACTTTATATAAATGACGTTTAATGTGTATGTCATGGTTTTTGAGGCGTTATCTGACGTACCACAAATATATCATCTACTGTAACACATCAAAGTTATATAATGTCAGTGAAAATATCAATGATTAGATTATTTTAATGTTCCTATCAAAAAGGATACAAATATTTGACAATAAAGACACCCGACTCCCCTATAATTGACTTCTAGTGTAAAAATGCCGATTCGTCAAACTCGGTCACGCTGCATTCCGATATTTTTAATATTTTAACATTTTTTATTTTTAACTTTTTTATTCAGTTCAATTTTATTGTGGTTCGACTTTAGAAAAAGAAAGATCTCGATGAAATTTAGAAAATTTGCCGACTGTCCAACTTTCTAAAACTTTGGGGGGGGGGGGGGGAGTCGCCCCCTACGCCCCCCGTTCGCGTCGTCCCTGTGTCCAATGGAATATTCGGGGTTTTTCTGAGTGAGCGCTTCACAAGATTCAATCAATTTATTTCATAGAATACAAGTCAATGTTATTCAACTTTTTTTGGTGAACATTCATAGAATTTTTTCAAGTATATTTATTATACTAAAAGTTATCCTTTGATCTCAAACGATGATTTATAATAATTTTATACGATAAAAGCTGGCATATTTTCTTAACAGCTTTTATAATTTCTCAACTGATTTTATTTGGTCCATAAGCTAGTAACTCTGTCATTATTATTATTCAAGCTCGAAAAATTCAGTAGCTTTATTTTGGGAATTGGTTGTTGCTTTACGTGTTAAATTTAAGTAAAAATTTTTCCTGATTTTAGTATTTTTTATAATTCTGTATATTTTAAAAAAATCAATCAAAATTCTGTTTTAAAGTAAAACATTGCGTGAATATGTCTGAGGCGATCGAATACAAAATTGCGTTTGTCTAGTACAAGTAGATTTTTCTGTCTGAAAACTGCTCATTCTTCGTCAATCTAATAATAAGAAACAACATATTTAAATGTCACCAAAAAGAACTGTCGATTTTCAGTTCAATCAACTTTCCCAGAATCCTCGTGCAGGTAAACGATTTCCACCCGAAAGAAATCGTCTGCGTTGAAGACAGTGAGAAAGAGGGAGCGAAAAACTGCTATGTTGACATGTTGCCAATGGAACAAAGTAAAAACGCTGACTTCTTATCATTCCTTTTCGAAATGTTGTTGCTATCTTGCTGTGGCTATTGCGCAAGTTGTTGCCCGGCTTCTTGAGACTAAAATAGACTTTTTTCGTGTTCATTGGACATCAAGAGCACATGTATTGATCCTACGTGTACCATGCTACTGCATTTTTACTTTCATAAATATCCAAAGGGGGGGGGGGGGACTAGTATATCCTCACGTGATATTTTGTATTCTATTCTAATTTTTGTTTTGTTTCGATAAGTATTTAAAGTCAGCCTAGAAAACACAATGGGTATTGGTCTGATAAATATGCTGAAACATAAAATTTTTAGACGAGAAGAATATTAAAGTCACGATACCAAACAAAATTGTGTAACATCCCCTTTGATAGAAGAGAAAATTGCTTTACTTTCGAAAATATTTTTAAAACTCAGCATTCAATTTCCTTTTTAATACTTCAATCAACGAAAACGATTATTTTCCTGCAGGATTCGCAAAAGCATTTTTAGTGAAAATTTTATAATATCAAGTTTATAGCAATTAGCCATATATCATGCCCGTAAAGATTTTAAAAATAGGTTTCTAACTCTAAAAGATCGATCTAATCAAGCATATTATCTGTTCCTTTCCGGGTTAAAATATAGGTTATCAGTAAAGAAAATAAAACCAATAATTCCTGTTCCCGACGTAAGAAAATATCAACTATCAGATTAACGTTGTTGACTTATGATTTGCTTGCAATACTTGACCCCTTTAATATGGTTCAGTTAGATGAAATTTAAGAGGGTAACTCGGTTAATTTTTTTTTTTTTTTTTTTTTTTTTTTTAATTTTACTAACGTGTTCGAATCCCTACTCTCTATGTTACCGAATTATAACAGCAGGCTACAAATAGAGTAAATAGTAATAGCAAAACGCCTCTCTATGGCAGTGATTAGGAGAGGGGTGGTCGGGAAATAGTATTCCCTATTTTTAAAAAAATTTAGTGCTTTTCTTGGGGATATTTTGCACATAGGCACCCCCCCCCCCCCAAGGAAGGTGCACTTGAACCCCCCTGGATTTTGGAAATTAAAAATGTGTAGAAAAGTGGCAAGCTTCACTGGAAATAGGAGTATGATACAGATTTAAAAATATTCAATAATTAAGAAATTTAATTCGTAATGATTAATTAAAATTTCATTCAGATATCCAATTGAAAATCCAGGTTTGAATAAAATATTAACATTTTGCATCCTCCTGTTTGTCATCTGCCTGCACCCCCTTGAAAACAGTTTGCCTGCGTCTACGATTTTGCAGTTTTCCCCTCTCCCCTATCACCTTCACTAACACGTTTATGGCTAAAAACAGACACTTTCTTTCTCAAAATATTTTTTAAATTATTCAAATTTCATTTATAAATAAAAAAAAAAAAATTGCAGCAAGACATGAATTTGGCACATTTGGTATCACTGATCCGGAATATGTTAAAATGTACAATTCAAACCAACTTCGTTTGAACAAAAATCCATTGTTCTACCAACTGAGCCATTATGTATATGAGTTAGAAAGTTAATCTACAGCTTATTTTTTAGTCGACCGTAGCTAATTATGATTAGCTGGAATATGGTATGTTATATCTGCAGGACCGGCTTAATAGCAAAATGTTATGTGTGCAATAAGATTTTTTGCTCCTTACATTGAAAATGCGTATAGAAACCCTCCAAATGTGGTATGGGTGCTCTGTAACTGAAATTTGCTGGAACTTACTACCTGAAGTTGACATTTTAAAAGGATTAACAAACTAATAAGTATTAACGTAGAGTATTTACTACCTTTTCATTATTTTTGTTTTTTAAAATGACTTCTTCTATTACTAATTCTTTTTCAAACTTCAATTGGCGTGCTGTACTGTAGTTGTGTAAAAAGAAAACTAATTAATTCTTTTACTCAATTTATAGTTGTGTCAGGTAGAAAATAACACACATTTTTTAACTACAACAAAAGTTATATTTCATTTAATATTCATGAAAAAATAGTAATCTAGACAAAATATTTCTGAAAATTGATTAAAATAATCTGTATTACACACTTAGCAGTGGACCTTCCTAGCTTTGGCAGCCGAAAATGTTTTCATTAGTACATCATAATCTAATGAAGATGAATCATTTTCAATGGATAAAATTGCAAGGTTGTTGAATCTTTCTTGCGAAAGAGTAGACCTTCGGTAAGTTAGGCTTATTGGCATTCAAAATCACATAAATTTTTTAATTTTTAACATATTTTTTTTTCTCATTTCGGTCCCCCTCTCCAAATCACATGTGTGCGATCGCACGCGCCAGGTCGGCCCTGCATGTCTGGATTAACCGAATGCCGAAATTCATTTAAATCTAGACGCAGTTTAAACACAACACAGTTTCGGACGGAAGACATACATTACCGATTTTTTTTTTTTTTTTTTTTTTTTTTTGGAGAACAGAACATTAAAAATTTTCAATTAGAAATATTTTCTCTTAACTTTCTCAGTTGTTTTATTGAAACATTTTATTTAAACTATTGCATATTAGAAATGCATTTCGAATAAATTGTTATAATATTTTTAATTAATTATTAAAGTTATTGTTTAATTCATTATTATAATTATTTTTAATTAAGTATTACAATTATTTTTTTAATAAACTATACAATATTATCAATGATTTACACAATTTTTCAATGCTCTCTTTATATATCAGTAGATTCATTGCAGTTTTAATCAACTTAGGAATCTTCAACAGAATACTGAATTTTTTTTTTTTTTTTTTTAAATGTCATTGCAGTTTTCTCTAAAAAAAATTTCAGCAAATGTTCAAAAACTCTAGTAGAATTTTTTTTATCCAAAAGAAATTCCTATCCTTTCGAAAAAAACAACAACAACATATTCTTGTTTGATTATGTAAATGAGCGCGACTGACGAAAGTCGTAATTTATTGCCCCAAATAACATTAAAAAGAATCCACCAAATACAGTTTTCACTTCTCAGTGTAGTTACCGAATTGGCTGTTACTCTGCGCCATGATTGAGCTCGTTCGAAAACCAGAAGCCCTTTTTCTTGTTTTGGTGCGCGCTCAGCTGTTCATTTTTACCCATGATGCCTTGCAATATTTTCTTGTGACATCACGAGCAGTTTACATACAACATTCATGCAAGCAGCCAGCGAGGTGCGTTGTTGTCTGCATTTTCGAAACAACTGGTTTACCTTTGTTAATCCGTAACTGGATTTCTCATACATATTAACTGGATTAAATACTCAATTTATTTTGATTTGGCATTATAATTAATTGTAAAGAGAACTGTCTACCGCCTGTTTAAATTGTACATTTCTGTATTATATTTTCTTAAGGCTTCTTTATGTTTGGGTCTCCATGTTACTTTTGTTCTCCAAAAGGCATAGTGATTATTTGGAATTTTAAGAATGGTACTACTTGTCAGTTTTATTGTTCTTTTCTCGTAGGATAATGGGATAAATTGTTTTGTATTAAGTCTGAGATCCTATTTCTGTAGAGTTTAGCTAGTTGTTACTTGCTATTTTCGTGCGCAGTTGCAATTATTGGTTATCTTTTGAAACTGCGCGTTTAATGAAAAAAATCGGATGAATGGTACCCAATTTTTCACCCGATTACTGTGAATTTATAAATTCATAAGAGATTTGCCTTCTCTTCATTTTCATGGCTGCTTTCTTATTATAAATATTAGTTTCGTGTATTTGATCAATCGTTTATCAAATAGGTCAATCCCATTTTGCTTTATGAAATGTGCTGAGATAATTAGTTTCACAAAAAAATCTTTATTCTTATATCTAGTACTGTTATTTCATTGTCTCAAAATTTTGAATAAATATTCTATTGCCCTATGATAAATTACATTTAAAAAGAGGATCATCGTCTTCTGGGATTTCCATTTCATAAATACTATATTGTCACTTTTGGGAATATCGTATTTTAATTTTTAAGATTTAATTTTAATTGAATTTAAGAAGAATAAAAGTTTTTTGTGTGTTTTGGTTTAATTTTAGTGATATAATAGCTGTGTTTTTAATTTGGTTCCTGTGTCTTACCATTTTTATCTTTTACTTGCAGTGTTTCAATTAAGATAATTAAATTATTCTGAATAGCTCCTTACTTTTCTAAAAGAAACGTTAGGTAAGATAATTTATTTAATTTCGTCTATAAAAATCATCATGTAATGCATTTCATGTAATTAAAATATTTTACTCATTTTTTATAAGATGATCTTGCCAAGTATTTTATCTTCTTGTAACTTAAACTTACAAATGTGTACATACAACTTCTTGTATCTAATATCTTGATCTTGCTAATGTGTTTGTGTGTGAATAATATTTTGTGTATCTAATCTTGCAATTTCTATCGCAATAAAATGTGACTTTCAGTTTTGTTCATATTAGTTTTAAATGTTTTTTGCATGAGCATGAGTTCTCAATAAAAATTGAAAATGATTTAAAGTTTTATTTTGAAGTGTTCAGCATAGTCTTTTTTTGAATTAGGAAAATAATGAAAAACAGAAAACACTAGTATTTATCATGTTTTTGTTTCTTTGGTGTGGAATTAAACTGAATTAAAAGTAAATGTCATTTAAAATTGCAATCGGAGGATTTTACAGAAGTTGACTGTTCAATATGGAAAAATCAAGAATTCTCGGCTATGAAAAATTGCATAAAATTTGTAATCCATGCTTAAATGAGCAAACAATTAATGTACTTTTACTTGTTTTAAAATGTAAAAAATAAATTATGTTTGCCAATAATATTTTATGGAATAACAGTTGACTAAATCTCTTAATGAAACAAACCCAAAATAAGTTAAACTGTAAAATAAGTTTAATGAGAGAAAGAACAATATAATGAAACTATACCTCAATGGATTATATAACGAATATCCGATTATATAACGATTATATATAACGGAATATCCAACGTACCAATTTTGCAACTACATAATATATTCGCATGTCATCCATTTCAGCTTTAACTTGGTATCCTATCATGGGTGGTGCAGTGAGCGCTGGTGAGGACAATGACGAACTCATTGACAACTTGGTAGAAGCCGAATACATCAAGTCCGATTCGTTGGAAAGCATATTCCGTGCTGTCGACAGGGGGGACTACTATTTGGAGGGATGCAAGGAAAATGCCTATAGAGACTTAGCATGGAAGCATGGGCATATTCATCTATCTGCACCCTGCATCTATTCGGAGGTAATGGAATCATTGCAACTTGGCCCTGGCATGTCCTTCTTGAATTTAGGAAGTGGAACTGGATATTTGAGTACAATGGCAGGGCTTTTGCTTGGTGAGTTTGTTTGGAATTTGTATATTTAAAGGGAGGGTTGTTAGTGGTTAACCCCATGTTTGAAATCCTGTACCATTGATGCAGTCTTTCTACAGAAAGTTCATTCTGCCTTGTGTTGAATAAAATTCTGAATGATTCATAATTGTGGTTTGGGGATTTGTTATATTTTTAGTGTTATTAATATTATATGTAGGTGGAAATGTTTAAAATTCATTTTGGATTCTGCAAGTTATGTGAAGGAATTTAAGGTTTTAATAAGTATGATAGAAAGTTTACAAAAATTCTTCTATAGGGTATTTAATTATGCTTTTGTGTGTTTGCATCTGTAGGCTGAGTTAGAAAGGGTTTTTTCAACATTGTAAGTTTCAGTATTTCTATATTTCATTTATACTTTTTCTTACTTTTTTCTTTCTTTTATATCCTAAAAGTCAATATTTTTTCTACTTGATGTGTAATTCTATTATATTTAAGTCAATTTTAGGTCAACATAGTTAGGCTAATATGAACAATCATTTGAGTTCAGGCAAACTTATTCTATGATCGTTAAAAAGGTTATCAGTAACTTCTGTCTTTTAATTATTGTATGGGCTCATTTCTACATTTAGTGGTGTGAAAAATTGCACAAGTTTCAATCGCACTATAGTACTGGTCACTACAATTTAAATTTGACGCAGGTAGCTGCACAATTTACCATTGGTGTTTTAATATTTTCATTAATTTAAAAGAAAATAAGGAAATAGCAAGTTTGGGGATATATGTAGTGATAATGGTCAAGTTGAGCATTTAAAAAAAAAAAATTATTAAGAGTGACGAAAGACAACTAAAACTAGAATTTTTTTAAAAATCTGTTTAATATTTCTCGAGTTATACGAGTTTCAATTTCCCACTTTTAAAAGCTCGGCAAAAACGAGACTAGCTTAGCTGTGACATCACCCTACGTCATAATCCTATTTTTGTTTAGCGCGATCTTGGAAACTATCGTGAATTTATTCGCATTGCTATAGCTCATTTAGCTTTTTTTTAATCTTGTATTCTTTTAATCTATTTAAAATTATGTCCTCAAATTCAGCGTACAAACATTGCCTCGTCCCGAAATGTAGAATACTTCAATCACCAACACTTCTAAATTATTTATGAGCGTTCTTAAACACACAGATATCCGCAAAATGTGGTGTAAAGCCATTAAACGGGACGATGTTTCTGTAAAAAGTATCCTATACGTTTGTGAAAATCATTTTTATCTGGGTATTTTACATTGATTACTTTTATTTTTACATAATGATTTAATTATTTGGGAATTCTATCAATTAGAGTAACTCATGATATACAGTGACTCGCAAAAGTTTTCGTACAGTTTAAAGAAAAAGTCATGTAGCCTGGAATTGAATTCGAATATTAATTCCTATATTTTTTTTATCGAATCTTTATTTAATTCTGAATCAAACCTAATACTTTAAAAAAAAATATTGAATAGTTTTTATGAATTCATAGTTTTATAACAATACAAATTCGTAAAACTAAAGATAAAAATTCCACAAATGTGTTCGTGCCCCACATTTTCTGATAATTTCATTAATTGAATTTTTTTCCGACCCTTTTTTTTTAAATTTTTGTATTCTGGAAACACGTAAAAAATTGATTGGCTATAATATTTGTTTTCTCAATTCATTATAATCTATTTATTATTTAAAATGGCTTGTAGTTGAAAAGGAACAACAAGCAGCATTCTAAAATTGGTTTTATATTTCATCGTAATAATGGAAATTCATTCGATGTATTTTGTGTGTGTGACAATATATTTTATTTATTCCATTCAACGATCCAGTTTGTAGTTACTTTTTAAGCCTTTCAAGATAATAAGAGTTCATATTTGCGGAGTGTGTGCGAACATCGCCCGACTGTTTTTACTAAACTAAAATTATTTTTAAAAAAAGCAAGTCAAAGAAAATTGGGTCAGCGTTTTAATTGAATAGGAATATACTAACAATATTAAATTAAATGTATAAACAAAACTAAATTGTCTTTGACTTCTATTCTGTTTTGACAATTTGAAAGAATTTGTTAAAACGAACTATTTTATTTTCTTGGTAATAATTGTCGCCAACTTTGTGGGTGAGAAATATGCAAGTTGTTCAAAGAAGTAAGAGTGTTCTTGAAAATGGGAAAATAATATTTCTAGTGGAATATAAATTAATCTGAACTGAAAAAAAAAAGCTTTGAATAAATAAAATGCTATATTGAAAATAATGGCTAACTTTTTTTTTTTACTCTATTGAATTTTCATGCCAGTTGTTTACATAGAAAGTCAAGTTACAGATATTTCACTTATTAGTAAAAAATGTGTTAACTTCCACCATTTGAATCCCTCAATTTGAAAATTTGATTTTAAAAATAATACTGGATACAACTGCACTATGGAAAACAAATGTTTTTATAACTTTCTTAAGAGTAAAGAGCTGTTTAAAAACGAACTGAAAGTTTTCAAAATAGCACCAAAAAATTGATGAACAAGGGAAAAGTAATTTGTTTCTTGTACAAGAATCAAATGAACTTGTATAAGAATTACTTGTACAAGAATGGAATAAAAACTCTTGAACGTAAATTTTAATTAAAAACACAGTTTTTAGTTATATACGATTTGTTTCGAATAGTTCGTAAAGTATGTAAAATTTTGAGCTCCAAAAATATTGACGAGTTGTCACTGCAATGTTCTTCAGTTTAACTGGATGGAATGATAATTGAAAATAAAAACTTAGAATAAAAATAAGTCATATTCAATCAAGTTAAAGACAAATGAAAAACTGTTTGTAAAGTGAGTACATACCTTTCAAATTTTCCACCACAAATATCAGCTCCTATGAAATTCGTAGGTCGTTGTAGGTAAACAAATGAAGGATAAAATTTTCCATCGGATTATGACGTCAAATCTAACCAGTCAATGGTGGAACGTTTTGCGGTTGCGTCACGATTCCACTGTTTTTACGCTTTTTCTTCTTTCGATATTTAATTAAATAATTTTTTATCGCAATATAACTTACATAATCAAATTCAGCTTTGCTTTCTTTATTAAAATGTATTGCATTCGGCCATTTTTAAAAAATACGCAACTTCTCCATTGTTATGTTTACAAAAAAAAAAAAAAAAAATATCAAAATAGTGATATGTTTTTCAATAATTATTAATTTATCCTTTTGGGTGAGTGAAACAGTGAAGAAACTCGTTGAGATGGGCAATACTCTAAGGAATAGAACTCTGTGTTAAAGACATTCGTTTTTCAACTTTTTATGCGTTTATCAAATTTCTTCAGGGATTTTGGAGGTGGGGCTATTTAGAGCACCTTAAAAGGCATTACCACAGAGATTTTTATCAAATTCTTTAACGCTGTTTTTCAACAATTGCAGGAAATTTTTTTTTTTAATTGCAGCTACTTTATATGCATGCACAATTTTGACCAAAACCTTAATGACTGAGCCCATGCCCATCACTAAACCATATACAAAGGTTGAATATCATAGGTCAATCCATTTGGGAGCTATGCTAACCATCAGGGGCGGATTTAGAGGTCAATCACGGGGTGCGATTATGACCTAGAGTGGTTACAGAAGCAGTAATAATTTTTCAACTTGGGAGAAAGGGGGAGGGAAGGGGTATCATCAATTAGTATTATACTACCAGGGTTCAATGGGAAAAAAAATTAGAGGGTTTGACCATCCTTTTTTGCGTCCCATATAACAAATTACCCCGAAAATGTAATAAAAAATTACATTATAAATATTTAGTATTTTTTATTAGAAAAAGAATATTTAAGAACTCAAAAAAATATCTCATGCAGATCAGGTGAAGTGTAAAAAGCTCAACAACCCTGAAAATTCAACTTTTTTTATGCAAGTTAATTAACCAATATATTCAACATCATAAATAATTTAATGCAGAAAAGAGGCGGCAGATCTTTTAACGACTTTAGACAATACTGCAGGTACGTTAAACTCTATATTCATAAAGTTTTAATAATTTCCAAAGTTAAACAATGCTTTTTAACTGTGTTTGACATCACAGTAAATTAAAATATAAGTTACATAAACTTGAGACTATACACTATAATATTGATCCTTGCATTCAAATTTGATACGGCATTATTTACTGTTTCCATATTTTCCTTTATTTAAATGAAAATCGAGGGTTTGGCGATATTTTTATGTTGGAAGAGAGAGGGAAAAAAAAAAACTGGGAAAAAACGCCGAAACGCGAAAATTGGTGATGATATTCAATAGACATTACACTGTCATTCCTTGTACAAAAAACAGAAAAATATCAATCGTTGATGGGCGATGCTCATGGTTGAAAAGCGAGTGTTAAAGGCACTCGTTTTTCAGCCTTTTCCGCTTTTATCAGATTTCTATGGGAATTTCGGTGGGGACGATTGCGCAACCTTAATCGTAGGTCCCATGGCTACCACTAACCCGCACACCAAATTTGACTATCGTACGTCAATTCGTTTAGGAGTTATGCTGACCACGTACAGATAGACATTTTATCTAGACCACTTTTTTGAAATCAGGATGTTTTAAAACCAGGGGAAAAAGAAAAGAAAAAATCGATTTTTTTTTTTACTAAATGCTATACACTTTCATTGCCTTATGTAAACATATGGGTAACTGAAAGTAAAAACTTGTTTGGCTATGATTCTCAATATTTTGAAAAGAAGTACAAAACAACATGGAACTCACTTTAAACTGTTAAGGATAAATTACATTTTTATAATTTAAGAAAATAATTTAGTTTGACATTGTCAAAGGGTTTTAAGGATTTTGCATATGAAAGGGTGTAGATACAATGCTTATTTCAGTAAAATCAGTTTATTTTTATAAGAATGAAATATTTTATTACAATCTATTCAAATATTACTTTGAATATCAATATCACACAATATCGAATATCAGTGTGCACGATAAGTCCCTTCTTCGGATCATTCGGACAAAAATGAAATATTTAAACATTTTTCGGAAAAAACAAAGATCTAAACAAATATTGTTGACGAAATATTACATTTTGTGAAATAAGTAAAATTAAAAAAAAAAAAAATCTTACTCATGTTAGGTCACCTTAACCTTAACTCTACATATTGATGCACTACTAAGACTGCTCTGACTAAATTAACATATATTCGAACTTTATAGTAAAAAAAGAGTGAGTGCTTTGACCTCAATGTGCGTGTGTGTACAGTTTTTTAGTAAAAAAGAAAAAAAATTATCTTTGAAAATAAGATAGTTTTTACTATGGCGCTCTCAAATTTTTTTTTATTTATTATATAAACTTTCTTTTCTTTTAATTGGTTAAATACGCATCAACAATATTATCAAATTCTATAAAGATTTTCTGTATTAATCCAGTATAAATTTCTTTTAAAACTTTAATATAATTCTGATTTGGTTAGGGGGTTACTAATACCAAAGGGTACGTATGCTTTATTTCTGACATCCTCGAAAGTTTTTAAGGTGCAGGCGGGCCGTCATTAAACTGGTGTTGTTTAGATCAGTCCGGAGTCTGTAGAAATTAATAAATTTTTTTGAAATTTTGTATTAGTACTGCTGGGAAAATCTGTAGACATGGTAATGCTGTTTAAACATTATCATAAAATTTTTGAAATGAAAACTTTAAGATATAACTGTTTGGATTTTTGCTAATTACGCTTCAAGAGCAACAATATATTTAAAACTTCATTGGATTGATTTCATTTTGATTTATTATTTCACTTATAAGGAATAACATGTAAAACTAACAGTCATATAAGCCCTTTTCATCTTAAAGTTTTATATTTTCCTTTAGTTGCAAAAATTCTCTAAATAGATAGATTTTAATTATATCCAACCTGTACTTTAATATAATAAATTTTGAGATTGCTTTAACATAACACTATATTTTCTTTTATAAATATGATTTAAGGGAACTTAAATTAGGAAAATGTACTCAAAGACCATCTTAAACCGTCAACACACAAATCCTCATAGTTAAATTTTTTTTTTTAAAAAAAAGCAGATTTTTGAAATAAACAGCTTTATATCATCTGAAAATTAGTTTAAATTTCTGCATTATATTCAAATAAAATTCCAAACTAAATTAGTTACAGCAGGTAAAATTGTAATAATAATAATAATGTTCATATAACCATAGGACCTGCTTTTTCATCACAAGTAGCATCTCAAATCGGTTACATATTGTGTCACATATTAGACATATTATCAGTCATATTACCATCAAGTTTGAGTTACACTTACAAAAGCACATTTGAAATTAAAATAAGAAAGAAAAAAAAAAGAAGGGGAAAAAAAAAAAACATTTAAAAAGATTTTAACCTTAACTGATTTAAATTATTTGTAAGTCATCGGTATTGTTCCCAATATTTCAGTCATTCATATTTAAATAATAAATTCATACAAAACAATTTTGACTTTTATTTAACAGAACAAATGAAAACTGCCAAAAGCTGCGAATGAGCAATATTTACAAATTTGCAATCTAAGCTGACCAGTTTTACAATTATGTTAAATTACTTGATATTCTTCTAGTAGAAATAAATGTCTTTGTATGGGATATTTCCAGGCACAAGTGCTACATGATACTGCACCGGGACAACGTTAGATTCTGATTAGTTTATTTATCAAGCAGGGAACATCTACCAGATGGTCTTTCAAGGGAAAAATGGACTTCATATACATCTTTGATCCTCAATATTTTGAAAAGAAGTTGAAAACTATATGGAACTCACTTTAAACTGTTAAGGATAAATTACATTTTTATAATTTAAAAAAGTAATTTTGTTTGACTTTATCAAAGGGCTTTAATGATTTTGCATATGAAAGGGTGCAGATACAATGGGTTAATCCAATAAAATCAGTTCATTTTTATAAGAATTAAATATTTTATTACAATCTATTCATATACTGATGGTATTGAATTGAGAGTTACTTTGATAATTACATAAAATATCAAATATGAGTGTGTAGGATAAATCGCTACTTCTGATCATTCGGTCAAAAATGAAATATTCAAACATATTTAGAAAAAGAAAATGTCTAAACTAAAACAAATTGTCAATGTTATATTACATTTTGTAAAATAAATAGTAATATTAAAAAAATCTTATCATGGTTATATATTACTGTTAATTATCTTGAACTGCCATACCAATTGAAGAAACAAACAATCTAGACATAGCATGCACCCTCCAACTCAAGCAAGAATGACCATTCCATTTACTTCCACCCCAGAGTAGAGGCATGTTAGTAATTTTGCAACTCACATGTGATATGGGATATGGGGCAATGTCACGTGCAAGGGAGGGAATTGTATGACCCCTCAAATTTTATTACTTTGTTTGTGTCCTTCAAATTCAAGGTCACACAAAGAAGGGGTCATTTTGTTACCTTCCCTGGGCTGTTTTAAGATCTTTAGGAAAGAATGAAGAGAAACTTCTTGGTCCTAATTTAGCCATAGCATCTTGATCGGAACTGTAAGTTCTTGCAATATTTTGTAGAATTGCAATAATGCTATAGTGCCGATTTGATCAAAGCTTTTTCTTAATTATGAATTAGGCATTTTATTTTCCAATTACAATTAAAAGATTTTTCTAAAGCTATTTTAGTGCATGATTTTTTTGTACATCGAATGAAGTTTAGGGGTTGCGATGGCACCCCGATATTAAACCTTTATAATTAATTGGCCTCTGATCAAGGAGAAAATCGTGTTGAAATTGAGATATTTTAAATGGTCCTTCAAAATTCATTTTTTAATTTGAGAATCACACAAGGGGTGAAGATTCTTTGAGCTGTACATTGCAGGTCAACACAATCTCGATCTACTCGTCCCTTCTCAAGCCCATTCCTTCTACGGGTAACGAAATAAGGAGTTCGGTTAAGTGGCTTAAAAATCTGTATTAATGAGGCATGAAGAATGTCATAAAAAGCTTAATTTTGTTTACGGATTTCCATCGATATTGATATTAAGTAAAAAATAGATGTTACAAATATTAATGAAGTTTAAGGGTTTTTTTTTTTTTTTTACTTTGTACTCGGTGAAACTGCCATTTAAAAATAATTTAGACGAGATACTTCATGGGGTGTGTGGTCGCACCCCCTGCACCCCCCCTAAATCCGCGCCTGCTAACCATAGATACAGTAATTTTTTAACTCTGCATGTTCCAAATCATGTAGAAATGCAGAAAAAAAAATCTATTTTTTTACAAAATGCTATACTTTTATTAGAAATTGAAAGTAAAAAGGAAATTATTGGGAAAAACTTCAGACTTTTTTAAATACATTATGAAAATCCAAAAATTGTTTTTCAATGATAAAAAAAATATGGTATAAAAATTTACTTTAATTACAAATGAATGCATAAAAGGAGCATGCAGAGTTGGTTTATGTATGTGTAGACCTAAAAGAAAATGTGCCATCTTTAACAAATATTTCATATTTTTTAACAATTACTATTTCATAATTTGTAAATCTGCATGTTTGGTAAGAATGTACTGCTATTTACAAAAAAAAAAAAAAAAATTTTTTAGATAAATAATGCATTATTTTGATTGGCCTACTACATAAACCTTTTTTTTTTTAAGTGGAAGATATTTTTATTCAATCGTCAGTACAATTTAAGTACTTTTTTTAGGAACCTATGGCACTAACCATGGAATTGAGCTGCACGAGGAAGTCGTTGACTATGCCAAAGGCAGATTGGAAGAATTTTTGAACTCGTCGCCAGCTATGGATAAATACGAATTTTGCCCCCCAAGTTTTGTTGTTGGAAACTGTCTGCTTTTGGATAGTTCGGTCCATCAGTATGATCGGGTATATTGTGGTGCTTCATGTCCTACTGAGCATGAAAACTATATGAAAAATTTAGTTCGCATTGGTGGAATATTAGTTATGCCTCTAAATGATCACGTAAGACATGTTTATCTTTAGAGTAATTATGTCATTATTATTATTATTTCAAATACCTTGTCTCATTTGAATTGAGAAATCACTTAAACTAGCAAGTTTTTAATAAAATACCAGATTTTTTTTTAAAATTAAAGTTATTCATATAAAGCTAATCCAACCATTATGATTTTAAAACTAAAAACAAGACATAGTAAAATTACCAAGTAATAATTGCAAACATTTATGACAGCAAAGCTGTATATATGTTTGCATTCATTCAATGGACTTATAACTTTGACTTTAGGGGGATAAATTTCACAACTTAGTGTAATGTAAATAAGTAGAGAAGTGGAATAAGAGTCCTGAACTGTTATAGCTAATAGCTGACCTAGAGAATAGTCTTGTGCCAACCACTTAAAAATTTTAAACATACTTAGAATTACAATTTGATATTTTTTATTTTAGAATTTTCATTTTATTGTGTGACTGTGTTGTGGAAATATGTCAATAAGTACAGATCAGATCCTAGCTTTTGATGCTTTGCAAACTAAGTTCCCTTTGCTCACTAAAATGTTCATTATAATGCAAACCCAAGCTCACCTAGCTCTCTAAAAGAGTCATTGCTATGCAAGCATACGCTTACATTCATCTAAAATGTTCCTTGTTATGTAAATCATACTTTAAAATTCTGTTAGTTATCATTTTGAACCCTTTCCCCACCAATCCCCCCTCTCCCTGTTTCAAGGTACCATAAAATTATATTAAATATTTTTTTTTTTTAATTTAATAATATTTTTTTTTAACCTTTTCTCTGTTTATTCCCTCTCTCTCACCACAATTTCTTAATTAAGAAATGTGACGCGAGTTGACACCAAAGTTGTACCATGCTGCCATCTAGTAGGGGTTTTTGGAACAGGGGATGTATGGTTGTTTTTCAGCAGGTTTTGTTAATGTTAAAACTTAAAAAAATTAGTTAAAAAATATCTAATAAAATTTTTAACATTCTGGATGTCAGATACACAATTAAAGGTTGAATATTTCTTGTGTTTAAAATTTCAGACTTCTCCAAGTAGTTGAAATTTCTATAGATTGACAGTCACATACACTAACTTTTTTCTTACTTGAGATAAAAATTGTATTTTAAAACCAAACACATCTTTATATTTTCAATAGAAGAAAGTGCAGAATATATATTCTGGCTATATGAATTGCTTATTTCACTTTATAGTTTGTCCTTGATAATAAATGTTCCTTAATTATTTTAATTTCAATCAAAAATATATGCATTGAGATGGTTGAAAAACTGGAACTAACAAACTTGGGGCATTTATAAATACAACAACAGATGTGTATGTTATTCTTTACATCAATCACTGCACTTTTAAAGTGGTGTTTTGCAATTAGAATAGGCAGGTAGTGGTTTTCAGTGTTATAATAGTGGAAGTAAGAAAGATGTGGTATAGGTAGATATTTTGTTTTTTCAATTCTATCATTGAAATTTCTATAGATTGATAAACTATAAAAATTGAAACACGAACTTTTACTTGTGACAGCAGTGGGATAAAAAAGTGACTGTAGGAGATTGTGACTAGTATTGACTGACAGGAATCTTTTCTTGCCATAGACCTGTAACACTGAATATCCAAATTCAATACTATACCCTCAATAAACATCAATACGAGCATGTGGACAGCTATGATCATGATGTTGGCTTTATTGAATACCCACCCTTCATCCATCTTAGATTACTGCATTAGCTTTTCTGGCACTTTTCAATGCAAGTTTTTATTTGGCACTGCATAATTAAAACTGATTGACTTAATTGTAATGCTAAGTTTTTATAGTATACACTCTTAATTGAGAGGAAATCGAAATTCAATTTTTTTTATTTTTAATACATATGAATTATATGTATAGGAGTTGAAATTTTTATTTGTATTCTGGTAATCTTTTATGCAATCTCACAAATTGATAAAATAAAATTAATTTTCAGGCTCTTAATTTAAAAGTTCAATTACATAATGTGCAATTCTCTGAAAACAGAAACTACCATACCTAAAGAAATATCCTGTACAAAATATAAAATTTATAAATTATCTTAAAGTTAAATGTCCAATGTGTAAAAGTTAGTGTAAAAAATTTCTGTGTCACAAATTTTATTCAGTTCTTTGACATGAAAATTTTGCCCATTTCATTGACTTTAAATTGTGCATGTTTTGCAGGTGTTTTTTAAAGAAAATGCAGGTGTTTTTTTAAAGAAACTAGTTCGAGGAAAATTTCTCTCATTATCCTCTTTGCTTTGAGATATTGCTAATGCTTTTAAAATATTATGCTTCTAGACATTTTCCTTTACAGTTCTAAAGTTTTCAATTTAAAATTGTTGGAAAAATTTCCCATTCTTCCCTTTTTTGCCAACAACCTGGTATTGCTCTTTTTTTTCTTTCTTTTTTTTTTCTTCTCAAAAATTTCTTTTACAGAAATTGTCTACAATGTTACTATTTGTAATCTAACTGCTTTGAAAATAATTATGTGAATTTGCATGAATTAATTTTTTTTTAGGTAATCTCACATTGCAAAAAAGCTTTGATACTATTGTTAAATAATAGTACAACTAGGATTATTTCAACTTCGAAACTTTTACTACCAAAATATCGACACTTTTCCATGTCCTTAATTTTTTTATATCTTTAGAAAATGATGTTGTTTGTTTGTTCCTCATTCTTCAGTCGAAACTCATTCTAGATTTTACATGAAATTTTGCTGCAACAGATTTTTTCACTTCACCTATGCAGTAAACTCTAATTTTCCTTATTGGAAACACACATTGTAGGTCCCAGTCACAACCTAAATTTAATTAAAGCTAAATTCTTTTAGATCACAACTTTCTTTTATTTATAAGTATTATTTTACCAAGTATTAAAAACTTTGCAAATTCCCCCTTTGATCAGAAAATATACATTTCACTGATAAGTATTACATTATATTAACTTAAGTTTTTTTTCTTTTGAGTTACATGTTTTTATGTTTGTATCTTTTTCAAAAACTACATTATCTTTTCGTTTAACTTGAGCTTTTTCAAATTTTCTTACTTCTAGAATACAATACCAGAATAAAATTCTTTATAAGAGTTTTTTTCCTCTTAGCTTCTTCAAGTCAAAAGAACTGGAGAAACAAGTTTTGAAGCCAAGAGTGTTTTACCTGTTTCCTTTGCTTCTCTTGTGTTACCCAATACTAATGATACCCATGTGTCTGTCAAGCTTCGTAAGTACAAAGACTAAATATCTTGAATGCTTCTAACTCTTTATAGGCGATTAAATTTTGAACTTAATGTCAGCTACAAAAAATTTCCCAATAAATTAAAGATACTTCAATTTCTGTCCCCCTCCACCCCCCCCCCCCCACAGTTCCCCTCCAGGACACAGTTTCTAACGTAGATATTTATGATTATTGCTAAGCCATCTACAGCTTTAAAGACAATAAACAAGCATACACTATCCATAAGTTGCAATGTATTTTTATGATAAGTCATCAAAAATCTAACTAGAAGTTCCAACCGGAGTACTTTACATTTAACTGGTAGTGTTAGCATTGTAAATCAATGGGTATTGGTTTTTTATCTACCAACTGAGGTTGGATGTGTAATGATAATTTTGTTGCTAACTTAAGACACTTTTTTTCTTCTCAATATTGTGAAATTAGTGAGATTTTGTTTCTAATGCCACAGACCCTTGCAGGTTCCTATATCAGCTTCTAAATAAAAATTCAGAAGTTCAAAATCAGTTTTCAGGTTTTTGTATAATCATCATCATATACCCTGTATCAATTTCTGACTAAATGTTAATTAAAGCATGTACTATATATAAAAGTTTAGTGAATGCCACAATTAATATTAATTTATTATTTTATACAAATATTCTCTTTAGAAATATATTTTGTTTTTTATTACTCTCACTCTTTACTTGTACCTTTTAGCTGAAATGCATCCCTTGACGCTGCAAGAGATCTGTCGCTCGACAATCCGAGTTCTTCTGCGGAAGAATGCTGAGATTGAGAACCCATCCATCCTTCTTGAAAAACGATCTCCCAAACAAAAGTTGCGTGGAAAGAGAAACCTTAAGCGCATAGTCATCCCACTTCTGCAAGGGGGAGTGATCGATGACGACTTTCCAGACCAATCAGCTAGCGATTTTGAAGAGTCGGATGACCATGTGCAGGAAACTCAACCTATCCCCACCACCAATAGAATTTCATTTGGTGAAATGACCCATTTCCCTGGCCTACATACACACTTCGCTGAGGAGGACTCCAAGATCGTTGTTGACTTCAGCTTCAATACCACAAAGCAACCCTCAGAGTCTCCTGAAGAAAATATTGCTCAGACCGAAACACAAGATATGGAGCTGGAGAATAATGGACAGAAGAGTAAGGGACTTAAAGCAAGTGGGGATGACTCAAAGATAGCCGTTGACATTGGCGTCCATACCACAAAGCAAACCTCGGAGCACTCTGAGCAAAACACTCAGGCTGAGACACAAGATATGGAATTGGAGATATTAGCCATACAAAAGGAGAAGGGACTGAATGGGAATGGAGATAGCGGAATCGATAACATTAGTGATGAATCCTTTGTCGAAGAGTGCCCATCAGATGATGCTGCTGGATCAAGCTTGTGTGAGGATAAACCGAGAAATTCATCTTACTTGAAGAGGAGTGCTGAAGATGATAGTGAGCCTGACTCTAGGACTCGTACTGACACAGGATTGCAAAAATATCCTCACTGCCGAAGATCTAATGTCATATTCAAGCGAGTAGCATTTAGTGATGCTGATAGTGATGAGGGTGATGAGATGGACAGTGATTCCGGGACAGATTACCATGTTGCGCAGAAGAAAGAAGATAAGAGTGATCTCCACAGTTATACACGCTTGTTGAAACTGAAGATAGACAAACTTCCCTTACCGCAATCCTTGAAAAGCTTCTTGCATTTTTCGAGAGTGGTGTAAAAACTAAATGTATTTACTTTTCTTTTTGTTCATTGTGAAGGTATCTGTTGTGAAGTGATCATTATATATATATACAAAGCCAATGGCTTTAAAGTGCAGATAGACAAGCAGGGAATTGTCTTGGTATTTTATGTTTCCTTAAATATATAGCTTTTTCATGACGATTTATACTGATGTGATGCTGCATTGTGTTTTTGGTATGCTTTGTTTCAAACACTACCTCATTGTAAAGTACACATTTAGTGTTTTGACTAATTTTTGTGTGTTTGATGTCAATTCAATTTACAATACTCAAGATGAAAGCTCTGCATGTTTTTTTTTAGCCTCATCTCAGAGTAGTTTAAAATTAGGATAATTAGAAATTGGACCTATAATTTTGTTTGAAACAACGATTTTTTCAAATAATGGCTATAATATTAAATATCAAACTTTACTTTTGGCTTTTAAAGTGAATCATTTGTGCTATTTCCAATATATTGTACTAAGTTTGAAATTTACATTTTTTTCACCATAGTAAAAAAAAAATTATTAAAAATTGAAAACAGTTGGGATTTGTTTAATTGTTATATTCGTAGCTATTTTTTTTTAAATGATTAAATAACTTGCCTTTTGAAGCTGGGCCTTTGAAATTAAAAGGGAGTGGGGAGTGTATATTTATTTTGGTAATTGTTCAGTGTTTATAAATCTATCACTTGAATTATTTAAAATAAAGCTTGTTTTTGTTTTAGATTTTCTTGTATTTTTGAATTTTAGTTTGTGTTTTGAATAAATGGTACTTGCATAGTATCCCATGAACCGTGGGTGAGATAAAAAGTCACCCAAATGGATTCCCGTTGACCTTCAAATTGGTTGGTTCGTACGGATGCTCGGTCCGCTGTTCAGCTGAGGCATTACTCAGAAAGGCTCTGACGCTGTTTCAGACCTTCGAGGAAGCCAGGCGATTTGAATTTTTATTCACCTACAAAAACTTTGGCAATCGTCGTCAGGATAATACATGCTATATAAACTATTTTTTAATTGGAATTGACACAATTCCTTAATAGTGGTTTTTGCTGACAAAGTAAATATTATTGCCAATGAAACCGTTAAAAGATTGGTAATTGCCAATGTCTCCATGTGCAACCCAACAAAACAAACCAGCTTTCATCCTTCTTTCAACTTTTTGTGGTCACCAAAACAATGGTACAAACACTAATATATTGTTCTATCAAGGGTTTTGAAATTTAATTGCCAATTTAGCTATGAAGGGAGCCATTATAAGGGAATTGTATCTTAAATTGTTATTATAGTTTTTTCATATTAATACTATTGTACTGATAAAAATAGTTATATCATGAATGTTTTTATATGAAGTATTTAAGAGAAATAGTTTAGAATATAAGGCATTGATATTGGTTTTTGTTTTCATCATTTCATTAAACCACCATTTTAGGCATTTGCATTTTATTTTATGTTATTGAGTACTAATATTACTTTGTTTTAAATTATTTTAATACATTTTATTTGTTGAAGATCCTAACATTTTAGGTAGCATTGTGATTTATGTATTAAAATAAAAATTAGTGTTTTAAGAAAAATATACGTTTGTTAACACGTTGAATATTTATCGACTTTTTGGTGTCTAAAATGACTTGAATAGATTTAGTACTTTACATTATGTATGAAATATATTTCCCTAATAGATTCCTAAGTAGTTGTCAATTTAATTCTATAGCTCATATTTATTGTATATATGGTAGTTGTTTGGTTGGTAATTGACTTCAAAGCAAATCACTGTACATAATTCCAATGACTAATAAATTATTGTACTCTTGACTTTTGTTTGTATTTGTATTATACTTCATTGCATTTCCTAATGGCACATCTTGTCCACTTAGTAGCGCTGCTAGGTTCCATACTATAGCCGAAAACTGCATTTCGTGAAACAAGTTTGTAATCTAGCACATTGATAGAATATGTACTTCTGATAATTTTAAGAAGTGGAGCCATCGGATTTCACTTTCGGTCTAGTTTTTATACTTGTTCAAAGTTAGGCATAAAATGCTCGTTTTTAGCAATAAAAATAGTTATATGTGGGGTCACAGCCAAAATCATGAACTCTGTAGACACATAAAATATGTAAAATTATTGGGCTTATACAAGGCCATCTTCTAAGTAAACAGGCCCGAGCCATCGTATTATTTTTCTGTGTGACGTCACAAGACGGGGCCCATGCAATAACTGTTGGGAGCCCCAAACAAACATTCATTTCATTGCTTTGCAGTTCGCTATCGATACTGAATGGTGAATTTCTTTGCATTCTATTCTTTTACTACTTTAAACAGCATTTCAATTATCTGCTGAAAAAAGTCCGAGTATGTAAAACTAGGTAAGTGATTTCCATTTGTTATTCTTTATATTTTAAGGACTGAATTTTTCTGTTAACTTGTATTATTTTGTTAAATGCTTCCACCAAAGCATATAGGTGCCAGTAAGCCTGTTGTCAACTTAACATTTTATTCTTTTGTTTGTAACTTAAAAAAATGTTGGTTTTAAAAAATATCTATAACATTTCCTGATTTTAGTGCATAGAATACTGGGACATCACCATATTGTTATTAGAACAGGGTTATTTAAATGTATACTTTTAGGAAATTGTTACTTTTAAAAACTTTGTCTAAGTTAAAATTACACAAACATACGTTTCAAACTCTTCATCATCAACTACTAATATAACTTATGTGGAATAAGGATGACTATAATATTTATTTTTATGGAAAACATTATTATTTACCATGCTTTATTTAAATTGTATTTCCTTGTTTGGATTGATAATAGAATACTAATAAAAATACTACTCAACTAAATTTACTTGGCACAATTTCTGAAAATTATTGACATGAGGCTTATAATGTCCATAGCGTTGGAGGGATTTAATGTTGCCTCAGTTTCCATTTTCACATTGATGTGATTAAAACTGCTGAGTTCAAGGTTTAAAAAAATACATACTTTATCGTGTATTGAACATGTATTGTCAAAACTTGCCTAATCAATGGTGCATCATTTACTAAGAAAATTGAAAGTTTAAGATATTTAAACAAATAAAAACAAAAATTACTATTTTACAAATACTAATAATATTTTACTATTTACAGGCATGCCACGGAAGTGTGCTTTCCCTGGGTGCAACTCAAACTATAGAAGCTTGCCCTACACTACAATCTTCTATTTCCCTAAGGATGCCGAAAACTGAAAAAAGTAGATTCGATCCATACACAGAAGATTTTGAACCGACTGCGGAATCTGTTGTTTGTATCCAGCATTTTCATGACCAGTTCATAATACGAGAGGAAAAAGTTTGTCGCGATGATGGAAGCTGGTTATGTGTACAACGATCAAAACCGAAACTGTCGCCGAATGCATATCCAGATGGCAGATGAGGAGGCAACTACAATGTATCTGTGCGGAAAATCTTGGAAAGCGAGAGGAAACTTAAGATAATAAGTCTTCTCAAGATCAATTTGTCACAGAACGGTGTGTTTTCTCTAAAAAAAACTTCGTACATGATATACAGTGTAACGAGTCTCCCTATTCAGTAAGTAATAGTGGTTATGAGTTTTTTGAAAATATTACTTATGAACAATATTATGTTAATTTTGATGAGAATGAGATACGAGTAATTATTTATATATCGGGATATGTTGCTCGCCAAATTTCTTGTTGTCGGGAATGCATACAAAAATTTTGCAATGACCGCGCCATGGCTTTTGAGTTTCCAGGTTCCCTGTATAAATATTTGGAGATGCTTGATCGTGGCAGTCTAACATGTCCTATAGGGCTTACTGTTCATTACTGTATGAGTACGTTAAGGGTTTTTTAATGTTATGCTCTATGAATATTGTGAAAATAAATTTCAAAGTTAGTCATGCCAACAGGACTTAATTATATGAAACTAACTCTGCAGTTCTTATCATCGGATGAAACTGAGGATATTTCATGTGTATGTGGGAAAACTGCATTGGATTTAAGAATACATTGTGTAAAAATAATGTCCAATATTTTTCTGAACAATTATTGAAAAATAAAAAATAACAATTTAGATAGAATGAGGGGAAAAAAAGACAAATCAATGAAGTGTGATAAACGCAAGTTAAGTTCTATGAAAAAGTAGTATTTAATAAATATATTGCTTTAAAATGTATATTTTGTGTGAAAAATTTTTTGAAATATAGTGTTCTATTTTTTATACATAAAATTATTTTAAATTTGAAAAACATCTATGAATCTTATTTATGCAAAATATGTAGTTTTTTCTTATATACCAACTTTTCTATGAAAACCTCTTTTATAAAGTCATGAAGTTATAAGTAAAAAAATAAAATAGATTTAAATGTGTTTTCAAGTTGAATTGATAGCGACTTCTTGGTTATTAAATGCGCTTTCATAGTAATGTTTATTTATATAAAAAAAACTAACTTCCATCTGATTTATAACTTAAGCACCTAAAATGTATGGAAAATTAATGAGTAATTCGAATCTAGTTCAGTTTTATCAACAGAAATAGACTTAAAAAATATGTATAGATATTTAACACATAAGATCATCGCTTTGTTTTAGTTACGATCAATGGCCCCGTTTCGTGACGTCACCATCACCAGGTTTCGGACTGTTACACATAGAGATAGCCTTGGCTTATATGAAGACTAAAAAAAAAAAAGGTAAAAAAAGTTCAAGCAGAAGGGATTTGTATTTCGACCAGACAGCTTAAACTACAAGTATGAAACATATGCTATCAATAAAAAGGGAATTTTGGTGATGTTTTATAATGAACTAATATTAAAAAGCGACTTCCAAGCAAAGTTTTAGACTTCTTTAAAGTCAGACTTAACAAGCGTTTCTTTAAAATTTACCATCTCACAATTGACCGTTGGGATTAAAGACTATTAATACTGCATGTTGTTACATCAAATTATAAGGATGGATATGCTGGATGTAAAATGAAAATTTTCAACCGGAAGTGACTGAAATTCCGACCGAAAGTCCGAATAGGAACTGATACTGTCCATATACCCATACATATATGTATCACGGTGATAAAGTCTCAGATAGCCAGAATATTTCAGAAAAAATAAGGATCATGCTGAATATAAAATGGTATGTTTCAACCGGATGAATGAAATTCCGACCGGAAGTCCGCTCATACGCACTGAATTTTGACCAATGCAATTCAGATATGACCAAATTAAAATTGTGACATCCTCTTAAACGTGTTACACGGGAATTATATTCAATGGGTATTGCAGATCACACTAATTGGTGCAAGGTAGTCCATTTTTTCAAATCCTGATTTTACTTTCAATTACCCATGTGTATACATGGGTAATGAAAGTATAGGATTCGGTCCAAAAAAATTGTCGATTTTTTTTTTTTTTTTTTTTTTTTTTTTTGCATTTCTCCACGTTTTGGAACATCCGATTTCAAAAAAGTGATCTAGAAAAAATGTTTGTCTGTGGTCAGCATAATTCCCGAACAAATTGACCTACGATGTTCAAATTTGATATGAGGGTTGCCATGGGACCTACCATTAAGTTTTCGTCAAATCCGCGCATGCGGTAGCTGCCATTGAAAAAATCGTGTTTTTCAATGATTGCTAAAAAACGGCTCTAACGATTTTGATAAAAATCGTGCTAATGCCTCTTAAGGTGTTCTAATCATCCCCACCTCCGAAATTCCAGTAAACAAGAATTATCGCAAAAAATATCGCTTAGCTGGCCATTTTTTCTAAATGAATAAGGAAAATACGAACGGTAAATGACACAAATCCACGTTAGTATTATAGTGTAAATGAAAGCTGTGCGATGTTTCACACCCCTAGTTTTAAAGGGGTTTCTTAATGAAATGTAAAAAAATAGTTATAACAAATTTCTGTTCCATTAAATATAAAATCTCTTTCAAACCTCCGTCTTCCAGAGTTTAATACTATCTTTCTTCACTTTACATTTAATTTTCAAATTCCAGGGGGACGTGCAAGTGCACTCACTCCCTTGCCCCGCCAACACAGTTTTCACGCAAGTTTGCCGTAAACAGTTCTGAATGATTTTGTATATTGATGATAATATTCAAAGAGAAATGTTTGCATGAAGAGTATGAAATTGCGGCCTGAAGTCTTTTCTGGTGAGCTCCGATCGAATAAACTTTATCAGCTACAAAATTATTTTAAATAATATAACCCATAAAAAAAAGTTTTTAATATAAATCCTTTATAAGTAGTACCAATTTTTATATTCATTAACACAGCGCCAATTCTGTAAAAGCGTGTGCTTTAGTGACAGTTACAGTCCCAAAATTTGATAGAATGGATTGCCATCGACTTCGAATCTATCTTCCAAGTTTCAGCCTGATTGGATGACCACAAGGGAGTTAATTAGGCTTCCACTGATTTGCCCGCCATCGACGTACACAGCCTACCAACCACATACACACACAAAATCGAAGTTAATATAAAGGATTTAAAAAAAAAAAACTAATTGTACGTTTAATTGCAAGATTAGTAAATACGTTTAAATTCAACAATTACCGACTTACAAGAAAAAACTAATAAACATTTTGGTATAATATTGTTAAAAATTGCATTACATATAAAGAAACCATTAAGAAAATAAAAAATTTGTAATACATGCTTTGAGTTCTAATGTATGGCATTCTTGTAAAACACTTAAGATTGCTGTTCATATTGTTTCTTTTGAAATTACAAAGCTTTTGACACTTCATTTTCATACCAAAAAGTCATTTATCGAGAAACGCACCACACTTTTTTAATGAAGGTAAAACTAAGCAGATAATGAAGACCTGAATCTTTCTCAAATAAAATTTAAATGTTTTATTTTTTTTAGTTAAAAGATATTAAGAGTCCAAAGAAGCGTTAGCCACTACGAGGACCGTATTTGGCCCGCAATAGATTTTCCTGCTGCCCGCCGGCACCACAGAAGATTAAAAAAAATCAAATTTTACAATATGGATTTTTTTTTACATAATTGTAATTTATCCGAAATAGTATGTGTTAATTATATAGCGCTGAGTTTTCCAGTACGTGCCCGAAAAAGCTAAGCGAAGAAGCTTTCAACAAGGTGGTTGATGGTTTTCATCAAGAATAAATACAGGAATAACTTAACTGAATTTCATTTGAGCAATTTATTAAAATGGACTGCAACACATATTCCGAAAGAATATCTATCATTAAATAAACTGAAAGATTTCGACTGCTATCGTCTCACAATTGATATCGATTAAAATTGAGTAATTTGGAAGTACAGTTTAAATACTTTTATTAAAAGTTAGGTCAAGTCGCATTGTCTCGTTGAAACTAAAGATCCACTTCTTTTTTAGACTTTGGTTTATTAATAATGAAAACTATTTTTTTTTTAATAAGTTGAAAAATAAAAAAAGAAAAAAAAAAAAGAATCAAATGTCAATAGTAATTTAATTAGTTAATTTTTTTCATGATTCATGAATTTCATAGAATTCATGATTTTGGCTGTGACCTCACATATAATTATTTTTATTAATAGAAATGAACTTTTTATGCCTAACTTTGAACTAATATAAAAACTCGCCAGGAAGTAAATAAAATCCGATTGCTTCTTAAAATGATCAGAATTACATATTCTATCAATGTGCCAAATTATAGACTTGTTTCAGGAAATGCAGTTTTTTACCCTCTAGCCACACTACTATATTACATAGCTTTAGCTAGAGGTACAGAGTCTGTATAATCTTCTGTAAAATTATACTAAGCTGAAATGTACTTGGTCTGTTAGCGAAAACAAATAAATTGAATTTTTTATTGTTAGATTTTTGTTTTAAAATGTTCAATATTTTTCTAGCTGAAAACAATAATAATTGCAAAAAACTTTATTATTTAATTTCTTTCCAAGAAAAAAAATTCTTCTTTATCAGTTGAAATTCATAAATCCGATCTATATTCCGTGGGTAAGATTTTGTTACATAGTAATACCTATAGATGGCAGCACCACTTAAGTTAAATTTTGGTTCAAATGGTTAATTTAAAACATATCATGTTATATTTCTTTTTCCTTGTGAATTTTAACCGATTTTTCCACTTTATTTTTAATTTTAGATCAAGGGGATAAAAGAGTACCTCCTTGGCAGTACCTGATGCTTAATGTGACCAAATTTTTCTGACTAAAAATCAGAAAACATCTTTGCCAATGGGGAAGATATCATTCTTTTTATTTCGTATTATATTTATGGGGTTCAGAACTCACTTTTCTAAAATATTCAATGTTCGAGGTTTTTTCTGAAGATAATATACATTGTAATTCATTTCATTAATTAACTTCATTATTAACTTTCAGACAGAATTTGCATATACTTCTTATTTGAGGCTATTGAGTTTAACATGTTTTATTTGATTTTAGAACATCCAGAAACTCTCTGCAAAAATATGAAAAGTTAGTTTTAGTTATTAACAAAGATTTCAGAGTATCCACAGAATATTGTGTTTTATCAGAAGTACAAATTTTATTAACAGTAGAAAATGTCGTTTTAATGGCAGCAGTTGTTCCCTGAAAACTAATGACGAATTCCTCAATTTTCATAATAGTGGCAATTACAATTGAGTGCTGGTGGAAATGGATAAGAACCTTTACACAACACTTATCTTCAGAAACTTCAGCAATTACCCACTCTATTAGTTTTTCGTGTTTCGAAAGAAGTTCTGGAGAAGAACATTTTTGTTTTGTATAAAAAGACTTTGGCGGGACTCTGTAAAGGAAAAGCGGGACAATTTGGAAGGACATGCAGGCAGCGGAACAGCGAGGTGAACCGAAAGAGTGGGTTTATGCCACGATAGAGAACATGAAAAACTCCCTCTAAACAGGCAGGCTTAGACGTGTGGCTATCTCAGTTACAATCACTGTTCATGGCAAGGCATTCTTTATAAAAGGGCGGGGGAGGGGTATAGGGTTCAACCCCCTCCAGTCACCAGAAATATTTTCCATTATATATTATAGGCAAGGTCCGATCGAGAATTTAAGTGGAGGGAACCTCATCTATATATCAAGGTCCACATTGCTATATGTCAGGCCGACTTATGAAATTAATAATTTTTTCAACAGAATCACTCTCCTTTTTCGTTTTTGTATAAATTAAACATTCATCATGTTTAAATCAATACTTCAAAGATTTTCTTGAGCAAAAGGTTTAAAACTAAAATTATGCTCACATAAAAAGTTAACCATCTCCTAAATAGGATGCGTAATATCAAAATAAATTTAAATGTTTAAGTTCAAAAACATACCACTTGGAAAAGAATAAAAGAGAATAGGGATTTGGGGAGCCTTTTAGAAAATTTAAAGGATAAGCCTGTGCTTCCCTCGAACCTATTCAGTAATCAGGTCTTGATTATAGGGAAAGTACATAAATTACGTCACGTGCAATTTTGACTTTCTTAATCCCCTCCCCCCATCCCCTGTCACGTTCAAGCGACCCCCCCCCCTCCCCACACCTAACATTACGAAATTACGTCAAGTTTTTCCCTCCCCGGCTAAAAAATTAATTTTTAATCTATTTCAAAAACTTTAAAAAAAATGTATATCTATGTAGTTTTAAAATTAACTCAGATAGAATTAAGTCCAACTTATTGTAGATTAACTATCTTGTTCAAAAATTATCTCGAATGGCTGAAACTAAATTTTTTCAAAAACTTTAAATTAAAAAGAAAGATGCTGATAAAATTTCCCCCGCAAAAGTTCAATTGCTAAGTCACTCAAACGATTACCCCCCAGCCCTCCAAATCAATATTCATGTTGAACCAATTCCTCCAACATCCATGCGAGACGTAATTTACGTATATTCCTCATCCCCCAGTAGCGGCTCGTGCACTACAGCCAGTGCAGCCGGGCTGCATCTAAATTTATTAGTCCCAAACTAAAATTATATATTTTATAACTTTCTAAATTGAAGATTCAATTTCTACAGTAAGTGTACAAATACATTATAAACAGCAAAGTTCTTGCCTCAGTACTCAGGTCACGAGGTGGAAATAACACATGGATGCTCCGAACAGCATCCATGTGTTCCTGAAACTCGTTTCGACTGCGACGTTGCCATGTTAACCAGTGGAATTTTATTGAGTCTTCCTTCCACGTAATCTGTAACGGAGCAGCCTGATCAGTTATTTTCTGAATTCGGCTGCCTTTGAGAATTTCTGCTTCAAAATAATCTTTAGATGGAATTTTTGCAAGATAATGGTATGATCTGAAGGCTAGAGACTTATTTTATTAATTTGAAGTACTGTTTTGTTCTGAAAATAAATTTGAATATTTGAAACTCGTTATCTAAAAAATCGTGTTTTCGTCTCGTGAAACTTCATTTAAACAGTGATTACTGAAGTTTGATAAAATCTTTTTGAAAAATGATTTGAGAGTTCAAATCTACACTCACTATTATATGTTTTAAACCTCAGTCAAATTGATTGCTAGATTTTTAAATGCAAAAGTTTTAAGAAAAATTGCGATTTTTTTCTACTTTCAATGTTAAAAAAAATTCTATTAAAAAAAACTTAACATTCTAGAAACTAGATGGAGGTTCATGACATTAAGAATGATATTGCGAACAATTTCCAACCATAATTTTTTTTCTTGGTCCCATAAAACTCGAGTAATCGCTGTTCAAAAATATGTTAATTATATTGAGTTAAATAATAATTAGTTATTAATATTTGAATAAAACTGAAATTTTCTCATATAAACATCATTACTAATTATGAACTTTTCAGTACAAAAAAAAATCTGAGTTTTAAAATGATAATTAAAAAAAAACTTCCAAGTGTAAATTGTAGAAAGTGTGTGTTTGGGTGGGGGTGGAGGGGGAGGGGGGTTGGAGTTGTTGGGAAGTCGCATGTTTCCGGCTGCACTAACATTTTCGACCACGGGCCACCACTGCCATCCCCCCTTACATTAAACTATTCTAACATATAACTTCGAACTTTTTAAAAAACAATGGGAATTGATTGGTTAGTTTTTCCCAACTTTTTATATATTTATGTTGAGGTGACGTACATAAATTACGTCATGCGTATAGAGGGAGGAGACTGTCATAGCGAGATGGAAATTGAGGGAGAAGGGGGGGGGGGGTGTTAGGAATCGCTTGCATGAAGTAATATCTTAAGTTTTGAGGTTAAATGTTGACATTTTTTTTTTTATTTAAAATAAAAAAAATATTATTTACAAATTTACAAAAAATTTTTAGAAAGAGAAGGGAAAGCAGCAACCTGACGGAATTTTCGAGGAGAGGGTTGATCAAACTTGACATAGAGGGAGGTTGTTCCATCTAAAAAAGTCACATTTTTGAGTGATGTAATTTATATATGTTCCCAGATGGATAAAAATGTTTATTTACTATTTTTTACAATTGCAGTAGCTCTCTTTCTTGAACTTTTAATTCTTTTTTCAAAAATTCTCAAACAGCAACTTTTTTGCCTACTGATTTGTTGCTGATACGATCTCCTCTCAGGCTTTTATTTCCCATTATATTTTAACTATACTGTGCAACCTTGTTATTTTATTCTTGTTAGTTACGTAAAAATATGTAGATAGAAATAATTTTTTTTTTTTTACTGTTGAAAATGCTATACTTAACTCTAAATCCACGTGGTTTTGATTTAACGTTAGGTTTATTAGCCCGAGAGTTACACTTCGGTCATTTTACGTTACTATAATTTAGGTATGTGGTGGTCTCGTATATAAACGACAGATACAACACCTTGGCACTAGTGGTCACTTTTGCCTAGTGGTTAACGCGCCTGTCAACTGATCTAGGAGTCCCTGGTTCTACTACCCGTCGCTCCCACATCGCTACATTGGTGACCTGCATATTCGAATACATCAGTGGCCCCATCTACTGAACGATTACACACTACCCCGTCAGCAACCTCTGGCGACTCACTGCCACACAGCAAGAAACCTATGGCGACTCACTGCCTTACGCAACGCACTCAACTCACAAGCAAGCAACTCAATCGTTCACCCCTTCGCCACTCAGTGGGAAAGGGTTATGTGGTGGTCTCTAGTACAAATGACTAATACAACACCTAGGCACTAGTGGTCACTTTTGCTTAGTGGTTAACGCGCCTGACAACTGATCTAGGAGTTCCTGGTTCGACTCCCAGTCACTCCCACATCGCTACAGATATATGAAGTTATTTTACATTACCCAACTTTTCTGAAACTCATAGATGGATTATCTTAATTTATGTGCATCTGGGCACGTTTTTGTAGCATTTTAACTGTTTGTATGGTGAAATGGCATGAAAGTGTTGCACTTAAATAAATGCAAGAAAATTATTTACCTGTAAGTATAATGTGAGTAATTGGAGTTATTTTAGGAAGTTTATTTTGGGAATATCTAAAAATTAGAACCAAGCACTAGATTTTTCTTTACTATAAAATTCATTTGAAAATGAGAATTGAAGAATTACAATATGAAATTAGTCTCTGGACGTAAAATTACTTAAAACCAAAATTCAGCTTAAATTCTATAGAATTCCCTATAACATCCTTTTCCAATCAATATCGAGCCTTGTCATTGAGCTACCTTTCTTCATTACCTTCTTTCACCAGAATTCCTTTACACAAAGTCATTGAATTGACTCTTCATTAGCGAAGATGCCATTCCTTAGAATTTCTGTCCATATGGGCACCATTAGAATTATTTTCAGGAGAGGGCAGTAGAAGACACCTTGCACCCCAAGGGGGTTAAGTTTTTGCAATAACCTTGATTTTTCAATTGAAAATTTTAATTTATAGCAATGAATTAAATTTCTTATTCTTCGAATATTTAAAAACCTATATCATATTTAAATCACCAGTGAATTATGCTGTTTTTCTCCACATTAATATTAATTTTCAAAATCCACAGAGGGCTGTAAGTATGGACGGGAATGCTGAATTTAATTCAAAACTAATTCTAATTATAATTTATAATATTTTTTTGCAACTTCGTCTACATATATTCTTAATATATCAATTTTTTTTAGTAAATTTCTTTCCACTTCTTAAATTTTTGATCATAAGGGTGTTGTATTGCGAATTCGAACAATCAGTTCAGCTTAAATGAATTTCCTACGCCCATCGGATATTCCTATAATGACAAATGGGCTATGAATGTACCAGCAATAACTAACAAATCTCTTAAAAATTTAAAAAAAAAAAGAAAAAAAAAAAAAAAAAAAGTTTAAATATTTGAATTAACATATTCATTACTTAATTTTTTAAATTTCACTTCATCCGTTCCCAATATACAAACCGGCCAATTTTCCTTCACTGAGACACCGAACACTCTATTATTCTACTAAGAAAAACAAATTCTGGTTAGAGAAAATATATTTCGCAAAAACTTATAGTTATATTTTTATTCCAATACTAAATAAAAAGAAGAAATTTAAAAAAAAAAAAAAAAAAAAAAAAAAAAAGAACAGGACATGACGAGTTTTAATGAAGATTGTTTTAATTTGAATCACAAACGAAAGAATGAATTTAATATTAACTTTTATAATGTTCTAACTTTAGTGTCAATTGAAAAATGTAATACGGTATTAAAAATTTACGATATTTTCTTATTTCTATGATGAAAGTGTTCTTAGAATTTGATAGAAAATCAACAATACCCACAAAAATGTTTTCGAAAAGCATGTTTGAAATTATGAGTCACGATTCAATTACTGATCCTTATATTTGCCGCACATACTTTTTAATAAATAATTAGGAAAGTAATACTCTCTAAAAGTGGAAAGTGAAACTGAAATATTTTTTATCAATAAATCACCCGTAAAAAGAAACAAATCCCCAACGCAATGCGTCATGGGCAGAAAATCAAGCTGGGCCGAAGAGGAGAAAGACTATCCCGCAGAAAAATATTGGTTGCTACTTTTGGCGATACATCGTTTCTTGAATGAAAAGAGAAATATTTTACGAGACCGGAAAAACTTAAGTTTTTCTACCATTATTTTTTATTTCATTTGGAAAGATACATTTTCCAATAAAATTATTAAAATTTTGTTAATGAGCTACTGATCTCATTGAATAGCGATGGTTTTTTTCTATCTTCTAAATCAAACAATTTAAAAAAAAAAAGCCTAGCAAATAAAAATATCATGTTTCCTTAATGCAGTTAAAATGAAATGTTCCTTCTTCAGAAAGAATTTGATTAAAACATTTTGTAAACTGCTTAGAAGAAGAAAATCAAAACGTTATCAATCAATCTTTGATATCGCCAAAAGTTTTGTTTCTTAGTTGTGAAAATATTAATTTCACTGCTCCTTTCAAAAAGTGGTAAAGGTACTCGCGCATGCGCTGTAGTATATAGAGAATGGAGGCATTGAAATGCTCTTGGCTCTTCAATACCGTTATTTTCCCCCACACCCTTTAAGGCAGGTTTGGAGTAGCAGCATGTTTAGCGTTTTATGTATTTTCTTTAAAATAATTTGAACGCAAGGGAAAAAATCTTTGACGAACAGAAACTTTATTGTTGTACGAAATTTTATAATTTTTACCTTTGCGTTTTCATTCGAATATGTTTATTTGACGATCTTTTACTAAAGATAGTAGGTCCGCAATATAAAAAATAATAAAAGCCACTAATAAATAACGTTTTATTCACTTTTCACACGTAACAGTATTATCGTTATTTCAAAGTTTATATTTTTGTTAACATTCTACGGAATTGAGTTGAGGAATTAAATTGTTGTATGGTGTGTTTTGAACTTTTTTTCCATTTGTTTTTAAGGTCAAATGCCAATGTTGATGTTATAAAGCATACATTTACTAAAATATGGTTGGTAGTAAGGGTATGTTTTGAAGCATATTAACGTAATTCTTTTGATAGAACATGATTTTCGACGTCATTTTTCTTGATTAGTACAGCAAACTAAAGAAGATATATTTATAAAAATAACCACTCATTTCGCTTTTGCATTACCCTTATAATAAGAGGAAATCTAGAACATCGTTGAAATTTATACTAAAACATTTATTAAAACACTATGAATTGTATTTGTTAAATCATAAATATTTCTATACTTTCAATAAAGGAATTCGTTCGCGTGTCGGAGTAATTTAAATTTTCATTCTGTTATATTTTCTCTTATCAGATTAAAACTCCACAGTTCAATTGAAACAACTAATCAAAACCATTTCCAAAACATGTTGTTTAAATTTCGAATATTAGGCGTTTCTCAACAGGTACATTCTTAGATTATAATCAGGAATATCCAAATATTTTAGTTCTTAAAAAAGTGATGCTTCTTGAATTAAAAAAAAAAAGCGATTCATCCGCCAAGTATACTTTCATTGGTGGGATTAATTTATTTCCATATGGGAAGTGAAAAAAAGTGAAAATATCTGTTTATATGAAATGAGAGGGAGTTTCGCGTATACTTTTATTTCTAATATTTCTTTTTCGATTTGTAAAAGTAAATTATTTTTTTTATTAACTAAGCGCGGGAACTATTTTTTGACAGTATGAGGGTGGAGAGCTAAATGGACAGAACAGCAATATGCGCTGTGTCGATGCGCAGTAGTGTAGCGGAGAAATACACTTTTGGTAATTTGTTATTTGTAGGCAAAAAGGTACGTGTTACATATTTTAAAAACAATTTTAGTTAATGTCTTCATAAAATATTATGGTGAATATTTTTTACTCAGATTCCTAGAAGTTTTATCTTTAGGGGAATAATTTTTTTGCTACTTTCTTGTGTTTCGTTAAGTTTTATGAAATGTTTTCTAGTCAGCATTATGTTGCGCTAAAGAGCGTATTTTGGGACCTATATATTTACTGTTGCGCCTCATGTTTGAAAATTAAAGTTTGTTAAATCACACAAAACAAACTTCATAATTGAATTGGCTAAATTTGATTGTAAAACATCCTTTTATTAATTTAATAGTTGGATACATTGCTTATTACAACTTTTAAATATTTTACTTGTATGGCAAGAAAATACTATTTCCCTATGTATTGCAATGTTATTTTTAGTTCTTAAAAAATGTAGATATTTTTTTTAGGAAAAATTAAATATGAGACTGGCATAACTTTGTAAGGTATATTCGTATTTTAAAGAGAGTTTCTGTCTTTAATAATTTTTTACTTACTATTAATTTTAATGTATAGTATGAACTTAATATTTCTAGAGCAAATAAAATAAATTTTTGTGTGATTATAATCTTAAGTAAGAAATAAAGTGAGTCTTGTGTTTTCTTACTGTTCAAGACAGCTCCTTAGACTTTTGAAAATAGCATTTGTTTATGTTACAAACTATTCTTGTAAGCATTCTTATTATGTTTCTTCTTTTGTTTAAGTGTATTAAGATAACCTTTAGAAATCTTAAGTTTGATCCGAAAAATCCACTACAAGATCATCTATTGTACATTTGAAACATGTTATACTCAATAAGAAGTAATTCTAGCTGTTATCTCATTGTATGCATGTATCTAAAAGGTTACAAATTTTCAAGAACTTTCTTAGTACTAAAACACAGGAATCAATTCCATTTTTAGAGAATCATCATTTTTATATTGGTTCGTGAAATCTAAAGAAATTTTTATGGAATGTGAAAGGGGATAAGGATCCAAAGCTAGTATTAGATGTTAAAAAAACTAATAAATTACTGACTATTGTAGATTTCAATAAAAATGAAAAAATTTTCATGCGAAATAAAAATGTCAAATCCGCTGTGTTGCTTGAAATCTGGTACTTTTCAGTTAAACACCTGCAGTTTTCTTTAGAATATTTCAAAGATAACCCAGCCAACCAAACAATATAGTGGTTAGCATACTAGCTTCTAGACTGCGAGCTTGCGGGTTCGAGTCCTGTGTAAGGCATGGGTGTTTGTAAATGTATGTTGGCTTGTTAAATGACAAATGTTTCGGCGCATTATAGCCCTCGTGTTGCTGATGGCGGCAGATAATCTGAAAACAACCAATCAAAGATAACCCAAACTCATACTGAAACCCCACTTCAATACATGTTTTGAAGCTCTAACTTGATTATATATCTAACCAGTTCTTTAGAAATTGTTTACCAAGTTATCTGCCAACTGAAACATTGCCAAGTGGCATGGCAATGAAGGAAAAGTAGCCTAGTAATGTAATGTTGTTTGTTGGGGCAATTAAGTATTTGATATTTAGCATCTAATAATTGAAATTTATTTCAGAATTCCTTTAATTGTTATCCGAAACTAAAAAAAAATTCACTTTTTTTTAGGTCCACACTTTTATGCCTGGTTAAAGGACTAACCATTAATCATTTTTAACTCTGCTAAGGTTTTAAATTGTTATTAAACTCTCTATACCTGTAATTAAATAAAAACTTTAAATTCATAATTCACAAGTTGTTGAAAATAGAACATTAGTTAATTGTCGCATGTTTTAGAGTTATGGTATGAAGGAGTATAACTCATAAAACATGCTAAATTTTATTGTTGTTCTTTCGAATGTTTCTTCACTTAAACTTGTTTACGTAGTTAAAATTTTTTTTATATGCATTTGAAGCGCATAAGTACTTGCAGAATTTTAGGTGCAAAGCGGTTATTTTTTTGTTTGTTTCAACCTTGATTTTTCATCTGGCTATCTTAATGAAATTTATATTAATAGTGATGTGTTAAATTTCTTATCCTTTGAATATTTAAGTACCATATCACACTATAATACCTATATCTAATAACTATATTTAAATACCTATATTATACTTCAATTTTCAGTGAATCATACCACTTTTTTTGCATATTATTTTTAATTTTCAAAGTTCAGGAGAGGGGAGCAAGTGCATTTCCTCCAAGCAGTAGTCAGCCCCCATGTTGAAATTTAAAAAAAATTTTTTAAGCATAAAAGTTTTTATGTACATTTAGTTTTGAAGGTATGTAATGATGATGTAATATCTGTTTGTAACTGTTTTTTAAAAAATTATTTTGTTAGTTTTTAGGTGTCTCATTGCTAGCAAATCTGCAGAAGATTAAGCGGGAAAAAAGTTTTAGTAAAAAGAATTTATTTTTTAGGCAGGTATGTTTTTCTTACAAGTTTCTTATTTCTATCTTGGAATAAAATTTAAATGTTAAGCTTTTTTTTTTTAAAGCAATTTTTTTTGTAGTAAAATACTTCAAAGTATATAACGCCATTATTTTTTTTGTATTCATATGATGTAATTTAGTATAATGCTTTTTTTTTTATAATTATGAAACATCCTTAAGGCATATCTAAGTTGGTCTAATATTTTGTTCAGCTTTATTTATTTTGTTATGTGGAAAGGCAGGTCCTTAACACTTTTCAACAAATATACACAGTTTTACTAATTTAACAAATAAGATCCCTCAACTGGTCCCTCCTATATACATTCACATATGTCCATTGGCAAGAGTCCGGCAAATACAACGAATGGCTAAGCAAATTATAACAGATATACCGCCTTTTAAAATTCATTTCATTCTTAGAATTTAATTTGAATTCACAAATATATATGTAGTTTGATTTTTATTATTGCTGTTATACAAGTAGTGTTTTCCAACTTTGTTGTAATTTATGACATGCATCTATCTTCTGTTTTAAATTATACTTAATTTAGTTTAATAAACTTGAGTAGCTTCAGGACTTATTCTAACAAGCTATTTTTTCCAATAGTGGCTTATTAGAATGGTCATAAAAGAAAATTCAATAGGTTTGAAATGAAAAAGGTTATAAAATGAAAATTATCATCCTTAAAAAAGTGAAAGTTGGAATTTAATCTGTAAAATACAAGAAGTTGGAGTTAACAAATAAAATATTCATGCACCAAGTGTTCCATAACCTGAACACACAGATTGTGTTACAATTTTGATTGGAAAGACAGGGAGCAAAGTATAAGCAGCATGTACCACAAAGGTAATGGTAAAAGGTTGTAAAATAAATTTTTAAGATTTTTTGTTTGCAAAATAAATCTTGTATGCTTGTATGAGTAAGGGAAGGGCAACTCTCCAAAGTCCATTGAAGTCGAGATCTGTTCCATTATTGAAATTTAATTTGTTCTTCCTGCAAACGAGAAATGCCACTACTTTTTATCATCCTATAGTTTCACTGCTTATCTGTGGTTAAATTCCATTTTTTATTACAAAAAGGCTTTTTAAGTACTACATGGATCGAGTTCTAAATAAGTCTTGCACCATTTTGCTTTGATGTAGTGTTTGACAAGGTTCCTGTGCTCCTTATAGATAATCCTTCTCAAAAAGAAAACAAGGAGCACAGGAACCTTGTTTTCTTTTTGAGAAGGATTATCTATAGTTTGTGACCCAAGTGAACAAACATAAGATCCAATTGAATCTGTCGAAAAAATGAAGTGAAAAATTATGCCTTTTTTGTGTTAAAAAGATATCATTAATGCGTCAAAGAAACCATCAAAGACAATTAAACGTATGCGGTATTATACCAAAACACCTCAGTAACCTGAGTTACAGTTAAAAATAGTGCATCAATAAGGATCAAACAAGCAGGTACTCATGCTTTTACTAATTGGAAATTGTGTTTCTATCAAATTTTTCCTCTGGATACTAGTGGTAAGAGAAAGTTTATTCATCTCTCACCACTAGTTCACTCACAATAATCTCATGTATTATTTATTACAAAATCGTTTCTTAACTATCCCATATGAACTTAAATGTCTCTTGCTTTTAAAATATAAAAATTAATTTTTTTCCATTGCAAAAAAAAAGAAGTTATATTATATTAAAAGATATTTGTAGGTTGCTGCTGTTCAAATGAGATAACGTCTAAACTGGTTAAGAATATCACTAAATACTCAAATTATGTACAAAATCTTAGTGCTTTAAAACTTGTAAAAGATTTTTCCAATCTTATAATTTTTACTAAGAGAAATATAAAGACAACTTTTTATTAAGAATATTTAAAGGCCGGCAGTCAGTAAAATGAGTGATCAAAACTATTTGTCAAACACTATTGACTATTCTTAACACTGACTATTTCTTAAAGCATCGAGAATTGGTTCTTGCATAATATTTTATCTTGTAATTCACTGATTGTTAGCTTTTTCAAGTTCTGTCTTACAATAAAGCAGAATGCCTTAATATAAATTCAGGGGAGTGATCAAAATCATTTGCCAAATGTTTGAATGATTATTTCTTACAGCATCCAGAAATTGTTTCTGCAAAATAATTTTTTTTTGCAACTTTGGCTTTTTGAATTTCTGCCGTAATATAAAGCAAACTGTAATGTTCTCTTAATATAGTACTTGTAGGAAATGTTTAACATTAGAATTTTATTTTGCGAGTTACAATATTGTTAAACAATTATGTAATTTTACTCAAAGTTCTTTAAAGGTGTCAAGTGGTTGCGATTAAAAGGGAAAGCGGGAAGTTGCTCCTCTGTTTTTTGAACTTTTAACGATTTCCTCCAGAAATTTCGTCTAAATTGTGCAGTTTTGTGCCCTCACTGAGATTAATTTTGGTTCGTAATTGTTGCCATTGAATATGAACTTTGTATTATACCATTGTTGACAGCTTTTAATTTGCCATGAACACATGAGGGACTTTTCCACTATTCTCAAAGTTTACTGACAAATTACGTTCATATTTTAAGCACAAGAGTTAATGTTAGTAGATGAAGCAGTTGTGGTTCTAATAAATAACTATTATATGCATTTTTATTTGATTATTTCTAAACATATTATTGAATATAAAATCAGTAAGCTAGACAAACATGTGGTTTTCAAATACCTTCCCTCTCCCCTTTATTTTGAAATTTAAACATGTTTAATATTTGAAATA
Organism: Linyphia triangularis; assembly: GCA_963978545.1. NCBI lineage: Eukaryota > Metazoa > Arthropoda > Arachnida > Araneae > Linyphiidae > Linyphia > Linyphia triangularis. Next base: position 70,808,518 of record OZ021725.1, on the reverse strand, counting down.
ACCATAAATGGCAACTATTTTATTAACTTCTTTCTTGTGACAATACTGAATTATTTGGTAGTGTATTGGTCACATGGATTTGATTTGAATCCTACTTCATACAACTCTTTCAGGACCAGTAACGTTATCCAAATTTTCTTTAATTATTGCTATCTAAATTTAAAAAAAATTCAAACATGTTTTGATAACTATATTGAAAAACAAGTAAATTGTAGAGGTGATCTTTTTTATAATAATTTTTCTTTGTAAATAATAGTACATAATAATAATCATTTTTTGTAAAATAATCACTGATAACTAAACTTGGTTCAAATATGTGGATCTGATTTTACTTTTCCATTATATACTGCCACTTTGCGATAATTTTGGAGATCGGAATAAGCTGTTTCATGCATGTTTTGAAGACATAATAGAAATTGTTTAGTAAACCAAAATTTTTGCCTAGTGGCAGGGCCATAATGGAAAGGTATCTTAAATTGGTCAGTACAAAGTAACACATTTATTTATAGAAATATCTTAATGTATTAGTATAGAATTTTTATGTAGGCTACCTCCTTGAAATAACAATGATAATAATTTTTTTCACAATTTAAGTGCTAAATAGTAATCAAAACCTTGAAGTTAAAACATAACTTTACTTGCACATTACATTTATTTGTAGTTTTAAAAAAAAATTGTATGAAAGTTGGCAACGATGCATTAACATTTATTATTATTAACTCAAACATATGTTTGTACATTTTATAAGTATTCCATTTTTCATTTACATTTTTGTGCTTTGAAACTGGGACTGTAATTAAAAAATGGATATTTGGCAAGAGACTACATATCCAAGTTGATTTTGTAAACAAACTTCCTATTATAATTGACTATTCACAAAGTATACAAAAGTAACAGTCAAAATGGATTTCGCCAAATGCTAATAATTTTTTAAAGTTGAAACACTAATAGTTCTTTGGAAAAAAATCTTGGGAAAAAAATAAAATAAACATCTGTTCATATTGATTGCACGAAGAAGCTTACAATGCTATGCATAACTTTTTATTAACTGGAGTCATAAAAACTTTTACTCTTCCACATTTCTTGTAAAATGTGTTTAAAAAAAAAGCTTTTTTTTTTTTTTTTTTTTTTTTTTTTTTTTTTTTTTTTTTTTTTTTTTTTTTAATGAACTTGTGCGTTGACGGCCAAAATACAATTTTTCTGTTAATATTTGGAAACAGTTGGATTTTTTTTCAAGGAAATGATGAGATTTTTTTCTGCATATTGAAAAACTATCTTTTTAAAATCTTAACCATTTAGTGAATAATGAAATTTTTAAGAAGTTAGCTAGCATTAATTTACTTGCTTTCTGATTTTTCGTTGTTCTTCGATTTCTCTTAATCAATTTTTGTGACAACTGTTAAGACTTGTTTCAAAATATTTGCAAGAATTTGAAAACAAATAACTTTAAATGCTATTTTTATTGAACAGGCGCGATTGGCGAATTTTACATGGTTGCAGTAAATCAAGTCAGCACAAAGATTGTTTTCTTTTTTATATTTACTTTTATTGCCTTGGCTCCACCAATCACGAGCTAGGAGGGGGTTGAGGCCGGTTAATCGAAGGGAGCCGGCGCATAGCTTATTTCTCTGCTACACCACAGGAATTTCCCACATACGTTGGGGAGTTTCCATTAAGAAAATGGCGGACGATTTTCAGATGTGGTTTTTATCTCACTCTTTAAAATTATTTTACTATTCATCCTTAGTGACAAACATTGTTGGCAATTAAAATGGATTTTTCGTCTTTTTTTCCACAAATATTGTTGGTTATTTTTTGATCTAATTGAAACTTAAATTTTTTTTTTTACATCTGTGAACTTTCGGTTCCCGTTAGTGGTTGCACAACATTTATCAATGATTATCGCATACCTCAATACAATGAAAGAAAATTAGGATATCTGTAACGTAAGTAAATTTTTTAAACCAATTTTTGTAAAATTTCTGTTTTGTTGCTTTTGTGGTCTTTTTCTTCCGACTTTTTGTGGTTTATTTTCAAATTAAGCATTTTCAGATTATGAATGTGCGAAGACCACGTGACCCAAAACAGCGCGACGCGTAACTCTAAATGAGAAGTGCGAGATTGTGACTTTTTGTCTCCCTTTTTAAATTAAAATAAATTTTATTGAAGTTCAAATGAGATAACTAAACAACTGTATTAAATTTTTCGGATGATAATCCCACAAAAGCGTTTTATTTTGACCTCCGTTTTTAAAGAAGTAAGTTTTGTGCAATATTTTTTTTTTTTACTTGTAGTCCCCCTCCCCACCTTCCTCAGCCGTATATTTTGGTATTGGATTTCAGTGCGATATTGGTGTTATATTTCGATTTTGTTAGAAATAGGATTTTCTTCCGATAATTATTGCTTAAAATTTCGATAATTTTTTTTGAAAAATGTAATTGTGTTATTTCTCGTTTGTTTATATAGTCAAGGTTATTTGTAGTGCTTATAGTGGTTTGAAATGAGTTGCGTTTTTGGTTGTTTCAAGTGATATCTGAATATGGTTTTCACAATAACTTTTGTAAAGGAAGCATATATTATTATCGTATTTTATTTTAAATGTCTTCCGACAAAGAGTTATTTTTCGTAACTTAAGTGTTCTTTTTCATTTGCTTTTACTGGTGTGCTTGTTTGATTAATTTTAATTACTAGGTTAATTAATTTAAAATACACATTTTATGTTTCTAACTTTCATGTTAAATTTTCTCCTTAATTTTGTATATTTTAAACTTATCAATTCTAGAATTTCTAAAATTCTTAAGAAATAACTTCCAATTCTTTTCCTCATAAAACTTTTTTTGGCAAGTGATATTTTTGATTTTCTTATAAATTAATACCACTTTTAGGTATTTTAACAGCTGTCTATGTTATCACTTAAATTGTATTTATAGAAAATAAAAATCTTAAAGATACAAAAGTTATTTTGTTATAGATTTTCTTTTTCATAACTTTTATGGTGACTACAATCCTGACATTGTTGCTATCCTGTATTTTAAACTCATACCAAGCTTGCTATCCTATACTTTAAACTCTTGTGAAGCCTATTAATTGTTTCTATTTTGCTACATTAAGTTTCCTCTGTGATAAAATACCATTATTAGAATTTATTTATAGTGTCTAACAGATTTCTGATTACATAACCACACATGTTGTATATTTTTACTAATAAATATTATTATATACTTTAGAGAGCCAAATTTGCTTAGAAAATTTAAAGAATTTTATTTTTACTTTTGAGTTGAAATTTAATTTTGTATGCATATTGTTATTCCCTGTTATTAAAATTCCTTTGATGTGCATGAACATTTTCGAATATGCATTGTAAGTAATGCTAGTTAAAATTGTCTGTGTTTATGCCTTTTTTTTTGTCACGCTTGTCTAACTTTCCTTGCAGCTCTTGTGAAAAGCAAAAATCTTCTGAACGTAGATTTACGGAATTAACAAACAGTTTATGGTTAAAAATAAATGCTAAGTATGGCTTTTCATACCAAATGTTCTCTAAAAGCCCCCTTAAGCTAACCATTTGTAACTTGCAAAAAAGATTATATATGTATTTTTAATGCTTCTACAATTAAGTTGAATTGATTCATCAAAATGTGTTTTAAAGTTGCATATTTAATAAAAAAATTCGCATTTTTTTGTGGGCCTGTGTGCTTTCATTCGCAATTAATTTTCGCAAGTCATTCTGTTCCTTATAATACTCTGCCGACCAAACGGTATAGTGGTTAGCGTGCTAGCTTCTAGACCGCAAGGTTGCGGATTCGAGTCCCGTGTAAGGCATGGGTGTTTGTAAATGTATGTTGGCTTGTCAAATAACGAATGTTTTGGTGTATTATAGCCCTTGTGTTGCTGACGGCGCCAGATAATCTGAAAACAACCAATCAACCTTATAATACTCTTGCAAGACGTCCTGGTTTTCAGACAATTTAATTTATATGGTAGTGTCATTTATTATTGCCCCTGGTTTAGGTTCCTAATCACTAACACTTTATTCATAGCATTGAGAATAAACTATCCTCTAAAACATGTCCATAAACCCGCCACTGGCCTCCTTTGAATATCCGTGACGCGGGGGGTGGGGGTATTCCGGTGTCCCGGTTAAACATTCTGGCAAGCCTACTTATAATTAATAATGTATCAAAATAGGACAGTATTTATCATCCTTATGCAACAACTTTTATTTTAAATTAGCTCCATAATATTAAATTATCTCTTCCAATTTCTGATTGTATTTTTCCATGTTTTCTTATCTTTAAAACGAGACATCGATTCTATTGAAAATAGCGTTTCATGTGATATAAAATATATAAGTTATTAAAACTTAAAAAAATATTAGCACTTTAAACTTATAATTCTTTAATTCCTTTTGTGTTTAGTGATGTAACGCTAAACTGCTTTAGGTATGAGTGGTTCATGGAATATTGTTTAGAGTTAAAAGCGTTAGATGAATAATTATATTTAAATTATTTTTTCTGTATTGAAGTAGAATATATGTATAGGGTTACTTATACATTCTGAAAAATTCTTATTAATGTGCATAACTTTTAATTAATTACCAATTGATTGCTTTGGAGATTTACTTATTAAATAAACGAATCTTCCTAACTTTCAGTTTAAGTATTGTCCTATTGCTATAATGAGAATTGCTACTTTTGAAAATTTTAATTTTTAGAAAAATAGTTCTAGCAAACAGAGATAGGAATCTGGCATCACTGACATTTACGATTTTCAGCACTCATTTAGTGTTAAAGAATTGAGGCCCTTTAATGGTTTTTCATTAAGTGGAAACATGAATACAGGGTTGCTGGGTCATTCTCTACAAAATGCAGTATTACAGCAGCAAGAGTAAAAAATTTTTTGAAATCAATAAATGTTTAGAAATATTTTTCTCCCATAGAACTTATTAGTTACATTCCAACTATGACATTGACAGAGTTCGGCTGATAATATATAGAGGTCTTTCATAGTTATTCCATGGGTTGATGTCCATAGACATAACGATTTTCTTGTTATTGTTTGTTCCAAATGGAACTTTAGGTTTATAAACATAAAATTACTAAATTGATATCTGTGTAACTAATATTATAAAATAAATAATTAAAAGTAAATATTTCATTATTCTTAACTAGTTTTTTCGTGACCACAGACATGACAGTATGATATTTACAGTTGCATCTATTTCATATGCAAATAATAAAATATGATTCTTGTATTGAAAAATCTAATACACAATGTGTATTAAAACCAAAATGGTTGTATTATATAATTGTTTTCCATACCTTGTTGTGTCACTTGGTGGGCTGTTTATCAACTCGAAACTGCTGTACCAAGTGTCCACGGACATGATGCATCAGTCTTGCGATAAGAGCTGTTGCATTAAATGTAATGAAAATACTGTTCATAAAAGTTTTATACCTAGGCGTAACATACCTTATAGCTAAAAATAAATATAGACATCAAGGAAATATGAAGTGAAATTAAAATTCTGATAAAGGAAGTCAATGGACATGACAAATCCTGTCTGTGGACGTTTTTTTTTTAGTATATAAAAAAATATTTTTAAATTTATATTACTTGTTTTGAGGGGCTTTGATTGTATTAAAATACATTCCATGGTTAAGAGAAATATCCAATTTATCTAGTGGTAAAAAAATTGCTGCAATAAGCTTTTGTGCGTTTTACGAAGAATGAACCTGTCATATTTTGATTGCAGCTCCTTATTTGGTTAGTAATACAATAATAGTGCAAAAAGTATTATACAATTTTTATTGAACAGTATTAAAAATAATTTCATATTTGAGTATTTTAATAACTTGACTCTAAAGAGTGTAGTTTATAAAACAAAACAAAAACAAGATTCTATGCATCGTGCTACACGAAACATGTAATAAGGCTCCCTTCTAAGCCTTCCAAATATTTCTTATAGGCTCGCTACTTAATGCAACAGTCACTGACGTAACCTTAAGCACTGACATGCTATGGCCGTTGCTGCTCCATCTTCATCGATTGCAACCACTTCCGCTGCATGTTTATCACCACAACTGCCTTTAATCTCCCTCCGGGAAACTGTCGCCAAAATAAATATGCCTGCTGTTGTCCAAGCATCCTCCATTAGCCCACAGATTCCTTTATCTTCCACAGCGGTGGTGACTAATGTTGAGCCCATGTATAATTTAACTATCAGCAATGGAGAAATTATTCACACTTCTACGACCAACGTGCATCCCAAAATTGCTGCGCCTTCTGTTGCTGCTTTGGCAGGTAGTACTCATTTTGTATCTTATTGCACATTGATTTAGTAGTCGTAGGTATGCATGCAGTGAAGTACCCTTTATACATTTTAAGTTACATGTAAAGAAGTAATTGTACTTTTTAATTTTTATAACATCTGCTATCTTTCCTTGCATTCTTGCATTTTAATGATGTCCTTGCAAAGGCTATGTTACACATTTTTCTGGGGTTTCTACTACAAACGTTTAGATAATTTTTTTCTGAAAGAAATTAACATAATTTTCAGAATTGAGTAATTACTACCATCATATCACAAGAAGATACTTTTCCGTTAAAAGGACTCGGTTAGTGATTGGTGATTTAATTGAATTCAAATAACTTTTTTTGACAAGTATTTATATTATTATTATAGCAATCGTAAAATGCATTAAAATGTAATTGCTTCACAAGTTCTAAATTGCAACTGTCATTAGCCGTGGGAAAAGATAAATAATCATAAAGAAAAATCCAGCCAGTTTTTATTTGTGTTTATTTGCATTACAACCTAATCTCCAAAAACTTTCTGCCGACCAAACGGTATAGTGGTTAGCTCGCTAGCTTCTAGACCGCGAGGTTGCAGGTTCGAGTCCCGTGTTAGGCATGGGTGTTTGTAAATGTATGTTGGCTTGTCTAATGACGAATGTTTCGGCGCATTATAGCCCTCGTGTTGCTGACACCGCCAGATAATCTGAATACAACCAACCAACCAAAAACTTTCTTGCTCAATAACAGTGTCTTATGGTAATTGGGATATTGCATGAATTGTATAGTTTTCATGTGCTTGGGTATGCTTGAGAATTGAATTTAAGTTTAGTTCTTTGATATAATTTACCCTTTGCACTCGAAGCCTTTTTCGCACGGAGGATCCACTTCGAGACATTTTGCAGCATTTTTGGTTCAGTTCGTAGTTGCGGACCCGCTTCAAAGAAACTAAACTTAAGTTGTCATTGCATTGCATTGAATTTCTGCATTAAACGTGGTGAGCGAGACTCGCACCTGGAGTTGAAGCTTTTAATCATGTGGTGAGTGAGAGTCGCCTCTCGAGTGCAAAGGGCAACTTTTATATCTTTATGCATTCGATTCTCCTTTTGCTAAAAGTTGCTTTATATGTTCTTATTTTGTATTTGTGGCAAATATACTCTTGTTGCTGTAGTTGTAATGTGAATGCTGCATGTTATACAAGAATGAAATATTTATTTTGCTCACTTGTTATTAATATGCTTTGTTTGGTCACTGTAGCAGAAAATAACTGATAAACAATGCACGTACATCATAATTCTTAGTTTTTCAAATATTCTTTTTTTTCTTTTAAATGTGAATGTTATCTTTAAATTAAAGCTTCCTAAAATGAATTACAATTCTGAAACATTGTCTGCATGTAAATCTTTCAAAGATGCTTTTGCTCATAGATTAGAAATATTTCCTGCTACTGATTAATGGATTAATAATTATGTGGTGGTGGTATTTCATCTAATATTTTCAGTTCATAATTGATATTGTTATATTTTTTTCAGTTTCGAGGGATTTTAAGAATGATCCAGTAACAACAACTAGTCAAAAGCCGATTATTGTCACTGTATCAGGCATGCCTGGGATGACTGCTGGAAAACATGTAACTATTTATTGTTTTCTTGTGAAAATTAGTTTAATTTTTGGTTGAATGTTTCCTTACTTATTTTATAAAAATTGGGCAGACATGGTGACAATTTTGACTGTCTTTCTTTCTATTATTGGGAGTTTTCTGTATTTTCTCTTGTTTAAGACAGTTTTCTCTTCAAAGATCTCCCATAAGGCATTCCCTCCTTCAAACATTTGTTGATGTAATGATATTTCAGCACTGCATAGGTCTTGTGCTAGTAAATCAAATTACAGTTGACCACTTTTCTTATGGCCGATAAAACTCCTAAAGATATGAATTATTAGTTTTTTGAAACTGTTATCTCTTATTCACACACATATTAATTGCAAAAGGTGTTTTTTTAGGGGGGGGGGGGGCAGGGGGAATCAGCTTTCCAAAATAGTTCACATTTAAAGACCTTCAGAATTATAAAAATTTGCTTTGCTTTTTGAGGTTTATCAGACTTTAAAATTAAGTGGAAAATAAACTTTAGATTTTTGACATTGCTGATCTTTTTCTTTTCCACTGTTTAGCATATTGTTATAAAATGGGATTAATAGGAGGATATTTAGTAAAGGTATAGTGGGATATGAAATGTAGGTGATCTTACCAAGTCTCAAAATTTATTTCTGTTCTCATATTGAAATTTATTCCTGTCCTGCTTGAAGATGCCATACTTTTTATGGTCTGAAATAAATGTTATGGCAATTATTATTTGTTATCAAATTTTTCTTAAACTGACATTTACATAAGCATGCTATTATAAATGTCATGATAAAATTTAAATAAATGAATATAATAGAGCTCAGAGCTGTATCAAACATAATAAGGAAAGAATTCCTTGCTCCTGTTGTGGAGATAGAATGACTACAAGTCATCAGAATGTGACCAATTAATTTGTTTCTTTTCAGCTTACTTCCGCCACCAACGTCCTGACGACTCCATTGCTCTCGGCCCCAGTCCATATGGTGGCCCAACACTTCACCACCGACAAGATCCCCTCCTCTAACATAGTCACCCTCCCCACAATCTCAAGGATCACAAACAGTGTCAACGTCAACCCGATCCTCGCTGCCAAACCTCAACCTAACCTCACCCCTCTCTTACCTGGCAGCATCCTCACTTCCAAAGGCCAGCTTGTGCTGGCCAGCCCCAACAACTCACTGATAGCAGGCTCGACCGCGGCTAATGTCATGACCACTATGTCCGGGATAAGCAGCATAGTAACTGTGACTCCGGTCATTGTGAGCTCGACTGCACCGCTAGTCACCTTATCAGGCAATTCAGCTGTCACTCTTAACCCTGTCAGCCAAGCCCAAGTTTTGTCCAACCTTATGCAAACTAATGGTAAGCAGGCTGGAGGTAAGGCCCTTGTTCCTACGGCATACCTGAAACCTGTGAATATTGCAGCCAACCCTGTGACTTTCCCTGTTGCGGTACAGCCTGCAACTATAGCACCTGCCCCCATTGCTATAGCGGCTGCTCCACCACTTGCCAAGGAGATTGCACCAACACCTGTAGCTCCACCATCTGCAGCTCAAAAGGAAGCCGAGGTTGAGACGAAGAGTGACCCATTTAGTTCCGACTACGATGTTATTCATGGTTTGGATTGGAAGGATGGTGTTGGAAAGCTTCCTGGAAGTAATTTGAAGGTATTTCGATTTGTTTTCTGAAAGTTAATACTAGTTTCAAATCATATTTGGTACTTTTTAACTTATTCAATCTAAATCAAAACAAATTTTTTTATAATCATTTACCACTACTAATTTAACTATTAAATGTTCTTTTACTTGGAAGTTTTAAATCGTTATTTTTGCTTTGCTAGAAATGTGTATTTGTAAACGTGTTTGTTTTATTTCAGTTTAGAATAAATGAATTTGGAACTTTAGAAATTGCTGATGAGATACCAAATGCAGTAGCTGCCAAATCATTGAGAGAAGAGAATGCGACTTTGTCCGAAGACAGTTCTTCCGAGAGCAGACAGAAGGCGACCAAAAATAAGGAAATGTATCAAGATGGTATATATTTTAAGTTTCACTTTGAAGAAATCTAAAACCTTTACTGGAAACAATATCCAAATGTCTTCCCATTTAAAAAAAAATTATCATAATGTAATTTTCTATTGTGCCAAATTTTTGAATTGTTCCTCGAAATTTAATGTTTCTCTCTCTCATGTTTCGTACGTTTTTAAAAAACCTTGAGAAGTAACTTGAAAGAAATCTTTCATTTTCAAGTGGTTGAAAACCTTGAATTCTGTAAAAATATGTTTAAAGTGCTTAAATTTCATTTTATTTTTTGTTAGATTCGCACTTTTAGCCATGTACTTTGTGTGTCAAAAATTTCATGATAGGAGAAAGTGCTTTAAAAAACTACACAAAGAATTAAAAATGGATTTAGTTTCTTTAAGAAGTTTGATGGGTATTATTCGAACCATTTCTAATCATAAAAAATGCCCCAAAGCGGATGTATTTCGCAACAAACAACGTCGTCAGCTTGATGGAGGCGCATGTAATTGAAAACGAAGTTTTTGATACTTAAATACTACGGACATTGAAAATTATAAAAAGAATCACAGCTCTTGTGAATTAAATGAAAACATTGATAAATTATGTAATTGCATGCTAGCCGATAGCGTGATTGCATTTAACTTCTAAATTTTTTTTGTAGAGAAAAAATTTGCGTATTATACAGTATTTGTAATCAAGCCTTCAGAGTAGATTGGATACAGTTTAGTTAGTAAGACTTATATATTATTATTTGAGACTATTAAATGGATGTTTGCATATGATATTGGCGTAGTTACCAAGTGAGTACTAGCTACTTTACTTCTGTTTTCATGGGACATAGTACTGCTTCTGATATATTGGAAGTTTTTTTCTCTATTGTGAAAAACATTTTTTCCCCTATATACTCGATTTGATCAGGTACCGTTTCCCAATAAAAAAAAATGGATTTTTTTAAATGTATTTGTGTTGATAATGCCATCCTTGAAAAGTGCTTAAAAAGTCCTTGAATTTTGTCTCCTTCAAGTGTACGAACCATGCTCTCTAGCCATACTGCTGCCCACTTGATGGCTGTGGGGTTAGCGCTCTAGCCTCACATGCCAAAGATGCTGGGTTTGAATCCCTGAGTAGGCATGGATGCTCGTTGTGGTTCAAAATCTACATTAAGCTGTTGGTCTCGGCCTGATTAGCCGTTATTGTGCAAAAAAAAAAATGTTGTTGAGCGTACAAATCAACCAACTAGCCACACTACTATTATGTCTTAAGGTTTACAACAACAACAAAAAGTTTTTTAAGTAATATTTTCTCAACCTTTATAATGTTTAACTATGCTTTAACATCTGTGTTACAATTAGTAATTAAATAATGTTTTTTGTTGTTAAAATTTTGGATAATTTTTCAATATTTTTTTTGTTGGAAAAAAGATGTTTAATTTTTTGTATTATCAAAGCCAATAGCTTTTTAAAAAGGTACACTGTATACCATATTGATGTCATACAGTCGAACCTCATTAATTTGAACATGCTTAAAATGAATTACTGTTATAACGAACTCCATTTGCAATCCCCGTCCTATTGTATGCACAAATAATGTCATTTTCTTTATTGAAGACGAATACACTTATTGCAAATTATTGAATTAGTTGAATTTGAAGTCACGTTCAAACTTCCATTCAGTAATATGAACAACCTCGTTTTTCACTTGATACCTACTTCCTTTTCCCAAAGAGTCTTCAAACGAACATGCTGTATAATAGTTCGGCTCTGGATATTTGGCTGTAGATGATGGAGTTAAGATTAAAACTGAAATTGCTGCTAATTTTGGAATTCCAAAAGCACATTGCCCACAATTTTAAAGAATCGTGAAAAATTGAAGCAGCATTTCGCAACAAACCAATTTGAACCCAAACATCATGTTTAGCAGAAGCATCCGTTGCCCTCAACACTTGTGCCGATTTCTCTTGGGAAAAGACAATACGTCAGAACTCCTGAACAGTTTAGATTTAATTGAACACTTCTGGGCTAATTGCTCAGAAAAAAGCAGTAAACAATGTGGTATGTAACTTTCCACTGTTAACATACAATATTCTTCAAAGAAATAAAGTTTGAAACTTTTAAATCTTTACTTTTAAAACTTTTTATATTGGAGATCTAGAAATTGTATTTTTTTTTCTTTGTCAAATTCGAAATTTATGGCTTTTACTTAAATATGCATTAGGAACTAAAAGTGTGTTTCGGAAAATTGTGCAAAATTCTTTCAGTTTTTAAAAAATTATTTTATTGTTTTATGGATAAATCGAACTATGGTTAAGATGAATTACTTTTAACGGTCCCTTGGAGTTCGTTTTAATGAGGTTTGACTGTATATTTGTATTCAGCCTTGCATTTATGAATTTTGTGTATTTATGATTCCTTTTTATAGAAAACAGTGTCGAAAAGATTACACAGAATGGAATAAAGGATACCTATATGGCCGAAGAGCTTGTTAGGTGTGAAAATTGTGATATTTTTGGTCTGAAAATGGAATTCTGCAAATCTGGCCGTTTTTGTTGTCAATCCTGTGTTTCATCATATGCTAATAAGTAAGTCTTTGTATGTAGCATGCATGGAAAATTTATTGTAATGTGCCAGTTTAATTAATTCTTTGATAACATCCTACTGAAAGGTTGCAAATTAAAATTGCTAATTTTATACCTATAAAAAAAAGCAAGAAAAAATGTTTTAGACCTGCAAGATGGAGATATATTTCCAGCAAAATTCTTTAAACATTTTCGTACAACAGAATCTTGAGCATAGTGTATAAGCAAAAAAAAGAAAATGCTTTTCATGTAATTGGGATTAATTGCTGAAATCATGATTGTTCTAGTAAAACCAAGATGTCTGGCTTGCTTGTTGTTGCTAGTTATTCTGGGTACAATCGCTTACATTTGCTCAGTTTATTACATCTCGTAATAATTTTATACAGGAGTGCAATCCTTTCAAAGTCAACTTGCTAAGAAAAATGAATTTTTTCTTTGCTGCTGGCATTCTAAAAGTATTTCATCTTTAAATAATTATAAACTTTCCAAGTTGTTGTTATATTGTTTAACAAATTCGTACTATACACACTATTTTAATTAAAGTTCCTAGAATTGCTAGTCTTTTCTTTTATTGATATCTTTTTAAAAAAAATTTGGTTAAAACATTTTAAAACTATATAAAAAAATCGGTTCTATGATTTTTTAATGTTGTGTAAGTGTTACGATAAATTTAATTTAACAGTAACAGATTCTGAACAGTAAAGAAACTGATAGTTTGTTTTAAAAATACTTTTTTGTATTATACAAATTGCTGTTGGATAGCTTGAATAGTTTGACTTAAAATTTTTTTTTTTTTTTGCAGAAGAAATGCTTGGTTGAAAAGAGGTGCTGCTAAGGAAAAATTCAAGAGAAAAAAATTAAAAGTTGAAACACCCGAGGTAACTTTTGTTTACTGTTTACATTTTGATATCAAATCAATTAAGTGTATTAATCGCATGTTAACTTAGTTTTGTTAAAATCCCTATTAATAATTTGCTTTATATTTCTAAATGTATTGATTTTATAGTAGTTTTATGGCATATATGCCACACAAGCACTAGACTGAATGGATTCTTCGTAAAAAATCTGCAGAAAGCAGAGAATTTAATTGAATGCAATGCTTGACCTGGAATCTAAATTAAGAAAATTGGATTGGTTTAATTAACCCACTGACAGTCATGCACATATATATACGTCATTTCATCCCCAGTTTTTCCAGCAATATACAACATTTAAAATAAAATATTTTTATTAGGATGATAGTTTATATCCTATCTAAAACAAAATAAATAAAAAAAATTATGTATTTGAATTAGAAATATAATTTAAAAATTATTGCAAGGAAAAATAACTGTAGAATTTTGCCCATTCCCATGACCATCAGTGGGTTAAAGCTCATAAAATGTTAATACTCTTAATTTAAATAATAAAAACCAATTTCCTTTTAAAAACAAATATTTTTGTGTGGTTATATAAGTAATGGTAACAAAGGATAAGTGGTGTGCAAATACAAACAAATTGAACGAAACATAATTTATTTTAAGGAGATTTAATGATATTATTACCCTCTAAATACAGGTAGACACAGGCATTTAAAACTTTTTTTTGGATTCCCTTTGAATTTTTTTTAAATGTCACTTCTTTTTTCTTTCCTTTTTTTTTTTCTTTTTCTTTTCTTTCCCCCTCTCTCCCCCCCCCCTTTTTTTTGTTTTTGTTTTGTAGAAAGTAAAAAGTAGAAATTATATATTGTACCTTGTTTAAACAAACTCTATAAATTGAGTTAAGTTATTAGATTGATAAATAATTTATATTAAATAATATTCAATTTACTTTAAGGATAATGGAATTAAAAAAGAAGTGAAGAAAGAAGAAGCTGTTACTGAAGAACCTGTGGAAACAAAAAAGGAATTTTCGGATGTGAAAAAGAAAGAGTTTTGTTGGGAGGAGTATTTGAAACAAGAGAATGCAGTTGCTGCACCAGTTAAACTGTTTAAAGATGTATGTAAACAGATGCTACTCAGTACCTGACTAGTTTTTTTATTCTGTTGTAGCAATCATTCTATGAGCTAAAAACCTTCTCTGTTAGATGATTTGTTCAACTTGTTTCATTTATGTATTACGATACACTAACTTAAGGTATTATATAGTAGAACCCTGCTTAACCGGTCAATAATTTTTTAGTATGCAATACTTTTTCCCTACTTCTGTTACAGTATCACACATGCTTTTCAATTCAGTGATTCCACATACCTTTCATACCATTCTACAGAAAACTTTATATCGGCATTTAAAAATGTTAGTGTTTGGAAAGCCATTGAAGCGGAAGACATAGAGTAATGGATGGGCACTAAACAAAGATCTCCAGCAAGAGCATTTGTTGGATGGCGACATTGTCGAAGCATTGATGTTGTTCAAGATGACGATAATGACTATGTCGTATCCTCATATCACACACGGATGGGTAAAAAGCATTAAAAACGGGTCGATGTTATATGGAGCAGCGGACATTGGCTTCTTCTGCTGATGTGATACTGTAATAAAATTGGCAAAACTAAGTGGCAAGTAATTGAATATTCAGCGCTCAGTAGAAAAAAAAGTAACCAATTTCGTTAAATATTCCTCTTAGATATGCATTATATAATGAAATTTTAAAAGTATCTTGGTATATTTGTTAAATTTTTATTTTACTGTCAGAAAAACAAACATCCCTATCCAATTAAGCTGCTGTTTTTCAGTTTTCTACGTCAGCCAGATTTTAACTAAACCGACTTATCCTCGGTCCCAGTTAGGGAGGTTTTAAAGGGGAGTCTACTGTAGTTTTTTTTTTTTTTTAAACCTTTTATAGGAAACTAAGTTATTTATTTTTCACCCCATATATAATCTTTACCCGAGTGGGCTCAGACAATTTTTTTTATGAACCTGTTTATATCTCTTTCCTGTTTGTATTTTTAAATAAATATGTTATGTTTATTTCAAATGGCTTATTTGAAATGCAATACAAGTTAGAATGTTTTCTTTAAAAAGTAATAAACATTTAAAAAAAAACAACGTAATTTCATTGTTCTTTAGTTTCAAAACTATCCATGCAATGGAAATGCTTTCATGAAAGACATGAAGCTGGAAGGAATTGATCATAAGCATCCATCCCTGTTCTGTGTGCTGAGTGTGATGGAAACGAGAGGGTATCGTGTGCGACTGCACTTTGATGGATATTCAGAGTGCTATGACTTCTGGGTGAATGCAGACTCTCCCGACATCTTTCCAGTTGGGTGGTGTGAGAAGACAGGGCACCAGCTTCAACCACCTAAAGGTATTTCTTGCAATGAATTGTTTTTAATTTTTTCAATTAAGAATTAATATGTGTGTTCAATGATATTTGGTATTGTGGGTGATAGTTAAAAAAATTACTGTTGATAATAATTCTTGGTTTTTAATTAGAATTTTTTTTTTTTTCATTCTTTGAACTGCATAAATACATTATTTATTAAAATTAATTTGTTGTAGGCTTTACAATGCAGGAATTTGAGTGGGAAAGTTATTTGAAAATGTCTAAAGCTGAAGCTGCTCCTAAGTCATTGTTTTCATATAAAAGTCAGGTATGTGGTTTTTTTCTTTTAAGTTTAGCTTTCCTTCTTGAATTTGCTTTTCCTAAAGTGCCTACTATTTATAATGCATTAAGAAACTTTGTACCTTACTTTTATAAAACGTGCTGTCCATATGTATTTTTTATTTTTTAAAAAAAATGCACCGAAAATTCCAGATCTTCAAATTTCTTTATTTTTATATATTTATTTCCTTTAGCATGTAGGCATCACCGATTCAGCATTTATTAATTTGTCAACGATATTCAAATAGTTTAGAATACGAACTGCATGGGTCTAATTGCTCTTCATATCGTTTTTGTGTCCTTACAGTTAATGTTTGTTTAAAATGTTCCATTCTGTGTTAATATAATTTTTCTTTATATGTTACAGCCACCTAACCCTAATTTCAAGCGTGGAATGAAGCTTGAGGCAGTGGACAAGAAGAATTCTTCGCTGGTGTGTGTTGCTACCATCACGGATGTCCTGGATAATCGATTCCTCATTCACTTTGACGGATGGGAGGATGTGTACGACTACTGGGCTGATGCCTCCTCCCCACACCTCCATCCAGTCAACTGGTGCAGGGATAATGACCAAAATCTCACTCCTCCAAAAGGTACAAGTTGTTTCTGTTATCTTTTTTTTTTTTTTTTTACTAACCTGAAAGTCAAGAATAAAAAAATTAAGGCAAAATTGTTTTCAACCTCTATAATGGTTTCTGTTTCAATGAAAGTCAAATACAATTTGATTCTATAGAAACTTTTTGATAAGAGAAGTGCACCATTTGAAACCAAATGCATGTATGTTGTTGGTTACTCTATGAATGCCCTTTCTTTATTGTCAACTTTATATTGAATTCATATTATTGATATGAATCTAAGCAACAGTTATAAATTGCCTTATCTTAAGTTACTTTCCTTGCTTGCTCTCTTAAGTATTCATTAAACAAAGGAAAAAAGATCGTTGCTTTGTTTTTATTGCTAAATCTTCTTTTTCCATCAATCATTCAAATTGCACAATTTATATTTATATTAGTGCTTTTAATAATTTGACAATATGTAATATCTTTGTAATAACTTTTTTGGTTGTAGAAAATTTCCTAACACAATTTTTCCTACCAAAATTTCATTAAAAACTTGTTATTTTTGTCTGTGTTTACTGTTACTGACTTTTAGCATGCTGGAAGTCTTGAGTTTTTTTTTTAATCTAGTTATCAGTTTCTCTGAAAATACTTCCAGAAAGTTCTCTACTCGAATTTCAATGTGTCCTCAATAATATTAATGTTGTTGCAGTGTATTTTGGTGCAAAATGATTTAGTGTCGTTTTAAGTGAAATAATAAACTGTTACGAATCCAAATATTTTTCATTTAAGTTAAACTTGCGATTAATTGTTTACAACAAGCAGGGGTCGCAGACGTCCTATATGTCCTATAAATCCTATATTTTTTAAAAAATCGGTAAAAACGTCCTATATTGTCCTATATTTCTACATTGATCCGATCTATATTTTCTTCGAATTCGTAATAACGGCGCCGTTTGTTGCCATTTTTTAATATTTCGGATTCTTTGGCACGATTGTGGGTGAAAAAGACATGACAAAAACGATGTTTGTAACGGCGGCGCGGCGTTTTATCTCTTGTGACGTCACGTGCTGCATAACGTACAACTCAACTCTACTGGACCGGCGGGAGTTGTAAATATGTGAACATTTCCATAACAATCGGTCTTGAACTTCTGATATGATTTCTCCTCCAACGTAATAAATTAATTGACATAATGCAGAGAGAGATGCAACAACAGAACTCTGCCTCGGGAAAAACGGATAAAAACAACTTGGGATTAACTTGCAGGACTACTAAAGAACATTTTGAGTGCTCAGTCAATAATTGATGATGAAGGAAACAAAAGGGTTAAGATTTACTGTATGATGTCGGATGGCGATTTTTTTTATTCCGAATCCTGTACGGATTCTGCGCCACGAATTGTTTACATCAAACCGCTCCAAATTATGGCAACCATAGGCAGTTAGTTATCTTGCTCTTAAAAAATGGCAGGGCTGCCATTTTTTTGCGAAAATCGCCTTGGCGCAGAATTCGTACCGGATTCGGAATATTCGCCACGATTTTTCATAAAAGTCTCCAAAATTGAAAATTACGTCAATACGTTGTGTTGTCAAATCCAAACGATCACTAGGGTTGCTTTAAAACCAAGTGCCAGGTTCGCCACATTCGGCGATAAATCTCCCACTTTTCGCCACCAATCCAGCCGACACTGAACAGTAAATCTGAATCAACAAAAGACTGCAAACAGGGATAAAAAGAAAATACTTAAAGAAATTGGAACAGTTAAAAATGCTGGAAGCAAAAGACTCATGATTGCAAATGATGTAATTAATAAAACTTGATTTAGGGATAGAATATTGAGGCAATAACGGGGGGGGGGGGGATCATGTATTCAGGATCATGCGATTTCTTTTTTTAAAGGTGTGTTTTCTATTCTCTTAAATTCAATATAACGAGTATATAAATGTATAACGAATTAATTTTGAAGTTCAGTAGCAACTGTGTGCAGTGGTGTAGTGTAAAATAAAAAGGTGTGGGAACGCTATATCACATAAAGAGAATGATAATATAAGAATTAAAACGTTATATCACTTTTGTTGATAAATCGGTTAGCGTTCTCGTTAAAATTAGAGGAGCTGAAACCTTGATCAAAGAAAGGGAGCTAAGAACTGTTTGTGCCAGACCACAATTTTGTTTTTTAAAAAGGGAGATAGTGGGCGTGAACTTGTGTACGTGAGTTTTAGTCCGTATTCATGACGAGCTATATAAATTTGACGTCTGGAATTCATCCTCAAATACAGATCATTCGTCGAAGAAGATAATTGCATGAATTGATATTGGATGAATGATAGTATTGCATGTGTCAGATTGCTGATGGAATGGTCATGTGTGGGTGCCTCTTTCAAGTGCTTTGAAAATATTTGAACTTGCCTGCTCAGCTCTGAAATTATGGATAGAAAATGAAAGCATAGTTTTGCGTTCAGTTTCCAGTAAAGAAATTTAAAAAAAGAAAAAAAAAAATACAAATTTTAAAATTTTTAGGTGAGGGAACGCCGTTCCTCCTACTAAAAAGGTAAAGGATCGCCGTTCCCGCTCCACTACACCCCTGACTGTGTGTAGTTATTTGATGTTTTATATTGTCCTATATTTTTTTTGAAAAAATCCTATATATTCTTTTTTTGTCACTTTGACCCCTGAACAAGAAAATACTTAAATAATTTAAACAGACATAAAACAATTTTTAAGTTAAAGTGAAATGGAAAGGAGTTATGGACTTCTTTTTTTAGACTAAGTGCATATTGTAACATACATTAGTTTTAAGACTTAAATGATTTTGCTTTAAAATATTAATATTAGCTTAAACTTAAAAATCAAATTTTGTTGTTTAAAAAAAATTATTTTATATAATAAATTCTACATTTCTTCTAGATTGCATTGAAATAAATGAGGTAATTTAAATAATCATAAAAGTTGAAATAGTATGAATTTTTCCAAAACCTTATTCTATTTTTTTTATACTTCAGTTAGAACTGTCTTACAAGAGAATGTATCCTTTATAGTTTTTATTATTGGCAGGATTTTTCCAGAGCATTTTAAATTTCCTTCGAATCTCATTCAGACGTGCTGTACCCCTTTGGAAAACAATTTGGTGAAATAAAAATTCACGAATAAAACCCGCTGCAAATTGTTATACTGCATATGGTTTTTACGTTTAAGGATTCTTCTTCCAATCTCTCTCAGCTTTTCTTTCTGTTACCTAAAATAAAAAGTTGATTGGCCAAATTTTTACTTTAATGTCTCTTATTTTCTGCAAGATTCTGCTTTAGGGTGTGATATAAAAAAAAATTATGTTATGTTTATAAAGGATTTCAAAATCAACATTTCATTAAAAATCCTCTTAAGGGGAGTTGGTACCCTCTATACCGATCATGTTAATTTGGCATATTTCATGTATCTTTTTCTCGGAAAGTAGTTGCCATAGAAGCCTAATTTTTTCAGTGCATTTAGCAGACACTTGTTATTCTACTGAAGTTAGCTTTTCCTTTACTTTTCTTTAATGAATTAATGTGAAAGTCACTAAAATTTGTTAAAAATCACAAGGTTTTATTTTGCCGAAATAAGCCAAAGCAAAATTAAAAAAAAAAAATAACGAAACTGTACTCCAGTATATACAGGTACATAAAAAGGAGTATGTGGTAAAAATTTTAGGTATGTAGTTTGTGCAATTTTTGAGAAAAAGGTAGATGAATAGTGAAAAATGCAGTTTAGAGAAAAACGCACTTTAAAGAAAACTTTACTTACACTAATAGTTACCAATTTTGTCTTCAAAAACTTATCAAAAATACTTCCAGTTGAGGTTTTATCACAAATGAGGTATCCTTTTAAAGGGGAGAATTTAAATTTTGATAAACAATTATAACCTTAAAATTGATTATTTATAAATTTTAGGGTATCCCAACTCTCCTTAACTTTTCAAATATCTTTTGCCATTCTACTATTCTTTTATACTATAAAAAAAAAATACAAAGTCAATTCAAAAGAAAATCTTGCAAATTATTTGACATTCTTTGGGCACTGTATTATCAATTTAAGCTGTATGCCTTTCATTTCAGAAACCAAGGAAAGCGTGACCTTCAACTGGACCAAGTACCTGGCAGATACCAGAAGCACGGTTGTGCCTCCCCGAGCTTTCAAACCGTATGGTCCAAATGAATTCAAAGTTGGAATGAAACTGGAGGCTGTTGACAGACGCAATCCCATTCTGATACGAGTGGCCACTATTGTTGACAAGACAGATCATAGTCTGCTTCTGCATTTCGATGGATGGTCTTCTGTGTATGATTATTGGGTGGATGACAATAGTCCTGATATTCATCCTATTAATTGGTGTGCGAAAACAGGACATCCTTTGGAGCCACCTATAGGTAACTTTGGATTTCATTGTCTAGAATTTATAGTAATAATTTTTAAAAAAAAGTACACCTATTTTACTATTTTTTGAGGCACTCTAGCATATCTTCACTTTATCAAATTTGTTATTGTTCTGTGGCCATGTTGTTAAATAACATAACTTATTTAACTAACATTTGTTAGTGATCTGTTCACTATAACAAAAAGCAGGACACTTAGAATCACTTTGATCGCTGTGTAACTGTAATATTAAAAGTAAGTTGTACTACAGGGCTGCCACAGGCGACTAAAAGGGCTACTAAAGCGACTATTTTAGTGGCCAGGCGACTATGGCAACTATTTCCATGAAAAAAGGGCCCAAAACGACTATTTTGAACAAAACCTTCAACTATTTTTGGGCTCAGGCGACTATTTTTTTAGAAATTGGATGCTGTCCGATGGTAGGACGAAAAAAAAATCGGCACTAAGGTACTAACTCAAAATGGTGATTTTTTTTAAGGGTTGCGGGAGAGCGAACTCTACCGAACAGTTGTTCATATTTGCGGATAGAGTGGTCACTTAGTTAGTCCGATGATGGTAATCTCGTGCAAGATTGTTGTTTTTGACGGCAACCGCGGTCATTTTCACCTACTTGTTGGGTTCCAATGTTTTTATCTTTCGTCGTGCAACGCAACAGCATACACAATTATATTCCCAAATATCAAATTATTTCGCTTTATTTACTCTAAACAAAAATGAATTTGTGGAATTTGCCTTGAACTTCGGAAGAAAGTGCCATCAGTATGAACAGTATTTATGTTATTAAACGTTATGTCGGAGATTTGTGCCGGTGTGATGAACGATTTCGCCGTGTAGGTCAATCGATGTAGAATGATTAGAATTTCAATGTTGTAGCTAAATTTGTAAATAAAATAATTTAAATTTTTAAGCAATTTATTTAATTACTTTGAATGTAGCTGAAACAGGGTGGTGACAGAACCAGGAATTCAGGGAAATGTCAAAGAGTTTCTTAAAATTACTCTTTAATCAGGGAATTTTGAAATTTTCGAGTTTCCACTCTCGCGTACCCCGTATGTGTGCGGACATCTATCCCGACTCGCGTCACGCGATATATATATATGTAGTTTTTATAGCTGGTCGATTTAGGTGTACTAAGTTTCCGAACTTTTTCTACTCTCAGCCCTCAGCCGCTAAATCAAACCGACCGATCCCCCCACCTCGGCCCACAACCACATGTTCCGTGGTTTTTTTTTGGTTTTTTTTACTTTCTGAAATCATTGTTATGCTTAGAACAATTATTTACACATTATTTCTGTAAGATTTTTGGTTATCCTATAACTTCGCGTCCGCCGGCGTCTTATTGTTAAAAAAATCTCCAAACTTCAATCTGTCAGCATCCTTTACAGACATGATTATTTTTCTACTTGCCTTATGTTTTTTGTCAACATTATATATTAGAACCCTAAATTCCTTAATATTTCAAATTGATTCCATCATATATTTTAGTTTTTATTAACCCTTTACAGCACTGTGTTATTATAGATGTGCAACAAATCTATAGGCATTCATAAGCAAAATGGGTTAGATAGTGTACTTCATTTTTTTTTAAACTTTAATTTTGACGTTATATCTAACGTAATTAACTGAATGTTATATGTGTTTTAGGTTTATATGTTTAATATAAATCAAACAAAGAATTGAAGTATCCTCCTCCCCCTCCAAATAATAATAATAATAAAAAAAAAATCAAATCTGTGTGCTCTACTGCATACATTGCAAAGGGTTATGGAATTTTTAAAAAAAATCCTTACATCCCCCCCCCCCCCCCCCCCCCCCGCCAAATGCTGTGCTTGTCATGTTTTATGAAAACGATTTTGTGCCTCATTTAATATGTACTTTTGTGGTTTAAGATAGTATTTTTGTTGTATAAAATTTTATTTCTATATATCTATGAGTAATTTTTATAAGAAGCTGTTAATTTCAAGACTTTCATTCATGCATTATGTGTCATTTATCTTTTCTCAACTTCAAAATCCAAAACACATAATTTTTCATGAAATATATGTACCTAGTGAAATTTGTGACTGAATAGCAAAATGCTGATTATTTAAGTTTCATGCTCATGTATGCCCAAGTTTAGTAAATATTTATACTGCCTATGACATATATTAAAAAAAATAACATTTGATTTTTTTTTAATTAAAAAGAAAAATATTGTACTAGTTTTGCTTTTCCTTGAAGTTAGCAATCATGGGTGTAGTTTGTAAATTGGTTTATGTGAATTTTGTATTTTTTTTATTAATGTTTTCCATTCTTTTTCATGCTCTAAAGACGTTTATTTTGATTTTTAGCCTAAATTTATATTTTTTTGCAATTATACTTTGATAAGTAAATGTAATTCAAAATAGTGAAATGTATATATTTTTATTTAGCCATTATATATATATATATATATATATATATATATATATATATATATATATATATATATATATATATTTTTAAATGATAACATCGACAGAGATGCTCATCAGGGAATTTTCTGGAAATCATTGAATTTTGTTTTGTAAATTCTGTAACCATTCTGTTAAAAATTTAAAAACTACCCTTAATGAAATTTGATTGTCATTGTCAATATTTAGTATAATTGTTTAAACATGATACTTGTTTTTCTAAAAAAAGTTGTTTGACTTTGGAAGTTGAAAAAAAAAAAAAAAATTTCCAATCGATTTTTACCGTCGCTTTTGCGTAAAGTTTATCTTTTTTTTTTTTTTTGCTTAGTTGCTTTCTGGGAGTAAGGTTGAGTTGCCAACTTCCATCGCAGTATATAAATATGATAGCGCCTCCCCCAAGACACATGCCTTTTACCGTATGGGATGTAATGTTTTAGACACTATTTTGAATCAATAGAAGAGTGTTTCTGGGTTTTCGTGTTTATGTAAATCTACTGTTTTATTCCGATCTTATTAAAAGTTACGAAAAGTGAGGCTACTATTTTCAACGTCTGAGACTACTATTTTCAATGTGTGAGACTATTTTGGCTACTATTTTTAACATCTGAGGCTACTAAAGCAACTATTTTCAAAGCTTACAGTCAGTGGCAGCCCTGTACTAAGACTAGTTGAATGATTAAAATGAGATTTGGCTTAAGGTTAGTTCAATTCTACCCTAAGAATAATTAAGTGTTATTTTTTTTTTTAATTACTTCTGAAGGTTGAATTTTTTTTCTAAAAGCATTTGTATTTAGTATCAAATGAAAGCTACAGATGAAAGGATATCAAAAATAAGTAACGTGACTTATTTGAATTTTTTAGCTAAATATCTAATTTATTGTCTAAAAATATAATTTTGCCTCAATTGTAAAACTTAAAGCACAATTAAAAACAGGGTGACTACAGAACCTGGAAATCAGGGAAATGCCAGGGAATTTCACTCTTCTGGAAAAATCATGAAAATGTCTGGGAATTTCATAAAATTGCCCTTTAATCAGGGAATTTTGAAAATTTTGAGTTTCCCTTCTCGCATGCCCCGTGCAGATATTTACCTCGGCTCGCGTCATGTGAAGTGGATGCTGTGATGTCACCGCATTGAATACATTTTTTTTTTTTCATGTACTTTTTTAAGTCCATCTAAAAGCCCTCAATATCTGGCTACTTGGCCGATTTGGGAGAATGACGATTCCGAACTTTTTCTACTCTCGGCAACTAATCCAAACCATCGATATCCCGCCCACAACCGCCTGTTGATGTTCCGCTTTTTTTTTATTTATTTTTTATTATCTGGGATCATTATTATGTCTGGAACAATTATTTCTGTTAGATTTCTGATGATCCTGTAACTTAGCAGCGCAGCTATTATGCTATGAACAGGAAACAGTATGTGACATATATTAAAGCAGGGTTCCCACGGTCATTGAAAGTCATTAAAAGTGCTTAAAATTTTTGAATTTGTTTTCAAGGCCTTGAAAGTACTTGAAAATGCTTAGAGGTGCTTAAAAATACTTAATTTTTGCGGATGCTGTGTACCCAACAATTTTTAAAAATACAATTCAGACTTGCTATACCCTCTTGACCACCACTTATCTCTACCGTATCGGAATTTTCTGACATTTGTATCATTCATGCGCCAATTTGTAACTTTTTTGGTAGAATATACTTTATTAAATTTATAAATAGACATGATGCCTGAAAAAAAATTTCAAAGGTCCTTAAAAACATTATTTAGGTCCTTAAAAGTCATTGAAAAGTCAGTGATTTTCATTCTGTAATTTGAGTAGGAACCCTGTAAAGCAGGGGTCGCAGACGTCCTATATGTCCTATAAATCCTATATTTTATTAAAAATCGGCAAAAACGTCCTATATTGTCCTATATTTTACAATTGTCCTATATTTATAATGATTCAATCTATATTTTCTTCGAATTCGTAATAACGGCGCCATTCGTTGCCATTTTATATTTCGGATTCTTTGGCGCGATCGAAAGCGATGTTTGTAACGACGCCGTTTTATCTCTTGTGACGTCACATGCTGCAATAACCTACAACTCGCCTCTACTGGACCGGTGGACGCGGGAGTTGTAAACATGTAAACTTTTCCATTGCACGCGGTCTTGAATTTCAGATTTGTTTTCTCTTCCAACGTAGTAAATTAATTGGTCATAATACAGAGAGAGATGCAGCAAAAAAACTCTGCCTTGAGAAAAACGATTAACTTGCAGGATTACTAAAGAACATTTTGAGGGCTCAGTCAATAATTGATGAAGGAAACAAAAGGGTTAAGATTTACTGTAAGATGTCGGATGGCGATTTTTTTATTCCAAATCCGATATGGATTCTGCTCCACGAATTGTTTACATCAAACCGCGCCTAATTATGGCAACCATAGAGTTCTCTTACTCTTAAAAAAGATGGGAGGACTGCCATTTTTTGTTGAAAATCACCTTGGCACAGAATCCGTACCGGATTCGGAATATTAGCCACGATTTTTTTATTACAGTCTCCAAAATTGAAAATAACGTCAATACGCTGTGTTGTCAAATCCAAACGGTCACTAGGGTTACCGGAAAACCATATCCCCGGTTCGCCACATTCGGCTCTAAATCCCGTTTTTCGCCGCCTATCCAACCGACACTGAATAGTAAATCTGAACCAATAAAAGACTGCAAACAGGGATAAAACGAAAATACTTAAAGAAATTGGAGTAGTTCAAGCAGTTATTGATGCTGGAAGCAAAAGACTCTAGCTTACAAATAATGTAATTAATAAAACTTGATTTAGGGATGGAATATTGAGGCAATAACGGATGACATATTCAGGATCAGGCGACTTCTTTTTTTTTAAGGTGTGTTTTCTATTCTCTTAAATACAAAATAACGAGTTAATTTTTAAGTTCAGTAGCAACTGTGTGCAGTTATTTGATGTTTTAAATAGTCCTATATTTTTAAAAAAAAAATCCTATATATTCTTATTTTGTCACTTTGACCCCTGGTAAAGAAAATAACATGTTTTATTTGTGTTATTTTTGAAATTAAAAATAAAGTATTGTTCTGGTTTTGCTTTACCTTGAAGTTAGCAAATATGGCTGAAATTGGGGAATTTTGTATTTTTTAATTAATGTTTTCCATTCTTTTTTATCAAAAGATGTTTGTTTTGATTTTTACTATAAATTTATTATAGC
The DNA here is from genome assembly GCA_963978545.1 of Linyphia triangularis. NCBI lineage: Eukaryota > Metazoa > Arthropoda > Arachnida > Araneae > Linyphiidae > Linyphia > Linyphia triangularis. Next base: position 70,781,799 of record OZ021725.1, on the reverse strand, counting down.
GCAATTATACTTTGACTATTTATAATTAAATTTACTTATTAAATTTTTGTTTTTTTAAATTCTCCATTATTTGGTTTTTTGAATTATAGCGCACATCAGGGAATTTTTGAAGAAATCTTCTGGAAATCAGGGAAATGTCAGGGAATTTTATTTCTCAAATTCTGTAGCCACCCGGGGGGGAAAAATATATATCGAGAACATAGATTAATATGAATGTTTCTAAGTTTATTCAAGGTATCAAAAGAGATTTCATTCAAAGAAATGAATCGGTTTTTAATTTTTTTTTTTATTCATACTAACAGTGAATGGCTATGTTCTAAAAAGGTAAGATGTTTATTATCTCTTCCTGTGAACGTACAGGCTTAATTAGTAGCTTATTGAACCACTATGTTACAGCCCCTAGAGTATTACTTACTAGGGTCAAGAGTTGGTACTTTGATACTTTATTAATCTGAGATTCCAATTGTAAATGAAATGTAAATATTTGTTCTTGTTTCTTCTTGTGAAATTGCGTTTGTATAAAGATGAGTGTTTGTGAACTGTTTGTTTATTAATTTTGTCTCAAAATTTTGGTGGATTTTTGTGATTTTGGAGAGAACCACATCATCCTGACATGTGCATGGTAACAAACACACTGTATGGATTTGATTAGAATTCTGCTTCTTCCTTATAATACCATCAGAGTTCAGAGTTAATGCCATCCAAATTTTAAACTTTTTATACATTTTTTCGTATAATATTTTGAAATTTCAAGTATGCTTTAAAAGAGTTAAATTTTGATTTCTGTGAAACTTTATTTGATTTCCTCTTTTTAAAATAATCGCTGATAAATGAAGGTACATTCAAATACCCTCAAGACTGAAAGGGTTTGACTTTCTCATTCAAATCTGATGTTACTTACAGGGTTTCCGCGCATATGGAAAGTCAGGGAAAGTCATGAATTTAGACATTGGGTAAATTTTGTTATGGAAAGTCATGGATTTTGAGCAAAAAAAGCCTAAAGTCATGGAAAAACAGTGAGTTGCATGGATTCCTAAAAATCCTACGTAAAATCACGTGACTATGACGTTATAAACATCATGATCGCTATTCGTTGTTACTTCGACTATTCATCTGTGTTTTTATTTACTTTATTAATAGAAACAAGGGTTACAGTTAAAAACTCCAGCCAATGAAAATAATTTATGAACTCCAAACTTGTGACATCACACAAGTAGGTCTTGGTGAAAAAAAAAATCATAAGAACTGAAATAAATTAATTTGATAATCTTTACTTTTGGTTTGACTCCCGTATGCTACTGGTTTAAATTTTTTTTAACTCTGTATGCTACTGGTTTACATTGTTAATACCAAAACATTTGATTTTTGATTATATGATTTCATTGACTTATTCCTTCTTCAAATATTCGCTTATTATTAAAGATTGATTAGCTTTTTTAACACATGAAACATCAGAGAATAGAAAATTATTTTTCGCTGTTTCTTCTGGTTTCGACTTATCTTCGTTACTGATTATAAGGTGAGTACCTATTCCTCTGCATTTATTGGAAAAATCTCTTGTAGATATCTAGGGTGGCGACAGAACAGGGAATTTCACCCTTCTGGAAAAATAAAGGAATTGCATAAAATGTGAACTAGCTACGCGCTTCCTTTTTAAGTGATTATCATCTACAAGATGATACATCTAAACATCTAAAACCAAAGTTCTCAAATTATACGTCCAAATAAAACATTTTTGAATTAATGTAAAATCAAGACACTATTTTTAAAATCATTATATTTGTCATTCCATAAACATGGAATGTATTGAATTTCTGAAATCAAAGCAACGGAGATCTTGTAATGTTATTTTTTTTAATCATTTTTATCGGACGAGAGCTACGGAACAGAAAAGACTCTGGACGGTGAACGAAAATTAATGTCTGGGGGTAGCGGTAAGATGAAGCGGCAAAATATTTCGCCCAGACACTCATGTTCATCATTGCCGGCCAGACCCATTCTTCCGTTGTAATCAATGTACACATTAACGCAAGCGGTGCCGTTCCATTGTTCTGCCGACAGTCGCTTACTCTTGCCGTTCGTATAACTTCAATCTGACTGAATCCTTTACTAGCATGATTATTTTTAAACTTGGCTTTCGTTTTTTGTCAACAGAATGTATGAGAACCCTAATTATTTACGTATTATTTCTGTTAGATTTTTAGTTATTCTATAACTTAGCAGAGCGGCAGCTCGCATCCTTATTGTAAAAAGAAATTCTTCAACTTCAATTTAACTGCATCCTTTACAAACATGAATATTTTTCTTCTTGCCTTGTGTTTTCTGTTAACAGAATATATTGGAATCCTAAATTCCTTAATATTTCAAATTGATTCCATCAGATTTTTTTCCCGGTTTTATTTACCCTTAATAGCTCTGTTACAGATGTGCTACAAATCTATATAGGCATCCATAAGCAAGAAAGCTTAGATGCTGTACTTGATTATTATTAATATTTTTTTTTTTTTTTTTTTTTTTGTACATTTATTTTGACATTTTATTAAACACAATTAAGTCCTGCAGACATTGTGCCAAAAGCTTCTCGATAAAAGCCTACTTAAATATAAACTGGTGAGAGGACTATCTAACTTGCATCCATCTGTAATATTAAATAACCCAACAATTGGATCAGCGAGATTTAATATTGTACTAGAAATCTTACAGGATGCAAATAGAATAACTGAAACAATAGCAGAATCTGCCTAACAACAATATGTATCATTTTGCTTTACTGTTGAAGAAAGACGTGAAGAGAAATTTAAATCTTTTTTGCCCGCTGAATGCATTGTAGAACTAGACAAATTTTTTCACAATTTAATGTCAGGAGAAAAAGCATGGGAAAGTCTATGGAAAGTTGTAAAACTGTTTTATTTTAGTACATGGCAATGCTTCTGTTGAAAGCGGTTTTTCGATCAACAAAACTATGTTAGTTGAAAACTTACAAGAGGAAAGTTTAGTATCACAGAGGAGAACATATGATGGTATAAAGGCGGAAAATATTGATGTTGATAAAAAGATGCTCTTAGCTGTTCGTGCAGCAAGGCAAAGATACAGGTTGCATCTAGAGAAAAAAAATGAACTATTGGACAAAGACTCTTTGAATAAAAAACAAAAGAGAAAGTTAGAAAATGATTTGCAACAACTGAGAAGTCAGAAGAAAAAAATGAGATTGGAAAATGAAAAAGAAAAAATGGAATTGCAAGAGAAAATTATCATATTAGAGAGCAAGAAGAAAGCCTTGGAATGATTATCAACAAATGTTTTTAACACCTTTACTGTATTATTTTTCTATGCTTAGTTTACTTACATGAAACAAGGATTTTTTACTCAATATAAAACTTTTAGTAATCATTTTACAATCATGTACAATAATCTATTTACTATGTTGCGTTAGTAAAATTTACTATGTTGCGTTAGTAAAATTTACTATGTTGCGTTAGTAAGATTTACTACGTTGCGTTAGCAAAATAATAAAATTCGTGAGTCAGGTTCAATGTTTTTAATGTGATTTCTTGAGTCATGGAAAATCATTTGCTTCAGTCATGGAAAGTCATGAAAAGTCGGGGATTTGGGACATTTAAGATTGGCAGAAACCCTGTACTTAGGAAAAAGCAGTTATGCTCACACATGCAGCGTTTGGGTAAGAAACATTTGGAGTGAATATTTTCAAAAAAATTTTTTCCTTTTTTTTTGCCCTGTGGATATTTTCCACTTTCCTCTCTGAAGCCTCCCACTTGACAAAATAACTACTGAATTGTTTTTTAATTGCTTTATTTTGGCTTTAAGGATTTTTTTTTTAATCTTGCACAACCTATATATGATTTTCTGTTTAATTTTTAAATGAAATTAGTTAAAAAATTAGTTTAACGAGTGATTAATTTCCTACATTAGAAAAAGAAATCGCTCCCGTTTTTACTAAATATTATCAATACAAATTTGTTTGAATTTTTAGTTATTGTTCCTGGACAAACTGGACCATGCCCTACACCTGGATGTTTAGGACAGGGGCATATCAAGGGCCCAAAATATACTTCACACCATAGGTGAGGGTCTTTTATATATTGATTAAAAAAAAGTATTTATTAATAATTTTACTTAATGTTATTTATTATTTTCGTATTGTATTTTTTTACTTTTCCCTTTGTACAAAACTAAAATTGATTAATATACTAATTAAAGACCTCTGCTTCTGACAAATAGTTTATTATCAATTGCACATTGTGTTATTTGCTTGAAAATCAAAGTTAAAATTTTTATTTTAGTTCTTTACGAGTGGGTTACGTGTGTAATGCATGCCTCGACTCGGTCCAGCAATGATCCCTTCTTCTCCACTACTTTAAACTACAAAAATAAACGTATTAGTGTTTTAAAGCTGTAGTTCTCTGTGTTAAACACTTTCCTTCATTATTTGTTGATAAATCAAAAATGTTGAAAAAGTTCAATTGGATACCATGTGATGGATGTACAGTCGGATTTATGGATTTTGGTCTGATGTAATGGGATCGATTTATCACCTGACCAACCAGCTACACAAGAGCCGTGCCAAGTTTTGCTTTCCAAATCAAGTTTCATTTTTAATTCATGGTTATAGAAGTTAAAATCAAATTTCGATAAACATCCAAAAAAGTTATTCCTCTAAGCAATCTTAAATTTGCTGGCTCCACAATTGCACTTTAATCCTAAGTTTAGATTTGTTAACTCATCTATAATTTTTTTAAGGTATTTTTTAATAAGCACATTGTAATGAAAATTTCATTTATATCTATATGGGAAAACAAAAGTTTTAAGGATATTTTTTTTGTCCGATTTGGTTGTTTTGGATATTTTCATATTCTTATTTTGATAAACTGTTACACGTATATTTTTCTTGAATCCCATATTCTTCATATATAAATTCTACTTATGTTTTTATTGGCTATTAAATTGATGTATTTTAAATGGATATACTACTATATTTACTTAGCAACTCAAAACATTTGATTTGATGTTTTTTGTTCAGATGTATGTTTTCTTTATGGCTAAGTATTTTTAACTATATTTTTACATCTTATAGTGCCTTTGGTTGTCCATATTCTCAGCTTAATTTGAATAAATTGGATTCTACTGGTCAAGATCGGGTTATTATAACTAAGGAGTCATTGAATGAATTTACTAAGAAAATCTCAGATCAAGGAGGCACTACTGATGGTTTAAGGTATGCAATTTAGTTATGTGATATATTTGTATTGAATACCAGATTATCTTGGTGATGGAGGTGTTAGCATGTGCTTTTAAAAATTGATATGTTTTCTTAATTTTTTTTAAAATTTGAAATCACTTAAAAAAATTCCTATTAACTTCAGCTTGTGTACTATAGTAATGTAGTGAGAAGTTTTTACAAAACCTGCAGCAGTCAACATTCTCAGTGAGAAAACTACAATTGTTCCAGACTTGTGGGATGTGCCAAAAAAAAGTTCTCCACAAGACGAGTTCCTATACCAAAATTCAACTAAAAGTTACGATAGTAACTAAAGTGTAAAAACTTTAATTTGTTGGAAATAAATATATTGTTTAATAGAATAACTTCTTTTTGAGAAACATTAATTTCGTGTTATTCAAGCAAGGGGTTAAAAAAAAAAAAAAAAAAAAAAAAAAAAAAAAAAAAAAAAATTACCTGAGCCTAGATGCATTTATTGGCTTCATAGTCTTTTTATTAAAAAGTAAGACCACCAATTTGTTATGTTACAGTTGAATAATTTATTTTACATTTTTAATTGACTCTGCTGTGCATTGTTATTCAACTCCAAACATTTGTTCCTATAAAGTTTTTAATCTTCAATTTTAAATAAGTTGTGTTATCTTTTAAAATTTGCTTAAAAAAAATTCATATTAAGTTACCACTCCTGTATTTTGTAGCCTTTTTTACTATTTTTTTTTAGATATTTATGAAATTATTTTATGTTTTTTTCATTTATTGTTAAAAAATGACACATTCGATAAAAAAATATTTAAATTGTCCGTTTGCAAAATTATTCCAAAGAAAAAATTCAAATTGAATATTCTGAATATTTTCTAGTGCCTTATCAAAAATTGATTTTGAAAAAACAACTTTTTTTTTGCATTAATAAATAGTCATGTGATCCCAGGGCGGAATTTTTTTTTGTCTTTCCTGCAAAGTGCTGTGGCAGTTATTAAAAGAAAGTTTTGTTTTGTCAGAAATATTTCTGTTAGTTTTGAAAACAGATATTTAAGTTTTAATTGTTTTTATTTTAAATGCATAAAATTTGTTGCAGGTTCAATTTCTGGAAGATATCTTTTATAAATTAGTTATGGGTTCCTGCATTTCTCGCTTTGTTTATTTGTAATTATCCTGAAACTTTGTTTCACATTAATTGCTTAAAAAATAGCAGTGTTATAAGTATTTCCGTTTCTGTAACTTTCTTGTGCTAAAACACTGTATGTTCAATCAGACGCTGCCCTACCCCTGGCTGCAATGGAGTTGGGCATGTCAAGGGTAAATACTCAGTCCACCACCGTGTATCTGGATGCCCTCTTGCTGAAAAGAATGCCCTCAAGGTTCAGCAGAGCAACTCATCTGCTGCAAACCCAACTGCCACTTCCACTACCTCATCAGAGACTGCGGTTCCCTCCACTTCTTCTAGTACAGCCGACACTAAGTCTGTAGATACGATGAAGACACGAAATGGTGTGGGAAGAGGGAAAAAGAAGTAAGCAGTAATGTATATTTTAATTGTATGATATTGGAAACTTGATGGTTTATCAGGAAGGCACTAGTGTTTCATGTTGACAAATTGTTGTGGGTTTTTACATGTTTAAGTTTTAATGCTTTTTGAAAGAATAATACTAATAAGAAAGGTTAATTCTGGAAAAATCAGGATTTATTTAGGAATTTTTTGAAAATTTTAAATAAGCTAAGGAATTAAATATTCTTTTATTCAAAAGTTAAACAATAAGAAGAAATTCCATAAGAGAAGGAAACAACATTTTCCAAATCAACTTATTCTGCTTTATTTTAATGAAATTGTGAAGTATTGTCTAATGTGATTTTTTATGATTAACCCACTGACGGTCATGGGAATGGGCAAAATTCTACAGTTGTTTTCCGTGCAATAATTTTTAAATTATATTTCTAATTCAAATACATAATTTTTAAAAATTATTTTTTATTTTGTTTTAGGTAAGTTATAAACTATCATCCTAATAAAAGTATTTTAAAATACTTTATTTTAAATTTTATTTATAAATTTAAAAATGTTGTGTATTGCCAGAAAAAATGGGAATCGGATAACGTTTATATACATGCATGACCTTCAGTGGGTTAATAAACAAAGTATTTTTTGGAAATTCACTAGCAAATTAATATTTTGTGTAAAATCTATTTTAATTTAGTTTTTAATTGGTTTCACATTTGCTATAAAAGTGCATAAAACTAGCAAAGAGTTATCAGAGAAATATTGGAAAAATTAAAAATGTAATCGCTTTGGATAAAATAATAAAAAAAAACAGTATTCTTTTCAGCCCAATATTACTTTTGTCAATCTTGTTATAAAGTATTGACTAAGACAGGAATGGTTTTTTAAATATTGATGCATCAACTTATTCATTCTAAAAACTTAAATCCAATAGTACATGACAAAACATTTATTGGAATTTTTTTATTGAACTTGAAGTAACTTTTCCTTTTGGGTAATTTTTGATGGCTTGTGACCATTTCATTTTGGCCAGTTAAATTGTTATTGAGGTTAATGTATATATCAGTAAAATAAAATGAGTGTGTTATTTTAGATTTAAAATGGCAGGAACAGGCCTAAGGGGCAGACCTCCAAAGCATCTAAGTAAGTATACCTTTAATTTAATGTATTTCAATAATATCTAAGTTTATGTTATCTTACCAATATATCTACTTCTTAATAGCACTGCATTTTCTAATTGACTTCAATATCTTGGTTTATAGTCTTTTCTTTACTTAACATGCTAAATGTAAATCGCCTACAAAATAGTATAAATTCCGTTAACTTTCCAGCCGTGATGCGACTGGAAGCCATGAAGAAAGCTCGTGAAGCCTCAGAAAAGAAGACAAACGATCTGGAAGAGAAAATCCATGACTCTGTGTTCAGCACTCCTTTCCTCACCCCTCCAAAAGAACTGCCTCTCTCCTGGGAGCATAACACACAGCTGATACCAGGTCTCAGTTCCATCAAGGGCAGTGCTGTAAGGCAGTGGTCAGTCAACCAGGTAGCCAAATTCGTCTCCTCCCTCAAAGGATGTCTGGATCAAGGAAAAATGTTTCGGGAGCAGGTGAGGGAGTTTTGACAAGACTTTTATTTTTTTTTCATGCTACTCCTTCCTGTGTGTATCTTACTTTTAGAACATAGAATTGGGATTGAACTTAATCCATTAATGCCCAAATTAACAAATTTTGAAAATTTTCTTTGAAATTGATATACATGGGTAGAAATGCATAAATTAAGAGTATTTCAAAAGCATTTTGAATTTTTTTAACTGTAACCGTGTGTTTTAAGCCATCCTCATTTGTAGTCCAGTCATTCTAGAGTTGAACCTTGCACAAATTCCCATTGAGCTGAAATTTTGCAGAGTGGCTTTATTTGATGCCCTGAGCAACCCTCAAAAAGTCCCCTACTCTCCCCTTTCGGCTTCATGGTTTTTTAGGTGCTAGAATGCTGGGGCGCTGGAGAAATGCTGGAGCAGCTGTTACGCACGAACGGCTGGTCGCATTGAGCTCAAATGAAAGGTAAATAAATGGGGTTTAATTTAAATATAAATTTGATATCATTCATTGACTTAAAAATCGATAAAAGCCTGTCAAAGTCGAAAATCCGTGTTTTTTTTCACTACTTTTTCGATTTGAGCACTTCTATTTTTAATAAACGATTTACACATTTGACATAAAACTATTCAACTCTTTTTCAGCTTTCTAGAAATATATAAATATTGCTTGTGCAATAAATAGTTGCAGATATATGAGCGTTTCAGTGAAACACTACCTCGTATTGGGAGTCTCATAATAAAGCTTGCGGTGTTTCACCCTGATCAAACCAAACGCAATAACCATTTTCCTCAAGTCTTTTCCATGTAAGACTTTTTTTAAACTGAAATATAATATCATATTACATAGATATGTAGATAAACGCATCATACGCATCTATAAGAAAAACATCTATAATCTATAAGAAAAAATATCTCTGAATAAATATTTGCCTTAGAAATTTTAATTTTTAACTAATTACATATTGTTAATATACAATAACTAATAATGCATAAAAAAAGCAATAGCATTGTTTGTGGGATATAATTCTTACTATCCCCGTCCCTGAAACAAAATAGAAAGTGATGTTAAATGTGGTTGAAGGGTTATACAACTAGAAAAACTATTTATTTCTTTTAGAAGATATATGTATATATATTTTACCTTTTTTTGTCATTAAAGCAGAAATGCTAAGCTGTTTTCTTCGTCAAATAGAATATTATCTACGAATTTATTTTCGCAAATGCTTTTGCATTGTCCACAAATATTTGAACATTGAAGATCTGCTCTCCTGCAATCACACCTGCTACTCGAGTTGCAGTTACTCTTACAGTTGCAAGATATAATTTATAACAGTTCATCTGGAGAGGAAGGTAACATTGTAGGTTGAGGAACTAATTTCTCATTTAAGAATTTCCATCCCCATTTTGCAGCTTCTAGAACATTTCTTAATCACTGTTGTATTTGATGATAAATACGAAGTGTATGATGACTTACCGCAGCTAACGTTGGAGGGAGAGTTTCTTATTTAAAAGTGGAGGTTATTGCAGTTTTGCTTATACCTCTGTTGTACATGTATATCCGTAACTCGTCTAGTGTTACCCAATTTCGGCTTTTGGGAAGTGTTACCATGAACTTTTCTCCTGCTTCTGCTATCTTACCACAATCTGTTTCAACCAAATTAAAAATTTCCAGCGTTTTCTTTATTTGAAAATTTTCAGATAGGATACCCCTTTCCTTTATTCTACAGTGCAGTTGTTGTATCGCATCCAGTCATAAAATGAATGAAAAATATATGGTTCTACATATCCCCAATCTTTCTCTGTATACCTACAATATAGTACAATTTTGCTATTTTTGATCAGACGTTCGATACAAGGAGCATAATAGTTGCTTTATTTGGAGTTCTAGCAACTAGCATTGTCAAAATATCACTATCTGTAGCAACAACTGTCACCTTTCGTTTACATTTAGAGTTTTCCGCAGTGGCAACAATTAAGGCATCAGCATCTCTTGCAGCTTCTTTCACGTCCACTCCTGACTTTTCAAGACGAATTTTGTAGTTGTTGTTGTATGAGCATGGTTTAATTGCCACTATTTGACAGAAAATCTTCATGTTTGCATGTAACCATTTGTGTCATATACTGTTATGTTCGCACATTCCCGTTTTCGTGCTCTTCGAATTTGTTCTTGTTCTTTAGTTGTAGGACAGCCGTAATCTCAAAATATTTACGTGATGAACACAAGGTGGGAGTAGCAGTTTTTAAACAGGGTGTAATCTTAAGTTCTATTTTAACTAGCAGCAGAAAAACCCAATGAAAAGGAAAAGAGCAATACTTTCAGGGCTGCCACAGGCGACTAAAAAGGCTACTAAAGCGACTATTTTAGTGGCCAGGCGACTATGGCGACTATTTCAATGAAAAAAGGGCATAAAGCGACTATTTTTAACAAAACCTTCAACTATTTTTGGACTGAGGCGACTATTTTTTAAGAATTTGGATACTGTCCGATGGTAGCATGAAAAAAAATCGGCACTAAAGGTACTAACATTTTTCTCAAAACTGTGATTTTTTTTTTAAGGTAGGAGAGAGCAAATACTACCGAAATAGTTCTTCATATTCGCGGGTACAGTGGTCATTTTGCTAGTTCGACGCGAGATGGTTGTTTTTGACGACAACCGCGATCATTTTCACCTGCCTGTTGTTCCAATGTTTTATCTTTCGCCGTGCAAGGCGCAAGAACATGCACTGTTATATTCTGAAATATCAAATTATTTTGCTTTATTTACTCTACTTAACAAAAATGAATTTGTGGACAGCGCCCGAAAGAAAATGCTATCAGTATGGACAGAATTGATGTTATATAGACGTTATGTCCGAGATTACTGACGATTTCGCCGTGTAGATCAATCAATACAGAATAATTAGAATTTCCATGTTGTAGCTAAATTTATAAATAATAAAATAATTTAAATTTTGGGGCAATTTAATTACTTTGAATGTAGCTTAAACAGGGTGGCGACAGAATCGGGAATTCAGGCAAATGTCAAGGTATTTCGTAAAATTACTCTTTAGTCAAGGAATTTTGAAATTTTTGTGTTTCCCTTCTTGCATTTCCCGTGCGGGTGCGGACATCTATCCCTGCTCGCGTCACAAGAAGTGGATGCCGTGGCGTCGGTGTTTTGAATAATACAGGCTTTTTCATGTGCTTTTTCGTAAGTCTCTCAATATCTGGCTAGTTGGCCGATTTGGGAGTACAAAGTTTTCGACCTTTTCCTACACGCAGCAGCTGAGCCAAACTGGCCAATCCCCTGTCCTCGGCCCACAATCGCATGTTCATGTTCTGTGTTTTTTTTTCCTTCTTCTAATTTGTTTTTTTTTCCCGCAATATTGTTAAAAAAAATCCTCAAACTTAAATCTGACTGCATCCTTTACAGACATGATTGCTTTTCTTCTTGACTTGTGTTTTTTGACAATAGAATATATTAGAACCCTAAATTCCTTAATATTTCAAATTGATTCCATCATATTTTTTTATTAACCCTTTACAGCACTGTTAAAGATGTGCAACAAATCTATAGGCATTAATAAGCAAAATGGGTTAGATCCTGTACTTGATTATTATTATTATTATTATTTTACTTTAATTTTGACATTTTACTAAACATAATTAACTGAAAGTGATATGTGTTTTTGATTTATATGTTTAATATAAATCAAACAGAGAATTGAAACATCCTCCTCCCCCTCCAAAAAATAAAAAATTTGAGTGTGCTACTGCATACATTCAGGCAAAGGGTCATGGAATTTTTAAAAAAGTCCATGCATCTTTTTCCCCTGCCGAATGCTATGCTTGTCATGTTTCATGAAAACGATTTTTTGCCTCATTTAATATATACTTTAGTGGTTTAAGAAAACATTTTTGTTGTACAAAATTTTATTTCCATATATTTATGAGTAATTAATTTTTATAAGAAGCTGTTAATTTCAAGCCTTTCTTTTTCAAAATCCGAAAGACATAATTTTTTATGAAATATTATACCTAGAGAAATTTGTCAAATTTATATATTTTTAAACTGGTCATATTTTCTTCGTTTTTTTAATGATAACGTTGACAGAGATGCACATCAGGGAAGTTTCTGGAAATTAGGGAAATGTTGAAGAATTTTGTTTCTCAAATTCTGTAGCTATCCTGTTAAAAATTTAAAAACTGGTCTTAATTAAATTCGCCTGTCACTGTTAATATATAGTATAATTGTTTAAACATAAAACTTTTTTTTCTGTCAAAAAGTTGTTTTACTTTGAAAATTAAAAAAATAAATAAAATATATATCTTGTTTTACCAATCGATTTTTACCGTCGCTTTTGCGTGAAGTTTAGCTTTTTTTGCTTAGGTGCTGTCTGGGAGTACGGTTGAGTTGTCAACTTCCATCGCATTATGCAAATACGATAACGCCCCCCCCCCCCTCCCCTCTAGACACATGCTTTTTACCGTATGGGATGTTATGTATTAGACACTATTTTGAATTGAAAGAAGAGTGTCTCTGGGTTTTCGTGTTTATGTAAATCAACAGTTTTATTCCGATCTTGATGATAACTTAAAACCTTTAAAGCAAAAGGAAGGTCTTTACCGACTCAAAAAAACAATCGTTATGATGTTCTTAATCGTAAATGAACTCTTAAATAATCCAGGATGATGTTGTGTGTCGTATGTGTTCAACGGTACCAAACACGTAAAAATGAAACATATATTTATTATTGGGTAACACCGTAAAGAACGGAGCGCCTAGACGCGCGTCCGATCTATTTTAATTACGTATACAGAGAGAGAGTTACATGGGAGGGGAAGGGGTTTTATCTTCTTCCCACGCATGCGCGCAGGCAGCAGAACACTTATTCGTAATTCCCAACATACTCCCACCTTTGGAGTTTTTTTCAAATATAAAACTACAAATTACACATGATACAAACTCAAAATCAAATATTAATATAGTAAACCAATATAGAATTTACAAACAAAACATTCTTAACTACAATTAAGATATTAATATAAGAAACACAGATACACATTACAGACGGCAGGGTGGTTTAGAAATTCGGCCACTTCTAGTTTTCAAAATGTTGTTACTAAATAATGATTCAGTGTTATCATGAATAAGACTGTCCAGTTCTAGTCTATACAGTCTTTGGACAGGCCTCAACAGTTCAGTAGATTCTGTTTTGATTCGAGCAAGCCTCGTATGGCCGTCTTTGCCTGGCATTAATTGCAACACTCGAGCCAAATTCCAATAGATACGTTTTCTGTTCGTATCTTCTAATAAAACAATATCACTGACAGAAATTGGGTTTTTAATTTGTTTTTTAAGAGATTGTTGACACAACTGTCCTAAATACTCGGATCGAAATCTTGATCGAAGTAATTCACGTATTTTTTGTAGATGTTTTGAACGCTTACTTAATTGAGCATGATCCACTTCATCAATGTCTGGGACACCTGACGTTGTTAATTCATGCAAAAACATGGATGGCGTCAAAGGAGAAACTGTGTCAATATCTTCGGACACATAAGTTAGAGGTCTGGTGTTTATAACTCGCTCACAATCACACAAAATAGTAAGCAACTCTTCATAATTAAGTGATGCACGTCCCAATATTTTTCTTAATATTTGCCATTCGGACAAGTCGCTCCCACCATCCGCCCCAACAAGCAGCGGAAGGAGGGTTAAACTTCCATTAAATTTTATGCTCTATGGCTTGTGAACTAACATGATTCCAATCAATGGCGTTCAAAACTCTACTAGCACCTAAAAAATTCGAACCGTTATCGGAATATACTATTTTCGGACGGCCTCGACGAGCGATGAAACGTCTTAGTGATTGTAGGAATGCCTCAGTAGACAAAAGAGTAACCAACTCAAGATGAATCGCGCGATATACTGCACAGGTGTATAGAACAATATATGCCTTTTGTCCGCCTTTAAGGTAAAGAGGACCAGCCAAGTCGACTCCTACAATTTCGAAAATTGCTGCATCGCGCACTCTGTCCGCAGTTAAAACTCCAGGTTGAGCCTCACCTCGGTCACTTGTAAAACGCTGACACTTAACACATTTTTTGATACATTCACGAATTGTTTTACGAGCTTTCAAGATCCAAAATTTTTCGCGTAAATTTGACATTAACATAGAAGTGCCTGCATGCATATAATCCTTATGTACACTAATAATCAGCAATTTCACAACGGGGTGCTTTGAAGGCAAGATAATAGGATACTTAAAATCCCGTGTATCCTCTCTAAATACAATATTAGTTTTAGCTCTCAACAATCCATCATCGTCTAACACTGGTTTGAGATTTTTTAGTTTAGGATCAGAGCAACCCGTGAATGACTCTTGCTGAATGAGTTTAAACAAATATTTTTCTCCTCTATCTATTTCATTCAAAGACAAATATTTCTCACAGTTATTATTAATTTTCTTTGACTTATCATAAAACCTTAAAATCCATGCAATCATTCTTACTATCTTTTTATACGAAGAAAAATATTTATAATACCAATTTAAATCATCCACAGATTTGGTCAAATTCGTAACAACTGTTTTACGCATTTCTGAATTAACTAAGCATTCATCTGGGTTTTCATTTGACTTAGGCCAATTTTCCTCACTTAGAAGAAGCCAATCTGGTCCCTCCCACCAACGCCGTTCGATTAATTGTTCCACTGAACAACCCCTGGATGCTAAATCCGCCGGATTGGCTATTCCAGGAACATGTTTCCATGCCAAAGGAGAAGTTAAAGATTGGATTTCTTTAACCCGATTTTGGACAAAAATTCCCCAATTTAAATTACGTTTAATCCAACTTAGCCGTGGAGGAATCAGTCGAACAGTGGATTGCTATCTCTGAAAGATGGAGATCACTTAAAATCGAATTTAAAAGCCTAGCTCCTATGGAACAAGCCAAAAGTTCCAAACGAGGAATAGTGGTTGGTTTTAGAGGGGCAACTCTACTATGTGCACTTAATAAATTGACCTTAACCTGTTCATTTAATTCAATGCGCAAAAATATGCAACAACCATATGCTAATTGACTTGCATCGCAAAATAAGTGACAACTTAATAATTGATTACCCGGTTCAATATTCAACCACCTGGGTATCTGTATATTCGTAAGCAAATGCAACTGAGCAAGCCATGTCTTAAATTTTTTAGCTAAATTCTCGGGGATTACATCATCCCATTTAAGCTTTAACTCCCAGGTTTTTTGTAGAATAATTTTTGGTAATAATAATACGGGTGCGGTAAATCCTATTACGTCAAAAACTTGATGAGCTTTAGACAATACAACTCGTTTCGTAATTTGCTCTTGTATCTCGGATACTGGGTCAATTTTGCAAGAAAGAGTATCTTTATCCGTATCCCATAACATACCTAAAACAGTGACCTCATCCTCATGTGCTGACTGCTCCAACACCTTAAGAGGAACATTGGATTGCCACCCTCGTACATACCTGCCAACTTGTACGAATCATCCGTACAATGTACGGATTTTTACTATTTTGTACGGGTGTACGAACAGCTAAAAAAATCGTACGGATTTCACGGTACTTTTCGTTTTTTCCCTAAAACCGTTTTTTTTTTATTTTTATTTATTATTATTATAAATATTTTTTTAAGTCACCAACGAAACCGAAACGATTTTCCAAAGCTGCCGCGTCCGTCAAAATATTTATTCACACTCCAAGATTGCGCATATGTTCAGCACTAAAGCGCGTTGGCGAGGATGCATTGTTTTCTTTTCTGTTGCCGACTAGATTTGGCAAACCAAACCACTGCTTCGATTTTTCGGGCTTTACAGATTAATAAAGAAGCAGAAAACCGAAAGTGCTTTAGTTTTTTAATTCTACCTTCTTTTGGACTGGACTCCAAAACGTAAATAATAGTACTGGACTTGCGCGTAAATAATAGCACTAAACACGGCGCCGGGGATGCACTGTTTTCATTTGTGTTGCCAACGGGACCTGGCGAACCAAACAACTATTGCTTTGCCTCAGACTTAAGGGATTAACAAAGAATCTGAAAACCAAAAATGCTTTAGATTTTGGTTCTTCCTTCTGTTTGGACTGTACAATAATGTTGCGCGTATATAATAAAAGTACTTCAACGCGGCGCCGGAAATTCATTGTTTTCATCTGTGTTGCCGACGGGATTTGGCGAACCAAGCAACTGTTTCGTTGTCTCGAACTTTAGAGATAATAAAGTAGAAAACTGAAAGTGCTTTAGTTTTTTTTTTTATTATTTCTTCTTTTGGACCGTACTCCAACGCTGCGCACTAAATCGCGACGCCGCCGTTTTCAATTGTTTTGGCGGCACTCGCCGAACGACTGTTTCGTTTTCTCGGACTTTAGAGATTAAAGCACTTTCGGTTTTCAGCTTCTTTGTTAGTCTTAATTATTTATTTTAAAATATCCAAGTTAAACAATCCTGGTGTAAAATTCCAGAAAATATCAAGTTTTTTTGGAGTTTACTTCAAACCAAGCGGTTTACTTCTAATCATCAGAAATTCAAACAAAGAAACAAATTTTGCATTCTGCTCTATCTATGCATCTGATATTAAGATTTCTCATGGAGGATTTACTGATGTCGAAGTTCATATCAATTCTAAAAAGCACAGTGACAACATCAAATGTAATAATACGAATTTGAAAGCCTGCATAATTGATATTTGTGCGTGTGATTAAACACTTTGAATACCACCAACTCATTGTATGTTTCACTAGAGTTTTTGTGTCATAAAGCATGTTTTATTTAGGTGTAATGTAGACTAAATCCTAAACCTCATGAGAGATTTCATCGTAAAGTTTAAATTTGATTTAATTTTAAATCCAAGTTAGTTTTTTTATTTTATAATTTCCATTTTGTGCTAAAATGTAACAATATGTTATATTTGAGAGCAATTTAATACTATGCAATTTTTTTTTTTTTTTTTTGCATTTGTAATAGAATTTCTATTATTTCTATATTACATTCATAAATATTGTCGCTATTTGACTTTCCATGAGTCATAGGAATGCAAATATTTGTTCCGTAAAAATTGTACTAATTTGAAAATGCCAATGTTGGCAGGTATGCTCGTAAATTGAAATGTCCTTTAGACATAATTATTTGGGACTCTTTAATAAATTTATCCATATCCACCTCAGAGTTAAGACTCGTCAAACAATTATCCACGTAAAAAGAGGGTCTTAAAATTTCAGCCGATTCTCTTAAATCATCGGAAACCGTATTCAAATGATAGCGTAAAGTGGCTGCCAATAGAAATGGACTGGAGGTTAAACCGAACACTACACGTTTATGCCGATATGTTACCAGTTGGTCAAAATTGTCTTTCTCCCACCATAGGAATCGTAAAAAATCTCTATCGCTCTCTTGAATTCCGATCATACAAAAAGCTCGTTGTATATCACTAGAGACTGCACATTTATATTCTCTAAACCTATTAAGAATAGAAGGAATTTGGGAAATCAAATTTGGACCCGTAGCTAAACAATCATTCAGTGACAAAGAATTAATTGTTTTCGCAGAAGCATTAAAAACTGGTCTAACTTTCGTAGTGGCATTATCCTTAAAAATCGGTCTGTGAGGTAAATAATGTTTCCCACTTAAATTTGCATCTAAATGTTGATCAGTCACTTGTTCAATAATACCAAGAGATAACCATTCCTCAAAAACATCACCGTAATACTTCATTTTATTTGAAGCAATTAATTTCCTTTTGGTGGCTATCGCAATTTTTTTTGCCAAGAGAAAATTTGTTTCTAACAGTTTCTGATCATTAATCCATGGTAACGCTACCTCATATCTACCTAATTTATCAATTCGTAAACTGCGTAAAAAATATTTCTCAGTTTCCTGAGAAAGTCGGATCTCATCCTCCAAGATGGGATCACAAATTCCCAAAGAATCGAGGCGCCACAAATCAGTCAACAAACTATCTTTCGTTAAAAGATTCACTACATGAGATGCAATATTCGTTTGTATAACACTCTCATGAGTAATGACTGTATTTTGATGATCGCCCTCATTAATATTCGGTTTGGTGCCCATATTTCCAAAACATCCCATTAAAGTCCATCCAAGTTTACTGTGTATTGCGATGGGGCCAGATGTTAAATTTATAACCTTACCAGTGAGTATTTTTGACAAGTAATCGGCGCCAATCAAAAGCTTAATGTCTGCTTTGGCTCCATCGTTTATTGCGAAATCTGAAATGGGAATATTTAATCTTTCGCATTCTTGCGCAATACTGAAAGAGGAAATGCGATTTATTTTTGAACATATCTGTGGCTGATTTAACACAGAAATAATACATTTATAAGATCTATCAATATTACTTATTTCAATATGAAAAGATTCGTATATTCTTTCACGTACTTCAATACCTCCAAACAGAGATTGTTGCAATGTTATCTGACTTTTAGATTTAAAATTTAAACTTTTAATTACATCATCACACAGGTATGAATGCTGCACACCAGAATCCAAAATTGCACGTATTAAAATCTCTTCATTACCATTATGTAATCTAACAACTAAGGTTTGTAACAATACATCAGAGAATTGTGTTTCCTTATTTAACGTAGTAATTGTAGAACGATCTGGTTCCAACGTAAGATTTTCCGTTTCTTTCACGGGCAAATCTGGGCATAACACTACAAAGTGTCTTTTTTTACAAATAATGCATTTATGCTTAGAAAAACATTTATCCGAATGGTGAGATAACTTCAGACAAACAAAACAGGCGTTTTTTTTCCTTACAATATTCTTTTTCTCTACCAAAGACATGGCAGAAACTGTGTCACAATTCTTTGAAGCATGCGACTTTTCACAAAAAATACATTCAATTTTTCTAGATCTATATGCATTAGAATCATACACATTATTTTTTCCTGACGTACTTAATAACTCATGAGCTACAGGATTATTTTTATTACGGGAGTTATCAACATTTCTATTATTTTGTTTCTTATAATTTACATAATTATTTTTATTAGAATTATTGAAGGGGGCAGTAAGAGGAGTGTTAAAAGATCTGGCCATTTGTATTCTAGCCTCACTTTCTACTTCAATTTTTAAGAAATCCATCAAAAGATCAAGATCAGATTTATTAGTATTAACATCAAACCTTACCTCTGTTACGTTCCCAGGCTCTTATCACTTCACTAGGGAGAGCGGATTCTACTAAAGGATATAAAAACTCAGCGTAATTATTTTTTGTTACATTTAAAGCTTCCAGTGCTCGTAACTGAGTTTGCAATTTATCGTATAAAGTAGAAATATCCGTATTAGTGGTCTTATTCATCACAAGCTCCAGAATATCTCGTATGAACACCTGAATCAAAACTTTGTCTTGCCCGAACCTTTCTTTTAAATAAGTAACTGCATGTTCGTAATTCTCTCCACTTCCAGGAAAACTGGAAACGATTTCTCGCGGTTTGGAGTGCTCTTTTGTAGATTGTAGAAGAAGTTGCAGCTTGTATGCGGGATCAATCTGCGGATTTTCATGTATTTTTTGAAATTGCGCCCAGAATGTGATCCACTTCCTGGGGTTGCCTTCAAACTTGGTTATCTCAAATTCCGGCAGCCGTTGTAGATGAGACGTAGGGGGTTGTCTGCTGGAGCCATTAGAAGGGCATTCGTTGGTCGTGATGGACAAGGTGGCCTGCTGGTTAACTTGCTGGAGAAGTAATTTCATTTTTGTTCTCGCCGTAGACAGCTTTTCTCTGTACTCCTCTATGGCCTCGTACTCCGTCTCGAATTGCACTTGATCCACTCCAGTGGTCTGCATCTCTGCTAAAACCGCTTCATCTGCTAGCCGCAGTTGTTCAGCTCTTTCCAATAGCACGTCCATGGAAATCTCCAGTTGCACTAGATCCGGTGGTTCGGTCACTAAAAGACCATCAAACTTGGTCAGTGCACGAGTAAAAGATCCTCTACTCGCCGCTCTTCTCTGCCTCATTCTCTGCTTCAGATTTTCATGAGACATGATGATCACAGCGTAATTCAATCCAATTAACCGTATCACCGACACGTAATTCGTAACACGTAATTGTTAACCGGTTATGCAATCTAGTTCTACGCACATAAATATTCGTAATCCATAAATTCGTAAACAACAGTTCGTAAGTGCGTAAAATATTTTCGTAATAGTCTTTGTCTACCCAATTCGTAGCAGGTACCTATATTCGTAGTAAACGTACTAACGTCATCCCGGCAGGGATGCCAAATGTTCTTAATCGTAAATGAACTCTTAAATAATCCAGGATGATGTTGTGTGTCGTATGGGTACAACGGTACCAAACACGTAAAAATGAATCATATATTTATTATTGGGTAACACCGTAAAGAACGGAGCGCCTAGACGCGCTTCCGATCTATTTTAATTACGTATACAGAGAGAGAGTTACATGGGAGGGGAAGGGGTTTTATCTTCTTCCCACGCATGCGCGCAGGCAGCAGAACACTTATTCGTAATTCCCAACAATGAAACGTGAGGCTACTATTTTCAACGTCTGAGACTACTATTTTCAATGTTTGAGACTACTATTTTGGCTACTATTTTTAACATCTGAGGCTACTAAAGCAACTATTTTCAAAGCTTACAATCAGTGGCAGCCCTGTACTTTTTAATAAATAATCAATAAATTGTTACAACGAACAGCGATATCAACGTTTAAAAAAAAACCAAAAAAAAAACCGGATAATTGTAAAACTTCCAAAATCAATCCTGTTTCTCTCATTTCTGGTCAAAGGCACCCCCGGGTTCTTTCAGATTCCGCATGTTTTTTAATTCCACACGTTTTCTAGAAAGGTAAGAGCCAACTTTTGTGGCTAAATTGGTGCAATGACCCTTCAATTCCAAAAGGGAATAGTCTCATTTAGTCTCAGACACTTGATGGTCAAATGAAAAGGGGAAAACTTGTATTGCATCATTGAAACCCTTGCATATATCCAACTATTTATTGCGCAAGCAGTATTTATATATTTCTAGAAAGCTGAAAAAGAGTTGAATAGTTTTATGTCAAATGGGGGTGTAAATCATTTATTAAAAATAGAACCGCTCAAATCGAAAAAGTAGAGAAAAAATGCATGGTTTTTGACTTTGACAGGATTTTATCGAATTTTAAGTTAATGAATGATATCAAATTTATACTTAAATTAAAGCCCATTTATTTACCTTTCATTTCAGCTCTATTTGAGCTCAATAGGAAGCATATTTTGGATCTATATGTTATCAACTCTGTACTGGTCTTCCTAGGGCTATTTTTGAATCGGCTCCCTTTTTTTTTTTTTTTTTAATACTGCAATATACCTTCTAAAATCTTTGACTGACATCAACTTAGAATAATGTAACTTTTTATAAATTACATAGCCATTTACAACAGCCATATCTAATAGGTTTAGATTTTATAAACTGCTTCAGTGAATGATGTCCATAATACTTGACGATCATTTCATCAACAGACAAATTTTCATGAAAAATACCCCATTTCTGAAAATTCTTGGAAAGCATTTCTAACAAGGGACGTATTTTAAATGATTTATCATGTCTGTTTTTGTGATGTAATTTATTACCTTGAAAATGTAATAATCTCTTAAGCTATCAGTAGAAATATCTACGTATAGCATTCTTCACTATTGTTACTCCTAAATCATCTGCTTTTGCCCATTAGTCCCGTTCACTAGGTAAAGTATTATAACCCGAAAGTATCAAAAAACCAATAAAGGTTTTTATTTAATCCTTATTCACATTATAACTCAACTGGTTTCATATTACTAGTTTCCGCGGTATATCAGAATTTCACTTAGATGAATTTGCCCAAGTCCCAAATGTATAAGAAGGGGTTTTGTTCGCCTATGCAACTTTTTATGTTTCCCTTTTACATTTACGGGAACTATTAACTACATTATTTCAAATAAAAAAAATCAATATCATTAGCATCTGGTATTGTTATCTCCAATGTATCTGCAACATCTGATGCAACTGGAGTGTCCAAATTATCATCTTCGAATTTGTTCTTCATCTGTTAGTTCATTGACATCCGAAGGCATTGCTATAATATCTTCTTCAATTTCTTCAGAAAAATCTAAACAGTTGCCTTTTCTAAGCTTTTAAATATTTTTCTTCTACTCATCTTTCAGTGTTCATTTATAGTTTGACTGCAAAAAATGTAATGCGCGCTTGAAAACAAATCT
The DNA here is from genome assembly GCA_963978545.1 of Linyphia triangularis. Lineage (NCBI taxonomy): Eukaryota > Metazoa > Arthropoda > Arachnida > Araneae > Linyphiidae > Linyphia > Linyphia triangularis. Next base: position 70,759,242 of record OZ021725.1, on the reverse strand, counting down.
AAATGGTGAATAAGAAGTATATACAAATGGCCAGCGTCCTCAAATGATGACGGAAAAGATTTCTTGCTTATTATGTATATATTAATAACAATAAATATTGAAAACCATGTTAACAGTGTAATATGGACTATCTAGATTATATATATACCAAACTGAAGTAATTTACCTTATATATCCAGTGCGATACTGAAGTATGAAGTTAACACAACACCATTACCAGGGGTCGCAGACGTCCTATATATCCTATAAATCCTATATTTTTTAAAAAATCGGAAAAAACGTCCTATATTGTCCTATATTTTATAATTGTCCTATAAATCCTATATTTCTGTGTTGATTCGACCTATATTTTCTTCAAATTCGTAATAACGGTGCCGATTGTTGCGATTTTTTTATATTCTGGATTCTTTGCCGTGATCGTAAGCGAAAGAGACCTGACAAAACCCACAAAACGATGTTAGGAAGCGGCCGCGCAGTATCTCTTGTGACGTCACGTGTTGCATTGACTACTCACTTCCTTTCTGCTTGACCATAGGGAAAGCGCACGTCGACAGAGGTAACTTATTCCTACAACTCAACTGTACTCGACCGACGAAAGTTGTAAACAAGAAACAAGTGAACTTTTCCATAGCACGCGTAGTAAACTAATTGGCCATAATGCAAAAAGAGAAGCGAAAAAGAAAAGGTTAAAATTCCAAGTCAGGTACGGATTCTACGCTAAGGTGATTTTTACCAAAAAATAGCAGCCTCGCCATTTTTTTAATGACCTGTGAACTATCCATGGTTGTCATAGTTTGGCGCGGCTTTATGTAATAAATTTTTAGCGCACCATCCGTACAGGACTTGGAATTTTAACCAAAGAAAGCGATGCAGAAACAAACTACCCCGGGAAGAACGGACAAAAAAAAAACTTTATTATACATTTGCAGGACTAAAATTGACATTTCGAGTGCTCAGTCAATGATCGATGAAGGAAACAAAAGGGTTAAAATTTGCTGTACAGTGTCAGAATTCGGATAGCGACTTTTCAAAAAAGTCAAAAATTGAAAATGACGTCAAAAATCTGCGTTGCTAAATCTAAACACTCGCTAGGATTACCGGGAAACTAAGTCAACGGGTTGCCACATTTGGCGCTAAATCGCCAATCCGTCCGGCCCCGTAGGATAAATCTATACTAACAAAAGACTGCTAATAAGGATAAAAAGAAAATGCTTGAAAGAAATAGGGCAGCTCAAGCACTTATACATGCTAGAAACAAAAGACTCAAAATTGCAAATGTAGCTACTATAAACTTGATTTATTGATGAATACCAAGTATGAAATATTGAGGTAATAACAAATAAAGGATGACATATTCAGCATCAGACAATTTCTTTTTTTAATGTTTTTTTTTCTTTTCTTTTTTTTTTCTTCCTGTTTTCTTAAATTCAATATAACGAGTTTTAAAGGGGGATAGTAATTTTCTAAGTACTTTTTATTAATATTCCTCTATTAAAAGGAAAAATTTATAGGAAGGAAAATTAGTGCTATGTGAAAGTCCTCATACTTCAAATAAGTATGTCTTATGTGTTCATTTCAGTAATTTTCTTTTAAAGTTTTAATTAATGAAATATATAATGAGTTAAAATTCAAGTTCAGTAGCAACTGTATGCAGTTATTTGATATTTTATATTGTCCTATATTTTTTTTAAAAAAATCCTATATATTCTTATTTTGTCACTTTGACCCCTGCATTACCAAAAAAGCGGGAAATTATTGTGCATTTTCCCCGCCCATTTTTACGTCATTCTAAACAAATCACATATTACACATTGTATAGTGCTCCCATCTATCAGATTAATTTGTAAAAAAAATACTTTTTAATTTAATAGTAGAAATAGCAGTTTTTTACAGCGTCCTCAAATGAGGACACTGGGCGCTTATGGGTTAAAAATGCATAAACTACTGTTGAAAAATATTATACTCTGCAGGTTTAGCAGAATTCTTTTAGATTGTCTGCATTTTTTTTCCAAATTTCTTTCTATCAAAGCTTATCCTAATGGGCAAAATTGTTCAAAGAATGGTTATTATTATTGTATCATTGTGTTAATAGACTGCTTGAGAGGTTGGTTTGTAAAAATAAGTCAATAATGGCTAAACAGGCCAGGACCTATAGCTTAACATGAATTCTGAACCACAAAGAATATCCATGCTTAGTCCAGGATTCGAATCCAGAACTTATGGCATGCAAGGCCAGAGTTATAATCACTCAGTCATCATCAGCCGACCAAACAGTGTAGTGGTTAGCTTGCTAGCTTCTAGACCGCAAGGTTGCGGGTTCGAGTCCCGTGTTAGGCATGGGTGTTTGTAAATGTATGTTGGCTTGTCTAATGACGAATGTTTCGGCGCATTATAGCCCTCGTGTTGCTGACGGCGCCAGATAATCTGAAAACAACCAAAACAACCAACCACTCAGTCATCAGGTGAGCAAATATATAGTATAATTGCTCAAATAGCAATTGTTATCAATTCAAAATTAAATTCTATTTAAGGTTTGTGGAAGTTCTTTTCATATTAAGTTATTTTCTTTTACAATGTAACTTCATGATTTGGATTGTTTTGCATATTGGACAAGGCAGGGTTTGTTCTGAGTAAAACATTATATGTAGTGAAAATGCTAAAATCAGAATAAATTGTTATAAAAATGCTAAATCCTGGAAAGTGGAAATTTTGTCACTCAACCAATTTGATGCCATTTGTATAACGATTGTTTAAGGTCAGATTGATTAAAGAGTGCATCTTAAAACTAATTTTTTTTTAATTTCTGTTATGAACTCCTTGAGTATATAGTTTCCATGAATCGACGCAAATTTATATGTGTGGTCAGTGCAGAATCAAATGAAATTGTTGTTCCTGCAGTAAATCGTCGTATGCAATGCTCATTGGTCAAGACAATAGGATTATCAGAAAAGTATGCTTATAAGTAAAACATTTAAAAACAAACATATTGCAGGGCTGCCACAGGCGACTAAAAAGGCTACTAAAGCGACTATTTTTGTGGCCAGGCGACTATGGCAACTATTTCAATGAAAAAAGGGCCCAAAGCGACTATTTTGAGCAAAACCTTCAACTATTTTTGGGCTCAGGCGACTATTTTTTAAAAAATTGGATATTGTCCGATAGCAGGACGGGAAAAAAACGGCACTAAGGTACTAACAATTTTATCAAAATGGTGATTTTTTTTAAGGGGGTTACCACTCTACCAGCGAAACTGTTCATATTCGCTGGTAGAGTGGTCACTTTGTTAGTCCGACGATAGTAATTTCACGCAAGATTGTTGTTTTTTGCGGCAACCACGGTCATTTTCGCCTACCTGTTAGGTTTCAATATTTTATCTTTCGTCGTGCAAGGCAACAGCATACACAATTATATTATCAAATTATTTCGCTTTATTTACTCTAAACAAAAATGAATTTCTGGAATTTGCCCTAAATGGCGGAAGAAAGTGCCATAGTATGGACATTATTGATGTTATTAGACATTATGTCCGAGATTTGTGCCTTTGTTTTGAACGATTTCGTCGTGTAGGTCAATCAATGCAGAATGATTAGAATTTCAATGTTGTAGCTAAATTTATGAATAATTTAAATTTTTAAGCAATTTATTTAATTACTTTGAATGTAGCTTAAACAGGGTGGCTACAGAACCAGGAATTCAGGGAAATGTCAAGGAATTTCGTAAAATTACTCTTTAATCAGGGAATTTTGAAATTTTCGAGTTTCTCTTCTCGCGTACCCCGTGTAGGTGCGGACATCTGTCCCGACTCGCGTCACACATATATATATAGTTGGCCAATCGATTTGGGTGTACGAAGTTTCCGAACTTTTTCTACTCTTGGCAGCTAAGCCAAACCAGCCAATCCCCCTCCTCGGCCTACAACCACAAGTTCATGTTCCGCTTTTTTTTTTTTTTTTACTTTCTGAAATTATTGTTATGTTTGGAACTTGTACATTATTTCTGTTATTTTTGGTTATCCTATAACTTCGCGTTCGCCAGTGTCTTATTATTAAAAAAATCTGCAAACTTCAATCTGCTTGCATCCTTTACAGACATGATTTTTTTTCTTCTTGCCTAGCGTATTTTATCAACAGAATATATTAGAACCCTAATTATTTACGTATTATTTCGGTTAGATTTTTACCTATTATTTTGAAGCGTGACCACCAGTAGATTTATAGTTTAAAAAAACCCTCCAACTTAAATCTGACTGCATCCTTTACAGACATGATTATTTTTCCTTTTATCTTGTGTTTTTTATCATTAGAATATATTGGAACCCTAAATTCCTTAATATTTCAAATTGATTCCATCATATTTTTCGTTTTTATTAACCCTTTACAGCACTGTGTTATAGATGTGCAACAAATCTATAGGCATTCATAAGCAAAATAGGTTAGATCCTGTACTTTTTTCTTTTTTTTCCCCCCTAAATTTTGACATTTTATTTAACGTAATTAATTGAAAGTGATATGTGTTTTTGATTTATATGTTTAATATAAATCAAACAAAGAATGAAAGTATCCTCCTCCCCCTCCAAAAAATTAAAAAAGAATCTGAATGCTCTACTGCATACATTCAGACAAAGGGTCATGGAATTTTTAAAAAAAGTCCTTACATCCCCCCCCCCTTCCACCCCCCCCCCAATACTGTGGGGGGGGGGGGGACAGTATACACAGTATAACACCCAAATACTGTGCTTGTCATGTTTTATGAAAACGATTTTTTGCCTCATTTAATATGTACTTTTGTGGTTAAGATGTGTTATAACTTCAAAATCCAAAACACATAATTTTTCATAAAATATATGTACCTAGTGAAATTTGCGACTGAATAGCAAAATGCTGATTATTTAAGTTTCATGCTCATGCATGCCCAAGTTTAGTAAATATTTAGGACACTGTTTAAAATTTATGTTATGAACAGGATATAGCCTATGACATATATTATAGAAAATAAAATTTTTTTTTTGTTATTTTTTAAATTGAAAAGAAATATATTGTACTAGTTTTGCTTTTCCTTGAAGATAGCAAGTATGAGTGTAGTTTGTAAATTGGTTTACGTGAATTTTGTATTTTTTTCTTGATGTTTTCCATTCTTTTTCGTGCTCTAAAGATGCTTGTTTCGATTTTTAGCCTAAACTTAAATTTTGTGGCAATTATATTTTGATATGTAAATGTAATTCTATACAGTCAAATGTATATATTTTTAAATTCTCATTATTTTCTTTGTTTTTTTTTAAATGATAACATCGACAGAGATGCACATCAGGGAATTTTCTAGAAATCAGGGAATTTTGTTTTGCAAATTTTGTAGCCATTCTGTTAAAAATTTAAAAACTGGCCCTAAAGAAATTCGATTGCCATTGCCAATATATAGTATAATTGTTTAAACATGGTACTTGTTTTTCTAAAAAAAGTTGCTTGACTTTGGAAGTTAAAAAAAAAGTTATCTTGTTTTTTCAATTGATTTTTACTTTCGCTTTTGCGTGAAATTTAGTTTTTTTTTTATCTTAGGTGCTGTCTGGGAGTAAGGTTGAGTTGCCAACTTCCATCGCAATATATAAATATGACAGCGCCTCCCCCAAGACACATGCCTTTTACCGTATGGAATATAATGTTTTAGACACTATTTTGAATCGAAAGAAGAGTGTTTCTGGGTTTTCGTGTTTCATGTAAATCAACAATTTTATTCCGATCTTATGAAAAGTGAGGCTACTATTTTCAACGTCTGAGACTACTATTTTCAATGTGTGAGACTACTATTTTGGCTACTATTTTTAACATCTGAGGCTACTAAAGCAACTATTTTCAAAGCTTACAGTCAGTGGCAGCCCTGATATTGTGATTCTATTTTTACTAATTACTCCCACTAGCCATCATCTTATTTGTTTTTATGAACATTGTGTTAGCAAAATAATTTCACGAAAATGCAAGTCTAGTTTCACTTTGGAATTCAATTTTGGTCTTCCAAATTTTCCCAAAATTGTTTTCATAGTTAAATCCATAAAAAATGCAACCATAGTCCAAACTTGAGATAGGATTATGCAGAAAAGTTAATTGTAGCATGAATATTAAAGTTTATGAGAAATGTGGATTTCCATTCATTATTCTACAAGTTTTTCACATGAATTTCTTAGCTGCTTTCATTCATCAATGTTTACAATCTTAGGAAAGAATTTTTGCCTTATAAATGGGATTATATTAAGGCTGTTGCTAAATTTCAATGCAATTTGTAGATATTTTTTTCTATCCTCTTTGATTTTCCCCTAAAAATAATTTATTAAGTTTTAAGTAACAAAATATCAAAACGAGCATGTTAATTTAAAACTTAATTTTCTAGTTTCGAAAATATTTTAATCCAAGATTGAATAATTCTGCCAAAGTATGGTATGCCCAATGTTGTATAAGAGTGAGTATTTCTAATGTCTTACAAAAATTATAACATGAATAATTTTTTTATCTGATTTCTAATTCTAGATGATTGATGGAGAAGCTTTGCTTGAAATTACTCAGTCTGATTTGATTGACATTCTTCACCTGAAGCTGGGGCCAGCTCTTAAAGTATTCAGCAGCATCATTGCTTTCAAGGAGTCAGAGAAGTTTGAATAATGCTTTATTTACTAATGCTTACCACAGTGTGGGGGTTTGATCTCCTTCTGTTTATTTTGTAAAGAGTGTTGCTCAAGCGTACTAAACGTAGTTGAACTTTTAGTCCATGAAGTTGCTCAAAATATCACTTGCTTGCGCCAGAAATAGACTGGCCACGCAGTGTTCTTGTTGACTGTGCTTTTGAACTATGTGTTAGTTCTGTGTTTTCTAGGACAGTGTAGCTATGTGCTTTGTTGAAAGGTTGATGTAATTTATTTTTTATATTGAAGAAGACTTCAGGGCTGGCATACCAGGAAAAAAACCATGATAAATTTATTTGTATATAAAAAAATATATATAATTCCTTTTGATTAATTTTTGGAACATGCTTTTCTAAATTGCAAATTTTTTGAGGATTTACATGTAGTAAATGCAGTAGTGAATCATGAAATGTACAGAAATTATAATGTGTTAGATGATTCATATAATTCAAGTTATAAACACTAGTAGCTTAAATAACATTTGCAAAATTTTTTCCAAGTTTCCATTATGGATGGAAAATTGGTTTTATTTTTTGGTTAATACGCCAAATAACAAATATTTATATTCGTAACTATTGCTTTAATTTTTAGAATTCTACATTTAAGGTTCACAAAATTGAGATTTGAGTAAGACAACTTTATTTGTCAAAAGAACTTTAAAGATTATTATTATTTTTCATAAAACAAAATTTCAATAATCTTTCTAGTTAAAAAAATTTCTTTTTAATATTTAATTGGAATCTTATGACTTATGTTTAGTTGAAGAAAGCTAAGTTTGCTTACTTGGAATTCCTAGTGATTATATATATATATATATATATATATATATATATATATATATATATATATATTTCTTTTAATTTAAAGATGCCAAGAAACATTGAATATGTGAGTTATCATTTAAACTAATGAAATTTGGTGCTGTAAATCAAAGAATTTTGTACAGTGTAAATAATAAATAGCAAGTTTGACAAATGCACAAATGTTTTTGAGAAATGTGAATTTTACATTTATGTTGGGAATCGTGAAATAATCTTAATTTGCTATTTATTTTGAAACAAAGATGTGACTTTTTAATTTTATTATGGTAACTGCATGAATATGTTGTCTTAAAATTTTAAGCGATAATTAATTTTATTAAAAGACAGATCCAACTGAAAATTGAACTACTTTTGGGTTTCAGCTACTATTATTTTTTCAATTTACTATTAAAATGTCACAAAAAAATGCTTTTAACATTCATTATTTTATGAAATTACTGATAAATCAACACAACTTAATATTATTGTAATAATAAAGTAAATTAAAAAAATCAATTGCAGGATGGAAAAGCTTAAGAGTATGTTCAACATCTCTTTATTTGTTCAACATCATTTTATTTAGCGCTTTTTTGTTGAATTTAAAATGCTTGACTGTGGTTAGAAGCATTCAATTTAAAATTGAATGATTTTGAGAGCAAATTTAAAAATTGTTTTATGTATCACATTTTTTTTCAGCCTAAAAATCATATTTTGTTATTTATTAGGCTGTAAAAATGCTGTTTTCATTTTTAGAATAAGTGTTAGTGTTGTAGGATGATTGAACATTGATGAATTTCTTTGTGTTCATATCTCATGTATATGTGTAAAGCTTGAATGTATACTTGGCATTATAGGTGCTTAGCTGTTTGTGCTGTAACCAGTGAGAATGTAAGCTGGCTTAAAAGTGCTAACTTTGTGTATGTCAAATATGTAGAAATTGTATAATGTGGATAATATTGGTAGGAAATAGATTACTTCAAACTGTTGTTCCAAGCTCAAAGTACTTTATATATCTTTTACTTTCATTAGAGATAATTTGAAGTTGAAGATTAATAATTTATGAACGCAGTTTAAATTGTATAGGTCTGTTAAAGAAAATTGGAGCTATTTTTAGAAGTTCACTCCCTTATTTTTTTAACCCCAGGATTCATTTTATTAAAATGACTTAATTTCAGTTAATTGAAATGTGTCCCATTATGCATTTGTCTTGCTTCTGTATACAATTCAAATTCAATGTTACTATTTAAATCCATTTTCAAAAAACTGAAACGTTTTCTAATTGCATTAAAATACTCGATTGAAGTTAATCAGATTAGAATTGAAGTTAATGATTATGTTTCAGATTAAAGTTAAATAAAGAAATTGTGACTTTTTTTTTTATCGTTTTTTAAAAAGCACGAAATTTGATAAAAATGTATTTGATTTTATTCTAAAATTGCTTCCATTGTGAAATACTGTTACCTCATTTTAAATTAAATTTAATACTTTTCCAAGTTATTTACTGTTATGGACACAGCAATGAGTACCAATATGTATGTAAAAGCTTTTTAAAAATTAAAAATAAAACTACTAGTAATATTTCCTTCAAACTTTGTTAATGATCTTTAAAACCTGTTGTTAGACATAATATAAAAATTTAAATGTTTTTAAGCAATAATTAGGCAAATGTTTCTAAAAATGAAGCAACACACCTGAAGCTGAAAGTCTTTCACAGTATTTTTTTATTGATCAAAAATCAATTTTTGAACAATGATCTGCATAATTAAGTTGCAGTAAAACTCTTAATTCAATAATTATAAGGAACAGTGCATAAAAGACTATTCATGGACCCATTTTATGCGTGATTGCTGTATAACAAGATAGCCTTAGGCTTGCCGAGGATTTTATTGCCTTTTTGATTTAAGGTATTATAATAAGCACAATATAAACATGGTGGTGAAGAGTACTGTGCAGAAATGATCTTACTGCTTCCTGTGTGCTTTTGATAGTGAATTAAAAATAGTTAAAAATAAATTTATAGACCTATGAAAGTGCCACTTTAAGCATTCTGTTGATAAATTAACATGTCAATAACATTTACTCTGTTGTACATGATTTAAAATTGGTTGAAAAAATGCAAAACAAAATGTTAAAAGTTAGATTTATTCAGAAAATTTCAACTGCTTAAATTATGTACAAGTTCTTTGTAGATTCTTAAATAGTGTGCTGTGTACTAACCTTACAAGAGAATGAAGCACATTCAACAGATAATTAGTATGTATAAAATATTAAGAATGAGTTATCTAAGTTTCATGACTGATGTTCATTTTATTTTTACACTTATTTTATTTTCATAATTAAACTTATGTATTACATTGTTTAACGAACATATTACAAATGTTATTTGACTCTCTAAGTGCAATATTAACATTCATAAGTTTTAGTTTCCTATTTCATATGAAATGATACACTATGATATTGCAAAAGTTTTTTACTGTAAAAGTTTTAACCTAAAACTCATAAAGCCGAACTGTAAATGAAAATGTTAATTTAAATTGTATGTTAGTCAGTTTTAAAATTAAGGCAATAAGAATAACTATGGATATTGCTAAAATTCACAAAAAGTCAGATAAAATTGCTTTATTAGGCCCTTTTCTATATCGTCTTAATTTTTAAACTATGTAATCTTTTTGCAATGAATTTTTACAATTATCTATGCAATCGTAAAGCATTTCAAACCAAACCTCTTTGTAATATATGGCATCGCAATTTTTTTCCTTTTTTTTTTCTTCTTCGATTTTTGAAATCTGTTATCTTTAGACATTGAATTATCTAATTTGATATGTATGGTAAAGACGTCATTGATGCAAATTAAGAGTTACCTAAATGTGGAGCGTTATTTTTGTACTTGAATATTTCATAAAATAAAGTGCCACATCTTATATTCTGCTTAAGAATTACTAACAGTGTCAATTTTGTAAATGTTTATATGCTAAAACTCCCTTTTTGTTTAGTTTTAATTTTGTTTGCATAAAGTGGAATATATTGAATTGTTGCTGATTTATGTAACTCGGTTTTATCTAACTAGTCTATTAGGTACAAATATATTTGAGTTATGTGAATTTTGAATTCTTAAGTTTTGTTATAATTTTAGGTCTGAGATAGTGTGTATGAATTGTTTTGTTTGGATTATACTCGACATTTTTAACATGATCAACATAGCAATAAAACATGTAATAGGCAGTTATCTGTTGTACGCATAGGAAATTTTTGCTCTTTTTTTCTGCTCGTAAACAAATTTTAATTTTAAAATTATGATGAATCGAGTAGCTTTATATATATATATATTAGTTGGTTGCAAAGTTATATGGGGAAAAATAATTATTTTAACTAGGTCAAATTTGCATTTTATAACACCAATGCACGGAATACATCTTCGTATGTCGGTGACTTATAAATGTGTATTTGATCTGGTTAAATTGTTTTCTAATGTAATTTGCCACATGCTAATTTTATGTAAAACAAAAGCATAACTACTAGATTCTTTTATCATAATGTTGCAACTCTAATCTTTTTACAAGAAGAAAGAAGAGCGAAAATGTCCCATGCGTTTCATCCAGAGAATTGCTCTAATTTTAATTAACAGCTTTTATATGAAGTAAACTTGCTTCTCTCGGAGATGCTACAATTGTATGGAAATGCAGATTTACTTTTTTTTTTTTTTACATGGATTTTGGTCATTACCAAGATTGATGTAAATCCTCAAAATTTCCTCATCCTGTGAAAGTTCAGCTTTTTTTTCACTAGGGAACTGTAGTATGTCTGTTTGCTACTGTGCATGCCAAATGAAATTTGCAAATCCTAATTATATTTACATGTGTGAATAGACGTTTTATCTTTTACATTGGGTTATTATATTTTAATTCCTTAATTTAAAATATGAATTTCCTATACTATTTACGTTGACACAAGTAAAAGTATGTGCTCTTTATGATATAATACTCTATTAGAGATTAACTTATTTTTTTTCACCATCCAATCGAAAAGTAAGTTTTTGCAAACACATTCAAGTATGAATTAAATGTGGGATTTTGCTAGTTTTAAGTAATTTTAGTTTGCATCCTTAAATATATTTATTACATATTGCATACTATGTTGTAGAATTTCCCTATATCAGGAGTTGCATTTTGCTGTCACATTCCATTATTTTTGTCAAAAATTCCCAATACAATTTTAACTTTTGCATACTTCTTGTGTTGAAAGTTGCATTTCCTACTTTGATTTCATTCTTGAAGTGTATTTGTAGTCTATCTATTCATATTTTAACTATTTGTCATATGTTTATTCATACTTTTTGGGGACATAACCAGTTTCATTTTACAAGCAAGAAAATAGGCTTCTTAAAAGAAGATTTGTATAAGCATCTACCATTTTATGTGTCCCATCCTTATTTATTTATGAAACACATCCCACTTAAACTTTATTGTACGCATGTCATTCCATTAGTCATACATAAATAATATTTTATTTCGTTTGTAAGTGGATGTCTTTTGTAAAAAAGTGTTAAAAATAAAAATGTAAAAATATATCTTGCTATTGTGAATTATTGTTTAATACAATTTGATGTTGAATTGTTTCTTCATGTGTATCTTTGTTTTCAAAGTGAAGCTAAAGGGGCTTATGCATGAGCTTAGTAAAACAATGAGACAGAACTGTCCGCTCTGAAATTTCTCTTTTTTTTTCTTAGCAGTAGAAAGTAATTCTCTGAAATTTTATTTTTTCCCTAGCAGTAAGAAAGAGTACCTATTGAGATTGGGAGATATGATTAGGATGGTGTGAACAAAAAACTTGTACTTTTCAAATATGATAATTTTTCAAGTTCGTTCAATTCGAATAAAAGAATGACCTAGTACAGATTGCAAATTAAAAAAAAAAAAATCCGAACGATGGTTATTTTAAGTTCTAATTATTGTAGGATTTTGCGGTTTGCACCAAAATGTTTTGTTTATGATTTTCTACATGTCTGGTACATTTTTTTTTCTTAGGCGGTGTTTACTAAGTAGATATAACTATCTCTGAAAATTTTGCATACAAACCCATATTTTTTATGCTTTCATTCGATTTAGAATACTTGGTTTACTCTTACCAAATTTCAGTTCATTATGTTGAGAAACATGTCATTTATGAGCGAAAATATTTTGTCCGATCTTCAGGACAAATCTCAGTAAAGCGGGGAAGAATCGGATGCTTGCTTACTTCAAGACAAAATCTATTATATGTTCCCTTAAAGTGATCTTTTTTGCATAGTTGCTAAAATATTGAAAACCAAAAGTCAAAATAATGAAAAAATTCTGGAGGGGTTTTCAACCATGATTAATCTAATGAAAGCAAAAAAAAAGTTTCTATTTGAAAAAATTTAAAACTTGTTTTATCAATTAATAATTATTAAAAAACTGTTTGGGGCAAAAGTTGATAGTTTGTTAAATGCCAAACATAAATAACAATTGTTTGAAACAAAAATTACTAAAATATATTAATTATTTAAGAGCTTTTAACGTTAATTTGTCAATTCTTTGAACTTATTTAAATTTCTAACCACTTATTGGAAAATTATGAAATTTTGTATTTTGCCTTTTTTTGTATGCTAAATTTAAATATGGTATGATATTATGGTTTTGCAACAGAACTTTTCAAAAGTTTTGTTCAGTGCCAGTGTTCGATTTTTTTTTTTTTTGTGTACTGTACAAGTTTAACAGGGATGGGTGAATCTTAAACCCTCTCCAATGATCTACATTATGAGTTGAAGCTAACCGCCAAAAGATCATTCTGTGTGAAAATCAACAGTAAAAAATATATATTTTTGAAGCTTTGCTATTTATATTTTTTTATGCACTCACTAAACTTATAATACAGATGAAGAGGGAAAAAAAAGTAAAATTGAATTTTTTTTCATGTCTTCAAACTTCTGTCGATTCAAAACTATTATAGACTTCTAATTTGTGTCGTTCTCTTTTACATTAAATAAGCTTTTTTGCGGTGTCAAACATGACCATAAAAATGTTTGTTTTAAATATATTAATTGGCTACTGGTGTGCCAAATTTCAGAATGGGACACCAATGGGTTCCTATAGAAATATATTTTTGATCTGTGATGTTTATTGAAATTTGAGTCCTATATGTGATTATTGGGCTGAAAGGCGTTTGAAGTTCCCATTAAGCTACTATTTCACAATGTTAGTTCCATAAATATGATAGAATCTTCATTAATCAAACATGTGACTTAATAACACTTTGAAGGATGTATGTTGTACATATGTATTGGCTTATATTGCCAAATGTATAAAATTAGTTTCTGAAATACGGCGCTTCAAAAATGGGGCAAAAGGTCAAAATTTCACATTTCAGGCTTTACAAATTTGCACATAATTTTGTTCCTAATTATCATAGAACATTTTTTTTGTTGTTAAGAAAAAGCTGAATATTCGGACCTTCTAATGATGTATCTTTTGCACCTATTTTTCGTTTTAAGGTAAAACAGTTTGACCTTCAATATCTCAAAGTTTTTTTTTTTCAAAAAAATATATTTTCTTCATACATTAATTCTCTAGAAAAATCTGTTGGTTTCATTTTGGGGCCATAATGGGATGGCAAGTTATTAATTAAAATGCGAACCCTTATCCTTAACTTCGCATGATAATCTCTTTTGGGTGAGAAGTAAAAATTCCCATATTCGCGATACTCGCGGCAAAAGACTACAAGAAATTGAATGCAAATTTTCTAGCTTTTTAAAAGAATTCAAAAATTAAAATTTAGTTCTTGGATATTTTGTTGAATGTATGGAAGAGTTACCATATTTTATAATGGGTTTTTCAAGTTTCCTGATATACGACCAAATAAGTGTCGTTACAAGGGGAAGAGGAACGCTTACCGTTTGTGTTAGTCATATTCTTAAAAATGTGGAATGTATTAATAGGATGTCATTCGAACGAATTATGTAAAGAAATTGAAACTCCATTAGATTCCTGTTAAACCTGCATATCTGCAATTGTTAGAAATAATCCTCAAACAATGTTATTTGTGCGATTGTAACAATTGTCCAAAATGCGAGAAATTTAGGAAGTGTATAGAAAAACTTTTTGATAAAAATGGGACTAAGAGTAAAAAGCAAACAGTGTAATAATTTTTACCGGTTGGCGTTGAATCTTAATAGACCCTTAATAATGACTTATTAATTTATTTCTGGAGAGACTTGCAACATTTTAACGGCTTTAATGTTAAAGAGGAGTCATGTTTCTTTAGTGTTAGTAAAAAATTCAAAATCAGATTGTTAACGATTTTTTTTTTGAAAATTACTTTTTTATTATTCAAGATGCAGTTCAAGGATATAACATATTTCAACAAATAAGAAAAAGGAGTAAAATGGAAAGAGAAGGTGAGTATTATGAAATGATACGCATCGGTTAACTAATTTGAACGATATTGCAATGATAATACGATTGATAAAAACTGTGTTTCTATTTTGGGGGGGATTTCTGTTACTTAATAACAGGTGCAAACAAATTATTCTGATTGTTTATAGCACTCTTTTTAAAAAAAATTTCAAAATTCTATTAGTGATCATTTAATATTATAAGAAAAAAATGTTTGCATATTTTATGAGCGATAAGCAGACACTTATCATAATAAGTTTTAGACAATAATTTAGGTTAAAATTTATTTTTCTATAATATATTTATAAGAAGATCATAAAAGGAGAAGATATACATGATATGAGTGCACTACAGTTTAAATTTATAACTTGGCATAATAACATGGAATAATTCCGCATGCATATAATATTGAGTTTCGCAAATGTGATAATCTTTATTTCACAACCTAAGTTGATTATTAGGCGAAGTTAAGGATAATGTTTTATATTTAAATTTATTATTTGGTACCCATTGGCCAATTGAAACCAACCGATTTTGGTGGGGAACTAATCTACTTACCATACACTTACTAAATTCCTTGAATATCAGACAACTGTTACAGTCCCAACAGGTAACATATTGTTTGAGGAGAAAAACAACTGTAGGGCAATTATCTGGCTGACGCACGCGACATTTTGGCTCTTTTTCTACTCGTAAACAGATAAGAATCATAAAATTAGGATGAATCTAATAGTTATGCTTTTATTCTATATAATATTACTTGGTGACAAAGTTATTTGGAAAAATAATTATTTATACTAGATTCAAATACTCATTTATATCCAACGACTCACGGGACAAGGACATGTCTCATGCATCGGATAAATGTAAATTTGGCCTAGTTAAAATAATTATTTTTCAATATAACTTTAACTCTAACGAAGATTAGATAAAACAAAAACATAACTGCTACATTCATCATAATTTTAGAATTTTAATTTGTTTACGAGTAGGGGAAAAAAATACCCCAAAATGTCTCGTGCGTACAGCAGAGAATTGCCCTGTAGATATGCAGGTTTAACAGGAATGAAACAGAGCTTCAATTTCTTCACTTAATTCGTTCGAATGACATTCTATCAGCATTAATTTCGCATTTTTATGAATATGATTAACACAAACGGCAAGTGTTCCATTTCCCCCTGTAACGGCACTTATTTGGTCCGCAAACTTTGAAAACCCAATTATAAAATAGGGTAACTCTTCCACAGGTTTAACAAAGATCCAAGAATTAAATTTCCATCTTTTAATTTTTTTTAGAAAACTATATAATTTACATTCAATTCCTTGTGCATTTTTTTTGCAGTTGTTTGGTTGGTTGTTTTGTACCCTCAACGACATGTTTTTTTTTTTTGGTTTTTTTTGCAAAATAACGGCTAATCAGGCTGGGACGAACAGCTTAACGTGGATTCCGAACCACAACGAACTTAAATGCTTAACCCAGGATTCCAACACGGCACCTTTGGCATACCAAGGACAGAGCGCAAATCCTACAGCCATCATGTGAACCTTTTGCATTTGCGATTATTGTACGATGTTAAGGATAAGGGTTTGCATTTAAATTTATAACTTGCTATCCCATTGCGGTCCCAAAATGAAACCAACAGATTTTTGTAGAGAATTAATGTATGAAGAATATATATATATATATATATATATATATATATATATATATATATATATATATATATATATTTAAAAAAAATAAATAAAAATACCCCTTTTTGAGATATCGAAGGTCAAACTGTTTGACCCCAAAATGAATTTTTTAAAAAATAGTTTCAAATGAGGCATCATATGAAAGGCCAAATTTTCAATTTTATTTTGACATCAAAAGCACTGTTCTGTGATAATTAGAGATAAAATTATGTGTAAATTTGTAAATTAAGAAATAGAAATTTTGAACTTTTGGCCAATTTTTGAAGCGCCGTATTTCAGAAACCAAACTATTTTCATACATAATATTGGCCATTTTCTCTTTTCACTATGAATTCAACAAGTGAGCAAAATTTTATTAAATACCGAAGGGTTCGGGTTGAAAATGCCAATTTTTTTGTTGATTTGAGATGGAATGACCCAATACTACTTTTTAGTGAACAAATCCTGTTTAAATTCTCTTTCAGTCAGTTACAAAACCAAGTGATGTCATGCACTCCAATAATGGATGTTTACTACACTGGAAGTGTTTGGCAATAAGTATTTTCTAAAGTAGGGCAAAAAGAATGCAATTTTTAAGATTCTATTATGGTTTTCACTTCATTGAATCATGTCAATAATATTGTCTTAATTTATTTATTATTATCTGGAGTCAGTCTATAATTAAAACGTTATAAAAAAAAATAAAAAAAAATCATACAATTGTTTTGGTATTGAAATTTGAAGGTGATAGGCTCACTACAGGTTCCCACGGTCATTAAAAGTGCCTAATATTTTTGAACTTGTTTTCAAGGCCTTGAAAGTACTTGAAAAGACTTAGAGGTCCTTAATTTTTGCAGATGTTGGGTGCCCAAATGGAAAATTTATAAAAATACAACTCTGATTTGCTATTCCCGCATGACCGCCACTTAACTACAGAGTATCGGAATTCTCTGACATTTGCATTACGCATGCGCCAACTTGTAACTTTTTTGTTAGAATATACTTTATTAAAAGTTTATATATATACATGATGCCTGAAAACAAATTTTCAAAGGTCCTTATTAGCATTATTTAGGTCCTTAAAAGTCATTGATTTTCATTCTGTGATTTGAATGGGAATCCTGCTCTATAAACTTGCTTTTGCTGCATATCTTATAGCAATACGAGCTAACGCATGCGATCTTGCCATGGTGAAGTTGCGAATTTCGACTCTATTCCAAAATTTGTTTTATGTAGCCTTATATTTTTGAAGTTTTTCCTTCCTCTTTAACCGAAGTACCATCAGAAAGTAAGTTATTTTCTTAAGGTAAGTTGAAAAGTTAAAACAACTTTTCAAGAAAATATCCATGCGTCTACCTACTTCTAAAACCACAGAAATCCATCTCCCCACTTTTAAAAACATTCAATCGGCATAAAAACAACTAATGAAAAATAACATTAACCTTTAAATATAGTGACACTGTGAAAAAGTTATTTTTACATTTGAAAACTTTAAAACTATTTACGGTATATACATCATATTATTATAAAAATGTATTGTACTACTTTGGGTATAAAGATATTAGTATTTTCACTAACAAATACAGTTACACTTGGTCAATTTTTAATTCTTTTAAGTTAAATTCCTATTCTTGTTTCATATAAAGACAAGCTATTTAAAAAGAAAAAAGAAAAAAACTTTTTTTTTCTAGAATTCTCTATTAATTTAATTTCATGAAAGTATGCACATTTATAAGTATTATTTAAATTTAAATAAACAGTTATGCATTTAAAATCGAAATATTACTCAACTTTATCTCTTACTTCCTAGTAAAAAAACTAAGTCACAAAAAATTCATTAAAATAACAATAAATTTTGGACCCTCGTTTAAAGTTAATCTTAGGAAGTATAAATTATTTCTTTACTAGTTAATATTTTTATTATAAGTAACGAATTTATAAAATTTATTGTTGAAGAGGGGAGTGGGGGGAGGGGTTCACTTGCTACCAAATTTTTCCTACCACTGAATCCTTGCAATCTAAGATGAAAACATATTGCTGGTACTTGGTTTCTCCTATGATAGGAGTGTAGCCTGATTAGTTATCCAGTAAATTTATATTGAACTTTATCTTGAAGCATAAAGGAATAATTTTCTTCAAAGTCAGAAGTTCATTATTTTAATATTTTGGTGAATAGTGCAACATTTACAGTGTGTTCCACTTTTTTCACGAGATAGTTTTTTGGTTTCAGCGAATACTTGGATATTTTTCTTTAAACAGTTGACACATTTTATTTTAATTAGCCCAAATTAAACGTTTTTGTGCTTTAATTTTCTTCCCTTTCCTCCAATTGCGTTAAAACTCTCTTTCCTGGCATTATAATCTCTATTGTAGAAATCTATTACCAACACGTAAAAGGAATCTTGTTTAACTTTTTTATAGGTATTGGATTTTGACTTTTTTGGACGCTTTCTTGGACCTTTTTCGTAAACTAATTTTAAATGTGTAATTAAGTCACATTATATTTGAAAAATATCGAGCTCCATTATATTTGTGGAACTAAAATTGTGATCGTGCAGAAATTTTAAACGTCTTCCAGCCAAGCATTCATATATCACACGAATTTCAATGAGCATCATAGTATATATGGGTACACAGTATGCACATACACAGAATGCACTATTTCTGCAACAGCAGTTTTAAAAAAAAAAAAATCATTAAATGCTTAGATTTTTTTTTTCTCCCATAGAACTTATCAATTACAATCCAATTATTAGATTATCAGAGATTGTCTGAATATATAGAGATCTTGCATAGTTATTCCATTGGTTGATGTCCGCGGACATGACAATTTCTTTGTTATTGTTTGATTCCGAATGGAACTGTAGGTTTATAAACGTGATATTACTAAATTAATATCTATACATTGTACAATTACTACCTTCAAATAAGTGATTTATAATAAATATTTAATTATTCTTAACTAATTTTATCTTGACCACGGAAAGGATGGTATGATCTTTACAGTTGCACTTATTTTTCATGTAAATAATAAAATGTGGTTCTTGTACATAAAAATAGAACACACAATGCGTATTGGAACCAAAATGGTTACATTAGATTTTGTTCCAATGTCACAGTCTACTTGTTGTGTCACTTGGTGGGCTGTTAAACAACTAATCCGATAGTTTTCGAGGTGTCGCCGGCATTTTCCCGATAGTTTCGCGGGATACCAACGTACGGCATAATGTTAATAGCTTAAAGTTTATAACCGTAAGTAATACGACCAAGCATTCATTGGAAAACATTCTCTTATTTTTTTTAAACTTTTATTATTAAATATAGACCTCTCAAAAATTACAGGAAACAAAATGTATAAAATACGATATTACCTGATTTTTATCTAAGCATAGAGGGACAGAGATGCCAAAAATTTCTAATAACCGAAACGTTTTTACGCTTGGTTGATTTTCTGATTACTACTAATATGTTTGCAGCATACTTATTACTCCTTAAAGGAGATCTGATGGAAGCTATCGCCTTCCCATACCATCTTGATTTTATTACAAAAGACGGGGGGGGGGGGGGGGGAAGGGAGGGGATGGGTTTTGAAATTTGATAGCATTTTCTACTGCTTTTTATTCCAGAGAGATTCGTTGGCTGGTGACAACATTCATGCGGATGTACCGATTTTTTACTTGGGAACGTTTGATCCACTAAAGTCCATAAACGCGGTGATTATAATTATACCACGCTGTACCGAAATAACATACACTGAAAGTTGTAGTCTACGATAAAATGCTTAATTGCTGAGTTAAGAGTTAACTCGTTACTAATTTTAAGTTCGTTACTTTTTTTAAGCAGTTATTTCCGCATCTCCGAAAATCATTTTCATACAATTAATCTCTATAACGTTTGAAATAAGCATTGTATGCATCCATCATTCTTAGAACCAGATGATATTGCGCAGCACAAGGAAATAACTGACATTCATGTATTTTTCAGGTTTT
Source organism: Linyphia triangularis (assembly GCA_963978545.1). NCBI lineage: Eukaryota > Metazoa > Arthropoda > Arachnida > Araneae > Linyphiidae > Linyphia > Linyphia triangularis. Next base: position 70,738,703 of record OZ021725.1, on the reverse strand, counting down.
AGGAGCAATTCGAAGAGGGTAAATTCAAGATAAAACTTGAACTTTCAAAAAGATTTTTGTTGAGATTAAAGCGTAGATAAGGCAAGACTATTTGATATTCCAAAATGAAATTTATGTAACACCAACATACGACAATAACAAAAGGAGTTCTCTTTAGTATTTTAGATAGCGCTGCCAATTGCAACTCTATTCAAAGTACGTACGGAAGTAAACTGCGTAACAGACACAGTATTAATCACGCAGCAGGCACTGGAGACAATGTGTGATTGGGGACAAGTATTGGAATGAAGTCCTTACAACTTTTGGGAGACCACTGCTAGAATAGCATTAGATATTTTTGATGCTAACTTTTGCCCTAGAAGAGAGCAGAAATGGTCTGAGAGTGAAGGCATCTCTCATTTATAATAACTGTTGTATCCACTGATGGAAAGGGATGACAGTCATTGCAAAGTTTTGAGGAGGGTTTATTCTCGATAAAAGTTTTTTGACTTATTGGAAAGCTAACTTTTGTTATGAAACCACTATGCATGTAAATAAACTATGTTAGTACGTAAAGGGATAAAATTTAAAGAAATATGCTTTCATTGAAAATCACAATTCATTTCATTCAGAAAAGCACAATAAACTATAATAATGCGAAATTCAAAGTTAAAGTAAAATGTTTTGAGTGATATAGTTTTACTGCTACTAGATTAACTTCTTAAAGACTTATAATTAAATTATATTTTCACCAATTGATATTAAATGAAAATATTTGCATATTTTTATTTGAAAAATTTAAATTATCTTATCTCTTTATACTAAACTAGGGGCGTGGAACATCGCACAACTTTCAATTACACTATAATATTGGCCACTGCATTAAAATTTGACGTAGGGTGTTATTCACCATTTTCAAATTTCCATTATTTAAACAAAAATGGACAGTTTTGTGATATTTTTGACAATAATTTTTACATGGGTAAAAAAAAATAAAAAAATCTGAGCTGTGGAAGTTTAGAAAATTTTTGATCAGCGGAAAAGTACCGAAAAAATAATTAATTTCTTTTAATAAATAGTATTACGAACACAGATTTATAATATACAAAATAATTTTTTTGCCGATAGTAGTACAAAAATACTATGGCTGAAAATCTGGCGATCTGGGTTTTAGAGTTAAGTTCAACTCGATGTCGATTTGAATGCTATTGTTTGTAAAGATCACGTGATCGATATTTTAAGGCTAGTAATTCATAATTTATTGATTTCCAAGACACGACACTAACGACACAGCTTTCACTAACGGAAGCTTTTCAGTTATTATGTATTTTTAGTAGCAATTACTTAAGCATAGCGAGCTCGGGGTTTGGCGAGCATTACCTGAGCATTTATTTCCAAAGCAGTCACCGGGGGTTGGAGAGAGTTTGCGAGCAGGGGGTGGAAGCCGTATGTCCTATAAAAAATACAAACAATAAAACGAAGTGGGTCTTTGCATGCGTAGCATTGAACTTATCAGCAAGCGAGGGGAGACTTTGTTTATGTAGCAACGAACTTTTTAGGGAGCGAAGGTAGCTTGTGCATGGTAGCAATGAAACTTTCAGCGAGTAAGTGTAGCAAATAACTTTTTAGCTAGGCTGGTCCGTGAAACGTCAAAAGCTGGACTTATTCATAATGATGGCTCTCCGCAACGTGGGGCCACGCATATCCATATATTTATTAGTCAAGATGCATTTTTGTAACAATCACTCCACTTAACCTACCTAATCGATTTTTATGATAAGGTGTCCTTTGAAAGCAAAAGTGCTTGAACTGTAGATGTGCGTAAACGTATTAAAAGCTCAAAAAAATATTTTATTAATTAGTTTAATTATAATATTTTTCATGTTTGAGCTATCGATCATGCCTCCACTACGACAGTGTTTCTTTTAATAATCTGAATGGCGACATTTAGCTTTATTTGAGTTGCATTTTCAGAAGTAACCCACATTTTTTAGATGCATCGATTGATTTCAATTAATTATTGTTCTTGCTGGAAGACTAAGGGTCGTTTAGTTAAATCTAAGAGACACAGTTTTTATCTAAAGGAGATGTATTTATTATAAACCTGTATAATTTCAAAAATATGAAAACCTTTGTTAAAAGATAGGTTACAATCCTATATTATTTCAGTTGGGAAATGCTCATTAGGTACGGCATGGCCGCTCATTTTTTTAGATACTTTGTATAGAGCTGAAACTTAGGCACAATTTATGCGAGCTATTGGACTTTTTATTGAGCTAGAACTGAAAGGGTACTTACTACATGTATGTACATGGAAAGGGTACAGCGTACAGCATATTATGGCATTCTTGTGTAGTTTTCTATTAATCATTTTCGCCTTTCAAAAAATGTCGCCAAGTGGTACTAAAAGCTGTTTGACTACACGGAGAAATAAATTACACTGTGTATCTACATAACAACGCTATAAATTGACATTTATGGTTACTAATTTCTTACCTATTTGGAACGTTTTTCAGGATTTCAGCTTATTAATTTATAAGTGTAATTTTGTCAGGAATTCATAGTTGACTGGATTAAACGTACTGTATTGTTCAGGGGTTGGTGAGCGTAAGAGAGCAGGGGATGAAGTCCTATAGTGTACATTTAAAACAAGAATGGATGAATACACCACGGTCCATGGGTTGTTGACCAAACTATAAAATTTTTCTCTTATTTTTATAGAATATGGCCTCAACAATGTTAAGAAAATCTCTCATATCGTTTTAATATTTTTCACAAAAGCAAATTAATCAAAAGAAAAGCGGGGACATTTTTGAATGTGTGTGTAAGTCAGCGTTCGCCACTAACTTTTAGAGACGGGCCGCATGACTTATGTTGGAACTTTCCGCGGGCCGCAGATTTATACCGAATACGCCAATAAATATATTGCTTTACTAAATATGTTCAATGTTAGAAATGTGATAATTACTAAAGATTCAGCAATATAAAACAATTTTGAAAACTGAAACAATAATTTAACTTTTTTATATTAATAAAATAACAATTGATACTTGATTCTTGTTTCAAATAAATAAAAAAATAATTTTCTTTACATCGTAAATCAAAGTTATAAAAGAAGTTAATCTTTTGTGACAATATTACAATGTGACTTGACATAAACTCATAATTAATAAAGATATTTAAACCGTACCTCCTAAATCTTCCATTTTAGTCAATGTTAATTGCTAGACGATGACGGCCGGTTCGCTTTTCACTATCTACTATGCGTTTAAAACTAGTCTTCGACGCCATTATTGCACTGGAGTCACAGAGATCTCAATACTTCTTTTCAGGTCGAAACAAAAGAGGCCAGTATGCATTAAAACACCCAACTCCTGCCCATCACATTCAGAAAAACAGAAATCGAATTGTGCCATTCACGATTCGAGGGGGTAGGGTATCATAAGTACAAAACTAAGCAATGTGTCATTGGTAATTATTCAAACTATTGCTTTTTTTTTTTTTTTTTTTTTTTTAATTTTTTCTCGTTGGCAGTCTCAGAGGGGAAAAAAAGGGATTTTTTAGACTTACTGACGCGGGCCATTTAATGGAAATGCGATTTTTGGTAGTAAAAACATACTATAGTAGATAAATTAATAAATTTGATTTTTGCTCTTCTGTACTGCCGGCGGGCCGGAGAAAAAGCTCTCGCGGGCCGGATCCGGCCCGCGGGCCGCCTAGTGGCTGACGCTGGACTGTAAGTGAATATTACAAATGTTATAAATACGCAATATTGATAATTTACAATAAAATATTTCAAACTTTGGTGAGTTTTTTTTACTGTCTGTATGTATTTTCTCGGCTGATAAATACTTATTTTTTCACGTTTTTTTCAAGATTTCTTATCGAACTACATTCGGGTATCAAATAAATTAAAAAATAGTTAACCATACTCATAAAAGCGAAAGTTTTTAATGGTTCACTGACATACACTTCACTAATCATCCTACTTCCCACGAATCTAAAGAGTTGAAATTTGGCACAGAAGCTTTTAAAGAAAGTAAATATGTTTCACAATGCTTGGTTTTGATTAAGGGGTTGGAAGTCTGGGGGAAGGGGGTGGGTTTGTTTAAGGACTTAAGATCTATTGAACCAATTTGAGCTGCTTTTTTCCATAGGTATTTTTTCACTCCAGATCGTCGAGGATAATAAATTTTATTTTAGGAAAAGAAAATGCATGCTTACATATGAATTATTTTCACAAGTATAAATTTTCGGTATTTTTCTAAGTTAATTGCAGATCGTTTTTATAATTAATTTATTAGTACCTATGGCCGAGAAAATATTGAGATCTAAAGTACATCCAAGTTTAACGTTGTTGTAACCACCTGGCATTGAAAATTGGTGTTTAAAATCTCACTAATTTTCAATTCCAGCAAGTTACAACACTACCCAGCTTGGCACGGGGATTTGAAATGTTTTATTGGTTTATTATAAATTTATAGAATATTCCAATACCTCCATATTTTAAAATATTATTTGAATGTTCTCAGTTTTTCGTATTGAGATGTTTTGGCGGAGTTAATTCCTCCTTCAAAGTGTGTTAACAAAAAGGACTTAAGGTGAAAGACTCAAAATAGGACTATTTTCAATTTAATCTTTGTAAAAGTAATTTCCCGCTGTTTATTTTGTAAACTTGTCCATAGATTAATTTATAATAACTATTTTTAAAACCGCACCAAATTTCCCATATAAGAAAGAGTTTTTGTGTATACAACTGATCTTAAAAATATTTAAAAGAATTTTAAGAGCAAAAGAATACTAAAGCAGAACTAAAGCAAAACTAAGCAGTAAATATTGTTACAAAATTAATTAATTCTTTGAATTTCAGATTAATTTAACTATATTTTAAACAATATTGTACGAATGAAAGATTTACATAAAATTTGTGGTATCATTCTCTCAAAACATGCAAGTTTTTTTTTTTTTTTTTTTAAATTTCAAACAGATTATATTGTGTAAATTTCGTGGAGCAGGAACTTGAAAAGCGGAAAGTATAATGACTCGTTCAGACAAATCAGCAAACGCACAGGCATAAGTACCATTTTATTTTATTGTTACGTTTTATTAAATTAAGAACAATTTTGATTATCGGAAAAATAGCTTTCTTTAGCAATATTACTTTCTCTAGTCATGTGTTGATTTAAGTTGTCAATTATCATATTTTCACGAAAATAACAAATGGAAGTTTAATTGGTTTGAAATGCTTTTTTCAATGCTACAAATCTTTGTCATTTCATTTTAATCTCCTAGTTGGAATTCACTAATACCAAAAATAAATATTAGAATTTGACTTTTCCTGGAAAATCTCCACACATTTTAACTTTTATTTTAAATTATCCTTTTTTTATTTTTTTATTTTCTATTGGAGATTTTTAAGCTCTACAATTGCACTGCCTTGGCGTTTTCAAACTTGGTTTTGATTATTTTGATTCAGTACATATTGTGCGGCTATGAGGGGAATAGATAGCTATATAGAAACAAGACTAATCGATTTCGAATAGGTGTTAATGCAGGAAATTGACGTCCAAAGCCTATAAAGAGTAGATGTTTTTCTTCTGAAAAACATCTACTCCGAAAAAATAGCGTTTTCTGTTACTTATTTCTAATAGACAACGCTAGAAAGATGGCGAAGGCTATTCTTGAGAATGACAGTATCTTAACTCGAAGCTAAAGTAGAGATGTTGATTTGTGAAAGAAAAAGAAAAAAAAAAAAAATCTTTTGAATGTTGAAGTTATATGACTTTTAAATTAATTATGAGTTGAAATAAGATTACTTTGAGTGTAATTTGTTTTCTAAGAAGTAAAACATTAGCTGTAAAGAACAACCTAATTAAGTTTTAATTTTTGCTGAGATTTCGAACGAATTTACAGCTGCATTTTCATTCTATTTCCTCACGCAATTTTTTTTTTTTCACGTCACTTGCATTCACATTTTTGCAGACTGCGCCGACAGTAGAAAAAATTGGCAAGACTTTATGCTCATTGTAATTAGCACCGCAGGTAGCAATTTTCATCCATTTATGAAACACACTGTTCCAGAGCTCTTCAAAAACTACTCTATTTCACTAAGGTCGCTTAATATTAGCTGAATAGTAAACAACACTAAAAATAAAAGGGCAAATGTTGAATGACGCAAGGTAAAGGGGAAAAAAGAAAGAGGAAGGTGAGAAACGAAAACTCAAAACAAAAACTATCTTTTGAACGAGCGGTACAATCGCAGTGTCCAATCAAAATTCGCCACAGGAGGGCGCTGTTGCCTCAAAAGGAAAGTTGAAAGTTAAAGTGCCTTGCTGGCAGGGCTGTAAACGTTCTGCATGAGTGGCTTCGCGGCAGCAAAGCGTGTGGAAACTTCCTTCGCGTTAAAAGACGGAAAGTAAATAATAAAAAGAAACCACGAGAAAAGAAAATGTCTCGTATAAAAGGCCATGCCGTGGTTGGCTCGTGGCCAGGTTACTTGAAGGTCATTTTTACCCTAAAAATGACGTCGTACCGTAGGACGGACGACACAGTTATTTGAAGTGAAGTCAGATGGAAAAGTGGGTGGCAAAACACTTCGCAGTTTTAGATTTCGAAATTTTTTTCCATCTCGTTACGTTCCGGCTCTGCATCGCCGATTCGATTTAATCCAGTCTCTACTTTCGATTACGGAATTAAATGGTTATCTCCCCCTTTGCCACAATTTTCTTTTTCTGCTTCTTCTAAATGTCCATAAACGGAGAAAGGGATTCAGTGTAAAAGTTTGCAAATAGGAGGTTGTTTAATATTGCGATTTTGAACACAATAAAAAATAAATTTTTAGCATTGAGACTTGATAGGCGAAGTCCACAAACGATCCAAACTGATAGATCGCTAAGAAATCGCTACTATTTTTCCGTTTGTCAACTGGTTTATAATTTAAATCTGATTTTAACAACCAATCATCAGCGCTCTCTAGTGACCACAGACAGTTTTGGTGCAGCGATCGCTCCGCTGACGACACATAATTGTCGATCTAAACTGGTACATCGACTTGAAGCGTGTAAACGAGATTTTGCTGATAATAAAATATTCGGTTAGAGCACAAACCTTTCAATTAATTGCTGAGTAATCGTTTATCATGTTTGATAATTCTACTTTTTTTCTCAGTCTTCGTTGGTGAGATTTTTTTTTTAAATGTGAGACATTTCTAGAGATTTGGGATTAGACGTGAAGACACAGTGTAAGAGGATGAAAGGTATCGTCCATTCATATAATTACATACGTCATGTACAAAATAATATGTTTCACTGCTAAGTGGACGAGTGCAGGGAAATGTGCATGTGAGCTATAAAGATAAGAAATGTGTCCCAAAACTATTCCAGAAAAATATCGTATCTCACAAAGAGACCTGTTGTTCAGTGATGGAACGGCAGGACAAAACACAAATCGCACAGTGTTAAAGTTCCTAACGAACAAAAGTGATAGAAAGGAAATTAAAAAAAAAAAAAAAAAAAAAAAAAAACCCTCATCACTAATCACACGCACAGTTCGCAGCCACTCATTTCTGTCATGCAATAAAGATTTTGCTTCAATTAAGCGTCTTCTTAAGAAAAGTTATCTGCTTCGGCACTCCATTATGCCCGTTTGAAGCAAAGATGTTCGTCAGTGGTATGAAATATCCAATATTTACTTGATGATAGAATGTCCCCTCCCCGCTCCCTAAACTTTTAACAATGGCAGCATATCTAGTACGAAAAGTCCTAATCAATGAAAAAAATAAATAAAATTGACATATCTATTGTAGAAGCTCTCTGAATACAATAGAAAAATCAACGAATTCTTCACCATGATTTTGCGATGGCCAACAACAAAAGTAGAAAGAAGAGTAGACTCTGAATATGAGGAGGATTCCTTTTGATCTAAAAAGATTTGAGCGTTTATCATTTTGTTTTGAATTATCCATTCATAAAGTTTTTTTTTTTTTTTTTTTTTTTTTTTTTTTCTTTGCATAAACAAAACTTATTTTTCTAAAATGATAGTAAAACAGTTAAACAATTTTTTAACGTTAAAAACAAGTTTTTAATTTGACTTATTAATTATTGATAAGATGGAAGTTTTATAACGAGTTTCCTATACTATTTAACATATGAAGTTGGTTGGTTGTTTTCAGATTATCTGGCGCCGTCAGCAACACGAGGGCTATAATGCGCCAAAACATTCGTCATTAGACAAGCCAACATATATTTACAAACATCCATGCCAACACTGAACTCGAACCAGCTACCTCGCGGTCTAGAAGCTAGCACGCTAACCACTACACCGTTTGGTCGGCATTTAACATATGAAGAAAAGAGTTGGTTGATATGCGATCGTCATAAGGTGAATTTGGTTAGAAGTAAGATGAAGATTTCACTTGCACACCAATGTAACAAACTTTCTATTATATTCTTTCGCTGGTAGATTGCAAAGATTTCTCTAGTAATAATTTTTTAAGAAGTCATCTTGTTCTTTTCCATGTTTTTCGATTATTAAAAATTTAAATATTTATTTTTTCCTTCACCGTAAATACTTATTTTATATAATAATTACTATTACGTTGTTTTATATAATTTTAAAGGAAAATTTTAGAGCTTACGATAAGTAGAACCATTTAAATATTTCATAGGATTTTGTATGGTTTTGATCTTGAATAATTGTTTCCATTTCCTCCATCTTCCATTTCTTATCATTTCTTCTATAATCATCTTTTCTGGTAATGTTTTAAGGTATTGGAAATCGCTATCGCTCATTTGAATCGCGGCCTGATTTATACAGACATAAGTCTTCGGATTTCATTTTAGTGCCGCAAAAAGAATTCTGTAGGACGTCCGTTTAGGACTGACACATAGCGTGGATCCTGTCCAGAGGAAATAATTAAAAGGCTCGCCCGCCCCAGGGGTATCCTCCATTCCATTAAACATTCCCGAAGAACGCTCGAACCTTCTTGTCTTAATTGAGGACTTTATCACTGCCGCCGGAAATCGAGTGGACCTACTTGGCACGCGACGGATCCATTTTGTTAGTGAAACAGCAACTAAATGATTGCCAAATTGAACTTCTTGACCTTGGGGATCATATAAGAATATGTTTTTGAGAGGTTTTCCTCTTGTTGGGGACACCAGTGTTTGTTTTGAATTATGTACTCGTCCAAAACGTCTATACTTCACGCTTTCTGAGCATTGAGACGAACAGGGAAGTTTAACTTCATTAGCTGCAGCTCTTCGAAGCGCGATCGACCGTGAAAATAAAAATATTCAAAATAGAAGTATTCAATATACTTGTTATGAGAAACCATGTTTTGAGAATTAATCTACAAAATTAATAAAAAGATTAAGAACGAAAGACCAGCAAAATTTTACATTTTTAAGGAAATGCTGAATAATTTGTGCTTGCACTGTTATTAGTCACCGGTACCTAGCATTTTATATGCTAATCTAGTTGCAAACTTCCTCGCTCAATTTTGATGTCTTTGCGGGAAATGTATTGCTTCATAAAACTGTTCTTTGAAAAATCAAGTATAAATTTACTACTTCGATGAACTCGAATGAATTTGCTAGTGGTTTTGAATTATCGAGTAAAAATATAACCCATAAAAAAGTTTTTAATATAAATCCGTTATATGCATTGCCAGTTTTTATATTCATTGAAAAAGCGCCGTTTCTGTTGCCAGCGTGTGCTTGCTGTTCGCATCTAATTTTAAATATTAAAAACATCTCTATTAACAACATAATGCTGTAAACTACTTTTCAAAATTTATTTATTAAAAATGAATGTGAAATTATTCACTCACATCCAAATATCTTTTATTTATTCTAATTAAAAAAATTTATTATTTATTTATTAAAGCAATTTTGGCAACAGGAAATAATTTCTTCAATGATCAGTTAAATGCTCTTTCAGCGCGAATGGATAAGAGCAAGTTGGTTTATTGGTATTCCGTAAAAACGCCGTTTTAGTGACAGTCACAGCCGCCAAAATTTGATAGAATGCATTGTCATCGACATAGAATCTACCAGCCAAGTTTCAGCCCGATTGGATGACGGCAAGGGGGTTAATTAAGCCTCCGCTGATGCTCGCCATCAACATACCCAGCCAACCACCCACACTCACAAAATCGAAGTTAATATAAAGAATTTAAAAATTAACGAGTTTTGATCAAATCTTTGATCGTAATATGAAGTTAGTCATTATGTATTAAGCTTAGATTTGTACAGAATAGCTACTTAATTAAAGCGGATTGATTACTATGTTACTATGAGATTATTAGTGATTGTAACTCATGTTTATGAAGAAACTTTTACAAGTGAAGAAACTTTTACAAGTATATACTCTATAGTGATTATATATATGATATCTATATTTAATAATAAGGAAAGTGGGAAGGGGCAAAGAATATAATGAAGTTTACTGTAGCAATTTTTAACAGATGAGAAGTGAATTGCACGGTGCCGAGTATTAGACCCTAGGCTATCGGAAGTTTAATTTTGACGTACTCACGTTATGAGAGATAAAATGTAAGCGATATGCTAAAATGAGAGTGATGTATCAGTTGTGTGTGGGATTCTAATCTGGGGGGGAGGCTACACAAGAAGCATTTCCATAGGCTTCTAGTTCGTGAAAATCAAAGACGGAGAATTTATCACCCCGATTAAATGAATATACACTGAAGAGCCAGGAAAACTAGCACATCTGCCTAATATCGTGTTAAGCCCTCATGAGCACGCATAAGTGCCACAACTCGTCGTGTCATGGATTCGAATAATGTCTGAGGGTATCCTGGAGGCAATTCACACCATGAATCCAGCAGTACCTTAAGAATCTATAGGATATACCCTCACAAATCTATAGGAGTGCGAGGTGGTGGAGATATCTTCTGAACAGCACGTTATAAGGCATCCCAGACGTGCTCAATAATGTTCATGTCTGGGGATTTAGGTGGCCAATGGAAATGCCTAAAGTAAGGAGAGTGTTCCTGGAGCCAGTTTGTAGCAACTGTGGGGTGTCACACTGTCCTTCTGGAATTGTTCAAGTCCTTCCGAATGCACAATGGACATTAATGGTTGTAGGTGATCAGACGGGATGCATATGAACCTGTCACCTATCAGAGTCGTCTCTAGATGTATCAGGGGTCCCATATCGCACAAACTACACACGCACCATACCATCACAGAGGCTCCAACAGCTTGAACAGTCCCCTCCAGACATGTAGGGTCTAAAGATTCATGAGGTTGTCTCGATATCCGTGTATGTTCATCTGCCCAATTCATTTGAAAACGAGCCTCATCAAACCATGCAACGTTTTGCCAGTCATAAACAGTCCAATAATGGTATTATCGAACCCAGGTGAGGCGTAAAGCCTTGTTGTCAACAACAGTACACGAGTTGACTTTCGGCCTCGAAAGTTCACATAAATGATGGTCCTTTGAACTGATCGCACGCTGATATTAATTGATGCCCAGCGCTGAAATTCGCTGCAATTTGTGAAAGTGTTGCAAGTTTTTTTTGTTTAAGGATTTTCCTTAGTCGTCGATGGTCCCGTTCTTTCAAAATCTTTTCCCTGCCACACTGATGTCTGAGATTTGAAATCTTACCTGAAAATTTACATTCATGGAACATTCGTGAAATGGTCGTAAGGGAAAATCTAAATTTCTTCGCTACTTCGGAAATGCTATGTACCCTCTCTCGTGCGGCGACTTTATCGCCACTTTCAAAATCACTTTAATCTTAATATCCTGCCATTTTAACAGCAGGAATCGATCTAACAGTTTTTTCAGTCTTATATAGACGCTTTCAATCACATCGGGTTACGATGATTGGTTGCATACCTCCGTTATTTGCATACGCACACCTATACACTGAAGAGCCAGAAAAACTGGTATAAGTAAAAATATTCTCCCTCAAAATGTCACCAAGTTGGTGAGTTTGGTTAAATATTATTGAGAAAGCTTGTTACTGAATATCTATGTTCCAATCCTATATCTCAATCTGAAGCTAAAACGTGAATTCGAGTAGTTACTATCATAGGCGCCAACTTTTCACTTTTAATACGGGAGCGGAACTCTATTGATAAACTAGATGGAAAAGGGGAGATGGGGGACTGAATATATTGAATTTACCTACATTCCAAGCAATATATTTTTCTCAAACTGTTTATGATTTATGTAGGAGCAGTAACTAGTTGATTCATCACTATAAAATAATTTATTTCAATGCCATACTTTATTTTTAAACGATATATTTTTATGATATTGCACTAAAAAAAAGAGTCAATACCAGCGATCTCATTACAAAATGACTCATTCCAATATCATATAATACTTTAGAATATATTTTTATGAAATTGCACAAAAATGATAACAGTACATTTTAATAATTCTTAATGATTTTGTATTTTATATACAATACACTAGAAAAAAATGAGCAAAAATATTCAAATATAAAAAACATTAAAAAACATATTTAATTGAAATTATAAGTATAACACATCTTTGCAGATTTTTGGTGAGGGAGACGTAATGACACCTTTGCCCCTGTGTAGTTGGCGCCTATGTTTACAATATAGAAAGTCACTTCCTTTCGAATTTTGAAGCTCTTTCGGTTGAATATTATACAAAATTATTAATATTATTAAATTATTCATCCTTATAAAAAATACAGGTGTGTAGCATTTATAGTTTCGGCTTAAAATTATTTTTGTACACATTTTAAATTTTTTTGTACGTCTTATGTATGACTTGTTGTTATGTTTCTTCATAGACCCACTGCTGGTTTGCTGAACAAATTCGAATTTCTTTAAAAATAAACTATCTTGGTCATCCACTTTTTACAACCAAAGATAAGTTTATGGCATTTATTTGTAGATAACTCTCCTACATTACATTTGAGATATTCCATTTTGAGCTTAAAACCTATACGTAGTCAATTTAATATCGAATTGGATTCAACAATTTCCGAAACTATCTCAGTCTCTTTGCGACAGACGTTTACCAGTAAAAAAAAAAAAAAAAAAAAAAAAAAAAAATGAGGTTATCCTTTAAAAGGGAAATTTCAAGTAATCTACTATGTTAGCTTTATGAAATCATGTCAAAATTCATTATGCATCAAAATGAACACATTATGCACTTCAGTATAGTTTAGATAACACAAAATTTTTTTGCGTTAAACTGTCAGCAAAACATCATTCTTTTATAAAAAAACTAAACACAAAACTTACATATTTCAAATTTATTTATTAGGTTTAAATTTTTTGTTTTGTAAGAATTATTTCTTCATGGTGCATAAATGAATTGTAAAATATCATTTGGATTTCAAGGATCACAGAAACATGCGGAAATTTTAGTTTTCAGGAAACGAAATTTTTCGTATAATATTGACAAAAATACAAAATGTCCTGAAAAGTGGAAAACACCATAACATTTAACTCCTCAAAGATAAAATTTCGCAAAATAAGTTTAATGTTTTATTACTTTTGTATAGATCCCCATCATAAACATTCAGATTCATTAAAAGAAATTTACTAAGACAAATTTGAAAATTGTAAATATAAGGGTGTAAATATCCATTAATTTTATTCTTTATGATAATAGTACATCTTATTCGCAGTTATTTTCGTGTTTGACATCTCCAGATTTAAAAATATTCCAATGCTTCAATTTAAATTTAAGAAAACACTTATTTTTTTCAGAAAAATTGACAAAAGTTAAAATTTTTACTACAACATATTAATTTTTTAGAAAGAAAATATATAAACTTTCAATAATTTTCATTTATAAAAAAATAATTTTTGAAGGACCCACATGAGACTATTTTTCTTACAAAAACATGTTTTTCTTAGAAAAAATTGAGTAAGGACAATTTCATAATTTTTTGTGAAATTTTATATTAATTTTAAGAAATAATATATTTTTTTTCTCAATGTTACATAGTTTTATTGAATAATAAAAAAAATCATAAAGATATAATCAGTAGTTATTAAAAAAAAAATATTTCTCTCCAGCGTATCATTTTTTTAAAAAAAATTCCAGGAATCCCAAATTAAGCAAAATTATAAATTTTAAAGTGCTATGAAATTTCAGCTAGTAAGAATACCAAAAAAATATTCGAAATTTTTCTTAATAACTATAAGAAAAGGGATCACATCAAATTTCATAAAAATTGGGGAGGGTGTGTGTTATGGCGTGGTTGAACTGACGTGGATAACTTATCATTGAACACTGGGCATCAAATATAGTTGAAAGTGGTTCATTATTTAATAATACTATCAACTAATGAACCCCTATTAACTAAGATCCAATTTCTCCACCGTTCTATTATTTTATGTAAAGACTGTACTATATATAAGTATTAAATTTGCCGAATGGAAACATTTTCCTATGGCAATTTTTTGTGTGCTAAAATTCAGCAAAGTATGCTTAAAATTTAAAATTCTTTTAAAATATAACAGCTTTTGACCCAGATCCGATTTCACCTAACCACCTTATATCGAAAATTTGTTCCTATTTAGCTTCAATCAACATTTGGTGCTTAGTTTTACGATTTAATGGTTCTTACGGTCCAAGATAGCACCATTAAATCGTTAAACTAAGCACCAAATGTTGGTTGCAGCTAAATTGGAACCGATTTTTGGTGCAAGATGGATCCAAATTTTTAACAGTGTGTATATAAATATTAAATTGGCCAAATGGCAACATTTTCCTTTGGTAATTTTTTATATTAAAATTCATCAAACTTTGCTTACAATTTGGACATTAACTAATAGTCCACTTTTGACCCAGATCCAATTTCACCGCCATTCTTCATTTAACTTTAAGACTCTACAGTGTATAAATGTTAAATAGGCAAAACGGCAAGTTTTTGCCGATGGTAACTTTTGATATTAAAATTCGGAAAAACTTTGCCTATAATTTTAAAATTTAAATTCAAATTTTTAAAAATTTGATAGTAGACTAATTGGCCTCTTTTAATCCAGATCCAATTTCACAGTTGTTCTATAATTTGCTTAAAGACTTTAGTATAAATAAATTTTAAGTTAGGCAAATGGCGACATTTTCTTATAATAACTTACTGTACTAAAATTAGCTAAGTGATACACATAGACTTATTTAAAAAAAAAATTCCAATTTTTTCTCGAAAATTTTGCGTAGTTGAAAAGGAATTTATAAACAAATAAAAGATTAATATTTTGCAATTTTTTTCTTCTTCTTTCCCCCCCCCCCCTTTTCTTGCAAAAATAAAAATAATTTTTTGTTGTTGAAAATTTTAGTCCTATATATCAAAGTTTTAATTATAAAAAAAAAAAACTAATTGCCACAGTACTCTACAATTTTATAAAGAGTATATATAACAGTAAATGATCTCTCACTCAAATTTACAATATTCTCCTATGATAAATTGTCTCACTTCTTTTTGTAAGTTAATGTAATATCAGATGTAAGAACTAGATTGAATTTCACAACCACTCTATCATTTCTTTTTAAGTCTCTAATCTATATATAAGTATTAAATTGGCCAAAGCAACATTTTTGTATCGTAATTTTTGTATGTTAAAATTCAACAAATTTTGCTTAAAATGTGAATATTATTATTGTAATTTTTTAAGTGGGCCAGAAGCTGTCACCAGCACTTTAAAAATTTAAAAATATTAAAATCATATTTTGTTAATATATTTTTTCATAATCACCTAAAATGCTATGTTTTCTTTCATTATTTTGTTTCAAATAATATGTATATATTTTCATTTTATTTTAAATGTAGAAGTAATGAAATATCATTTGGGTGACTTGTCGCCTTAAGGAAAACTCCTTTTTGAGCTACTTTTCAGATACTTTGATGTCATCTAGTTCTTAGAAAGTTATGTTTTAGCATTACACATTTAAAAACTTTTTTAGTATGTTTTGTAAAATTTTTTAGTTAAATATTTTTTATTGGTCATTTTATGAGTGTCGTTAAATTTTCTGTGAATTGAGTGACGCAGATTGCTAAACGTCCGAAATGGTCTCTAGAATGAATCCCCTGTTGACTTATAAAGCATATTTTTAGTACACTTTTGAACTGCTAATCAATATTTGAGAATATTTTTCACTAGTTCCAACCCGTTCCGCTGCAAATTGGTATTGGGAAGAAATTTAATGAACAAGTTCAAGTAAGACCTGTTAATGAACCAGCACTTCTTTTTCAAAAAATATGAATACGGTAAGTGTTTTCTATTTTTCATTCTTATTATCCTCATGTTAATTTAATGCCGGAATATATTATTTCCTTCATACATTTTATTTATACTCTTCAAAACTTCAATAGTAACTGAAAAAAAAAAGTTAAATCTTTGATAAATTGGCTTTTAAATAGCAAATCAAATAGTGCCATCCAAATGACATTTTCTTGCATTTGCTATATATAAAAAAAATCAAATAAAGTATATTACTATAAAAACACAGCTCTAAATCTAGTGAAATATTATTCTAGATTTATTCATGTTACAGATTTTAACATGAGACAACTAACAATCTTTCTTTTTTTTAATTTTAAACTATAGTTACGAACACCTGTCATTGTTGTATAGATCCCAGCTTTTGGCGTTTCACTCGCTGAAAAGTTCATTGCTATGCAAACACAAGCTCGCTTCGCTCGCTGAAAAATTTATCGCTGCGCAAGCATAAGCTCGGTTCACTCGTTAAAAGAATATTTGCTACTTAAACCCTTAATATCAGAACCCTCTCTCCTATTGATAAATAAAAAAATTTCCTTTTTAAAACAATATCACAACTCCTCTCAATCCTCAGAGAATAATTTTGCATTGTGTTTGTGAAAAGTCAAATTTGAAGGCCAATATTACTTATATTGAAAATTTCAGAACTGTACGCCTATTAGAAGTCACTTTGTAAAAAAGTTAATTACGAAAATTTAAATTTTAGCATTCTGTTTTTCAAATGTTGAATTAGAAGGCCAAAACTATTTAGGTTGAAAATATCACAACTGTATCCCTATTTGAAGTCGTTTTGTAAAAAAAACGACTAAATTAACTAAAAAAATTAATTAAAATTTAACATTTTGTTTTCCAAAAGTCAAATTATAAGGTCAAAACTATTAATGTAGAAAATTTCAGAGCTCTTCGTCTATTATAAGTAGCTTTCTATAGAGGGATAGATAGACAGACTCTTTGTTTTATTATTATAGATTATGAAATATCATTTTGGCCTGTTTAAAAAAAATCCACCCTATTAACAAATAGACCACATTTGACCCAGGAGGTGTTCAACATGAGCATTTTATAAAATATTTTTTGGAAAATAACATGCAGTATTATTGTATTATTTTAGTTCTATTTCTGCACTTTTTATTAGCACAGTGGAAGGTTGTATTAGTCAGAGTGAGTGAAGATATTATTTATCAAATGTTATTTGTCTTTATTTAATTTATTGAAGATAGTATTATTAGAAGAAATAAGATAAAGGAGAAATACGAAGAAAAAAATTGGAGTATTATTTGAAGGATTGAGAATGAGGAATAATTATTAATTTTAGTATATAGAAGAATCTAGGCATCTGATGAAAAGTAAAAGAAGTTATTAGGTATTTATATCTCCTAGGGTAATCGATCTAAAATTAGTCTAAAAGTAATCTAAACGTATCTAAAAGTAATCTAAACGTATCTTAAAGTAAACTAAAAGTACATAAAAACAAAGTACAATACCACTCCCTTTTCATCGCTTTTAGATAGCTACAAATAGTAACAATCCCGCCAATTTAGTAACACTAATTACTGAGGTATTGGAGAGGTCCATATTAGGCACCTGATCCATATTAAGAACACCGCACCTATCGTCTGAAAGTGATTGGGTTAAGTTCATAGTTTTTACGTGTAGAGTAGTGTTAGAGGTTCGATTGTTCGAAAAAGGAGTATTCCACTCGTAATTATTTACATTTTTAGGTTAATTAAAAAGGAGTGAGTAAGTACTGTTTTCCAAAATTGTTAGTGAAATTCTTAATTCTAATAAAAGTACCAAATGTACTTTATACCTATTACAGTTGTTTCATAAGTACCCAGGTTGTATCTGCGATACTAAAGATGCATGTTGATTAATTGTAATTTTAAGTGAGTCGAGTTGCATAACAGTGAACGCGTAATGAAAAATAAAGCTTGTCAAAGTTCTACAAGACCAGAATAGAAGCTGCGGAGCTAGATGATACAAATTGAGCATGATTTAATCAATTTGACTTTAAGCGGAAGTGAGATTTAATCAATTTCCTAATCAGATCTGACTGAGGTTGCTCATAAAGTGCACCAATTAACTGTCTTAACAAGGAAAGAGGAAATTCGGGATTTCTTCCCAGCAAATAGTACTTCGTTCTCTGATCACTGTACTTGCATTTACAAATATTGGATTACATCAACAATTGTGATCCTGCAAAATAACGCTACTGCGTCTTCCTATGACAAGTTGCATTTTCGTGTCCAAGTTTTATGTGTCGGGATTATAATTTTAAATTCGCTAAGAGATAATATAAGTGAAGATATCAATAATAAGTTGTATATGAGACCTGGTCGATTTTATAATAAAATACAATTTTGCAAATGTGGTATTTTTAAAAAATAAATCATTCCCTCATCCTTTTTTTTTTTTTTTTTTTTTTTTAAATTGTTTTATTCCGTCTTTAGTAAATTCATTCTTATTAAACTTAAAATACATTGATAACGGCATTTAAATAATGCTGCTGTCATATTATTTCTTACATTTTAAGTAAGTGAAAAATTAGTGAAATATTTTAATGCTCTTCAAAGTAGTTCATTCAATCCCATAGACAACAAATTTTTTTCTACTTAGTAAACAATTTAAATGCCCAATTTTGCTGTTTTATGTGCTTTTCAGCAAAAATTATGTCAGTGTTACAAATGTAAGATTTTTGTATGAAACACAACGATTATATATGCTTAAGTTCATAATTGAATATCCAAAAGTGTTCCTAACGTAAAATGTTGGGATGTTGTGAAGAATTGTTGGTAAAATAGCATTTTATTTGAAAAAATTTATTTTTTTAGGTATTGAATTTCAAAGGTCAAATTGCGTGACCTTCAAATTAAAGCCTAAATCATCTTTATATCGCAATATAAAATGTCTTTCTTCTAATTAGGAAGAAAACTAGCTCCTCACTTGTCTACGCCGATTTAGAGAGACTTTAGAGGCGGATCCTTTGCTTACTCTGTTTTTTTTAAGGGTGTTTGGGCTCATGGACGTTGTCTAGCTGCCGCTAGACAGAGAGGGATTAGTAACAACAAAAAAACGAGCTCTTTTTGTTATTCAAAATATGGTAAATTATGAGTTTTTAATTTATTTTAAGAAAACATTGTGCGTTTTTTCTTTTCCCAATTAATATAACAATTTAAAAAAAAAAATCATTCAATTCTTGGAGGGTCGGGTTGAGAGCTTTGTTGAATTGGTATAAAATGAAAACACAATTCGTCCATATCACCTATTCTGAACATACAGTTATTTTGTAGCAAACAATTTTCCTCTAACTTTAATTTATTTCAAAGTTTGCTGTGCTTAAACATAAATTATGTTATTATGCGTAATTTTATTTTTAAAGTATTTTAAATCTTAGTTTTTAAAAAAAATAATTTAGAAGATTTCACCATCCGCATGTAATTATTTGGGCTCTAATAGTTATTGATAGAAACAAACAGATTTGATAGATACAGAAAATTCTAATTTTCAGAATTAGAGTCTCATATTAGAACTAAATACAACAACAAAATCGAAAGAGATTTTCTTAACCACTTCCTTTTCTCAACTGTGATGTAATCATCAAAAATAGTGCATGAAGTGATAATTTAATGTACATTTAAAAAACGTGTTTCATTTTATAATTCAGGCATATTTATATGGAATTTAATTAACTGTAGAACATAAAAAAAAAATGATAAAAATTAAAAAATCGCAAACATCGAATTAGGCACATATATACTCATTTCTACTAAATCATAATTGTTACAATTACCTTGACCTTCTAAGTCTACTTTCACAAATTATAGTGCACATTTTTGCGTTAAAGCAAAAAAAAAAAATCCGTACACATTTTTTTCTTTTAGCAAAAATATATATTTTGACTGATATTCAAACAAAACTGTTTGCTAGAAAGAAATCCGATCGACTAACAACAAACCTAATGGCTGTGTGGTTAGCTCTCTGGCCTCGCATGAAAAAAGATGCTGAATTCGAATTCTTTGTATGGCATAGATGCTTCTTAGGGTTAAGAATTGACGTTAAGCTCTTGGTCCAAGTCTGAATAGCCGTTATTGGGTACGGAAATAGGTCATTCAATCTTCTGACTTACTAAAAAAATTGACTGTGACTTCTACATATTAGCTCTAACGGTACAAAATATGTGATAATAATCGGTGATATTTAAATAACTAATAAAAGGGTGTTGTGACCAGATTCAATAGATTAGAAATTCTAAACTAATTTATTATATTCAACAGTAATTATAGTCATATGAAGAGTGCAAAGTTCTTGTACAGTATGACATGAAAAACCAATGATAATCTTTACTTATTTAACTGCAAAGGGTTCAATTTACACGACATTTTTTCTCTGAAGAATTCAAACGAAGAAAAAAAAGTACACACGTCGATGTTAAAAACATCAGATACATGAAAAGTGACACCACTGTCACACCGCAATGCTATCGAAACCAGAATAGATATTTTTTTTTTTGTTTAATTGCATTCGGTGAAATATTTTCTTCTCAAACTAGCCGATTTTAAACTAGTCAACAGAGCAGAATATTCACAGAAAGTGGTTTTTTTTTTTTTTTTTTTTTTTTTTTGTGATGTTGCAACTATTTGGAGAAGTGTTCACTTAACCATTGCATTTTTTTTTTCTCTCTATTTCATTATTTCTCCCCCTTTTTACGACAAGTTAGCGATATCTTTTATGCTTAGTCCAGAGTTCAAAATACACCCTTTTATAATGACTTTTTTTAAAATTAATTTTACTTAAATTTGTATTTATATAAAAAATTTATTAAGTTGAAGAAAGTTGTAGATAATTTGGTTTCGAAAATTGATAGCGCTCAAGCTAAACAAGTACTTTTACAGAATTTATAGTTTGCAAGTAGCGAATGGGACCAGCTTTTGTGTAAAATGCCCTGTGTTGGTTGGTTGTATTCAGATAATCTGGCGCCGTCAGCAACACGAGGGCTATAATGCACCGAAACATTCGTCATTAGACAAGCCAACATACATTCACAAACACCCATGCCTAACACGGGATTCGAATCCGCAACCTCGCGGACTAGAAGCTAGCACGCTAACCACTATACCGTTTGGTCGGCCATGCCCTGTGTTGCAATTTTATATTATAATCACAACTTTGACACCATTGATCAAGTTTTGAAAACATTAAAACATATTACGAAAATCAGTTTTAAATACCGTGTATATTATTTAGCATTTACTTATAGCGTAACTCTCTCACATTATATTATAAAATATTTTGCGAAATTTCGTTCCAATAACCTTGATCCTGCTGATGTAACATTCGATAGAAATTCGATGAAAATGTCGGTATTCAGTAAAAAAGTTTAAAATAATTAAATTTTTTTTTTTTTTTTAATTAGGGGAAAGTACCCCAAAACGGGATAGCTTATCTATTCTTCGCTTTATTTCTTGTTGTGTACAAGGTACATTCCAAAGCTAGACGTCATTTAAAAGTATACCTTTTCAACTACTTAAAATAAGACCTTCGTCACATTTGTTCAATAATATTTATGTGAAAATACTGGTTTCACAAAGTCTTACACGATCCCGTTTTACCCTACAAGGCTGGGTAAAAAGGGATAGGGATTTTTATGTTATTAGGTTTTTGCTGATTTTACTTTTGATTTAGTTTTTAGAACAAAAATAGGCTACGTTTTTATAGGAAGAAACTTTTTAATTGTAAATTTGAAAAATTACATAACACAGAAATCGCATAAAAATGTATCGTCTTCTTCTTCTGCTTTGGAACAGGCTTCGTGGGCCCATCCCTGACAGCTCGAGCATTGTATCCAGCCTTCTCCAGATTTCGATTCAAGATACAGAGCGTTGCAGAAAATACATGCTTCATCTTTTTCAGCTTCATCTTCTGAAGACGACAACGTCCAACCTTGGCTAACTGATGATTTTTTTTTTTTTTTTTTTTTTTTTTTTTTAAGGTTTTCTTATGTTAGGTCCATTTTCTTCGATTTTTGAAAAAAATTTCAGATTCAGAGTAACATTTTTTAACTTTATCTGCCTGTTTTGCATTTCCACTTGGTTTTCTTTAACGCCTCGTTTGTTTTCTCTTCGGAACATTCAAGAGACTGCCCTACTAACCATCTTTGTCACAGTTACGTCACTGCAACGAAGTTTTTCGTCGCAAAGATCACGGTCACAATGTGACTTGCATGGGATATCGCAGCGATGTCGCAAAAGTTCACGTCACTTTCGACTTCCATGTGATATCGCAGCGACATCACACTGTGACGAAGTCGTGATGTTACTTTGTGATATGGCAGCGACATCCAGTGATATCCCAAAATAATTTTATATAATGAAAATCACAAATAAGTCATTTTGTGACATGTATGTGATATAAGACGTAATTTTGCGATATCACAGGGATACACAGGGATATCACATTTTAACATTTATGCTATTTTTGTGGTATCAGTGTGATCTCTATGTGATTTTGGGGACATCTATGTGATTTTATCAACGAATCTCACGTCACTGCTATATCACATTGTGATCAGTATGCGATCTTAGTGACTTTGGCGACATCTATGTGATTTATGCGATTTTAGCAACGAAAGCTTTGTCGCTGCGATGTCACATTGTGATCTGTATGTGATCTTAGTGACTTTGGCGACATCCATGTGATTTATGCGATTTTCGTAACGAAAACTTTGTCACTGCGATATCACATTGTGATCTGTATGTGATCTTAGTGATTTTGGCGACATCCATGTGATTTATGCGATTTTCGCAACGAAAGCTTTGTCACTGCGATATCACATTGTGATCTGTATGTGATCTTAGTGATTTTGGCGACATCCATGTGATTTATGCGATTTTCGCAACGAAAACTTTGTCACTGCGATATCACATTGTGATCTGTATGTGATCTTAGTGACTTTGGCGACATCCATGTGATTTATGCGATTTTCGCAACGAAAACTTTGTCACTGCGATATCACATTGTGATCTGTATGTGATCTTAGTGACTTTGGCGACATCCATGTGATTTATGCGATTTTCGCAACGAAAACTTTGTCACTGCGATATCACATTGTGATCTGTATGTGATCTTAGTGATTTTGGCGACATCCATGTGATTTATGCGATTTTCGCAACGAAAGCTTTGTCACTGCGATATCACATTGTGATCTTAGTGATTTTGGCGACATCCATGTGATTTATGCGATTTTCGCAACGAAAGTTTTGTCACTGCGATATCACATTGTGATCTGTATGTGATCTTAGTGATTTTGACGACATTTACATTACCCATTTACATTTCCACCAGCATTCAATTGAAATTGCCAAATTATGAAAATTGTGGAATTCAGCTTTAGTTTGTCGGGAAAACTGCAGATATTGAAAGAACATTTTCTATTGTTAGTAAAATTTGGAATTCTGAGAAGGCACAACTTTCTGCAATTACTCTGAAATCTTTGTTAATAACTAAAATTAACTTGTCATATTTCTGCAGAGTTTCTGGATTATAGCCTCAAAAAAATATATTAAGTATGGTTGAAAGCTAATAAAAAAGTTAAATAAACCTATGAATTACAATGTATATTGTATATCTTCCGAAAAAACAGCAAACATTGAAGATTTTAGAATTGTGTGTTCCGAACTCCATAAATAAATACGTAAAAAAAATTATCCCTTTCCCATAGCAGAGACATGTCCTGATTTTTTAATCAGAAAAATCTGATCGTATTAGATATGACTCGTGTCTTTTAAACTATATATATATATATATTGATGATATTTATTTCCCATCTCTTTATTACTTTAAAATTTTGCATTTTCCCCTATTTAGTCCCGCAGTTATAACTAGATGGCGCCACTAAAGGCATGATCTCCTGAATTACTTCAGAAGTTAATTAGTTTTCGTTTTTATTCGCAACTAGGTGAATAGTACCCGTGCTTCGCTGCGAAATTGTGCTATGTGCAATATTTTAGTTAGAGTTGCGTTGCCGACCGAGATCCGTAATTGGTGTATAGGTTCCAACTTTTGACGCTTTGTTCGCAGGATGATTCATTGATACCCAAAACCAAGCTGGCTTTGCTTTCTGAAAAGTTCATTGACACATAAGCACAGGCTTACTTCACACGTTGAAAGGTTCATTGCTATGCAAGCATAAGCTCGCTTCATTCCCTAAAAAGTTATTGCTACGTAAACCCTTAATATTAGAAGCCCCTAACCTGTCAAGAAGCAAAAAAAAAAAAAATCCCTGGTAATACAATAATATAACACCCATTTGAGAATATTTTAACACTTATTTGTAAAAAACAAAATTAGAAGGCCATAACTATGTTGAAATTTTCAAAGCTCTAGGCCTATTAGAAGAAATTCTATTTTTCAAAAGACCAATTAAAAGGCCAAAACTAATTATGTTGAAAATTTCAGAGCTGTAGTCCTATTAAAAATCGTTTTATGAAATATTTGTTAATTAATTAAAAAAATTAATTTAAAAAAAAAGAAATCAAAATTTTAAAATTCTGTTTAGCAAAAATCCAATTAGAAGGCCGAAACTATACTTATCTAGAAAATTTCAGAGATGTAGCTTTATTAGAAATCGTTTATTTATAATATTTGTTAATTAATAAAAAAAAAAATTAAAAGAAAAATTATCCCAGAAACCTTTATATATATATATATATATATATATATATATATATATATATATATATATATATATATATATATATATATATATATATATATATATATATATATATATATATATATATATATATATATATTTTGCATGCAACATTAGCTAGGGGCTCACCATAAGGTCGTTCTTGAAGGGGGGGAAAGAAATTTTCACTATTGGAGTCTACCCAGAGGGGTGTTCCTTGGCCATTGTAAGGTACTGGTAGTAGTACAATACAGTCGTCCATCCTTGAAGACAGTCATTCACGCCCCTCACAGGTGTGGAAGATTTGGAATTTCAAGATTGTGTGGTAGAAATAGAAAATGTACATATATTAGTAGCCTACTTTTTGTTGGAAATCTAATGACGCAATTAAAATTTAGGATGCTAATAAAAAATGAGATATAAAATAAAAATTTTGCACACTTTCAATATAAATGTTAAAATTTAATCTGTTTTTCATTTCTATTCAGATTTCCAAAATATAAAAATACACCTTAAAAATGTTTCTCAATGCGGTATGAAATATTTGAAATCAGAATGACATTTTTAGTGTGCTTTTAACTATTTTCTTTTTGCTTGTATGCAATTAGTTTTAACTATTTGTATAAATCTTAGTTTGTTTCAATAGTGAACGATCGTATAAAACATTTTATCATTATTGGATAATTGATTGGATTGCTGTGTAATTATTAAGTTCTCTTAAATATTCTAAATAGTACTTAACCATTATGTCACAATAGTTGAAAATTATTGCATTTTTTATATAAACATAAACTATTTTCTAAAGTAAGAAACTGCAATATTTTACTATAAATTCAAAATGCTCCAATACAGAACAACGTACAAGAATAAGGTATAACGATTCAATACTTTGGACAAGAGAGGTAAAAGGTGAAACGTTTATTTCCTTTTTTTATTCAAAAATATGTTATAGAAACTGTACCTATTGCTTGTAATGAATTTCAAATACATATATGCGAAGAACTATAAAAGCCTGCCATTTATATATATAAAAAAAGTAAAGCAATTGTACAAAAGCGTGAAAGGATATATATTGATTTATTTTAAAAACTGCTTATTAATGTTATATTTATTACTTTTGTTTTTATAGTGAATATACCAATTATTGTTTATTACTTTAAAAAAAAATTTCAACATCCTCACCACTAAAATTCGCGTAAAAATTTACAGAAGACGTAATCAACCAAATTGTAAAATAAAACAGTTATTTTGCAACAGTTACTGACTGTTTTTATTCACAATATGTTTATGACATGTGAACTGAAATAAAAAAAGATTCGCGTACACTTCTCATCTTCCTTACCTTCTTTTTTAAAACTACGTCATTTTAGCCCCTGTATTACACTGTGGAGATAACTTTCTTCAAGGGCCTATGTCTTTCAATTTCTTCAGATCATGTTTCAGAAATTTACACCTCCTCTTATCGGGAATTTCACCAACTAAACAATATTTGTGTTGCTACATATCGTCAAAATTGAAGACATTTTTTTATTTTTATATATTTTTTTAATAAAAGGATGAAAACTCATACGATAAATTATATTATTGTACTTTTTGTCTGTATTATTTTAATTTTACACCTTTCATACTATAATTCTTCAGATTATAGAAAATTTATCTATCTGTCTTTAGTAAATAAAAGTAATAATACAACATAAGTGTAAAATATAATATACCAAATTTACATCCCACATTTCTATTTCATAACCTGTAAATTGATAACAATTGGTCATATGACTATCGACACGCAATAAAGGGAATTTTGATTTTAAAAATTTTGTTTAAAATAAACACTTTTAAAATAATTTGATTCTACAAAAATTTAAATTAAAAGTTGAAAAATATTAAAAAGAGTTTTACGACAAATTTTAACAGATTTATGGAATCAGAATATTAAATGCTCTTAAAATTCACTAAAGTTAACTTAAAGTTAAGTTTTTATTTATGGTTTGGATACTTTAAACATTTGCAAAATAATTTAGTAAAAAAATATCAAGACTTCATAGAGCCAAAAGAATAAACATTCAGCAAAGGAAATCGTAGAAATGCAGTTAGCGAAAACCCGCCTAGCAGGTAAAAGTCACTTATCATTTACTAAATTGCCCCCCTGTCAAGCAGCTTCAAAATACCCCTTTGTGTCCCAACTGAATGGGCTGGCCATGTGTGCTGTCGAAATTTCTTCCTCTCACCCCAATTCCGAAATTGTCACATGCCCCCTTCCTCTCACAGGAGCCCATGTGAAAAGGTTAAATTAACAACTTACACAAGCAGCCGGTAATCGGGTAATTACCTGCAAAAATTACCGTATTTCAAAGTTTGGCTGGTATTTTGGAAGATAATTTGAAAATGAGGGTATTTGCGGATTTTTTTAAAAAAAATGGTGTATTTTTTATTTATTTATTTTATTTTATTACGGAAGAAGTATTTCTTTGGATAATCTGATAATGTGAAGCTTGTGTTGAAGAGACAAGAGTCTTTACAAAACCAGCAGGCGATGAAATACGAGATCAATTCAAGAGACGCGAACAAATAATAAGATCGATTGGCGGGATAACTAATTGAAATGGTTATAGAGGGTCGCTTTAGGTCAGTTTGGCCTCTGGCCTCCAGTTCCTCCTTTTTTTTTTGTCTCGCAAGCAAAATTCAATGAACCAAAGAACCAAGATTGCACATCTGTTCCGTTTGTTAAAAGACTGGTCGCGTTGTCGGGTGAAGGAGAGGGGGGGGGGGGATGAAAAGTTTAGTATCTTTCCCTTGATCCAATAGTAGTTAGAAAATGCCGATCCGAAGCCATGGCGCAGCGCGCAGAGGGATGAGGGATGATGACGTCACCGGAAGGGGGCGTGACCGGATATGACGTCACCGGAAGGGGCGTGGTCGGATATGACGTCACCGGAAGTCACGTGACCGGAAGTGGAGTGGAGTTGTTTCCCTCCTGCTGCTGTTTTAGTTTCGGTTTCGTTATAAGCTGTTTGTGTATGACGTCACAGTGGGTATGACGTCATAATGTGTTTTATATCAAAGTTTTGAGCGGTGGCAACACTTTTTAGTTTCGGTTTACCTTTAAGATAGAGTTGAGTTGTTCTAGGACTGCTTGTAAATGAATAAGTTAGAGTGATAGGTTTTTATTGCGTGACGTCACAGTAGGTATGACGTCATAATGTGTTTTATATCAAAGTTTGAGCAGTGGCAACACTTTTTAGTTTCAATTTACCTTTAAGATGGAGCTGAATTGTTCTAGGGCTGCTTCTTAGTGAATAAGTTAGAGTGATAGGTTTTTATTGCGTGACGTCACAGTAGGTATGACGTCATAACTTGCTTTATATCAAAGTTTTGAGCGGTGGCAACACTTTATAGTTTCGATTTACCTTTCAGGTGGAGTTGAGTTGTTTTAGGGCTGCTTCTAAACGAATAACTTAGAGTGATAGATATTTTTACTAGTGACGTCACAGTGGATATGACGTCATTATATGTTAAGATTTAACATCTAAGATATGGCAACATCTTGTGAGAGGTCTAGATACGAACAGGTGTTAATCGGATGAATCATCCTGTTTGAACAGGTTTGAACAGCTTGGGACAGGATATTGCACGAGGATAAAGGTGGATAGGTGTTAACCAATCGGGTTTCACGATAGAGGGCATTGTTTCGACTGCCAGCCAATCAGAAGGGATGAACTGCGTCACTCACAGACTTGTATTCAGCGAGGACACCATTTCTCTCCTGATTTTGCCAAGTGAAGGTGCGTTTCTTCGAAGTTGTGCTTGTTAGTTTGAAGTGAAAATGTCGTCTGATTTACATATTGAACTCGTTGAAATTTTTTACGATGCAGCTAAATCACAGCAGTTGTTGCATGAATTGTTAAACTACGAGTATGAGAATCTCCAATTGAACTTTAATGGAAAAAGTTACACGCCTCAAAGGAAAGTGCTCGGTTTTGGTGATACTGGCGTGAACTATGCTTTTTCTGGAACGTGCGTCTTTTCCAAGCCGTGGACTTCTACACTGCTTGATATTAAGAAGGATGTTGAAAACAAGACTGGACAAGAATACAACTATGCCCTTCTCAACTACTATGCAGATGGAAATGCCAAGATTGGAGCTCATAAAGACAGCGAAAAAGACTTGGATCCAGACTTCACTATTCCAACCCTAAGTCTCGGAGCTATCAGAACCATGCAGTTTGCCCGTCCTGATTTCCAGCCCAACAAAGTTCCGTTGCCAAGTGGATCTCTCCTTCTCATGAAGCCACCCACCAATCAGTTCTGGACCCATGAAATTTCAGCCGAACCTGCTGTGAAGGAGCCGAGAATCAGTATCACTTTTCGGAACATCGTAGCGAGATCCCAAGATATTGTAGAGTATCCCCACAAGTCCCTTTCTCGGAAGAGACCATCAGATGAAGTGATCGTCGAAGAAGAAACAATTCCCGATGACGACTGGATGACTCGCCTTTATGCCTCTGTAAAGAAAACCAGTGGATGCCTCAAGGAATGGAACCTTGGATTTGGTTTCATAGTGTCCCTTCATCAATATGACTCTCGTCTTTTCATCCACATGTCTCAACATAATAGTCAAGGAAGTACTCAGAAAATTATGATGAACATGGATACCTTTCAGGACTTTTATAACAAACTCTTACACGTGAACACGAAATACGCAGCTAGTAGCGTTGTGTGTAACAATCAACTCCTGGTTCTATCACATAAGGGTGAGTTAGTTTTAAAACAACTCTTTTATCTTAAACTTAAGGAAAGTTCCTTAAAAGTAAATGAAAATAATCTTGCTAAAATTAGAGATCTCATGCATGAAATATGTGAAACCATCAAGGAGTCTCTTATAAATTTACTACGAGTTGAAATTCTTAATCATTGTGTTCAAAATGTAAATATACCTCCCAATATAGACTTATTTCATGAATATGTTTCTGCTTTTCGATGTGAAATAGAAAGTAATATTTTAAAATTGTTTCGCTGTGATGCTTGTGCTATTGGTGACCCCTCACAAGGAAATCATGTCTGTATAACTACTTCATTGCAAGATCAGTCTTGGTGTGTTGGAGACGATGCTATTCTTGTACTTAATGTTAAAAATGTGATTGAAACCTTACAATGTAAAAATGTCATACAATTCTTTAATGAAGATTTCTTTAAATGTATATCATATGGTGCTTTGAAAGATTATTTGAAAGTGTAAATAAAAATTATTCAATGGAAATTTGTGTGTGATTTTCTTATGTGAAATAATAGAACAAAAAAAAAAAAAATGTTAAAGCAATATCACTTTATTGAATCATAAATTTTCCCACTTTTTAGGTGGTTTTACATTTCGTCTCAACTTTGTTTGAACAATTTTTCTGATTTTTGGATACTCTAATGCATAAATAAGAGAGAAAAAGTAACATACTTGAACATCTTACAACTAAGAATTCAAAAGTGAACGTGAAAATTTACTTTACGAATAAACATCATGTCTTTAAAATGTGTAAGAATATCACTAAATAAGAGAAAAAAGTAACATACTTAAACTTTGTACGACAAATAACTTTAACATTAACGTAAAATTTTTTCTTCACATATAAAAATCACGACTTTAAAATGTGACGTGTAAGAAGAATTAGCATACGCTTATATCAACGATAAATAAGATAAAAAAGAAGCTCTAAAAATTTATAAGGCAAATAATTTAAATAATACGCGAAAATTTACCACACATATAAAAATTATGTCTTTCAAATGTGTAAGAATAACGCTAAATTAGAGAAAAAGAAATACTAAAAATTTATAAGGTAAGGAATTGAAACAATATGCGAAAATTTATTTCACGCATAAAATTTTTATCTTTAAAATGTGTAAGAATAATGCTAAATTAGAGAAGAAAAAAAATAACATACTTAAACTTTCTTCGACAACAATTTAAACAATACGCGACATTTTCATACACAATTATTTTCTTAGGTTAATGTTAAATAATGGGAAATTTAACAGAATAAAAATTTCAAAGATAAAGAATTTTAACCTTTACACGAAAATTTACCTCACAAAAATATCATATCCTTAAACTTTAACGTGACAATTTACTCTTCATATACAATTAAACTCTTAGGTTAATGTTAAATAAGAAAAAAAATAATATACTTAAAATTTCTAAGATAAACATAAAGTAAAAATTTCGTATCATGTGTTTAAAATGTAACATATAAGAGAAAAAAACTAACATACTTGAACTTTCTATAGCAAAGAATTTAAGCATTAGCGTAAAAATTCACTTTACATATAAAATTCACATCTTTAAATGGGAAGATAAGTAGGTGACGGTAATTAGCCAATCAGGGTAGCGGTAGGTGATACGCCATTCGCCGGCATTTTTAGATCGGAGGATGAGTCACGCTAAAACTTGTTGGAACAGGTCGGGAGATGTACAGCAAGAACAGCAGCATCGACGCGCAAGCAGCGGGTGATGCTGTGATGTGTCAGCAGGTCTTTGAGATTATCGTTTTCCTACTTTGCCGTTTTCATAATGAAATGTTTGTGAAAACTTGGAATGAATGAAGTGGATTTCAAAGACACATTAGTAAGTGAAGGTAGAATTCGCATGGACTTTCTTCCAAAAAGTATGATTCACTTGGAGAATTTAAGATCATTTCTACTTGAAAACTTTTCTATTATTTAAAACATTGAATATTGTTCAAACTCAGTGGGATTATATGCTACAATACAGGTAAAACTTAACAAAATTGTTACATAGAAGAAAAATAGTAAGAGATTTAAAATAAATATTAGTTATAGATACTCCAAAGAAAAAATTTCACCTCTACTTTTCAATCGGAAAATCAATACAAGTTGGAAATTTATGTTACTTCAAGAAAGACTTAGACAATTTACTTTGTAATAATATACGTTAAGGTGTCATATTAACTCGTGCAATAAATGCTGACTAAGGATTATTTTACTTATCAATCTAAGAAAGGTGAATTGGGGGGGAAATATTAAATAAATTGTAGATATTAAATACATTGTAGATATGCATTCAAGTTTTGAAAATCGCCTGCAAGACTTTTAAAACATCTTAAGATAATTTGAAAGAAACTTGCGAATTATATGTAAACTACATAACTTTTTACACTCTGAAAGGAAATAACAAGTAACTTAGTTAACTCTTTTCATGGAAACACTCATATTCAATGACATGTTTTTAAAATTTAACCTTCTTTACATGATATTAGTTATAAATTTGTTCAATCTCAGATGCGATATACTATTATTTCTAACATATATGTTACGAATTGTGTAAAGTTTTTAAAAGAGTATATGCAAATCACCAATCAGAAACATAAAAATCTAACATCATTCAAACAAACTAAAGTAATAAGATATTTTCCTTAGTGGAAATAGTTAACTACTCATGTGATGGAATATACTAGAAAATTTAAATACTGAAAAAAGTTTGCTAGGCAAACTTAAAGAATATTTTTTTTTCTTGTGAAAAACTAGCATAAATTTGAAAAATGTAGAGTTTGTTACTACGTAAAATTGAACATCATCTGAACAAACTAAATTATACGTGAATTTTTTTTTTTATTATTATTATTTGAGAGGTGCTGACAATATATCATTAATATAGAGATTTTTAACTTCCATCCATAATTTCTAAATAACTTATACATAAATTTCAGAAAAACTGAAACGGAATGTGTTTTACAAGAGGCTTATTTTGTAAGATGAATATTCAATATTAATATAACTGAGCAAAGTTCATTCCGGAAAAAACTTGTAAAAGATACTTATATTTTGAAATATCCTTTTAAATTTATGAGTGCTCGCTTTCGAAAGACACAAATAAAACTGATATTACTCATGATAATTAACACATACATAACATTAGTCAAACAAAGTGAAATTTTTATTGCTTGTGACCGATAACTTTTCAGTGAAGCAGAACTTACATAGGAAATTTGTGCAAACTTTTTCAACTTTTAAACCAAGTATCATGTAAAATTATAAATTACGATAGGAAATAGCATACTTCAGAATCGGAACAAGTCTTGTAGTTAAGCTAAATGTATTTCTCAAGGAATTGAAAGCATACCAGAGAAGTCCTTATCATTTCGCATCTTTTCTCATGTTGCAAGAAGACATACTTTGTAAAAGATCGTCTTAGCACTTAACAAAAATCAGTAAAAATAAATATATTTTCTATGGCAAAGATAAAACTTCACAACTTAATTACTTAAATTTAGCTAAGTTGCATATGGTTTATTCACATAACTCGCATATGCTTCGAATGTTGAAATATATTTGTCAGTTGAAATCAAACTCATCGAAAATAAATGCTATCTACATTTTCAAGTCGGAAATTACTATTAAATAAACTTTGCATGTAAGACATTATCATGTTAAAAAGAAAAATCTACAAAAATGTAAATGATAATTTTACTGCTGGTACATAAATGATGAATAATTTATGATTTTATTCTAGGCAAACGTTTTATTGCCTAACAGAGAACTTAAACTTTAGCAGAAAAACGAAAAAATACAATTTTTATATCCTATCATGCTTGTCGAAAATTGAATTTATTAGCTGTTGTAATAGATTTTTATTGTCCAAATTTCTATAGTTCTTCCCAGTGCAATAATATTAAGTTCATGTGTAATGAGTAGGTTTTTTTTTTTTTTTGTTGAATCTTATAAATTTAATGAAATTATTATGACCTAAGAGATTGAGTGAACTGAATAAATCAATGACGTAAATTTAAACAGTGACTTGAACTGATACATACTATAACTGTAAAGAAGTATGACAAAGTGATAGATGAAGTGAAAATAGAAGTTGAGTGAAATGTGTTGAAAAAAGTTGAAGACGACAAGAAATTCATAAATGAGAATTATCATTGACTTATATTAACTTCGTTTTTCTTGCTTATGACAAGAAAATACACTCTTGTTTATTAAGAACCAACTTGATATCTTATCATAGAATGACAATGATGAAATATCTATACATTAAAAAAAAAAATAACAAACTTAGACATAGCAAATTTCATGAAATTCATGTATAATGTGAGAAGTTTTACTGGAAATATAGAAGATACAACATTGAAAGATGTGAATGTTTCGAAGTACTTTATCAGAAATAAAAAAAAATAAAAAAATGCGCTGAGGTCCGCTATAAAATTTTTTAGGAGAAAGTTTAAACAAAATCAAACATGCTTTTAAGTGGGAACACATATATTAAAACTATAGCACATTTAACAATTTATATTATGTCATCTCAGTTGGTATCAAACTGAATAATATGAAAAACAACCACAAACTGAATAAACATGAAAATTATCAATATATGTGGAAAAGTTTCATTTTTTCACATATAAAAAAAAATAACACATTGACATACGTTAAGATCACGAAACATGCGTAATCATATACCGATAAGAGCAACCAATGTTGCGGGGAGATATTCACGTGATGGACAATATCCCATGAATAAATTGAGTGATTTAATTTCTAATGCTAATTCCAATAGTATTCCACGTAACTTCAACTTTATATGTTACACTATAGATATATTTATTTTTCAAATATATTGACTTTCGAAAAATCATCCTTCAATATAAGAATGATCATAGTAAGAATAAAAGAAAAGATACTAAGCATTGATTTAAAGTGTATTTATTTCAACTTAGCAACAAATCATATGCGTGAAACGAAAATTGCTTGGAACCAAAGTATAACTATCCAATTTCATTGATTCCTACAAGGAAAATTTTCTCATCTAGTAATTGAATTTTTTTTTTCTCGTACACATTATAAGTGTTGTCCAATCAGATGTAGAATAGCTGAAGATATCCGACCTCTTTCTAAATATTAATAAGTCACTGTTGAAAAACTTATAAAAATTTCAATTTACACTTAAAGTTTTTTTATATATATATATATATATTTCAAAGAATTTTTTCAAATCAATATGTATATTTAAATACTGAAACTTATTCACTTCAATAAATGTATGTTTAAGTTATAAAACTTGTCGTATGTATTGAAAAATTGTAACTTTTCGTCTTCGTATAAATCGATAACTTATACACTAGTTCTTCATCAATTAATCTTCTAAGTAAATCTTTCAAAGGTAAAAACATACCTATAGCTTTGCATTTGTAACAAGTTAAATTGTACATGTTTCTCGTGAAATTAAAATTTTATATGTTTTTCATGAAAATATATAAAATTTTGTAACTTTCACATGAAACATGTACAATTTAACTTGTTACAAATGCATAGCTATAGATATGTTTTTACCTTTGAAAGATTTACTTAGAAGATTAATTGATGAAGAACTAGTGTATAAGTTATCGATTTATACGAAGACGAAAAGTTACAATTTTTCAATACATACGACAAGTTTTATAACTTAAACATACATTTATTGAAGTGAATAAGTTTCAGTATTTAAATATACATATTGATTTGAAAAAATTCTTTGAAATATATATATATATATATATAAAAAAACTTTAAGTGTAAATTGAAATTTTTATAAGTTTTTCAACAGTGACTTATTAATATTTAGAAAGAGGTCGGATATCTTCAGCTATTCTACATCTGATTGGACAACACTTATAATGTGTACGAGAAAAAAAAATTCAATTACTAGATGAGAAAATTTTCCTTGTAGGAATCAATGAAATTGGATAGTTATACTTTGGTTCCAAGCAATTTTCGTTTCACGCATATGATTTGTTGCTAAGTTGAAATAAATACACTTTAAATCAATGCTTAGTATCTTTTCTTTTATTCTTACTATGATCATTCTTATATTGAAGGATGATTTTTCGAAAGTCAATATATTTGAAAAATAAATATATCTATAGTGTAACATATAAAGTTGAAGTTACGTGGAATACTATTGGAATTAGCATTAGAAATTAAATCACTCAATTTATTCATGGGATATTGTCCATCACGTGAATATCTCCCCGCAACATTGGTTGCTCTTATCGGTATATGATTACGCATGTTTCGTGATCTTAACGTATGTCAATGTGTTATTTTTTTTTATATGTGAAAAAATGAAACTTTTCCACATATATTGATAATTTTCATGTTTATTCAGTTTGTGGTTGTTTTTCATATTATTCAGTTTGATACCAACTGAGATGACATAATATAAATTGTTAAATGTGCTATAGTTTTAATATATGTGTTCCCACTTAAAAGCATGTTTGATTTTGTTTAAACTTTCTCCTAAAAAATTTTATAGCGGACCTCAGCGCATTTTTTTATTTTTTTTTATTTCTGATAAAGTACTTCGAAACATTCACATCTTTCAATGTTGTATCTTCTATATTTCCAGTAAAACTTCTCACATTATACATGAATTTCATGAAATTTGCTATGTCTAAGTTTGTTATTTTTTTTTTTAATGTATAGATATTTCATCATTGTCATTCTATGATAAGATATCAAGTTGGTTCTTAATAAACAAGAGTGTATTTTCTTGTCATAAGCAAGAAAAACGAAGTTAATATAAGTCAATGATAATTCTCATTTATGAATTTCTTGTCGTCTTCAACTTTTTTCAACACATTTCACTCAACTTCTATTTTCACTTCATCTATCACTTTGTCATACTTCTTTACAGTTATAGTATGTATCAGTTCAAGTCACTGTTTAAATTTACGTCATTGATTTATTCAGTTCACTCAATCTCTTAGGTCATAATAATTTCATTAAATTTATAAGATTCAACAAAAAAAAAAAAAACCTACTCATTACACATGAACTTAATATTATTGCACTGGGAAGAACTATAGAAATTTGGACAATAAAAATCTATTACAACAGCTAATAAATTCAATTTTCGACAAGCATGATAGGATATAAAAATTGTATTTTTTCGTTTTTCTGCTAAAGTTTAAGTTCTCTGTTAGGCAATAAAACGTTTGCCTAGAATAAAATCATAAATTATTCATCATTTATGTACCAGCAGTAAAATTATCATTTACATTTTTGTAGATTTTTCTTTTTAACATGATAATGTCTTACATGCAAAGTTTATTTAATAGTAATTTCCGACTTGAAAATGTAGATAGCATTTATTTTCGATGAGTTTGATTTCAACTGACAAATATATTTCAACATTCGAAGCATATGCGAGTTATGTGAATAAACCATATGCAACTTAGCTAAATTTAAGTAATTAAGTTGTGAAGTTTTATCTTTGCCATAGAAAATATATTTATTTTTACTGATTTTTGTTAAGTGCTAAGACGATCTTTTACAAAGTATGTCTTCTTGCAACATGAGAAAAGATGCGAAATGATAAGGACTTCTCTGGTATGCTTTCAATTCCTTGAGAAATACATTTAGCTTAACTACAAGACTTGTTCCGATTCTGAAGTATGCTATTTCCTATCGTAATTTATAATTTTACATGATACTTGGTTTAAAAGTTGAAAAAGTTTGCACAAATTTCCTATGTAAGTTCTGCTTCACTGAAAAGTTATCGGTCACAAGCAATAAAAATTTCACTTTGTTTGACTAATGTTATGTATGTGTTAATTATCATGAGTAATATCAGTTTTATTTGTGTCTTTCGAAAGCGAGCACTCATAAATTTAAAAGGATATTTCAAAATATAAGTATCTTTTACAAGTTTTTTCCGGAATGAACTTTGCTCAGTTATATTAATATTGAATATTCATCTTACAAAATAAGCCTCTTGTAAAACACATTCCGTTTCAGTTTTTCTGAAATTTATGTATAAGTTATTTAGAAATTATGGATGGAAGTTAAAAATCTCTATATTAATGATATATTGTCAGCACCTCTCAAATAATAATAATAAAAAAAAAAATTCACGTATAATTTAGTTTGTTCAGATGATGTTCAATTTTACGTAGTAACAAACTCTACATTTTTCAAATTTATGCTAGTTTTTCACAAGAAAAAAAAATATTCTTTAAGTTTGCCTAGCAAACTTTTTTCAGTATTTAAATTTTCTAGTATATTCCATCACATGAGTAGTTAACTATTTCCACTAAGGAAAATATCTTATTACTTTAGTTTGTTTGAATGATGTTAGATTTTTATGTTTCTGATTGGTGATTTGCATATACTCTTTTAAAAACTTTACACAATTCGTAACATATATGTTAGAAATAATAGTATATCGCATCTGAGATTGAACAAATTTATAACTAATATCATGTAAAGAAGGTTAAATTTTAAAAACATGTCATTGAATATGAGTGTTTCCATGAAAAGAGTTAACTAAGTTACTTGTTATTTCCTTTCAGAGTGTAAAAAGTTATGTAGTTTACATATAATTCGCAAGTTTCTTTCAAATTATCTTAAGATGTTTTAAAAGTCTTGCAGGCGATTTTCAAAACTTGAATGCATATCTACAATGTATTTAATATCTACAATTTATTTAATATTTCCCCCCCAATTCACCTTTCTTAGATTGATAAGTAAAATAATCCTTAGTCAGCATTTATTGCACGAGTTAATATGACACCTTAACGTATATTATTACAAAGTAAATTGTCTAAGTCTTTCTTGAAGTAACATAAATTTCCAACTTGTATTGATTTTCCGATTGAAAAGTAGAGGTGAAATTTTTTCTTTGGAGTATCTATAACTAATATTTATTTTAAATCTCTTACTATTTTTCTTCTATGTAACAATTTTGTTAAGTTTTACCTGTATTGTAGCATATAATCCCACTGAGTTTGAACAATATTCAATGTTTTAAATAATAGAAAAGTTTTCAAGTAGAAATGATCTTAAATTCTCCAAGTGAATCATACTTTTTGGAAGAAAGTCCATGCGAATTCTACCTTCACTTACTAATGTGTCTTTGAAATCCACTTCATTCATTCCAAGTTTTCACAAACATTTCATTATGAAAACGGCAAAGTAGGAAAACGATAATCTCAAAGACCTGCTGACACATCACAGCATCACCCGCTGCTTGCGCGTCGATGCTGCTGTTCTTGCTGTACATCTCCCGACCTGTTCCAACAAGTTTTAGCGTGACTCATCCTCCGATCTAAAAATGCCGGCGAATGGCGTATCACCTACCGCTACCCTGATTGGCTAATTACCGTCACCTACTTATCTTCCCATTTAAAGATGTGAATTTTATATGTAAAGTGAATTTTTACGCTAATGCTTAAATTCTTTGCTATAGAAAGTTCAAGTATGTTAGTTTTTTTCTCTTATATGTTACATTTTAAACACATGATACGAAATTTTTACTTTATGTTTATCTTAGAAATTTTAAGTATATTATTTTTTTTCTTATTTAACATTAACCTAAGAGTTTAATTGTATATGAAGAGTAAATTGTCACGTTAAAGTTTAAGGATATGATATTTTTGTGAGGTAAATTTTCGTGTAAAGGTTAAAATTCTTTATCTTTGAAATTTTTATTCTGTTAAATTTCCCATTATTTAACATTAACCTAAGAAAATAATTGTGTATGAAAATGTCGCGTATTGTTTAAATTGTTGTCGAAGAAAGTTTAAGTATGTTATTTTTTTTCTTCTCTAATTTAGCATTATTCTTACACATTTTAAAGATAAAAATTTTATGCGTGAAATAAATTTTCGCATATTGTTTCAATTCCTTACCTTATAAATTTTTAGTATTTCTTTTTCTCTAATTTAGCGTTATTCTTACACATTTGAAAGACATAATTTTTATATGTGTGGTAAATTTTCGCGTATTATTTAAATTATTTGCCTTATAAATTTTTAGAGCTTCTTTTTTATCTTATTTATCGTTGATATAAGCGTATGCTAATTCTTCTTACACGTCACATTTTAAAGTCGTGATTTTTATATGTGAAGAAAAAATTTTACGTTAATGTTAAAGTTATTTGTCGTACAAAGTTTAAGTATGTTACTTTTTTCTCTTATTTAGTGATATTCTTACACATTTTAAAGACATGATGTTTATTCGTAAAGTAAATTTTCACGTTCACTTTTGAATTCTTAGTTGTAAGATGTTCAAGTATGTTACTTTTTCTCTCTTATTTATGCATTAGAGTATCCAAAAATCAGAAAAATTGTTCAAACAAAGTTGAGACGAAATGTAAAACCACCTAAAAAGTGGGAAAATTTATGATTCAATAAAGTGATATTGCTTTAACATTTTTTTTTTTTTTGTTCTATTATTTCACATAAGAAAATCACACACAAATTTCCATTGAATAATTTTTATTTACACTTTCAAATAATCTTTCAAAGCACCATATGATATACATTTAAAGAAATCTTCATTAAAGAATTGTATGACATTTTTACATTGTAAGGTTTCAATCACATTTTTAACATTAAGTACAAGAATAGCATCGTCTCCAACACACCAAGACTGATCTTGCAATGAAGTAGTTATACAGACATGATTTCCTTGTGAGGGGTCACCAATAGCACAAGCATCACAGCGAAACAATTTTAAAATATTACTTTCTATTTCACATCGAAAAGCAGAAACATATTCATGAAATAAGTCTATATTGGGAGGTATATTTACATTTTGAACACAATGATTAAGAATTTCAACTCGTAGTAAATTTATAAGAGACTCCTTGATGGTTTCACATATTTCATGCATGAGATCTCTAATTTTAGCAAGATTATTTTCATTTACTTTTAAGGAACTTTCCTTAAGTTTAAGATAAAAGAGTTGTTTTAAAACTAACTCACCCTTATGTGATAGAACCAGGAGTTGATTGTTACACACAACGCTACTAGCTGCGTATTTCGTGTTCACGTGTAAGAGTTTGTTATAAAAGTCCTGAAAGGTATCCATGTTCATCATAATTTTCTGAGTACTTCCTTGACTATTATGTTGAGACATGTGGATGAAAAGACGAGAGTCATATTGATGAAGGGACACTATGAAACCAAATCCAAGGTTCCATTCCTTGAGGCATCCACTGGTTTTCTTTACAGAGGCATAAAGGCGAGTCATCCAGTCGTCATCGGGAATTGTTTCTTCTTCGACGATCACTTCATCTGATGGTCTCTTCCGAGAAAGGGACTTGTGGGGATACTCTACAATATCTTGGGATCTCGCTACGATGTTCCGAAAAGTGATACTGATTCTCGGCTCCTTCACAGCAGGTTCGGCTGAAATTTCATGGGTCCAGAACTGATTGGTGGGTGGCTTCATGAGAAGGAGAGATCCACTTGGCAACGGAACTTTGTTGGGCTGGAAATCAGGACGGGCAAACTGCATGGTTCTGATAGCTCCGAGACTTAGGGTTGGAATAGTGAAGTCTGGATCCAAGTCTTTTTCGCTGTCTTTATGAGCTCCAATCTTGGCATTTCCATCTGCATAGTAGTTGAGAAGGGCATAGTTGTATTCTTGTCCAGTCTTGTTTTCAACATCCTTCTTAATATCAAGCAGTGTAGAAGTCCACGGCTTGGAAAAGACGCACGTTCCAGAAAAAGCATAGTTCACGCCAGTATCACCAAAACCGAGCACTTTCCTTTGAGGCGTGTAACTTTTTCCATTAAAGTTCAATTGGAGATTCTCATACTCGTAGTTTAACAATTCATGCAACAACTGCTGTGATTTAGCTGCATCGTAAAAAATTTCAACGAGTTCAATATGTAAATCAGACGACATTTTCACTTCAAACTAACAAGCACAACTTCGAAGAAACGCACCTTCACTTGGCAAAATCAGGAGAGAAATGGTGTCCTCGCTGAATACAAGTCTGTGAGTGACGCAGTTCATCCCTTCTGATTGGCTGGCAGTCGAAACAATGCCCTCTATCGTGAAACCCGATTGGTTAACACCTATCCACCTTTATCCTCGTGCAATATCCTGTCCCAAGCTGTTCAAACCTGTTCAAACAGGATGATTCATCCGATTAACACCTGTTCGTATCTAGACCTCTCACAAGATGTTGCCATATCTTAGATGTTAAATCTTAACATATAATGACGTCATATCCACTGTGACGTCACTAGTAAAAATATCTATCACTCTAAGTTATTCGTTTAGAAGCAGCCCTAAAACAACTCAACTCCACCTGAAAGGTAAATCGAAACTATAAAGTGTTGCCACCGCTCAAAACTTTGAT
This sequence comes from Linyphia triangularis, assembly GCA_963978545.1. Taxonomy (NCBI): domain Eukaryota; kingdom Metazoa; phylum Arthropoda; class Arachnida; order Araneae; family Linyphiidae; genus Linyphia; species Linyphia triangularis. The sequence goes on along the minus strand of OZ021725.1, from coordinate 70,696,655 downwards.
ATAAAGCAAGTTATGACGTCATACCTACTGTGACGTCACGCAATAAAAACCTATCACTCTAACTTATTCACTAAGAAGCAGCCCTAGAACAATTCAGCTCCATCTTAAAGGTAAATTGAAACTAAAAAGTGTTGCCACTGCTCAAACTTTGATATAAAACACATTATGACGTCATACCTACTGTGACGTCACGCAATAAAAACCTATCACTCTAACTTATTCATTTACAAGCAGTCCTAGAACAACTCAACTCTATCTTAAAGGTAAACCGAAACTAAAAAGTGTTGCCACCGCTCAAAACTTTGATATAAAACACATTATGACGTCATACCCACTGTGACGTCATACACAAACAGCTTATAACGAAACCGAAACTAAAACAGCAGCAGGAGGGAAACAACTCCACTCCACTTCCGGTCACGTGACTTCCGGTGACGTCATATCCGACCACGCCCCTTCCGGTGACGTCATATCCGGTCACGCCCCCTTCCGGTGACGTCATCATCCCTCATCCCTCTGCGCGCTGCGCCATGGCTTCGGATCGGCATTTTCTAACTACTTCCAATCTTGACAGAAACCGATTCTATTTTCTCACATGATTTGTTAGGTTCGGCTTTTTTCTTTTCCATTTTTATCTATTAATTGGGTTAACGTTCCAAATAATATTGAAAAATATTCTTAGATATTCTTTGGTTATTTACTAATGCTTTTCATTTAAAACTTAACAAAATGAATAATAAATAACTGCAAATAATGATTTATTTTCAATTTGATTTTGTTCAATAAAGGAAGCAGTACAAATGGAAGAAATACTACCAATCTGTTTGGTTGGTTTATACGCTCAATGACCTATTTTTATGCACAATGACGGCTAATTACGACGGGACCTACAGCTTAACGTGGATTCCGAACCACAACGAACATCCCTGCTTAATCCGGGATTCGGATCCAGCACCTTTTGGCATGTGTGACCAGAGAACTAACCACACAGCCATCAGATGGGCACCAACCAATCTGGAAATGATGTTGAAAATGGTAGATAAATATAAAAATAATACAACTTTAACCGCAAGATTATTATTTCTAAAAATAGTTAATTAACTTGAGAGAGCCATGAAAAACACATATTGACAATTAAAATACTTTATTTTGATTTGGAAGCAAACATTATTTCCTTTTATTATTTCAGTAACTATTAAGAAGCATGATGCAATCGAATAATTTATTTACTATATTTGTAATTTTTTTCTAATTCCTATCATGCTCACATATCACATATATTCACCGAATTCTGTTTCACATTAAATAGTTAAAAAAAAAAAAAAAAAAAAAAAAAAACGAAAACTATGTAAGTCTGTTATTGTATAAACTTACAAAGCCAGCAGAAGACAAATTAAAAGTAACAAATATTTTAATAAAATAACATAACGATACGTATGTTATATTTTAACCTTCCAGTCAATAAAAATGTGTAATATATATATATATATATATATATAAAAATTTAAAAAAAAAATTAAATCATTTTCACTACTTAAATTCATTCAGAAAACAGAGCATTGTAAAAAAAAGTATGATAAACCGTTTCAAACGAAAGCGTCTAAAAGCCCTGGTTTCCTAGGAAAGCGTCCCGTGATCCAGCGTTCACTTGAAAACGGGGAGTGACGTCACGAACCGGTCAGATTTTCGACAGAACGTGTCGTTGATCATTTGCTGCCACTCTTTCTGTGGGTCCTTTCAAGGTCAGATTCTGAAAACTCTGATGGGGATTTCATTGTTCATTCTTGTCCCTTGTTCCTTCCACCTTCATTCTCCGCCCCTCGTCAAGAAAAGTATGTTTGAGAACACATGACCGGCAACGTACGAAATGCCGATCTACCTTATATAATGACCGGCATTTTTAGCAAAGTATGAAAAAGAGCCATGATAAAACTTTGAAGAAAAAAAAAAAAAATGTTCTTCCTCAACAATACATTTGTAATTTTGAAAAAATAATGAAAAACAGCCCTTGAAAAAGCTTTTATTTAAAATACTTAAAAAGAATTTAAGTAATAAAAAAAAAAAAAATTACGAATTTTATTAATGAAACAAAATAAAATATGAACCTTTTTGTTGTACCAAGAAAGTTGATAATTTACTTAATTTCAATTTCACTTAACTTTATTTCTTATAAAAAGTAAAATCGTTATTTATATGAACTATACAAAAAATTGGTGATGTATTTTATACTTGGTCGGTTTGTCATTTGGCATTCTTTAGAATGCCTGAGCAATGCGTGAAATGTTTAATCGTTTTATACTTTGCCGGCTAATTTTTGGAATAATTTAAAATGCCTAGGTGCAGGTATTCTATAGAATGCCGGATTTAATACATTATTGCCGGTAACAATTTATAAAACATAGAAAATAATGTAGGAATTGAAATGCAAATCGTCAAAGAATTCCCTTTGAATTTGATCGTTCGGTTATTGGTCAATCTAAACAACACAATTATAAAACTGAAACAAAATTATTGATGCGACAAATTTATTTTGGTATTGCGGATTTAATACTTGATTGATTGTTAAAGAGTTTTTAATAATAATAGAATGCAAACTACTTTATAGTATTCAGCAAAATTTAATTCTTACTTTTTGCAAGGACAAAATAAAGGATACCATATTTATTTTAAATTTTCTTAATTCAGTTAATGTTTGTATGCTTTTCGAGAGCAGATAATAATAATTTTTTTATATATATATATATTTTGGTTTTAATAATTTCAATTGCAACAATTCATAGTGATCGTTTAATTGTGCCAGTATTAAATTCCGGGTAAAAGTTGAACGGTCAGAATCTCATTGACTTGAGCGTTCACCATTTTGTGCATAAAATGGTAGATTGCGAATGTGCCATGATTATAGAGGAAAATACATTCCATGCACAGATGTAAACAGAGGCGATATTAGATGTTATTCTGGTTCATGAGAAATTAGAATTTTGCTATAAAAGAATCAAATGTCATAGTTGTTCGTTTTATACGATTTTACAATTGGTAAAATTCACGAAGTTATTTTAATTTGGCCTATAAACCAAATTCCAGGTTACTTTTATCCGAATTGTCAAACCATTACAAAAATTTAAAATCAAATTTCCGATTTTGAATAATATAATCAATATTGGCCGGATGCCTTTCAGTAAGTTATTTCAAGAAAAAACTCACCATTCTTTACTATAATTACAGTAAAAGTTAACTATTAATTTATTTGGATTCCGGATATCCAAACTGCATGTATTCCGGAAATGAATTTCTTTTCAAAGCAATAAACATATTTGTTGAAATAAATTTGTTGAATATTGGAATGAATGATAAAAATTATCATCTTATCGGAATTTCGAACAAATCATTATAAAATTTTAGTCAGATTTTCGATTTTGAATTAATCAGTTTTTCAATGTGGAAGATGTAATTTCGATTGTAAAGTTACGTTTCTTTAATATAGACTATAATTATAATAAAAACTAGGCGTGTTGAACATCGCACAACTTTCAATTACCCTATAATACTGATGTGGATTTGTGTCATTTACGGTTTTTATATTTTCATCATTCATTTAGCAAAAATGGCCAGTTAGGTGATATTTTTTGCGATAATTCTTGCATGGGTCTTTAAAAAAAAAAAAATTCGCCAAAATGATGATTTAGGCAATTTACTTTTCTATAATTCGTATATTATCGTTTCCCATAAGTGAAACTGAGGAGAGAAGAAAAAAAAATCGTTGATGAGGTATGCTCAAGGAAAGAGAACTCTGTGTTAAAGGCATTCATTCTTCAACTTTTTAAGCCATTCAAACATTTTTACGGGAATTTCGGAGGTGGGGATGATTAGAACACCTCAAGAGGAATTATCACAGCAATTTTGAACAAAATCGTTTGAGACGTTTTTTAGCAATTACTGAAAAATACTATTTTTTCAAAGGCAACTACCTTATTTGCATGCGCGGTTTTGACGAAAACCCTAATGGTAGATCCCTGTGCCATCATCAACTTCCACACCAAATTTGAATATCGTAAGTCAAATTGTTCGGGAGTTATGCTGACCACAGACACACAGACACATTTTTTCTAGATAACAGTTTTGAATTCAGGATAATCCAAATCATAGAGAAATGCAAAAAAAAAAAAAAAAAAAAAAAAAAAAACGCCCACATTTTTTTTACTGAATACTATACTTTCATTACCCTATGTATACACATGGGTAATTGAAAGTAATAAGTAATAGATTTACAAGGATTCCAGACAAATAAATTGCATTGTATACCGAAAACGAATATATTTTTAATGCAATAAACGATGCATATATGACATATCTTTTGGATATCAGAATTCTGTATAAACCTGACTTTTGAAAAATATATCCTGGATGTTATGGATAGATAATAAAATATCTATTACCCCCCCCCCCCCATATTTATACAATTAAGCAAACAAAATTTATTAAAATAACATGTTTAGATTTGAGTGTTTTCTGGACATATGATGCTGATGTAAACTGATCACACAATTTATATGAATATGAAAAACACTACTTGCAAAAATGTATATCATTCGGATAAAGAGTCCTTGCTACTTGCCAAATTACAAATACACTAAAATCCATCATAAGTCAGCTTAAACTTTAACAAATACGTCCATGATTAGTTTAAGCAAATGAATAACATGATCAGTAAGATTGATGATATCGAATAAATCAGCAGAATATATGGAAATTATGATTTAAATACCTTTATTGAATATTATGTCAAGTCAGAAGTCACAAAAAAACACAATAGACAGGTTTTAATTAAAGATTCGCTTATTTTTTTAGACTTGATAATCTAATGCTTGATAATCTAAAACTTGAATAGTTTATAATAGTTTTTTCTTAATAATCTAAAACTTGATAATCTTAGCTAAAATAATCTAATGAGAATATTTTTTTTAACTCCTAAAAATGAAAAAAAAATAAAAAATAAATAAATATATAGGAATCATTTTGGCATATTCTGTAAAAATCTGCGGCCCACAAAAAACTGGAACATAACTTATACCGCTCATCTCTAAAAGTTAATGGCAAACGCTGCTCTAGAATATTTATAAGCATATAGTGTTGTAATCAGAAAATAAATTCATTGTGTGTGCTTATATGTAACTTAGGAAATTTGTAAGCTGAGCATATTTATATTTAATAATGCACGTGAATGCATTTGATTGAAACGAGTTTTTCAATTCGTTATATAACTCAGCATGTCAATAAAAAAATAACACATAATTAAAAAGAAAAGGAAAGTACGTGAAATCAAAAATTTGGAAACTAATTAAGAAGTAAAATTTTTCATTTCATGACAAAAGAAATTTTTGAAGCACATGGTATCAAAACCCAACTAATGAAAAGTACAGATTTAAAAACATATTCAAATTTTAAACCAATCAAAAATATCCATTTTATTTATACGTTGTATAAGCAATTGACTATGACGTAACCATACATAAATTGTATTAGTTTTAGATATATGCAGTGGCAATACTCTAGTTGACAATCGTTGTTGCTCCAAAACACAGCTCAAAAAGCATGGTGGTCGGTCTCCCGGGAAGCATAATCAAGCAAAACCACCACCAAATCAAATCAAAGCATGGTAATCAGTGTTTTTTTATTTTTTATTATTATTATTTAACTTAAAATTACTTTTAGTCAATTAAACTTTTCTTTATCAGAAATGTGTTCTCAAACTGAGTTAATTACAGTGGGTAAAAAAAGTCTCCGTACGATAGCCAAAGTTGCAAATAAATTAGCATTATTTCTAATCTTTAGCTTCATATCTTTAGTAACTATTGAAATATGTTTAATTTGACTCTTTAAAATAAGTTAATAATAAATGTCTGTTTTTACAAAACGCAGCAAGTATTTAAATTGAAATATTTAGGAGATATTGCTAAGTGCCATGCAAAAAAAGTTTCCGTATGCAATATGAAAATGAATTCTGATGTCTTCCATAACAGATTTGCAATAAATTTTCCAAGCTGAAGTGTACGCAAGTGTTATGAAGACATGATAGCAGCAATTGTTTAATTTTAGCTTGTAGCTGATTGTCTTAAAATAGAGTTCCTAAATCCATTTGTGAGTTGGTAATTCAGTTATGGGTCTATTCCTAGTTGACGTTAAAATATCGCCAAGCCGATTTGGCGCTGTTTTGTAGGCGATACAGTTCTAAATTTGGCAACCTCATTTTTTTTATTGACGTGCTTTGGCTTCAACATTTCTATACCACAAATCATAGAGCTGGTTCGTTTCTCAATTTTTCATATTGGAATTCCGAATTGGCGACATTCTGGCTTTGTCGCCAACTTTTCAAAAGTGCGCCAACCCATAAATGTGAACTAGGAATTTACCCAGTTATGAAATGATGGATTATTTATGAAAAAAATTGGCAAAATCTTTAATATATATTATTGAAAGGCACTGTGAGCTTCAAACTTTTGAGGATAGAGTTTGATCCAGAAGATCTTCAAAGCTAAAACGCTTTCATAAAAGAAATATCCTATTGCAAGGTTCAATTTAATCCGCGAATAAGTGCACCTCAAGTCGCACTTGGCTTAAGAATTAACAAAAGCATGGAAGACAATTTCCCAAGTGACAATTTCTGTGCACTGGTTAAGACATTTTGTGTTAGAATTTCAAGATACACATATTTATACTTGTTTCCTTCTACATAACGTAAATTGCGACACACCAACAGCTCTCATACACCCTCATACTATAACACCTCCTCCACTGTGTTTGACAGTTCCACATAAATTCTAAATTAACATTTGTTGGTTTGGTTTTATCCAGACCATAACTCGATTATCTGACCCTTGGATATTAAATTTTAATTCATCATTAAAAAGAACTGATTCACAGAAAGATAACTGATAACTTACATGCTTTTTTGCAAACTCAAGGCATTTTTTTCTGTTACAGGTACTTGTTTAAGGATTCTTACGGGCTGCAAGTTCATTCAGACCCGCTATTTTAATAATATTTCTCACCGTTTGAGATGTCCCTTCAATATTTTTATAAATTTTTAAGCCATGTGCGACTTAAGCAATATCTCCCAAGTATTTCAATTTAAATACTTGCTGCGTTTTGTAAAAACAGACATTTATTTTAAACTTATTTTAAAGAACCAAATTAAACATAATTTCAGTAGTTACTGAAGATATGAAGCAAAAGAGTAGAAATTTTGCTAATTTATTTGTAACTTTGGCTTCCGTACTGAGACTTTTTTTACCCACAGTATATGTCTACAATCAAATAAATCTGGTGACTAAGCACAGAACATGAACTTAAGCATTTAAATATTTATGAAAAGTAAACTAAAAATAAGATAATAAACAAAATACTATATGCAGTTACAAATTTCAAACTTTTGATTCAATGTGTTAAAAATCATGCGGTAATACACAGTTGAGGGGTGTGGCTGGATAATAAAGGTTTAAGCCTCTTAAAACTGATTTTTAGATGGCTTAGTTTGGTAGATGTATGAGAATTTGTCTTCATTAAGACTAACGTTAAGTGCCCGGCCAATAAACTAGTGATTATTCTTTCCAATATGCAGCATACCACTTTCCTGAGGTAATATTCATCATGTGACAATAACTTTATTTTTTACTTGTTGTACAATATCACTCTCCATTTTCTTTGATGTATAGACAACTTTACCTTGAGGGTAATTAAAAGTCACTAAGCAGTTTATGGTTTATGAAGAAACTGATACGACACAATGCACTCTCCGTATTAGTGGAATTGGTTGCGCATCACAGATCTTATCCAAAACTCCGCTAAATTCCAGATCTTATCCAATTCCTCAAGGCATTTTCTACTTTTTCTTTGTAAAAAAAATTACATTAGTTTTTGTATTTTTGACAAATTCCGCCGATATAATATATTTAACAAAGGTATTTGCATCCGTAAAAACATCATAATTCATAAACTATCTATCATCTACTACTCCCTTCCCTCAAGAGGCCACAAAACAATGCCAGTTTATAGGTTGCCCTGCTCCATCAGGAAATTTGTTGATGAAAAATTTTGTATGCTTTCTTGGTATGTCTCCTCAATTAATAGGAAGTTACAAAAATGCTCTGCTATTTATCATGATGGATAGAATAAAGCACAATAGCATAGCAAAGTACCTTTTCTAAGTAGCATATACAAGCTGTATATAATATAACCTGGTTTTGTTACAAGTGGGTACTTTAAACCTCATCTTGTTGAATTATAGAAAACTTATTACTAAAATCAATTTTTGATTAGTATCTTTTTGCAACATATTGAAATAGCTTGATTGTTTTTTTTTTACATTGTGATGCCATAAAAAATATGGTAATTGTTTTTTGAGGTTCTACATTATTATGTCTTACGTGTCTTCTTATTAAACAAGGCATAATTTTACCTCTTCTTCTGTTATCCGATAAGCATACTGCAGCTTAGTCAAGACATCATCTCTAGTTTAATTCAAACATATATCTTATTTCCTTTTTGAATGTATCTTAGCAATCATCGTATTTTGGTAAAAGTGCCTTGCTGATATCCGAGCTACATGTGAAGCTGTGATGACCGATGATGAAAATTCACTATTCAAAATGTTTCATCTCGTGTTAATGATCATCAATTCAAAATGTATAACTTTTTCTAAACTTTAGGTTCAGACCTACTTTAGTGTAATATTACTCTTAAGTAAGGTTATTTGTAAAACCTGTGATATAAAATATCTATAGTTTTGTGTTTAATAGCATTCTTTCCTGGTTTCATATGGCTGTTATGATGCTGGTACCACATTTTATCATATAAATGATCTGTTATCCAAAAAATCAGTCACCTAATTTTTACTATTTTGTAGTCAATAGGTCCTTGCCATATTTGAGAGAAAGTTTCTCAAAAGCACCTTTGGGGAGAATTTAGTTGATGGTTCATGGAGAAGTATCTGACATGGGACAAGTACCTGCTAAACCAGATGGATAAAGCAAGAACAATGAAAAGACAACATGGAGCTGAAGACGATTATAATAGTCAACAGGTAAATTACTCTTTTGATAGCAAAACTAGTTTTCTGGCTAAAATTTTTTAAATGAAAAATGCCATTATTGTTCATGTAGTTTTACACATTTTATAATTTTTGTGCAGGAAAAGTGTGCATAAAAAACATTCTTTTCATAATAGTCGAATAGAATTTATAGAATAGAGACTACCTGGTCTCTATTCTATAAATTCACATGTCTATAAAATCTATATATCTAAAAGTCTATAAAATCACTAAACTCTCGACTAAAACTCTAGACAATTTCAATTTGCTTATGATTCTTAAATATATTTGAATCATTAACTTCAATTCCATTGACTATCCATGCACAATATTAATTTTTAACTAAAAATATTTCAATTTAAATTCTTTATTGTTTTGAAATTACTATATGTATTTATGTATGTATATATATCCCAAGCAACGCAACCATGTTGTTTCAATGTGGTGTCAACGTTCAATACCAACATGCACAATGTTGTTTCAACGTGGAACTGCAACGTTGTTTTCAAGCGGAAGTGTTCACTTAAAGGAGCGTGGATACAATGTTGAGTGCCAACGTTGTTTCTACGTAGATATATCACACTGCTTCCACATGCTAGCTATTGCCCACGTGGTTTCAATGTTGAATGTCAATATTGGTTCAACGTGGATTTGTCACATTGTTTCCACATGAGTGTTCATTTTTGCCCATGTGGTTTCCACGTTGAATGTCAATGTTGTTTCAACATGGATCACATCAGTAAAAATAGATTTGAAATGAGAAAAATTATTACGATGATCATAAAAGATACTTTTAAAAACAGTATCAGGGGTTTCAGACTTTTTAAAATTTGAGAAAGGGTTAAAAATTGTAGTTTCATGATGATGCCAAGGTGAAATGGGGAAAGTTGGAGGAATAACTCTAAGGTTATCCACCTGATGGAATGAGAGAATGTTTTTAACTCTCAATGAAAAAGATGGTCGTGCATGTTTTTAAGTAGCTCTCTTCTTAGTTCGAATGAATAAGCACTTTTTGGTGTTAAATATAGGTTTTCTGCAGATCGTAAGAATTCTAGTGTTCAATCATGTGTTGAAATAATCCGATGCAAAGGTGAAATTTGCACTCCAAAATTGTTATTTGCGTTCTGTCTGTTTACAATTTTAAAAATGTGGTAATCATAATTTTCAGTGTTTTTTTTAGTAATATACAGTCAATAATTAATTCTTTTCTTTTTAATAGGCATTCCAGATGAATGTTTGGAGTGCAAAGTTTACACTTGGACAAATAATTTTTAATTCCACCCCTTAAATTGTAAGTACTGAATACTAGGCATTTTTTTCTATGCTATAAAAACAAATTTTGTGTAAAAGTCCCTTTTTTTTTTTACAAGTCCCTTTTTTTTTTTACAAGTACCTTTTTTTCAAACTTTTGGTCCCTTAGTCCCTTTTTTTGAAGTTCCAAGTTGCTAAACACCCTGAAAGTTGCCCCCTGATGAAATTCCAAATTTCTGCCGTTTTTCATTTTATTTTGTTTGTATATCTAAATATATATATACCTAAAAATATTTATGTAATCCATGAAGCAAGAACAGTGTTACATAGATGGTTAAGTATGGCTGCTGTCAACATTTTGCAATACTAATTGAACATAACAGCATTAATTTCTTTCAAATTTCAAGAAATTGTAGTCTTCAGATAAATCTTCTATAAAATGTAATTGATTTAGAAGAAATACAATAATGCCACTAAGGAAAAAGTTAAGTCTGAGGATGTTTTTTTTTTTTAGCTTTTGAATTCTCTAATTGGACCATATATGTTATGCGTGTGTTATTGTCAATGTATGAAAGTGAAATTAGTTTTTCTATATAAGGACTGAAGTACTTTAAGCAAAGTTTGAAACAACATATCGTAGAGGTTAAATTGTGAAATAATTAGTTATAACAGTTGTCTAGTTATTCTGTGATATAACTAGTTTTTGTATAAAATTTCTAATGATAGACAATTAGATAGTAAAATAAAAGCACTCTATAATTTTTTATTTTATCTTTTGTTGCAAAACTCTAAAAGTATAGCAGGCATCTTCTTCGAACAGTCGTTTGAAGCCCCTCAAATTGCCTTATTTTTTTAAAATCACTTACTGTTGCCAAATTTATTGCTTTTAATAATAGTGTTCTTAAATATCAATTTTGGGGAATTAGAGGTCCCAAATGGTTGTTGGACGTAACAACTTTCAGTAACAAGTCAATTTTTTAGCAATAATTAAAAATGGAATTTTTTTTTTTCACTAATTAGGAAGTATTAGTCTGATAAAACCTCTGTTATCAGAGTGAGTCATAGATAAACATAAATATCAGCGTTAGGTATTGTATTCTTTTACTAAGATATGTATTGAACCTTGATTTGAAAGACAGAACTTGGCATGGCTCGGATATCTGGTCGTCTAGTGATAAATTGTATCTTATGAATCCATTATTCAATTCAATGGAACTTTTTTAATATATAAGTTATATTTTTTAAGAAATAATGGAGGGAAATGTTTCAAATTAAAAACTGTTTTAAAACAATTTTTTTTTTTTTTTGTAGTTTTAAGTCTCACAATTGAAAAGAGGATCATTTCCAGATCGAGTTAACATATTTCCTACTGCATATTCATTGAAAGCCAAAAACAATAAATTATTTGTCAAACAGATAGCAATATGTGCAATTGTAAATAAACTATTTGTCAGAAGCAGAGGTGTTTTAGCTTTTTAATTGGTATACCATTTATCAGTTTTAGTTTTACAAAGGTAAGGGGGAAAATATTAAAAAAAAAAATCAGAAAATAGTAAGTCATAATATTCCAAATTAATTTTTTAGCAATTAATGGATTACAGTGATGGAAGCTGTAAATAATCACTTGTAACAATATCAAAATTGAGTGTAATTATCAATTATTTATGTTGGCATTACACATTTTAATTACTATTATAACCTTGTTATGAATACTTAAAGTTGGCACAGAATTTCTGTTTTTATTTTTATTAACTAGCATCTTGTGCTATAATTGCATTAGATTTTTAAAATTGTATTGTGAGTGGCAATTTTAAAAATGGTGTATTTTAAACTAAAATTTAAGAATAACCTATTTTTTATTTTCTAGGTCCAAAGCCTACACCTAATGCTCTGAAACACGAAGAAAGAATAGGCTACATTGAAGGAAGTGGCTTAATTCCTGGCAGTCAGATGGACAGATACCTTGCTGAAAAGAAAAGCATTCTGCAATATTTAGTGTAACAAAGAATATGTTTGCTTTGTGTTCAATAAAATAAACTTATTACCTTTTTATGTTTTTACTCTTATTTTGATTGCATATTTCCATTTTTGCTTGATTTGTTCAACCTGTTTTTAGTTTTGTATTTTTCTTTTATGCTAAACTTAAAAAGGAGAAGATTTGCACAAAATGGCAAAACAACATTGTAATCTGTTTAAAAGAAAAATTGAGATGTATGAGATACATTACATTGTGCTTTAATAGATTTAGTCATGTTTTGTCTTATTTTTAAGGTACATATTTAGCTGAGAAATCTATTGGAATGGATAAATTCTCTTGGTTAAAGGCTAATTAGGTAGTTAACTGTTTCATTGGTTTTTAATATAGGAGACTAGTTTTTACTTCCCAAAGTCTTGTTGAAGACGAAGAAATATTTTCTAATGCTATGATTCTTTAATTTATTATACCATTAAGTTCATGTATATTAAGTTTAGAAAAGTTCATACTTTTAGAAAATATTCAAATATTTTCTAATACTATGATTATACCATTAAGGCCAGTCATTAAAGTAATGACTGGCCTTGATAGTATAAATTATATTACCATAGTATTAGAAAATATTTGACGTAAAGAAAAGATACTGAGCCTCTTCATAGTGAGAGTAGGTACTTGAAGCAGATATAGGTAGTTGATAAAAAAAATTAATTGTGAATTTTTTGTATAATTATGTTGCAGGAACAAGGCTTTTGTTGTGAAAATCACATAGATGTCGCCAAAATCACTAAGATCACAATGTGACATCGCAGCGACAAAGCTTTCTTTGCGAAAGTCGCATAAATCACACGGATGTCGCCAAAATCACTAAGATCACATACAGATCACAATGTGACATCGCAGCAACAAAGCTTTCGTTGCGAAGATCGCATAAATCACACTGATGTCGCCAAAATCACTGAGATCACATTTAGGTCACAAAGCGATATCGCAGTGACAAAGCTTTCGTTGCGAAGATCGCATAAATCACACGGATGTCGCCAAAATCACTAAGATCACATTTAGGTCACAAAGCGATATCGCAGTGACAAAGCTTTCGTTGCGAAGATCGCATAAATCACACGGATGTCGCCAAAATCACTAAGATCACATTTAGGTCACAAAGCGATATCGCAGTGACAAAGCTTTCGTTGCGAAAATCGCATAAATCACATGGATGTCGCCAAAATCACTAAGATCACATACAGATCACAATGTGACATCGCAGCGACAAAGCTTTCGTTGCGAAAATCGCATAAATCACACGGATGTCGCCAAAATCACTAAGATCACATTTAGGTCACAAAGCGATATCGCAGTGACAAAGCTTTCGTTGCGAAGATCGCATAAATCACACGGATGTCGCCAAAATCACTAAGATCACATTTAGGTCACAAAGCGATATCGCAGTGACAAAGCTTTCGTTGCGAAAATCGCATAAATCACATGGATGTCGCCAAAATCACTAAGATCACATACAGATCACAATGTGACATCGCAGTGACAAAGCTTTTGTTGCGAAAATCGCATAAATCACACGGATGTCGCCAAAATCACTAAGATCACATTTAGGTCACAAAGCCATATCGCAGCGACAAAGCTTTCGTTGCGAAAATCGCATAAATCACATGGATGTCGCCAAAATCACTAAGATCACATTTAGGTCACAAAGCGATATCGCAGCGACAAAGCTTTCGTCGAGAAAATCGCATAAATCACACGGATGTCGCCAAAATCACTAAGATCACATTTAGGTCACAAAGCGATATCGCAGTGACAAAGCTTTCGTTGCGAAGATCGCATAAATCACAAGGATGTCGCCAAAATCACTAAGATCACATACAGATCACAATGTGACATCGCAGCGACAAAGCTTTCGTTGCGAAAATCGCATAAATCACACGGATGTCGCCAAAATCACTAAGATCACATTTAGGTCACAAAGCGATATCGCAGTGACAAAGCTTTCGTTGCGAAGATCGCATAAATCACACGGATGTCGCCAAAATCACTGAGATCACATACAGATCACAATGTGACATCGCGGTGACAAAGCTTTCGTTGCGAAAATCGCATAAATCACACGGATGTCGCCAAAATCACTAAGATCACATTTAGGTCACAATGTGACATCGCAGCGACAAAGCTTTCGTTGCGAAAATCGCATAAATCACACGGATGTCGCAAAAATCACTAAGATCACATTTAGGTCACAAAGCGATATCGCAGTGACAAAGCTTTCGTTGCGAAGATCGCATAAATCACACGGATGTCGCCAAAATCACTAAGATCACATTTAGGTCACAATGTGACATCGCAGCGACAAAGCTTTCGTTGCGAAAATCGCATAAATCACACGGATGTCGCAAAAATCACTAAGATCACATTTAGGTCACAAAGCGATATCGCAGTGACAAAGCTTTCGTTGCGAAGTTCGCATAAATCACACGGATGTCGCCAAAATCACTAAGATCACATTTAGGTCACAATGTGACATCGCAGCGACAAAGCTTTCGTTGCGAAAATCGCATAAATCACACGGATGTCGCCAAAATCACTAAGATCACATTTAGGTCACAAAGCGATATAGCAGTGACAAAGCTTTCGTTGCGAAGATCGCATAAATCACACGAATGTCGCCAAAATCACTAAGATCACATTTAGGTCACAATGTGACATCGCAGCGACAAAGCTTTCGTTGCGAAAATCGCATAAATCACACGGATGTCGCCAAAATCACTAAGATCACATTTAGGTCACAAAGCGATATCGCAGTGACAAAACTTTCGTTGCAAAGATCGCATAAATCACACGGATGTCGCCAAAATCACTAAGATCACATTTAGGTCACAAAGCGATATCGCAGTGACAAAGCTTTCGTTGCGAAGATCACATAAATCACATAGATGTCGCCAAAATCACTAAGATCACATACAGATCACAATGCGATATCGCAAAAATCGCAAATTCGTCCCCAATGTCACAATGTGACGAAAAGCGATATCGCAGCGATATCACAAAGTTACGTCGCAAACCCCCCTCTAAAACGGACATTGGACGACTATGTGACCCCTGTGTGATATCGCCGTGACATCGCGTGATCTCTATGCGATATCGCTTTTCGTCACATATTCGTCACATGGTTATTAGGGTGGTTTTGGCAGCCCTTTTTTTCAGCTTTTAAGTTCTTTCTCGTTCTTTTTTTCACGCTCTTCTTCTTCCATCTCAAGTTTATATGGGCTTCCTGTTATAATTGCTGTTTAGTTGTGATTAGCTTATGTTTTTATAATATTTTAGTGCGCACAACGTGTGGTTTTCTGGTTTATCTTTGTATACGCCGCCCTCCTAAAAAAGATTTAAAAAAAAAAAAACTCAACTTTTTTGAATTTAAAAGTTAAATTTTTGGTCAAAACATTTTTCTGACTTACAGTTTAACCTATAACTAAATTTTGTACATAAATCAGGCCAATTATTTGTACCCCAAAAGTAAAGTAAATTATTTTATTTCGAAAATATAATTATTTAAAATTAAAATAAATTGTTGCAATTGATTATACATATTTTAATTCATTACTTATTTCAATTTAAATAACTTAAACACATTGCCAAAACATTAATGGAAATGGTCGGGTGAAACGGGATACATCAAAATTGTATCCCGTTTTGGGCACTCCAAAAGTGTCCCGTTTTGCCCGACCGTGATGCTTTTGACAACATAAATGGCTGACCCCTGAACCGTCACTCACTAGCAATATTTAAATACATGAAATTGTTGTTAAATGAGCTATGAACAAAACACAGTATTTACCGGAATTGTTCCGAAGGACGGAGAAGCACAAGGATAGTTGTTCTGCAGTCGAAAAAAGTACAAAGTAAGTAAAAATCTCACTTGAAAACTTTGAAAAAATATTTCTTTACGAAACACGTGGCTAGAGAGTTGAGAGATCAACTGAGAATGCTGTCATGGCGGTCGGGAACCAGTTTAGCCTTTCTCCCGCGAGATTGCACAACCAGTCAAGATCCGAGGCTCAATATCCCTTTTTGCCCGCCTATCCCGTTTTGGGGAACTCTCCCCTATTAAAATATTTTAATAAATAATTTTAAAACATATTAAATATTAAAATATTACATTATTAAAATATTTTAATAAATAATTTTTATTTAATTTTGAATTTAAAATATTTTTGTATTTCTTCAAAAGATATTTTTAAATTGAATTTGAAGGTTTTTGTGGTATTTTTTCATTTCTGTGTGATAAGATACTTCCAAAAAACACATTCGAATTTGTTGAAAATAGTTTTTGAATATTCGTGGGGTGAACTTTTATGTCAAAATTATGTCATGAAAAATATAATTTTTCAAACTGGTTTAAATAACTTTAATAAAGTTGTAAGATATATTTAGAAAACTGTATATGATTTGGTTAATGGAAACGTAGTTACAGTTCTCTGTTTTGTTTAAAGTATTTATTATATAGTTACGGATTTTTGGTATTAGTTGTTTCATGCTGAATTTTTGTATATTCGGATCTGAAAAACGTAATTGTGAGTTTAACAGTTTTGGAAACATAACATTCAAATTAAGTATTGATCTCAGTGCTTTCCCGTTTTGATCACATCTCGTTTCAGAGAAAATTGTCTGAATAAATATTCATGATTATTTTTTTCCTAATCCACAACTCGGATATATAAGAAAAAATAATAAGAAAATAAGAAACACCTAATCAAATGACATTTTCCAATCAGTGAATTGGAAACGCCCCCAAACCCATGTAATGTACTTTCTCAAGCGTTTTCTTTAACTCAGTTGCCCAGCAGATTCTTATAGTTGCATATATTTTTTCTATCATATCCTTTCCTGTCTCAGTTATTCCTGTTGTATTTTTTTTGTCGCCTCACTTTTCCCGCGGCGATGAATTTCTGTCCGCATAATCGGTCAACCGAATCCCAATGTTGTGGTCATGCTGAGCGAGTGTGAAATAGCCACTTAAGAAAAACGAATGCCGGCAAGGAATAATTATAACGTAGAACGTCATGTTTTTAAATTTTAATTCAATAGGAATTCCCTTACAGATTACAAAAAATGGTCTGGTGCGAGATTACAGATGCCGAGTGTTCCATACCCGAACACGACAAGGATTATTCTTTTTAAATACGCATTCCTCAGATATACAAACAGTTAATGCATTCAATTTAATACAATAGAGTATCTTAAGAAGGCTAGATCAGGCTAGAAGACTAGATTCCCGACCCATGGGCCGCAAGTAGCGTAGTATTGGGCCGTGGAAGCTAATCGAGAGTCTAACCCAAGATAAATATTATAGGGGCTTCAGTGGTAGAGATGGGAACAATCGAGTCACTTGATGATTAGTAACAATCGAATTATTCGATTGTATTCTTCGATGGTTTAACGAGTGAATTCCATTTAAAGAAGATTATCTAAAATATAGAAAATATCTTCAAGTGTAGACTCGTTAAATTGAATTATCGACTCCATTGGTCCCGTTTTGGATGAATGTTTGGCAAGAATATCCAGTAATTGTCAAAATCGCATTAATAGGCTTGATAGTTTTTTTTTACAGCCTATCAATCTGAACGAGCTTTTCCAAATTTACTACTTTGAAAAACAAATACAGGAATAAATTGAAGTTGAGAGTTATTTGAGGTTAAAACTATCCAGTTATAATCCAGATATTGACTCTTTCATGGGGATAAACAATATAAATATCCATTGAACACACATTTTTTTTCTTCTGTTTTCTTATATATTTGTGACAGAAAAGTGAATACATACAATAAAATTAATTTCTGTATAAAAAAAAATATTTCTTAATTCTTCTTGTTACTGATGCACGCATGTATTCTATTAGTTAGTAGGCCGAAAAGGTTTTTTTTACAAAATAGATGATCCGCACAACTAAAAAGGTTGGGAACCACTGAGCTAGATTATTAAATAAGTTACACAATATAATATACATTAGTCAATATTTATATTAAAAAAAAAAAAAAAAAAAAAAAAAAAAAAAAACCGGTTTAAATTGGTTTAGTAGATTTTAAGTTATGATTCTAACTCTTTTTATTCCTTAAAAGCTCTTTTAATTCCTTGATTCTACCACCTTAACTACAACACATCAGAATAAAATTGTGTTCTAGATAATCTGCATTAGTCAAGATACCGACAAGGAAAAATTCCGGTTAAAAGGATTAGTTTATCTCAACTTATTATTATACCTTTTTAGGGATTGGAAAAGGGGGAATATAGGTGTTTTTTTTTCTCAAAATATTACCTTTCATTTGTTTCGAAAATTAAGTGTGAAAGATTGTATCAAAATCGGAATGAAACTGTAGTGTTCTATAAAACATACACACTCCGGAACACTCTTCTTTTATTTCCCCCTATTTTAAAGTTACCACTGTTTTTACAAGTAATTTTAAATTTATAGTAAACATTCGAACACAAAAAGCTCTCGATAATAAAAGTTTGATAGGAAGATTAGTTTAGTCTGAAAAGGTGAGTTTCAATACAAATTGAAATTGTAAAATAAATGTAAAATATAAAAATCAAATACATATTAATCAAGTTCCTAAATTTAAAAAAAAAAAAAAAAAAAAAAAAAAAAAAAAAAAAAATTACAGGGAGGAACAAAATGAAAAAGGTAAAGCTTTTTTCTTGGACGTGGACAGAAGCTTTTATATTTCTGACGCGTATGCGATAGCTTTTTTTTTTGTAAAAAAAAATAAAAAAATGCACACATTGCGGACTCTATTCATGTATTTTAAATGTTTTCCCGTAATATATAGTTGTATACAAATAGAAGATTTAATAGTTGCGCGTGAAAAAACATCCAAGTGCTAAAACGACTCGAGATAAATTCTGTTGTTATCAGTTTCTAAAATTCCATTTATTCAGAACGGATGTAAATTATGTCATATTGGAACTTCCAAAGGTGTAATACATAAACCACATAAGAATATTAACTTTTCTTTTCAAATGAAACTCGCCATTTCTAATTTATATATTAGATTCTATATTTTATATTTTTGCTGAATTGGAGAGATATTCCAATTATATTATTAACATTTCACTACAATGGCGATTTTAAGGAAATCTTTGTGGTTTGGTTGATCTCCATACCTTATATTTTCTGTTCTTGGTCTGATTAGAAGTACTCTAATGCAGCCTAATTTTTCACATCTTGTGTATTGCGAAGCTGAAGGATTAGCTCCGATCTCAAAGGTCACGGTGCTTATTTTTTCATCCTCCCAAAGTAGAATTGTATGTTCATTGTAATTCGGTATGTAGGTTCCAGCATGGTAAACCGTTGTACATGAAATGGTCATTGACCTTATAAAATAATTTCGCATTTAATAATATACCCATAAAAACAGAGTTTTTTAAAAATCCTTTAATATGCATTGACAATTCTTATATTCATTAACACAGTGCCGATATCAAAAACATTTCTATCAGCAAAATGTGCAGCAAAATACTTTTTAAAATTTATTTATTAAAAATGAATGTGAATTTATACTCTCACATCGAAATATCATTTATATATTCTGATAGTAATTTTATTATATATTTATTAAAAATTTTTTGGCAACAGGCAAGAGTTTCAACAATGATCGGTTCAAAGCTTTTTTAATGCAATTGGATGACGGCTAGTTTTTGTTTATTAGTATTCCGTAAAGCGGTCTTTTAAGGACAGTAACAGTCCCAAAATTTGAAAGAATGCATTGTCATCGACATTGAACCTATCTTCTAAGTTTCAGTCTGATTGGATGGCGGCAAGGGGGTTAATTAGGCCTCAACAGGTTCTGATCCCATCGACAAACTAACACACAAAATCGAAATTTATACAACGGATTTAAAATATTCTAAAATTTCAGTTTTCTTCCCTGAGTAAAGACCAGTTTTAACAGATTTTTCTTAAGATATGATGCTTACGTACTACGTAACACTAATTTAATATTAAATTCCAGGATAGAAAAAAGTTCAAAACTTTATAAAAAACGATTCTTGTTTTTTTTTACCTATAAGTAAAGAGTTGAAGAAAACACACACACATATATAAACCTTATCCCAGTAGCACAAATCTGTTGGCCAATATCGTTTCGACAATGATCATTTCCGATGTGGATCGTTGTAGACTGTTGCTACGGATCTTAGCCAATCTAACCTATTGCTGGGTAAAATATACTAAATATACTTGATGCAGAGTCTTAAAATTGCAATTGTTGTAAGAAAGTACGGAGGGGTACAAAGTATGTTTTGTGATGGTTTTGACATGTTTATTTTAAAACGATTCTCGAGATTCGGCATGGACTGTCCAACTTTCCCAGAACACCTGTTTCCCACATTGATCAATACCTCTGCGCTACCTAGGTAGTAATGATGCCTGGAATAAAAAAGTACAACTGAAAGATATATTGTACTGACCGGTTTTCCTTTTAGAAATACCTTTTCTAATTGTGCAATATTTTGTGTAGGTACAAGGCCTTTTTTATGAAGGGCCAAGAATTAAATCAACTTTTTTTTGTTTCAATTGATTACTTCAATTCGCACATGGGTCACACAACTGTACTAGAGTGTGTCCTGAATCAGTGCTTCCTTTAATAAGTGTGTATGTATGTGATACTCTGTTCCTATCTTCTAAATAAACAAAACCTGAAACAATCACAAAGTCGCGAATCCTTGAATCTCTGGTGTTTTCGCGGGATCCGAGTGACAATTAAAGAGCCGGCCATTTGTCATCGTGGCTATTAAAAGTGGCCTCGCTCATTGCAACACACGATCATTGACACTCAAATGTCCCTTTTCCATTGTTCGCCTTCCATCTTGAAAGAGTTGCTTATTTGGCAATTGGGGAGGCGTAAAATCCTTGTATTCTTAGGCTGCTCTAGGAGGGATATCAGAAGAGTCAAATGTGTTTACCTAATACAGCCTTTACAATATGCAAGAAGATTTCCTGCAAGGTTCAAAACTGAGTATCACTGCAGAGTGCATTTTTATTTTTTTAATCTGTACATTTTACTGTCATTGCTTTCTCATTATTAGTTTTTTACACTGCTGTCAAATTGTAACTTCTAAGTAGTTTATAAGAGATTTCTGCTCTGCAAACAGATGGAACCATGTAAATTGTTACCATATTGTGCCATAACTAATGCTCTGAATTAGTTCTTTTGTTAATCATTGGTTACAAATAGTCACGAACTGTTTTAAGGTACATTTGCTAACCCAGATTACTATGGGGACTATAAAGTCTTCCCTGGTTTCAAGTCAAGTAAATTAATAAGTATTTACATTCCATTACTGGTTATTCAAAAATGTTTTTATCTAATAATGTTTTAATTAAAACTCGTATGTAGAATATCAGCACTCCCTGCTATTAACTAAAAGAAATCAATAGCAGATGATCAGGGACGTACTGGAGCATAAAATCGGCCCCGTGATTTTAGATTTGATGCCGGCCCAAATTTTTAATATAATCGTTAATTGAACTTTAATAATTATTGTTTATAATAAAATAACTCCATTCATTAATTAAATAAATAATTACTTATAATATTTAAATAGTTTTAATAACAGCTTTTATTGCTTAAATATTTATATTTAATGATTACTAGCAGTGTGGCCGCGAGCTGCTGTATTTTCCCAAGATTTTTTTTTAATGTCTTTAAATTTTAATGAAAACAACTTTTAATGGAATTGAAAAGTTGTTCTCTACAATCTCCACGTACTAAAGCTTCTATGTAACAAATTTCGTACCTCTAGGTGCAAAACTGTGGATTTGTATAAGGTTCAGACGTACAGACAACTCACTTATATAGATTTATATTTAATAATTAAAAAGTGTTATTAATTAGTTTTAATAGTTTAATTTTTTAAGAATTAGTTTAATTAAATCCAATTTTATCTGTATACTATTTATACCTCCCTTGAATGAATTTGATTTCCATAAACCATTGAGAATTTATTGCAAAACCTATAATAGGGGTTCCCAACCGGTGGTACGCGTACCACTGGTGGTACGCGGGAACGTTTCAGGTGGTACGGTGGTTTCAGGTGAACTAAAAAAAAGGTTTATCGATCTTACAGAAGATAGTTCCATGAAAGATTATTTTAAAGAGAAATCTTTAATTAACTTCTGGATCGGATGTAAAACCAAGTACCCTTTGATCTTCCGGCAAGCTCTGCTATTTTTTATGCCATTTGTTACGAGTTACTTGTGTGAGAGTGGATTTTCTGAACTCTTGTACATAAAAAATAAACATAGAAGCAGAATAAGTGTTGAAGAGGACTTAAGATTGAAGATAAGTTCCATTATTCCTAATGTTGATATTTTAATCACAGGCAAACAACAAGTTTCGCACTAAAGACTATAAAAGTATATTTTGTATGATGATTAATTTTTTGCTGAGTTTGTACTAATTTTTTATTTGTATGTTTTTAGACCTATGGGTAATAAATAAAACTGTAAATTAATACCATTTTAATCTTTTTATTTCTCCTTTATTATAAGCATGTTATAAATAAACAAATATCTAACCATTAAATATGAAATTTTCTCAGGAATTTAATTCAAAAAGTCTTTGAACACTTTTAGAAGAGTAAATATTATACGTTTATTAAAATATTTAGGTCTGGTGGTACGCCAAAATTTCTCAAAGAGTCAAGTGGTACGCAGGTGCAAAAAGGTTGGGAACCCCTGACTTATAACAACGCAATCTAAATTTCAAAATTAAGAATGTTCATGTATATAATTCGCATGTTTATAAAAAAAATGACATCCGAAATTATAATATATATTTAACCTTAAAAGCTATGAAATGGGTAAAAAGTCGTCCTACGATAATATATATTATGTATGTTGTATTTCGAAAATACATGCACTGTATCGTATTAAAGTAATGTGTAAAATATTCAAAATAAAGTGATTGGGATATGAATACATTGGACTTTTTGAAAAAAAAGTTAAGTAAGACAACTATATACATTGGAAAAAAAAATAAAAAATCTTAAGTACCGAACTGGCCCATTTTTTACAGACACTGACCTTCCCGGTGATCGCACCAGACAACCCTATGGCCAGTGCGCCTCTGCAGATGATTGACAACGAAGGGAATAGTTCAAGAAATAATTTATTTAGAATTTATGGGGAAATTATGAAATAAGCCGAAGTTCTTAAATTTGTTTGGTAGTGTGTGAACGTCCTTTTTTGGTGGCAGAAGGGAAAAATTTATACGAGGTTAAAATTTTCCTAAAAATTAAGAATTTTTAAAGTATATTTGACATGATAAATAACGAAAACAAAATTTCGTAAGACTCGTCAAAACAAATCAATACTCCCGATGTCTCTTTTTATTGGTAAACGCAATGCCATGAAAGCAAATTTTCTTATGCATTTTAATCCATACCAAAAGAGACGAACAACTACATTTTTTTTAACATTATGTCAAAGAGTCTTTCTCGTCTCAAGATTTAAATCATTCTGAAACAACCCGAAAGAAGTACTAGTATTTGAAGGAGCTTCACTTTCTCGAAATAGCCTCGATAATTATCCTCAAAGCAGGTGGGAACGAATGAGTTCCGGAAAACAACCAATTAAACCAAATGAATCACCACTCTCGACTCTTTCGAACCAGGAAACGCGTCAGAGAAATCAGAATGAATCAAACACCCAGTGGATAGTGAAGGTTCGAGTCTTTCCCACTGGCCGAAATGTCTTCTTGAGACGCTGACCAAACCTTCCTTTTGGTATTCCATTCACCATCGCGTGTTTACAGAGGTGGGTTGAGCTGTTCGTGTCCTTCTAGAGATACGATCTAGCTAAATGTCCGACATTATAAAAACTTTTACACCGGATACGGCTAACGACGGTCCAGAGAAGTCGGTTGTTATTTTATTATTTCGCTTTAAGCCGAAAGCAGATTGGATTCATTTATCTGTTATTGCTTCCTCAGTCGAGTGAACATCTTGGGGGGTAATAAAAGGGTTAGAGGGTGATTTTTTCTTCTTCTTCTTTGATTGTGATAAAAGAAGATAAGTGATATTCGAATGATGAGAAGAATGAGATGGGTGCTTTTTGTACGTGAAGAAAATGAGATTTTCTGTAGGAATCGACTTCTTAGAAGTGAAGTGGTTGTTGAGAACCTAATAAGTTGAATTTGGTTGTTCGTAAGGGGGAGTTTTGTAACGCAAGAGCTACGCGAGGGGTTACAGTATGCCGAAGCATCGTTAGGTCAAGATTTAGAGAACTAAAAGTAGTTTGAAAAATTAAAGTTTGCTGCAAAAATTAAAGCAATGGTCTAAATTTAGACAGAGAGCAATTCCGTAAATTAATAGTTTGTTTTTCGGTTCACCACTCGAAAGATATCACTGACGAGAATAAGTTACAATTTAATAGGTAACTAAACACGTGTTTGTAGTAGAAAATTTTTAAGGTTGTTTTTGTAGAAAATTTTGTGACTATAAATGTTTGCACGAAACATGCCGAAGTATAACAGTCAGGTACTTATACTTTAGACAGGTATCATATTTTAGATTAAGAGTTCTCCTAATCTAAAGTGTGCATGAGATGCTATAAGACAGAAATTCTGCATTCTGTTGTTATATGATTTTTAATAAAAAAATTTGAAAATAATTAGAATTTTCTGTAGTAAATTTTGAATAAATAGTTTTTTTCCCCCACAAATATGTACTATAACTTAAATCAAGTCTTAATATATTTAAAAATAGAATATGGTTTTTGAATTTGTAGTTTTCTAATTTGAGAATATCAAAATTACCATGTAGGGAGTAAAAACTAAAATGTTTATTTCATACATGGGAGCAATATTGGAAACCGTTTCCTTCAAAGTTATTGATAAGTTCAATAACGAATTTCAAAATTTATTTCCATGAAATAAATATGAAAGTTTTCAAGTTGCTGTTTATTGTATTGACTCTAAACATATTTTACTTTTAGTAATTTTACATTTAATACTTTTTATTACATAATTTAATACTTTTTATTACTTATTTCAATACTTTTTATTACTTATTTTAATACTTTTTATTAAGTTTCTTAATGCTTCAAACAGAAAAATATTGAGATATAGATGTGGAAATGATGGACGCTAATTTCTAATTAATTTTTGATGAGATATAATGAAAACGAGACATCATGGTTTTATCCTCGGATGGATTTTCTAAATTCACATCTATACGAGATGAAAGCAACAAAGACTTATCTAATACAATGATTTACAAAATCATTTGTTGAAACGTTAAACATTACGTAGGTAATTGTCTTTATAATGATAATATTTTGTAACTTTTTTATTTTCCAGGGTTGAATAACTTGATACCAACACTTCACACTATAAGAGGAATTCCTTTTATGTTGTAGAAATACTTGAAAAAAGTTCAAAATCCCTTTCCTAAGAAATGTATTTACAATTAATCTCTGATCCAATTAATGGATTCAGAATGTAGTGCTGAAAAATGAAAACGGCAGCAATATCCTGTCCGTGGCACGATAGTCACCACCAATACGCGAGACCATTCGTTTGCTAATGGCGTCCTTATCTCTCACCTTGATCTGGATCTAGAAGATTGTTCCCAGAGATTATTCTCCGAGTGATTTGTCAGTGATGCATGGTCGTCTTCTCTGATTGGTTCCAAGGTGATCAACAAGAGCCAATATGTAATAATTAGAACGATCCAGGAGATAACTGGGAGGAGATTGAGAAAGCTTGCCATGGTTTCCTGGCAGCATCCTCAAGGACTGAGAGGTTTTGGAATGTAGTGTTGCGTATGTTTACACTGTGGAATAGATTCTAAACTGTTTGAAAACAATGTTTAAATTTTAAATGTTCTTTCTTCAAACGATTTTTTAACTCTACGTTTTAGTCAAATTTTAAGTACAACGAAGGAAATTATCCCGTTTTGTGTTCTAGAACAAAAGGCCTGTCCATAAATGATGACACTTTTTTTGGATATTTTTTACCTTTCCAGTATCACAAAGGTTCACACTCACAATATCCTCTCAATTTTTACACGTCATATTTGTCTTTCGACAATATCGATTAAGCATTTAATAAATTATGTACAAATATACTGGCTGGTTGTTTGGAGTTTCATGGCACAAGAGTTCCACTAGGGCCATACTGCGCCAAACAAATATACTGGCAGTTCAGAAACAAAAGCACAAAGTTATAATTGGAATTTGAAATTTTAATTTATAACTTTAACTTGCTGGCCTTAAAAGGGGCATGTGACGATGTATGAAAAACTTTGCTGACTCAACTGTTAGGTTGTTTGTCATCTATTTTTTAAAATAAGAAACAAAATTAGACGAACAACAAGAGAGGGTATCGAACAATTAAAACAAAGCAACAATTATATAATTATAAAAATGACGACTAACAGGAACAAGGCCCATTTAGGTTGCATTTATTTCTTGATGCTGTGGAACAATTAAAAAAAAATTAAAAAAAAAATATTGTAATACTAAGCATAACAAAAATATGATTTAAATGCAACGTGATGTTTTGCTTGTACACACAATTTGCTTGTACACACAAAATATAATTAACCAAAATGAACGTAAAATACACTTCTATACAAGTTTTACTTTATAATACCGTGTTACGCACAAAAGTTATATCTGCATTTTTTTTTTTACAAAACTGAGTTATTGTTACCTCTATAATTTGCTTTAGAAATTGAGTTTTAAAGTTTAACAAATAACTGTAAAGTTCAATAATCGTATCTGCACGGGAAATATTACAAAAATTCATTAGCCATTACGAAAAATTCATTAGCCATTAAAAAATAGAACATGAATTTGTTAAACTTTAAAACTCAATTTCTAATCTTGGCCTTAGTTGCAGATACTTGGTAGTATTGACGAAACTCAATTTTTAGAAAAAATGTGAATATTTTCGATCCAAAACACAAGCTTAAAGGCTTAGTTTTCTGATTTTTTTTTTGCTTTGTTTGTTTGTTTTGGTTTCTTCTGATTTTTATGTGTTGTGATGTTAAACTTCATTTACCCTTCCCCTTTTTTTTCACATCTTTATTAACCCCTCCATTTCAAGTGTGACATCATTTGAGAATGGTCGTAAAAGAGTAACACACTTGAAATCTCATAAGTGAAAATGTTTTACAAAAACATTTTACACTTTTTTTCTTTTCTATTCTATTTCTTTCCATTAATGTATTCTGAAAAAGAAACATACAGCCAAATTGTGATAGGTAATATCTGTTAAAAAAATAAAAATTTGATCAATAATTTTGTGGCCCAATTTTTTTTATACTTATTTTTGAAATATTATTGCACGACAGGCTTTATTTTATAGACGCCATATTAGACAACATAAATTTGCACGTGCAGAAAATTGATTCTGGGATACATAATTTTTATTAATAGTAACTTTAAAAGAACAGTTTTATTAATGGTAGGGAGCAGATGGTTAAACTAAAGCATTTGGGATTCTTTGCAAGTAATTAATTTAGCAATTAGTTTAAATATACAAGGTTTTTTTTTATAACATACTTTACTATTCAGATAATGCTATCTATTTTAATAAAATGTTTTAACAAGTTTTTTTACTTTCAATTACCCATATTATACAAAGAGCAATGAAAGTATAGTATTCGGTTTAAAAAAAAAATTAAAAAAGAAAAAATCGATTTTTTTTTTGCATTTCTCCACGTTTTGGAACATCCTGATTTCAAAAAAGTGACATACAAAAAATGTCTGTATATGTGTATGTGTGTACGTGGTCAGCATAACTCCCGAACAAATTGATCTACGATGTTCAAATTTGGTATGCAGGTTGGTGATGGCACAAGGACCTACCATTAAAGTTTTCGTCAAAATCGCGCATGCTGATAACGTGGTTTCCATTGAAAAACATGTTTTTTAGTAATTGCTAAGAAACCGGCTCTAACGATTTTGGTCAAAATCGCTGTGGTAATGCCGAAGGTGTTTTAACCGTTCCTACCTCCAATATTCCTAATTTTCACTGCATTCAAGAAACTTTCTTTGAGTGGGACCTAACAATGGGAAGAATCAGAGAGGTGAAAGGCATAAGAAAAGCAAGACATGGCCCAATCATCGATATAGATAAACAACTGGATAGACTGCTCCGATGGCAACGCAGGGCGAAAAACGCGCCGGCAGAAATATTTTTTTCCCTGCCACTGGTGGGAAGATTTCCTGAATCATGGTTAACTATTGTGTTGCATATAATTGCAACAACAGCGCAAATCGAAAAAATATCAACAAGAGTTTTCACAGGTAAATAAAAAATAGTTATTCAAATAAACAAATGTATTTTTTTTTTATTATTTATTATTGAAAAATATCTAAAATGACCCTTTTAACATTGATCGCTCGTAGTTAATGGTTGATCCAATTCATATCATAAATAATCTATTTTAAATTCAGAACAAATAGTATTATGATCTAGAATAAAACACTTGATTTATATTTATTTAAACCTTGTTTTTATGCGTTTTCAAGGGCATTTGGCAAAGAAATGGAAAATGAAAGCGAAACTGACAGATTTAGGGTGTAATTTTGAAATAGGAAACAATTTAAAAACTTCTTTTAAACATCCTGCTTCTGAGTTAGAAGTCTTTGCATTTTTTTTTATCTCTGTCACATGTTGAAATTAGCGAGAAATACTTTAGCCGAAATGGGTTTTATAATGTCCAATATAGGCGTTGTAAAATTCGATTATATTACAGAACTAAATGATTTGCAAAGAAAATAACCAATTAAATTTGCTAATTCTCTTTCTGGGGTTCACATAATGTACAAAAATAAGAAAATGAATGTACGATTAGCCTGCACAAACCTTAAGTGGTAGTGTAGCTGAGGCAATCGAGCATTTGTCGAAAAGCGATCCCAATTTTAATGGGTGCAAAGCCACTGTTCATTTCATAAGAGTAACTAACAGACTCTTTGATTGTTTAAACAGTCGCAACCCGTTTAGCTCAGGTTTTAAACAACCTTTAAGGCTTGCAAATAAGTCAGGGTGGGAAACTTTTTTAAACGAAACCTTGAGCTATCTTTCTTCATTAAAAATAGCGATCACTTCTGTCTTCAAACATCCCGGTAAAACCTTTGCACTTGGTTTTGTAATATGCATAAACAGCATTCAAAAGCTGGCCATACATTTGATGATAGAAATTGAGAACTCTAGTAAATGTTTCCTAACGTACAAGATATCTCAGGATCATATGGAATTGCTATTTTCATGTATAAGATCAAGAGGAGGATGCAATAACAACCCTAACGTAAACCAATTTAAATATGCAATTAGAAAACTTCTATTTAGAAACACTGTGTCCCCAAGTTCCACTGCAAATTGTTTGAACTTAGATTACAGTTCACAATGTTCAATATTTGAATTTCGTTCCAGTAAGCTTACTATAATTGATGGTACTGAAGACAGTAGTGAATTAGATACTAACATTCAAGAGTTATCACTTCTAATAGAGTACAACACTTTGTCAGATGTTGCTGACAATATTCTTTATTATATTTCAGGTTATGTAGTGAAACAGCTTAGCACAAACCTAATCTGCGAAGCATGTATAAGTTTGTTAACAACAAAAGCAAAATTAAAAATTGGTCATTGCAATAGCCATACTTATGGTATGCAATATCATCAAAATGCCAAATCGCTTACATGCAATGTAACTAAAGGTGGATTAAAATTTGCTTCTGATGGAGTATTGTTTGTTGTGCAACAAACAGAAAAATTACTTCGTCATTTTTAACAGGTTTTGAACAACTTTAACAACATTTTTAACACGGTAACATTGTCAAAAAATTAAATACTTTGGGTTTTATACATTCAACTGAAGGTGAATTTGTTGTGGAGAGTCTCCACTAAACGCAATTAATAAAACTAATTTGCCAGAACTTATGACAACATTAGATTTTTTTCGAATGCCAAGAGAGTAACACTTGATCATCAAAGAAACAAAACTACCATCATTCATAAATTGAATAAGTTTGTCCTTTTTAACAATGTTTAGATCTGTATTGTTATGAATTTTTCCACTGAGGCAATGATGGCACAGTTTTCACGGTTTAAAAGTATTTATTCTCTCTTCAGAAAACTCACAAAATTTATTCACAGGCAACAGTTTAATTTCTCTCAAGCTTCAACACAAGCTTCAACAAAAATAGCTTCGAATTCAGCGATTATACAAGCTCACTCCAATAGGTTGGTTGGTTGTATTCAGATTATCTGGCGCCGTCAGCAACACGAGGGCTATAATGCGCCGAAACATTTCGTCATTTAACAATCCAACATACATTTACAAACACCCATGCCAACACGGGACTCGAACCCGCAACCTCGCGGTCTAGAAGCCAGCACGCTAACCACTATACCGTTTGGTCGGCCCTCACTCCAATAGGTAAACAAAGCGATCAGCTTTCAACGAAGTCCGAAGTCAATCTGAAAACTTTCCCGTTCTCCAGTCTTTTATATACAAGCGCGTGAGACATTCGCGAAATTTCCAGCCAATTCATCGAAAAAGAAACGTCTCGAAATTTCTCGATTGCTTTAGGTGTTGCCACCTTTTTCTAACCTGTATAATCGCTATTAATAAATAAAATAAGATAAAAATAAATTACAATAGAATTTTAAAATAATACGTCACTATTTACAATATATACAGACAGTTTGTGCAACATTTCCCCCTTCTTAAAGACTGCACGTCCCGGGCAGTGAAGTCCTTAAGCCATTCAATGACTTCTACCATAATATGGGGCTAGCCTATTGTAGTGTACACCTCTAGGTTTACAGGAAGGTGTCCGTTGATCTTCTTAAGGACCCCATACGGCCCTTCCCAGTTCGTCTGGAGCTTATGGGAGAGTCTTTTCCGACGTTTAGGGTTCCCTAACCACACCTTGTCACCTTCCTGGAATGAACGGTCCATGGCCTTGGCATAGTACTGGATCTTCATGCGCTCCGTCATGATGTTGTTTCTCTCTCTGGCGAACCGATGTACGGCTTCCAAACGTGCCTGCAGATCATCTAGATACTGGACAGGCGAGGAAGGTGTGTCCGGTGGTTGTCCAAAGAGGAGGTTGCTGGGGAGCCTAAGGTCTCTTCCAAACATCGTTAGAGATGGAGAAAATCCGGTGGTCTCGTGAGTTGCACTCCCGTATGCCAACAGAAGCGGTGAAAGTTTCTGATCCATGGTTATATGATTTTGAGATTGCGTCAGAATCATCCGCGGGAGCAGCTGATAGATCCCGGGACCTCCGTTCGATGCTTGTAACAGGAGCACGGATGTCGATTCCCTCTTCACTAACTTTGTCCATTTCCACATGAACCACTTCCTGGGAGGGTTTCATCAACGTCGCTTTCTTCGGTTCTCTTTCCGAGGCTGGAGAGGTACTTTTCATAGATGTGGACTCTTCAGCATTCTCTATGACATTGTCTTCATGAGCTACAATCCGATATACACAAGGCTCTTTCATGTCTAGATCGTGCAAAGGAACTTCGCCTCTCCATGTTTGCAACTTGCTTTTCTCAAAATTCAGCGTAATTCCATTTTTCTTCAAAAAGTCTAGTCCGAGAATGCACGGATCTACAATTTCGGCAACATAAACAGTGTGCTTGTAGGTGTTAAATCCAAAGGCAATGTCCACTTGCAATTTCCCATGAACAGAGATATTACCACCAGACACAGTTTGTAGAGAAACAGAGGGCGCTGTGTAGAGGAGTCGGCTGTTCAGGCGACGAGCCACGTCCGTCCTTACGATCGTTACGTTCGCTCCCGAATCGACGATTAGACGACATGGAGTTCCGTTGATCTCCCCCTTCACGAATAAACCCTGGTTTCCTCCTTGTCGGGATGAAACGTGGAAACGACTGGTCGGGGCTTCACCTGTTCTACATTGCAGCTTCTGCCCTGCGAGATGACATCTTCTTAGATTCAGTTGTGGAGAATCCGTGGTAGTGTTATCCCTTCTCTTTTTCAAATCAAGGCAGTTTCGTCGTAGATGCCCTTCCCGTTTGCAGTGCCAGCAAACGACTCTGGTCCTTCGATCCCTTGCTCCGGGATAGCTTCTCATCATTCTATCAATTTTGCTTTCCAGTTCTCGAAGCTTACTGGTGACAAAGTCAGACGAATCTTCGGCTAATGCACCACGCACATATCGTCGGTCTTTTCCAGAAGCTAGCTGCGCGGCTTCCACTCTCATGGCGTACACGAGGGCCGACTTCAGGTTTTTGTTTTGGGATAACCTTACCGCCTGCTGCACATCGGGATCTTGAATAGCGTCGATGAAATACTGCAGAGAAAGATCGTCTCGTACATCCAAGGGACAGTCAGGGAAAGCGAGGAGCGACAGTCTTTCTATATCCGATGCCAATTCTTGAAGAGTTTCATTGGCCTTCTGCTGTCTCACTTTCAGTTGCAGTCTGTTGTAATCCTTTAGATGCTGCTCCCCAAACCTTAACTCCAACGCCACGAATTCTCCCTGCTTCTCTTCAGGTAGTGTCTGTAAAATGTCAGCAGCTTCACCTCGAAGAGATGCTGCGAGATGGAATGCCTTCGAAGTATCGTCCCAACCATTCGCAGAAGCAATAATTTCAAACTGCGTTTGATAAACGCGCCAAGACGACCTCCCATCAAAAGTGGCTACTTTGATGTTGGAACGTGGCGCAATAAAGGGAGTGGAAACATTATCCCATTTAGGCGTTGCAACGGTCATATATAGCTTCCCCCGTTTCAATTTTCCGTAGCCTTTCTTCAACAGCGTCATGAAACTTTTCCTGTTCCTCTTTCATGGTGGAAACCTTTTCTTCGATTTCATTCCTCACAGTCACAAGATCTCCTTTCATTGTAGAAACCTTTTTTCCCAAGCAGTCAACTTTCCCATTAACCGCCTCAAAACTCTCACTGATTTCTTTTCTTACTTCACTCAGAACATCTTCTTTTACCGATTGTAGAACACTTGTAGTAGTCTCTATTATCGTAGATTCCACCATTGTAGTCAGTTCGGATTGCATTTCTTCTTTAATCCCAATTATAGCTGCTGATGTGGATTCTCGGCAGGTGACGATTGCAGCGGCGAGTTCGGCATTTGTCGTTTCTTGACGGGCTTGACCAGCGGCTATTGTAGCGGCGGTTGATTCTTGTCCGGCTTTTATTTCAGCAGCGGTAGCTTGTTGACTGGCTTTCATTCCGGCGGCGGTGGTTTCCTGTTGGGCCTTCATTCCAACAATCATTTCCATCAACTGCTTCATTTGGTCTTCCATCATTCCTCTAGTTGTCGGCATTCAAAATTACGAGACCCCACTTCTGACACCACTGTTATGAATTTTTCCACTGAGGCAATGATGGCACAGTTTTCACGTTTTAAAAATATTTATTCTCTCTTCAGAAAACTCACAAAATTTATTCACAGGCAACAGTTTAATTTCTCTCAAGCTTCAACACAAGCTTCAACAAAAATAGCTTCGAATTCAGCGATTATACAAACTCACTCCAATAGGTAAACAAAGCGATCAGCTTTCAACGAAGTCCGAAGTCAATCTGAAAACTTTCCCGTTCTCCAGTCTTTTATATACAAGCGCGTGAGACATTCGCGAAATTTCCAGCCAATTCATCGGAAAAGAAATATCTCGAAACTTCTCGATTGCTTTAGGTGTTGCCACCTTTTTCTAACCTGTATAATCGCTATTAATAAATAAAATAAGATAAAAATAAATTACAATAGAATTTTAAAATAATACGTCACTATTTACAATATATACAGACAATTTGTGCAACAGTATTAACAACAAAACATTTTTTTTCTTGGGAAAAACTCCCCGACTACTTTTTAAATTTTTTCTCCATTTAAATTTTTTTTATTAAACTATGCAATTTATTTGATTTTTAACTTGAAATCCTCAAAAACAATTTTCTGTAATATTATTATGAACAATGCCTGAACTTATTTAGTTTTGGTAAAGTTTTCTACATTTTTCTCATTTCAGAATTATAGGACCAAATAAATATATGTGTTTGACTTGCAATAAACAAGTTTCAAAACTTATATATTTAAAATCATAAGTTATATAATAATATTGAGTATAAAAAATTAGCATAATAGTTTGCTTTTGAAACTTAAATTGTTCTTTGTATTGGTGTATTGAATGTATGAATTTGTATTTTGCAGTCTTATTATTAAATATTTTCAACTGGTTTACTGTATTTCTTCAATTATTTTTAATTTCTACTTCTAAAATAAATCTAGTTTAAAAGTCTACTTTATTTGTTTACTGTATTCTCATAACTTCTACATAATAATTTATTTTTAAAACATTTAATTCATGTAATTTAAAATTTAAAGAATTAAATTCGGATCAATAAAGATGAAACACGTTTACAGATATCGACAGTAACTAATCTCAAATGTTTCTTCTAAATATACAAAACCTATACTTAGAATTATTTTGATCAGTTATATTTATTGGTTAAACTATTTTCTTCAAATATATTTTATTCTTAATTTATTTTTTGCTTGCCAAATATCAAAAGTAACGCGAATACATCATAAAGAACGAAGAAAATCCACATCGGCAATACAAATTCCTCCATCCAAACATCTAGCTTCCGCGGTCGCAACGGCTCGTTTCTCCACCGTTAAGCGGTCTATCCAGTTGTTTATCTATATCGATGGGCCCAATGCATTACCCCAAAACACACACTCTCTCTCTCTTGAATTTTCTCCAATTTCCTCTTTGAGAGTATTGGAAAAAATATTTTTTTTTTATGTATTCGTGCCTTTCCCAAAGTTTATTTCTCACAATTGCCTTGCCAAATCTTTCTTTTGATTATTTTCTTTTTAGTTTCTATTTCCTATATTTTAATATAGGGTATTGAAATTCTTGAATTCGGTAAAAAAAATAATAATTTCGATTTCCCCCCCCCCCCCCCCCTATACATTTCGAAATTGCTGAGTTAAAAAAACCGTAATAGAAAATGTCTGCGTGCATGAATGTGGACAGCATAATTCTTGAACGAATTGATCTACTATGTTCCACTTTTGCATACTGGTTAGTGGTGGCTATGGAACCTGTCATAAAAATCCAAATTGCGCATGCGCATAAGTTAGCTGTTATTGAAAAAAAAATCATGTTTTTCAGCAATTGTTAAAAAACGGCTCATACGATTTTGATCAAAATCGCTGGGGTAATGCATGTTGAAGTATTCTAAATATCCCCACTATCGAAATTCCTATAGAAATGCGATAAAAGCTTAAAAAGTTGAAAAACGAACGTCTTTCAAACAGAGTTTTCTTCCTTTCAGCATCGATAATCATTACAAAAAACATAGCTTAAAACCTAGCGCCAATTTCGTCATTCTGGCGGTGTTTCTTTCTTGTCAATGTAATAATTATCGCCTTATAGACCTTTTTTGAATTTATGAAAATATGGAAACAGTAAATTACACTAATCCATGGCAAATTTAAATGCAGTGTATTAAGTATAATTGAAAATTTTGCGATGTTCCACATCCCTAGTTTATTTACAGTTACCCATATGATAATATAGGGCAAGGAAAGTATTGCATTCGGTCAAAAAGAATTTCGATGTTTTGAAATTTTTTTTACACATTCCGATGGGGGATCTGACTTTTCATAAAGGTTTTCGTCAAAATTACGCATGAACATAAGGTTGCTGACATCAAAAAATTTAGGTTTTACAGCAATTGTCAGAAAACAGCTCAAACGATTTTGATCAAAATCGTTGTGGCAATACCTTTTAATGTGCTCTAAACATCCTCACCTTTGAAATTACTGCAGAAATGCAGTAAAGGCGTAAAACGAATGTCTTCAGAGTTATCTTCCCTTGGGAATTGTCTATTAACGATTATTTCTCCTTTGTTTTACGTATCCGAAAGGATAATGCAATAATTATTGAAAAACATATCACCAAACTGATTATTTTTTCTTAACTTAAAAACGACCATGGTAAATTTCCCCAATGCAAGTCAAATGTAATGCAGTAACCAGTCCTATAGTGTGTTTGAAAGTTGTTCCATAATCTAGTTTAATACTTATTTCGAAATTTGAAGAAAATTTTTTCTTTTAATTAAAAATGGTCTTTTTAATGACTTATTAACACGACAGAAAAATTAAGCAAAAACTTATTTAGTCTGAAGAAAAGTTGTTTTAACCTTTGGATAGTACTTTACGATAAGATTTAATAAGCAAAGACAGCATACAACAAAAGTACGCTCATTCCTCTTCTCCGTAAAGTTGCATCAACATAACGCCACTTGAGATGCAAGAGAAAAAACATCTCCGCAAATGAGTTTGAAAGCAACATTTATAATAATTAATTGGGGTCTTATTTAAATTGCTTTTGCAACACCCTATGTTATCAAAGGTTAAGATTTTGATGGACAGTCATGTGACAATTATCATTTCTCTCCATCGTCCAAGGTTAATTAGTGTAGACCGCAATTGTATTTTATAATGATCTGGAACTGCGATGTTGAACGTTTTGATACAGTTATTAGCATGTACAACATAAGTAAACATATCAGTTTGATTTTTTAAAAGGAAGATTGAAAATTTTTTCTTCATTGTTTTTCAAAATGAATATACGTATGTTATTTTTTTAAATTTAATATCTATAATTTCAGTTAGAAAATAAAATATTTTATTAATCATACAAACTGAGAGATAAGACCAACCTTTCCTACTATCTGTACTGGGGGCCGCATATGACCCTAAATAGTATTTACCCAACGACTGCACAGAAAAAAAAAAAAAAAAAAAAACTGTGTAAAATTGTTTCACATAATTTTAATTTATCCACCATTTTACCCAAAATGGTATGTTATAACCATCAGAAAATAAAACCAGTATTTTAAAACAACTTGACAAAAGAATATATTCAGAAAAATAAATGAATCGCAATTCATTTAAAAGTTTCTCAAAAGTATCAATTGAATATCAAATAATACTCCTACAAATGCTTATTAGTTAATAATTCTTGACTATTTATGGCAGGAACTAGTGTTAATATTTTTAATATATTTTTAAAATTAAATCTTATTTAAATAAAAAGCCTATTTTTCTTGATCGATGTCCAGATGTGGATGTTTGATGTCGTAGAATTTTAATGGCAAAGTTCTACTACGATTCTTCTTCCTTAGAAAGTAAATTTCGGATTTCAAATCGAAAGGAAATAGTTTAACACTTTTAGCACAAACTTTTATTTCTAGCAGATGTGATTGAAATATAAATTTTATCTTTATGGAAAATACTTAATGTAACTTTAAGGATGATCAGAAATGTCAAAGCATTTTTAGTTAAAACTTAATTTGTTCATTCAGATTTTTTTTTTTTGCTCTTCCAATTATAAAAAAAATTTGATTTTAACGGATGTTCCTGACGATAAAACCACAACAGCAAAGGCAAACAAAATTTTCTTACAAAAAAGTTACCTTTAGCTTATTAGTAACCTGAAGTAATAAGTGGTTGTCTTTAGAATAGTAAACAGAATATTTAGGTGATTTTGTAATAATTTCATCCAATAACCATAATAGAAATGTCATGGTAGATATTCTGAATAGCTACATTAGCCAGCTGAAAAAGTAAACTATAGTGTTTAGCAAAGACAACATATGGTAGTACTGAAGTCACCACTCAAAAATTAGAATCTTCCACTTGCAATCAAGTTAAGCATTTTGAATGATTTTTGCCAACCTGCTGATGCAAAGCTACTTTCTCAGCAAGTTAGTTTAAATCAATAATAAATACATCAATAGCTTAAATAAATACACCAATATCTTAAAAGTGACATGTCTAATAAGATTGGATACCATCAAGACGTCTCGCTGACATCGAGATACTCAGAAAATACACAAAGATGTCTTATGTGGACACTTCAAAATCGAACTTTAATTTGAAGTAAGCTTATTTTTCATAATTTGTCAGTCACAGATGTTAGGTTATATATAAAAAAGTGTTTCATCTAGATCTAGTGATATTATATTACCATTGTATGAAGGTTTGATTAGGCAGCATCTTGAGTATGCAGTACAGTTTTGGTCACCTTTTTTAAAAAAGGACATTGATTTACGAGAAAAAGTTCAACATAGAGCAACAAATATAATTCAGGGTACATCGGGCATGGCATATGAGGATAGTTTGAAAAATTTAAACATATATACACTGCAGGAAAGATGGGCAAGGGGGATTTGATCTAGTTGTTTAAATTTATTGCACAGGGTGAAGTTAGGGGTTTAGAATCAGTCACCGACAATAGGACACGAGGAAATGGGTGCAATTTGTTCAAATTTCAATTTTAAAGGGAAGGGCGGAAAAACTATTTTTACAATAGGATAAAGATATGCACTGGGGGATCGTCAATGGGCAATAATTGGATTGCACTTGGCAAGGTAAGTAACTTATATTTTGTGCTACAAAACTTGTATATATTTAATTTAGGTTATTCAGTTAATATATTTGATAACTTATGTTTGGGTACTGTTGGATTCTATAAAATTTGTCAGCTTGCAATATGTATTGCATTTTTCCAGTAGGATTGTCAAAAGCTGTGTCAACTTTGTATATTGTATTGTATTATTATGTATGATCCTGTAACTATTGTATATTGTATGTATGATCCTGTAACTATTGCATGCAAATTCTATTTCTAAATACGTGTATCTATATATATATTTTACTCGACCAACCCTGTTGGGCCTTGAGCCTGTTGTTGGTCTTAAAATTTGTATTTGTATATAAAATTTCAATTTAAAATAATTTTCTTAAAATGAAACATTAGAATGAGTATAAAATTAATTTAAATATAGTATTGCACTACACGAACTATTTTACAATAAGTTGCTGTCGTATGTAATATCAAAGAAGGTGGCTCTTTTTATAAAAGTTAGCCGAGAAAGATAATGAATTATTCTAATGATATTCAACAAATAGTTTCAGTGAACGAAGTTAGATACATGCAAACCATTTTAACTTCACAAATGATTTTCTCTGATTAAACGATGTATAAAGCATTTTTTTCCTTGTTTATATTTATTAAAAACAAAACAAAAAAAACACAAAAAAAAAACGGTGAAATATATCTTTAAAAAAAGGTTTTCAATAACTATGTTGCAAAAGTTTGAAAGAATTGGTAAAATCTGTATTATTATTTGTAAATTAACTTCTCAATGGATAAAATAGCTCTAAAACTGCTCTTTAGAGAAAAGATTTCTTTGGAGCCATGTGTTTGGAATTCTTTCTTAGATCTATGTGATGACTTCCTTTTTGCTTTTGTTGAAAATGGAAGAATTAAGGTAACAATCCTCTTTCCATTACGCACAAAATTCACTAAATTATTGAAAATGTGAAATACTAAACTATAAACATAATTAGAAATATACACGGGAAATTTTTAATTCAATTGTTCCATGATATTATTTAACCAAAGCTACCCTTATACATAAAGAATTTTTACATAGCTAGGGAAGTTGACTTTCTTTAGATGTGTATCCTAATAACAATCGATTCTAATAAAGTTTAGGAAAAAAAAAAAAAAAAAAGGAAAGAAAAGAAAAAAAAAAAAAAAAAAAGAGAGGCACTTTTGTTATGATTTCTTGAACGCGCATAGCTAATTTTGCAAGCTGGAAACACACGTTTAGTGTGCAGAAATTATATTTAATTTGAAGTGAACCAAAATTATTAAGGTTTCTCCTCAAAGGGTGATGATTTAGATATATAAGTTACTTCAGTAGAAGTTATTTTTGAAATTTAAATATTGCATTTTATTTTAGAGGGTGAATGTATTTTTACTGCATTTTTAGCTCGATAACAGCTAGAAACTAAAAATTATGATGATAGTTTAATAATAATTTGGTTCCATTTGGTCATCATTCCTTTTCAAAATAGTATCCCCATTTATAAATTTATATTACTTTTAAAAAGACCATAATTTTGTTTTAACTGTCTCTGAAAAAGACTCATCTAAAAATTATTACATAATAACTACAAATTTTTTTTGTACTTGATAAAGAAACCTCAAGTCATTATTTAATTACTCCATTGGAAAGAAATTCGTTGATCATCTTTCCTCGATCTTTCCATTTGATCATCACCTTTCCTGCGAAATCTGTAAAGTGGGCATACTAATGTTTGGAAATTGGTTCACACATACAGGAATGTTCATTAGAAACTTTTATTAATATGTGTTCTTCCCGTGGATGCATACTAGAGGATTTGGCATTTCTAAATGTAATTGGAATTAAACACAGCTAATACAGAGTTAAAATATCAAAACAGGTAAAGTACTGCAAATCTAGTCATTGTAGCCTTAACCATGACATTTTCAGAAATCGTCAAGGCTATACCTACGATCGCCTTTGTACAAATTTAGTTTGGCAATCGGAATATTGCGATAACACTTTATAGTTTCATGTAACAAGTTTCTACTCAAAAGTAAGTTGAACATTATAAACAAAAGCACGTATTGAAGTCCGGTATCAAGGAATCTCATTTCGAACATTCGAAATAAGAAGCGAATGCCGAATGGATTTTCTTAAGAAAAGTAGCCTAGTCACGCTCGTGCCGTGGCTTCATTACGTCAAACGGTCCAGTGATTCTGTAACATTTGCCCTTCGGCCCCGCTGACCCAATTACACCCCCACCCCCTTTCTTTCCTGCGCATAATACAATGCAAAGAGGGCGGTTAGACTGCTATCCCTTACATTGCGTGCAATCAACCCAAGCCTTGTTTGTTTTGGAGAAATCAAAATTGTCTATAATTTTTTTCTAATTTGTGCCTAGATAATATCGGATATTGAGTGTAAGCATAGAATTGAAATGCAAAGGTTCAAGTGCCTAAATGTTGATTTTCATATAAATATGAGTAGGAGAAGGCTTCTCTGAAATAAAAAGGAACCGAAGTCATTACTTTTATTTAACCTGAAAAATATTTCCTCGAAAAAAGACACTGGCACATGTGCCACATACATTTCCTTAAAAGTTAAAAAAACTTTTACCACTGGGCTTGGTTTAAGTTTTTTTTTTGCTTTAATTCTAATTGGCATTTTAATAAATATGCTGTTGATTCTGAAATTGTAAGATTAATGAGTGACAAGAGAATTAGTTTTATTTAACTAAATTATTAAAAAAGTAACGTATAAAAATAAAGTTTTTACTGTAAATACTTTATATACATTGCAACTTTTATGTACAATTACAGCTTATTAAAACGATTTCGAGCTAAAATCGAGTTTCCATAATATTTGACAACTACGAAGAAAACATTTACCGTGCCATTCACTTTACAGAATACATTAGCATTGACAAAGAGTCTAATTATCAAGTTTCAATTCGTATAGATGATGGAAATTGGGTTAATTAGCCCCCCGAAGAATTTGCCTGTCACAAAGAAACCAAAATCGAAGTTAATATAAACGTTTTAAAAATAGTTTGTGTCAAATCTCAATTCATTTGAATGCATCTGAATGCAATTAATAATTAATAATATGTACATTTTCTCAGGTATTTGTAAAAGATTCTGACTGCTATGTCATAAAAAATACAAAGTTTTTAGCAAAGGTAGATTAAAACGTTGCGTTTAACAGTTCATAAATTATCAAATTACTAAATTAAGCATGTAAAAATTAGTAATGCATATAAAAAACATTTAACACGCACTAAGTTATTTATATACAATGCCTAATTATATATAGGCCACTCTTATATTTTCTATTTACTCAATAGTAATGAATCAATACAGCTCTTTAACATTTTTAGCGTTATTGAACATTTGAAATCGAAGCCTGAGCAAATGTCATTACAACCAACGGCCAATAGAAAAACCTCGATAAAGAGAATAAAAATTATTAATGCGTTAATTCATCTTAGCAAACATTTGTAGTATATCATATTTTTACTTCGAAAGTAGTTTGATAGGATTTTTTTTTTTATAGGAAGAAGATAAATGGAAATTGATGCAGAGAGCCAGTAAAATTGTTTCAATAGTTGAAGTATTTGTTGCAGTTGTTATAATCTCAAGCTATAGATAAAGTATATTTTTAGAGTGCATAGAGCGCAAGGAGAAGAAATAAAATATTGACCAACATTGTTGAATGCTTATATGTGAGAGAGGAAGGAACTTCAAGTACATTTAATGTACTAGAAATAACCCAGCAATTAAGTGAAGTTGTAAGTACCCCTAAATAATAATTAAAAAAATGTGGTAAAAATATGCTTGCCCCAACAATTGCATCTTATTGTCTCGTACAGATTTTTTGTATTTATATGAATAAATTTACTTACATTATTATATTCAGGCTTTTTCTGCTATACAGTATACAAGTTATGGAAAGTTAAATGAAAAAGGAAATCTGCTGTAAAATGAAATAGTAATATAATTATAATAGTATAATTATTATTATTAAGAGATAACCATATATCCGAACATTATTTGCAAATTTTCTAATTCACACGTAATATCGTAACTAATTCTATCTGTTACATCGTAAAAAAAACTATTAAGCCTATTTTGACCTACTTTTCTAAGTCACAAAGGCTTGAAATGGCATTTATACGTAATCTCGATGATAATGCAAAATTTCATAAGAGTGATTAATCATTCTTAATTAAAATAATTATTAAAAGTAGTCATCACCATCCATATTAGCTTCAGTTCGATTAAGACATTAATGAAGTTCCTTCGAAATTGTTCTAATCAAACGCTTAATCAAGCGCTTAAAACTTTAAGCTTCAATTTCATATCCTGACCAGTACTTTTCAACATTTTAAGAAAACACGAATGCAACAATAAGGTTCAATTTTTACTTTCAATTATCCATGTGTTCATATAGAGTAATGAAAGTATTGGATTAGGTTGAAAAAATTCCCTTTTGCATTTCTACTCGTTTTGGAATGTGCTGAGTTAAAAAAAAAAGAAAAAAAAAAGTGGTATAGAAAAAATGTATTCTTGTGTCTGTGGTCGGAATAGCTCCCGAACGGATTGACCTACGATATTCAACTTTGGCATACGGTTTAGTGATAGCCATGGAACTTGTTGTTAAGGTTTTCATCAAAATTGCGCATCCACACAAGGCAGCTGCAATTGAAAAATATATGTTTTCAGAAATTGCCAAAAAATTGTTCTAATGATTTTGATCCAAATCGATGTGGTAATGCCTTTTAAGGTGCTATAAACATCCCGACTTTCAAAGAAAAGCGATACATGTGT
Source organism: Linyphia triangularis (assembly GCA_963978545.1). NCBI lineage: Eukaryota > Metazoa > Arthropoda > Arachnida > Araneae > Linyphiidae > Linyphia > Linyphia triangularis. Next base: position 70,653,070 of record OZ021725.1, on the reverse strand, counting down.
AAAAAGGTGAAAAACGAAGTCTTTAACACAGAGTCACCATTGCCCATCAAGGGCTGTTCCTTCTCTGTTGCACTTATAAGAAAGGATACTGAACTGTTTATAAAAAACATTTCGCCAACTTCGTCGCTTTCGCCTTGTTTTTTTTACCAATGTAATAATTATCGCTAAAAATATCAAACTGTCCGTTTTTTTTTTAAATAATGAAAATATGAAAACAAACACTGTCAGTTATACCAATCCATGGCAAATTTAAATGCAATGAACAATATTAAGTGTAATTGAAAGTTGTGCGATTTTCCAAACTCCTAGTTTTAGTCATTATCTCAATGAGTTGATAATGATTTTTTACATTCATTATGGAAAAAGACAATTCTATACCTGACTAGAAAGCATGTTCTACAGCAGGGGTTCCCAACCTTTTTGCACCTGCGTACCACTTGACTTTTTGAGAAATTTTGGCGTATCACCAGACCTGAATATTTAAATAAACGTATAATATTTACTCTTCTAAAAATGTTCAAAGGCTTTTTGAATTAAATTCCTGAGAAAATTTCATATTTAATGGTTAGATATTTGTTTATTTATAACATGCTTATAATAAAGGAGAAATTAAAAGATTAAAATGGTATTAATTTACAGTTTTATTTATTACCCATAGGACTAAAAACATACAAATAAAAAATTAGTACAAACTCAGCAAAAAGTTAATCATCATACAAAATATACTTTTATAGTCTTTAGTGCGAAACTTGTTGTTGTTTGCCTGTGATTAAAACACCAACATTAGGAGTAATGGAACTTATCTTCAATCTTAAGTCCTCTTCAACACTTATTCTGCTTCTATGTTTATTTTTTATGTACAAGAGTTCAGAAAATCCACTCTCACACAAGTAACTCGTAATAAATGGCATCAAAAATAGCAGAGCTTGCCGGAAGATCAAAGGGTACTCGGTTTTACATCCGATCCAGAAGTTAATTAAAGATTTCTCTTTAAAATAATCTTTCATAGAACTATCTTCTGTAAGATCGATAAAACTTTCTTTTAGTTCACCTGAAACCATCGTACCACTTGGAACGTTCCCGCGTACTACCAGTGGTACGCGTACCACCGGTTGGGAATCCCTGTTCTACAGTACTGTAATTATCATTGCGAAATTCATTCAATTAACCCTCGGGAGAAATAAGTTTCACTAACAAAATTTGTCGTTATGCATTTCACATGGAAAAAGTAAAGTAAGTGCATTGAAGAATTTACTTATTTACTATCTAAATCTCAAAAATGAGCAAAAACTGCTTTTAGAGGGGAAAAAGGGAACATCAAAGGCCTAAGTATATTTACTTATAATACTTAAGTATACTTAAGTTAGTTATAGCACAAAACTAATAAAAGATAATTGAGTTGCAGGATTGGCGACTAAAATGCAAAGCATAAGATCAAAATAAAAAACTTTTCAAAAACAAAACTTTAATGTATGCACGGAAGTTTTTTGATATCTTTGAAATATACTAAGTATCTCAGTACCAGGGATACAAACATACAGAGATGGTAGGGGCCAGATGAGTTGGAATCACAGAGCAATGCATAAAAAATATCCAAATGCATCTTGTATTGTAATTGATGAAATAAAAAAAGAAAAGTACTGATGTGATTTGTGGAAGTGGAAGGTTTTTAATAATTGTATATAGTGTTTCTTTGTTATAAGGAGATGAGGGTCATTTACACTTATAAACTAAACAAAACTTCAGAAATTTCAATGGCAATCTCATAATGTTATGCATTATTTAGATTCAGCATTAAAAAAAATAGTGAAATAGCAAATTTCATAATTTTCAAAAGAGTGGTTGGTAATTTAAATGATATCAAGTAAATGACAAATTATGTTAAAAAAAATTGGTTTTTAAACATGAATTGTTAATTTACATATTTTAGTCATTATTGTGAATAAGGCAGTTTGTTAAAGATAGCACACAAATACTGCCTTAAACTGTTTTTTAATAATTAATTATTAATTAATAAATATTTTTAATTAACTTCTGGATCACAGGTAATACACACGACTAGCATATGAGAAGACTTCGTTCTAATTCCCAAATTACAGTGGTGAACTATTTTGTTCTACAATGGGACCTAGAATGCATTGAATACTTCAAGTGAGAGCATATCAAGACACTGCTGTATAACCATTCGTTGACAGTACCGAAACACTGGTTGCACGCATCGAAGTAGCTGGGAGGGGGGAGATACCGGGTCAGGAAACAATTTTCACATGGTATTTCTATGTAATTCCGAACCGTCTATCATTATCATGTATTTATAAGCTGTTTTTTTACACATTCTGCGTATAAATTATAACTGACTACAATTAAAAGCGGCAGACACTCATATAAATAATTTTAAAATAGTATTGTCCCAAACTATTAATTCATCATTATTATAACAGCAATATTTAAAAAATACTCAGAAAGTACATATTAAGAAGCAACTATATTTTTTACTTATAAATTTGTCCATTAAAGTGTATTTCCTGAAAAGAATTGTTCGTTTTTTCCTTTCTTTGACTGTTCACGATTATTGGCAAACAACAAAATATTTGAACTACTCGTATATATATCGGACGAATTAAACTAAAAATGGAAATCTTAAACATAATCGATTTTTAAACTACTGTGTCCCTTTCAAAAAATTCGATCCAGATTCTTTTCGCTTGGATGCTTCACTTTAATAGCAATTTAAATAACATTCACGGCAAAAAAAATGAGCAATGGTTGATCGAATAAATGAAACTGTATATTTTGCTTTAGTTTTATTAGTTTAACCTTTTCACACCTGCATTGTCTTTTTTTATTACTGTATTCCAACTGAAGTTATTAAATTAGTAATTTATTGTTATGTTTTCATTGGGTTAGTTTTTTTTTCTTTCTTAAATCTTTTAAGTTGATATGAAAGCGAAAGCTTTGGTAGAAAAATTGAGTAGTATTTAATTAAATGCAGCGATATTGCGAAGGAATAAGAAATTAATGTTTCGTTGCATTGATCAAGCGTTAAATCAAACAAATTTCCACATATTCACCAATTATTTTTTCTCCAAAAAGTGCATTTACATAAAAAACGTGTAAAAGCTTAGTGCTCCATAAAAACAGTTATAGCAAAGTGTGAAGTTTGAGTTGAGTTTTCAACCATGAAGGCTTCATATCGTCTATTTTTTTTATTTATTTTTTTTATTTAAATTTAAGCGAATGAAGTTCTTTGTTAAACATTTTTGTGAACAAGATAGAGTTCACAGTTTCTAACTATCTTTAAAAATTCAACACCCAACGACAAAATAGTCAATTTAAAAAGTTCTTTCGGGCTATTTGAAGTCTAGAATCTAATAAGGTATGGATGGTAATTTCTGAATTGGGTTTTAAACTTTGAGGGCAAAGTTTTCTACACCGCCTTTTTTCTTTTTTTTTAGGTGGAATTGAAAGCTCCAAAAATATCGGAGCTGAAAACTTTGAACATATCTTAACATATCTAAAACATATCTTAAGTAGAAAAAAAAAATATTACTTGTGACGAATTGATTACCAAAGAATAAGTATTATTCTGATCAGTTTAGATATCTAAAAGGTACTGTAATAAAAAAAAATACGAAGTAGGATTATACTTTTAGATCTACTTCTAAAATTCTTAGAATAAAGCTGTTCCCCACGGAGGTATATTCTATACAATTTTCTTTCGCTTTAAATTAAGTTTTTTTTTTAGCAGCTATTATCGTAAAAACTGTTAATTTTAATACCCATCCCTATTTTACTCAATCAAAACTAAATGAAAATGTGTCTCGTAAACTGTAAATTAAAATTTGAATTCTAAAGAAAATTCAGTGGAGGAATAGATCAAATTTAAACCTTTGAAAATGGCAGTCGAACTTAGTTTTGCTTCTTTGTCTATACGCAACTGCCCCTGCCTATTATGTTATCTAGAGCATATTTTATTGTTGTTATTTAGAGCATATTTTATTATTGTAAAACTACATTATATTTACAAAACTACATTCAGTTTAAAAAAAAAAAAAAGCAGTTTAAATGCAAGAAATGTATGCAATAGATCAAATCAAAAATTAAAAAAATTGATTTCAAGATGGAGTTTCTTTTAGCTTCTCTCATTATGGGGCGAGGGTGGGGTAAAGTTCGATCACGCCAGAACTTCAAGGTGGCGTTTCCTAAGAGACTACCAGCAAGTAAGCTTTAATTTTAGCCTTTGAGTCCCGACGTGGAATGTCAATATTAAATCCGAGTTCATGTTCCATCCAATATAAATTTTTTTGATTAGATCCTCCTGCCAATTGTATTGTATATTAGAAATAAAACCTTATAAGAGGGAAAATTTGTTTTGGGAAATATTGTTGCGTGGATGGGTTCGAAAGATTTGAAGCCAAAGCAGATCAAAACTTGCAGAAGTTTATTCCACTATAACTCTTCACAGATTCCTTTACAACTCCAGAACTTCTTGTTCTAGTAGACTCAATACAGCTCTATACACAACAATAGAGCACAAACAGCAGTTAAACTTGACAACACAACTGCTCAAATCACTGCAAAAGACAATGCGATACAGTTCGCTTTAGAACTACTCTGAATGCTCACTGAGACTTAGTATCTCAACTCAGTAATTCCAGTCAACTCACCAGTCAACTAATTCAGTGACTCAAAATCAGTCCCTAACTCACGGCCGGCCTTATTTAGGGGAGGCGAACATTCTTGAAATTTCTAGAGATAGATATTTGGAGAACTTTCCAGATCGTAGTCGAAAAGTCCTATACATGTACATGGGGACCAAAAATGTCGCCAAATGGTTGCCAAGTTTGGCGACATTTGGCGATTTCTCGCCAATTTGGCGAGAATGCCATTACCATAATGTTAAATGCCCTGCTCCTTTTAAAACTCGCTTCCCAGCGTTATCTCTGTAAAACTAGTTATCAAGCATCAAGACCCATATTGCAGGGAAGCCAAGCTCAGACGAACTATTGCACTGCCTTATGCGAGATGTACATAAATTTTTCTATTTACAAAATTAACACTACGAAATATTTACAAATATACAAAAATTCGTAACAATATCTATAAATGCCTTTGAAGTTAGGATGTTGTTCAGTGTTCAGAAAGGGTTGAGGGAGAGAAGGAGGAGGGGGTGGGGGGGGGTCGATTTATTTTAACTGCTATCAATGATACGGTACCATAAAATCAGTTCTTTTCCGACAATAGCTTTGTTTATATGACTTCCAGATATCAGAATAGGAGAAAAATTGTATGCTTCTTTTTTTTTAAAACGTTACTTGTTTTAAAGGAGAGGCATGCACACACTTAATAATATGTTCCATTTATGAAATAATAAACATTGTTTTATAAATTAATTTATATTGCAGAAAAAGGTTTATTCTAAAATATACATGTTTTTATGATTTTTAAATGGTAGTTTGATAAATCATTGGAATTAGTTATTCACCATGCCTTAAAACACAATGTTTATCTTTGCCATTGCCATTTATTTATTAATTTATCTAACCACTCATTAAAAACTAATGATTTAAAAATAAATTGGTAAACCAAAAATGAAACTTCCTCATTTGATCAAAGACATCCCAGATCTTGCTTCATTTAAAAATGAGTTTACGTTATTCTAATTTTGTTATTCTCTTTGTAAATGATTTTCTTGATAGATGGCCGAAACAGCATGAAGGTAGTTTCAATTGAACACTGGTATTGAAGCTACCTTAAAAAATGTCGCAGTAGACATATATGCCCAAATATTCCCCCCCCCCTCATCCCCATTTCGATTTAACGTTTTATACAATTGAGAAAACGCAAAATTCCATGACCACTTTTAATGACTCGTGTGTAGAGTGCAGCACCTTTTTGTAGTTCAAATGTCGTTGATGAAATTATACGAATACCGCAGATATTAAACTACTTAATATTATGTCGTATAAAAAGAATAATTATGATGCAAAGTTATGTTTAAAAATATTAAGCAACAAACATTTCAGAAATGAAAGTCTATGGAACGCCACTGTTCCTCTGGAAGACCACAAATCCAATTATTACTATTGTGCATGTGAATAAGATTCGTTCTCAAAGGAAAAGAAAAGGAACCCCAGCGACGCCAAGATACCCAGACTGAAAAGAATGGCAGAAAACAAATTAAATGTTCGGCAAGGAGTTTGTGAAAAAGAAATCTAGACAAAAATAAACACAAATAGATATTTGCAAGTGAAAGTGTGAAAATCCAGAAGTAGAGAATGCATGATCAGACTCATCTTGGAAATTACTAAATATAACATGTTTGCAAGAAAAAGGATATAAAAGGATATTCTGAAGTTGAGTCTTTCGAGGATCGGTGACCTTTTGTGGTTTTTATCAAAAGGAAGTTAGTGGCAGTATTTTTTTTAATCTCTATATTATTGAATAGGTTTATGTTCATAGATTTGTGCTCCCTCCGAGCTTGTTTTTCGTTAAGACTGGAACCGGTTCCAACAAACATCAGATTTTTTCATGAAGGTTATAAAAGGGAAAAGCATATTTTCGTTATTAAAACATAAGAGATTATGATGATCTTTATATGAACTGAGTTTTACTCACACAAATTTTCGAATGTGAACATTTTTTTCGATTTGTATACTCATCTTACTTTTATCTTTGTGAAAGCGCGATAGCGCGATCAAATCAAAATAATATTAATGATTATCTGGTTATCATGATAATGGTAATGATTATGAAGGTCAAAATGGACGGTGCCATACAGTGAAAAAAGGATATCAACATAAGAAATAAGAATAATGATAATGAATATAAATGATGATAATAATGATAATGAATATAAATGATGATAATAATGATAATAGTTTTAGTTGATGATTTTAATAATGGAGGTACCAACATTGATGATGATTGTGATAATAATCATGATAATAACAATGGTATAATAATAATAATGATAATAATAATGATATAATAATAATGTTATAATAATAATGATATAATAATAATGACGCCGATCCTGATCACAAAACTGGACAAGGAAAATGTTGGCAATAATGAGGGCTACAATAATGATATTCTTGTTAATAAGGATGTAGATAAATGGCAATAAAGGGGAGAAAAAAAAGAAAAAAAAATATCAAAGTGAAAAATCTCAAAACTGGAATAGTTGATTCAGTACTATCGCAAATAAAAATACAATGGATTATGACTGTCACATTAAGGCATCTGCACAAGTTAGAAGATACTTTTTCTGCAAAAGTTAGAAGATACTAGAAGATTTCGTTTGGTAGAAATTTCCCAGATAATTTTTTAATGGCAGAATATTGAAAGTGTAGATCTCTAACTGTGCATGAATTCGTCCGGTTTTCACACCTATATACAAAAATAATAAACAAAACATGAAAATTTTATTTATCATTGTTAACCTATAAATACCAGCGAAAAACTTTAAGTAATCTTTATAATATTCATAAAAATAAAACAATAATACGAAATAACATTCCTCCAAGTTGTACACCTTAAATGTCTGTTTGGTTTGGAACTTCCAACTGTCTATTTCTGCCACTTATAAAGTGCTTAACACACTCATATACGTCTCGTAATTTTGAGCATCTTGAAAAATACGAGATCGAAACCTTTTAGTGTAAACTCCTCTCTCCAACCCCATCACACCAACGGGAGTACATTGAGGCCACAACAGATTTAATGGGCCCCATTAGGTACACACCTATATTTGGCACACCGAGCACCGAACCCAAAATCCTCCGATAGTCTACTGCTAAGCTATCGGAGCTACAAATGTCTGTTTAAGGTTGAACCTAAATATTTTAGAGTTTTTAGTTACAAAAATTCTCTTTAAATGGCAATCTTACAATCTTGGCTGCTTAGGGGTTTGTAATAACGGTGACAATTTTGTTTCTCGAATAGAAGAGCTCGGTATTGAAGGGAATGAATGGGGAATGGTGTATTAACGAGGAAAAGGTGCAAAATTTTAAATATGCGTTTGCATTGCAATCAATATACCTTGACAAATCTCTGCAACACTCAGCTAGTAACTGGATAAATGTGTGTAATTGATAAATGCATGAGTGTATTTGGTTCTGATTGCTGAATTAACTTTCAAGATGTATTTTTGTTACTTACGCAAACTATATGCATGCACTCACTCTCACCTGATTCCGAATGATAAAAAAACCCCTAAAGTTTTCAAAATATATTTCGTTTACTAAATTAACTATTCAATTAGGCTATTTTAAAAAAAAACAACTTAATATTTCAAAGCGTGCTTTCAGTTGGAAACTTTGATAATCTTTTCTAATTAACCCTCTATAGGCCCATTTTATTCTAGTAATGTTAAGTTAAAATATTTTTGGGATTGAGATTGATTTATAAAAATAAATTAATTTAGCTTATTACCTAAAATTAATTGAATTTTTAAAACCATTTTTTTTTGTTTGTTTGGTGGGAAGTATGTTATGCAGCTATTCAAAGGTTGCATTTTTTTTTAAATATTGCATTTCATGATATTTATGAGATATAATTTGCAAGTACTAACATCTACAAACAAAATTCGAAATTAGATGTATTTTGTATTAAAAAAAAATTAACTCGTCTTGCAGTGGACATGTGCGTTCTTTCATCGATTTTGGACGGTTGCTGCACCCCTTAATTCGGCGATCCTACTCGTCCCAGAGGTGTTCCATAGGATTCACGTCTGGACTCTGAGCTTGCCAGTCCAGTCAGTTCTGCCTGCTGTCATCATACTAATCCATGGTGGACCTCGCAACATGACAAGTGGCTTTGTCATATTGGAAGTAACAATGATCCAACCCTTAAAATTGCCACAGCGTAGGGAAGCACATAGTTATCTAGATTAGTGGAGTAGTAGTCAGCGTTGAGCCTACCATGAATTGGAATTAATTGTGACGTAGATCAGGACTGCAGACATTCTCAATTGCATGAGTGTCCAAATACTTATTGGTAGATAGTGTATATATGACAATAAAAAACTCTTTGGACTTATAATTTATGTCGTAATTCAAAAAGTACATAAAATTTCTTTTGGAATATTTAAATTAATATCTTAATTAAAAAATACTCAACTCCGAAATAATTTTTCTGTTGTTATTGAATCAAAAACGCTATATATATATTTATATTTTGTCCTTCCTGGTTTCTCAAACACACAACCTTGATTGAATCTACAGGAAACGAACCTACTTTTTAAAGAAACTGATCTTCTTTATGTCTAAATGTGAAACTGAACAAACATTTTCGCACTATCTATTGACGTTTGCAGAAAGACGCGGAAATTTCGAGGGCTTGTATGCAGGAAAAATTGAGGCTGGTTCATAGCCACAACAGAAAAGTCATCCGACTCTTTTGAGGGATTTCTTTTTTTGTTATTCCCTGTTTATGTCGTGGGTCGAGAAAAACTACGACGCATAAAACCTTTATAAGCAGGAAATTTTTAGAGGTCATAACTTACCATGAAAAGGATTATCCAAAGAACATAATATCTGTTTCTGTTGTAAAAAATAAGTTGGATTGCCAATAAATTGCCAGGCTTCGTCAATAAATTAAGGATTCCCCACCATGGAAGAGATACTTTTTTAATTCTAATGTTTTTACCCATACATTTAAAATTTATAAAATTTATTTTCAAAATGGAATGTCGTTTTCCTGCACTTTATGAATTGGTAAAAATATAGTGGTTAAGAAGAAAGAAAACCTAAATTAAGTTGAATTAAATTCTGAAATTATGTCTACTTTTGAATATAACTTGTTAGATTAAGTAATTGGATTTGAAAGTAAACGTATTTGGACAAAACACATTCATAAATGGCTCCTAAGTTAGACAAATTTCATACAATGTTGCCATAATAATAAATTTTAAATCATTTAGCACAAATACATAATCTATTTAGTTATAGTTAAAGAGGTTTCAAAACTTTTCAAGACAAAATCAACTATTTTTTTAAGAAGGTTTTTCCAGTAATTTTATTTATGCAAATTTTGTTTCTATCTTTAGAAGAACTTGAAATATTTAAGTTTTTGTTACATGACAACTGTATTTCAGACATGCTATCTTGAAACTTTGAAACTTTTTCTCTGTGATGGCTTTTTGTCCCTATTTTGAGTTTAAATTGTTATAACTTAAAAATTACTTGATATAAATCTATGAAACTTTCCACAATTATTTTTCATATATATTTCTTTAATTTGTCTTCATGAATTATGTTTTTTTATTTAACTTAAAAAAAAAAAAGCTTTTGGTGCTTAGCATGCTATGGATTTTATACAGTTTTTGCACAAAATATTTTAATTTTTTTTTCTAATTACTTTATTAAAAAATCACGAAGACAATTTTTGAAATGAATTATAAGAAGTAGTTTTATGCAAAAATGAAGTGGTTTTTTTAAAAAAGTTTTTTAGAAATACAAATTTAGAAAATATCAAAATTTTGAAGTTTTCTAATTAAAAAAAAAAGTTTTTTAAAATTTGAAAATTTAAAACAGTTTTTAAAGTTTTAAAGCATCATACATTACTGCATAAAAAAATTTCAGAAAAATAAGTCTAAAAATAAAGATTTTAGAATTTTGAGTCCCAGACCCCCTTAATTTTGCATTTTGAAATGAAGTTAATGAATGACATTATTTTGAAAGATTTTTTAGTCATCATCAATCAAAACTTGTTATCATATGTGACACAACCTTTTTAAAGTTTTAAAAATTCATTCGAATGTACAAGTTTCAAAAGACAAAAGCCCATTGGTAGCGTTGTCAGACATTATGCATGAGACAAAACTTTCGGAATCCTCAAAAACTGCTGAGGATAAAAATTTCAAATCAAAAATATGTAAAGAGTTTTATATATATATATCTTAAATATTGAAAAAAAAAAAAAAGACTGAGTAGGAGATTTTATTTTGATAAATATTGCTCATGCAACCTGTGATTTACATACAACAAATCATATAATTTCGCATTCTTTTACTTATCAAAGTAAATTTTTATTGCAAATGATTATTAATGTTAAAAACTCGATTAATAAACTCTTTTTGAATATTTTAATTATTCCACGACATTGCTGTGAGCAATTTGATGCTTTATTACTGAAATAGGATATTATATTTACGTCAAACCCACTCTACAATCATACAAGTAAACCATCTCTTCAACATCATGCATCAAGTGAAGAATCAAAGGTCATATCTATGAAGATCCATTCTTAACAAATTGAATGAAGTTTCCATCAATCTTTCTACCGGAAGTTCATTAGCATCAAAACTGACATCACAAACCCGTCGTGCAAATTTAATGTACATCAGAAATGGTTTTGTTCCTCAAAAATGAGAAGGTTCATTCTCATTTCGAAAAATTTGCGTTGAGAAAACATAGAAAAAAAAAGTATAAAGGAAGTATTTTTAACATATATTTAATAGCATAAGAGCCATCAATGCGGTTAATATTTTTAAATTGAACATTGAAATATAAGAATTTAAAGCCATATGCAAATAGTTAATATTGGGGTCATTTAGAAGGATGACATCATTATGGTTTTGGTTATTTTTCTTAAGTATTAAGAAACTTGAAACTTAATTTCTGTTTCCCGCTGTCGTCTGAAATTTCATTAACTACTACGTTAAGTTTTAAGGAGATATGTTATATTTTTACTATAATATTCATAGTATTCGGGGTTGTTTGGTCTTTAAAATTTATAGTATACGGGGTATATACAGAGTGGTCATGGTCATAAAGAAACTTTGCCGATATATAGACCACTAGCGGCCGTTCCGTTCAACATACCGAGATGAGATTTTAGGTATAGTTATTCAGAGGCATGAGATCGAGATTCTGCTAATGGCAACCAAATGGCTCTCACGGTTACAGGAAAAGAAACTCGAAATTTTCGAATGCAACGCCCACTTTTTCTTGTCGCAAAATTCTCAGCGCATGCGAAAACCCTAAAGACCGTTAGAACGGTAAGTGTATCACCAAAAACGGACGTGTCATACTTGCAGAAAAAAGGTTTTTTTTAAACGGTTTTCTGTATTTTACAACTTGTGGTATTTTTAAAAGTTTTCTTGCATTCAACAATGAAGGTTTTTTTAGGTAGGACTTTCAAGTGCCTTAAATACCTCATTTAAATGTGTAGTTGTGAAAATATAAGCAGTACTCTCATGTAACCCTTTGACTAGTTGGTAAAGATAAAGAGTTAAACGAATCTATACAAAAAATATTTATTTACATTTATAGTTGGAAAATATATCAATAGGTAGCTAAAATTGCTTTGCACGTCGAAAAACAATTTCTTTCATAGGTTTCCAACGAAAACTGAGAACTTTCAATTAAGTCAAAATGGGATAAGAACTATCTTGTCTTGGTTGAGAATGCTGACCTAAAACGTACAGTTAGACGTACGGATTTTTTGTCTCGATATTTTCTCATTACATCGCAAGTTAGAAGCTAAATGTCACGATAAAAAGTAGTTTCCTATATTATTTACTTTTCTTTAAGATTGATGTTTAGGAAAAATCAAATCCTTTAAAAGTATTTATGTTGAAGCAGAAGTTTTGACACTTTCAGATGTCGTCGGTCACTTAGTGAAAGATTTATTATAGTAACTTAATTTGTCAGCACCGAAGTTCAATAAAACGTTATAATTTCGGATATTTTGGAATTTGCGAGGAAGTTATGTTGGAAAACTCCTGAAAACTCGTTTAAGTGCTTTAAGTCCGCTAATATATTCTGTAATATAGTTTGTGTTAAAATCATTTTGTAATACCGAGCTTCGGTTAACATGATTTGATCAATTCGCAAATAAGCTGACCATTTGTCAAATTGGCTACTTTTCAAACTTGGCCATAACATGCATAGCAAAAACGAATTAAGAGGTCGTCCAGACACCATAAATGATCCTTCAAGTTCATCGTCCTTTTCCCAAACATCAACCGACGATGTATATCACCCATCAACGGCAACACCCTCCCAGTCAATTTCCATAGATACTTCTCCACTTATATCGCTAAAAACGCAACGCCACGCCACTTTTAGACGCAAAATTCTGCCCCACACCATTTGCATAAACAATCATCCCCGGCCCAAACACAAGATCGGACGCTTTTCTTATCTGTTGATCCGGTTACAGAGAGGTGCGGTACCAGAAATTGAAATAAGAACAAGAATGAGGGCGATTTCTTGTGAGGTTTTCGAACGCCTTCCAAGTTAGGACTAATCGAATTTTATTTCCCGCTTTTTCGTTCTGGGAAATAAATCGTCCGAGACAATAATGCCAGGGGAATAACAATAACGAGAGAAGCGTGTAAGTTACAAATAATTCTATTACGACCCCATGAAGCCAAGTGTTGAACTCTAATTTCTTATGGGTGGCATGGAGAGCATTTATCACCTGTTGATTTCTTGGCAGAGGGGATGGGTAGAAATTGAGCTTGATTACGGGGTGGATACTTTTGCGCGAGGAACATATATTTGGGCTTAAAGTTGTACGTATCATATATAGAATTTGATACCGATTATTGGAGCGGATACTGGAGATAGAAAGATTAATGGAGGACTAAAAGGTTAAAACGCATAGAAATTTTAAAGTTTTTGATACTATAAAACTTTGCTCTTATATACTAAATTTAACAAAATTCTAGCTCAATTTGAAGTTGTATCAATTATTTAAGACGTAAAACATAATTTAATTATTATTATTTTTTTTTTTTAAATTTTCATTTGTCAAAAAAACTAGGAAAGTAAAATTTATCGATTCGAACGTTATTTGTATAGAAGTGTGCAAAGTTTGTTAGAAAAAAAAAAAAAAAAAGGTCTAGCCACATTTGTTCGAAACCTTATTGAAATTGTAGGAAAAGATAAAATTATTGAGATAATAAATATATTGTTATACACAAGCACCATGCCCTAATTTCTGTATACGTTTATTTCTAGGGAACGTTTCGTAGTTTTGTACAATACGCAATACTACCCTCTTACGCCTCCCTAAAGACCGTCATGAATACGCTCCTGACAATACTCACTCAAGTAGAGGATAAAGGAATCGTCGACTTTGTGAGATTTTTTTGCAATGCTCAATAGTTGTTGGATATGATTGAACACATAATTCAACTTAGATAACAATATAAATCCAATTCATAGTTTAAAGACACTAAGTCACCCAACCATGCGGTGAGATGATTCAGTGCCAACCATTTTCTTCTCTTTAAACCACCAGAAATATTATTGTTGAACATTGTAACACTATTTATTGCATTCACCAAGTTTCGTTTACCAGAAACTGCGAAAAAAAATTGTTGGATGTTAAAATTAGGCTTCATAGCTTTACGTAGATAAAACCTGTTATTTCTGGCAACAAAAGTTTTTTTTGAGCACCATATCAAGAAATGAATGAATGAATAGTACAATTAGTGGGAAAAAAGCCGTGTATCGTATGTAATAGATTTTAAAATTATTCGTTTGAGCAGAAAAGGAATACATAATTATTAAATTAAAACTCCCGAGTAAAATTCAAAGGATATATTCTTTTTATCATAAATATTACTGGGAGGGGGGGGGGGGGGAATGGGAGGGGATAAATAAAATATTTTACAAAAAATAGAAACTTTCCTAGATAGATTACACCGCTTAATATTTTATCTAGAAATGTTAAGGGAAGCCATTGAAAATTAAAACATATGATTTTTTTTTGTTTTAATTTATTATATGAATTGGAATGGACTTTTTGTATTTTACTTTAACTGTTCATTCTATTAATTACCACTCCCTCCCCTTCCTCTCAACAATTTCATCGTTCACCTTATCTTTAATTTTTTTTTAATGATGCGTCTTAAAAAAACAACTTTGCCCAACTCTTTAATAAAGAGAGTCAAAGTGCAATAAATTAAACATCGTGGTACTTTAATAATATAACCCCTAAAAACCAAGTTTTTAATATAAATCCTTTATATGCGTACCCAATTTGTAGCTAAGAGAGTTTTCATAGAGTTTAATCACTAAGAACAAAATTCTTTTCCGAACTATTTACTAACTTCTGACTTGCCCTCAAAATTTGATTGAATGCACTGCCATCTACAACGAGTCTATTTGCGAAGATTCAGTTGCATTGGAAGACGGAAAGTCGTTTAATTAGTCCTCCAAATATTTTGCTTCGTCAACCTTAATAGGGAAAGGTATCAGTCATTATATATCGCCAAATTAAACATGTTTGAATGAAGCTTGGTATCTGGAAAATAGAACGTGAGTAAAAGCTAATAATTCTGACTTAAGGCAATAGAAACACATATATTTTATTTATTTTGATTAAAACAATTTTGGCAACATAAAAGAGTTTCAACAATGATCGGTTAAATGGAATTTGTTAGTATTCCGGAGAGATTATATAAGCGGGTGTAAAAGCGACCTTTTAATGAAAGTGACAGCCACCAAACGACGCAGCAACAAATATACCCTCTCATCTAACACACAGAATCGAAATTAATATCAGTGGTAGAAGTGATGAAAAAAAAAAGTGGGGGAACGACCTAAATTTGGTGACAAGTGCCCCCCCCCCCTCTCCCTTTTTCCAATCTTCAACGATACATTTTATAAATTCGTAACTTATAATAAAAACAATAATTAGTAAAGAAATAATTTATAGCAAAAAAATTCCAAATTTTATTGTTATTTTAATGAATATTCGGCGACATAGTTTTTTTACTTGAAAGTAAGCAATAAAGTTGAGTAATAATTCAATGTTGTATACATAACTGTTTATTTAGATTTAAATAATACTTATAAATGTGCATACTTTCAAGAAATTAAATTCATAGAGAATTCTTAAAAGTTTTTTTTTTTTTTTTTTAAATAGCTTGTCTTTATATGAAACAATAATTAATAGAAATTTAACTTAAAAGTTCCTCCAAAGTTAATAGCTGACCAAGCGTAGCAGTTTTTGTTAATAAAAATACTTATACCTTTATACAAATTAGTATAATACATTTTTATAAAATAGTATGATATACTATAAATAGTTTTTTTCAACATTTGAAAACTTGAAATCACTTTTTCTCAGTGTCACTACATTTAAAGGTTAATGTTATTTTTCCTGAGTAGTTTTTAGGCGGATTGAAGCTTTTAAAAGTGGGGGGATGGATTTCAGTGGTTTTAGAAGTGGGGAGACGCATGGGTATTTTCTTGAAAAGTGGGGGGATGCGTCACCCCGCGTCTACCCACACTTCTAGCACTGGTTAATATAAAGGATTTTAAAAAAACGAAGCATTTATTGAGTGTTTTCTAAACCCTGTAATCCCCAATCAGATACTCTTCATGCAAGTCGCATGGGAGCGGTATTGTCGCATAATAAATCTATTCAGATCGAAGTATTCTGAATGTATTATTACTATTTTTTATTCCCAACATTCTTGAGTTGGCGTAAAAGATAGGCAAATGAACCTCGAACAGTCGCCGATGAGACGCGTCGAACTAATTTCCACGAGAATGCAACTTCAGCAGTTTTGCTTTTTATCTTGCAGCGGCAAACTGCCGCCATGTCTTGTGGACCCAGACGAATCAAAGTGAAAAATACTACTCCAAATACATGCGGTAATTGGTATTGTTGCAAGAACTTATGATACATAAAATGCGCACATGATTTCTCACACTAACTGTATACTTGAAATGTATACTAGAGAAATTTGAAAGAACCAACTTAAATGTAGTAAAACGCCAAACAAAATTAAAAATTAAAAGGCGTGAAAAGCCCCATTCGATCTGTACTTAATTCAAATGGACACTTAAAATGTAAACTTTTCCAATATATCTTGCTTTATAAATCAGTTTTTTTTTTTGTGTGTGTGTGTGTGTGGAAAGAACTGAATTAATATCATGAGATTAATTGAAAGTTTACGGTGAAACAGGAGCAACTTATAATAAATCGTAATACTTTGGAATCATGTACAAAGTAAGAAGAAAATCTTATGAATCTCGCAAACTTCGACACTAGCAGTTCACCTGAAATATTTCCGAGCATATCACTCTGGTCAAAACGGATGGCTGCTCTCTTTTCGACTGAATGTTGAAAGATCGCAATGTCATGATTGACATTAATGCATATAAACAGGTCTTAAAATGCTGAATTGCAAATACTTTTCCTGCATATTTCTACACCCTCTTTTTTAGGATGAAAAGGCACATTACGTCATTGTCGGTTAGTAACCTTACACAATTTATTTTTCGATAAATAATTTTACACATTTCATGAAAATGAAATTGTAATATTTTATTTTGTTACTTTTACAGCCCTTTATTTTTAAAGTATTTTTTGTTTTGTAATTTTTAGTATGGATGGTATATATTTATAAATGATCTGTTTATAAATATTTGGAAAATATTTATAAATGATGGAGAAACATAGCATATTATGGAATACCATTTATATTTATGAACGTAACTAATCATTGAAATTATTTTAAAACTCCTAAATGAATGCAAATAAAACAATACATTAATTTTTTGACTTTGGAGTGGTAATATGAAATAGAAATGTAATATGGAAAAAGGGTTTGAAATGAAAGAACTCGAAATAAATTTGACAAGAAACAGATTTAGTGAATTTAAGTAGTTTCAGTTATTTGCAGTAATCACAAATATAAACTTCTTTATGCCGGATCAATCAAAGTGGGCTCACTTACAAGCTATACAATATTTTAGAATTCCATACAGTCCGACGTTTACGAATAATATATTTAATACTCAAATCGTCCCATGATTTGAAGTTTTTCAATCTGCTCGAGTAGTTATTATTATGATCAATCGTTTAACCTTGTACCGGATCACCAGACGTCTTTTAATCTTATTCATTTATGTTGGTTTGAAAGTGCAAAACCTAATAGTTGTATTACATACCACGAGGAACATTAAACCTTTGCTTTGTAGACAAGTGTACAGTTTTTTTATATTCTTTTGGTGAATTTTTGCTACTTTGTGTTCATAAATATTAATTGGCTTGTATTGTCTATAGGTAACATTCGAATTTTGTGTCATTTTCATAGCGCTTACTAATAATAGATAAAATAGTGAAGTATATATATTTTTAAAATAGTCTCATCGGTAGGTTGACCTCGACAAAGTTATGTTTTAGTTAGAAGAAGAAAAATAAGGTTCAGTTCCCACGTTATCTTATATCGTTATCTTACCTAAAATATCTATAATACTAATGAAAAGTAATAAATTAATTCCTCTAAGTTAATAACCATTTCGTTTTGGAAAACTTGGATAAATACCACCCAAGCCTTGGAGTATATACCATCATTTTCTATAAACTTAATATAATTGAAAATTGAAACGACATTTTTGCATAAACAGGACGCTGTCTCACGACACGATTTGAAAGCAAGAATAAAATTAAAAAAATATCAAAGTAATTTTAAAAGGTTAAAAAAAAAAAATCATTTGGCAAATTTCAACTTTTAAGTCAAACTAACTGTAAAATGAGATCGAGTTTGATTCGTCATATTAGAACCGCCGGCTACGTTCAAATGAGAACTAAATAATCAAAGGACATGGAATTTGAATGATATCTTCACAATGCGTTTTGAACTTTATTTCACTTACCATTTCTCACATATTCTTTTTCTTAAAGCGATTAGCTGCTATAACGGTAAATCGTTTAATATATCTATATAAGAGTAGAAAAACCCTTCCACTTCTTTTTTTCACATCTTAAAAGAGAGAAATGATAAATACCTACGATCTACTGAATCAATTAAAACTGTTTTTTTCTTCCTATTAGTTTCTTAACCAATCCAGGTTATCAGGAATACAATTTCATTCGATATATAGTAGTTAATATTGTGAAATAGAGAACAGGATGTGATCATAATCTGTGATCGACATAATCAAATTAAACGGGATTGTACCTGGCCACAACTGTTTTAGCCCGGACAAAGCCGGGTACGTTAGCCTATATAAAAATCAAAGTCCACCAAAGCCTCACGCATTCCCTCACTCATCACTAATTCTCCCACATCCCATACAGCCGAAACTTTTAAATGTAATACAGATGTCAACAAGCACAAACATATAAAAAGTAATTCTGATTTCAATAAACTTATTTTGACTGGTCGAAATGACGGTCAAATGTTCTAGATGTGGAATGTATGATTATTTTTTATCTCTCAATTTCACCTGAAAAATTGTCGTGGCTAATCCCATGTATTTAACTAGTATTTTATATATTGCTAACCTGATGTCTGATTACCTTTGCATAGCTAATTAGAATAAGTTATATATATTATATTATACTTCTAAGTTCTGGACACAAGGAAGTGGAAAGATGACCCATCTTAAAATGATGAACCAGTACTAAGAACTTAAGTTCAAATCAATGTTCCTGCCTTCTGTAGAAGAAAGTTTCTTGTTGGAGGAGGGTAGCTTAATATGTCTTAAGTACTATAAATGTGATTACACATATAATATAATGTGATTACACATATAATAATAATAATAATTTGAACTGTAGTTAAAATTCTCAGGCTACAATGTATTAATTGTACAATATCTACATAAATACAAATACATAAAGCCACTCATTAGAACCAGTTATCAAAATGTACAATTGCTAGAAAGCATTAGTTATCTGATTAATAAATACTATTGTTTGTCTTTTCTGTGTGTACAAATACTACATTTATAAGAATTATTCTATTGCTAAATGAAGCGATGTTACATTTATCACAAAAGGGAACTATCTACAATAAACAATAAGTTTAACATGTTTTGTGCATACGTACTTTGGATAGGAAACACAAACATGCACTAAATCTGTAAAGCATAAAAGTCTTCGGAATTTAAAAAAAAATCTGTATTACAGTTTAGCGCCAGTTCTATCTTCAACTTTTTTGAAATGCTCACATTGTAATAACAAAATACTCCTCATTGCCACTTGACGCGTGTTTTCTTTTAATATGAAAAGAGAAAATATCAGGTCATTTGCCAGGTCATTTGCTGCTCCACCAAGTTACATTAATTAAATTCTACTCTCCTCTTTGCCTCATTGCACGCGATCCATCACACTCCGGATGCTTTTTTCAAGAAAAGGCATTTTTCCCTTCAGCATTCTTGTCAAAAAGTGGCCAAAAGAATGTTTAAATCGGATGCCTGTTCGATAAACATCAACAAATCTTAAATATCGCGTGCGTGTGTAAGCGAGACAGGTTTTATCTTAATTCTTTAGAGGAATATGCAATAAATGACAAGAGTTTCCGTTCTGATATTGGACACTAAAAAAAAAGTATTGAAACGCAATAAACCATTCTGTACAAGTTATTAAAATCCTCAATCGTGTGTTTTTATGTAATTATACTTACTTTTAACGTAGTATTTTCATTTTCGGGTAAGCATGTAATGTGTAAAATATGTTACCTTTGGGAAATATAGTCAGAAGGTTAAATTATACTGACATGTTTGCAAAATTATTATGACCATACTATGGCTTATCTGGACTTAGCGTTTTGCTCCGATTACCTGCCAAATAAAGACATTCTAATTGTTTGAAGGAAGACCCAGTGCTTTTTTGAACAATCAACTTCTCATTTCGTAGAAAGAAGTATTACAAATGCTTGATTATTATTCCGTTACAATTATTTCCGATTACTATGTTGAAAAAAAATTAACGCAGTCAATTATAATGATTTTCAAATAATAAATTTATAGTTGTGTTCCATATTTGAACTAGGAGGGTGCTAGATTTCAATTGCCTCATTGCTAATGCATGAAGAAAATAGGCATCTTGTTACTAAACCTTTTAATGAAGAAGAAAACTGTGATATTGCTCATGCACATCCGATTATCTTATATAATTGTCATAATTAAAGAAACTAGTCATTCAAGCGTGAATTGCGGAGAAAAAACTTCGTGTATTACAGTAGACATTTTTCTAGGTACCTAACTTGGAACAAGAATAGTATAATAAAAAATGATTCAGGTAAAAAATGTACTGTCTTTTATTGTTGATTTGGTAACTATAATTTCAAAATAAGATCTATGAAACAAGAGAAACATATACTGTTTTCCAATTACCATATTTTGAGTATCTCTAAATTAAAGAGTAATAATCAGTTTTAATTTTTTTTCCATCGCATGCACTTCTGTCCCACAGCGCAAAAACTATTGAATTTAAAAGTATGAAATTTTGCACATTTGTAGAGAAATGTTTAAAAATATGCTTATAAGAAAGATTCAGCAATGAAAACTTTAGTTTTTGAGTAAATATATGTTAAAGTGAAATACTTTTTTTGTATCTGCTGTCCACTCCAGTGAAAACTAACCAGTGAAGAAATTAATTGTTTTGCAGGCATTCAGGTATATGTCATATTAAAACGCTAACGTCGCACTTTTTTAAATTTTGATCTAGTTTTGGAGTTATAAAATGCTAAATTTTGAAAATTCTATTTTACGCTTGCGCGATTGAGTTTTTTTTTCTAATTTAAATTTAATGGGGCAGTTTGCATAATGCGATGTGTACATTAAATATAAAAAATGGAAAAGCATCGGAAAAAGACTGATTTCTTTTAATATATTATACCATGACAAAGACCATATCATCAATAATCAATTTAAAAAAAAAAAAATCAATGCTCGGATTGTTAAAATAGCAATGCTGATGTAACTAATTTAAGTTAATTAAACGGTGTTTCTTTTATTTCGCCTTTTCTCCTCCCATGTTTAAATGAGAAGATTAAGTGTTGCTAGATGTAGCATTTTAAATATCTCGTCTAGTAGATTATGCATAGCTCTGTCAGGTAATTAACTCTAAGGACTTGGGACCAATCACAAAGTTTCAAGATGTTTTTAAAGGTGTGCTTTGATTGGTTAAAACTCCTCAGAAAATGGCCGGTGACGTAGCTATGTGTATTCCTCATTTTCAAATATATTTTTGTCAGCAATATTTCAAGTTGTAATTTTCAAAAATGCTGTATTTTTTCATTATTAAAACATTTTACAAGATATTTTTTTGAATACATAAACAAGTTTTTTTTCTTCAGATAGTTGTAAAAATACAATGGCTGAAAATCAGGTAACTTTGATTTTGAGAGTTGAGTTAGATTCGATGTTGATTTTAATTCTATTGTTTGCAAAAACCGCGTGCTCGATATTTTAAGGATAGTTATTCATAATTTTTTTCTTTTTTTTCAGGTTCACGTAACAAAGTTTTCACCGATGCACGGTTTTTAGTTTTTACATATTTTTAGTAGCAATCCGCAAGCGTAGCGAGCATGGAGTTAGGCGAGCGCAATGAGCAGTTCGTTCAGAGTCTTTACTTTCAGAATGATAATTTTTTCATTCCATAGTTACGAGTTAATTAATATCCAATTAACTCAATATCTGTAGGAATTTTTTTATCCTATTATTGTTGAAGGTCTTTCCAGCTGCCGAAATTATTTTCTTATCTTAATAAACTATTTATGAAGCTTATGCATGGCTATGTCACAGTGAACAACTACTTTTGCAGGAAATTTAATGGGGCAGTTTGCATAATGCGTGTGTACATTCGAATGGTTTTTAGTGTGTATTGCCATTCATCACATGCATGTGCAGTGTTGAACTGGTCAATAGAGTGACGTTAAAGATTTTATGAACCCTCTTATTTCAATAGTATTATAAGGAATAATGTTAAACTATCATAAAATAACAAAAATTGCACAACTGATCTTAATTTTTTTTTACCGCTGTTAAAATTTTATATACTATAAGTTTAGCTGCTGGGGAAAAAAAAAAAAAAAAAAAATCTTTTAAATGTGAAATTGGCAGAGTTATGAAAATATGACCGTTAAAAATCCATCTATGGATTTAAACATGGTATCTTTTGAAAGTTTAGTTAACAGCGTGTACACATTTACTGGGATCAAACGAAGCATATTCCCATTTTTAATTCATTTAAATTTATTTTAAATTTGCTTGCGTGCTTGTGGTGGACAATAAGGAGAGTTAATTTACTACTATTTTCCGTCATCCATTCAAGCTGAAACATGGCAGATAGAACGCATTTTCACCGACAGCTAGTCTATCAAGTTTTGGAGTCTGTCACTAAAGGCCGTGATGACACACGTTTCTACTACTTTTACGTTAAATCCAAATACCATGCCATATTCAAGCATGAATAATTAGGCAATATTTAATTAATTCAACTTTTTCCCCTAGGTTGAAAACCTATGGTAAAAGAGATGAGCCATTTTGATGTTTTTAAACAATTTACAATAACTTCGATTTTCTTTGGAGCGTGCAAAATCTACGAAACATATTTGCTCTCATCCAATCAAATTGAAACTTGGCAGATAGACCCGTTGTCAATATCAATGCATTCTACCATGTTTTGGGAGTTAAAAAAAATTTAGTAAATTAACGGAAAGGATGTTTTCTTCATACTGGTTAAATACTATGAAAACTTGATCTCAGTTCAAAATAGTTTAAGTGAGTTTCAATAGCACATAGAAGTTGGCAATGCATTTTAAGGATTAATAGTAAAATGTTTGTTTTAATGGGTGAGTTTTTTTTTTTTGTCTTCCATCTCAAGGCTTTTGGTAACTTACTTCGATGGAAGAAATTAACTTGGCTAAAACTGTTCAGTATCCTAAAAAAAAAAAAAAAAAAAAAAAAAAAAAAAAAAAAAAAAAAAAAAAAAAAAAAAAAAAAAAAAAAAATCAAATGACGTGTTCAAAAATAAAGTTTAGTGAATAATACTATAACTTTGTAAGTAATCAATTAAGATTACTCGAAAACCCGGATGTATAACTGGAAAGTAATTCTAGTCTGGTATTAGGGAATTCGAGAGTTATTTTCCTAATTTTTAAATCCTTTACATTAACTTTTATTTTGTTTGTGTGTTTGATTGTTTACACTGGAGAAATCTGCAGAGGTCTAATTACCACTTTTGTGGTCATAGACTCGTTGTCGATGACATTGCTTTCTATCACGTTTTGGAATTTGTCAATAAATCCGCTTTTACACATGTTTCTACTTCCCTAATTAAACTAATCTTCGAAAATCTCCCCAAAAAGTTCAAAGACCTTTTTTAAAAATAGTTTTATAGTCTTTAGCAGTCTGAAAAAATTCTGAAAATGATTTGTCTTGAAGTTGGACACTATTAAAAAGAGGTTTTTTTTAAAAATTTTATTTTTTTATATTAAAATTACCTTCACATAAATATAAATATATTTCAAGAAAGTGTCTAGCATGCATTTGGTTTTGCTATAAACAGGTTATTATTGTGTTTTAAAAGAAAATCTTAAAAATAATTTGGTTAAATATGGCTACTGTGCTATTGGATCCTTTTTAAAATTGCATTGAAGCTTAACAGTTTTTGTTTCTTCAGGATGAAAAGCTCATTTCAACTTAATAAGACATATTCTATTAAAATACTGAAGTAGTTCCTTAAAAACCTTTCCCATGCCAAAAATATCTTGCCAAAAAACAAATATTTTACAAAATAAGTATACATAACTCTTAAAGGTACTCATACAATGGCTTAACGTGTTGAACAGTTATTTTAAAACCTGATTTTGTAAACGAAACAACTTGTTCAATAATACATGTGCACAAATTAAACCACCATGTTTAGAAAACAAATGCTCTGAAGACAAATACAAATGCTATCAAAGAGCACTTTTTAAAAAACTTTTGAAAATCATTTAAGCATAACTAACATTTACGTTTCTAAAATAACGGTATGGTTTGTGTAGAAATTTTATATATGTTGAGTGCTTTCTTCCCTGCATTTTGAGCTGTTAATCGTACATATGAGGATGCTTCTAGTTATCATCCAGATACAATTGAACTTTTTAAACAATTGATGATTTTTCTTTTTCTGTATTTAAGAGAACATTTATCCAATCATCTTATAGGTTGTAGATAACCAATGTTCTAACATTCGATCCCATTGGTCTATTATTTTCAAAAAGAATCAATCGCATAGGTTGAAAATCAACAAGGACTGGGTTGTTGAACTATCCGGCATTGAGGCATATCATATTTTGACTGAAATAACCAGGGGAAGGAGCTCATATGTAACACAATTCTAAAAACTCAAAACGTATACTAAAGAAGCGGATGCGATAGTTTAGAAATAACTTGTCAAGGCGTCGTTGTTTGGTTACAAGACAGAAACCAATAAACGACATGGTTCATAACAGTCTCATTTGTTTAAAATTATCAAAGTGGGTTTGGACATTAGTCTATGGTTTGGACTGAGAAATGTGATAAGGATATTTTATCAAGGGGAAAGAGGGAAATCCCTTACTACCGTTTGGGAATGAAATGGATTTTAAATTATTGAATTTTCTTTATATACCTGCCATGAAAAAAATATGTTAGCTCTGTTAAAACATGATTACACCTGATCGGGTTGAGAGAAAGTTAATTAAAGGGTAGTGTGTAATATTCTGAGTTATTGAATTGGAGGAACAATGTCAGCGAATTAATTTATCTATCCGATGCTGAATTTGTCTTTTATAACTAATCCTGTGTAAATTAATAATACCTCTATACTAAAATAAATTAAAGATTAAAATTCAATGAACGCTGTCTCTGATGCTGAATTTATGTATCTCTTATAACTAATACTGAGCAAATTAATAATGTCTCTATACTAACAAAAATCAAGGATTAAAATTCAGTGAAAGCTGTCTCTGACGTTGAATTTATTTATCTTTCTGATGCTGATATTAATTATCTTTTATAACTAATACTGAGTAAATTAATAATAGCTCTATACTAAACAAAATTAAAGATTAAAATTCAGTGAACGATGTTTTAGAATTTTTCCGCCGCTCGCACTTCTCTGTCTTACAGGGTGAAAACTATGGGATATAAAAATATGAAATTTTACATATTTGAGAGAAATGCTTAGGAAATATGCTGATAAGAAAAATTTAGAGAGACGAATTTTAGTTTTTGAATCATTATATATCAAAGTGAATGGATTTTTTTTTTGCATGGGCGGTCCTCTCCGGGAGTTGAGGAACTGTATTGAAAATTTGAAATAACTTTCAATTGTACAAGCATCTGTAGTAAAAAAGTTTTTTTTTTTTTTACATTTATTTATTCTGTTATAAATATGCTTTATAACATGTGAGTTAAACATTAAATTTTACTTTTATTATCTAATTGGTTATAGTTTTTCTATGATTACTTAAAAAAAAAAAAAAGAAACGAAACAATCTTTATTAAATTATTAAAACTAGGTTTACAGGACTTGTTAATATGAAGGATTTAGGACTTGTACTTTTTTTATGATTTTCATTAATGGCATGTAATATATCCTGAAATACATTTCTCTCTCAGCTCTATAATTTAAAAAATTCTGTTTTATATGTGATTATACACCTATTTCTTCGGATACCCGTTAAATTAATGCTGGGCAAAGGAAGAACAAGAATTTTCTATCTTTTCATCAACCCTATCTTACACGTTTCAATGCTACAAAAAGAATTGATATCTTCCAAAAACGTCTAGAGTGTAAGGAAAAAAAATCGCTAATTTAAATGGTCTGCCAGAAAGCATTGTAAAATGTAATGATAGGACGCCAAGTGGAAATGTTTGTATTATGTGAGATACTTTGTACACAATGGGAAATTTGAGATAATCAGCACTTGGCAAGTGACAATTTTGCATCGGTTAGAGAATCCATTAAAATACTTTAATCTTTGCAAAACTGATTTAAAAATTAAATAAATATAAAATTCACAACTTTATTAATCTTTAAGTGATGTTTTTTATTATTTAGAACAACACTGCTATGGAATTAAAGCGACTTTTTGAAGTAAAAGTTGGATCCTGCTTTTTGTTATTAGCGGGTCTAATTTTTGTTATTTTAAATAAATTTAAATAAATAGTACCAAATTCACTCACAATATTTTTTTATTCTTCTAGAATATCATTTGAAATATTTGTTTACAGTTATTTTGAATCAAACTGCTATTTCGTTAATCAATGAATTTTAATATTTAAAATTCAAATTACTTGTATAATTGAGTACATTTTATAATTTTAAATTACTAACATAAAGTATAATTTAAATCATAAATTTTAACAAGGTTCTTATGGTAAAAAAAAGTAAATTCATCAAAAAACTGTCTGAAAGGAAGCTTTATTATTTCAATAATAACTTATTTGGAATATTTTGAATGTCTGTCAGTCGTAAACGACGAAAAAAGAAAAGAATTGTAAGCACTAAAATACTTTAAATTATGTTTCAATTGCAGAAATTTTCTCTTGCTATTTACTACCATTAAATGAGATTTCCCAATAATGCCAAAGTAAAAAGGTGCCGAAAGAAATAATGGGTCCTATATTTGCATAGTTAACCGCTTTCAAACAATGTCATTGTTGACAATTTCATATCTAGGCTTGTGGTAGATTTCTTACCTTTAAATATTTTCCGTGAAAATGGTGGGGTTTATTTTATTTTACTTTTCTTGAAAGGCTTGTTTTATGAGTTTGATTGATTGCAACATTTTCAAATTTTTTCGGCTAGTTAAATATTGATCTACCCCCAATAGTTAATTTTGTAAGCAATAACCGTTAAAACTAGATTTACGCTTTTTTTAAATCTTTTACATTTACTTTGAATGGGTTTGTTTGTGTGTATGGCTGTCAGGCAAATCTGCGAGAGCCTAATTAACCCACTTGCCGTCCTCTGATCGGGTTGAAACGTATCAGATAGATTCGATGTCGATAACAATACATTCTATCAAGTTTTAGGAACTGTCACTAAACTGTCGCTTTTACACCCGTTTCTATAATCGGTTTGGAATGCTAATAAATCATTTAGCCATCACAGTTGAAACTCTATCCTGTTGCCAAAATTATTTTTATCAGATTAAATAAAAGATGATAGGACGTGAATGCATAAATTTATTACGGAGTGCCGTTTAGACAACTCAATGTTGCGTTGCGTAGTAACACTAAGTAAAAGAATTTTATCCAATCATAGTTGAAACTCTTTCTGGTTGCCAAAATTGTTTTAATCAGAATAAATAAAAGGTATTTGGACGTGTGAATGCATAAATTCATATTTATTTTTGATAAATAAATTTCGAAACGTAGTTTGACGCATATTTTACCGATACATATGTTTTTAATATTTAAAATTAGATGCAAACACGAAGCACACGCTGACAACAGAATCAATACTATGTGAATGAATATAAAAATTGCTAATGCATATAAAGGACTTATATTTAAAACACTGTTTTCATGGGTTACATCATTAAGTATTATTTTACAGAATTTCCTTCCAAAGAGCAATTTTATTATGATGCACGTGTATTAGAAAAGCTAGAGTCCAAAAAAAAGTAATTGGTTCCGCATCCCACTGGGCCCATTACATTTTACTCATTACTTTCATAAGTACGGAATGTTCAAATTTGTTATCTCATCGCAAACAATTGCAGAATTTTATAATGTTTATATTGCTCCATGCATTAGAAGTTCCATTGTTTAAATAGGTTTTCTTTTGTACGCTTTCAGTGAATAATATGGATTTTTATCAATGTGCTAAGAATACAGTTATAATCTGAATTTTGGGAACTTAATTTACAATTTATTGTCACTACCATATTCTATTTCAATATTTTTATATATGTTATTCTATGTATTAATTTTCCGACTTATTAAATAACTGAAGGAAGTTATTGGTAATTCACACTTTATGATTGAAATTACATTTGAATGAGATAAATTTAAGTTATTGCATAAGCAGTCACCACACACCTAATTTATAGAAGGATTACTCATCGGACCAAATAAATATCAGCTTCAGAGTTAGAAAAACGTTGTATATGTACAGTAGGCCTAAATCTATTTCAAACCACATTATATCGTTAGAATGTACTAGTTTGTCCCAAATTAAACTAGTTTATTCTTTAATTTATAGGGTTAGACCTGAAAGGTATTAGGATCCAAATATGTTTTGGAAAATCGCAAGTTTGAATGCAAGGGAATTTATAAAACCTTAAAGTGAAAATTTTACTTTTGTATAATTAATATATATAAATTGCTTTTCCAATTTGAGTCATGTAAATTCTATTCTCAAACATTTCTCTTTGGAAGCATACATAGAAACTAAAATAATACAATAAAATTCGGCAGGAAAGAGTATGTCTATCTATTATTTTAAGAAATTAAGATAGAATTTTTTAGCATTTTAAATTTGAAGGTTGGAAAAAGTGTTTAAATTTAAACTGGTACTTTATTGATTTAAATTATTTAACCGAATGCTCTCAACAGAGTAAGGTAAAATTAATGGTTGAGGTCTGATATTTCTTCTGGTCGTTCATTTCTTTGTATTCTTTGTATCAAGTTAGTTTTTGTAGGACGCTAAATCATAGCTTATGTGGAGAATTTTGATGGATGTTTCTTTTTATCATGATATCATACATAATACTTACAAAAAGTTTTTTCACCGTTAGCATCCATATAAGATTAGCAAGATTATGAAGTGTGGTAAAAAAAAAAAAAAAAAAATCATTGTAAATTATGAATAATGAGCAATCTGTGGGGCGCAGCTACTGTGACTGTTGGTAATATGTCATACGATGTCATAGCCACGTCGAAGGATTAGGACTTATTATATCTTAGTAAGAGAGACAATTTTCCAAATTTATAAAAAATACAGGCCGTTTCAAATTGATATTGTCTATCATTATAATTTTGAATAAAATTTCGTTTACATATTTAAAAAAAAAAAAAAAAAAAAAAAAAAAAAAAGGCATGCATATTCCTTATTTTATAGTGAATCCTATTATACTGTCTTCATTCATAAAATTTCTCTGGTAACAAGTATAAAAATAATCAGACAGTAGATACTATATAAAAATAAAAACGGAAAAGGAAAACAAATTGATTTATGATGTTTGCCTATTTATCTTTTATCTGATGTGTGCACTGAAAGCATCAGACACAAGAATAAAAAACAGAGCTTCATAGCTAGATGATTCGCGACTTGGCGAATCGTGTAGCAAGATTTCACATGAAAACTGTATTTGGTGAAAGGAGTTTTTAATTTTTCAAATTGATATATACGTCTTTTTGATTACTTTAAGATGAGGAGCCACTCTGATATTACTTGATGTTGAGGTTCCAGTCTTCCTCTAAGTTAGACTTAAAAATGTTTATTATTTCAAATACGCGCTTATTACATAAAAAGTTCAAATTTAAAAACTAGCAGTAAGTAATGCATATTCTACATATAAAATTGTATGATTTGATATGCTTAATAAAAATGGTTGGTTGTTTTCAGATTATCTGGCGCCGTCAGCAACACTAGGGCTATAATGCGTCGAAACATTCGTCATTAGACAAGTCAACATACATTTACAAACACCCATGCCTTACACGGGACTCGAACCCTCAACCTCGCGGTCTAAAAGCTAGCACGCCAACCACTATACCGTTTGATCGGCCTTAATAAAAATGGTAAATTTTTATCAGAATTTTCATTCGAATGTGTCTGAAATTTTGACAGGAAGTATTTTTATATACAATTTATCCAGCCTAAATTTGGACAGGTAAAAAGCTTTAATTTAAACTCTAACATAGAGCTAAATAATTAATTTAATAGTTAAGTTGCTGTCATTAAAAGGCTGATTTTACCGATGCTTTCAATATGTAAAAATGTCCTCACCTCTTTCTCAATCTATGACGCTGGTCAGTGGCAATGATTTTCACAATTCATTGTTTTAATTACAAAATATATTCATTCTACCATTTTAGAAGTTGAAAGCTTATTACTTGTAAAACCTCGTACATGGTGCTATAAACTGTTGAAGTTTTGACGAGAAGCCTTCATTACCCACTAATTCCCGTCAAATTCATATCCAAACGATTGATGAAATAAATTGTTTTTGAATTAACATTGATGCCCTGTTATTAAAACGTTTACTAGTTCTTTAAAAGTAGCGAGTTGTAAAGATTTGAATTTTGGTTTGCATTTCACCTCCTCATTGTTAGCTCTCCGGTTTAAATAACCGCCATCTTTCAGCCAGATCCTTAACTTGCTTTTTCGGTTGATATTGAAATGCTAGTTCACTAAATGTAGCAGTGTCTCAATAACCTACTCTAAAATGGCTACGGGGGCGAGTTATTAAATACTAGTGGGCCTGTGCACTGCCTGCACAGTTGAGATTGCTTAGAATAATTACCTTTTTGGAAGTTTATTAATCTTGATATTTTATTGCTGAGATATAAGGTTCCTTAGGTTTCTACTTTTCGTCCACTAAATACTATCAAAACTATCAAAAGTTTTTTTTTTTGACTTTCAAGAGAAAGAAAAAAAACAAAACAATTTTAAATAAACTATTCATCAGACGCTATGGATTTTGCTTTTAAGAGGAAGGCCTAGTAATGACTTTATACTCGCCATGTTACAATTTTCTGGCCCAGTGCATATAGAGACTACTTTGTATAAATTTGTTAAATTTGACTAGTAGCTACGGAAATGATCACTTAATGAAATGACATATATTGTTTTTATTTAATGTTTTTCTATTGTAAATGAAAATTAAAATACCGAAAGACAAAACCAGGGGAGTCACTGCCTTCTTCCAGGGAGAGTCATTGTCGTATGGATTTAAAATATGAAATAAAATATATTAGACTCTATTTTCGAGTTTATATAGTCATTTTCGTATATACTCACCGAATTTCAAAGTTTCATACAAAGTAGTTTCTAAATGCACCGGGCTAGAAGATTGTAACATAACGAGTGTAGGGAATGGTCCTTACTAGAATTTTCTCTTAAATTAGAATACTTTTTACTATCAATTTTTTTTTTTTTGGTTTTATATAAAGAAAGAAACCGTCCAGTAATAATATAAAGATTTTAAATATACTTCAAAGCCAATATTTGTTTTCCTATTCTTTAAACATCTCCTATGGGTTATTGTATAATAGAGACATTTCACCGGTCTTTATCTGCAGAGATGGATTCCGATAAGTAACTTCAGATCCCATTCCGGTTCCACACTCATTACCGAAAATATACTTACACTTTTCATTCCATCCACATCTCACCAAGTCTCCAAAATATTCTGCCAACGAATTTTTCGCTTAATTATTTTCTACGTTTTTTTTTTTTTTTTATTATTTATTTAACTCGTCGGTCGTGGGAAAACTATGGAGCGTGCAAATCTCTTACGCTATCCTCCTTCAAGCGGATCTAAACGTCTTATCTGATGCTGCATACGCAAGGTGTGTGTGTGTGTGCCACCGTAACATCACTTCTACAAGTGCATACCGCTATGGTAAATGGGAGTACTGCAATAATTTGGGGTTATCTTAGGAAAAACGAAAAGAAAGTGAAAACATCTCCAGGTTTGGAGGTTTTATGCTTGTTTGATTTCTTATGGGCAGTGTTTTACCACGGTTAAGTGCTTTTCTGTTTAGTCGTAGGGTATGTTTGAGGTAGACTTCAAAATTTTATACGCTAAACGAGCTTTGAAGAACTGTATAAAGCTTTGAAGGCAATTGCAGTTTAATCCTTGTAGTCGTATTGAGAAAAATCAATGTAATGGAATTACTTTTATCGATTGAACACTAACGATATATATTTTTCATACAAATGTAGGGAAAGAGCTGAGAAGAAGGAAAGGCAAGTGGGTCATATAGTCTGAGACTACAATTCATATAGTCAAACCCCGTTAACGCGAAGTCGATGGTACCGATTGAAATTGTTCACATTAACCGAATTTCGTGTTAAACGAATAAATTAACGTTAAGTTTTAAGTACGGGGAGCTGCTTTTACTTCGCGTTAAACGAGATTTCGTATTAAGTGATTTCGCGTTAAAGGGGTTTGACTTTAAGGAACAAACCATTAATTTTTTTGTGAGCTATTGGGATATGTCCCATTAAAAATTTTGTCGTTATAGTTATAAAGTAAAATCAATTCAAAATTATCTCATTCATTAGTTACATCTCGAAAATGTAGTAAAAATAAACTTTGGAGAAAAAAATTTGGACCCAAAGGGTTAAATAGGAAGCTCGTTTATTAAAAGTTATACATACGTTGTTGAGTTTTAGAATGTCTTTTAGTTATTAATAAATAAGTATAAAACTGATAAGATTAAATTGAGATGTTCTACACTTATTTCTAGGGACATTTACGAAGAAATGCTTTTTTTTAAAATTAATTTCTGTTTTGAATTTTAAACTGAGAATAACAATGCTTGGACTTCCTTTTAGTTTTAACACGGGATAATTATGAATAATGAGGGGGATTATATATTCAAACATTAAATAATGAAAAAAATTGCATCGATAAAAATGTATTCTTACACTTTTTTTAATAGGCATATAACATCTCTCTTGTCCAGCCTTACTTTTATATAATGAAGCTGATTGAAGGTAGATAAGAAAGGATCACGGTATGCTCTTTCTACAACAGTATAGGGTAGAAGTTAAAAATAAAACGTGGTAGACATATTTTTAAATGTACCGCCATTGCTGATTTAAGTTAAAAAATGCAATCTAAAAATTCATGGACTTCAACTGTTTTAAAGCTATGCTGTAGTTTTGAGAAATATTTGTGGAAAATTAGTGCTCCAGCAATCATCATAAATCATCAAGAGAACATTTTACAACACATTTCACTGGACAATAAGTCTGATATGATGTGTACCAATTTAAAATATAGCACGAGTCACAAGGACATTTTTAAATGCAATTTAATTGCCTTCGGTTCATTGAAATCGTTTTAATCGATTATGCGTTTTGAAAAAGATACATAAAAGGAAAAAAAATCAAATGAGAAAGATAGATATTAACTTCAGTTGCGAAAGGTTGATTGATTGAATTTGTTTATGAGTAGGAAAATGCACATATTCCATACCAAACCTCGCAAGTATTTTGAAAATGCCATTAGGTATGATATGGAATTTGAACAGAAATGCATGACACAATATTAGTAAAACGGTGATTTATAACTCATTACTTAGAAAATGTGTGAAGGTTTAATAATGCGGTTTCTAAAATTTAAAATATATCATATTGTATCATAACAAATAATTGATCATTATTCTTTTTAATTAATTAAATACTTTGAAATCAGTAAAGTATTTCAAATAACAGATTACATAAACACTTTTTTGATAATGTGTTTAAAAAAACGTCAGATTGCATATTTAATTGATCCTTTAATACTAAAAATAAGTTTTTAGTACAACATTAAATTTATTATTTTTCAGAAGCGTATGATCACTAAACAGCGTGTTCATGATGGAAAATTACATAAATAAAATTGCATTTGAAGAAATGTATCATACAAAAGAAAGTTAATTTCTCTCTTTGCCGTAGTTTTAAAAAATTTTCTTTACGCATTCTTCTCTGTCGCACAACGCAAAACTTATTGGATTTAAAAGTACGCATTTTGTTTGAAAAATCTGCTGATAAGAAAAATTTAAAGATGTGAACTTTAGTTTTTGAGTTATCATATGTCGAAGTGAAAAATACAAAGTGTAAATGTCAGGTGAAATAATTTTTTGTATGGGTCGTCCTCTCTAGGGAATACAAACCACTATAGAAATATAATTTTTTACAGTCTAGAGTATATACATATACTAAACTAATATACACGAGAGTGTCATATACTAAAACACTCTCATCCCCTTTTTTTCGAATTTCAATGCTGATTTGGAGTTATTAAATAAACAAAATTGGAAAAATTCAATTTTCAGATTGTGGGATTAACGTTTAATTTATTATAAAGTGGAGAAAAGTATCGAAAAGCGATTAACTTTTCTTAATAAATTATATCACGACATAGACAAGATTATCCGGATTTGATTTAAAAAAAAAAAAAAAAAAATCGGAATTTAGATTGTTAAAATAGCGGCGCAAATGTGACTACTTTAATTTACTTAAAACGGTGTTTTTTTATTTCGCCTTTTTAACTCTCCCACTTTTAAAAGAGAGATCGAAGTGTTGCCAGTTGTATGGTGAATACTACGGAAATATAAAGATTAAAATAGTATAGTGACTACATCACTGGTAATTCATGGGGATTTGTGACTAATCATAAAGTTACAAGATGTTTTAAAGGTATGTTTGATTGGTCGAAACTCCTCAAGAGTTTCAGTGAGTGGCCATGAAAAATCCTTATTTTCCCAAGGTGTAGTTTTTTAAGTAATAGTTTGCAAAAGTGTGGTATATTTATGGTATTTTTTACTATTCAAAACACTTACAAGATGTTTTATGGACCTTATACAAAGGAGTGGGGTTGCATCAAATGGCAACACTTGTTACTTGCTTGTGACTAATCACTACATACCATTAGAAACGTGATCTTTTTTATACTTTTCGATAGCAATTGAACGGCGGAGCCACATGCATAATCTTCATTTAATATAAAAAATTACAAGATAGGTTTTTTTTTTTGTCTTATAGTAGTATAAAATACTAAGGCTGAAAATCCGGCAACCTTGTTTTTAGAGTTGAGTTCGATTCCATGTTGATTTGAATGCTGTTGAGTGCAAAAATCACGTGCTCGATTTTTTAAGGATAGTAATTAATAATTTATTGATTTACGTCACAATTCTTTCATTGACGGACGGTTTTCAGTTATTAAGTATTTTTAGTAGCAACCCGAAACGCAGCGAGCAGAGGTGGGGATTCTTAAAGTAAATAAAAAAAAAAATACTTTTGGCCCATAAAAACTGAAATAATTTGTTTTCTAAAATTTATCAAAAAATAATACAGTTTAAGCAAATGACCATAGGAGTGGAATAACATGTTTGGAAAAAAAAATTGTATTTTTTGCTACTATGGAATTTACTTTTAAGTATTTTAAATTTTGAATGAAACAGTTCCATGGTAAATGCCTGGGAAATGGTAATATCTCCAAAGTTGTTGCTCGGCATTCTAGAAATTTGACTTACAAGTGCAAAATAACTCGAACTTATGTTCAAATTTATTTTACTCTAAGTGAACGAAGAACTTTTCTTAAACAACGCCCAATTTTAAAAGTAAAACAATACCTTTCTTTTATTCAAATGCAATTTCTATTATGATGATTTTTATTTTTCTAAATTGTTCTAAATATTATATAAAAGAATTTACCAGCGGACTTTTAAAAAAAAATATACACGTTGGAATATACTGATATTTTTAATTTTTTATGTGTACAATACATGCCTTATTCAATGACCACCCGTACTTATTTTAAAGCGTTTTTATCATGGATTCATGATTTTATTTTTAGTTAGTTACAAAACATTATCAACATTTATTTTAAAGTAATAGGAAATTAAAATCTGTTACTTTTGAGTTTAGTAATTTACTTTGGTTCATAAAATAAAAAGCTTGAAAATATCAAGTTTGAGAGTAGAAATTTCACAATGGGGGTACAAGATATGCTATGCCCTGTGGTTACGACTCTAGTCATTTGAAATAAGACGTTTTCGTGGGAAAGTATATATTTAAAAAAAAAAAAAATCCTCCTCCTTGAATGAATTCGGAAAGGTATGCAAGCGATGTTCCTTGATCCCTATTCTGGTTAGAATGATCCAGAGCATCTAATGCAGGCATGGAAAAGATAAAAGTTTTGAAGGACAAAAATCAACAAAAAATATATTCTGTATTTTTATGACGTTAATCCACGATCGTTAACTTTAGTCATTATTCTAGCATTTTAGAAGCATTTATAGCCAATACATTTTTTTTTTTTTTTTTTTTTTTTAATAGAATAACAAGAATTATGAGGAAAAAATAATTTCTTTGGTCTTCACGTCCTTACAGATTTCATTTTCACAAAAACTTTACATACAAAATGAATTGAATGTTTGATTTTCTTTAGAAAAGGCTATTCTAATAAGGAAAAACTTAAAACGTACTTATTCAGTGAGTGGTATTTTATCACCCACATCTGAAACAGTGATGGAGCACTGAATGAACGATTCCCGCATTTTTTAAAAACGAGTGAAATTAGTTTATATTTATGAAGATTTTCTTTCTGATTCCAAATATTCAAACAAAAGCTCTTAACAAAAATTAGTTATTTAAGTACTAGGAAAAGAAAATGCCCGAAAACCTCGTACGATCGCAGTCCGATCAAAACTGTACTTTATAACTGTTACGTCCCGACATCCTTCCGTTCTCTATGGTTATCGTGAGGTTTCTTCCAAATAGTTTATGTGTATTTGGTACACAATTGCCATATCCCATACAAATAGGCGCGATTTGCGAGAAACTTACAAAACTGGTTTCCGCTGCTGCGTTTCAAGCCAAATTGTTTCAGATGAAGGGACGTCACATTGGATTTGAGTCGAATGTGTCGTTTTTCCTGCTAAATCTAACAAGCAAACATAGGTTGCAAATTAAAAAAAAAAAAATTAAAAAAAATGTGGGAATTGTCCATTGCCAACAACGCGCCGAATACGAGAGTAAGCTTTTACAAAGAAATAATGTTGATTTGCTATTAAGGTCAATTCATGTCATGGTTGCCGGCAGGATTATTTGAAGGGGGTTAAAGGTTTTGAGCAAACTTCAATTTTTAAAATACTATTAAATGAATTTGTTAATTAAATGTTAATTAATAGTTTTACATTATTTTTCTATTAAAAGGAATAATTTAACTACACACGATCTCTTTATTCTTGTGAACTGTACAAATTGAGTGAATATTGTTTCTCCACATTTTTGTAAGTTTTGAGATCCGGTGGGGTGAAAGTGAACCCCTTCGTAGTACTTTCCTGACGGCACTCATGATCATTGTTAGAAATCTGCCTGGAAACTGTTTTTCCACTAGCTAAGTATTTTTCTCCCCTAAAGTATTTTTACAAAAAATTATTTTTTAAAAATGCAAGAAAAATATGAAAATACATAAACAACGTTAAAAATAAATAATAAATGACGTGTTAGAGTAATTTGACTTGAAGAAAAATATAAAGTTTGAATAAAATTCTTTATTGACTGATATCCGGTATTGATAATGTTTTAAAATCTCATGCTTATTTTGTAATTAATGAAATGCTTCTGAAATAAAATTGTTTTCGTTAATTTTCCTTAAGAAAATAATGGTTTCATAACAGCAGTTAATATTTACTTTTTCTTCAATGTTGGTATGCAATGCAGAGATTTCAAAAAATTTTAATTGCCAAAATATTAATGTTTGTACAAAAATATCAGTGATGAAGACAATAGTTACAGCTTCAATTTGTTCCAAAGATGTACACGAAATTACTGCCACCATTCATAACATCAAAAACCAAAATTAATAAGATTCTAAAATAACATTTTCTTTTTCTCTCCCAATAACGATTTCGGTACATTTCTGAATTATATGCCTTTGAAAGTGTCCAATTATTACTGTACGGGACACATAGTTAAAGAAAATACGGGTGCATAATTGCCTTGTGAAAGTGTGACTAGGCTAATAATAACTTATATATTTTAAGTAAACAAATATATTTTAATAACCCTGTTAACATTCCTAATCAAAAATAATATAAGGAAAAATCATTTCACTTTCCACTATACTTTTTAAAAAGTTTAATTATTTTTATTTTTTGTTCACATATTTGGTTAAAAAAATCACTAATTACAAATTGTATAAGCTGTTAACATTACAGAGTTCTATACAGTTGAGTACCGACGCTATAACCAATCGTCATGGGGCACTAAAGGCTGATTCAGTGATTCACACATCACCAGTCGCTTAAATTCCAAGTAATTGAATTGGCAAGTTGATTGGAAGATCACTGTCACG
Organism: Linyphia triangularis; assembly: GCA_963978545.1. Classification (NCBI taxonomy): domain Eukaryota; kingdom Metazoa; phylum Arthropoda; class Arachnida; order Araneae; family Linyphiidae; genus Linyphia; species Linyphia triangularis. The sequence goes on along the minus strand of OZ021725.1, from coordinate 70,614,297 downwards.
TGTTTGTTGAATTGCCAGCTTTTCGTTTGCACAATGCCAGCAACTGGAAGAATTTAGTTATTGAGTATTACACCGCCAGTCGGTGGTCACGTGATAATACGGGTAATGAAGCTCCAGCAAATAGAAAATGCTTGATCTACTGGAGCCGCCCCTCTAATCGCACAGTGGATTCTCCAGTTACTGCAAGAAGCGTTTAAACTGAGCTAGTTGCTGGCATATAATGACTCGAATGCCGAAAGGTAGTGTGTAAATCCGTCTTTAAATAATAAGATTGGAATCGAAATTAATGGAACATACATTGCCAGCTATCTTGGAACTTATTTCGAAATTGGAAATTTTTGATGTCACACGATTTTTTACCAATAAGTGAAAACAAATAATGGTCATAAATTTCAATAAACACTGTTTTGTAATGTGAATTTTAAAAAATAACGAGTTAAGATATTTTGTAAATGTACAATTGAATAAAAGAAATACAAATTATTAATTTTATAAATTATAAATTAAGCAAATTCGTTCGAACGACACTTTCTAGCTTAGTTTGGTGTTTTTACCAGCCTAAATACCATCTATGTTAATTCGTTCACCTACTGTGCCTATCCAGTGAAACCTGTAGTCGGCTTGATGAAATAAATCTGTCTTTTGCAATTTCTTTACATTGGAAGACACATTCAAATGTGTTTTTCATTTGATCTCACAAATTACTCTATTTGATTAATTATGGACCAATGTTAATGATTGCTAATTTTATCACTACATATTAGAAGTCTTGTTTTTCCACAATGCCTATTTAGTGCCAAGCGTACTTTTGTAGTTATATTGTCATATTCTAATCCCATTTTTAGTCACCAAAGTTTTTTTTCTTTTCAAAAAGTATACAAGATTCGTCTTAGATAATCGTTAACCCCAGTAATATCAAGCAATACTTAAACTTAACATTCTAATGATTTAACTAAAATTAATCATATTATACACGAATATATAATGCTCAAAATACTGTATTTTATATATATAAAAAAAAAGGAAACCAAATATGAAGGTTAGTTTTATGAGCTGTATTTTTTCAAATGTCGCAAAATTCCAAAGAACCGCGATAAAACCATTACGAAATATATGCATGTAATGAAATTATTAATTTTATTTGCTGCCTACTCTTCAGAGTTTTTTTTTTTTAAATAAAGCTTAATGTTGAAGAAGGGGGAAAAAAAAAGCTATAATAATAAAAAAAAATAATTAAAAAATATCGACTAATCGTTTCTGCTCACACAAGTATTCCGTACTAGATATTGAGTTTTCACATTTGAACGTTATTTATGAAATATATTTTTTACCAGCTAATAGTAACAATTATCAGAATTATTGAACCTGCCGCCTGCATTAGTCCGATGGACGACTGCAAGTTTAGACCTCATTGAGCATCATTCTGAATTTTTTATTATAGAATATGGAGAAATGCAAGTATATTACGAATGTACTGGTCTGTTGGGGAAAAAATGGCCGAAGCTGTAAAAAAAAAAATGATTTTGAATGAGTTAACTAATCCAAATATATCATAACTTGCCAAATAAAGAAAATCCTTTTTTGTCTGGTAACCCAAATCAGTAAACCAAAGTTATGTACATAACCTCTTGAATTTCTAATTAAGAATGTTGTAGACGATTTCTCTTTCCTGGCGCCAAGTGCTTTTTTAAAAAAATTCTAAGTTAGCAATAAATATTACGTCATCAATGACGTAATATTTGTCACCAACTTGACTCACTTTTAAAAGATAGAAATATTTTTCACCAGAGAGTAGATATCGTTTGCACTTTTCTTAATTGAAAGTTGAAAAGCAATGGGCTACCGCACAAAAACTCAAAGTCGATTTTTGAATAATTTCGGCCATTTTTGTCCCGGCAGACCAGGATATTTTTAATCTACTAGCATTTTTCTACATTTTATGAGAAATCCAGAATAATGCTTAATGGGGGCACCAAAACTTGCAGTTGTGTCTCATTCAGCATGTTAAGGGAGTAATCTAATAGTCGTTTCACTGCGACCGCTAATTGGAAAATGACCTTTCTTTGTTAGACGGTAGCCAGTTTAAAAATATGAGCAAATTAATTTCTTTGAATTTAAGATATTTCTATCAATCAAAACTGTTTTTCTGGAGAGTATTAATTTCATTCGGTCATTTGTAATCTTATAGAATGTTTATGCTTATAGGTTTTGGAACTGTGAAGTCAAGGGCAAAGGTGTTAATATATTTATTTAGATTTGATGTGAAACAGAATCCTTCGATTCTTACTTGATACATATTAAAAAAAAAAAAAAAAAACTGTTTTAAGATTGATTTGTTGCTTTAATTTAAAACAAAACGCGATGTATTGGACGAGAATAGAAATTTCTTACAAAAAATTCTTTTGATATAATTTAAAATAATTTTTATTTGTTTAGGTTCGGGCATTTATTGATTAGCTGTGTGCGAAATTTCGTTTAAATCTTATGTCTGGTTTGTCCAACATTCTTCTTTCATAGATTTGAGCAGACAGAGATTGGAGGGATTGCCACGATTTTGACCACGATTTGACGAATAGGGATTATCATGGGAGTGGATGTCACAATTTGATTTATAGTTAATGGTACAGATCGTTAAAAGCAGATGTTTATCTTTGATATTTCATTGGGACTTTATTATGCAATCGTAGGCTTCACTTTGTAGCATGATTTTTAAATAAACACGCGCAAATATATTCAAATTATCTGCTAGATTTTTTTGTAATGTGTAGTTCAATAAATTTGAAATTGCTCATGAAAATTCAAAATATAAATAAAAAACAATAATAATAAAACTCCCATAAAACTTTCTATACTTGGAGTACCCACCTTAGTTTATTTATAGAACTAAAAAGCAGATTATTAAAAGACTTTGAGCAATGAGTCTGGACAAAATATAACATATTCAAAGGAGAACTTCCAAACAACAGCCTGCTCAACCTCCAAAAGATTTTTTTCAAAATAAACCTTTTCCAGTTCTTCGAAATAATCATTGAATTCCGTTTCAAATTTCAAAAAATAAACTTAAATAAAACGTCATAGTTATCACAATACATCCAACTACTCGCGGGATCCACAGAGAAAACACCTTCTCGTTTGGCATCCTTGGCTGAATAGTTGGCGCGTAGGTGATAGACAGCAGAATATAGCAACCCTTCCCCATTGACTCACTCTAACCCTGTGATTTTCTCCATCTACCATTCATCCTGTGACAGAGCACGATCGTAGTCGCTCCTGCTAACTTCTCCATCCTCATCTTTACCATGTGTTCCGACTAAAAGAAGGATTTTCGTATTTGCAGAATATTTAGTAGACCTTTATTGTGTTTTTTTTTTCTTCCGAAGGAGGGATTTACCACTACGTGCAAAGAAGTGTGAAGCTTTTATCGGTACTCATGGTTGCTACGAGGATTATTGGCGTTAAGGAACACGTGCCTTTGTTTGGTTAAAATAAACTCCTGAGTTGGCATATAATTCTTCAAACATCCTCGAACTTAATAAACCTCTTAGAGTGAAAACGTAAAATATTTCAGACAGTTTTTTAATAGTTTTTGAATGGTTTTAATTGTTTGAATGTGATAACTCCTTACTAAACAGCTCAATATATTTTCAAACTTTTTAATCGAATTGTGATTAAGTGATGTGCCTTACGAGTCCCTCGGACATTTTGATAAATCAAGATATTAAATAAAAAGTATAATTTCAGTACTAAACACACCAGTGATTATTTTTGTGAAACGTACCATTTGTAAAGGTATGTACCAACTATAATGTACAGCAGTGGTGTGACGTACCGTGGCACAGAAGGCGGCTGGGGCATGGTGTACCCCCACTATCCCTACAAGTACGAGGCTTTTTCTGAGGAGGGCAGTGCAGAACAGACAGCCCCTTGGACCCAAGAGAGTGACGAGAGCCCTCCCCCTGCCCCAATGGAAGGAGACGACGCTCCTGCCTCCCCGCTCCCGGTACCAGCGACGAGAGGTGGCGGAAGAGGCTCAGGCGGTGGAAAGTCATCGGCCGCTGCGGCAGCGATGGAGCAGAGAATCCGTCGACCGATGAATGCGTTTATGGTGTGGGCGAAGAGCGAGAGGAAGAGACTGGCGGATGAAAACCCAGACATGCATAATGCTGATCTGAGCAAACTGTTGGGTAAGTGAATTCGTATTTAATTTGTAAACTTTTGAAATCGATTTGTATACAAGGATTTTTTTCTAATATCGATTATTGGTAAAATAAGTAAGCTAATATCGATTATTGATAATTTACGATCAAGGTCAAACTCACTTTTACGTAAACCTAAAACTTCACTTTGTTATTTAACTATATGCATTTTAATTTTTTCTCAAATTCTAACCCCAAAAGTTAGATAATTTAAAATAAAGAAAAGATTTATATAGTATGTGCTAAATTTATTTAAATTCCTTATTATTTGTTTAGCCCAAGCTTCTAAAAGAAACATTCGAGTGATACCAAATAAAATTGCTAAAAAATGTAAATGTACAGTTGCAATATTTAAATTAAGTGATTTCAAAGGAATATTTCAGTCGTTGCATAAAAGTTGTGATGTTGTAAAAGTTCACTACATACCTTTCACGAGTTTCACATCAAGCATAAATAACAGAATGTGCAATCCGTGTGTAGAAGTTTTAACTGGAAATTTGCCTAAGTTAAAGCTACTTTCTTATTTTGTGGATTACTTTTAGCTCTAATTTATGGGAGCTTTAATTTGGAAATGTCAATTCGATTAGTGCATTAGTATAGCACTTGCAATTTTAACTATACAAAGTGAGTCTAATAATACCACTAACGTTATTTTTTCTCTAAGGTCCTTTTGAGTATATTCTACCTATTATCCATTTGAAGTACTAAATAGTATTATAATTTTCATGTGGCTCACCATACATTTTAATTTAGTTTATTTGTATGACATTAGGGAATAGTGTTCTTTATCATTAACATTGTTACCATCTCTTTACTAAAAAATAAGTCTTAAATGTATAAAAATTCGTAATATAAAACTACATGATTGATATCTAGTTTATTTGTATATTGCCATATTTAAATTAAAGTTTATTTACATTTGGTTTATTTGAATGGCGTTCAGGTAGTTTTTTTTGTTATTCTTAACATTGTGACCATTTCTTTACCAAAATGAGTCGGAAATGTATAAAATTTCGTAATATAAACTTCTTGAAACGCAACTTATTTGAAAACTTTGTGAGGCGCTTATAAAAACGTTTATTTGATAAGTGAACTGGTTGCGTGTCAAAATCATTGAATTTAGGTATATATAATAATTGAATTTTTTTTTCAGTAACTAATATACATTAATTTGTGGTTCGAAAAAGTGTTGAACATGTTTTTATATCTGATTTCTTGACACAATATTGCAAAATTTTGGTTATTCATTTTGATTCTTTAGTACCCTGAAGTTGAAAGGCCATGACTTTTGTCAATATAAATGTAGACCTTCTGCAGTAAAAAAAACAACAAATAAATGATTGTTTAGCCGGGGGAAAAGTTAATATTTGTTAAAAAAAAAAAAAAAAAAAGTAGTAAACCAAAACGGCAGCTACTCCAACTTTTTGTCTATGCACTGATAAAAGAGATTATTGTAGCCCTTTTTAAGCCTACACAAAGAAGGGATATCGTTGGTGCCTTATTCATTAATTTTAAAAAGAATATTTTATTCAAAATCAATAAATCGCTTATAGGTAGAATTGAATTCGAATAAAGAACATTTAAATTAGAGGGTCAAAATCGTCGTTTATTTCAGTAGAATATTGAGCTTGCGCATTTCATCAAGCTTAAAATCTTGAATGTCGAAATCTAACTTGGCGTAAAACTATCCCTGAAAGATTGAATTTACATGCGCTGTCGAAACACTGAATCTTGACAAAATAGTACATTTAAAAGATCATATACGAGTTCATAACTTATTAAGTACATTTTTATTCCAATTGGTAACTACAATAATGAAGCAAAGGTTTAATTTGCTTAATAATTTTGTTAAAATTTGAAATAAATCTATTTACTAAATTTATATCTTCCTTGTGATATATAATTTATATTTCAGAATTTAAGAAATAAATATTCGCTGAAACCTTCTGCTATCTCTTTGCCATAAGATTTTCAGATTTAAAACTTCGTCACAGTAGGCCCCAAAACAAATTCTATTATTCCACTTCTGTAATTTCTTACATTGATGAGCTTGTACGATTTTTAAATTCAAGTTTAGAAAACGAACTTAACAAAGCATATTTTTTCGAAAATCAGCTAAATTAAGAAAAGAAAAAAAAAAAAAAAAAAAAAAAAAAAAACATGCGATCCAGTTCCTTCTAAAAGTCATCGGAATATGACGTTACAAATGTTCAAAACTCGCATTAAAATGATTAAGTTGCTACTGATTTTTTCTCCCCAGCACTTTTGTCAAAATGCCAGCTCTACTGATGATTGTAGAGAAATGTTTTTTATTACATTACAATTTTAAAATATGAAAACCAATTTCATTCTAAAATTACTTTCAATCACAATTACAGAGCTAAGTATCTTTCGACTTGCAACACATTGCAATGGCAACTGTATTATTACTTCACTATTTTTTATGGCAAGGGTGCTAAATGTGACTAATAATAGAAAGTCACAAAATTATTACTGTTTAAATCCCAAACGTCTGGACGGCAAATGCATTCTCCTTTCGTTGTTCGTTGAGATTTTCAAAAATAAAAATTATAAACTTCCATAAAAACGTTTCGTGGGGATATCGCCATGATCGATGCGTCTCACCACACCTCTCTTGCCATGTTTACCCTCCAATTTCATCCCTTTAAATTGAAATCGACTTGAGCGTCAACAAGTGCTCCTCCTAGAAACCAACCATCAGTGGTAGACCTTCCTCATCTCACACCTTTCAGAATTTTATCCGCTTCACTACTTCGCTTCACGCATCAACTCTGAAGCAGCGGCGTGGAGAATCAACCTCTGGCACTCATTTGAAAAACTCACTAACTGCGGATACAGCAGGTCGATTTTTAATAAGATAATATAATTCAGACATCTACTACGCAGGCGAATACGAGAAAAGATATCTCGAAGAAGTCGGTGACAGGGAAATGTAGTAATTAATAAGAAGAGTTTTACGGAGTTTTCGAAACAATCTTAATCACTGAAAGTGGCAGCGTTGGGCCTCTTATCTACACACCAAAACCACTGTTTAAGTATAAATACCGTGCTGCTGAATACTACACAATGTCTCTCTATATGTGTTTCTAAATCGGTGCAGTTCAAGACGAGAAAAATGTAATGGAAAGGACGACGTTTTTTTCCAACCTTTTTCATATTCTTCTACCTACTCTTCAACGTCGACAAAACTATCGGCCAAATAACTACGATAAATCCTTTAAGAAATGGCTAATTTTGTTCATATATGTAGCAAGAAATTTATGTAAACTTTTTCAATATTTTGTTCTTTTTTTGTTAAGAACTCAAAAAACCATTCACAAGTGAACTAAGAATCGTTTTATTTGAAAACTCTTTTCTTTTATCAAGAAGTTATTCTTAGTGCCAGATCTGGTGTGGTTCTTATAGTGGACTCTATAGAATGTAAGAAATCCCTTTGAATTTTGAATGACGACTCGTTTCAATCCATTTGATTGAATTTACCGTATTATTGAAATATGTGTGGTATCGCTTTGTTTCAAGTATCGGAAACTCACGTGTCTTTTTTGCAATAATTGCTTTGATTTAGCTCCGTGTTTCTATACATGAAAGCTTTTGCGCAGTCGACGTAGTTATAAAAATGCGATTTTAATGTCATCGATACTTTTTCATTTGAGCCAACTACATTCAAGCTATAAATTTAGTCTATCTAACGCTCGCCTATCTATGGAAGCCAGATGGATAAAATTTAATTTTAACACTGGCTGGAGCATAAAATACAGGTGGGTCAAATGAAAATGAAATGTAAGCAATTGCAATCGAATATTTTATGCAGTACACGGCAGAAAGCCATTGAGGAAAAAAGTTTAAAAATGTATGACTTTTAAGCAACATATAAGCTTACTTTGTTAATAAAATATAATCATCAGATACTTGTGAGGTAGTTAGTCAAAATTAATGTCAATAAAATTTTATCTAACGATATTGAGTTATTTAAAATATCTAAACCTCTCTTAATGTAGAAAGTTTTACTTGAAACTTAAACGCGCAAATTAATGAAAATTCTCATGCATGCAATACAGAAATGCCATTTGAAAAGAGAAGAGCAGTGATAAGAGTAATTCAATTTTCAAGCTTTCAGTTTATATTGTATAAAAATTCTGATTCCTCAACATTTGGTACACTATACATATGCTGTTGAAATAAAATTTAAAAGAGACGTTATATCATTAGAGAAATTTATACACCATAAAAATGTCATTTCATTTAACTGGAATGATTAAATTTCTAGTCTAAAAAACAGAGTATGCATTGCGCTTTTTGGTAATATAAAATGGTTCATATCTAAGTGTATCATTATTTGATTATGTAAGTCAAAAAATCAAATCTATTCAAGGGCATTTCTTTGATACTAATTTTGTCGTTAAAGTAGTAACTTTCCTCAATGATTAAGTATAGTATTTTTAAGATAGGCTACTTTGCATTTTTCATTGCGCAAGAGCGGTATGACGGCTACACTGAATGAAATATCATTACTACAAGTTCTGGAATTGTGAGAGTTATTCGAAAAGTCAAGGAAAGAATGTCTTATAATGGCTTTCAAGAAGGGTCCGCATTAGCGTACAGAATGTGGAAACACAAACAGACTACTCTAATAAGCAAAATAGCCACAATCAGCGGTCGTGTCTACTAATTATTGCTGTAAAGTGTCTATGCAGCTATTCAAACAAGTCCTCTAGCATGTTAAACTAACATTCCACTTCCGAGTAAAGATTTTGACAGAAATCATTAGAACTTTTAAATTAATATCAAGGTAAACAACTCAATTCAGTGCATCTCTAGAATTATACCACCTTGTAATTCATATATGATATATAGTAATGTTTTTGCTGTTAACACTTCTTTCAAATTCAAATATTATTTGCTTGTGTTGTCCGCACGATGAAATGTAAAAGTGACATTCTCCTTTCCCAAGTAGTTGCAACACTTCAACGTAGACGTAGTGCCAACTTCGTTACTACCTGTCCATTCGACATGGAAAAATATCAAGTGGAGGATTCCCATCCCGCCCACTATTAGAACAAATTTCCCTCGTTCCATTGTTCCATCAAAAACGGAAGAAAAAAATGGCGCAAAAGGGAGGATTCAACCTCGATATTTGTTGGAATACTTTTTTTTTTTTCACTCGTCGATCTGTCCAGCTGTAAAGTGGCTGAATGGGCTGCAGTTTTGTCAACTGGGGCATATTTCCCTGTTGGACATGCTGCGTGGTCCAGGATATGAGTACGCTATTAAAACAGCTGTTTCGTCATTCCGCATGCTATTAGAATATTTTCCTGATGCTTTTTATGTGGAGAAAAACACACACTTTTAAACATAAATTTTTTCTAATTTTGGAGGGTCAGTGTTGATTGTTGATTTTGTCCTTAATAGACAATTTAAGCAGTTGGTCTTGATTAATAGTTGTTATTATTCTCTACCGAAACAAATACACATACAGTCATCAGTGGTTATAGCAATCAAGGAATTATAAGTAAGTTTTCTAACCCAACGCCCAGTTGTGCGATACGAACATAAAAGTTATATGTTCAAACTGCAGTGTTGGGGGTGGGTCCAAGACAAATTTTTTTTTATCTAAGGTGGTAGAAAGGCGTGGGACCCGAGTTTCATGTGGTTTTCTCTCTATAAAAATTCTTATAATCTTTGATGCTGCTAGAGAAGATGATCACTCCATGGACTTCTGGATCCATCCTCCAAGTAATTATAACGGCTGTTCTGGTTTAAAAAAAAAGGTGTCTGCTCATTTCTACTCGATTATGTCACTGTCGAAGTCTAATGACCTTTTTTATAGTTATTTAAAAAATTTTGATTTTTGTTTGTCATTTTCCATGATTCTATTTCATTACACGGTTATGAAAAGCTATATATATATTAATAAGAATTAACAGTTCATTTGAAATTTTTTATTTTTTATAAATTTTTTTCTAACTTAGAGGTTAATGAGGTCGTTATATGTGCACCGATAAATACAAATGACATATATTGCCCTATAGTGGACAAGAATTTCTTTCACTGTATACGCGATAAACAAAATACCTTTAAAATTCATTTTAGTATTAGTTGTAAATATCTAATAGTTTTATTTCATTACCAGAAATATTTTTTTAAGTTGAATGATAAAAAAAAAAAATTCATTAAAAAATTGGTAGCATTTTATTTGTATTGAGTGAATACAAAATGTTCCCCAAGTATCTGTATTTTAATGACAAACAGCAATCATTGAATCATTTTCTATAAATATAAAAGTAATAATTTTTTTTTAAAAAGGCAATGTGATCATCTTAAAGTTATCGTCCTCAATATCTACCAATTTTTTGCAATTTATTTTATGTACTTAATTCTAATTGCACAGTAACATTACAAAAGTACCCATCCGAAATTGATATCAATAACTTTTTATAAAAATGTCTAAGAAGACATTTAAAAATTATAATTACTTTTCTAAACAAACATCCTGCGCTTAATCTATCCATGATTTCTTCATCTGGCTCTATTTGATTTTTTATAACTTTCACAAGTTTCTCCATAAAGATGAAAATATCTCACTATGTACATTAATCATCTCTGTAAAGAATTCAAAGCCTATCCGGTATCCGTTTCAACATTGACGTTCCATGAACTAGATTATTATTTCTTCGATTTCTCAATTTCACTTTTTCCGCAGTCGATACATAAGAAATCAAATCTTTTAGTAATAATTCATTTGCAAATCCTCCCTACGGAAACTGTGAAGGCTACTCATCAATCAATAAGAGCAACAAATAAATATCGAACTATTAAGAAATCTATTGTATGTGGGTGGCAGAGACGCAATTCTGACAATTCGGGTGATGGGAAATCGCAAGAACGAAAGTGAAATTTAGGTTAGAAAGTCTGGGAAATGCATTCATTAAATTGCCCATTACACCTGGGAAATTTGTTTTACTCACGATTTATTTTATTTTATCGCGAGAAATGCAATTTATACAACTTCAGGAGCATTGAATCCAACTTGGTTTCAAAAAAACTTTTTCGTCCTTTTTTTTTTTTTTAATCTGCAAATTGTTTGGACAAGTCGTTTCACGGTAGTCATTATTTAAAATGATAGCAACATAATATCAAACTAGTATACCAGAAAGGATCTAGTGTTTTTCTAGTGTAATTTGCGAGCTCTTAATGGTGCAATTATAAAGTTAATGAGTTAAGGCAAATATTTTCTAAAGCAGCTTTTGTTGTAAGTGTGAAAGGCGAGTTATTGCTATGTAATGTTTATGAACTATAGAATAAAGGTAACTAGAATGTTGAGAACCTTGCTTTTTTTATTAAAAATCATTTTAGAATGAGAACATATATAATAAAAATTAGAAAAAATTACCTGCTGTAATTGAAAAAATATTATGTGTCTGTGATTGAGCATAGTATTAGCTTAACATCCATTATGTGTATTTGCTTCTTTTAATTGAAAGTAAAATATAAGAAAACACTATTTGAGAGAAGTAATTCCAAATGAACTTTGATTTTATTACAAAGAAATTATTGCAAATATTAGTTATTAATTATCTAATACTTAATTTATGGGTATCGAACAAAATATCTGAATTTAATACTTTTTAAAACCTATCGAGCTATGTTTATTTATTCATTAAAACTTGAATAATTTGATATTGCAAAATTCTACGTTCCACCATCAGGAACAACTTTAGCGATTTCAAAGATTATTATTTTTAGAAACTCATAAATAGCCGGGCTAAACACAAAGAATAAAAACATATAAACTAGCAACTTTCATAGTTTAAAAGCTTAGTTTTTTTTTCAAAAGTATATAATTTTCATTATACAAACTTATTTTCCTACAATTTCTAGAAAAGTTTGTTACAAGTTGTAGAAAAACAAATTATAAACAGCCATATTGTTTATAAAAATATGCCACATTGGAATTCAAACAAGGAATAAAGTAAAGCATAGCTTTCGAATATAAATAAATCATATACAATTTTTTATTTTCTTATTTTATTATTATTCAGCTATAAATAAATTTTATTTTCTATGCTTATATGTATTATCAAACGACAAACATATCCTCAATCGATGATTTTTTTTCAGTATATTTTAGATTGAGTTGATGTTAGATATCCATCCACAATCCTAAAAAAAGTTGTAAAAATTTTAAATTGAAACTGATAGTTAGAAACTTAAATTTCCAGAACTTAAATTATGGTAGACTAATAGAGGTCGGAAATATCGATATCGTTGCATAGAAAAAAATATCGATAAAATATCGATATATCGGTATATGATTTTTTTTTTATTTGATTTTCAATTTTGCCAGAAACGAAGTTTTTTGGGGCAAATTTCTACTTTTCTTGAAATCATGCCTAAATTGTTTTAATAAATTATAAAAATTGTTTTAATAAATAAATTAAATTAGCAATCAGAATAATTAAAATACATTTGGATGTCAATGTATAAATTCACATTTATTTTTAAAGAAGAAATTTTAAAAAGTAGTTTACTGCATATTTTGCTGGTAGAGATGTTTTTAATATTTAAAATTAGATACAAATTCCAAGTACATGTCGGCAACAGAAACGGCGCTTAATTAATGACTACTAACAAATGATCTTATCTTTCCATTAGATTATGTTTTCTTTTTGGTTAGGGTGCCATTTTAACTGTCTCTGAGCCAAGTCCAATCTTTAGTTTTGAAGTTTTTAAAAAGGGAATGAAGAAAATCGAAAATACATATAGAACTATGAAACAATCATCAAAAAACTAAAAATGTTTGAAAATATCGATATATCGTTGAATGATACCGATATTTTTATCATCGATAATTTTAAAAATACCGTCGTATCGATATATCGCCGACCTCTATAGACTAAAGAGTATAAAGAAGGGAAAACGATAGAGTTCACAAATTTAGCAGAAAGTTGAAATTATTTATACATTAAGCAAAATCTAATTCTAAATTATTAGAATCTAGAAAAAAACATAATGTACCCGATATCTAGAAAAAATCTTTGAGGAAATTATCAACTACTTTCAAGTAATTTTAATTTCAAATTGTCAGACATTAAAATAAAAATTTCTTACTGAAGCGAGGAATCATATTTGAAAATGTTGTAAAACCTGTTACGAGAGAGAATAAAAAGTTAAAATATATGGAGATTTAATATTTTTCAAACTTAAACTGTATGTATTCCTTATCATAAATGGAAATCGTTGTTCCTCGTATCCTATAAATGTTAATTGATTGTTCTAGATGTTTCTGAAAAACAAGTTCTATCTACCTTGGTGAAAGTTTTGAGGAAAAGTTAAGTTTTAATTGAATAGAAAACTTTACTTTAATTGTATTTCTTATTTTAAACAAAATGTAGCATTTTATCGAAACTACATTTTCGATTAGAAATATCGCTAACGCCTTATTTAAAGAATGACGATTATATGGTTATCATATTTACAACTGGATACAGAAAATTTAGTATGCGAGGCAATTATTCAAACTAGACTTTTTTTTGCAAATGAATATTTTAACAATGCATGGACGCCGGAAGGTTTATTTTCTTGGGGAGGGAGAAGGGGGATGGGGGGTGCAGATGACACACAAGGGGTTGCAAGGCGGTTAATTATTTCTGTTTGAACTTTAATTAATCTTTATGCATTAAACTTGTTATCCATTGAATATTTCTTAACCCATATCATACATATATTTCCAGCGAATCTTACTAATTTTTCCCACATTATTTTTAATTTTCAAAATCCAGGTAAGTGCAAATGCACCCCCATTGCCCCTTCCAGGCGGCGGCTATGTAACAACGTTCATATTTATAAAATTTTACTCAATAGAAGGTTGCAACATATATTCCAAATTATTAAAAACATCTTGTTTTAACACTTTAATTGATTTTAATTTCTTTAAATCAATCTGGTAAAATTTAAATGAGCTGCGTGGAAATATTTTTATTAAAAAAAAATTGCATCGAGTACTGATTGCAAACGGTTTAAAATTCATTCTAAATATTAAAAACACATTTCCCCTGTTTTTTTATTAATTCGTAAGACCTGTTTTAATGGACCATTAGAGGTGAAAGTTTTTAAAAGCAAAATCTAAAACCAATTTTCCAAACATAAATCAATTTAATTGTTGTTTCAATGACACTTTTTTCAGATGCGCATTTTTTTTTTTTTTTTTTTTTAATTTTTTTTTTTTTTTTAAAGTCTTGACAAATTTATATTAACATTGCTAATAACGTGTTTCGTAAAATGAAATGACTCCCATATTGTTAACTTTAAGTTAGTTGAGTGTTACCGTGAAATATATATATATTGTAAGATTGAGAGGAAATTTTTATATTTTAATTTTTGTATTTTTATAAACTTCGTTTCCTTACAGTATTCTAATTTTTAGTACTTCAGAACCAAGACCACTTTAAAAAAAATTCTGGATATGTACCGAATACATGTTTCGTTTTTTTTTCTTCTGAAAACCCTGTTTTTGAAGCTGTTTATGCCTTAAAACTTTGAAGATATATTAACAGAAATAAACTTTACCTTACTATTAGAAATAGTTGATGTACCAGAATAAAAATAATTTATACAAATAATAACGATATCATTCAATAATGATAAAATTACTTCGACCTCGCATACTTCTGTTTATTTTCAAAATTACAACAATACATTAAAACTGTAAATGCTCTGGCTGGTTAAAGTTTATTTTCAAATATCTAAATTATTTGACTAATGACAATTGCAATGGAATATGTTCTTTTTGTGGGATAAAAAGTTCTTTTTAACATATTATGACAAACATATTATGAATATATTATGAAAAATTTCTAAGTATGTGTATTCAGTGTGTATCAGAGTTAATTAAACATATTTAGAATACTTCAGTGTTACAAGAAATTTGAAAATTTCAAAACAAGAAGTTTTTAAATGTCTCTTGAATAGAATACATTTTTTTTACGAATAGACAAAAGAAAAAAAAAAGGGAAACACACCAATTTTTAATAGCGCCCTTCCAACGGGACGCTAGAAAACAAAAGGGTTAACTGCTCCAAAAGATCAATGAGCACGATCTCGAATACAGCCCCCCCCCCCCATTAAATCACACAGTAGGAAATTACCGTGTGCCATCTCTCCCACATCCCGAAGGCCACAGTATGGAAATAACTTTCAAAGAGACAGAGACCTTCACGTCCCAATGGAGACACAAGTCCCCATTCCGAAGAGATGAAATATGTGGTCTTGTGGATCCACACAAGGTCCCTCTCTCTCTCGCCACTCATTTTCCTATCGGAATAAAATAATGGGTCCTTCCACTGCCGACAGGACCCTGGCCTGATTCACACGCTGGACACGATTCTTCCTGCAGTTTCACTTTCGCGCGGATGGCGAGTCTGAATGAGAACACTGTCCGTCGTGATGTCCACTCTGGTCAGGAAATGGGTCTGTCCGGTGCTGGGAACGAGGAATGACCTAACCATGACGCAGATCTCCCCCCCCCCCCAAAAAAAAAATCGTTGCTGTGAATACAGCCAAACTCCGTTAACGTGAAATCGCTTAACATGAAATCCCGTTTAACGCAAAGTATAAGCAGTTCGCCGTGCTAAAACTTAACGTTAATTTATTCGTTTAACTTGAAATTCGATTAACTCGAGCAATTTCGGCGGTCCCATCGACTTCGCGTTAAAAGTTTTTGACTGTAGTTGAGCCTGTTATTTTTTTTGCGATTGAATGTCAAATGGTATCCTTAATATTTCCAACTTGATTAACTTTTCATGTGTAATTTTATTTTTCAAATTTCTCATACGCTTGTTGGGATGTTTTTCGGAAATAAGTGTCGGTTCCCGTCACTGTATACGTTATTTCGTGGTTTCTTTGTAAAACTATTATTGATAAACTTGCTTGCATTTAAGCAACCTCTGGATCGAATGGATTATAAATTGATAACGTACTACGAAATGATTCAACGTTACAAGTTGAAGTTACACTAAATCATGATGATCTTTGCAGTCGCTCGTAAATGCTCATTGGGATTTAACCAACTTAAACAAAATCGATTAATAATTTACCATATGAAGGGAAAATTACGATATTATGCATAAGTATAATACAGTTAAACTCCGTTAACGCGAAATCGCTTAACATGAAATCTCGTTTAACGCGAAGTAAAAGCAGGTCACCGTATTTAAAACTTAACGTTAATTTATTTGTTTAACATAAAATTCGGTTAACGCAAACAATTTCGGCGGCCCCGTCGACTTCATGTTAAAGGAGTTTGACTGTAAAACTACATCTTTCTTATATGATTCCTCTATTTTAATACAAGCTTAAATTTTAGTAAAAAGGGGAGATGGGAGTATTTGAAAAGTAACCAACTACAGCAGTCTCAATTAAGCAACAAATAATTAAGGATTTAAAGTAAATAATAATATGCGATTCAAAATAAATTGGATAAAAAAAACCTCTACAATTAGACCTCAAACTTTTTGGCATCGTAATTGCGATGCAAAAAAGTTGGTGGTCTAATTGTCGAGTTTTTTTTAATTTTATTCTCGAACTTTTTAAGACATTTATAATTGTATATTATAATTGTTTATTATTTGTTGTATTGGTTTCATAATACAACTAATGAAATTGCGCTATTTAAAAAAAAAAAAAAAAAAAGGAATTGGGGAAGAAAAAAATGTTGTTTCATGTCCAAATAGAATAATTATTTCTCAGAATTAAAAAAAATTATTTATGGTGGATGACTAATATTATAATTCAAATGTGCTTATACTTTCAAAACTAAACACCCTTATTATGAACTAAATATTCAGAAAAAAATTCCACCGTTAGAAATGTGAATAGTACAATGCAAGTTAAATTTGTTTACAAAATTATTTTATGATCCAATATCTGAACTTTATACCAAATAAACTAAACAAATATTGAGAGTTTTTTCATCTTTTAAATACATTATCGCCATTTTTACTTGTACACGAAAGTATCGAGCACACTTTACTTCCTAATCTTATCGCATATTTGGTGTGCTATCAATTGCTTGTGTAGCTGTATAGATTTTCGAAATAAAATACAGCAAAAGAGATATTTAACACGCAAAATAGTTCGTAAGAGCTTATGAAACAGCAGCTTTATTGAGACAGAAAAAAAACTGAGTGGATATTTTTACAATTGGTAGCGCATATGTTCTTTTCTTATATTTACTATTGATAAAGCTATTTTAAAAAATTATGTTTCGCTGAAGAAGTGAAACATATAACCTACTAAATGTTTAAGAAAAAAATATTAATAAAGCTATTTTGAAAATATACATTTCATTGAAGCAGCGAACCATATAATTTAGTATATGTTTATGTCACTGTTCAACTCAATTTTAGCTATCGTTATAGACAAGTGTGTTAATTATTATGTAATTAAGAAAGTAATTTAAGAGGTATTTGTTCAATGAACATTTTCAAAACATTTGCGATTTTTTAAAAAATTCTTTATAAGGAAATCTTTATTTAAAACGATGATTATCTTTCATAAATTAACTTAAAAAATGGTTTTATTTTTCACCTAGTTCTGGTATACACATAATAGATATCACAGGACATTTTGACAAATATATATATATATATATATATATATATATATATATATATATATATATATATATATATAATAACGATAATAATAATTATATTACTACTACGACTAATATTAATAATAATACTAATTATAATAATAATAATTATATTAATAATAATAAAGAAGAATCTGTTAAATATTTATTAATTGAGATGCAGTTTTGTTTCTGTACCTTATAAGAAATTGTGGGATTGCAAATCGTCTAAAACCTCAGAAGTGAGCTGTTGGATTGTCTAGTTGTTTCACAGCTATAAGTTGAATGAAAAAGTAGGTGCATTTTATGGCTCTATTGTTCTATCCAATTTCATAATTTATAGGTCTGTTCTACAACGAACTTTAACCTTATGAATTCAGGTAGCGGACACCTATTTGATATTTCAATTGGAGTTATTGTACAGCCGAAGTGCTTTTATTTTCCAATTAATAAACAAAAGCAAGCCAGGTTTTCGCAATCCAAGTTAAAAGATAAAACAATTAAAATAAATAAATGGTTCTAGCTTTAGCCAAATAAATTGCAAGATAATATATTTACTTTATCAGATATTATTAGTATTTAGCTAAAAATCTGTCCCAACTTTTATCTAAGAGCCTTTGATATGCATAACGCCGACCACATCATTAGGTAATTTTAGTTAAAGCGAAGGGTATCACTACTCAGTAACAAAATGAAAATGCGTGTATCTAAATTGTACAAATCTATTTGAAGATTTGGGAACTTTTAATGAAGCGACTTAATTTTAATAACGTCTCACACACGTTAAATTAACTTTCTTCTTTTTAAATGAAATCGACAAAACTTGTGATGCATTATCAAAAATTCATTTTATCATTTTAATATATAATATCATATATAATATCATTTTATTTGTTAAGTGATATTGTCACCTTCTAATTTAAATTTTTAGAAAATATCGAGAAACAAAGTATTGTTTTTACAATCTTAAAATATACAAAAAAATCTATAAAACTGTTCAGTAAATTTAATACGTACATTAATTGAATCTTAACAAAACCTGCGTATAATTCGTAAAACAATATTACATTTATTCCAGCTGGAAAACAAATCAAAATACGTTTTAAATAAGGTATTTTTTTAAAAACTCTTTGTTTCTAGTAAAACAAAGTAAAATACTATAACAATAGTTTATATCAATACAGATGTTTCATGAAACAAGAAAACTAAAATTCTATCACGAAAACAGGAACGAATGCAAGTGTAATGGAAATTTTTGCATTTAGAAAGCTTAATTAAAACTTTCCTTTTAAAAGCTTCGATAAAATCTCTTTACAAAAACAGGGTCGGCCCTAACCCATTCCTTAGAAGGAAAAGAAACGTCAAATGAAGTCGAGATTTACTGCTCGGCCAATTTTCGTTTTAAAGTGAAACAACTCAATGGAAACGATTCCAAATGACTTCTAAACCACTTATAGGCTCCAATTTTTCTCGCCAATTACCAGAAATGACCAAACTGGGCGTCACTAACTCCCAACGCTTTCCTTTTAGAAAAGAAATTTCTGTTTTGATCGTACTGCGCCAGTGGAAAAAAGTCCAGAAATGATAGACTGCTTGTTTTTCTTTCTTTAACTTCGGGTGCTTTCAAACTTTACCTAGTAATGAGTTGGAGTTTCGAAATTTTGTGCGTTTTTTACGGGTGCAGTTAAAGAACGAGTGAACGTTGGTCAATTTACTGAAAATAAAGTATAGGGTAGGGGAGGTTTTTTAAATGGAAACCCTGTATTTGAGGAAAGGTGACACACTTCCTTTTTGGATATTAATAAGAATACTTTCCGAGAATTCGCTAAACTAAAGAATGGTTTTTCTACGACCGATTTTCACTGAAATTATTTTTCGGAAAGGTCAAAGAAAATAAATAATAATAGAAAATTGTAGGCAAGCTGTCATTTAACTTCCGCTTCGTTTCGACGACAATTCGTACGAGGTACTAAGAAAGGTAGATTTTTCTGTTTATCAAAGTAAAACATTTAATGTCACTTCTAGAAGAGCATTTTACATTGCACTATTAATATCGCTCGTGTGTTTTATTATTACTCTTAGTGTTAAGAAAAAGTATATCTAACCTTCTTATTTGAATTAGCATAGGTTTAGTAATTTCAAAATTAAAATATTGTTAAGTTTGGTAAGAGGATTTAAGGTAGGGAAAAAAAATGGATAACTGAAAAATTGACATTGTAAATAATCATTCTAAATGCACCATTTTAATGATTAGATATTTGCAGAAATTTACAACTGTAATTTGTTATGAGTTGTACCCACAATAGTGATATCATTTGTGCAGTTTGTCAAAGCACTTCTTAACCGCTGAAATTTAATTTTGTTGAATTATAGATTGAGATCTTGATATCTTTAAATACTCAATTGTTAATGGTTTGTGGTGAATAAGGACAAATCCAAAATGACCCATGCAATACATGCTTTTTTCATAACCTTTCTAAAAACTTGACGTAGACATCATTTTTAAGAACTCTCATTGATGCGAGTAACCATGCGAAGAAAACGTGAGGTACACGACTGGTTTGAGCTGTATTTTCCCGTTATATTGCCGTACGTTGTTGGTTTGTGGTCGTAGGCATTTCCAATGCACATTTACGTTGTATAACCAGACATTCTAGAGAAATTCTACTACCGGTAATGTCAACTTGTTTTGAGCTTAGTCGGAAATAATGTCAAGTACAGATCTGAAAAAGATATAGAGGGCCAGCAATTACGCATGTTGCGAAACAAAGAGAAGTTTACCATTTCCTTCCTATTCGATTCTTTCGATAAAGAACGTAGTATTAACATCGAAGGAAACCTTCGCTCCAAGTTGATGCTATGTCGACACATGTTTACTTTATGAAGAATCTGCTGCTCAAGACCAAGATTCTAGAGACCATAGACTTCTGAGTTTCCGATGTTTAAGATCGACATATCAATCGACAGGAACAAGATATTATACGGCTCTTTTGAAGGAAAGACTTTCAAGAGTTTATTAACAATTGAAGTTTTGCTATTTATTTATTTGTTGACATCCAGATTAACCGACACAAATTTGAATATCGTTATGAAATAGTTGTTTAATGCATAAAAACAAGTGATGTCATTGAATGTATGGAAGTTTAAAAGTTAGTTACTTGCCTTCTACTGACTATAGAGCTGAATTCAACATGGTCTCCAAGAGAAATAAAACTCCAATCCACCTAAATTTCGAAAGGTGATTCCAGTTTATATTTTGATGTAATAATTGAACTAAACGGAAAAGATTCTTATGATCACAAACAGAAAAAATCTAACAAAATCATAAACGCTGAATTTTATTCAAATAATTATAATGGATTAAAAATTGTCATTGTTTATTGGATAGAAAGCAGTTACGTTCTAGAAAATTATATTCATTGCAAGCAGTGCTATTGATGATTTGCATGTTTCTTTTTTAAGAACACCCCTTTATTTGATTGTATTTGTATGTCTTTGTATTTGGTTAGAATGAACACATTTTCAGTTTACTGGTGTTTGTTTTTTGTGAAATTAAATTTACGATCACCCAATTTGCTCAGTTTTTATGAAAAAAATATGCATTATTAACTTGCGTTTCCTTTAATTTGAACCAAATTTTTTGAAAATTTTTCATCAGTATAATACCAAACGCTTTTATACAAGTTGGAGCAAATGATAGCTTGAGTCATTATGGAAATAACTGGTAGAATTTAATCATTTCAGAAGATTTGAAAAAAATATTAAATTTTTTTTGTATTTCCCTGTCGTGATCGAAAAGTATTAACTTTTATATAAGAATGTTTAAAGAACTTTTTAAAGTAAACCTCTGATCTTTTTATAGTAACTTTTTAATAACTTTTCTCTGATTATTTTTTAAGGAAATCTGATTGATCTCTGATAAACATCACTATCTAATTATGAGAATGGTCTGTGGAATTTAGTATTTCTTCAAGTTTCTTCTTAGTTGGTCAATGGAAAGCATATTATGAAATAAAGGATGGAATGATGAAATATAATGACGGAGAAAAAGAATAAAACAAGCACAGAAAATTTAAGGTTAAATTCGGAAGATTTTCAGATGTAATACAGACTAATTGCTGTTAATAGAGCAGCATCTCCATTATCTTCAGAAAAAAAGTCCCGCAGATATTAAGTACTTGATAATCTTGGGGGGGGGGGGGAATGATAATCTCACCATTTACTAAACTCTCCAAGTTCTCTCACTCAAAATCTATTAGTGAACTAATACTCGAATACAATATAAAAAATTAAACGATCAAGGCTAATGTCGGGGGAAGATCAAAAGTTTCCGGTTTTCATGTTTTAGTTGAAATGCCGATGCCGCCAATGTCGGTCTCTTTGTCTATGATAAGTTGCGACTCCAGGAGTCGGTCTTTCGGTCAAATTTTTTGATGTGTTCTTCTACTCCCTTATGCAATGCGGATTAAAAAGGGTAAAGTCAATGAGAACATTTAGACGGCGAGCTCTCACAAAGTTTGCTAACGAGCCTTGCGATGTACGAAGGATTGTATTTTCCTTTCTAGGGTAAACTTGCAATATCATGTCTGCAGAAATTTGGTAGTTAATAATTGAAATGACTTCACTTGTACATCGTTTCCCATATCGTTGAAAGAAGAGTTCCAATTGATGCTTATCTATGATCTTAACACATTTATATAAATGGGTTTCACATTATTTTCCTGACTGTGGCGTACGTTTTTCATTACCCACACTATTCTTTTAATTACGTTCCAAAGTGGTGTAAAATGTCTTTCGTCACAGTACAGGGCTTTCCAGTAAACCAGCATTTTCTTTAAATTCCACAACTAACTATTGTAAATCGACTGCTAGATTGCAATACGATTGTAGCGGGGGGGGGGGGGGGGGGAAAGGGGTACAAAAAAAATTGAACGTCTAGCAACTATTTGTGCCCCAGAGAACATAAAAGTATTAAGATGGTTTAGAAAGATGCTAACTCTTCTAAACAACATGTATTCTAGAAGAAAAGACGCATTTAATGTAGAGAAAGAATGTAGGGATTTACTCTTAAGTAAGAGGGAATTACGATTTTCTGTCTCTTTCTGCAGAGGATTTTCTCTGATGGCAAGAAACGAATTTTTTCAGCGAAGGGGAAAATCGAAATGAGCTACGGTCTCTATCTTCTGCGATGGACACAGCAAGAGAAGGGGGTGGGTGGGGGCTATTACGCGGTCAGGCAGAAAATGACCGTTATTAAAGCGATGACCTATTTCTAACTCCTTCGGGCCGGCCCACTCGTTGCTTGGGATTTCTTCGCAGCCAGGGTTGTTTGAAAGAGGGCGGCCATTTGTTCTTTTTTTATTTCTATCTTCTGTTTTGTGGGGTCGATTTGAGATTAGGCATTTTGCTCTTGGGAAAAGGATTTGAACCCGTGGCACTCACTGGGATCTGGGTGTCGCCCACGTACGCCGTTTCATGGAATTACTCTCCAACCATGCATTTTACGAAGAGAAATCACCGTTCCAGTAATCATATATGCAATCGCAGATAGATGATCACTGATACCAGAAGTCGCAGATCTTTAATCACTAGATGCTGAATGTTGGAAAGGTTGAGAGTTATTTTTAACCAATTCTGTTTAAATTCGTTTGCCTTGGTCATTTTGTGGAACTATTAAAGGAAAGTATCACCCGCTATTTAAAATTACAGTCTCAATTCTTTGGTGCATATACTTAGTTCTTCCAATATATACTTCGTTATATCGAACGTCGTTAATCGTTCGCTGAAATGCACATACTTCGTTTGATTATTATCAGTACAGTCAAGTTGGCGCATCAAATAAAGTTATACTTCCTGTTAAGGTCATCTTTATGACAAAAATGCTTGATAAAATCTTCTAATTGACAAGTATATAGTTATAGATGTCATAGAGATGAGCCCGAAGTATTAAAAAAATCTTAAATTTTGGTTTTGCATGTTGATTCAATATTACGAATGGCAACACTGAGTCTTTACACTTAGTATTGATAACTCTTACTTGAAGTATTAGTTTCAAAATTTTCAAAGTTTTTTTTTTTATCGTGTATACCAAAGATGGTCAATGAAATTTGATGATATTTTGTAGCTCAACGAAGCCTCAGGTTGCTGGTTATAAATCCTAGACAGGTTATTGATTTATAGTTATTATTCATATTATGTTTTCCAGTTTAATCAGTGTTATAGGCAATATCTTGCTATGAAAATTTATTTTTCAGCTATTATCCCTCATTAAAAATTACTTAAATATTTATTCTTAATTATTATAATGACGAAAAAAGTTCTAGAAGCTCCCATGGTTGTTTACCTTTTATATATGATGTGACTGACGTAATCCATTTTGTAGAATGGTGTGTTTGTTGGTATAAGCTGTTTGCTAAGATTTTCTGTCACTCCAGAGTGTTACGGATAGATTTTCTAAATACTAACCAGCTTAAAGACCAGTAAAATAAACATTTTGTAAAACATGGGAGAAGGAATTAAAAATTGATATTAAAAAACAAAAAAGGTTTCGTTATCGATAAAAACCAGATTTATGCAGATAGGTGATAAAATTGGTAATCTCTGCTAGTGAAGATTTTTTTAAAAGATAAAAGTACCCTAAACTGAATCTCCGTGAACACACACTTTGTACGTGCGTGTTCAAATAAACAGAGTTATCTACAAAAAAGCTCTTGGCTTAGTAAGCGAATTAAAAGTTATAAATCTTATCGAAATGCATCCTTATCAATAATATACTCCAATCCGATCACCTATTTCAGTTTTCTTTGCAATAAGCTTGTTGTGTTTTGGATACATCTCGGAGAAAGCAAACATATAATCGAGTCAGATCTTTGAACTTTGCTAAGTATTGCACATCTTCATAAAAATATAACTGGAATGAAATTTTTCAAACTCAACGTTATGAGCCTATGTTTAATATGATTTTTTTTTTATTAATGTGGATTTGTATTTCATGTAGTCTGGGGATAACAAGTATAATTAGGACAAATTAATCTTCAATTAATCTTCATAATCCGTATAACAGACTCAAACACTTTTAAATTATATATAAAATAAATTAATATTTTAACAACATTCACAGCTGTTTCGAGTTATATCCTCACTACTTAGGGGAGTTTTATTAATATAATGTTATCAAAAACGATTCAAGGAGCGGTTAAGGAAGGAGAGGGGTTAGGAAAGGACTGAAATTCGAATATGATGTTTCGGGGAAGGAAGGATAAATGTTTCCTTTTAATTTGAAGGATATTAAAAATTTTAAATTCTGTATATGAAATTCGATTATGTGTGTTTGTGGAGATAAATTTTTTAAAGGGCTAACATTGCCGTCATCCAATCGAGCTGAAATTTGGCAGTTAGATGCATTGTCATTTATAATAAGTCTATCAGATTTTGAAGTCTGTTACTAAAAGACCGCTTTTACATACGTTTTTATTGGCTCTTTGAAGGTTTAATTTACCAACTTTCCGTCATCCAAGCGAAATGAAACTTAGCAGTTAGATTCTTTGATTCATTTATCACTTTTTTAAGGAGAGTGTGTGTAGGGGGGGGGGGGGGGTAGAGTTAATCAATGGAATCATTGTTTTTCCTTGTTGTGGTCAAGCACTATGAAAATTCGATCTGAGTTCCAAATCGCTTAAAAGAGTTGCAATTGTACATAAAATTTGGCTATGCTTTTAAAGGATTACATTAAAAACTTTGTTTTTATAAATTCTTTTTACCGAATCAAAATTATATAAACAAAATGATAAATGAATATGAAGTACCAAATGTTAAAAATGTAATATTCAAGAAAAAAAATGCCAATTTTTTTCCCTTTCCCTTTGAAAAAACTTTTCGTATTTTGATATTTCTCTTTAGACCAGGACTACGAAAAAATTATGAGTAATGACTCCGGATAATATGAGATTCGTAGGGTACGTCATATCATGAAAATGAAAGAGGTTAATGAGCTTCTCCAAGATTTTAATATGCGTACGTCACTGACTCCTATATCGTGCCCTCTCCTCAAGCAATAGTTTCTAACACCGCCTATAGAAACACCTCAACATATTTGAATTACAATATTTAAGCAGTTTTCTTTTTTATTTTAAATAAGGAAAAGTTTAACGTTCCAAATCAGATATAAATAAAAAGAAACGCCAATCACGAGTTCGAAGTCCGATCCAAAATCCTGCTGGCAAGTGACACATTAGCATCCCAAACCAAACCCCAAAGTTCAAAATTCAACACTAACTAAAAAACAAGAAATTTCTTATATTATTCCGAATGGGAGTTGTGGAGTGGTAAAAAGAAATAAAAAAAGAGGAACTCTCATGCTCTTCAATTATTTTAGCATAACTTTTTCTCGTCATTCGAAAGCATAAACGTGTAATAAGGCTATCACATGAGGCTCCTTCCAAACCAGCTTCTCACAGGGCATGGGATGGGAGGCGCGCTGACTTCACTTCTCTTCTAATGACTGTTTACGACTTTCCTTTAATAACAGTCGTCTTCTCCCGCCGTCACGTG
Source organism: Linyphia triangularis (assembly GCA_963978545.1). Classification (NCBI taxonomy): domain Eukaryota; kingdom Metazoa; phylum Arthropoda; class Arachnida; order Araneae; family Linyphiidae; genus Linyphia; species Linyphia triangularis. The sequence goes on along the minus strand of OZ021725.1, from coordinate 70,587,900 downwards.
ATCGTCCGATAGTGTAATGAAGTGAAGTGACGCACCCACGGAACAAGGACCCCAAAATGAACGTGGAATTGGAGTTCATTGCGATTTAAATATACATAATATCCGAGTTTTTGGTGGCAGATATCTGCAAGTCAGATGGAGAAATGGAACTGGTTTGTTGGAATATAATAATAATAAAAACATTAAAAAATATTCCAAACTCCGTTCATTGAATTTGATATCGTTTCAAAATATTAATTTGTAAATTAAATTTTTTTGAGACTAGATGAAAATATTGAATGGAAATTTAAGTATTCGACTTTTTTTAAGAGCTTGTTATTTTCAGAGACTTGTATTTGTAAGTCTTTAAACCATCAATTTTGTTCTAAGCACAAAAAAACCTGACTAGATGCGAATTTTTATATGTCAAGCAGTACTAGGTATTAGGTTGCTGTGTAAGTGAAAAGGAAATAGTCAAAAGTGAGGGGACAACTTACAAAATCAACGCGATTTTACCGTAAAAATTAGTAACATTTCGAAAACATATTATTAATCTTTTTGGTTTTTGTTTCGGCACTAATGTAAGGTTTATCTTAAACAGAGGCTATTTCCATTCTTAGCCATAGCAAAAATTCTATTTAACTATTTCTGTTGCCAAGATCACCAATTTGAGGACATTTTTGGAAATTACATAATAAATAATGCAAAAATATTGTAAAATCGAATCATATAGTTCTGGATGTTATTTCTATTTTTTTTTTTTACATTTTTTTTTCAACAATTACCAGAAACAGAACATTCAAGTTTTATCACTTTTAAACCATTTTAATGACACACAAAAAATATTTTAAGAGTAATTTTGAAAATAATAATTAATAAAGATGCGATTGTTACTGTTTTATAAGAGTCACTTTCAAATGCTTCGACAATTTGGATGCTGTTAAGCACCCGCCTTTCAAAAGCAAGGTTTACTTCGGCTCCATTATCATGTCATTACATTTTGGAGGATTAATATAAAATGTAAATCAATAATTTATTTTCATATATTTATGAAAACATGTGTATTATTTTCATATGAAATATGAAATTTGACATTTTAAACAACTACCTGATTGGTCCGTCGAAGCTCAGTACTTATAAGTAGTGTTACCTGGTAAATATTAAATGGAGACATAATTTTTAGATATTAAATGAAGTATTCTTAAAGTTGACTAATAATTAATTAGCTTTGAGAAATAACAAAAGTTTATAATTGAGACCACCTTTCTTTCGTAATAAGCACCCATTTGTAAACGGGTTCATAAACACCCATTTATAAACAAGCCCTCAGTCACGAAAAATCCGAAGGAAATTATAGTGTCGATAATTTGATTTGATATCTTGATCTAAACTATTTTTTTTTATTAAATTGTGTTTTATATAATCTGGATCCATCAAGGAAACTTATAGATAAAGCCTAGATTCAAAGTGGTTCAGAAGATCTCAATATATAGGCATGCTCTGTTTCTAGATCTCACATTTTTAATCGCAAAACTATCGCAATAAAACACATTTTTTAATTAGCTTATAAGGAACGTCTGTACCGAATTTCAATTCTACAGTTTTGTGGAAAGGATAGGTAATGAGTGATTGAGTGAGAGATTTCACTTTTATATGTAGGAGAAATTGGGTACACTTATAACACGATTCGGTTGTGAGGACGCAAATAACTCGCGAACATATAAAGTTGGTAAGGGCAAAAGTGTTACAATGGAGTTTCACAATGTTTCATCGATAGAAGCGTGGTACAGTGAGTTGCAGAAAGCCTTACAGAGTTTTTATGAGAAAAAATATTTTTAATCAAAAGTTTTTCTCAATTGCTCTGATTTAAAAAGAGGGTATTGAGTGATATCCTGCTTAAAGATTAAAGCATATATGTTAATGTATAGCGATTAGTTTTTGTATAAGGTTGTTTACTTTTTTACAGTGATTTTTTTTTTCTTCTCTTTTTTCTTCAGAAATTGAAATTTGTTATTGTTGTAACGCGACTAACTTTCTTATGAATGAGGATTATACGTGTGATGTCACACGCTAATGCTAAATGACGTCCCATCGACCATGCAAGTTCATGTTTGAAATATTATTTCATAATTTTTCACATTCTAAGCAAGTATATATTTAAAATATGCAAAATACGACTGTTATACTTTGACAATTAAATATTTAAGGCAATTTTTAAAGTCAAACAAGAACGATTTAGAGAGAGAGAGAGAGAGAAAAACACTCGTATCATTGTCTTATTTACTATACTTTGAAAATAAGTAAATAAAAGTAGCTCATGTTCCTTAACCCTTTGGGTACATTTGACGAGGACTCGTCATCTGCTTACTTGGGCGAAGTTATAATGGACAAATCTGACTCGCTATCCGGCCATCCAAATCCTTCCCATGGGCATAAAAATCTTCAAATAAATCAGTACTCAAAGGGTTAAGGTGTGTTGTGATTGGTCACAAGTATGTAATTAGGGCTGCCATCTATGCAATTGCATTCCTAATTCCGCTTTGGATAAAATCCATTTACGAACTAAACGAAACGTTAGTTCCTATTCTTGGCATCTAACTAAGAAATGATTTTCTAACGTTCTGCAAGTGTTTTTGGACATGACTTAGAATCATGAGGTATTGTAAATTTTATGTGATTACACAATTTGAATTATGTGTGCCTTTAGGAGTTTCTTTATATATTTACGCAACTGCATAAAAATAAAGCCTTGTTCTAATTGTAATTAAAAATATTGTGACACATTTCCTTAACACTAAATTAAAAATATTGTTTTATAGTTAAAAATATATATTTTGAGTCAATGCCACTTTAGTGGATTTTTTAGTTCAATTTTATTTTTGAAATGTATAAAAAAAAATTCTGTTTAGCAATACACTTTTCAACGTAATATAATTATATGTATAATGATTAAAGATATTACCTTAGAAGTTTTTTTTTTTTTTTTTTTTTGCCTTACGGTTATTTTTTTAACGATTATTAAAGGCTGATAATAAATTTATTAGAATAATGTCATACTGGCATTAAACGATTTAAAATAGTTGCTGTTATTGAAGAGGATTGTTTTTTATTCAAATACATGAATTGTGCGTCATTTTTGTATTTATTGCAACAGATCCAAACCACTATTGCAAATCCCCACGAATAGGGTCAGTTGTAATAGAGACATACCTTTTTTAAAATGTTCCTATGGGGTAAGTTTAAAAGCTTAAATTTAAATACAAATAATTTTTACCCAATTAAAGACAAATAAACATTTAATTTTATGTATTTCCTTTAGAGATTATTTGTAAAATGACGATGCTTCGGATGATAAAAACAAAATAGTTATAATCGTAACCAAGCTACTCTATTGATTAATTTTAATTTAAAAAGGAATCTTTTTTGAATTTTAAAGTTTTCAATAGTATTCGTCGTATAAAACAATGTGTGTGTGAGTGGTTATTTATTCCCAATTAATTAGAAGTAACTTCAGTTTATGATAAATAAAAATCATCGCAATACTTGGAAGATACTTCTCCCAACCAGAAAGTGATTATCTAAATTCAAAATTATCACCGACCAAACTTTTATAAGTAGGTTGAAATATCTGAAAAGAACTTTAAATTTTCATTTAAATGAAAAATACGGTTAATTTATTTTCAATCTCACTGAATCGCAAATTCATCATAATAATGCAGAAACGCTGAATGAATGAAGAAATATAACTTTTTTTATTCATAGATATGCGTAAAATTCAACAACATATCATTTTCAATATTTGACGTAACGAGGAACAAATAATTCATTTGTGGTGCCAGGTACGATATTAAATTGACCTGTGACCATAATTTTACAACCCTAGTTTATTTCACGCATCACTGATAATGGCCAAAAAAATCGTTTGTTTATTTATTTCTCTATTCTCAAAAACATACACCCTTTGCTTCTCTTTCTCCAATGAGGATAAAAAGAATTATGAAAGAAAGAAATATCGATCACTTTAAATGTCGTAAATAATCGTTATCGTTATCTGCCATTTCGAATCGTGTCTTCTCCTTTCCGGACTATGCTCAGCCGTGATCACTTTAGGTGTGCCCGGAAGTTAGGTAGATACGCTATAGTTGACAACCTATCGCGTCTATTTGGCGATCGCCAATTTAAATTTAATTTTTGACATCCTTTGATCTAAATAATTAATTAGGAATTAAAACAATCCCATGAGAAAGCTCTATCGCAGTTCAATCTGGGAAGGAATGAGGAATAAATTTGAAAATTTTTCATTCACCTCTTTACTTTCAAATAAGTAGATTACAAATAAATATTTCTGTGCGAAGAAATGTAATTTGTTAAAATGAAGCTGGTAAACTACATTTTTTTTTAATCTTTAACCACGAAGTGTTGTTGATTTTTTTTTGCGTTAAAATTTGTTTCCAAAGTAGTTAAGTTTCGAGTGAAAGTAAACTAATATATGGAAAATCTTAAATATCATTAGGTTTATAACTGTTTCAACATTGTGGGGGAAAAAAAAGGGGGGGGGAACCCTTTTCTTTATGGTTTTATATATCAACTCATTAATTTGATTTAGTTGAGTTTTGAATAGTATTTTTTTTTTTAAAGTTGATTCTTGGTTGGAAATGAAACATCAATTATTTGCTTATTCTTACAAGTCCATATAAAATAGCCGCAAAACGTTCTCTAGTTCTCTAATGCTTCGGGTATGAAACGAGCGATGTGTGACTTGCTTTAAAGCGACCGGTAGAGCGATGAGTGGTGCCGGCTACGATGATAGCGAAGGCGGTATTTTTCATCAGTTCCTAACATGGCGTCATTCAGTGAACTAGCTAAGCTCCTCATTTTGAGTAATTATGAAGAAGATGAAGTATTTCTGAAATCAAAATTGTTTATGTGGCGAGATTATCATGAAACATCACATAAACATAATTTTCAGCTATACTTTTGACGAGATAAACAGAAATTTTAATTGCCTTAAATTTAAGATATAAAGGGTAAAATGTTATATTTTTAACCGGATGTATCAGTCTTATATCAATAGTAGCCCTCGCTGCTAAAAAATGTGGCTAACGAGCCAGGACCAAAATAAATTTTTTCCAAGCTAAAACACGTTCCACTGCAGATGCTTTAAAAGAGGCATGGAAAAAATTTTTACGAAAATATGAAGTTAAATTTGGTTATAATGAAAAGGAAACAGCGAGTTAAATAATACACTGTGGTTACATTAATATAAAAGGTAATGACGTAAAGAAGCAGAAAAAGTGCACATTTGTATAATTTCTTTCCTATTTTGTACCATCTGCTTTAAGAAAAATATTTCTCTATGTTACCTAATTATAGAAAAAAAATTCGGTTTTCGAGATTAAAGAAGGAATTTTAAACTTTAATTTACTTTTGAACATAAATACGATAACCAACGCGTCATTATGGAATTTGAATCGTATCCATCATCGCCATAAACAAATAATTGTTTATTTTTTATATATGGATACTATGCTTGTGAGATGACAGATCATATTAAAATAATGAATGTTGGAAACCACATACCATAAAAATTTTCGTGGAATTATACCAATTATTCGAAGTAACTTGGAATTCAATTTGAAAGGATTTAGAATATTCCAAGAATATAATCGTAATAACTTTTTTTTCCTTTTTGATTTTGTGTTGCAATAAAATATTCTAAAATTTCAATTCCATAGAAGTTTCCAAAATTTATAAGGTTTTAGAAACTTTTAAAAGGTTTTCATTACTTAGAAACATTTCCCAATCATTATATTGTTGATCTTAAGATTGACAAAAGAATAATTTTCGTATTGTTAAGGTTCATACGGTTATTTTATACATGCATTTTTTTTTTTTTTAAATTTTTTTTTGTTAAATTAAGGAGCTTAGTAATATGTATAATTTTTAGTAAGTTGATATGTTAAAAAGTTGTTAAAAGTTAAAATATGTAGAAGTTTATATTGTTTATACTTTAATTTCTTTCTGATCTAAAAAAACGATTGAAAAAATATTTTGAATTTGAGGTTCGTTGAGTAATATGAAAATAAAGTTACTTACAATTTTTCTCTAAATCAATAAATAGTATTTATATTTTATGCAATTTTCTGTTCAAAAAATAATGTTATGTTTCTATGGTAATTGAACGATATTTTAACCCAGATATAACTAGAAAATTGAAGTTATGAACCATTCATATATATATTTTTATAGTTCGACGGTCAAAGATGACCATGTACCCCTCTCCAACAGTTAATATATTTTTGATACTGACTTACAATACGTGGTATTCAAATGAGCTAATGTGATTTTTCTGACAGTCAGCTGAAATAAAACGATGTCTGGCAGCTACTGCGGGAGTATATAAATCCTGACCGCAGACACTAGTCTTTCGACCAATCAATGTGCTGTGACTTTTTCTGCCCGTATCCGGAGCGTGAGAAAAAATGTCCTCAGTGATTGATGATCGAGCAGTTTGTTTTATTATTTTTTTCTTTTCTGAGTCGTTTGTTTGCGAGCGAGTAATTGATGAACTCTGTCTTCATTACCAAAGATGTAATCCGGTAGTTTAATGAGTAATTTGTTTTATTACCATTAGTGCTTCCATGGGATGGGAAATCTTTATTGGTTTTAATACATTTTACCCTCCTTTTTCGTTGCTTCCGCTCAATTACAGGAATTGAAAATGGTGTGGGAATGATCGCCTCTTGGATTATTTATTTGGTTTTTGTTGATTCTTTTTTGGTTCCTGGAATGTTTGATTATGCTAAGCATTTATTTTTTTAGTTGTGATTATTAATAGTTACTGTTGGGGTTTTTGTAATTGCTTTTAGACTTGATTGAAAATTTTAATTGATAGAATCTCCAGTTTGACGGGTGTACTTGTTTTGAAAAATTATTCCATGCTCAGTTTTGAAACAGAAGAAAATACGTTTATTTTTTTTATTTTTTTGTTGTATTTGATGTGTTTGGTATAATGTAATTAAGGTGTAAATGTATTAAAACTTATTTTACCAATCACAATTTTCCTTCATAGTATTTAAATGTAGTTTTGGAAGAGGAAGTTATTGTGTTATCACAGCTACTTTTAAAAAGGTTGCAGTAAAACTCGATACAAAATTGCAAACCAGAAAATTAAATTGATAATAGAACTGCAAGTTATATAATTTTTAACGCGTTGAATGCCACGGAATTTTGCCCGATTCCGGTCTAAGGAGCCAATTTGATTTAACCTTAAACTGCTATATGCGGTCTGACAGATCGCGAGTCATTTTTGTGGAATGCTTCCACTCACTAAAATATTTCAACTTTGACTTTCATATTAATTTTCCCGATACTTTATTTCCTAAATTTTAAATTAATATTCACTAATTTCTTTGACGCAGTATAACCACGTGTTGCCCTTGCGCCAAAATTATCAAATCACCCAACCACAGCACTTGTCGTCGCGTTGATTGCAGAAGAGATTGAACCAGCGCAGCGGTGTGAGTTGAATGCAACTTATATGGCAGTCAACGTGTTAATGAATATCTCTAATATTGAGAAGAAAAGAATCGTATGTGTTGAAACGAATACATTAGTAATTTTAATAAAACGTAATATCAGACACGATTTAAAACTTCAGATCAATATTAATTTTTGTTGTTGTAATTTCTATACCATATAATTGTGCCTGTTTAAAATATTAAAACGAATAAAACAAGAACGAAACTAGAATTTTTTAACGTATTCTGTTAGTCATTTCAATTCTAAGTGATAGCATAGCAATTAGAACACGAAGACCTTAAAAAGAAAAAGAAAAAAAAAAAAATGTTTAAAAGTAGAAAGTTAATAGAACTAAATATAAATTATAATTAAATTCGAAGTTGAAAAGCCAAAAATAAGACATCAGCAGAATTGAAGTCCAGCGTTAAAATAGAAGTAAATTTTTTTTTTCAACAACAATTTTAACGTCTAATTTTTACTAGAAAACTTGACGTTATAGGAAGAAAACTGGACCTAAGTCCAAAATTATCGTCTGACGTTTTTCTGCCTTCCATTTGCACTTGGTATATCCCTACTAGGAAGCAAGAGGACAGTGCCCGAGAGAGGTGGTTGCCCGATCCCCGCCACTTCCACAAATTACCCCTCCTTACACCCCTCCTGAATTCACTTCACCTCTCCCACCCCATTCGCAGACGATTAGAGGAGTAGAGATTTCTTTTCTTTCTCGATTACTTTTATTACAGTTTTCATTTATTATTTTATTATTTTCTACGGAATAATATAAACTACCGATACGGCCTCTAAATTTCTTTCGGAAATCTTTTCGGCGTTTTTTTCTCCGTTTTTTTTTTTTTTTTTTTTTTCAACGCATTATTATTTTATCATCTTCTTTCTTTGGTGTGTCGCCTTCGTTATTTCGATTCGTGGAGAAAAACTGTTATTTCTTTTGTTTTACTACTTCTCTCTCTAGCATGAGCTCCCAAGACGTCTAGGAATGATTTTTGTTCCAGTGGGAGTTATGTTGTTATACGGATGGTTAAACCCTTCAAAAATCTGCTCTCTCTTATCGACCCTCATTATTGTAGTATATAGAGAATATATTATTTCTTATTGTATTGCGACGAGGTATGGCATTTTTACTTGAAGAATTCTGACCATTAATTTTGGGTCGAATACCATGAAAAGCTTTTGCAAAAAGGTCAAGACAGCAAGCAAAAAGGTTGCTTTGACAGTCGCTTAAAAAATGCAAAGAAAAATAGTTTTGAAATATGAACTTCACAAATGCGTCGTCGCTCTGTTTATACGTTTCATCAGTATGTTTGTACACGAATTTTTTTCTTCGTTACATCGTGCTTGATGTTGGAGAAATATCGATTTTTTTTTTTTTTTTTTTTTAAAGACTAGTTTGGTTATGCTAATGGTTTTGCACTAAGATATATCATTACAATGAACATTTGAACAATGGTAAAATAATTATTGTCATATAAATCGATAAATTGTTGTATTTTTTCTTCTTTTTTTAAAGTTATTTTAAGATTATCTTGAGCGTTACAAAATCGTTAAATGATTTAGTAACCCATTCATTGAAAGGAAAAAAATAATCAGTAAGTGACATGTAAAATGCATGTGATCATACGAGAAAATTTAGAATGAATGAGGTTTCTCCTGTTTTAGAACATTGATTTTTACGTTTCAAAAATATGGCGGATAGAAATGTAGATTAAAATTTTTATCTGAATTATATATTAGACTTACAGTATACAATAATGTTTACTGCACAGTTACAATAATGATCACGATTTTTACAATAATGATAACAATTTTTACAATAATGATAACAATTTTTACAATAATGATAACAATTTTTACAATAATGATAACAATTTTTACAATAATGATAACAATTTTTACAATAATGATCACAATTAAGCTACAAAAATTATTACTGTTTAGTTACAACAATTATTACAGCTAAGTTACAATAATTATTTCAGTCATGAGTCAATAATTCTTTAACATATGAGAAAATAAATTTTTTCCCTCGATTTTATGGGTTCGGTATTTAAAAAAAAACAAAAAAAAAAAACCTGATTTAAAATACGCTTTCCATATCTGCTTTTATTTGTTATTTGAAAGTAAAAATTATCGGTTGTATGCCAATTTCTTTTATAACAATCGCATCCTGCAATAAAAACTGTGTTAATGGTATTTAAATGTTTTAGTATTTATAAGCAAATAGTAAATGGGCCAAAGATGGCTGAATGATTCATTTTTTATATATATGTTTACTGTTTTGATACAGTTGTTAGTATCAACGTTCATTTAAAGTAATTTAGAGCGTTTCTGTTTGAGAACGTTATGTAGTCGTGTAAAACGTTTATAATCTTCAATGAGATATTTCACGTTTAAAAAATATGTATGCTTATATTGGGACCATAAAATGGGAGATTTTCAAAGTAAAATTTTTTAAATATTCAGATAGTAATTTTTGAAACCATATTTTCTTCCCTATATTTATCTACAATCAATATATATATTTACTGACTCATTAATAACTAGCAATTATGAGAACCCAAATTACATGTGTACTTTTGAAGTATCATGGGCTCAAAACAACAATATTGGAACGTGCGTTCTTTTAGCTTTGCTCTGAAGTATTCCGCGTTCCTTAACATATTCGTGCTCACAATGTGGGTTCTAGCCTACCTTAATTTTGAGTAGGGATGGAACGGATATCCGGCAAATATCCGATATCCGGCATATCCGGCTGATTTTTCAATATTCGAAACCCCGTCGGATATCCGATTTGAAATACCGGACATCCGATAATTTCATTTGGATATCCGGCTGTATATCCGACCACTAGGTATCCACAAGAAATTTTTTGAAAAAAATAATGATATTTTTCGGACAAAGGAAACACCGCATCCTACACTTTTTTTTTTTTTTAATTTTTTTTTCTTGGACATAAATTGCAGTCAAATTAGAAAACGAAAACATAGAGAGGCGCCGTATTATTGACGCCGAGTTGATAAGCAAAAAACCATTCCTCCAATCTTTTTCCATACACATCCTTCATACGTGTTTTGCAATATGTTCTTTTCATTCCAAGTTTATGATCTGATTAATTCCAGATGTTATATTTGAATGCTTCTCCGTAAAACTCGAACCGAAATACTAATAAATAGTACTTTTTTTCCATAACATAAGTGACTTAAGAGTTTTGGTTATTCTCACTTCCTCCTTTTTTTCTGACATTTGCTAGAGAGTAAAAAGCAATAAATAGCCAATGCGCAATCCTCAATGCTTTTTTTTTGTTCTATCGACGATAATACCCTACCCCTTTATGCTGTGAATGGTATGGTCTAATTTCTTATTTTTCATTGGCAGAAGTTGAAAGCTGGTATATTTTTTCTGACGTAAAATGAAGTATTGTAATTTTTAGGTCTTTAAAGCAGCGCCACAATGTGGAATTATATTTAGCTCTCTAGAATGCCTTGAATTTTAGTTTTCTCCAATTACAATCCAATTTATAATTTTTAATAATGGCTTATTTAAAATCACCCATTTGGAAGTATTTTAAAATTAATGGGAAATGACGAAAGCAAAGCCCTATGTGTCACTTGCTCCACAGAATCGTTTAAAAAATGTGCGCGGCAAAAGCCCAAAATCCTTTTCCACAAAACTCTTATGGAGCCATTTAATGAGTGTGCATAAGGAAATTCACCGAAGCTTTAAAGACTCACTAAATGCATCAAATATTGATTAACAAGAAAAAACAATTCATCAAAACAAGAAATGCACGCAGACAACATTGGAATCGAAATTATTTGTACCAAAATTGTGGAGTTTAGATGATCCTAAAGCAAAAGCCTTAACCACAAATATATGTAAGTACTAATTTTGTTTGTTTATATTAAATATATATTTCAAATATGGTATAACATAATGTTGATGAATTTTGGGTTCGAAATTTTTTAAGTTTATATTTAAAGACGGAATATTCCGATAGATCCAATTTAAGTTTTCTACGAGATTTCTTTAAATCCGTAATGTTTTAGGTGCATTGCAAAAAAATATATACTTCAATTTCATAAAATATTTAAAATAAATCTTTTGTTATTAACAAATGCCTCCGGTATAATTTTGTAATCATTTATCAATTATAAACAATGCATGAAGTAAATTGAAAGTAGCTATATTTTGCACTTCAACATTGTAAAAAAAATTTTTAATATAATTTTAGGTGAGTTAATGGCTCTTGATGCTGAACCATTCTCCATTGTGAATAGAGAAGGCTTTGGTCAGTTATTAAAATACCTAGCTCCTCGTTATCCGCTTCCAAATAGAAATTATTTTCGTGATAAAGCCCTGCCAGAACTATATGAAAAACTAAAAGTATCAATATTACAAGATATAAAATCAGCAGCAAAGATCTCTTTCACTTATCAACTAAAGTTTAAATAAAAAAAATTAACTCACCCTAATAGCACACATCCTCCCAGGGAGGTCCCTAGGAAGTCCCCAGTCATCCCCGGGACTACGAATGACTTCCTAGGGACCTCCCTGGGAGGATGTGTGCTATTAGGGCAGTGGCGCGACAGCCCGTGTGGTCTAAGGCCTGCTGGGCCCAGCTCAGCTTTCTCGACTGTGGCATTTGTGTGTCACAAAGCAAATGTTTCAGTCAGATGGTCATTCTGACGCCGAACCCCAGTGTTTAGTTTCCAAGCATGCATGGTCCTCCTCAGTTTATTTCTTTCAGGTATAAACAGCAAAGTCAACCTTGCCCAGTCCGCGAATCAAACCATGGACCTGTGGCATGCAGTGCGGTGCGCTAACCACTAATTATAATTTACTTAATACTTCATATCATGACCATTTTTTTCGTATAGCATCGTATAACTATCGCTTTTAGTATATAGACCGAATATCCGGCCGGATATCCGGCGAAATCCGTTTCGGATATCCGTATCCGGTAGACATGGTACCCCGGATATCCGAAATCCGGTATCCGGCAAAACTCACATCCGTTCCATCCCTAATTTTGAGTTCCTTTCGTCTTTCTGGAGACAGCAGATTCTGGAGGAAAATGCAGATTTTGGAAGACGTCCTTTTCAGTCTTTCAAGGCGTTTCTAAAGTATTTCCTGTGTCAAAATAAATTTGTGTTTCTGTGTGACTATAGGCTAATTGAATGCCCAAATTTCAGCTTTTGAGATTTCGGCTTGCTTTGAAGATGCTTTTAAATTTTGAGAATGCCCTTTTTTTTTTTTAACGTTTTATGACGTTTTCTAAGATAATTCGTTCTCTAAGATGTATCCGTCTTTCATTGGAAATCCATTTTAGCTATCTATGTCTTTTGTGCTCAAAAATAGTTATAGAGGTAACACGACTTCTTCTGAAGTTCTTGGGGGCATTTCGCGTTTTAAAACTTATTCTTGCATCATTGCGGCTCATGCGAATATCTGAATTCTCGATATCAGCTTTCTCAGTTTTATGAAGTTCAAAATAGCAATTTTGGCAACGCGCATCCTTTGAGAAGTTCAATGTCTTTTGTTATCAATTGATCTTTTATAATTACTACCCTTTTAATTTATTTTTATAACGAAAACTACAAAATAATTTTTTTTCAATTTGTTAATTTTTCCTCATAGGCTTTGTTAATTGCAATTTAAAATGTCAAGTCTCTATAAGAGGAAGAATTTTAAAACGTTCAATTAAAAGTTGAAAAATTATATCGAGGAGACAAAGAATTCGACGGTTGGGTTTTCACATTGAAACCTGTTTGGAAGTGTGGCCTTGCCCGCGAAGGTACCGTGACTGATTGACAGGTAGACATGCCTCCCCGCTGATAAAACTTTCCTCAACCAGCCACAAATGACGTGCTTCAATTCGATGAATCGTCAAAATTCCTCTCTTCACTTGAATTCTATCGTCGTCGTAGATATCGTCTGTTTTATGGGGGGAGGGGGGCTTTTTTTAAGCTTTTGGAAATTTGCATAATCTTCTTTGAAAGAGATATTCGTATTTATTTCCCCTTTTTTATAAGCTTTTTTTTTTATCAATTACTTTGTTCGCGAACCAACACGAGAACATGGCAGTATAAACTTCTTATAATGACTTGTGGAAAGAGTTGAAAATATTCGATGTGAGGATAGGGTAGATAGATAATCATATTCCTTTACTAGTTTTTGTGATTTTTATGTCATACTTCTTTGAAATGAAAATTACATCCGTTGAATCTAGTTATATAAGGCTACGAAGATTGACGAGTTTCAAAGTGTCAGTTATTTAAATTGGAATTTGTTAAAATTATTTTTATAGCAATTTATAAGTTTTTTTTTCCTTTTTTTTTTCCGCAGTCGTAAATACCTAAATTAGTGTACGAAAGATGGTCAAAATAATACCAAAAACTCCAATATCTTTTTCGCTTTTGGTGGTTGTATGATTTCCTTTTTACATTCAAATGCTATCATGAGGACAGTATCGACATGCGTTCCGAAAAGAATATTTTCAAGAGGTTGTGGAGCACCACACTAGGAGAATTGCAATATAAGTTGTTTTTTTTAAACATTGAATTTTTCCAAAAAGTATAATATATTTCATAATGAAATTTGAATTAAAATAGTGATGGTTTCCTTAAATAATTTAAAATCTATATTGGATGACAGTTTGTTTTTGCTTGTAATTTTACCGATTACCCCCCCCCCCCCTTTTTTTTTTTTTTAAGAAAAATATTTTTTAAAAGCCAGAGGGATGCAAATGCATCCTTTTGCCCCACCTTGGTGGCCCCACCATGAACAAATATTACATTTAATTCGGGAGAAATAATTAACATAACTGAAATGAATCTGTGCTGACTTCTGTGAAATGAATCGATATAGATAAACAACTGGATAGACTGCTCCATTGTCAATGCAAAGAGAAAAACGCTCCGGGGATTGCAAAGCTTTGCGAAGCTGGTGGGAAGATTAACCAATCATAGTTCACTTTTATAGTTGGATGGAGATGCGAAAAACCTTGTAAAATGCTAGAATATACATTTTTGTGCACATTATTACTAATTAAGGTCTACTATTGATATTTCTGCTCGGTACAACCCAAAATTTTATTTTCAATCCTCGGCAATCCGTATTTTTTATCCCACCAACGGCATCTGGCAACGGCTTCATTTTCCCAGTGTTAAGTAGTCTATCCAGTTGTTTATTTATATTGATGGTGAAATGTTGTGCACGAGAACATGCCTGTGAGATTTTCTGTTTGTCTACAAGACCAGTTTCTGGACAAATGAGAAAAAATAGTTTATGGAAGAAAAGCAAAATATCTAAGAGTAGCGTAGATCTCATATAATGAGTTCTTCCTGGTTAATAGAACTACAATACGAATTTCGAGAATTTTTTTTTTTTTTTTTTTTAAAGCCATTCTGGCAAAAACAAAAGATCAGTCGTACATAGCATGACTAATTAATATGGGGTTCGCATCCTACGCGATTCCTTACAAAAACGGCTTTTAAAAAAATCGGTTCCCGGGATATCTGGGCATCACAGTTGATTTCCGTTATTTTTCTAATTCAGTTTGTCATACTCTATAGTCCAGATGTAATCTTTGCATTAAAGAACTCTAAGGAGGAAACAAGGGAATCGAACACAGAACCTTTGGTCTATAATAATTGAGGAATCAAGCCTTTCATTCAAGAAGTAACCCTCTTCATACTAGAGGATAGCATAAAACCGGAAACGGTTCACGATGCATATTGATTAGGGGTGTTTGGTTGGCACTATACCACTAATGTTAAAAGGCCAATTTTCTATGTACCTTTCCTAAGTAACTAAAGCCCGAATACTTTTGAAATTTTTTCCTGAATATTATTTGAACCTTCTTTTTTAAATCTGAGTTTAGCATTAAAAGTGTATGTTTGATTTTTTTTTTCTTTAAATTTCAAATGCTAAAATACCAAATATATACTTAAATCATATTCTTTTAAGACAAAATAATTAGGGGAAAAAAATAATCAACATTTATCTAAAACGTTAACCTCAGATTAATATTTGATATAAGGCAAACAAAGGGTAAAAGTTTCATAAAGAAGCTAGTAGCCGTTTTCAAAAAGGTACATAGAAATTTGAAAAGTGGCATTTTGAGATATATGCATTTTTATGCAAAATTGTGGCATGGCAAACGTGTGCTTTCGTTTTTTAAGACTAATTTTTCTTCGTAGCTATAAGGAGTACTTGTAAAAACTATATCTTAAAAGAAGCATAATAGTTTGAAATTTAAAGATTTTTAAAAATCACGAAATCTAATATTTTGAAATTTTAAGCCTGCTGAACCCCCTTAAATAAATGTTCTTTAATATAAGCACGGGTGGGCGCAACGACTTTGGCAACACCCTACATATCCAATCCACCTGCTCAGTTCCTCGCACGCGGAAAAACGAGTAATATCGGAAGCCTCTCGCTCTTAGGTACAGCCAATCATCCCAAATTACAGGCGGCTTCTCATCTTACGACCCACAGCAGCCATTACCATTACAATCCATCAAATTTCTTCCCAAAATACGGATACCCGCGGAAACAAAATAAGTAAAGTTTTCGCATTGGAAACTTTCACGTATTTCAGTTGGAGGGGCGGTAACTCCATCCCGGAGTATAGCAGGGAAGTATCCGGGCCGTTTCCGGACTGTATCCGATTACCAGGTAGAGTTTCGTCTCGAATTTTCTAGCTAGGTAACCCTAATCTCAGGAAGTGTGGGTAATTCTATATAAGAAAGGTTTAGGATGACGGGCTCTGCGCGGGGAGAAATTGAGTCTGAGGATCGGCTTTTTTTGTGGGGGACATGCGCGGTTTCCTTCATGGTCAAGCATGCAGAACCGATATGCATCGATAAAATTTAGCCGAAAGTTACCATTATCAATTAAAAAAAGAAAAATCTCACATACCTTAGGCAAAGTAAAAATAATTTTTAGAATAGTTTGCATGTTTTATGTTACAAAAGTTTGAAAATTAATTGATTAATTGTTAGTGAGTGGTTTAGCATTAAGTAAAGTGTGGAAGATGTGTCATTTAAGTCATCCTGCCTAAAGATTCCATTGAAAAGCATGGGGAGTGTTAATTCAAGTGTTTAGTGTTTTTGTTACTTGAAACATATTTTAGAAGTCCTAATAACTATTATCATTTCAAAGTTGAGCATACTACAAAAAAAAAAAAAAAACTGAATGAATTACTATTCTAATTACCAATTAATAGAAAGGAAGATCGATTAAGTGTAAGTTTACACATAAACAAAAGTAGACACTGAGTGTTCTCGTTTTAGATTCTGCACTGTTCTACTTGACATGCTTATACAAAGTATATGCTTTACCGTCTGAAATCAACATTTCCAGACAAAACAGCAAATGCTACTGCCAAATGCAATATGTCAAAAGAAAGGTCTTGATCGAGATGAGTTACCATATCAAAATTTAACTCGAAATTATGATCAGAGGCCCCGAAAATATGACAAAATTCAATTTAACAATTGTAACATTAAAATACAAATGTGACTGACCTGTGCCGTATTAATTTGAACTAGATAAGATTACATGAAATTGTACTGGAAGTCATTTGATATTCGACCGGAAAAGTGTTTCAGTAGTATCTCTAAGGAAAGTTCATATCTTGATTGCTTAGGGAATTAGAGGGATATTAAGTGAAAATAATGTTCTCCTTAAATTTGTTGCGCAAATGAACGTTCCAGCTTGGCAACAATATTGTTTGTAAGCAAACCCAGTGTTAATTAACAATTGCCAACCTTTAAAGAATGAAACTTCTGTTATGAAATGTCTTCAAATTGTGCATGCTTGGTATTTGGGATTAATGTACAGAAATAAAAAAGTAGAATAGGTATTTTATTGACAGACACTGTGGCATTCGAATTTGTTTTTCTAGTAGTATCTACAAAATGTGAAACTTATTGTATGATAAAAGGTTTTAAACAAATAACTTAATAAAATTCTCCCACATTATGACGAGTTTAAGTTTTCACTTTTGGCACATACTGATAGTTTTTATAAATATGTCTAAAATTTTTGTATACGCATGGTCTCAACTTTTTACGGATACTGTATATACATATAGTAGACGCAACAAAACTCGTCTGATGAAAAAGTAAAGACTCTTAAGTAGTCTATCCAACGTTCCTGCCCCTTTAATAATAGTTTATGAAAGACAGTTTCCATTAACATCTTTTGGTGCTTGGTACTTCAGTGCATTTTGTGATGATGTAAGATTGTAAACGTAATTGTTATATTGCAAAAGAAGAACATTGTTGTAGCTCTTTAAATCAAACACTGTTCCTTAAACTTACATTGGGAAAGTTTTTCCCCTTTATGCCACGAGGCTATTTAGATGCATCTTAGGTTTAATTCGCTTATTTAGAAAAACAATTTTTTAGAGTATCTAGCTGTTTCACTTAAAGTGTATATCAAGAAAATTTTGAACTTGAAATTGAAAATTTCAATAATTCCTTTTGTAATAACTGGTCTCAAAAGGGTTAAAAACCTATATACAAACTTATATTCCTAAAAGTATCTGTCAAGATAAAGATAAAAAATAAAACAAATTAAATTTTAATATTTTTTCAATGATTGACAGTTAAAACTAAACAAAAAGAAAAACTGCCAAAAATGTTTAGTAATTATCTAACAGTTTTAAAAAAGATTTTTCAATTATATTTTGGAAATTACTTCCCAATTCTTATATATGAGAAATTGGAATTAACATGTAGCTCTTCCATCACTAAGTTTTGCCCCACTTATTACCTTACGTGTTGCATTTTCATTCATTATTAGTGAGAACCTGATTCAGTTCTCTCAACCAATTAAGAAAATAAGCATCTCTCAGCCAGCCAATTAAAAATTAAGCGATGTAAATGATCCACCAATGGAATACGTGACACTGCAAATGACTATTACAGGAAAATGTGATTCGAATTTTGGCGAATGACCTCGATTTCCAAGTGGTGACATAAATTGCATTCTGTTCTCAAAAGTCATTTGATAAACATTTGAGTACAGTGTCTTTGGTCAGAGGCTCATATTTTCTCATTCGCCTTCAACGTGAAGGTAATTAAAAATTATATATATGCAACGCCGTTTTACGTGATCTAAATAATTAACGGTACAAAAAAGTGTTACGATATCACTAACTGATAACGGTTCTTTCAACAATAAGCTCGTAAAATATGCATAGGAATTTGTGAAGTTACAAGCTGGTACTATTTTATTAGACTTACGCTCATTGAAGATAAACGGCCTGTTTTGAATGGAAATATTACTTTTAACTGAATAAAAAAAAAGAAAAAAAAAGTGAAAGTTAAAAACTTTATCACCTTAAAGAAAAACTTTTACAAAAGCTGTGAAATAAAGTATAGTCAATATATAGCTAAATAGACTGAAATTTGCAAATACAACCTAGAAAAACTTTTACAAAAGTTGTGAAATGAAGGACAGTAAATATATAGCTAAATAAACCTTACTGAAATTCGCAAACACAACCCAGCAATCCTATTAAAAAGTATTAAATTTATTCGATTAAAATTATCACTTTGAAACAAATTATGATAAAGGATTGTGTATGTTAATGTATTTATAACTCTTGTTCACAAAATTTGCTTACATAATACAAAAAAAAAAAGCTTACATAGATTAGGTAATGAACATGTTGAAATTGTTATTTAATTATTTAAACTGTGATTTAATGATTTGAATTATTATTTCATTTAAATTCTACAAAATTTGGATTTATAAATATAATTTAAAATGTAATGAAATCGTGGTAGGTCATCATATGTATAATTGAAAGTGGATTTCATTACTAATAATGTTTCACACTTTTCTCTTAACGCACTTTTCTTTCATTTCTTTTGCTATGTATAGAGTATTGAAACCTCATAATTAACTGTAAAGAACCAAGCCCAAATTTAGACTTTTATCACGTTGGTGTCACATGTTTCATTCTTTAACTCTTTCCCGTGGGATAAGATAACACAAAAAAAAAAAAAAAATAACTCTAAAAAAACTTGTCTAGAGAAACGCGTGGACTGACTTTAGATTAGACTTACATTTAAAATGGTATATAGACAAGTTACCGTATGCATTGTAAGACATTTTTGAGAATCGTAGCTTTTATTTTATTCTGAATACCTGAGAGCTTTGCACACATAACACTTTTTAGCATTCGCAAATGTATTTGTTACTACTTCATTTGTAGAAGATTCAACAACTTTTGAGGTCGAACGAATGCTAAAATTAAAATTAACTCCGACTTTAATTTTTCTGCAAATTTAATATGGTGTCAGGAAAAAATTTATTCCTGTATGCTTTAAAACTGGATCCACTACTATTTTGATATGTTGTTTTGATGAAATATACAGTTGTAACAGACATGTTCAAGCCAGTAACGAAGGAAACGCTAAAATATCGACAAAGTAAAGGTCCTAAGTAATATTTGTAATATAACTGAGAAAGCTATAAGCAAGCTTTTGTAATGAAATTTTCTGTAAAATTTGTGTGCATTAGAAAGTTTTGCTGTTTATAATATACTTCTAAAATCTTGGGATGATATTTTGCAAATAATGTGATGAGTTTAACGGTAAGAGAAACAAAAGCCATTTCAAAAACATCAAGTTGACGAAAAAAAAAATCTAATTGAACCCCAATCTAAGCGAACATTCTTTAAAAGTCCAACTGTGGAAGATAATCAAAATTGGCATTTCTTCCGTCATGCTAAGCGAAAACGTCGTATCTTATTAGCATCATTTCTAAATGAAAACGAATTTGTATACACGTGGGTGGAAGTAATTTAAAAATGATTGTTGCATTAATTTCATGGATTCAATTGGCAATTATGGGAATGTTGATTTTCTTCCAAGGTTAACTGTCAAACTGTGTAAACCAAATTGAAAATCCAAATAACAGAGGATTTTTTTTGTTAAGTTGGTAGTTTCAGTACTTGAAGTATACTATCAGGTGTCTGAAAAAGCATGAAATTGTTTCATGAACCTTTTCAATTTCGCTCATATACGAACAATTTCATTAGAAAAAGACACAAAAATATCATAAGAAATTTGAATGACTAGTAAAAATACATATTTTACTTATATATTTTAAACTTTGTATTTAATTTTACTTTCAATCACCCAGTATATAATATAGAATAATGAAAGCATTACACTGGTGTAAAAAAATTGATAAATGTATTTGGTGATCTCCACGGTTAGGATGGTACAGAGTTCAAAATAGTAGGTTTTGGAAAATAGTCAGTGTGTGGACAGCATATATCCAGAACTGAATGTTTAATCATGTTAAAATTTTGTAAAGATCTCGTAACAGCCGTGGACGTGACAACAAAGATTTCATCGAAATCGCGGAAGCGTAAGAGATACGCGCCATTGAAAGATTAACTTTTTACGGCGATTACCAAAACAGAAAACTGTCTTAAATATTAATAAAAATCTTTCTAGTTATGCTTTTTATGGTGTTCTTAATTTCTTCACCACTAATATCGTGAATTGTTAAAAAAGTTAAAAATTGATCATCATCAATAAAAATTTTATTTCAAAAAATCACCCATCTTTATATAACAATGACATTCTTAGGTCGCATGAATTGAAATAAATGAAAAGATTCATCGTATCAAATCAATCTTAATTTACCTAAACTATAAAATAAAGTATGGTTCTGTTTGTATGTCCGAAAGATTCACTATACATTCTTGCATCAAGCCATGGAGTCGCGAAATGTACATAGTATGTTTTATTCGGAATCCATAGTTCAGTGCCCCTATTTTAAGAATGATATATTATTTCGTTTCATAGTTATGAGTTAATCAACACTCAGTTCACTCAAAACATGGTAGAACTTTACTACAATCATTACCAAAATTTTACTTGTTGCCACATTTTTCTTTGGAGCTGAATAAACTATTTATCGAAAATTAAAAAAATATATGTATATAGTTGTGCGAAAATTTATAAATAGATCGTGGATTGTTGACCAGTCCATTGAACTTGGCATGTTTTTGAAGATTAGCCCTAATCTTGTTAAACGTTTCTAATTTGCGTAATAGCGTTAAAATTTTTGTCTAAAATTGTTTTTCCTGCCATGACAAATTTACCAGAAGTTAATCGTTAAAATTTTCAAATTTGAAGGTGTATGCAAATATTACAAATACTATGAACAAAAAAGGCTTTGGAAGTATCATTAATGGTTAATAATTAAAAGAAATCGAAATTTTGGTTGTTTTTTACCACCCTGACTTTTATCGTGGATGGTTAAGTATTGTTTTACAAGCAACTTTTGTCAAGATTTCTTCATGTGAAATTTAATTTTTTTTATTATGAATAAATCGACGAGTTTCAATTATATTTTTTAAGTTTATACATACTTCTTTCATAAAAGGACTTGTTAACCTCTTGTTAACCCCTTGTTGACCTCTGTGAAATAATGAAGTCTAGTGTGAATTTCAATGAACAGCTAAGTTTTCGACAATATGTGCATTGCCTGTTGCCTCAATAACCATTTCAGGTGAAGGGGGGGGGGGGGACCATTCCAATCAACGCAAACTGCGGTGATCTTCCATTTCCCACTGCAGCAAGTTCGAGAAATCACGTTTCGGCTGCAACGTTTCCATGGTAACCGATGTAACCAATTGTAATCTTTTCATCCACGTAATATATACGATATGTGGGGAGATACAGCCCGTTTGGAATTTTTCAACTTTAGCTGCACTTACAAATTCGATGAACTGATTGGCTATTTGAATCAGCATGGGTGAGTGTGGGTGGTAGGGAACAGAACTTTTCTAAAAACCTTTCCAAACGGAAATAGTTTTCGTGATAAGTTTATGCCTGTATTGACTGGTTACTTGTTAAGTTAACAATTTTAAACATGGAGCCTTGTTATGATAAAGTGTGCGTGTAAGTTTCAGTCATCATAGTATGAGCTTTTCAAGTGGTTATGTGGTAGTTTTTATTTACACAAATTATTTTGTTCGCCATGTTTGATCGCTGGAATTAAAAAGAAAGTTTGGAATAGTGCTGGATATATGATAGATTAACCACAATCACACGTTGTCACATGGACCAATTCGCAAGTTTAAAAGAAAGGAGAATTGATTTGGTATTCAAAAATAAGTGTTTTCTTTCTTATTCATTATTCATACTTTCTTCTCATCTTATTCATTTAAAAAAGATTAAAGCAAACTTTGATTTGAGTTTGAGTATTAAAGATTTTAGACTGCGTTCATAGATGATTGTGAAAAGTGTGCGTGGTGGTGATGGGGGGGGGGGGGGGGTCGTATTTTCCCGGCTGCACTAGTATTTTCGATCACGGGCCGCCACTGGAGATTTGTAAAAATTGTTATCGCCAGAATGATTGCCAACAAGTTGGCGAGGTTATTTTTCTTTTAAATTTGAATGAAAAAGATGTAATCAGTATTTTAGTCAAATTTCAAATCGTGAGAATGTTCCAAAACCCTTGCTTTAATCAAAATGTGGATCATCAAATATTTTTACCGAAAGATATTCGTCTTGGGTGGAAAAATGGAATGATAATTATTCGAAGGAGTAGAAACTGTTTTACTTTAAAAAAAAAAAAAAAAAAAAAAAAAAAAACTACGAATGAATTTCGAAGAGAAATTATCGTAACCTTTTAGGCTATCTTGTTGTGATACATCAAAAGTTGCTCTCTAACCTAGAGCAATTGCTTTTGAATGATAGACTATAAAGGTGAAGATGTATTCTAAAGATGCCGTGATAAATATTTATGTACATGTCATGATTATTCATTGTCATGTATTCTATTATTTGCTTTAAATGAATCTTCTGTCTTGAGTTTCGACGATATTATCTGTGGTTGTAAAATAAATTGTGAAATTGGTTTTACAATCACGATTTGAATTCGAGTTTTTCACAAAACATCTGTCATACGCAAAGTATTAACCAATATCTTCATTCCGGGAAATGAATTTTGTACTGATTATTATCCCTCCCAAAACACCTGATTCAAAATTGTAAGATTTTACCATTTATTTCGAAATTTGAGCCTTAAAGTGCATCTTGTTTTGATAAACACTGGCAGAAGAAATCTTTTCAATTAATGCAACATAATTACCGTAATTTAAAATTATGATCCGATTTTGAACTCATAACTACGTTCATTAAAATAAACAAATTTGATAATTATTAGTAATGCAATTAGTATCAATGCCAATAAATAAATTCTATACTCGCAAATTAAATTATTTTTATTTACTCATAAACGTACTTCACTAATTTAAATATACTTTTCTCTTTTTGTTTTAGAAAATATTTAAGTTTATAAAAAAAAAAAAAAAGAAAAAAAAAAAAAAAAGAAAAAAAAAAAAGAGCAATATGCAATTTTTAAAATACTCGACATTGAGCTAATTTTTTTAAAGCAGGTCTTCATATTATAATTAATGATATGATTGAGTAATACACTTCTTTTTACTCAAGGGCGTAAAGGTATTCATTTAAAAAGGGGGAAGGGGAGATAAAGAAATTCTCATCCCACCTTTCAATTAAAGCTCTCATTACTGCTGGATGTACCAATTTTAAACTAGGTCATGGACAGACGCTTTGCCCCTAAATTAAACTTTTAAAGTAAATGTAAACAAACATAATTTAATTAAGTGCTATTTAAAAAATACTTTAAAAATACATGGCATTCCTTCTTTTTTCAGATCTTTGTCATCCCTTTGCGAGAAACAAATTGTAGCCTTGGTAAAAAGGAAATAATAATTAGATGAGTATGACTGTTGTAAATGGAGTTCTCAGATTCTTAATATCATGAATTGTTTAAATTATTATAAGTTCTCAGAAACTACTACTTTTACTAGGAGATTCTTCTGACATTGGGGTTAAAATGCCCATGACAAAATATAATTTTAAACTATGAAATGAATAAATCCTTTCATTCCTCTTTTGAAAGGAATACAAAAATATTTATCTACGTTCATTCAAAATGCTAATTTATATAGGGAAAATGCTATCTAGTTTATAATGAAAGTTGTTATAAGAAACAACGCTATGTGATCTAACTTGTGCAATACCGTCAATCGAATTAATATTACATTAATAAACCGTAAATTAAATTAATAACTTATTTAAATCTTGACCGCGTTATAGATTCAGATTTACATTTTACTATTTAATTATTTTTGTTTTATATTAATGTAATTTGAATGTCATTAAGTTCACTTCAAGAATGAATATATCTTTTTTTTCTTCTGTGAAATCTAAATGAAAAGGATTAAAGATCAAAATAATAACATAATAACGGAAAAGGCAGAAAATCATATCACCACTCTGACTAATTCTTAATATCCTTTCGGTTTGTTTATTTGTTTCTTAAGTTTCTGTCTTCGTAATCTTTTCCACGTAAAACCCGGCGATAAAATCCATCCCAAATCAGCAAATTAGAACGGCAAGATCTTTTCCCTTCATAAAACCAAACATTTTCTCTAACTCATACAATAAAACAAACACACAAAAAAACTGCCCAATAAAATAGTAGCAGTAAATATAAACGAAACTCGGCACTTCCTACAACGCTAGGCGCTCTGCGCTGTGGAGATCACTAAATAAAAACTCGTCTGCGGCCGTTTTCCCACGGCGAACAACTCAACCCCTGGGGGTTTCTCAGGAGGATCTGGTCTTTCCTCCCCCACCAGGGGGCAGCACCCTCGGGGCTACCGCTGTTACGAGGAAGGATTGGATAGTAATGGAAACTCTCTCTTGGATTTTAATTATTTCATGAAACTGGGAACAGGGTTTGTTTGGATAGGAATTTTAATAACCGGATGAGAAGAGATTTGTTTTTCCACTACCTCGTTATGGAAAGGTTATTTCCGGAAAATTATTGTTGGAGAGATCGTTAAAAGAATTTTTTTTAAAGCTTTTGACGAATTTCGCGGAAATCTGATTTAATTTCGAGAAAGTTAGCTTTAATTTAAAAGAAATTTAAACTTGCTTAATTTAACTCTGTGTAAAGAGATTTCTTTCAAGATATTCATCGGGTACAACGACAAACATAGGAACCCGCCAAACTTTATTGAAATACCTCAATTGTTTATTTCAAATGAACTAAGGGTTATATTGCACAGATAATTACTAGAGATAAGATTAGAAATGGATAAAAGCAATTGTATGCACGCTGCTATCTTCAGATTCTTCCAGCAAATGAGGATTTTCTATTTAAAATTGGCTCTAATCAAATAATTTTTTCATACAACTGTTAAAGTATAATAATTTTGCTTATATTTCTTATGAGTCTATTTCAATATCATTTTAATGGGCATCATTATAAATCTTTATATATTTGATGCTTCTTTATATTAAAAACTTTGAAGCTAGTTTGATTTTTATAGAAGCATGCAATTAGGAAATTAGAAGAAATAGAAATTTTTATTAGAAGCACAAACATATATAGATATTCTGTGTAGGTTAAGGTTCAGCTCAATCCAGAGCCTTGGTTGGTAAAAAATACCAATCATGTCATTGTTTATTAGTACAAATATCAGCTAAAGTCCTTTTATTGTTCTGAAGTATTTTGTAAATACTTCTTCGAAAAGCCATTTTTCTTTTAGAAAATTTTTTAAGATTATACGAGAGATAGATGTCTGCAGATTGAAGACTAATGCATAAATGCAGTTTATTGATAGCTTCATATAAAATTATCTTGGTGAATAGTAGTTCAACTTTATATATTCTATTGATCTTTTGCATGTGTGTATGTGACTTTACTGTCTATTCTGTATAATGTAAAATAGTGCTTCCTACTTACACTGAAGTAAAACTTAGTTTCTGAAATGAAACATTAATACCCAAAAAGTTCTTCTACATCGATATTTTTAAACTTTTGTTTTAATCGGCATTACAACTTTTTGGAGTAAAATGTTTAACAATTCCCATTTTCAGTATTTATTTCTACATCTAAAAACTTTTTACATGCATTCCAACTTTGATTTCTTAAACACTATATGCTATCTTTTGCATTTTGATTAAAAAAAAATATTTTTTTTAGTCAGAGAATAAACACCAAATAACATTTGGACTTTTGGTTTGGGGATGTCACTCAAACACATACAAACTCAAAATTCCGAGAAAATGTTTCCCTGTTTTCTATGATAGATATATGTGTAGTTTGAGCAGATGTTCTCTTCCGTATTGGTTTTATGAAGAATTCCCATTGATGCGAAAACTAAATTCATAATAGGTAAATGCATATTTTATATCCTTTCGATTCAAAACCACATAGCAAACTCATAAGATGTACAAAAACAGAAAATGTTATAAGAAATTTGATATTCAAAAGACGCAAGTTTCAAATCTTAAAATTATTTACAAGTATACGCATCGCAACGTAAGCATAAGCGCAACATGTTTAAAACATAATATCAACTGAAGGAACACAATTAGAATAAAAACCAAACACCATTTGTCAACACAAAATATACCTCCTATTGACAACAATTATTTCTCGGTTTTTATATTACGAGTTGGTAGACTTTGATACCTTGAATTCATTTTTGTGTTTTTGAACGTCTTTTAAAGTTAAGTTTAAGTTTGCATCCTTTTAAAAGTTCTTGATTAAAGATTAAATGGACATTTTTTTTTTAATTATATAATACTAACAAACTCTTTAGAACACATGCAATATTTTATAATTTTAAGCAACATCGTAATAGTTCCCGGTTTATTTCAAAGTACAAAAGCCAACAAATGAATGTTTAACCTCCAACTGTATTTACATGCAATAATAGACACCAAATTTTTATTGATACATGTTTTTTTGAGTATTCATTAATACAAATAAGATATCCTAGCACAAATAAATATTGAAATAAATTAGATTGTCCAAAAATATTCAAATAAATTAGATTGTCCAATTTAAACATGTATTCTACAAAAGATAAAATTTAAACTATTGCATATAATACACGAAAAGCTCTCGGTAAAATTCGCAGATGTAAACGGAAATGCCTGGTATTTATATTGCAACGAATGTAACATTTAAAACGTTGTTTATATCATAAAATACTTTTAAAAAATAAACAAATTATATTTAAAAAAAAAAAAATCAATTAAAAAGCTTTAATGTAAGATGTTTACGTCGTAAATAAAATAAAATAAAAATAAAAACAATAATTAATAAAAAAAAAAAAAATTCATGGATATCATGCTTGCCAATTAATCTACACACAACAGACACAAAAAGATACCTTTCCTAGAAATGTCAACGGATGGAACGTGAAGTCCAAAACGAAATACATACATATAAATCTTGTGACATCTCGTCCCCAGATTCCTAATTGAGAGAAGAAAAAAAAAGAAGAAAAAAAAAATTTGCAAATAAATATTTTTGTTCCGTGACACCACCTCGTCGGGAGGAAAGAGGTTAGAATAGCCATAGTTTCGCGTGGGACCCTTTCATCCAAGCAGAAGCCATCCCTCCGATCAAAAGGTGTTCCATCCAAGTGAGACGAAGGGTTGACAACCCCACCTGGTCAACATCAACACACCCCCGTAAAGGACCTCTGACCACAACACCGGTCATCGATCGCAATATGCTCGTCCACGGGTCACCACTTGTAGCAGTGGCCACTCTTCCCCCAAAGAACTTTCTCCAGCAATTTACGCTTATTAAAAGATATTTATTAGAGTGGAGGAAGACGCAAGTTTCCGATGTGCATTTTCGCCCATTACTGTAGTGGGGGGAGGGGGGATGTTTCTTTTGTTCTTTGGTATGGATGAAAGGAAGAGGGGGGGGGGGGAGGGAGGGAGGGAGGTTACAACTCGTTTTTCAATCCAACTGGATGATTATGGTAGGGGGTCGTGACCGGTTTCCATTCTTCTTCCCATGGGGGTTGAGGTGAGAGCATCTCGAAGGAATCCAGTGTCTTGAATTATTCCAGATGGATAATTTTTGTAGAAAAAAAAATTGCCGATGTTTTCTTCCCTACCTACTACATTTAATTCGTGGGGTGATTTTTGGCTACAGCCGACCGGAACTTACGAAGAGGATAATTTCTCTCTTTCCACACACACCAAAGGGGTATTATCGCGAGAACTTACAGAAGGGACAGATTTGAGGAGGAGATAAATTTGTCCTATGTCCATTGTGTTAGGGTGAGCACCTTTTACCACTGATGTTTTGGACGCCCAATTTGCCGTGTGTGGATGATGGTAAACGCAGTCGGAAATTGGGGGCATTTGGGCTCATTTCTGATTTCGCCGATTTTGGAATTATTAGAAAAGAAGATTCTTGGAATAGTGGACAATGGTGTTCTTTGGGTGTAGTGGCCAATGCTCGATCTCTACCCTTCACCTTCCATTGTGCACGGGGACATCTGGACTTTCACTTACTGCATAATGATGCTGTTATGGGTCGTGGGTGAGGGACTTTTTCAGTTTGAGAAATTCCTCGGTCGCCTGAACTTTATTCTTTTTAACGCTGACCCCCCATTTCTATTAATAAGGTTTATCATTCTTTTGTGTCATAATTTCCCAAATTGACAGTCTGACATTTTTTGGGGGACATCGAGGTTCTTTGACTTGTTCTCAATTGTTTTGTGTACCCATAATTCCAAAAATTAAGATTCTCATGTGATCGTTTTTAGAAACATTGAATAAAGCCTTTTCATTGTTTCCAAAATTGTAGATTTTCATTTTAAATTAGTAAAATAGGATTGCTCAGTGTCGAAAATGAGGGTAGTCAACCTATGCGTGGGATACTCACTTATATAGAAAATTATTATGACCCATAGATGTTTTATTTCTCAAGTATTTATAGAATATTTTTCATCTTTCACGCTACCCATCATTTATCCACATAAATGCATTTTTCAAGTCACTGACATTTTATATCAGGTCTATTCTATATTTTTAACAGAACAGGTGAAATGTTTTTTTAAAAAAAAAAAAAATGTTTTTATGATAATAAAGTAGAATTAAAATCAGCTGGTAGAAGTTAATAATTCATAGGACTAAAATAAATGTTTATAAGAAAACACATTTTCATATACTCCATATGAGACCATTGCAATATCTTTAAATTATTATATTCAAAAGCAATCTTATGTATCCGAATTACAACCTTAATCTCAATGTCTTAAGTATATAAACGATATTTAAATTAATACGATATCTTAAATTTGATATGTTCTCTTACTTGTTTATACTTTGTGAATAGTACAAGGAGTATTTTTATTAACACATCGTAATTGTATGAGTTTATAAATGAAACATTTTGAAACGACAAAAATGCACTTTGTAATTAGGCTTCTTATAACTTTTTGTGCATTAAAAGTGGCAATCCTCATTTAAGTCATTAGATTGATAATGGATCTTTTTTTATTTACAATAACTTAAATATGCTTAAAATGTTAAAATAATCTTAGAGCAATCTAAAGCATCTTTGTACAGAAGGTACTGGTAAAAGAAACTTAAAAAAAAAAAAAAAATATATATATATATATATATATATATATATATATATATATATATATATATATATATATATATATATATATATATATATATATATATATATATATATATATATTAAAACACACCTAATAAAAATAATATACAAATTATAAAAATTAGTAATCTTTCACTAAACTTCGTTGCTGTTCCAGGACTATGAAAAAATCTTTAAATTTTTATCAAGTTTTCACTAAACATCAAAGTGGAAAAGTAATAAGTAAAAGAAAAAAAATCCACTCACGAAAGGACAGGAAACTTGACCACTTAAAAGCAGCAACTTAATCAAAAATAAGAATAAAAAAAAATAAGGTGACCTACATTCCCTCCGTTTGGCATAAGGTAATAATCTCTCAACCCTTTTGGTAACTATCTCGTGGAAGGTTTTCACTGCCCCCCTTTACACCTCGCAACCCCCTTTCACTGCGTATCACTTAGAAAAGCGTAGAAAAAAAGATCTCGGAGTTAAATCGGGTTTAGGACATCATTACCGTAGAAAATCCGACACAAGAAATGTGGGTCAGAACTGAGAATGCTAAGATTTTTATTTAAAAGCGTCACACTTCGCAAGTGTAGCTAATATTTACTTTCGCTTTTATGAATGTTTTTTGCCCTGATGTGACTTCATGCAGATTGCAGGTTTCTGCCGTTTTTCTTGCAAGTTGTGAAAGACATGAAACGGGCTAATGAAGACGTTATATAATTCCAGAGTTTTCTTCTACCATTTAGACTATTTACTACTTTTACCTTTCTATGGATTTCCTTTTATATATTGAATGCCCTCAACTACGTGTGGAGCAGTTGCAATTCCCTTTTAAAGTGTTTTAAAATACGATGGCTTGCCTAAAGCATTTAATTTGGATATTTTTGGGATGCAACATTTGCTTTTATGTTACTTTTTTAGAATTTCTTTGTAGGACGATAATTATGCAAGTTAAATTCAAGCAGTTGATTCACGGAAGAAATATCTACATTTTAATTCGGAAAAACGGTCCTTGAGATTTACTAAAAATAGTCGAACTATGAGTTACGTTTTCGAAACACGAGTATTTCATGAGAAATGTGTGTACAATGGAGAAGTGTAAGTGTTTAAAAATGTGTTTGAAAATCGAATTATGTAGTTTTATAAGTTTTTAATGAAGTTAGAAAATTTCATATGTTTGAATGCATGATTAACTTTCAACTATGTTGGCGTACTCTAATCTTAGTGTAAAATGCTAGAAATACAATTGGCAGTTGAATTTTTTTATCAAAAGATATGAATGAAAGCTTCATTTTTGAATTTCTTAGTTAATGCAAGTTAGATTTTCAATATGAATTTTAATACCTGCTGGCAACATTAGTATGCCTGCTAACTTATTTGGTTAAAAAGATCGGCCGCTCGTTTCACTATTTAGGTTGGTTATTACTTTGAGTGCTACATTAGAAAACGCCGTTACATCTTACGGTAAAAGTAGAAAATCTCACGGAAGGTATTTCAAGAAAAAATTGCCGCCCAGAATTTTGCATCTTGAATGAGAGAAAGCTTGGAAAATTCTCAATGAGCACTTCGACAACTAGCACGAGACTATATGTCACCATCACTGCCGTGTCTCCTGACTTTGAAAGGAGACTGTAGAGAGCGGACGGTGCTCGATACTCTCTTTCTACCGGTCCCGAGCCCGGCTTTTAAATTTAGGAGACTGGTTGGGTGGATTTTTTACAATGGCCAACCATACTTTAGTAAAGAGGGACAAGTTAGTAATTTAATAAACTATTTCCAAATTCACAATTAATTTCGCCATCCTCAAAGAATGAATTGGCCCAATAGCGAGCTTTTTCAAGTGCTAAATTTTTAAGTATAAAACGCAGTAATTATTTATTTGAAAACCTTCAGTTTATGATAAAACCTATTTTGTAACGCAGCGTGTAAAGTTAAATTCCAAATCTAAAGTGTCCCATTTCAATCTGGTGTCGAAAATTTAAACGGCTGTTTATGGCTTTATAATGTAATTTTATTATATGTCCATTTGTAATTTTCTCACGGTCTCGGTAGTAAGTACTAATATTATATAAAGGTTAAAAATAATTATTAAATTATTTGGAAGTTAGTTCATTAGAACCGTCTCGAAAAAGCGTCAGTTTAATTATATCCACCCTGTGTTACAGTCTAAGTTTCTTACTATAGTTCTTTCACCATGGTTGTCAAACATCCCTCTATCCAGCACGTGGAAATATTCTAAATCACTTCCTTCTCCAGGAATGAAATGCATTAATCAGAAAAATATTGATGCAGACACGCTCCACGTGAGAGAGAGAGGGAGGTGTTTGCTCTGGAGGAAACCTCGTTTACCTGTACTCTCCTGCAAGAAGAGGTGCGAAGTTAGATTGCGCGAGAAGAAAAAAATTAGGACAAGCAACGCTTCGGCGACCACATGAATGATCCATTCGACCACCCTCCCCAGTCTGCAGGGAGAGAGCAAATACGCATTTTCGCCTACGTCTGGTTAATTTTTATGGACTGGGAATCAGGTTTCCTATCACATCACACGTTTTCGCTTTGCAGTGATGAGTTGTTTTTCAGGGTTGAAAATCATTTTCACAAAGACACATTTAATATCTTTTTGGGAGCATATCGTGATGTTTGAAAGAGGATATAATTCATATGCTCGTCTTAATGTAAAATAGTTTTGTTAATACTCTGTGAAGAAAATTATATCCAAAAATGCATTTGTCTCCATGTAGCGTTTTACTTGTATAAATAATGAATTTTAAATTGATTGACATTTGGCACTGTTATCCACTTTTATGTTTCTTCTTAAAAATTTACATCCATTTAAATTGTTTATTCTAAGCTGAGAACTTCAGTGATGTAAAATGATTACTCAATGAACGAAGTATTAAAAGTAGATACCCTACTTATAATCAATTAACTTTTTTTTTTAAATATTAAAACGCATAAGTTGAAAAGTAATAACTTTTGTATATTTTTTTTTGTATTAATTTTTTATCGCTAATAAGGTGGGCTGTAAAGTTGATTTAAGAATCTGAACAACTAACACTCATGTCCTTGTCCAGTGTTCTAAATGTGTTCTTAGAATTTGAAATTTTTTTAGGTAATTAGTCTTTCTAACACTATTTTTTACACTAGTAAAAAGATGACGACGTGGTACACTTTTTTTGTGTCATTAAATTTTTTTTAAAATAAACTAGAAGATTTTTAAAGAAAATAATCATTTCCAGATGTATGGAAAAAGATAATTATATTTCAAAGTAAATAAATACACTGGGACAAATATAGAAAATCCTTGTGTCCGTCTACGCTTTCACCTATGTTGGCATATTTTGTGAATTGAGGGTCAGGTTTCCAACTTCCTTCGCAACATTCGCTATACACTGTCTGACAAAACTATACAGGAATGCGAGTGTTATCGTGTTAGCCGAAACAGACGGTGTAGTTGCCCAACTTTCGCTCAGGTGGTTGGTTTTTAATTCTGCTTAGTTGGTGTGAAGCTTGACACTGACGGCGCTAGGTATGAGGAGTGGTGATGTTTTTCTCTTATATCCTAGCGAAATAAAAGATTCCGTGTTTGCAACGCTGTAACAACTTCCCCGACTCATCCAACATAACGATACTTTATTTGAATTACAAAAACAAACAAGTTTATACCACAGTTCTTGTTTTATGTGCATCATTAGATGGAATAGTTGCAAACGAATTCTGCAGTATCGATAAAAGTTTGATTTCCGCTACTTTTAAATCACTATAGTGAAAAGGAATTTGTTAGATTTATCAAATTACGAGAACATGAAACACTAATTTTTTATGTCGAAATAAATAAAATAATAATAAAAACTAACATTTCTTAAACAAATTAGAGCAATCATTTCAATAAGAATTTCTCATAAAAAATCGACATGAAACATCTATTATTAAGTAAGTATTTTGATAGTTTGTTTAGCAAACGTTACTTTGAAGGAAAGCATTCTTTTACACTTGATACTGAATTCGAAAATTCACTATGCAGATATTTAAAAAGCAAAAGGTTATGAATTTTCTTTTTACTCATATTGGAGTTCAATATAGTCAACATTTTCAAAATATAGTAAATTATCAACTGCAAATTACAGTTTATATTCAAGCAGCTTTTTTAACAAGGCAGCTTTTTTAGCCCACCAACCTAAAAAATCAGTAGGTAAATCGATTTTCTTGCAAACCCAAACGTTTTTCATGCTACAGATAATAAAATATTCATCACTTCCTCGAACATTCTACAAAAGACACGCAAACTTATTTTACCCTAAATCCTTCAAAGACACTCCCTTCCCAGCTCACGAACACCAACACTTTATTTTTTTTAATTATTCAAGAATTAATAAATCCTCACACGATAATCAAAACCAGTCCCATTATTACCAACAGAGCTGCTTAAAAAACGCCATGACTCATCCTACCTATAAAACGACTCACAAAACAAATAAAAAATAAATAACACACCGCCTTATTTAAAAAAAAAAAATAATAATAAAAGCACCAAATCTTATGCATACAACGAAGAGATGCAAGAAAAAAAATCAATCAACCTCTTTTTTTTTCATTTATGGAGTTGTTCACCGAAGTGGCTTGGGAAGATGACCTTCCATCCTCTTAATGAATATCCCCTTCCTTCCCATAGCACCTGTTGGATGGGCCTGGACGGCGGGCAACGAAAACAACAACTGTAATGACTCCCGCTTATTATTATTAATGTAATCTTGCAGGGCTGTGGGACAGTTTGAGCCTCGTACTACAAATCCTCTCAGATGAAGTCGGGATGGCAAAGATGGTGCCGCAGTAAAAGGTCAAACGGGGTGTTTGGTCGTGTCTTGTTGTGGTACAAGCTTCCGTTTTTTGTTTTTTTTGTTTTAATATTTTATTGGAGGGAAATGGGGAGGGGGGGGGGGAGGTCAAAAACTTGTTTGGACAGCGAAATGACTGGGTTAATTAGTGTAGGGGATTGCGAGAGTATCTCTGTAATTAGACGTATAGTTTTTCTTGAGAAACTTTAATAACTGACAATCCCCTATAAGAATAAGACACATCAGATGGAAAATTTTCAAGACACGAATTTTGATACAAAACTAGGGGTGTGGAACAACGCGCAACTTTCAATTAAACTATAATATCGGTCATTCCATTAAAAATTATGATGTTATTTACCGTTTCTATATTTTCACCCATTTAAATAAAAATGGCCAGTTTGGCAATATTTTTGGCAATAATTTTTACATGGGGGAAAAAAAAAAGCCAAGATGGTGAAATTGGCGATGTTATTTGATAGAAATTGCATTGTCCTTTCTTATGCGTGAAACATAAAAAAATTAATCGTTGATGAGCGATGCTTAAGGGCAGAGAGCTCTGTGTTAAAGGCACTAGTTTTTAAATATTTTACGCTTTTGCCCCATTTCTATTGCATTTTGAAGATGGGGGCGATTACAACATCTTAAGAGGCATTAGCACATAAAATCAAAATCGTAAAAGCCTTTTTTTAGCAATTGCTAAAAAACATTATTTTCCTGATTTCAACCTAGTGCGCTTGCGCAATTTTGACGAAAACCTTAATGGTAGGTCATATGGCCACCACCAACCCGCACACCAAATTTTTATATTATAGGTCAATTTGTTCGGGAGTTATGCTGACCATGTACATACAGACATTTTTTCTATGCCACCTTTTTTTTTAATCAGGATGTTCCAAAGCAAAGAGAAATGCGCAAAAAAAAAAAAAAAAAAAAAAAAAAAAAAAAAATGTGGTTTGGACCGAATGCTATACTTTCATTACTCTTTTTAAACATATGGGTAATTGAAAGTAAAAAAATGATATTTAAATAATTGTATTCATAGGCAACGCGATTTTTGTTAACAGGAAACAATTATAATATCAAATGTAAAGGTTTCTTCTTAAAATGTGCAATATCCGCCTTGCATCGAATTTTCTTGAGACCATACGCCCCGGCCAGGACTATTGCTAAAGGGTGCAATAATTTACCCATAATAGATTTTTTTCTGCAAATTTTACGGATTTTGTCTATTTAACCTGTAACTTTTAAAAGCTGGGGGAAGGTGGAGGTGGGCATGATTCCTCCTGGGGGCGCCTATGCTTGGGATGAAATTTCTGAGGTGAGACACACCTTTCCTGAACTTTGGCAATAAAAATGAAATTGTGTTGCAAGTAAAATAAAGTCGAGTGATTTTAATGAAGATATAACTCTCGTAATACAAAAATAACGAGTTTTCTGAGGTATTCGTTGAATAAATGAAATCGGTTACTTAAACATGAGGGTTGATGAAAATAGATGAGGTTGGGAAATTCTAATTTCGTTCATTATTTCAAATTTTCTAATTTTTTTTTTTTGCATGATGACGTTTACTTATTATTGTAATCGTTAGAATTTTATCGTTAATCTATCATATGGCTTTTTCAATTTATTAAAAATACTAAATGTTTAGTTAAATCGACAATCAGTCAAAGAAAATTTATGAAAATATATGATCTTCCCAATTCATCCTTATATTAGGTTGGTTGGTGGTTTTCAGATTATCTGGCGCCGTCAGCAACACGAGGGCTATAATGCGCCGAAACATTCGTCATTAGAGAAGCCAACATACATTTACAAACACCCATGCCTAACACGGGACTCGAACTCGCAGCTTCGCGGCCTAGAGGCTAGCACGCTAACCACTATATCGTTTGGTCGGCCCTTATATTAGGCATTTTCAGTCTCCAAAATTTTAACTGTCCAATCACAGTTATTTACCCAGATTTTATTCAAAATTAATGATTGTCATAATCGGAGATATTAAGGAATGTGGACTTTTGGTAGCTTTTTTTTTTTTTTGCTCTCATTGTTATTATTTATAAAACTATGTTTATGCAAGTATTAAAATTTGGTATTCCTAATTTAATGGAGAATTAAACTGTAAATATTTATTAATTATTGTTTTGTCTCTAAAATGTTTTCGATGTATTTTATATGCAATGGCTTACAGCGTAATAATCTATTAAATATAATAGATAATCAATAATCAATATAATAGATATAGATCATTCTTGTTCAGGGTATGGTAGTCAATTCTAAATAATTAGTGACAAATTAAATGAATTATACATTGAAAAAAAGAAAGCAAAATTTCTGAAAGAAATAAGAAACGTGATTAAGGTTCTGCAACCATTCTTTAATAAATAAATGCATTTCGTATTGACCATGTTATGTTTTGGGATATGTGAGTACAAATTTTTTTTAAGCGATGCAATTGGTATATGGCGAAACAAATTTTTATCAAATTAAATTTTTTATAAACGTGATTAGTTATAAGCAAATGTTTACTTTACATTACAGTTACATCTACATTCTTTGAAATTATTTTTAGCGGAAAAATATTTCCTTAACTAACTGCTTCGTTGTTACTAGTTCTAGGAATAATGCAAATAATTTGTAATGTTATTCACAAAAACAATTTTAATAGTTCATAAAAAAAAGAAAAAAAAATCCCCAATAAAAAACGATTACAATTGATGGTCATTTCCGAACAAGAGAACACAGAACTGTTAATTATTTTACAATCCGTAGAGATTCGATATTCTTCAGCAATCATTATGAAAAGTATCCAACCTGGAATTAGATAGCTCTCGCCAATTAACCTTTCATATAAAGAGTTCTTTCCGCCAATATAATGTTATCATAAATTAAGTTCCCAACCCGACGATGCGTCAGATTTGATTAAGAGAAATCGAGACAAATAAACGACGGAAATAAAAAAATAAAAAATAAAAAAAATAAAAGAATTAAAACGATTTTTTTTTCTTTTGTGGAACTAGCAGGTGATTAATGGATGCGGTTTGGGCGCGAAGCTGTAGGTATGGAAGATGAATTGATTATGTGACATCTAATGGCCAAATGGATGTGTTTAATGTTCTTTGGATGAGCGGAAAGGTTGGGTAGGGGATTTTCCTAATATTGCACGACTATTGCCGTATTTCCACTGTGTTAAAAACTTGTTGTACATCTATGTGCATCAGCTCAAAAAAAAAAAAAAAAAAAAAAAAATAGACGCAGAAAAATTGAATCCCATAAATGTGTGCAATAACTTCATTGCACAATTTCTTTTCCGGTTTGATAATAAGTTGTTTAGAAACCATCAAATTGTGCTTATCAACTAGTACATTTTCAGCTTCTATTTAAACTTTTTTTTTATGTGGTTATGTTTAAAGTGCCTATAAAACTGTGGTACATGTTCATGTTAAGGTTGTTTTTTAGTTGATCTCCCAAAATATTCGCCGATGCTAAGATTAGCTTTTTGGAATCGAAATAAAATCCGCACCAACCTAGTGATGTCTAAATCGCTTTTTGACGCGACTGTAGTGTAAGTGCGCATGCATTTTACTTTCCATCTACCGGCAATTTCCTCATTAAACGTGAGGAGGAGGGATAACAATAAATCATGATTGGCCACAAGGTAGATCACGTGGGTTTGTTTGGCGCGTGTCGTTGTTATATCACGAAGTGTTCGTTCATCCATTTAAATTTACTTTCATAAGTAGAGATTTTCTTTTCTTCATAGTCGTTGGTAGATGATGTGCGTTGATATTTGTACATGAGCCATACGAGGATATTTTTGTGCTAAAGTATCGTAATAGCATCTAGATAATTGAAAGTAGTCAAAGTTTCAAAGTGCTTTCTAGAAGGCCTTCCAAAAGAAACTGTCGAGCATTTGTGGTTTTTAGAATAGTAGTAAACCTGGAAAATTCATTCCAACAACATTCACAAGATTTGTGTGTTTGCCGCCGTGTCTACTCAGTTTAGAAAACTGAGGAAGCAGAACCCCCAATCTTTTCGGATGCAACGTTTATGTTCTGCCTTTGAGAAATGAGTTTAGTCTTTATTTGTTGATTTCCTCGGTGCCATCATTGTAAATATTGCAAGTAATTGACGCAACTATTTCCCTAGTGGGACGATAACGAGTGATGATTAACTAATCCAATTTTAAAATGTTTGACATCTTGTAATCAATACATGGCGTTCCATCCCAAGCTATTGATAAAAAATGTAGAAACTTAATATTTCTTAATTTAGAATAAGACATTCCGTTTACTTTTCACAAGTATTGCCGGGTCATATAAATGGAAACCTACATTACTATTTCATACTCTCCAGTTTAGGATTAAATTAATAGTTTGTATTTAGTTAAAATAACATTTGTAATTGCAAGGAAACAAATTAATATATTGCAATGATTTCCTAAAAAAATTTTTACTCAAAAATTCTTTTGGCGTTAAAAAAAATCTTATATGTCAGCAATTTTTAAACGTAAAATTAGTTGATACTGGATTTTTTGTGAGTGTTATATCATATTTATTTGAAAACCTACAATTTTATGATATTTCCACTCAATGTGACGAGTGAGTTTTGTGGAGACTAATTAATTACATCGGCATGTATATTTTTTTAAATTTCAATCACGATAAATCAGCAATAGTATATGTTACTTGATTATAAAGAGGAAATAGGAATATCTAAAATGAAAATACGGTTTCGGGAGACGGCAATGCAGAAAAGGTAACTACAAAACCTTTTGAAGGATAATTAAAAAAAAAAATTAAATTATATATATATATATATATATATATATATATATATATATATATATATATATATATATATATATATATATATATATATATATATATATATCTCAACTATTGATAGAGAAACCTTTTTATTGGTCGAATAATATAGTAACAGTTGTATACTTAATATGTAATTTAGTTTAAAACTATTACTATTATTTAGAGATTTTTACTGAGTACTATTTCATAATAGTACTCAGTAAGGGATTCAATGCTGTATATGATTGCTTTAGATCTTATTAATATCTCCATTGAAATTGACAAAAACTTGATAAATTCCTCCTGACGCACAACATTTTGTAAATCCTTTTTTCTTGATATTCGAAACAGATTTTTTTTCCTTTTTTTCCAAGGTTATTATTCTTAGCTACCACAAATGGGGTACACGCATTTCCAATCCCTATTTGGCAACACCCATTGCATCACCTGCATTTATGGAAACTCGTTTCGCGAGTACATAAAAACTACAATGAGATATGGCGCGAACAGCCATCATGGAAGAGAATCTCGGCAGTAGACTAATGATTTCAAACTGTGAAATTGCCCGCATGTACAAGTCATTTTCTCGACACGTTTGCGCTTTGAAGCGTGTTTTGCAAGTCATGTTGGAAAATGTTACATTCGCAAGAGAAGAGAACGTGCTTTGTACGGATTCGTTGTTATTTTTGTATAAATTTTTGCGTAATTTACATGAGCCATATTTTTTTCAATTTTTTCTGGAATTCGAAATATATTGAAGTGTGAACAAGCCATACGACTAAATCGAACATACGCAAGCCAAACTTTATTTTTTTTTCATACAAATAACTTTTAAGGAATGAAGCTTTTCTCACTTATCTAGTAGACGCCTGTAAAAAAACGGCATGCCATTTGAGATTCTAAATCTTTGTCTGGAAATTCCAAATATTTAGATGGAACCACTATCCAAAATCAAAAATAACAAACCTGTTTCAAAACATTAGTATCAAAATTTGATCACTTACCTGATATCAACAAATCCATCTCCAGAAAATGAGGCCGAGCGTAATTCGCATGAGGATGAAGTTCTGCACGCAATTCCACTAATGGTTTACACATTTACATCATACGCAAAAATATTTCCATTAACTGTTGATTTCCATTAAATAGATTTGTCGATCATCATAAATCTAGTTCACGTTGATCTTTCCTTTTGCCTAAAGTTATAAATTATTATTAGATTTTTTTGTAATTTATAAGACTATTTTTACAAAATCTGAAATCGATAAAACTCTATATATTACTAACGTAACTTCAACCACCTCAGTAACTGGCAAATGAACAATAATGTATGATAATTTTCAGTATTTCGAGATTTGCTCGGCTATTTCAAATAGAGGCCGGTTAAGGGGTATCATAGATTTCAGTATTAACTATTTAAATAATCCTGTATTATTTACAATTTGTATTATTTCGACATTGGTTGTTTGGTTACATTTTAATGGCATAAGAGACAATATTGGTTAGGCTGCATCAACTATTCTGTATTTTTTTCTAGATTTTTCCAATATGATAAGGTGGCGGATATAAAGTGTGCCACATGTATAAATATGACACAAAATGAATTGTGGTTGTTATTGGTCTAAATAAATATATTTTCAACTGACAAATTTCGTTACTTCCTATGTTGTGCTGCCATCAATCGCACAAACAATTTTAAATGGTAAGCTTGATTTCAAAATTAAACAGATTCGTTTTGGAAAAATTGAAAAAAATTGTCTTGTAAAATGGTCAAGGAAAAAATTATAATAAATAATGTATCAAAATAAATGTTATTGCTCTACAATCGAATAGAATATGAAATGAAAGCGA
Source organism: Linyphia triangularis (assembly GCA_963978545.1). Lineage (NCBI taxonomy): Eukaryota > Metazoa > Arthropoda > Arachnida > Araneae > Linyphiidae > Linyphia > Linyphia triangularis. Next base: position 70,546,382 of record OZ021725.1, on the reverse strand, counting down.
AACTTTTTCAGCGTGAAAGTAAAGGTTAAAAAGTTCTCAATTTCTTTTTTCCTGACGAACACAAACCCCTTTAGTGCTTTGTATTCGTTTATTTCCCCCGAAATGTCCGTACGGTCCCTTTGCAGAAGAAGTCGGGTGTTGAAAGGGAAGGAAGGCCGCAAGGAAACGAGCGAGGTGGGTGAGAACGCACGCTCCGGCCTCACCCAAGTCGTGACTGGAAGTTGGGTTAAAGGTGGCTGAGACCTCTTCTGCTACAGATATGCATTTTTTTTTTTAAATGAGGTCCCAACCACTCATGAGATGGTCGAGATTTGGGTTGAGTGGAGAACTTTTGGCGCTTCCTGAAACTTAGGATGAGGAGGTGGTAAAGCTCACTCCGTTGATGAACCAGAAAGGTGGGATAATCGGTTCTCCTTTTTTGAGTGGACCTACGTTTCCAATCCACTTTTACTCTTTCGATCATTTTAATGAATGATGATATGTAATAGGGCATTCAAATACAAGCGTTAAAGGTTATAAAGTGTGGATTTTTTTACATAAATATGTGTTTGGTTTACAAATGAATGCTTAGTTATACATTGAAGCGGAATGCGTGAACTTTTTAAAAATTTTCGCTTCAATATCGATATTATAATATGAATTATATATCTTCTAATAATAAAATGTAATGATTATTTTGAAAAACATTCACGATAAAAGGTTTAAAAACACACTAATGTGAAACATTTTAAGGTGTAACATAAGGCGCTTGTAAATATTGAAAATATGTATTATGAATTAACCGTTTTCTAATAAGTATGTTGTTTTTTCAGGAAAAAGGTGGCGAGGCTTGACACCTATTGAAAGACAACCCTACGTACAGGAAGCTGAGCGTCTGCGACAGCAACACCAGAAAGACTACCCTCATTATAAATATAGACCTAGACGAAGGAAGAGCACTAAAAGAGGAAATAACGCCAATCCTGGAAAAGGAGCCCAATCACCCCCAGTTCCGCAAGCTTCTGGTGGAAATCTATCACCATCGCCTAATTCGATGTACCACTATGACTACAACTCAGCTTGCGAGCCTTCCTCGGCAATGTCATATAACCCACCTCAAAATTCTATGTATGGCGCCAACAATTTAAATCGATTTCACCCTCAGCAACAACTCAATTGTGATTACTACGGCGTCCAAACTCCAGACTGTTCCCCGAATGGGAGTCCAGACAATGATCTGTCAACGACGAAATTTCCCAAAAAGGAACTGGGAATGGGTTTTGATCAGTATGGTCAAGACAAGACTTCGGTCAACCAAGTAGGAATCAGAAGCCTCCCCACCCCAGATATGTCTCCTCCCCAGGCAGAACAAGATCCGAGCAACCGACTCCAGCAGATGCAGAGACGAGAGCCAAATGGCCAGACAAAGTCTCACAACACACTCATTCAGCTTATATCTCAATTTGGAGGGACTTCCAACTACCTGAAAGACATCCGTCCACCTTACAGGCTTCCAATGAGGTTGGCGACGTCCACGTTGCAAGCTTTATCAGCGGCGTCCGGCAATCCCATCTATACATTCTCTGAATCCGGATCCCAAATGATTCAAGGATATGACGGACAGCGTCGTGACTTTTATAACCACTCAACGTCCTCTATGTCACCACCTATAAATAGTCCATCTGCTTCTATGTCTGATAGGAACAGTCCTTTTCCAACCACAAGCCATCTGTATAGTGCCTTAAGTCGGTCACCCACTTACAGGCACTTAAATAATTATCCACCTTGTCCATCAGATTCACCAGTGTTTAATCATCAGCAGATTAAGATAGAGGTCGAAGATTGTAACTCGGATCCTGAACAACAATTTTCGTTCTTACCATCATATGGAGCAACTCCATCCTATTCCAATGCCACTAATTTTGGACAATGTGAATTCTCACCTCAACAAGATGCTTATCCAAAGCCCAGTGACCAGTTCACGTTCAACAAGAATGTTCAGATGTCCGGCTACAATGTCCTCAACTCACCAGACTCATCCTTCGTTTCGGACATATTCGGAGACATTGATGGCAAAGAACTCGATCGTTATCTTACAGGATCGAACGCTTATCCGTTGCCCATCACCGATTCCAATAACTTGACGTCTGTGTCTTCCCCCATATCACTTCGTTCTCGTCTTCAGCAAGGACAAGATTTGACCAGAGTGGGTGGTCAGTTCCAAGACTTTTCTAAACCGATGTATGGCAACACATTGACCGATGGTGTTAATAACAAACTTGGCCATGGATGCGAGGAAGGTGACACCATGAGTGAGGCATTTGCAGCTCTGAGGTCTATCATTAGCTAGTGGAGAAACTAGATTCCTATTTGTATGTGCCGATGAAGAGAGCTCAAGTTATGAATAGATGAACTGAAAACTTGTCCATGTCCAAAGACTTTTCCGTCTTACGAACTATACGTTTCATTAAAAAAAACTTTATGAAATGAAAGAAACTTCAGTATTATAAATGAGAAGTAATGTGATGTGGTGATGCAGTATTAATTTCTATATGAGAATATATAGTATCATTTCACGGCATTCCAAAATTGACTCTGATAAAAAACATCAAACTGTAGATAATTACTACTTCTCTATTTACAAACGATATTTGATCTAAATAATTTGATTATTTTTATGCATTATACAAATTCTAAAAAGTAATAATTTTAAGACGAAGATAATTTTTTAATGCGAATAGTTTTAGGCGAAGCAAATTTTTTAGCCATAATATCTTAGCCCTCAAGTTATTAAATAATGTATTATATTTATAAAAAAATTCAAAAATAAATATTTATTGATTTCTGAAAGTCCAGCAGTATTATGCGAGCAGAGACAGTTAAGTTTTCTTAAGGCTAACATTGGTAATGCAATTTATGAAGCCAACGAAGAAGATAGCCTTTGGCTACAAAATATATTTTATAAACTTAAATAGTTTTATAAATTTTTCAATTAAGTACTCATTAGCCTGTGATACATTTAAAATTTTAAAGCAAAGCATTCCCCTTTTACGTTTGTCAATTTCATTAAAATAATGATGCGAACTTCTGTAAAATCAAAATAAATCGATATTTTTCTAAAATTGTCTATGTACTTGTGTATAAGATTTTACAGAAAGATATCAGTTTTTGTTGTTGTGCAATGATAGAAATTATTTTAATGATAACCGGTGGTATTTTGAAGGCATTCCAGATGAATATAAATCGTAAACATTGTTTCCCTGTATATGAAGTAAAAAATTTAAGACTGCAGTACTTCAATATTTTTCTAAATGTCGTTCTTTAGAAGATATGCTGTTGAAATATATTTTTATCCGAGAGAATGAAGTGCCTAGATTCTCTTTATATGCACTGATTCTGCCGTTTGTGTACAGCAGATTATCCATTTGAAACTTATGCTCTGTTTTAGAATAAATATAAGCAGCTGTTAAAAAGAGAACTTGTTACTAGTGAGGATCATAAACTATTTTTTGTAATGTGATTCAAAGACTTTTTTCAAAAAATTTCTGTTACAGAGTTTAGAAATAAAGGTATTGTTTTTGATTCTGTGTACATTTTATGACGAGGAGACATCACATGAACATTTTACAACAAAGCATGGCATGTGATCTGTTTTTCAGTCTATTGTGAATAAATAAGGGCTTCAATTCTAAACAAAATCATTACTGCTGCATAAATAATCTTTTTATATGAAAAGAACTAACCAAACTTTAGCAAATACCAAATATGTTTAAATAACATCCTTCTTCCATTAGTTTCTCTATGTTACCAAATGGATGTAAAATCCTTTCAAACTATCTAGTTTTCTTCTAACATATTATTCTTGGTTTAGCAAATTTGTAAAACGGAGAGTTAAAGCGAAAAGAGACTTGTTAACATTTTTAATAAACATTATTCCGACATAACAAAGGCATCAATGGGATGTTTGTAAATTGTCTCTTATAACTTCCCTTATTTTAAAGTGTTTAGTGGAAAATCACAATATAGTTATTGAAAATTATTATTCTAGGTCGTTTCCTGAAACATACTATATTTTATTGAATTAAAATACATCAGAATACTTTTTCAATGAAAAAAAAATACAAAATTGTGTAATTTTATGAGAAACCTATCAGTGCATTATTAGTAGTCAAAATATTTATTACTTTTTCGATGCTTTTGGTGCAGCATACGTACCATAAATATTTAACACAAAGGTTTATGCTAAACTAGTAGACCACTATCTACCTAGGTATGAACTCAGTGCGAATGGGTTAAGAAAGAATTAGCCTAAAATGCCGGGAATGTATTCGAAAATAGTACATTAGGTCACTGCTTTGAATTGACTGCATCAGCGGTTTATACACTCTTTCCATGTTAAGAAATCTAAAATGTTCTGCAACCGTATTTAATACGACTTCGTTTTTTAGCTTTCTTCTGCAGCAAATTTAAGGTCATGTAGTAAAATTGCTCGACAAAGTTCCAATGATTTTTCTTGTATAAAAATAAAATATAAAAATCTGTAACAATGGTGAGAAACGCTTTGGAAAATGGTGAGACACTATTACTAATCAAAGAAATGCTTTGCAATAATGTTTAATAGATTTTATAACAACAGGTTTAAAAACAAAAATTTATATACATAGGTAATCATTTTTAGTTGGCTGTGAATATATACGAGTATTTTAGAACAATTAATTTATGAGGAATTATTTAGAAACCTTAGTGTTCGACATTTTCCACATTGCATCAAAATAACGAAAACTTTTTCAGTCTCATTCGACAAAATTCTGCTTTCAGAATACTTATATGCACCATGCAATAGGTCGTATAGTTTAATCTTCCTTTAAATACTAAAACTGATAAGAATTACTGAAAATGGCAAGGAAAGTACTTGTTATACACAAAGACAGTATTAAAATATTAACATATACAGTATACGTCGTGAAAATAAAGTCATTAAACTAAAGCTAATCATAGACATCTGTTCAGTGATAAATTTTGAATGCTCATTATCAAGTCGAGCGTTCCTGAGGCACTACCGTGAACAAATCATAAAAAAATCTCTCATTCAACTCCTACATAAATGCTTTTTTAAAAATGCTGGCCACGGTCTTACAATTTTTATCCAATCAAGCTACTATTCAGCACGTATTTACGGCTCCACCCTATTGCGAAAAATGTGTTAATTCCCTCTTTCACTCTCGCATGATGTTCCAATTCGGTTTGAAAGATAATACAAGCTTAAAGCTTTTAACTTAGTTATGCGGTTTTTAACCCGTCATGCTTATTTTTCAGGCACCTAATGTGTGTGTGTAGTTTTGGCTTACCTTCCTTTTTGGAAAATGGATAATCATTGATAAGTTCCTCATTTTCGTTTAAATTCTGCATTCAAAACATGTCGAACAAAATAATTGTGCAACATTACAAAATGGAAAAAAAAAAAAAAAAATGAACGGTCGATTGTCTTGAAGTGTTTCGGAGAGAAAAAGAGAACTTGCACTGAATATTATAGCGTTGTAGGGGCGTAAGATTTCATGAACTTAACTAGTGAACTCTGACTGGGCTAAACTGCAATTTTTTTTTTTTTTTAGGATGTCAGTATAATTATGATAAAACGAGGAGAAATGACAAACGAACACGCTAAATTCGTATGCACAAATTACACTGCAATGGTCCTGATTCTAATTTGATACGTATATTTTTAAAGAAAAGGTAAAAGATAGTTTTTAAGACACTAAAATGCAAAGTAACTCCAAAAATGTATAATTTAAAAAAATTATGAATCCTTGAATTATTGACACCAATTTTGAACCTGGGCGTAACACGGATTATGAACTAGGTATAGGGATTTAGTCTAGGCTACACTAGATAGAGAACATATCTATCCAATCTGGTCTTGGCTCAGCAATCTAGTACTCATGTTCGCGAACCATCAAAGTATTAGGTGCTGTAGTAACTCATGAGTAAGCTACTAAAAGCCAGTTTAGCTTTTGTGTTATTTTTAGACATTTAGATATTGATCTAATCCTCTGTACTAAATTTAGCTTTTGGTTTATTAAAATAGATTATCAATCATCATTTTGGCGGTTTTACCTTACGACAAGAGCATATAAAACCTTTCAGAAGCTGTTACACAACGATATAGTCTCATATTTCTTTTTTAAAGCTTAATGACTTTTTATTTAGTCAACACGTAGGAGCGAATCACAAGGGAAAATAAAATTTCAGTGAACCGAAAAACATTTTATTTGTAATTCATAGGAAATGTTGATGTTATTTTTAATCAATTAACATTTCCATGAACTGGAAGAAAAATTATTCTCGGAATCACTGACATACTCTGAGGAAATTAAATGTCTATGATGTTGAAATTATTACTGTCAGAAAACCACGAAATAAGTACAACTTCTTCAAAACCGAACATTACAGCATCGCCAAAAATACAGGTTGACTCAAGGGGGTAGTTGATCTTAGGGGGTAGACGACATTATTTGAATTTTTGTTTTACCCTTTCAGGGCTGGTGATATCAAATATGGTACACATTTTTATTACTTTTCTTTTAATTTTTTTACCTTATATTTCTAAATTTTTTATATTAACTTCGATTTTGTTTGAGTGTTTGAGAGGAGCAAAATCTTCGAAGGATTAATTATCTCATTTTCCGTCATCTAATCGAGCTGAAACTTGTAAGATAGTAATTGGCCCGAAGTGGATGTTTTCTTTATAGTCTTCATTGCCGATCAAACGGTATAGTGGTTAGCGTGCTAGCTTCTAGACCGCGAGGTTGCGGGTTCGAGTCCCATGTAAAGCATGGGTGTTTGTAAATGTATATTGGCTTGTCAATTGACGAATGTTTCGGCGCATTATAGCCCTCGTGTTGCTGACGGTTCCAGATAATATGAAAACAACCAACCAATCTTTATAGTCATCAAACACTATGAAATGTCTATCTGAGCTCAAAATCTCTTAAATAAGTTGAAATTGCAAATAAAAACTGGCAATGGACAAGGCTTTATAGAGAAAACTTTGTTTTAATGGATGAAGTTTTTTTTTTTTTTTTTTTTTTTTTTTTTTTTTTAATCGCTATAAATAAATGGAAAAGTCCTCACTGACTGACTCACTCATCACTAATTCTCCCATTTTCTATAGTCACAACTCTAAAAATTGGTACAAATGTCTACTAGGACAAACAAAGAAAAAGTAAGCTATTCCGATCTCCATTAATCAAATTTAAGGGATCGAAAAGGGTTTATTCAAATGTTCCACGTCTAATGTAGTAACAACACGGATATTTAGCACAAATGTCAACAAGGAAAAACATAGAAAAAATCAACTATTCCGATCTCGATTAAGCATTTCTAAATGTTGAAAAGGAGTCAAACGTACCAAAGGAAAGCTATTTTATGCCCCCTTTAAATATAGTTACAATTCTGATTTTTGATATGAATGTCAACAAGGGTAAGCGTAGTAAAATATCCATACGATGTCGATTAAATCATTTTTAAAGGGCCGAAAAGGGTCAAACTTTATAAATGTTGAATATTTAAATGCTCCTCTTCTAATATAGTCAAAACTCTGATATTTGGTACAAATGTCAACAACTGCAAGCATAGAAAAAGTCAACTGTTCCAAAGTCGAGTTACCAATTTTAAAGGGTCAAAACGTACCAAACGATTAATATCCCAATGTTACACTTCCATTACAGTTGCAATTCTGAAATTTGATACCAAAGGCAATCACAGATAAAGTAAGCTGTTCCGATATCGATTAATCAACTTTAAGGGATTGAAACTTTCGATACGAAGAATAGCACAATTTCCCACTTCCAATGAAGTCACAATTGTATAAAAACGTCAATAAGGTAAGCTATTGCAATCTCGATTAACTATTTAAAAAATCGAAAGGGGTCTAAGCTTTACAAAAGAAGGCTATTCAAATGTCATATTTCCAATCTAGCCGCATTTTTGAAAATTTAAACCAAGGAAAAGTATAGATAAACAAGTTAATCCGATCTAGATAAACAAATTTTAAAGGGTCGAAACATTCCATACAAGAAATATACAAATACTCCACTAGTTAACTCCACGCAGTAAAAATTATAAAATTTAGAATAAATGTCAACAAAAGGCAAGCATAGAAAAAATTAGGTACTCCGATTTTGATAAACTAATTTTCAGAGTTTGAAATGGGATCAAACGTCCGAAATATAGAATGCGTGAATGTCTTTTGATTGTTAAAATGCCAATGCTAAAAAATCGTAGCGAAGCGCGGGTATTCAGATAGAATTGTTTTAAAACAAGCTAAGTATCGTTTCTTACCATTAATAACATTGTTTTTTGTTTTTCTTAAAAATATTTGTTACCTTGAAGGTACAAATAATTTTGAAGCTGAAGGGAATAATTCTCAAATTGAGAGTATTGTGTTTGAGTCTATATTTAAGTAAAGATGTATTTTTTTTTTTTTTTTTTGTAAATTTTAATTTTAAAATATTTTTAAAAAAATATTTATATATTGAATTTGGTTATTCAACTTCTGTTTCAATTTTAAATAATATATTTCACTCGGCAAAAAATTTTGATTTTAAATCACGCAGCGTTTTAAATTTCACAAAAGTTGAAAGTATTAAAACTGTTGTCATATTCTCAAAAACATTCATGGACTTTATTTAATTACTTAAAATACACGTATTTAAATATCAAAGTTATGATTTTTCTGAAACAATAGATAATTTTTATAAACACAGGACATTTAAAAAAGAATTTATATTTCAAAACACTATTCTCATGCAGGATACTAACAAAATGGCAGGGGAATGAGTTAACTTAGCTTCCATAATCCTTAAATAGAAAATACACATTTACGCAAAAAGTTAATGTGAAAGCATAATTTAAGCATAATCATAACATTAATTAAAAAGACTAGAGATATGGAATATCGCACAACTTTCAGTTATACTAATACTGATTACTGCATTTAAATTTTCCCTGGATTGGTGTAATTTACAAATTCCGAATTGATTGGTATATTTACATTAAATGTTTAAAAAAAGTAGCCAGTTTGGTGATATCTTTGGCGATAATTATTACATTGTTCAGAAAAAACCCCGCCAAAATGGCGAAATTTGCGATACATTTTTCGATAGCTCTTATTTTACTAGAAAGTTGTAAGGCGTTTAAAAATGTTGAATATATATATATTACAAAATGATTTCTAATAAGGCTATAGCTCTAAAATTTTCAACATAAGTAGTTTTGGCCTTCAAATTGGACTTTTGAAAAACAGAATTTTAAATTTTTATTTAGTTCTTTTTTTATTAATTTTGTAATTAATAAATATTTTACAAAGCGATTTCTAATAGAATTCTCTGAAATTTTCAACATAAGTAGTTTTGGCCTTCTAATTAGACTTTTGAAAAACAGAAATTCGAAATTTTATTCTTTTTTTTTTTAATTAATTAATAAATAAATATTTTACAAAACGATTTCTAATAGGGCGACAGTTCTAAAATTTTCAACACAAATATTTTTGGCCTTCTAATTGGACTTTTGAAAAACAGAATGTTGAAATTTTAATTAGTTATTTTTTAATTAATTTTTTTAATTAATTAATATATATTTTACAAAACGATTTCTATAATAAGGTTACAGCTCTGAAACTTTCAACATAAGTAATTTTGGCCTTCTAATTGGATTTTTGAAAAACAGAATTTTAAATTTTTATTTAGTTCTTTTTTAATTAATATTTTTAATTAATTAATAAATATTTTACAAAACGATTTCTATTAGGATTACAGCTCTGAAATTTTCAATATAAGTAGTTTTGTCCTTCTAATTGGACTTTTGAAAAATAGAACTTTAAAATTTCATTTGTTTTTTAATTAATTTTTTTTAACTATAACAAATATTTTACAAAACTATTTCTAATTTTGCTAGAGTTCTGAAATTTTCAATACAAGTAATTTTGGCCTTTTAGATAGACTTGACAAAAAATATGTTAAAATTTTAATTTGTTTTTTAATTAATATTTTCACAAAAAGCGATTTCTAATAGGCCTAGAGCTCTGAAAGTTTTGGCCTTTCAATTTTGCTTTCCACACGTGTTAAAATAATCTTAAAAGGGTATTGTATTATTGTATTAAAGGTGATTTTTTGTTTCTCTATTAAGGCTATACGTAGCAATTAGATTTTAGTGAGTGAAGCGAGGTTATGCTTACGCAGCAATAAACCTTTCAGCGAGCGAAATGAGCTTATGTTTGCATAGTAATGAACCTTTCAACGAGTGAAGTAAACCTGTGTTTATGTGTCAATGAACTTTTCAGCGAACGAAGCTATCTTGATTTTGCGTAGCGATGAACCTTTCCTGCGAACGAAGCGCCAAAATTGGGACCTATACACCAATGACGGATCACCGCAACGCGAGGCCTCACAGTTAGCTAAAATATTGCACATGCTAAAATTTTGTAGCGAAGCACGGGTATTCAGCTAGTCTACTTATATAATACCTGTACTAAGTTTTAAAAGTGAATATTTCTTGGCATCTTGCTAAAGTGTCCCCCCCCCCCCCACAAACCGGCGTTATGTCATCATCAAAATGTTCAAAAACGACCAATTAAGTGTTACGTTTTAAATATCGAATCCCTCAAATTACTATGACAATAATTTTATATTAATTTTAAATTCACATTACATAAAAAAAGAGTAATCAATACTAAATCTGTGACATGGGCAAAGCCATAGCTATACTAAACTTCAACTTAACTAGACATCACTTAGACGATAGATCGTCACAGTGCTCATAGGTATTTAATCCATTTTGGCGGAGTGAAGACATAATTCTTGCCAAACCTTACAGTCTTTTGTTCTCTATAGGGTTGTGGTTTGGCGAACATTATGCTTTCACGCCGCCAAAATGGATTAAATACCTATGAGCACTGTGACGATCTACCGTCTAAGTGATGTCTAGTTAAGTTGAAGTTTAGTATAGCGGGGGACACAAAGACTGCCAAAGAACAGATAATGGGATGATGTTATATAAAAATTATATCTTTTGGAGCTAATGGAATGTTTATTAGAATCTAAAGTTTTGAGATATGTAACGTTAAAAACGGCGATATTTGGAAAAAAATCGGTTTTTAACCTGAATTTCTGGAGAACTCTTTAGGGTTGTCAAAATTATTTTCATGCAGTAATAACCTAGACATGATGTTAAAACATAATTCACATAAAAAAGTTACGCACCTGTTTAAAGTTTGCAGAATAATAGCTTCAGATTTGACACTTCCGCTTACGAAACCCTAATTTTGGGATGGGCCCATTCCTGCAAACTGTAGCAAGATGCCAAGAAGTTTTCACTTGAAAAACATAGTACTGGTATTATATAAGTAGATTATGCGGGAAAAAAAAAAAAAAAAAAAAAAAAAAAAAAAAAAAAATTCGGCCCCTATATCTAAAGTTCTCGAGAAATTTAAATTATATTTTGCCGTATTTCAGCTATAATGCAAGAAAACGACTCTTACCCTCCAAATAAAAGCAACTATAACTTGGCCAAAAAAAAAAAAAAAAAAAAAAAAAAAAAAATAATAATAATAATCTAAAACCGCTGATTCACTATTTACTGAGATACTCTAAAGAATATCTGGTGTAAATTTTAGCAAAATAAAAAATGTCAACTATCACAAGCGTAGCTCGTTTACAGAAAATTACTCTTAATCAATAATAAACAATCTAATCCCAAAAAACAATTTAATCTCAGTAATTACATGGCACCATCTTATAGCGTTACAGAATGAGCAGTGAGTGAGTCTGTGATCAAGGTAACTCCTATAGTGATCCTTATTAGGGAAAGTGAGAAGAGAGGAGAAACAGTCGTTGATGGTCGATGCTCCAGAGAAGAGAATATGTTACAAACATTCGTTTTTCAGCTTTTTACACCTTTATCCCATTTCTACTTGAACTTCGAAGGTGGAGATGTTTAAAATACCTTAAAAGGCATTACATTATCTTAGAGATGTTGATCGAAATCGTTAGTTAGAGTTTTTTGGAAATTGTAGAAAAACAATAACTTATCAACGGCAGCTACATGGTGCGCATGCCCAATTTTGACGAAAACCTTGATGGCAGGTCCACTAACCCATACATGAAAGTTGACTCTCTTCGAACATTCCGTTCGGGAGTCATACTGCCCACAGATACAAACAGATATGTTTTCTCGATCAAGTTTTTGAGCTCAGCATGACGCGTAGGAAAAAAAAAAAAAAAAAAAAAAAAAAAAAATTAACCGAATGCAATACCTTTATTACCCTATGTTAATAAATGGGAAATTGAAAGCATTTCCAAATTCTTTCTCGAAATGCAGTTTTTTTTCCTCTAGTCGCCCTTCTATTAGAAACACTAGACATTATGCAAATTTGTGTTTGATAATTAATTAACTATATTTCTAATTTTACTTAAAGAAATTAGCCCATAAAAACAAAGTTTTTGTACATAAATCTTTTATATGCATTGTTAACTTATAAGTTCAATTACGAAGAAAACATCCTTTTCGTGCCTTACCTTTTTTTGCCTCAAAACTTAAAACTTGATCGAATGTATTTTCATTGATAACTAGTCCATCTACTAAGGCTCAGCTTGGTTGGATAATTGCAAGTGGATTTATTAGTCCTCCTCAGATTTTCCAGCCGCCAAATAATCGAAGTTAATTTAGAAGTTTTGAATTAGGATTTTTCTTAGATCGAAAACAATACAATTTAATGTGATCTTTGATTGATTTAAAGGCTTTTCCGCAATTAAAGATTTTTACATTGGGACTTCTAAAAGAGTGTTAAACGGAAATTATTTTTTTTAATAAGTTAAGCGCATCCATATTTAGATATTGAGATTTTATTACACACGTATATGTTTCTTACTCCACAAAAATTCAATGTGTCTCCTGTTGTTTGTGAAGCAATAAGAACAATTTAGGTTGGTTGGTTGTTTTCAGATTATCTGGCGCCGTCAGCAACACGAGGGCTATAATTTGCCGAAACATTCGTCATTGGACAAGCCAACATACATTTACAAACACCCATGCCTAACACGGGACTCGAACCCACAACATCGCGGTCTAGAAGCTAGCACGCTAACCACTATACCGTTCGGTCGGCCCAAGAACAATTTAGGAAAAATGACCCATATGCATGAATGTTCGAATCTGCAGTATTTCAACAATTTAGCAAGTTTCGATAATTTTAAAAATTAACCTTCTTTCTAAATTATTCTACATGCTCCATCCATAAAGCTAAAACAAAAAATTCAGTGGAATTTTTTTATTATTTTAGATGGTATATTTATTAAACGATTTTAAATGTCAAAACATACGCAGACGTGTTAAATACTTGGATTACTAAATACGCTTCATATCTATTGTCGATAATAGTTGCCATATTCTTTCATATATGATTTCATATCGCAGTCTCTGAAAAAGTGGACTAACTTCTATGGAAATCCAATAGTAGTTATGCCATTTTTTTACTGGTATCGGCAGTGCCAAATCCTCTTCCGAATTTTTTTTTCGTGTATCATAGAATTTTTGCAAAAACCGATGAAATGAAGCGTAAAAGAACCATTAACAAAATATAACTTAAAGTTGATTAGAAATTGAGTGTTAATTTTTTCAAACAAAATCGTTTTTGAGGAATAAAATTTAATTTTTATTATAATAAAGATTACATTCACAAATATGTACATTTATAAACTTGCATTTTAAAGTCGATATGATAATAAGTGTTGGATCTATTTTTAAACATAATTCAGAATGCATAGATTTCGAAATCTAATAATTCAAGAAAAAATATACTTAAAAATGTATTACAAAATGTACTACACTTTATAAAAATTTAAATTTATAAAACACGTACAAATTTGTTTTCATACTTTGATATCACACACAGTAATCATACGTTAAATAAATACCTTTTGGTAAAGTTACTTGGATTTGGTTGATTGGATTGTAATCTTGGAGATTTGTGGATCAAATTCCGTGCAATTTTTCTCTGCAATTAAATGTGGAATAAAGATATTAGTATTGAAAATATTTTATGCGGGGTTTGTTTGGAACTTCCGACTATGTGTGGTTAGGTTGAAGTTAACCTTTGGGTTTGCATTCGACTGACTATTTCTGCTCTGTTCAATACCGCCAAATACGCATCGTAATTTTAAACCCTGACAAATCATGAAGTCCCATCTAAGCTAGCACTTCATTCTTCACATTCACGATTCATCTACGTGAGTGTATCAAGACTTTATTCAATAACACCCATCATTGTACACTTCAGTATTTTGTTCAGCGCTCTGGCTAGATCTTGGTCATGCCACCGATGCCATGTCGTTTACAGAGTCACTGAGGTACTTTCGCATAAACGTATTTTTACTTGATTTAACAAAAAAGATTTCATCACGTGAGTTTTTTAGTTGAAAGAAACAAAACACTCAATTTCTATTCCGATCAGACTGGCATACTTGATGTTTTCTGCATCTTTAAATTACCATATTCTACATTTGCGTGTAAACTATCTCAAAATAGCACCTAAATATTGAGTATAGTTCCTTTTCACCCGAAAAACTGAAACTATTCTTTGTCTGAAACAAAAATGCATGGTAAATTTATATGCTTCTTAAACCAATCAGAAATTCAACGAATCCAAGTTACTTTATAGGATTTAACCTTTTGTGAAATTTGACGATGAAGAAATGGCACCCCTTTACAGGCAGCGTGATGAGGAATTATAGAGTATGGGGCACCGTTCTCTGCAAATTTCCCAGGCAATAAAATCCTGCAAAACATATTTTTTCAAACAAAATTTATTATATTCGGGTATGTGTTAGTTCGGGTAATTATTTGTTAATATTTGTATTATTATTATTAATTACTAAATAAATTTTCTTCACAAAAAATTTGTTGCAAGAGATTTTCAGATTTTTATACCAATTTTTGTTCTTACCAAGTCTCCAGTTGATGTATGTCTACGTCTTCAAATTACCATTTCCAAAATATGAGTGTGAACGACCACAAAAAGGCAGTTAAATACTGAGAAGTACCTTTACACTCTATAATAAACTGGAACGATCATTCTGCACGTTATAGTTTTTATGTAGCCCTTGCGCTATAAAAATATACAAGCGATTAAAACGAAACTTTTATAGACAATTTTATAAATCAACCGACTGTTCACTGTTGAACATGGGCGTCATCTTTGAAACGGACGTATGTAAGATGGATATACCGATTATGAATAGTTTGCAATTAATAGATGGTGTATGTGCTTTACTTTGAATACAGAGGTTGAAAATTTCGGGCCGAGTCTTGTTCAAAATGAGAGCAGTGCTAAAGAAGGGTGAATTTCGACGAAGAAAGTACATTCATCAGGTAAACTATTTCTATGACGAACACAAAGGCCTCGTACGAGCGACCTGATACGAGCGACTGGTGGCAGACCGAGAGAACGATGTTTTTTTTTTCTGACTACGATGAAAGCAAAGGTGATGTTTTGCATCAGTTCCTAACATGACGTCATTCAGTGAACTAGCTGAACGCTTCAATTTGAGTAATTATCACATACAAGATGAAGTATCTAAAACCAAAATTGTTTTATAGTGCTGATATTATCACAAAACATCACCTAAACATACGTTTTAGAAAAGATAATAAAATAGCATTTCAAATTATACTTTCAAATAAAACTTTTTGAATTACTTGAAGAACAGCCTCCACCGTTCTATCCTTCTGCCGCCAGTCGCACGCCGCTAGCCGATCGTATCATTCACGAGGTCTAATGACACTCTTTCAGACACTGGTTAATCACCGGTCACTTCATTGGCTTTTTTGAGGGGAATAAGATGGATATCCTTGATTAGTAGACTGATAAAATTCACCGATTTTAGTCAGTGTTGATCTGTTGATACAAGTACGCGCAAACTATATTTTATAGTATTTACAAATAAAGTATAAGTGGAGATGATAGTAAGAAAATAAGCTACGGAACTAACTTAACTTTGGGCGAAAAGTAAAGGTTTATATCACAAATAGTATTTTTAGACATTAATTTTAGAATTACATAGATAATTTACAAAACTACCCAATATATTTACGGGTATCAGCTCCAAATAACTGGAAATTGCTGTCACTTCTTTCTTTTTTAGAACGGCAGTGTAGTTGGTAAAACTAATTGTTTAAAATGAATTGAGATAGGTGTCTCATTGTTTATCGCTTAAATTGTAAAATGAATGGAAACTGCATAGTGGTATGTTTACGATTAATGTTTGATTCGATTATTGTTCGATAAATAGAAGTTTGTCTTATATAATCTTTATTCCAGAATATAAGTCGGTTTCATAGATGACGCCCATGTTCAACAGTGAACAGTCGGTTGATACATAAATTCGATTGGTGTAGAGTTACGATTAGTGTTCGGTTCTGAAAATTTAAAATGGTTTTTAAATGCATGTTTCTACCTTATCAAAAAAGCTCATTACTTTTTAAAAAACTTATTGCTCGAAGACGTCGCGTAATTTTTAAACACTGTAAGAGGATGAGATTAACATCTGAGCGAGTACATATTTTTTCTAACTTCCACACCATGCTTTTGACGAAAAGGGCGAGTTTAACTATCTAAAATTACAGGATTCTGCTCATAGGTCTTAAGATAGGCTAAGTTTGATCTTGCAAACCACGGATAACAAGAGCGATGCCTAATCTGCCTAGCTAACGTGGTAAAAAATTACTCAATGTATACGCGACTTCAGATTGTGGCGTTTCAAAGTGCAAATATTTCCCTCCAGGCTATCTCTAAGGAAAGAGGAGTGTATAGAAAGAGGAAAACCAAATGGTGATCAAAATATATCCCTTCAACAAAAACTCAAAAGAATCAAATGAGTAGATTTCAGCATCCGAGTCATTCCGAATCCCGCCGCAGGTGTCGCTGCTTGTAATGGCCATCTCACGATCTGTAGCGGGGAGGGTGTTCCTACGACTACAGATACCCAAGTATTATTATTATTATCATCATTTCGAACTGGGGCTCTTTTTTATCTTTGCTTTTTATTTAAATCCTCTCACTCTAAATAATCTTTTGGCTACCGAGATACACACCCAGGTTCTTTAACCAACAGCCTCGTTTGAGTCATTTTTTTTTTATGCTGTCTCTGAACAGGTCAATGACAACCTCTATAATGGACTCGGAAAAATTTCTTTTCGTTTTTACCAGTCGCTCTCAGTAATCCGTTTATTTTTTCATTTCCTATAAGACTTTCAATTCGATTTTTCTTTCATCTCATTTACTAATTTTTAAAATGTCAGATTGCGTTATTTATGTAAGAAGAAACCGGAACTAGCAATAAATACTTTGATAATATGCCAAACTGAGTTGCAGTGGACCTTTCTATATACTCTTCATTAAAGTGTTTTCCTCAGGCGCGAAACCAGGGGAAGGCTTTTTTTTTTAGGTCAGTCCCCCTCATCCTTACGAACCCCAACATCTAGTTTTTGCGCTATGAATGAATAAGAAACACTTAGTAATAGTAAATAATTTCAAAAGATTGCTTTTAATTTATCATCAAATAGACAGAGCGAGTCGATTGCATCGTTCTTATAAAAAAAAAAAAAAAAAAAAAAAAAAAAAAAATTGGTACAATACGCAAAAATAAATAAATAAATCCGAACGATGGCTATTATATATCTTGTATTCTAATTGATGAAATAACTAAAGTCAAGTACTGTTGTAAATCGTAGAATATTTTTATTAATTGTGTATAATTTTTTTTATCATGAGGGGTCATATACATATTGAAATTAAACCAAACTTTAAAAAGTTCAATGGCAACCCCATAATATTATACCATATTTAGATTAAGAATACAAAAAAAACATCTAAATACCAAATTTCATAATTTTCCAATGATTAGTTAGTAATTTAAATAATGTGGAGAAAAAAAAAAAAAAAAAAAAAAAAGGCAGATTAATGTTAAAAAGAAAATTTGTTTTTTTAGCCATAAATTCTTAAATAGTTAATATATTTTAGCAATTTTTGCTTCAAACAATAGTTTAAAAAAGGTCAAATATAAATAATATGTAACTTTTGTATTAAACAGTTTTTTAATAACTAATTTTTAATTAATAAAACAAGTTTGAATTTTTTTTTTAAATAGGAACATGTATTTTTTTTTGCTTACATTAGAATTATCATGGTCGATGACCCCTCCAGGATTTTTTTATTCTATTTTGACTTTTGCTTCCCAATATTTTAGCAAAAATATAAAAAAGCTCACTTTAAGGGACCGTGTAATAGATTACGTCTTGAAGCACGCAAAACGTTTGCTTCTTCACCTCTTTAAAGAAATTTGCCCTCAAGATCGGCCCAAACATTTTAGCTCATAAGTGATGGGTTTCTCAACAAAATGAACTGAAATTTGGTTTTCAAGGTTAACGAAGTATCTAAATCGAATAAAAACATTAAAAAATAGTGGGTCGTATTGAAATTTTTAAAGATAGAGTTAAATTTACTTAGTATACAGTCCTCTAACAAAAAACATGTAGCACCAGACATATAGAAAACCGTAAACAAAACATTTTGGGGCAAACCGCAAGATTCTACGATAATTAGAACTGAAGATATAGCCATTGTTCGGATTTTTTTGTTTTTGTTTTTGCTTACTGTGCAAGCTGTTATTAGTGTTTCTTTCCAAGAACTTTAAAATTAATAACAGATTTTTAAATTTCATAGCATCAATAATCCTATATACATTATTTTTAGTCAAATCAGGTCTAATATAAACTATCGTTTCAAAAGTATACAAATGTAGATGTATCCGTTTTCCAAATGTTGTAATAGTATTTCAGTGTTTTATGGTCTTTTTATTTCAAGCATCATAATTATGTAATAAAATCAGCCAGATAAAATTATTTGTCCGTTCATCCCAAAGTATGAATCTTTTTCTAATTGAATTTAAACACTATACGAAAAATTCTGATTAATCACTACTTTGTATGATATGGTTAATACGGAATCTAGATAGCATGAAGGTAGTCCCATGTTGGAACATTTTGTATAAATCGGAAACTGGACAAATCATATTAATATTTTTGCATATGAAGCTGACAGATTATTGATGCAGGAAACTATAGACCAGTCAGTTTGACATCGGCTATCTGTAAAATGTTCGAGACAATTCTAAAAAATTACATCATGAAATTTTTGGAGACTAGTAAATTGCTTTCAAGTAAACAGTATATGTTTAGAGAAGGAAATCTTGTGCGACCAATCTTTTACATGTTTGCAATGAGGTTACTAGGTAATTGGATGGAAGGAATTCGGTCGACATAGTCTATATTGATTTCAGAAGGCAATCGATAAAGTCCCGCATGTAGCATTTTTACATAAGTTTAAAATAATTGGAATTCATACTTTAAGTTGGATTGGAAATTAGTTAATTGGAAGAAAGCAAAGAGTGAAAATGTTGTAAAAGTATCTGGGGTGCCACAGGGGTCAGTTTTGGAGCCACTTCTGTTTACAATTTTTATTGATGACTAGCTAAATACCCGTGCTTCGCTACGAAATTTTAACATGTGCAATATTTTAGCTAGCTGTGAGACCTCGCGTTGCTGAAATCTGTCATTCGTGTATAAGACCCAGTTTTTGGCGCTTCGCTCGCAGGAAGGTTCATCGTTACGCAAAATCAAGCTCCCTTCGTTCACTGAAAAGATCATGGACACACAAACACAAGCTTATTTCACTCGTCAAAAGGTTCATTGCTATGCAAGCATAGGCTCGTTTCGCTCTCTGAAAGGTTCATTGCTGCGTAAGCATAAGCTCGCTTCACTCACTTAAATCTAGTTGCTACGTAAAGACTTAATATTGGAAGCTTCTTCCTTGTCAAAAAAAAAAAAAAAAAAAAAAAAATTCCCCGTTATTACAATAGTACAACACCCCCTCAATGTTATTTTCAAACGTATTTGTGGAAAGCAAAATTAGAGGGCCTATTCGAAGGCGCTTTTTGTGAAATAATTAATTGAAAAACAGATTAAAATTTTAATATTCTTTTTGTCAGTCCAATTAGAAGGGCAAAACTACTTGTGTTGAAAATTTCAGAAATGTAGCCCAATTACAAATCGTTTTGTAAAATATTTGTTAAATAATTAAAAAAAAAAAATGTTAAATTCTGTTTTTTAAAAATCTAATTAGAAGGCCACAACTATATATGTTGAAAATTTCAAAGCTTTTGCCATTTTTGAAATCGTTTTGTAATATATATATTAATTAATTAAAAAAAATAATTAATAACGAACTAAACAAAAATTTAAAATTCTGTTTTCCTAAAGTCCAATTTGAAGCCCGAAACTACTTATGTTGAAAATTTTAGAGCTGTAGCCTTATTAGAAATCGTTTTGTAGAATATTAATTAATTAATTAATTAATTCTAAAAATTAATTAAAAAGAAACTAAATAAAAATTTAAAATTTTGTTTTTCAAAAGTCTAATTAGAAGGCTAAAACTACTTATGTTGAAAATTTCAAAGCTGTAGCCCAATTAGTAGTCGTTTTGTAAAATGTTTATTAATTAACTAAAAAAATTAATTAAAAAAGAACAAAATAAAAATTAAAAATTCTGTTTTTTAAAAGCCTAATTAAAAGGCCAAAACTACTTATGTTGAAAATTTCAGAGCTGTAGCTCTATTAGATATCGTTTTGTAACATATTTATTAATTAATTAAAAAAATTAATTAAAAAATAACTAATTATAATTTTAACATTCTGTTTGTGATGTATACAATCAGAAGGTCAAAATTACTTATGTTGAAAATCTCAGAACTGTAGCCCTATTAGTAATCGTTTTATAAAATGTTTATTAATTAATTAAAAAAAAACAAAATAAAATTTTTAAATTCTGTTTTTTAAAAGTCAGATTAAAAGGCCAAAACTACTTATGTTGAAAATTTCAGACCTGTAGCCCTATTAGATATCGTTTTGTAGCATATTTATTAATTAATTAAAAAAGAACTAATTAAAATTTTAAAATTCTGTTTGTGATACATAAAATTAGAAGGTTAAAACTACATATGCTGAAAATTTCAGAGCTCTACTCTAATTTTAAGTAGGTTTCTATAGATCCACAGAGCCACGGACAGACAGACAGATAGACAGACAGATAGACAGACAGACAGACAGATAGACAGACAGACACACAGCTTGTTTTATTAATATAGATATAAACGAAGGTCTCTCGGGTAAAGACAGTTTTTTTGCAGACGATTTAAAAATCATAGGACTTGTCAATTCAGTGGAGCAGATAGCACGATTTCAATTAGATTTAGGTAGAATATCTGATTTGGCTATTAAATGGGGTAAGTCATTTAATATTAGCAAATGTCAGGTTTTACTCATGGGGAACCAAAATCAAAATGTTTCTTCCAATTTACAAGGTATTAGAATAAATGATACTAACGTTGTGAGTGATCTGGGGGTGTTGGTTAGTAAAGATTTTTAGATGGGGCAACAATGTAGGGCAGCTAGGGACAAGGTAAATAGGATGTTATGTTATAGAAAAAAAGTGTTGCATCTGGATCTAGTGATATTATATTACTATTGTATAGAGGTTTGGTTAGGCCGCATCTTGAATATATGCAATACAGTTTTTGTCACCTTTTTTTTAAAAAAGGACATTGATTTACTAGAAAAATTTCATTACAGAGCAACAAAAATAATTCAGGTTAATTCGGGCATGGCATATGAGGATTTATTGCAAAAATTAAACATGTATACACAGCAGGAAATAAGGACCAATGGGGGGATGGAGGGGATTTGATCCAGTTTAAATTTATTGCACAGGTGGAAGTTAGGGGTTTAGAATTTGTCACTGACAAGAGGACACGAGGAAATGGGTGCCAATTGATCAAATCTTAATTTAATAGGGAAGGGCGAAAACATTATTTTTACAAAAGGATAATCAATGATTAGAATGATTTGCCAGCAAATGATGTAAATTCCGTGAGCGTAAAGAGTTTTAAGAAATAGTTATATATGTACTGGGGGATCATCAATGGGCAATAATTGGATTACACTGGCTAGATAAGTAATTTTTATTTTGTGCTAGAAACTTGTACGCATTTAATTTAGGTCATTTAGTTACTATATTTGGTTACTTATGTTTGCGTACTGTTGGATTCTATAAAATTTGTCAGCTTGCAATATGTATTGCATTTTTCCAGTATGATTGTAAAACGCTGTGTTAACTTTGTATATTGTATTGTTTTATTATGTATGATCCTGTAACTCTTGTATATTGTATGTATGATCCTGTAACTATTGTACGCAAATTATATTTCTATATACGTGTATACTAATTATATTTTGACTCGACCAACCCTGTTGTGCCTTGAGTCTGTTGTTGGGCTTAAAATTTGTATTTGTATTTAGAAATTCCAAAATTATTGATGACATGTGACATATTGAGTGAGAAATATCTGCATATACGTTGGTTTTTTATTTCAATTGTACATATGTTAACAAAGGGTAATAAAAGTAATACATTCGATAAAAAAAAAAAAAAATGCGTGTTTTTTTTTTTTTTTTTGTTGTTGTTGTTGTTGTTGTTGCATTTCTACACGTTTTGGAACGTTTTAAGTCCAAACAAGGGATGTGGAACATCGCTCAACTTTCAGTTACGCTATAATATCGGTCCTTCTATTAAAATTTATAGTGTTATTTACCGTTTTCATATGTTCACTCATTTAAATGAAAAGGTCAGTTTGGCGAGTTTAAGGCAATAATTTTTTACATGGGGAAAAAAAAAAGAAAAAAAAAAGATGGCAATGTTATTCGATAGACTTTACTTTGTCCTTACTTGTGCTTGAAACAGAAAAAAATTAATCGTTGATGGGCAATGGTCAAGGGCAGAGAATTCTACGTTAAAGGCACTCGTTTTTTGACTTTTTGCACTTTTACCGTATTTCTACTCAAATTTCAAAGGTGGGGACGATTAGAACACCTTAAAAGGCATTAGTATATAAAATTTAATCAAAATCGTTTGAGCCGTTTTTTAGCTAATGCTGAACCTTAATGGCAGGACACATGGCCACCACCAACTCGCACACCAAATTTGAACATTGTAGGTCAATTTGTTTGGGAGTTATGCTGACCACGTACATACCGACAGACATTGTTTCTAGACCACTTTTTTGAAATCAGGATGTTCCAAAACGTGGAGAAATGCAAAAAGAAATTGAATTTTTTTTTTGACCGAATGCTATACTTTCATTACCTGTAAACATATGGGTAATTGAAAGTAAAAAGTACTATAGAAAAAATATGTGTGTCTATGGTCAGTCCAGTGATGGATAGAACGGATGTCCAACTTTTGTAACAGGTTATAGTGATTCCATGGGCCATGGGATCTGTCAATTGTTTTCGTGAAAATTGCGCATGCGCAGAAGGTACTATATGTTTCACTTTCTAAAATGGATAATGTAATATTTATCAAAAAACATATGGTCAAATTCGCTATTTCTGTGGTATTTTTTTTAATAGTGTTATAATTATCGCCAAAAATAACGTCAATCTGGTTTTTTTAATTACTGAAAATATGAAAAAGGCAACGTTAAATTGCTCCAATCTATGTCATATTTTGAATGCAGTTTTATATGGTTATTGAAAGTTGTACGATGTTTCTCATCTCTAATTATACAGAAAAATACAAAAGCAACATATTAAATCTTGAATGAAAATCAGTTCTAACAGAAATTTTCTGGTTCTACCTCAGGTTTTTCTACGTAAAAGTGAATTTGAACCATTAAAGTCGAAAATGAAAGAAACACGTACATTCCCTTCATGATTTTTCATATAAATATATTTTTCAGCTGAATGAAATTGTTACAGTCTTACTTGATATTATTAACATTGTATACATTTTTATTCGGATCTGTTACAACAACTTTAGAATTCATATACTGATATCGTAAGTAAACTTTTAGTAAAAGCAAGACTTTTTTAATTTACCTAATAATAATTCTAAGTGTAAGAGCTAAAAGCCGATTTCATACTGTGCCTTGTGTAAGAATCGAGATAGAAAACAGGCGGATTTGGATATTTTACTCTTCTAGTCTAATATACTAGCAGGATTTAAAAAAATTATAAGACATCGTAGCAAAAATCACTTTTTATTCTAATTGGATTGCTTTCGTATATTGTACAGTGCCCCCCAAAAAATCAGAACGATGGCTATATCTTCGGTTCTAATTATCGTAGAATCTTACGGTTTGCACCAAAATGTTTTGCTTACGATTTTCTATATATCTGAAGCAAATTTTTTTTTCCTTAAGGGACAGTTTACTAAGTAAAAGTAATGCTATCTTCGAAAATTTCAATACGAACCCCTATTTTTTTTTATCACTTCATTCGATTTAGAATACATCATTTACTCTATATGCGAAATTTCAATGCAATATGTTGAAAAACACGTCACTTATGAGCGAAAATGTTTCGACCATTTTTTGACCGATCTTCAGGGAGAATTTCCATAAAACGAAAGGTATTTTTAAGGTTCTACTTCACATCGGGAGAAATCGAACGGTCAGTGCGGCGTTTCACGACGTTAAAAAATACCAATATTAGTCTAAAACTGCATAGAAACTACTTGGATTTATAGTGCCATGTTTAAGATTAATACAAAAATAGCAAGTAAACGCAAAAATAACATAATTTATTCACAAAATTAAAGATGTGCATTCTTCACACGAAATAAATAAAATATCGAAAACTGTAATTGCAGAAGTATAACGTATACTACTGATAATTAGAAAATTAATAAATATAAAATGTAGGCATTAGTAAACAGTATTCAGCAAAGCTTGATTATTTTACAGAAACATTTCACTGTAAACACAAATGTAACTTGATCGCTGAAATTATTTATAAAATAAAAAAATCACATGGTTCAGTAAAATTTTTAAAGGATAACTTATTGAAATTGCTTAAAAAATGTCGTTTTAAATAAATGTAATTTAAGAAAGTAATTTAAAAAAAAAAAAAAAAAAGAACACTGTTGAAAACCACTCAAAACATATGTTCCACGATTCCAAACACGTTAGACAGATTAAAAAAATATATATAAAAAATAAAATTGCTTTGTTTGTATAAAATAATATTTCTTTTTGTAATTTCAAGAAATTCTGTTCCTACTCACCCCATTTTAAGATAATTGAACGTTGTACGATTTTCCACACCTCTAGTTTACCTTGAATTAATCTTTGATAGTTTTCAAAAGTCATCTACTATACGGTCCCTTCAAGTGAGCGTTTTTTACATTTTCGCTAAAAAATCGAAAACTAAAAGTCAAAATGGAAAGAAAAAAAAATCGAGTGGTGGTTTTAGACCATAATAAATCTAATAAAAAAAAAAAAAAAAAAAAAAAAAATATATATATATATATATATATATATATATATATATATATATATATATATATATATATATATATATATATATGTTTCTATTAAAAAAAAATTTCAATTGTTTTATTAATTAATTATTTAAAAAAGAAATGGATGCAAAAGTTGATTGCTATTTATGTTTGGCAATTTACAAACTATGTTTTGAAGGAAAAAAAAAAATTACTGAAATATATTAATTATTCAAGTATTTATGGCCAAAAAACCAACTTTTTTATTTTACCTTTCTTTTTATCATTTAAATTACAAACCATTCATTAGAAAATTACGAATTTTTGTATTTCGAAATTCTTTTGGATGCTGAATCCAAATATGGGATAATATTATGAGGTAGCTATTGAACTTTTTAAAGTTTGGCTCTGTTTTAATATGTAGATGACCCCTCATGAAAAAAAAAAAAAAAAAAAAAAAACCTACATGCAATTATTAAAATCCTTCCACGATTTACAACGGTACCTTTTGTTTGTTATTTCAACAATTAGAGCACAAGATATAGCCATCGTTCTGATTTTTTTTGGGTACTGTACAAGATTATAAGAAATTATCCATTTAAAATATAAGTGAATAACGAATATCATAATGTTATCATATGATAGGCGCAAAAATATAACAACAGTTAAAAGAATTGAATTGTATATTCCCTAATTCATCTTGGTTAAAAAGAACTCTTTTAACTAAAGATACAACAAAGCTAGTGGATGTACTCTTAAAAATACAAAATTGTCTTTGTACTTAGAAAACAAATATAATTTCGTTTGGTAATGTGACAAATACTACATACCATTTTCAATTATTTGGTTTTTCTTATTGAAATAATATTTAAATATAAAAACAAAGCTATATATTTAATCGGAACTATTTTAAGTTTTGATTGCACCAACAACTATTAAATACTCCAAAAAAAAAAAAAAAAAAAAAAAAAAAAAAAAAAAAATATATATATATATATATATACAGGGTGTCCAGAAAAGGACTCCCTGATTTCAAAATTAAATATCTCGAAAACAAAGATCGATAGAGGAATGCAGTAAACGGTATGTTTATTGTGAAAGCTGTAAGAATTTTATACAGCAGTTTGAAATAATAGTTACAAAAGCTGCTAACAGATGGCGTTGTATGCTGTACAGCTCATTATCAGCATACATAAATGAAATAATCGTATGAAAACATTCTTTGCAAAAAATCACATCACAATGTTTTCAAAATGTTCACCATTGGCACTACAGAGGTGGCGCAAACGAAGAATGAAATTTGCCATCACATTTCGTAGTGTCTCAACAGAAATGGATTCACATGCCACACAGATCGCCGATTCAAGCTCGTCCAGCTTGGCGGGATGCTTCGGGTAGACAATGTCTTTCAATGTGCCCCACAAAAAATAGTCACAGGGAGTCAAATCCGGCGAATATGGAGGCCAATCCATGCCTGCACCAGTAAATTTGGGATATTCCAAAGCAACGACTCGATTCAAGAAGTATTCATCAAGAAAGCGAAACACTTGTTCGGTACGATGTGGTCGGGCTCTATCTTGCATAAACCATTCAGTGCGTGGTCGATCCTCTAACACTTGCTGTGTGGCAACAAATTGTTCCAAAATTGCAACGTAACGTTTACTAGTGACCGTTTCTCGAATGAAAAAAGGGCCAATAATGCCTTTGCTGCATACTGCAGCCCACACAGTAACTTTAGGAGAATACAGGGGTTTCGCTTCACATCAATATGGATTTTCGGAACCCCAAAATCGCCAGTTCTGTTTATTCACGAATCCATTCAGGTGGAAGTGTGCTTCATCTGTAAACTAGATGCAGCCAACATCAAATCCTTCACTATCAATCATTGTGAGCATCTGATTAGCAAAGTCAATCCTTTGTTGCACAGCTCGTACGGGTATGGCCTGGTGAGTTTGAATTTTGAATGGAAACATGTGTAGGCTCTTTCTCAGTATTTTCTGCGTGCTGGAACGCTTCAAACCAGTCTCAGATGCAATTCTACGGACGGATGACATTGGATTTTGCTGAATAATTCCAGAAACTGTGGCGACATTTTCAGGCGTAACTGCAGTTTGCTTGCGGCCAACATTCCCCACTAGATCATCAGTTACGCTGCCTGTTCGTTGAAATTTGGCGAAGAGCGTACGAATGGTTTTCGCATCGGGTCCTTTCGGAACATTAAATCGTGCTTGAAAACTGCGCCTTGTTGCCGTAGGACTCTCTTTTAACCTGTGGTACTCTAGCACCAGAAAAACGCGTTGTTCAATGGAGTACATGGTTTTAATCTCTTCCTTCGGTAAGCTAACCTCCTTTCTCTCTTCAATAGTGGAACTGATCGCTCTGGGCTTCGGATCACTATTTATACTAGGCATTACGTATGGCGATTACAGCGCCATCTGTTAGCAGCTTTTGTAACTATTACTTGAAACTGCTGTATAAAATTCTTACAGCTTCCACAATAAACATACCGTTTACTGCATTCCTCTATCGATCTTTGTTTTCGAGATATTTAATTTTGAAATCAGGGAGTTCTTTTCTGGACACCCTGTATATATATATATATATATATATATATATATATATATATATATATATATATATATATATATATATATATAATAAATTTTCATAAAAAAAGTTGTAGAGGTATGATTGTTGTCTTATATTCTCCTTAAGAACTTGCTTAAAACAAACAAAAAATTTTAAATTTCGAATTGGGGCAGTCTATAGAGTATATCTGTACTAGAATTTAATTTAATTTTGCAGTTACTTAAAGCCGGAACTTGCTCTTTTGAATTGTTTTGCATTTATTGTGTTAACACCTATGGGGTACAACTTTTTTCCACAGAGACTCACAAAATTAATTTTTTTGATTAGGAGAGTGGTTATTTAAGTGATTATATCAATTAACAGTTTTCGCTACCTATTTTTTTTTTCTGTAAATTGATAACTATCAAAATTTCCATTCCCCAGCTGGTTCTTGCCGTCGAACAGAAGCTTGAAGCAAATGCAGGAATTTCGGGCATGTACTATCTAGATAATACTGAAAGAGTGTTTCAATGGGCAATTCCCGCTTTTTTTAAATTTTTTTATTCAATTCTAAATGTTTCGAAAAGGCCATAAACATAAAAATTTCTTCTCAATGAGCTTTTTCTTTTTTGTAGTTAGCGATCAAAATTACCTTGTTAGAGGTTGGCGAGAAAACGACTCATTTTGTTGGCATTGAACGTGACGTAAAGAGATCTCAAACATCTTGGCTTGAAATGCAGCAGCTGAAACCAGATTTGCAAGTTCTTCGCAAATCACGCCAACCTGTACGGAATGTGGCAATGGTCTACCAACGCCAAATTTTTTAACGATAACTATTTGGCAGAAACCATGTACTAATTTCACTCGTTTTTAAAAAAATGCGGGAATTGTCCATTATCTGTTGCGTCTCTTATAAGTGATAGGGCACATACATTTAAATTTTCCCAATAATCACTATCAAACTGGCCTAAAATTAGAAAATAGAACCACAATTTTTAAATAATAATTTTAAATTCCATTGATTTAAATATTAGTTTAGAATAAAAAAAATAATAAAAAAAAAAAATTTACATTTGTATCCAAATCGAAATTCCGAAAGTTATTGGAGATTTCAAGAAATTGTAAGCACTAAATAAATAAAATATTTCTGCGTGACATTTTATTACCCTTACCTATTCATTTACTTGCATAAATATAAAAACGTTAAAGTTTACTTGAACTTTAGTATCCAATTTTAAGTTTAAGTGATACCAGTGGATCAATGCTATATTCTATTATTCTGAGAACACAATTTTTAGAAAAATCTTGGTATATAATAACAAATATATATATATATATATATATATATATATATATATATATATATATATATATATATATATATATATATATATATATACCGTATCATTATATTTTCCAAGTGTGATCTTTTAAATATAAACTCGAAGCAATCGCAGAAATTTTGGGGATTTCTGGATAGTATTTGAGCATTCAATCAAACATCTATGCTATTAGTTTTTATAAGTTATTATAAATTCCTGAAATTTTAGTTTATCAAATTCAGCAAACGTTTTTAAACCTTGGTGTTTATTATATAGCGACAAACAGTGCAAATGCATATTTTGATACTATTCTACGTTCTAAATTTTTTTTATCTCTTTATTCTAATATTTATAACAGTGAAAATGATTTTAGCTAAAGATTGTAATGATATATATATTACCTTTTATAAAATATAAAATAAGTTTGCTCTTCTATGGAAGTTTATCTACTATTATTCGTTAACATAAAAATGCAACTAAATTAAGAATAATAGTAATTTTTAGGATAGGCTAAAAAAAAAAGAAAAGCAGACGATATTTTATTAATTACCTCATTTCAGGCGAAATGCAATATATTTAAATATTCATATTTAAAAAGTAGTACTAATAAATATTTTCTTAAACTATTATAAAAGCTAGGTAATAGATATTCGTAGAAATAAATAAAAAATACGATCATGTTTTCACTTCCAATAAATGCAGCGACGTAATCAGACATTTATAGATTGCTCTTACAACCAGTGGAGCACATAAACCTTCAACATGGGCAATTTACAATCAATTTCCAAAACGTTTTTGACAAAAATCACTGAAAACTACGTAAATAAATAGATAAATAAAAATGGAAGGATAAACATTATCATTATTTTGTCTTGTGTTTGGCATCTTTGTCATGCTCTGTACACTTTAACGGCAATGGGATGATGTACGAAGAAACTAGCCGTTGCAAATTCGATGTCATTTTACGGATTGTTAGCTTTCCATTATTTTTTGATTTCTTTACCATTTATACGTTTCGCTGAGCACTTGTATAAGGGACCATTCGAAGACTTGATGCTAATCTAATAAAAACACTTTTTTTAGTGAAACATTGGAAACTTAAAACGAATTATTTTAAATTAGCTATAAAAGTCATAAGATTGTCAAAATAGATAAATTCCTAAAATTGATACATCTGTACAGATGGACACATCATATAATTAATTAATAAGGTAAATACCATGTAGTGGCAGTTTTAATTTTTTATCTGGAATTAATGATGCGTTTCTTCAGAAAAAAAGAAAAAAAAAAGTATATATTAATATTCAAATACTTCTTGTAAGTAATTTATTTTGGTTTTATAATATTTATGTTAAAAATACAAATTTTAAACTCCTAAAATTTAGTATCCTTTAATTTTCAGTAGCACACGTAATCAACATTCCAATGACCAAATAGTCCACACTTCGTTTTAGTCCATTAAATATGTGTAAACCAAATTGATTTTTTCTTTAATATATACATATATATATATATATATACGTGTGCTACTGAAAATTAAAGGACACAAAATTTTAGGAGGTTAAAATTTGTATTTTTAACATAAAATATTATAAAACCAAAATAAATGACTTACAAGAAGTATTTGAATATATATATATATATATATATATATAAAAAAAATCAATTATATATATATATATATATATATATATATATATATATATATATATATATATATATATAAAAAAATCAATTATATATATATATATATATATATATATATATATATATATATATATATATATATATATATATATATATATATATATATATATATATATATATATATATATATATATATATATATATATATATATATATATATATATATATTGAAGAAACGCATCATTAATTCCAGATAAAAAATTAAAACTGCCAATCTGGTGTTTACCTTATTAACTACATGATATTTACCTTATTAATTAATTATAAGATGTGTCCATCTGTACAGATGTATCAATTTTATGAATTTATCTATTTTGACAATCTTATGACTTTTATAGCTAATTTAAAATAATTCGTTTTAAGTTTCCAGTGTTTCACTAAAAAAAGTGTTTTTATTAGATAAATAGTTTTTATATATATATATATATATATATATATATATATATATATATATATATATATATATATATATGAATTCCTGTATTTTGAGGAATTTATTTCCATAGAACAGTTAATTTCATAAAGAATGGGGCATTTTGTGTTAGTTATTTCCTAATTTTAAATTGGAGTGCATAATGAATTTTTTTTAATCGAAATTTCATGGATTACAAATAAGTGCATTTTTGTAATTAATAATAAGAAAAATAATTTTCTCTACAAGCATTAAATTTAAGTTTAGCAAATTATTCGATGCTTAATAATTATAATTTACATTTAGTGAATAGTTGAAAGAAATAGTAATGACTTCATGGCATCTTAGAGCATTAGAATGAATAATGAATATTATGAAACTTATTTTTTTGCTACAAAAAATAAACAAGAAAAATAGTAGATTTTCTATATAACTTATTTTGCGCGTAAAATGTGGTTTTGCATATTTTTATGAATTAAGACCTGGTTTCAAAAGCATTAACAATGGATATCAAAAGTAATATTAAACTATAGGTAGTATTATTGTAAAAGTTTTACAATTTGGTTTGAAATAAATAGATTTAAGTACATTGAGATTTTGTATCCGATAACATTAAGTGATATAAACATTAACCCTGACCATATTAAGTAGTATCTACTCTACGAAATAACATTTGAAAGATTTAACATCAACCTACATTGTGCAATAGTACGTTTACCATTTATAAAAAACCGCTATTTTTAATAAATAATGCACACACGTTAAATATTTTTTCACATATAATTTACAGTTAAAAAAAAAAAAAAATCTTTGTTAAATAGCGTGGAATATAAATGATGAATGATAGGAAGAAAATTATTTCCGTTCTCATCTAAATTTTTGATATCGCATACAACAGGAAAGTGTATTCTCGCCCTTTTGTCTGTAGACTATTATCCTTTTATAAGTAATTTTGTACTAAATTGAAAACACGTATTAATGAATACGACCAATTTTTTAAAAAAAGTTTTAAAGACTTTGGATTAAAAATAGAATTAATTTTCTAGCTTAATAGTGATGAAGAAATCAAAGCAATTAATGAATTGTTTAATTAGTCGATAACGGTAAATCGCAGTTAAATGAATACATCTTCAGAGAGAAGGTAATAGGTGTGTTTAACGACTCTATACCGGACCAGTTGAAAGTCGTTTCGGCAATATCAAAGGTTCTTCTAGAATTTATTGGGCTTTCTCACGCGCTTAGGCGTGAGAAATGTATTACGATGTCAAATGCAGACACTTATATGGAGGGTGGATTAAGAGCTTAATGCGAAACAAAAAATTATTAAGAAGTTGGCTCTAAGAAAATCTTAACATTGCTAATGAAGCTTATGACATTTTTCAAGTGTTTACGATTATATTGACTTATAAAAATGGAAAATTTCCTTTTGAAACAAATCCCTTGCTTTAATTCCCATTTTATTTTATCTTTTGCCTTTTATTTATATTAATTTAATTGAGAAACTAACCCAACCTATTTTCTTTCATATAATGCTGAAGTGGAAAATGTGATTTCATAGAAATTATGTGTTTAACAACACTCTACTAACTGTTTCATTCTATCATTCTACATAGCAACCCACAACAAAACTATTTTATAAATTTTCTCTTTAGCTCTACCGGCTCTCTACTATTCCTACGGTGTGCTTCTTTCGGCTACTAATCGGTACATTGTTAATTTTTATTGCATATTATAATCAGCTTCGAAATATTTAGGGACGGCTGGTACTCCGTCAAAGTATGAGAAAAAAAGTTTTCTACTTACAATATCGATAAAAAGTTTTTGATGGCTAATATTTACACAATTTACATATTTTGCCACATGCTTTAAGGAAGATTATAGATGGAGTGTTTGTGACATTTTTGAAATAATAAAATAATCATAATAAAATAAACCTTATGCTTTTGCATAAATTAGTTCAAAATATATGTTTTATAGAGTCTGAGCGACTATTTGTGCGTGTTGTCATCAGATTCAAGAGGTTTCAAACTAAAATATAGAACAAATTCTATAAAAACGGGTTATTTGAGAGGAAAAATTGAGAAATGTGTTGAAGGTAGACATATTTATATACTTTTTGGGATAAATACTAATTTAATTCATTAATAATCCTTGTAATAATGGAATTGAATTTCCACTTTAAATTAAATTTAAAGTTTCATAGATTTCAAAAGACAAGATAAATGTGTTTAGAGGTCATTTTAGCATTATAATCTCAAGTAAGCGGAAAATAGTGAAATAAACCTGGAGACATTGAGAACTCAAAATTTGAATTGAAAGTATTAATAGTACTTGCAATAAATAGTTAGGGGATCTTATTTAAGAATAACTTGGATAATACATATTTTATAAAATTTTTAAATGTGTTTTTTGAAAAAATTAAAAAAACTAGTTATATTTTGATTCATTAAGAAAACTAGTGTTAAATTTGAAATTACATGAGTTAATTCTAGTATTTAAGAGAGAAAATCATATAAATTTGATTTTTTATGAAAGGAAAATTATATTGTTGAATTTAATTTAAAAAAAAAAGTAATTTTTTAGAATTCTAAAGCAATCTCTGTTGAAATATGTCATAGTTTTTAGTGTATGTTTACCTTTATTAATAATTGCTGAAAGTTTTTTATAAATCCTAGCAGTCATTTTAAAGTGGCTTACTAACAAATGATCAGTGCCGGAACTAGGGGGGGCAGGCGGGGCAGCTGCCCCGGGCGCTAACCAGAGGGGGCGCCGAAAAGCCTACAAAGCACTATTTGTTGTATAAATTTTAATATTTGGACAAAAGGATAATTTTTCATTAATAAATTTTCATTTTTTCTTAAAATTCTGGATGATCTTTAAGATATCCAACAGAAGAAAAAATCCACTAGAAAAAAAAATAATACATTTCTGTATAAAGAAAGTAATAATCTATCCTTTTACAAAAGAATGACATCGAATTCTCCTTACCCCCTGGTGAAGAATAGGTTTGTGCTACATGGCAGGCTGCCCGAAATGCTAATTTAAAATTGCATTGGTAATATAGTCGCAATGTAGTTAGATAAAATTTAGCGTTACAACAATTTAATGCTGTTGAAATTTTCGTAAATTGAAATATGTCGAAGAAATTATCTGGGACGCAGAATCGCAGAAAAGCAAAAGAAACTGCAAGAATATCCCAACATTCTAAGCTACTTTTATCATCTTGGCTAGTTAACGAGACTGAAACCAATGAAGGTAAGAATTTTTTTAAATTTGTAACCTAATAAACTTTGGAAGATGTGTATTAAGGACAAGGGTTACGTTTGGGATATATCTCTTGCCAAATATATTTATTGTTCTCTAGGCGTCCGCAGGAATTTTTACAGGGGGCTGCAAGATGTTGAATTGTTTAGAAATCGTTTACTTTTGTTTTTGAGGTTGATTATCGCTAACTTTAAAGGTTCATTGCGATTCCTAATGAAAATTAATTAGCAAAAAGTTTATTAACAATTGAAATAATTAACGATTGAAACGTTTTCTCTAAGAGAATAATTTAGTATTTCTTCAGCTAAAAACAGATTTTTTTTTCATTTTTACACATTTTGAATCGTGCTGAGTTTAAAAAACCTGGGGTTGTTGAACTTTGAACAACTTTCAATTCCCACTGTTTCCTTCATTTAATTTATCAATTATTTTGGCTGTAAAAAATGACAGCTACCCTTTGCGCAAGCACGATTTTGACAAAATGTCCAGGTGTAAAGGCCAAAGTAGGTCAATCCGTTTGAAAGTAATGCTGACCACAGACACACACGGACCCACAAACTTTTTTTCTAGAACACTTTTTTGATTCAGAATGTTCTGAAACGTGAAGAAATGCAAAAAAATTATGGGATAAAAAGTTGAAAGATGAATGCCTGCAGCCAGCACAAGAATTCCTATTTATCGCAAAACATATCGATTTTTTAAAAATAAAAACGAAAACAGTAAATTACATCCTATCTAAATCTCAATTTAAATGCACTGACTAAATATGTGACTATATATTTTTAACAATATATTTTACTATATATTTTTAAATCCCTTATATTAACTTCACTTTTGTTTGAGTGTGCGTTTGAGCCTGGCGTACAAATCTGCGGATGCTTAATTAATCCCCTTCCCATCATCCTATCGTCCTGAAACTTGGACAATTAGCTTAAAGCCCATGACAATACATTGCATTAAATTTTTAGGGATGTAACTGTCACCAAAAGGTCGATTGTACCATCTAATGTCATCACAACACTAGCAAATAAAATCCCATTGCTGGTTAAGACTTTTACCTGATGCCAAACGAAAATATTATAAAAATAAATAAAAAAATAAATTGGCTTGCGTGATAGCAAGCATTTACGGCACGTTCCAGAATAAATTAAATCAGTTATAATTTGATTACTGGATTAAGTCTTGTTGCCAGTATTTTTTCAATTAAGATAAATAATTGTTCGGGCATAAATCCCATATTAAGTTTTTTTTTTTTTTTTTTTTTTTTTTTTTTTTTTTTTTTTTTTTTTTTTTTAATCGACGCGGCGTTTCGAAAGCATTTTAATAAATCATTTAAAAAAAAAAAACTTTTATTGTTAATAAAGTGATAATTCTTATAAGGGATTTGATTAAAAAATTTGTTTTTTATAGGTTAAATTATTAACACTCATACTTTTCTTTTTAGATCATATACAAGCATTCAAACATGTTTCGTAAAAAGAGAAAACGGAAGCATAAAAGTGCCTAAGTGTAACATTTTATCTATTCCTAAATAATGAAAAAATTATCAAGGCATGAATTCTAAAAATAGATCTCAAGGCCTTATTTTTCTTAAAAAATAACAAAAAAGAAAGTATTTTCCAGGAAGTGATAAATAAAAAGAATCCAGTCTCCATGCTACGAGAAAAAGGCGCCACGCAACTATGAAAACTCTTTCAATTTTAGAGTTGAAAAAACACGCTGAAAATTTAGCAAGTATCTACAAAGAAGATATAGATATCCATGAAATATCCATAGAAATAGAGAGCTTTAAAAGCCATATACTTGACATTACGTCAGATTTAAAAACTGCTACGCCAGCGATTCTTTTCAACCTAATACACCAAAACTGTAATCAAGAAGCCTATCCAAACATATCAACGGCCCTTCAGATTTTATTGACAATTCCTGTAACTGTTGCTTCAAATGAAAGAAGCTTCAGCAAGTTAAAACTTATTAAAAACTACACAAGAAATTCTACAAAACAGCAAAGACTAACAAATTTAAGCATTATTTCCATAGAGTATAAATTAGCATCTTCTTTGTCCTACGAAGAAATCATCAAAACTTTTGCGGCACAAAAGGCCCGAAAAGTTAAGTTTTGAGAAACATATTTTTTAGTTTTGAGTACATCTACTTATATATATAAAATTAAAATCTGTCTGGGATGTTACCTAAAAACTCGAGATCTACTGAACCAATTTGGATAAAATTGGTGTCTCTTAGTAGTTTATTTACTGCTGAAGATAATAGGCACATTTTACTGCACTTTAATTGCACAAAAAATAGTTCTATGATTTAATTATGTCTGAACGGATAGTGAAGCAATTGTTGGCAGCACTAAAGTATAAGCAAATGAGTAGAGTATTTTTGTTTATTGTTAAATTTTCAGCGTGTTTGCAGATGAACTTTTGAAATGTCAAAGAACTTATGGCTATAAGAAGGCAAGCTTCGCCAAAGCGTAAGTAAAGATATCACGCGGATTTTCCAAGTTGAGACCACAAAACACGCCAAATTGTAAGGATTTCTAGGCGTGTGCCATTGCATTTGCACAGAGTTATATTGTCATTTTGACGACATTATTTTTCACCAAACAGATGTCATGTTCGTTAAATTTTGTCCATTGCATTGGTGAGAATTTTAAATTCTCCAAGAAAATGGAGAACTCACACATAGCACAGTAAGTAATATATTATTCATTCTATTATTAAAATGAATTTCAATAAGTTTAAATTAATTGTTCTAAAATTAACATTTATGTGTTTACCAACTATTCAATGATTTTTGTAGACAAGTCATTAAATTAATTTGCTTTTGTGTTCAATGAGTTCTGGTAATATTTGGAAGCTTTTTAAATTTTTGTATTAGTATTTTACAGAAAAAAATATTTTTTTAAAAGTAAAACAGCTTAATTGTTTATGATCTAAGAGGTTTTGAAACCAGGTTAATCAGATTTTGTGTTAAAAAGTGTTACATATCATTCAACTAGGTTCTTTTATTTCATTGTAACTGACATTATTTGTATTGATTCATTAGTTTTTTTTTGTCTTTATGCAAATCTTTATGCAAGCAGAATGAACCCTGGTCATTAATAAGGGCTTGTCGAATATATTTATTTAAAATTTCAATTAATTCTTTTATTGTTTGTTTCAAAACAGAATTTTACAAAGGAAAAACCTTTGTTAATTTTCAATGTATATATAGTTAGCTTCAAATCTAAAAAATTATTGTGTGGGGGCGCCAAAATGAATTCTTGCCCCGGGTAAAAAGTGACCTAGTTCCGTCCCTGCAAATGATACCCAATAAAGTTTCTCATTTTTGTATTGGTATAATTGACAAATAATATTGTCAAAACTATCCCACAAGGTGGCAGCACATACATATGTAGAGGGATTATTCATTGATACTCTCTTACTGGGATACTAAAAGAATCGTAAAAATAACAAAAGATGGCAGCACCATTATGTTTCTTGTTTACATGTACACTTTTACAGATGGTAATGAATGAAAACTATTTCTAAAAATTGCAGATGGAAATATATATTTAACTAAAATGGTAATAAGAAGTAGAAATTAGTATTTTTTGTTCTTCACTTTTTTTTATCATTAATGAATCATTATTTTATAGATATTTATAAGGAACATTTTTATACCAAGATATATTTTTATATAAAATTTAAATAGTTAAAAACTACACCAATAGATAGCAGCACCATAATTTACTGAATGTGTGACAATAATCTAATGTAGTTTAAAATGGATTTATTAAAATAATATAAAATCCAAAAATAAAAAAAATTAATTAATACTCTTTTCCTAATATTTAGTAATTTTTTTTATTTTTTAAGTGAACTTGTGGAAAACCTAACCCTTATTACTTCTAAAAGTTGTAATCGTACTTGAAATAATATTTTTATTTTCTAAGTTTTTCTTTAAAAATATTTTGGATTTTCTTAGATAAACATTTTCAGGTAAATATTGGTCAAATAATACAAAGTTCAAATAAATAATAATCTATTTATTAGAAGACATACATTTTTGAAAAGTTATAAAGTTATGCGACCTAATTATATAACTATAAAATTATTAACAGTTCATATATAACTTATCCCAAAAATAAAAAAAGGAAAAATTAATTTCAATTTTAATAAATTCATATTTATCTGAGTATATTATTTTTTTATCAACCATTTTTACTGAAGCTTTTAATAATAAAATCATAAAAATGGATATAATGTTAATAAATATTTATAATCCTAATATTTTTTTTTTATTATAATAAGTTCAAAGATTTATTTTTTGATTTTGAAATTTTTTTCGAATAAGAGATTGTCTAAAAAATCTCATTGGGTAAATAGGGCCGGTTTTTATTGAAAATTGTGAATCAGTGATTAAAATCTTAATTTAATAAGATCGTCTTTAATGCAAGAAATACAGACAAAAATGATTGCGGATTTATAATACTATAATTTTAATGAAGTATTTAGGAACACAAATTTCTTTCTCTCTATACCTGCATTGCTTACCTGCGCCATTTTCCCAGATTTCTTTTGACCTTTTTCAGAAGCTGAATAATTTAAAATAATTTTACACTGAAAAATAATACAAATATAATTTTTTTTATGTAAAATCGCCTCTTATAATGTTTAATTACATAGAAATTTGGCCTTTATAGTATTTGACCAATACGAAGAAAAATCCATACCGAACTGTTTACTAACTTTTTTTGCCACCAAAACATGATTAAATACATAGTCATCCACTATGAGTCTATCTGCTAAGTTTCAGATCGTTCGGATGACGTCAAGTTTGGTTAATTAACCCTCTGCAAATTTTGCATTTTCAACCTTAATAGGGGAAGATTTCAGTTATTAACTATCGTCAAATTGAACTTGTTTGAATTGAGTTAGTATCTAGAAAATAGAACGTTAGTAAAAGCTGATAAGTCTGACGAAATACAATAGAAACATGTGTAAAAGTGGCCTTTGCGTCACAAAACTCAAGTCTAATACTTTAATAAAAAACATTGCCATCGACATCAAATCAATCTGCCAAGTTTCAGGTCCATTGAATGACTGCAAGTGCAATTAGTCATTTGTAGAGATAATAGAAGCATGTGCAAAAGAGGCCTTTTAGTGACATTGACAACCCCTAAAACTTAATAGAATTCATTGTCATCCACATTGAAACCATCTGCAAAGTTCCAGGCCGATTGGATGACAGCAAGTAGGGCAATTAAGTTTTCGCCGATTTGTACCTTCCCAACACACAAACCCTCAAACAAACAAATAATTATATAGAAAAAAAAAA
Organism: Linyphia triangularis; assembly: GCA_963978545.1. NCBI lineage: Eukaryota > Metazoa > Arthropoda > Arachnida > Araneae > Linyphiidae > Linyphia > Linyphia triangularis. The sequence goes on along the minus strand of OZ021725.1, from coordinate 70,506,358 downwards.
AAAAAAAAATGTATTGAACACGTAGGTTTTCATGTTGATTAGACTGGTGCATTTGTCTTGGAACTAGGTGCACATTTTGTAATTGTTTGTATTTTGAAATAGTAACGATCTGACAGAAAAAGTGGAACAGGAAAATTCGTATTAAGGAATCACTGTAAAAACATGCTTATAGTTATAGGATAGGCTAATTAATAGACGCAAGACAGTTTTTCTCGTAGACCAGAGTTGCCCTGTTTGAATCCTGGGTTTGGCATGGGTTTTTATTGTGGTTCGGAATCTAAGTGAAGCTGTAGCTTCCGGCGTAATTAGCGCGAATGTGCTTAAAAATAGCTCATTGAGCGCACAAAGCAATCAACCAACCTACATGCCATTAAATACTTTGAACTTAAAGTAAGATCGCAAAGAATGAGTTCGAATATGGAGCAGAAATACAATTTCAAATAATCAATACTAAAGTCGCAAATAATCAAATATAAAGTTTAAAAGTTGCTATTATACATTTACGATTCACTTGTATTGAAGAGAATAATTTAAATGTGCAGTTGTTTAATTTCACCAACATCATAAAATCAGTTTTCCTTCGATTGAAGCATTTCATAAGTTGAATTCTTAATTCATAAGCAGCAGTCTTCGTAAAAGCAAGACGCTATTTATAAATATGTGCATAGTAATTAGTATTTTCATAAACTTTTTATTGATGACCAAACACGCTAATATTGTAAGTTGCATTTTTGTGTTTTTTTTATACAAGTGTATTCTTTACCTTTCCTGTTTCTTGAATTAGACTTTTGTAGCGTCAGAGTATTCGTTTAATTTGACAGGCAATTGATAGAACCCCTTACCATATGTGTTGAGAATAAGTATTATTCATCAAAGAGGTCATACTTTTCCTTAAATGATTTTCCTTAAAATATCAATTCAAAACTGAGTAGGCAGATAGCCCCTGCGTCGATTGTGAGGATCCCTGTTGGGAGTTATCCGGGTTTTCTCCTATCTGACGGTCTAATGTGCTTTATTTTCAAAGATCTTTCGAAAGATGATCCCTTTGATATTCAACAATTTCAAAGATGTGTCGCCTCATAACCTTAAAGTAGCTTTTAGGCTATAAATATCTAATACAAAATCAATGTAAAATTTCCACATACAACAGTCGTTGATTTACAAAGCAAATGGTATTTTTTATTTCTAAGATTCTACATTGGTACCTTAAATGGGAGTAGATATATTTATCCGATTCAATTTAAGAGTTTCAAACAGAACAGCTTCGTCTTAAAAATAAAAATTACAGTCTTTAATTTCTATGCTCAACTTGAATTTCCTTTAAACGGCCCTAATTCTATCATATATTTTAGGGCAATGAAATTTTCTGATGTAAATATTCTATTCGATATCTAAGAAAAATCTATTCGATATTGAGAAAAATGTTCAAAATTGAATACTTTGGCACTTCGCTGAAAAAACGTTGCCGACCACTGCATCAATATTGTATCTATGACAAATGCCTTTGAAAATAGTTTATTGCATTCTTTCACCTGCTTCAAAGATGAGCTCTTAAGTTAACTTAATATGAGAGTGGTTTTATAAAATTACTAATGGGTTTCCACGAAGTTTTATTATTGTTATTTATAATGATAAAAGACATATTCGTATTTACTGAAAATTTTGACATTCATCCATTTTGTTATTCACTTACTGTATAAGAAACCGTAAATTGTAAATAATGACATTTTTGCACTTATTCTTCTCACTATTCGGTTCATGTTTTGAACGAGGTCAAAGCAATGATTTAAATAATTAAAAGTCACTAAATTAACTGTCTACATTTGCCACTACAAAACAAGCCCCAATGCTGTTTGACCTAAAAACATAAATAAACCATAAAACTTTTTTTTTGTTTGTTGTTGCATGCGCAATTTTTACTATTTTATTGTATTGTTAAAATGAAGTTAGTTTGCTGTCAAACTGTTTTTAGTGTATTTAAAAATATTCATTACTTAAAATTACTTACAATCTGCCACAAACATATACCAAGTTTCAGGATTCTCGAAAGACGCTTGAATTGAAATAATTATTGTATACTTTTCCTTAGATTTCGACAGTGGTTTGAACTTAACTAACAACAATTATCAGTTCACACTTTTGCTTTACATTGTTAGGGAAATTATATGATATAGAATATGGTTTGCTTACGATATTATTTCTATAAACCCTTTTTTCCATTCTGATATGCAAAGTTGATTACTTTATTTTTTTTAACTACGTAAAATCCTTTTGAGACCGTTCATAATTCATGTAACCCGCTTAAGAAACGTGAGTGTTCACAGATAAAATAATTTTAAGTTTGTAAGTAAATGGGTTTAAGGGGTCTTGGTGCCCTTTGTTTTCACAAAAAATTATAAAAATATAAATTTTCTATTTTTTGCGTGTTTAGAATCTTTGAAACCTTTCCCTTATTCTAGCAAGTTTTTGAGCTTATTCGATAACTGTATTTGCAGAAAAGCTATATTTTTAATGAAGAATTTAGTATTGCTGTAATAACTCCTTCGATATTTCGAACGCATTTTTCTCAGTTCGTGGTTTTTGAAATTCCCACCTTACTCAAAATGCTAAAATTTCATAAAATATAAATGCCAGGACTTGAAATTTTTTTGTGTGTCATTCAAAAGATCTATTTGACAAAAATAGGCTTCGATTTTCGAATAAAATATAAACTTTTTTTTACAAATTTAAATGTTGAAAAATACCCTTTTTTACCTATAGGTACAGTAATTATCGTTTTTCTCTAAAACTGTTTTACTTAATCTAAATCCGATACCTAAAAAGTTAGAGTATATTATTAGGAGCATTTTTTAAAAATAATCAGGAAAAAAAGTACGGAAAAAAAATATATATATATATAAAAAAATTATTAATTTTTTTAAAAATTTGAAATTTTGAAACTTTTTTTTAAAAACTTTTTCAGAATAAAATTTAGTTTTAACTTAGTAATACTTCCAAATATGTAAAAATTATAATTTTATAGGCTTAAAAAAAAAAAAAAAAAAAAAAAAAATTAAGGGTATTAAGTCCCTTTAAAGTTGTTGTTTTTAAAAACTTTTTACAATTGTCACTCATGAAGAATGTAACTAAATACTGAACGTCCGAATAAAATGTCACTGATTTGGCCACCAAAATCTCCAGACGTCACTCCTCTGTTTTTTTTTTTTTTTTCTTCTTTTGGGGCTACGTCAAAGAAAAGTCTACTCAAGCAGCATCCGTGGTGTTGAAGACCTTCATTCCTCAATAACTGGAACTGGATTTCTGACTACATATCACCGGGACTGCTAAGGAGACCCACGTGAAAGTACACTGATTTTTGAATTGTACATTTTGTGAGTTCTGATGTATAATTTTACATTTTTTTTTATTGCTTTTTTTACTTTCTGTTAATTATTGCTGCTTCTCCATAGTAGGGACATTTGATTCGGACATGCTGAACTGTTAAGGAGATAAATAATTGCTCTAACTTATTTCTAATATCAAATAAATAACTTAGAAAATGGATCCTTTTAATAAATACATAATATGATAGCATATTTTTACAGCGCCGCGTAATAATGAGGCACGGTGTCTGGTGAGGTCATGGTGGAGCTTGAAAAAGGGAATATTGCACCAATGACCTCTTTGTGGTCTGGTCTGTCAATATAATGGTTCCTCTTCATTGCGGTGGAGTGACCGTTTCTTACTTTCATCATTCCTTCCGTGGTTTGTCTTCGGTTGGATCGATCTGAAATGCAGCTTTAGATACTGGCAATGAGTAAAATGTGGTTTTGTATTTTCCACGTAGGTAATCCTTTGAGAATACCAAAAATCGTCCCTATCTTATTACATTTTAAGGCAATAAGTGCGCTTTTTATCGAATTTTTTTTCTGCAATATTAGTGCAGAAGACGTAACAAATTTCTGAATCTAATGAGTTTTTCAAATGATCAGTGTTTAAACGTAAGTAGATCTAGACAGTCTAGCTTATATAGATCTTGACGATTTTTCTTTTCTTTTTTTTAAAAAAAATAAAGGTAATCTTTTGGAGAACAATATTTTGATAGTTTGTTTTCATTCTTGTTATTGACTAGTTTTGAAATTTTTTATACCCGCATTGCAAAATTTTTATACATAATTGTAAACTTAAACTTAACGCTAATTTACCATGAAATCCAGCTTAAGACAAAAAAAAAAAAAAAAAAAAAAAAAAAAACTTAGAGCAAAAATCAGTAACAGGTGAATACGTTTACTTTGTTTTTGTTTCTAATGAATATCTTGTTAAACTATTATACTAAATATAAGCCTTGCAGTTTAAATGCTCTAAACATATATCTAGTAGTTTTAAATCTGCATTAATTAGATGAAAAAAAGTTTTTTAGATGGTTAAAATGGGATTCGGTCAACGCGAAAAATTTCTGAGTCTTCATAAATTTCGCGTTAACGGGGTTTAATTGTATATGAACATAACAAACAATAGTAGTTTCATCTGAACATTCGAAACAGTCACATATAACATCATTCAATTTCTTATTAGAAAGTTCTATAAATTAAGAAGATTGTCTTTCCTTCGCATTGTGGGACATATCAACTCACACCCTTCAGTAAATAATCAATTTTCTAACAATACTTTCTACTCAGTACTTTAATTTTTATAATTCAATATTATGGTATTCTACATAGAATAAAAATGAATTATAAGTATTAAGGAATATAAATAATATTTATTTATTTTTTATTTTAATCTTAATTAATTGACGACTAAAGTGACTCACAATTTTTACTAACATAACTTGGTTTCCTCTCTAAAATATTTGACAATACAATAATAGAGATAACTGAGTTATTTGGAACAAGAGTGAAACAAGCAAAACTGATTTTTGATTCTATAAGAAGGTATAATTGAAAAAAAAAAAAAAAAAAAAAAACTTTATTTTCAACTACTAGAATTCTGCTTCTGAATTAGAAGTGCAAAAGAAAAATTTTTTTTTATTTGTTATCAAATGGGTCACAAAAGTTTTTAATTAAAAGTCAAAGGCTACATTAATTGCAAATAAATTTATTTTGAATGTAATGTGCGAGTTGTGGATAATGCCACAAGCATGTGTAGTAGTGTAGCCCCAAAAAACAATTTTTACAAATGTGAACTTTCACCCTCCAAAAATGTTCGTTTCAAAATGGCCAAAATAATGCAAAAAGTGGTATTTTTTTTATTAGTTACATTAAGTACTATTAATGTTAGATTAAAATATTTTCAATTATGAAAGCTTCTTTTATATAATTTCAGACATATTTTGTAACAATTATGTTTTTGCTCTGGGTAGGTAGAGGTATAAAATATTTCTAAAATCGAGAAAAATACGATTTAGAGGACATTTCTACATTCTGCATAATTATGTACACAAAGTAATTATTACACTTAAGATACAGTAATTGTTACTGGAGACTACATGAAATACTTTTCACTTAAGTAAACAATTATTTATTTTATAATTGGTAAATAAAACCAAAGAGGAATAATTGTTTCAAACGATCAGGTATTTACACATTTTTTTAAACATTCACATATTTTTAGCAACTACATTTTAAGGATATTTTGGCAATTGAATTTCGTAAGGACGATTTTTAACAAAATTAATTTTGTTCTTCGTTCTTTGTTTTACAATTAAAGTCCTGGATCAAGGCAACAGCTTGTTCATGAACATAATTTATGCAAGCTAAATTTTTAGCAAAAATTGCAGCTTTTTTATAGGATGGCGTTTAGGGCCAATCTCTGGTATACTGAGGAAAGTATCTTCAATTTCAGCTGCTTCAAAAAGAGTATAAGAAATACACAAATTATCCAATTTTGGAGGAAGTATTTCTAATAGATAAGAATTTGAACTTGATTTCTTTTTTATGTCCGAGACAAGTTTTGATTTTTGCTCATCAGAAACAAGATTAGAAAACAAGCTAACTGTTACGAGTTCTCCACTCAAATACTAGGAATGGCGTAAAATCATTTTTAATCCTTTATTGTTTAACTCTTTAACATCATATTATTTCAACCTTTGAATAAGTAATACAACAGTAGGAGGGACATCAACTGCAGATTGGCAAGTAAATCAAGACTGCAAATATACACACACAACAAAACGATTAAATAGTTTCATACCTTGAATGTATCCAACAGTTAATGCCATTGCAGTTCCATTTCCATTAAACAATAACTTCATTTTAATGAGGTAAATGGTTTTTGCCCTCCATAGAGATCGGTAAAGAGCACCTGGTTTTCGAATGTTAGATTGAATGTCTAATCTAATCATAAACGACGCAAGTTTTAAAAAATCTCTGCAATCATCCTTATGTAGTTTTTTAGCAATCTTTAACTGATCAGAAATGAAAGTTTTTAGACTCTCTGATGCTGTAACTATAGGGGTATTGATTACTTTTTGGGCTCATGGTGGTTGAGTTTAGACCAATTTTCTAGGAATTTCACAAATAAAGTATTTCAGACCCAGTAGCAACAATGCACACAATGAATGCACTGGAAAGAAGAAGCTCAAATCTGTGATTTCGACATGCTATTTACGAAAGATTTCTGCCTATTTTTTTTCTCACGAAGAGTACATTTTCCCTTGAATCTTCCATTATTTGTTGCAGTTGTATAGAAAAATATATCTATTACTTCGGATTCACACTTCCACGATTGTAAGAGCTTGAAAACAGCATCAATTGCTGCTTTGCCAGTTCCAAACAATAATTTAGAAACTTCATGAAGCTTTGTATTTCCATCTTGCAAAGAAGAAACTAGTACCACTAGAACGATGAATCCATCTTGTGCTTTTTAATGAAAAGTTGATTAACAATTTATCATACCAATGAACAACTTAATTTGATGCCTCAATCTGTGTTTTTAATTCTTAAGCAGTTTCACAGCGAAGATGTTGGCGTTCCCGATGAACAGTACATTTTTAAAGCACAACAGACTGGTCATATGTGGATTTGTATGATTATAAAGAAATGTAAGTTCATGATAAAGTGTTTTTCAACCAAGTTCAAGATAAAAACAATTGGTAAGAGAAGTCTGGTACATTTCTGTTTGTTGCCTGCGTATTAATTAGAAATCCAAATTTGTACGAATTCTCTATTTTCTACTAGCTTGAGAGACCCCTAAAACTTTTTTAAATGACTTGAATTTTTTTTGTAATATCATATTACAACAGAAATAACATTTTTAGTGGATGAGACTTGGTATTTAAAAAAAAAGAAGTTTTTTTCAGCCTTTCCTGGGACACCCTAATGTGTAAGGTAGGGTTTCAAAAGTTTTCTATAGTGTGTCTCAAAAAAGATTGTCACTTTTGAAAAATCAATTAAGAAAAAAGAAATATTAATAATAAGCGGAAGAAGATAGATATCTACGGTTAACTACATTCTACTTGGACAATTACAGAATTTTATCCATCAATTTTCAAAAGCAGTTACAAAGTTTGTCAACATATGGCGCTGTTGAGTGCAAAATAAAATGGTCTGAATATACATGTTGCACAAAGTGTTAAACGATGTTTTCCAAATATCCACCTTGTCCAGCAACAATATGGCGTAATTGAAACACCGTTTTGCAGTTTGTGCAATATATTTAGTTCGTTTTTTTACCATTCAACAGTGCTACATGTTGATGAGCTACGTAACTATTTTCGAAAATTTATGGGACAAAATTATCTTGTTTCACAAGTAGAATGCAGCAAATGGTACATATCTATCACGTTTCATTTTCTTTATTCCTTGTTTAAATGTATTAGTCCTTTTTTTTTGGACTCCTCGTAGAAGCTTAGTATTCTTCAGACATTTCTCATAAGTTTAAGATATTTAAAACAACTTTTTATCATGTTTTGTTTCCATTAACCAGCAAGGAGATTTGAATAGGAAATAAACAGCAAAAGTATCTATAATGGGGAAAAAAAAAACATATTTGTATATTTCTCGCGTTATTTTGAGCTTCTGCATGTAAAAAATGAATTTAGATTTCCTTCAGAATTGTTGTCATATATATCATGAAGAGGACTGTTTTTAAAGAGTTTAATATAATAAACATTTGAACATTTGAGGAAGAAAAAAGCTTTATTAAAATAAAGTATTAAAATTAATAGCTGTTTATTTTTAATTATAAGTATTTTCCAAATAGGTTTTCAAGTAAGAAACATTTTAATTCAGATAGAGATATAACTTTTAGGTACTCTTCCTTTAGATGGGTATCAAAAATCTGAAAGTTGACGCAGTTGTCATCAAGCTGAAATGTTGATGCGAAAATAATATTTTCATCGAGTGGAGTTTTATTTATTTTATTACATTTATTATTATAATTTTATTACATTTATCATTATAATTTTATTACATTTATTATTATAATTTTATTACATTTATTAATATAATTTTATTACATTTATTATTATAATTTTATTACATTTATTATTATAATTTTATTACATTTATTATTATAATTTTATTACATTTATTATTATAATTTTATTACATTTAATTAAATACATTTATCATGGTTTCTTATAGGGTTGATTTTAATAAATGATCGTAAGGTTATTACACTCATTTCCAAAAGTTAAGCATGGAGAGGAAAATCTTAATTTCCGTAAGCCAATCTGAATTAAAGAAGCTGAAATTTGCTGCAAAGGTAGAAAGAAGTATGCAAATATGCTAAGCAACAGCCAATCACGGTTTCGCGTCGAGAAATATGTAAAACAGGCAGGTGAAGGGTTACAGGAGTTGCTTGTAAGTGCTGATGAAAGGTGTTCAGAACATTCGTACGATTTGTTTTTAAGCTAGACTTGTTTCTATGGCTTCCAGAAGACGAATGGAAGATTCTGATAGCTGGCGGACTGCCGGAAGCATTTAAGTAGGATATTCTCTCACAGTTGTTGCTCTTTTCTTCGGCGTTCATCATTCCGTTATTTCACAATTATGGAAACAATTCCAAACCAGCCAAATAGTTGTTCGAAGACCTGTAGCCGGTCGTCCAAGGGTTACGACCCTCGAGGAAGATCGATATATTACTTTTGTAGCCAAGCAGAATCGAAGATCACCCTCCACACGTGTGACATCTATGGTTGCACCGGCCATTGGTAAGATGATATCTGCCACTACTGTTCGTCGAAGGCTACACATCAATAGTCTGTACGCCCGTATACCACTAGTTTGTGTTCCTATATCCGTCCAATTCAAAGAGGCGCAATTAAAGTGGTGCCACCACCATGTGAATTGGACTGTGTCTGATTGGGGCAACTTTTTGTTCCAGATGAGTCCAGATTCACCCTACAACCCGATGGTAAACTTGTGGAGTGAACAAGGCACACGCAATTGGTCCCAGAACATCTCGCATTCAGCGACGGAAACATGATGGTCTGGGCAGGGATTTCATTTGGGATATCGCACCGACCTGCATATCTTCAGGCTATATTCTGTAACGGCTGTATGGTATCGATATGAAGTTTCAGTCCTTATTATGAAACTATACCCTGCAGCAGTTGATCCTTCTTTCGTTTTAATGGACGATAATGCGTGTTCCCATAGAGGCGCGTTCCCATAGAGGTCCCCATATAGGATCGTTAACGACTTTCTGGAGAGTAAGGGTAATGCGCATTTGGAGTGGCCGGCTTACTCGCCGGCCCTTAATCCGATTGAAAATCTTTGGGATGACATCGGTCGTGCTGTAAGTAGACGTTTCCCACCTCCAGCCATTCTCAGAGATTTAGAAACTGCCCTACAGGAGGAATGAAGATTACTGGACTCTGCGGTGGTTGATCATCTCGTAACAAGCATGATCACACGCTGTACACTTTGTATGCAGGTGAGGGGTGCTCACATACCCTATTAATGTCGTTTTTTGTTGTTCGTTTTGAATTTAAACATAATTTTGTTAATGACGCAAATATGACGTCATCTTACAATTTATGAAAATTCAACATTTTTTTTTAAATTTCTGTTTGTAATTCTTTGTTTTGTTTCATGAATAATAAACATAGAGCTACTTACTTGCAGCATTTCGTGTCAATCGCTACTAAATCTCTGCAGTACTTGTCCCTTTTTTCGTGTTTTACCGGTCCGTGTTTAACTTTTGGAAGTGAGTGTAGTTTGAATGAGTTATGGCTGCAATTTGGTGATTTTTATCTGGTACCCATCTATCAACTTTTGAGACTATATATAAAAAATCTCTATTTTTACTGCGAAATTGAAATTGCATGAGTTAATTTCTTTCAAACTGAAACTGCAATATTCTGTAAAAATTTTCAAAGTTCAAAATTGATGTTCTTTGAAATCTAAAGATTAAATTACCTGATCTGATAGTTAACTATTTAGGTGCAGCTTTCTTAAAAATGTTCATAACTAGATATACTGAAATAAATAGTTGTAAAAAATAAAGATTGCTGACAATCCGAAAACATAAACTGTTCAATTCGTGTTTGGAACACGCATTTTCTTATGTGCAACGACCTCTACTTTAAATTCTTGTCGACGCCCATTTTGATAAACGGAATCGAACCCATCCGGCATTGTCGCAGAATTTCACTCGCCTTTTACGCCATCCAAAGTAGGCCAGAAGCAAGACAACAAAAACAATCTTTTGAAGAAAACGAAATAAAGTCGCTTGAATTAATTCGAATACCGGTTCACAGCAAAAAGCAAGACAAAAGAAAAACTCAACCTTTCGTTACCCCTGACCAGCTCAACCAGTCAGTCCTCTCTGGTGGAAATGGTTTCTCTACCTTCCATTTCGGTAAGCGGAGTTGAGTGAACAAGACGCACGTTTCTGGATTATCCTTCCAAAGAAAGAAATTACATCGTGGTGCAGCTGGGTTGGTGATTTTTGTTTTGGAATTACCTACTTTGATTCGACCGGTGTTGTTGTTGTTGTTGTGAGATGGTGTGATACAGGCAGTGAGGATGGTGTGTATTTGAGCTGTGATACAAAGTTGTTCCTTTTGATGAGGTTCCTTCGCTTCATGTGAGAGGTGAGTTTTTCTGGTTTTGAACTACATTTTAAGAAAAGTTAATAGTTTATCATTGATACTTTTTGGGAGTACTCGGAGTTTACTAGTTTTTATAGAGATGTTTACCACGTGTTTCTGGAAAACCACAGTTTCTTAACCGACCACCTGCATTGACTTTTTTAGATCACTTCTATTGTGTGGTTATAAATTGCATTTTCTTAAAAAAATAAATTTCCTTTTGATAGAGTGTGTATTGGCAGCTGCTTTATTATTTAATGTAAAGAAAATTACTCTTCACGTTTAATTTTGGTATTTCATTTGTTTTTGAATACAAGATGCTGTGGATGGTCCGAATATTAATATATATTTAATTAAATGATTCTCTGTGTCATGTAGAAAGATTTAGAAATCATTATTTAACCAAAAAAAAAAAAAAAAAAAAAAAAAAAAATCAGTCGCCTAAGGAAACAAAAGTTGGAAGCATAGCATCTTTGCCAAGTGGCTAGACAGTTTACAAACTTATTGGCTGTATCGTAAATTAGGAATTAGAAAAATATTCTTTAAATATTTAATTTTATATAATTAGTAAAGCTTTGTGATTTTAGCACATGTTAATGGTATTGCTTAACCTAGTTTACAACATCGGAAATTATTGCTATTGAAGAAAATGGATAATAAGATTTTATTTTGTAATTTGCATCACTTGTGTTTGAAAATACAACGTGGCGGTCGGCCAGCACACTTAACCATAATTTCGGACTCGCATAAGTAGTGATGATATACTGTTGAGTTATACTCCCTATACTGCTACCAGAAGCTGGAGGAGTCTTGCTTTCATATACATTTGATATATTTGCTCTAATACATGTCGACATAACTGACATGGTCTGGATATCCAAAAAAAAAAATTGAATCAGGCATGCGTTTATTTTGTTCACTTGTAAATCCAGACATTTTAGAAGCATACTCGTGATTCGCTTTGCAAACTAGTTTCATAAACACGATTTTTTAATATTTTATTAATAAAACGAATGTAACTTTTTACTTACAAAAACTTATTACTTTAAGAAAATTTTACAGAGAAACATGTATTTGCTTTTAACAGAAACCTTACTTTGACAATTTTATTTTATACTACATTTCAGGGTATATCATGTACATGCTGCAGTATAATAAATGAATCTAAATTATTAGAACAAGTATTTATGTTATTATTAGGGTATATTTTCAGTTACTCACAGATTTATTTTTGTACGTAAGTATCACTTAAAAGTCAGTATTCAAAATTATCTAAAGTATGTTGAATTATATTAAATTGTAATATAATTTTAATTTTGTTTGAGAGGTAGATTGCGATACAAAAAATATAAATTTCAGAATTTTTCTTTAAATGAAAAAAGATATGAATTATTAATGTGTTTCAAGTTTTTTTAAAGTATTTTAATGTGAATTTAATATTTTGATCAAGATATTAAAGTACCACAATGTTGTTTTCTTTGCATATTTTTTTCAGTAATTTTTATAAATTATGGTAAGATAAACATTTAATTCACTTTATTACACTAATGCGTTTTGCAAGAAAAAACAGCAAAGTGTAATTACAAAAAACATTAATGAAATTTCTAATAATTATCTTGTCATTTAAAAGTGTTGATACTCAAACAAATCTAGTTACTTTTTTTAAACTTTAAATACGTCTTTTTAACGTGATTATTTTATACACCTAAATGTAAAGATATTAGGAAAAAAAAATCGCGAAAAAGAAATTAATATATTTAAAAAGTTTATGGTGTTATAGAGAAAACTTTTTTAAGAAGTTGGTTATAATATGTAAAACAATGTTTAGAACAGTACATCTTATTTGATTACCTTTCAATTGAAAGTATCTAAAAAATCTTTAGAAATCTGCTTACTAGTTATTATTACTATGCAGCTTCAAAAGAAAGAAGAAAAAAAAAAAAAAAAAAAAAAGACTTATTCATATAACAATATATACAAGAGCAAAAGATATAAAAAAAATCAAATTTCCCTAATTTTATAAGAGTGTTAATAAAAATTAAGTGACTCTATTTTCAAATCCTTTATATTAAATTCGATTTTGTGCATGTGTCGATAGTTGACAAATTTGTGGAGGCCTAATTAACTCCCTTGACGTCATCCAATTGGGCTGAAACTTGGCAGATAGGTTCGATGCCGATGACAATGCATTCTATCAAATTTTGGGGCTGTTGCTGTCTCCAAAATTTCACTTTTACGGAATACTACGGAATACCAACTTGCCATCATCCAATCGCACTAAAATAGTATTTAACTGACTATTGAAGAAACTCTTTCCTGTTATAATTTTTTTTTATTAAACAAACAAACAAACAAATATTTTTATTTAGAAAAAAAGGTATTTGCATGTGACTGTAAAATTTCATGTTTGTATTCAATAAATAAATTTTGAAACGTAGTTTGCCGCATATTTTGTTGATAGGCATATTTTTGATATTTAAAATTATATGCAAACACCAAGCACACGTTGTTTATGGAATCGACGCTTTGTTAATAAATATAAAAATTGGCAATGATATAAAGGATTTATATCAAAATTTTTGTTTTTATGAGTTATATTATTCTCTTTCTATTTTTTCTCTTTTAAAAATGAATATTGTCTTTGTACGTTAACTTGTTTTAGAACGTGTTGTATACCGTTAGAAAGTAAGCAAAATGGACATAATGTTGCAATCATAAATAGGGTATCGAAAGAACTGAAGTCCTTTACCCACGCAGATACAGAAAAAACCGGTTAAACGCATAATCATTCTGCGTATTGATCAGGAGTTGGAAAGTTTTACTAAAAATGTTTAAATCAAAAGCAGGATTTCTGGAAGAGAGTCAGTGGTTTTGCAAAGACTTTTATAATAAATAATTATAATTAAAGCGCAAATGAGCATTAACAAAGTATTTTAAGGGAGAACGAAGGGCTCATTGTAATCCATGTTAAAAGTCGTTTTTATGTACTTTTCCCCAGAAACTATTCTTAGTATTCGTATAGATTTTTACCGAGCCAATATTGGAACATTTTCATATAGATTGATTTGTACTTCTGTGAACTAGAATTGTATTTACAACTTATGATGTTTTAAAAATTATTTTTTATAAAATTTTGAAGAGAAAAAGGTTTACGGATTTTTTTTAAAATTTCCCTAAAAGCATATATCTGTTTGTGTAAAAGTACAATATGTAAAAGAAACCAAAAAATTCAAAACAAAATATTAGGTGGATTTTGAAAAAAATTTATCCAAATGTAAACGGCATTACAGTTATTGCAAAACACTAAAAACTTCAAATTGAATTTTTAGGTAAATTTTTGTATTCCGGTCCTCTAAGCACAATTAAAAAAATATTCGAATTTTAGTTGCTACGATAACAACTTGTTATCGATTAGTAATATATTTTTGCTTATTTTACACTATACTTAACCCTAAATGATGGTCTACTAAATTATTTTATACATCAAAGACTAGAAGTTACTCATGTTTGATTTAGCTTTGTTCAATGCTTGTTTTTCATAATATTATAGTTTCCCTTTCGCTCACACTGCTAGCAATTTTTTTAAATGTAATTCTTAAATAAACTACATTTTATACAATAAAAATACATGCATGAGCAAAAGTCTTCCTAAAATAATTTCATAGTTGTTAATAACAAGTTTTTCTTCCCAATACTTGATACTCAAATTTTCTTGAATAGAGACATAGATCTCTTCAACCGATTTTTGCATTTTATTATTATAAGTTAATTGCAACGGATGGATGCAAATTCAATTAAGGTCATGATCAAACTTTTCTATTTGTTTCTTTGAAGTAAATTCAATATTATGAGTAACGTTAATTCATATTATTAAAAACGCTATAAACAGTTTGAATTCGAGAAATGATTATCTATTTTTCTTCTGTAGAAAAAGGAGGTAAAACTCAGCTAAGCGATGCATATCTAATTTTATTTTTCAATTTTTATTTTTTGATTTATATGATGTTAAATAATGAGATTAGAAACAACTAATTTAAAACTTAAAAGTCCTTGATTTCAAAATAGTTAACAACAAATTATTATTATATTAATAAAAATCAAGTGATAATAATATTAATAAACAATGAATGTGAACACAATTATTTTTATACAGCATTTTTAACATATTTTTAATTTTTTTTTTTTTACATTAAAATTTTGTATTTAAAGAAACTTTAATTTAAACTTCTAAATCAGATAATGTATTTTCACTAGTAATAATTTGATCTTTTTGGAAAAATTTATGAATTAAAATTATGAGAATTCAAATAGTTACATTTAAAATAATTTAATAAATTAAAAAATTCATTCAACAACTTGAAATAAAGGTTCAATAAAATATTTGAACTCTTTTATATACTTCTTTAATATACTATATCCCTTATGGTTATAAAATGTTCTTTTACTCATGAAATTCTGAAAGACTAAGTGAAAATTGAAAATTTTAATTTTTTAATGAGAAGTTAAGTTAGCGTTAGCTTTTCATTAAATTCTTCAATTTTGTTGACACAGTATTTATAGACACAGTATTTTCACAAAACAATTGAGAGGACCGTCATCTGAATAAATCAACTGCAAAAATATTCATTACACTTTAATTATCAATTAAAGGCGGAACATCTCATGGCAAACCAGGGTATATTTTGAAGGTCGTTAAACATTTCCTTTCAATGTAAGAACGACATTATTTTAGAAGGAAATAAACCGCTAATTGCTAATATTTAACGGAAAACTGAATTCAAAATTGTGTGAATAGGGTCACCGTATTCTCTCTCTCAAAAAAAAAAAGAAAAAAAAGGTCACCAAGTGAAACGAAGGTTAGTAATTGAAGTTTCAGGGCGCTTTAAAGGTTTTAAGACAAATACCCAACACTTCCAATTTGTAGCAAATTTTACACATTTGATCAATGAAGGAATTAAGATTTTTGATGTGTGCCATGAAGGAATTATTAAAAACTTAGTACCTCACCGTCTTTGGAAAGATTATTCTCTGTTATGCCAGAGCATGCTTTTCAGTGTTTTTTTTTTTTTTTTTTTTCCCTTCCTTCTCTTTTTTTCATTTGTGGAGATAGAGTAATGTTAAAGTACTGTAGTTTGGTTAATTTGCATATTTGATGCTTTTTTGAGAAATAAATAACTTCTCTTTCATAGATCTATGCTGCAGTGTAATTTCTCTAGGTCACTCCATTAAATATTTAACCTTTAAGGTGTATGTAGTGCAATCTGGTCAATAACTGTTTTTATAACAAAATATTGTAGCGAAACCTAATAGCAGTTAAAAGTATTCAAATACCTAATTTGTGGTACAAATTAGTCATTTTTAACTAACAATATAGATCCATATTGTATTAGGTATTGAGTATTATGAATTTATTGTAGCAATATGGCTAGACGTGATAAAGTTTTTTCCATCAATTAGCATGGAGATCGATTATTAAACTGTATTTAAAAGTGCAAATTGTAATAATTTTTCATCAATAAATTTTCATTGAAATTAATTTTATCCCTAACTAAAATTAATATTAATGGCCGCGGTTTGGTGGATTTATATTTTTGTACAGGTTCTAAATTAACTATTTTTAAAATATGTATCTTTCTTTTATTATTAGCAACATAATGAGGTGTTGCCGCACTAAATAAAGAAATTTTTTTCTACAAAAGCAACAATGTCTATTGCATTTATTCTTAAAACATAAATTTTCATTTGAAGGTTCCCAGTTTCCCATTTTGGGCTGTGAAGTGACTACTTTTCTTTTTACGGAGTAAATTCTTTTCATTAAAGTGAAAGAAGTCCTTACAACGAGTATTGACTGCTGTCAGTTACATTCTGGAATATAAAATAAAGCACCATTAAATGTAAGACGAAAAATTAGCCATTTTTAATTCATCAGCGTTAAAATCATTATACAGCGTTTTTTTTTTTTTTTTTTTTTTTTTTTTTTTTTTTTTTTTTTTTGTTAATTTATAAAATATTACCTTTTAAATTCAGAGATTCCCATATATATTTCGCTGAGAAAAAAACCAAGCGTTTAGCTACCAGTGAAACAAACACGCCAACTGTAAAATCCCTTCAAACAATTTTTGTTGTTGCCAGTTATATATATTTCTAAAACCTTTTTGTACGTAGTTTTAATAATATTTGCTTACACTTATTAAAGAATTATAACCATTTGCTTTGATTAAATTGCATTGGTGCAGAACGTAGGCCGAATGTTAGACTGCATTTTCAACAATACTGTGAAATGAGAGCTTTTAATAATGTTATTTTTGCATCCATTCTCTCAAAACACTAAATTAATGGCCCGGATTGCGGTTGAGGATGTATTAATTCTCAAACGGGAAATTATTTCCATATTTTCAATAAATAGCTTCTTTCAGATTAGAAAAAATATTTAACAGGAAAGAGTTTAAACAATAACAGAATTTCAAAGCTCTATCTTAAATTAAGTTGATGTTAATTAACTATCAACACATAACTATCGAAAGGAGGGATATTTATTTCTGAAATTATTGGCTCCGACTCACAAATCCTAAACAGAATATTAAGAATACATTTCTTTGTCTCCTTTGATTTCACGATGTCTTGAAAATATAGTGGGCTTTTCAGACAAATAAATAAACTTATTGAACGAATTGCACTTTGTTTAATAGTTGAGATTTAAATTATATAAAGAGTGCCTATAATGGCGAAATGTGACATACAACACATGGTACGATTGGTATTATTAGAAATTTTTCGGAAAAAATATTTAAATCATATAAACTTTCTTTTGACAAATAGACTGCCATTTTTATTCAAATAGTGGACAAATTAATAAAAGTTTTGGGCCTTAATCGAATTGTCATTGAGAAGTACTTTTAATGACTCAAACTTTTACTTATATTGTCATCTTTACACAGATAATAGATTTAAAATATAAATAAAATTCGGTTTGTTAACCGCATATATTATTGATAACAATTAAAAAAAAAAAAAAAAAGTAATGCATAGTTTTTATTTTTTACTGCATAGCACAGATATATTTATTCATTTTTTAAACTCTGTTCCTTACACATAGTTTACCTTCGCAATAAATGGAATTTTACTTATCACTGCTTGAAATGCCTTCAAATATTAACCGATCAAATATAAAGTAAATTAGTTAGAAACATAAAGAGAGAGAACAAGAGTAGGAAACATTATCATATAGGTTAAAAGTTTGTGTTTATTTTAAAAAATTTTACTCCACTATTATAACGTAAATGCAAAACAGTAAAAAATCCAACGTTCTTCTAAGCATTCATCTTATATTGAAAAATAAATTAAATGCGATATGATTTATATAGTTACACAATAGTAAGAGTGCAACGTATAATATTTAGAGCTTTGATTCATGTTTTGAGTCTGAACATTATTTATTGTAATGAATGGTAAAAAGTAAGTTAATTATCATCAGAGAAAGATATAAAAAATATAATTCATCAGAAATTAATAATAATAAGTTTTTAATATAAATCTTTTATATGCATTGCCACTGATTCTGTAAAAAGGGTGTTTTCGGTGTTGGCATCTAATTTTAAATATCAAAAACATTTCTATCAGCAAAATGTGCGGCATTATTTATTAAAAATGAACATGAATTTATGCTTACACATCCAAATATCATGTATTTATTATGATTAAAGTAATTTTATTATTTATTTATTAAAAACAATTTTGGTTACAGGAAAGAGTTTCTTCAGTTCGTAGGTTAGATGCTATTTTAGCGCGATTGGATCACGGCAAGTTGGTTTATTAGTATTCCGTTAAAGCGACCTTTTAGTGACAGTTACAGCCCCCAAATTTAATAGAATGCATTGTCATCGACATCGAATCTATCTGCCAAGTTTCAGACTGATTAGATGACGGCAAGGAGGTTAATTAGGACTCCGCCGATTTGCTCGCCATCGACTTTAGAAATAGAAGTTAATATAAAGGATTTAAAAAAAGGCTTTATTTCAAAATTATATTATTTTGCATAGATAAAATAAGTATATTGTTATAACATTCAAAATAAAATTTAGAGGAAACACATTTAACTCAATGCCAGTCTTTAATACTTGTTTCTACAATACATGAATTTATATAAAGAGAAAGTTGAAAAAAAAAAAAATAATAATAATAAGAATTTTTTAGAAAAGGTTAATATTTTAACCAGTTCGAAGTTTTCTGTAAACATTCTTTAAAAATTAGCAATTATAAATGAAAAGATACGATTTTCTATAATCTCTAAATTGTCTACGATTATACAACGAATTGTTATGCTACAAAGCTCCATTGCAATTTCAACAAAAAAATTTCCATAAAAGAATGAAAATGGTTATGGAAATCATAAAATAATTTGAAACTAAGAAAGTGAAACTCCATAATGGGAAGCGTTTAGTCAATTTCCGAGAACATTAGTGACAGCTAACAACTGATAATGTCCGGAAGTTCACTTCAGTTGAACTACTTTTTTCGAAATCACCACCAGGTTAACAATGTTTGCGATTCGAATTTATCAGAGCGAGATATTTATGCAATTGAGTAAAAATGATTTGGAATGACAATGTGGAAGGCGTGTTTTTTTCTCTTCTCAAGAAACTTGTTCATTGTCAGAATTCTATGAATATATGTTTGCCATCACATAAATAATTTGTCAATGATAAACAGCGTAAATGTATACCTTTTGTTGTTACTTAAATAGAAGTGAAGGTAGTTAGTTGTTCCTAAAGAGCAATTGGCCTTAGGAAGTAGTTGAAGTTAGTTTTTGAATTTATGCTTTGGAAATTATCTGAAAAAGCTATTTAGTTTTTTGTTTTTAAATGGATAAAACAAATTACTAGATCTTCATTTGTTAGAAATTTTTTCTAGAATTTATTGATAAAGTGTATCAAATATGTACCATGATACAGGATGATTATAATTAAAGTTCAACTTTCAAAAAGCTGTAAAAATAACTACTGCTCAGAATGACCTGAAATTCGACCTCAATGTACTCGAAAGAGGGAGATGGTATGGCATAACAAATTAGTTCGATATGTATATATTTTTTTAACCATATCCTTTCCATTTCCTTTCTTTTTAGTGAATATTAGGGTCAAATTTCCGGTCATTCTGACCAGCTTTTTTTTAAACTTGGACTTTAATTATATTCACCGTGTACCACGTCTAAAGTTTGAAATGGATAAACATTATTGTTTTCACCACTTAGTTCAAAATAAAAAAAATAGCTGTAAAAATTGTTTGTTCAACAATGACAACATTTGATTTGTTGTCTTAATTTCATAAGAATTCATTTTAAAACAAGCAATGATAAATAACTAAAACAAGGCATTTCTTGATTTTTAAATTTTCATCATTTGAAATCTAGGTGCAAAATTATTTTGCTAGGATTTTAAAAATACATTTTTAAATGTTTACGCTTATTTAGCAGCTTAATAGTTTGTTGTTCCACAGCTTGTTTTAGAATTGGCAAAAGATGAAATATTCTGTTTGGATTAAATGAATTTTGTGAATTTAGTACTGTTTGTTCAACAACGACAACGCATTATTTGAAATTGAGGTGTAAAGTTATTTTGCTAGAATTTTAAAAACACGTTTTTAAATGTTTATGCTTACTTAGCAGCTTAATAGTTTGTTGCTCCCCAGTTTGTTTTAGAATTGGCAAAAGATGAAATATTTCTGTTTAGATTAAACGTATTTTGTGAATTTAGTATTGTTTGGTCCTACTATTTTTTTTTTTTTTAAAGAAAGTGACCACAATAAGTTGGTTGGTTGCATTCAGATTATCTGGCTCCGTTAGCAACACGAGGGCTATACTTTCGTCATTAGACAGGCCAACATACATTTACAAACACCCATGTCTAACACGGGACTCGAACCCGCAACCTCGCGGTCTAGAAGCTAGCACACTAACCACTATACCGTTTGGTCGACGTGACCACAGTAAGATTTATGGATTTTAGCGTTTAATTGTACGTTTGATTCATCAATAGAGGACCATCTAGAGGCAAGGAGTATAATCGTAAATGAATAGTTACCCCTATGATAGTGAGTGACGGTCCTGTATCAACTGTGGATCTGCAATTGTAGCCAACTTCCTTGAAAGATCTCCAGATTTTTTCCCCGATTGAAGATCATATTTTCATTTCCATAAATACTATCACCAAGAAATAACAAAAGATATTCTCATGGTTGTTCTGAACTATCCATGAACTATAAAGAAAATTATAACTCCAAGTGATTCAATGATAAAATTGCTTTCCCAACGAAAGAGCCTTTACTAAGATTAACCACCAGGTGGATAATATCATGAATTGTTAGTGAACGTTTGACATGGAAGTCACTACAAAAGTTTTTTATATGTTTTGCAATATTTTTTCACGTTAATTTAAGATTATTGTTTTCCCAAGAATAAGAACTTACTTTTACAAAATTATACGCTAAATGATTCCATTTATTATTGAAAGGCACTTTAATCACAAAACTGTTCTATCTAATTGAAGAGTAGTGTGAAAATTGCAAAAATATAAATAATCAGGCATAAGGATCCTACTCTACATTTTTAATTAATTCAAACTCTTTTCAAAATAGGAAGCTTTTTCCCGTCTGATGGGCATTTTCTAATAATAAACATCAGCCCTTTCAATAGCAAAGGTTTGGTTGGTTGTTTTGAGTTTTATTGCGCAAGAGCTACACTATGGCAATAGTGCACCAAACAATTGTATATATTTTTTAATTAATAAAATATTTGAAATATATTAAGGCTAAAGACTTAAAAAAGCAATAAAATGTTTAAAATTTCCAAAATTCTATATTGCCAAAAGTTATATCAAACAATAAAAAACAATTTCTTTTCAAAACGCAAATAGATTTTGATGAGGTTGTGAACTTAAAATCAATGACAATGATGGATGATTTGCATTAAAATGTCGAAATCTGATGTTGTTAAAAACAGGACATTTACTTAAAATGTGTTATACTGAAAATATAACGCCACAGGAATTGCATGTGGAGGCATCTTCTGCCAGCAGAAGGGATAAGCATGGGTGAAACGAGTGTGGCCTATTCTTAAACATGTCTGGAGCTCTTCCCTTGTCCAGGATTGCTGGATGGGAGGGAATCCGGATATTAAGGACTGAAACGAACGTAAATATCAAGGGATTTATTTATGCTATGTATAGTATCTTAAAATCAAAGTTACTAGCGTGAAAAGGCATTATGTAAAAGTGAACTTGTCTTTCTTTATAATGGTGGATAGATGCGAGACTTCTTTACTTCGACCATTTTTTCACCTTGTTTTAAGTTGAGACTGTAGGGAGGGTATTAACTTAGAAATTCCACCTTGTACGTAAACAAAATCATTTTGAGCCATCTTTTTAGGGGAGGCAAGCTATTGAAAGGTTGGATGAGTTGGTAATGGGTAATAAGTTCGATCTAAAACATTGACCAAAATACTAGCGAATAAAATAATGAGAATTTGGTATGTTAAATACATCGAGGAATAATTTGAAACATATAAAACAAAATGTATCATATTATAATTATGTATGAAATTAATATGATGCATAAATATGATTGATTAAATATATAAATAGTTTGCTTCCAAGAAATAAAATTAAAGTCAAATGAAGTTTTTTTAAAAAAAAAAAAAAAAAAAAAAAAACCTGATAAATATCAAAAAGAAAAAGAAATGCTCAATTTTTTTGCTGGAATGTTACTCAAATTTGGTAAATTGGCTGTACGAGTTCTATGCTTTGAGCACCATGCGGGTTGGCTGTTAAATGATGAAAAAGAAACACGCAGTTTTTGAGAGAGTAAAGGGAAAAAAATAGTTACATCGGTTTTCCATCTCATCAGACTCCAAATGCAGTTTTTGAACACGATTTCATCTTAGAATATCTGTAGAATCTAACCCAGATTTTTCCTCGGCATAAAAACAGACCTCTCTAATTTAAAGTAATGTGAAGGGTATTATTTGACCGATAACCCAAATCTGGACTTTGTTTTGGAGCATTATGCAAATGTGTTTTCCCACAAACTTTTCAACTGGATGTGTTAGATTCTATTCTATAATTTTTTTTGTGATTCACCTTATCATCGTCACAAATACTTTAATATAAGGACAATTGAATATGAATGGATAAGAAATGAATGGGTCACTGGCTCTTTATCCCAAGTCACGAAGTATAAATAAATGCCCCTGAATTTTGAATTTATGTCTTAAATTTTACAGCACATATTTTAATAAATGCATATATATGAAATTAATATAATTAACATGTATTTTTTAACTGTACCATAATAACCATTAAATTTTTTAAAGACATTAAGAAAAACATTTGGAATAACTTAATTCGAAGTTATTGCATAGATGATTTGCACACTTGTGTTTAGAAAAACTTGTGTAATTATACATATATGTTAATTTAATAGTTAATGAAATTTAATAATATAATTAGTAATATAATTTTAAATTTTTTTTATTCATCGCTATCCCAATTAATTTTATGATCTTTCACTATACCCAGTATTGGACTGGAAAGGAAATTTAAAGATTCATGAAATTTTTTTTTTTTTTTAAATATTAAATTTAAAAATGCTTAACAAAAAATTTGTAAATGAAACTTTATTTTAGTGCATCATAAATTGTTTAGAGTATTGTAAAAATGTTTAAGTTAAAAATTAAATCAAGAAGTGTTTTATGTATCCCCTGTTCTAATTCTAAATGAACGATTGTGCTTATTATTGCTTTAAAAAATAAAGTTATGAAGTTTCGGTTCAAGAGTGATAGTCCTCAATAATATCTTGTCAAATCATGAATTTACATTTTGAGAGGGTTTTGGATTTAAAAGTATTATCTTTCTAAAATTATAAATGAAAATTCGATTATTTTGAGCCTTTTATTTGAAGTTTAATGGGGTTAGTGTTATGTTATGAAAATAGTTATTCAATACATTGTTTCTTTCTTAATTTCTTTAATAGTGAAATTTAAAAACTTTGTAAATACTAAATTATAGATGCATAATTTATGTAACGTTGTGGAAAGGATAATTTTTCTTTTCGTGGAGAATTTCACGTTTTAAACATTTTTTTTTATCAAAATAAAATTATCGGATTTTCCAGACATTGAGGACAACCAATTTAGCACGAAAAGGTGTATTAAAAACAATAAAATGTTGAAATAAAAAAAAAATCCCGTGACTAGTAAACATTTTTTTAAGGAATATCGTATTTTATAAACTCCCGGGTTTCTTACAAAATTTAAAAAAGTACCTATTTAAAAGAGTCTCAACCTTAAACTTAAGCTTAAACAACCATTTCTTACTTGTTTTTGGATTCAATCAAACTTCCGTTCAACAAATCGAGATAAGATTTCATGTATAATTAATTATTCAGAGGTGTGAGCTCGGGATTTTGTGAATGGCAACAAAATGCCGCTTACAGTTACAGTTATAGCTACAGAAACTCAAAATTTTTTAATGGCAACATCTACTTTTTCCTGTCGCAAAATGCTTTGCGAAAACCCTAAAGAAGGTTGGAACCACTGTTTAAGCTGGGATACACAATTTCTTTAGTAAAAAAGGTAAAATCACAAGTTTCATTTTAGCAAAGTGCTAAAATGACTAAGAGTTCTATCACTCGGGATGTTTAATTTAACACAATTAAAACACACTTTTACAATAAAATCCTTATTAGTTTTAAATATAAAGTTATTTTATAACAATATTAATTAGAAAAGTCCTTTTCACCCTTTAGGTAAATTGTTCTTTTAGGTTGATGACTAACCTGGGGATAACGAAAATGGCTATTTTGTACATTTTGTGTCAAATGTTTTAGCAAAAGAGCTAAAAAACACTTTCTGAATAACTAAAAGTTCTTGAGCATTTTTTTGAAAAAGCACCCGCAGCTTAATCACTGGTTGGAACGGTATATGTATCACAACATACGGACGCGTTATACACGCGCATAAAACAGCTCTGCGAAAGGGTAACAAAAACACGACCGTGGCGCTTGGTGAAAATTTGAATATGACAGAAGCCAAAGTGCACATGGGTCGCATCACAGACATTTTTATCGGTTTTCTACGCTCAATATCTGACGCGCGGCATTCTATGATTGGTTTCGTGTTTCTGTTGACCGTTCGCAGAGCTTTTTTTTTTTTTTTTTTTTTTTTTTTGTGCTTGCATAGCGCGTCCTTCTTTTTGTGAAACACTTACAGTGCCAACACTTTTTAAGGTTTTTGTATGGGCTGAGCATTTTGGGACTGGAAAAAGTAGGTGTTTCAATTCGAAAATTTCGAGTTTCTGTAACTATAACCGTAACCGTGAGCGCCATTTTGTTGCCATTCATAGAATCTCGAGCTCATACCTCTGAATAACTATACCTGAAATCTCATCTTGATCTGTTGAACGGAACGACAGCTAGAGGTCCATATATCGGAAAAGTTTCTTCATGACTACCCTGTACATTTGAAAGGTAATACTAAAAATTTAAATCAATTTTATTTATATGATCAATCTTAAAAGATCTCTTAAAAGTGTTTATAGATTTAAGAGAACTAATAGAAATTCATACAACGTTTTACGATTATAACTTTTAACTTAAAACTAGTTTCTGGCATCTTTAAGCGATGGAGGGAGCAATAAGATGGTATCAAAAAGTTAATTTTGAGGTATTAGCTACTGAGTTTTTTGATTGTGTATATTTTTTATTTTTTATTTTTATAATTGATTTACTGGTTGGAAGTTATACAGACATACTTCCTTCACCATGATGAAAACTGATTTTTAAAAAATATCTCAAATAGTCCCTCCATTCATTTTCTTTAAATATAAATACCTAAAAGGATGTGTTATTAAAAAAAAATTTTAGTTGGTCAAGAAATCTATCAGAATGTCTTGTCGCTGATGATCATCTTTGTAGTAGCGGAATGTTTAACATTATTGAGTCGAAGAGGGTAATAATTATTTATATGACGAAGGGCAAACCTGAATGAAGAACAATCATAATACGCTATAATATTACTACTTTATCAAAGTAAGAGGAGTAGGCTAAACATATACCATTATAAGGATGGTTTGCACGAAGTAGGTAATTGGACACGGTTGAGTCCCTGATTTAAACAGAGTTTCGCTTTCGCATTGAAGTTGATAATTCAACTCCACCTAACATTCTTGGTTGCAGCGCATACAAAAGGCCACTCTATGTTATCTTGATTTGGATCGTTGAGAGAGTATTTTTTATTAATTTTATAACAGGGAATATTATATTAAGAATGTGTTTAGAATTCAAAATATCGTTTCTGATTTTAAATCACGCATTACTTAGTTTAAAAAAGCAATTGATTTTTTAAGCTTGTACTTTTGTCATACTACTAGTTGGGCTAAAAATAAATTTTAAGTAACATAGTAATACTGTTTCTTCAATACAAAATGTTTAAAGATATTATAGAGTTAACATTTTATTTGAAATAATAATTTTGTATCACTTCCATATCTAAAACTTGTATAATTGAAAAGTTTTAAAAGTTAATTTAATTTTATATACATGACCAGTCTCAAAAGATCTTTAAGAATTGTTTATAGATTTAAGAGAACTAATAAATGCATACAACTTTTAATTCGAAACTAGTATCAGACTTCTTTAAGCGATAGTATATCAACTGTAGAGAAATTAAAAATGTCATTCTATTTATTTAATATAATGACCTACATTATATGAATGCATTTATTTTTCAGCTAACTGTGATACCTAGCCAAGCGATACGGCGTGATGGCGCCCGTTTCAAGGAACGATCTTCAGCTGACGGACGATGAGTCAGATGAGGATAACGACGATAAAACTCCTCTCGTAGAAAATCCATACGACAAGTAAGTATTGAAGGAATTATCATATGATAAAATTTGCAGAAAATAAATTGCTTCCTCTCGTGTGACAAAATCAATCAACATTTAGAGTGCTTTTAAATTGACATTTAAAATTGGAATTGAGATATTAGCACTCTTATAATTCTTAACTTTTGACAGGCTGCCTTGTCCTTAATAATGCCACTTAATTTTAAAGCAAATTTTAAATAATTTCAGACGATTGGATTCAAATAATCAATAATAAATTGTTATCACAATAAAGTAATCAAACAATTACACTACTTATAAACAAGAATGCCTAATGATTTTACGTTTTCTCATTTACAGGAGTCGCAAGGAGGATCTGAAGGGATGGGACGTGTTCATTGTGACTCCGCCGGAGGAGGAGGACGAGACCGCCACCTCCCGCCTCATAGACGTC
Source organism: Linyphia triangularis (assembly GCA_963978545.1). Taxonomy (NCBI): domain Eukaryota; kingdom Metazoa; phylum Arthropoda; class Arachnida; order Araneae; family Linyphiidae; genus Linyphia; species Linyphia triangularis. Next base: position 70,479,012 of record OZ021725.1, on the reverse strand, counting down.
ACCCTCAAAGCCATGAAGCTGTTCGTGTACCTGGTCACATTCTGCGTGGTAATTGTTTCGGCGGTCATCGCCAAAGGAAGCTTCCTCTTCATGACATCGCACATGAGGGAGACGAAGGCATTGCCCGTCTGTAAGAGGGGACTGGGTGAGTCACACGGAGGATCACTGAATTTTTTCAAGGGCGATCTCATTTTACAGTCATTTATTACAATAGTAAATTATGACTAATGTCATACTGAACATTAAGAAAACATGAGTAACCCAGGCCTCCCTTGTACATTTTATTGGTAACTATCTCTGGCTACAAAATGCTTAATGTAGCAATCGGGAGTAAAAAGAACTTTGATGATGATGTGCATACATCTACTATTGTCGTTAAGTATTGCCTCAGTATCAAAGTTGGTAATTTTAACGATTAAGCAAATTAAATAAATTCAAGACGCCTCACCATCTTAAATCCCTGATGAATTTTCAATTGTTTTAAGATTTGTTTGCGAAATGCGAAATCACTGATGATTACGATGCTAAATATCTTATAAGTTGCTAAGAATTTTTTAAGGCCAGTTTCAGATCTGTGGTAGCTTATCTCTCACGATACCTTATGATCGTAATGCTGGTGTAATTATATTTAAAGTTTACTATAAATCCCATTTCTAGCTAAACGCATAATATCGAGCCTTTATTAAAGCTATTTAAAATTGGTAGCTAGCATTTTTTTCTTTTTCTGTTTGCTTATAAATTTAGGTAATTTTGTTAAGTGATAAAAAGTGCTGGTTATACACAATATACGCAATTGAACATAATGCAACAAACCAGTATTTTTTAGGTAATTGTCCAAGAATGTGACGTGGCAAAGATTTCGACTCTGAACGCGGTGTTTGTCCGTTTCTTCCCAACTAGGTTATTCCAATTTTATAGTTATCCAAGTTATAATAAATTATCTTTTAAACATATCTGGCAACAATATTGAAGGATGTTTTTTAGTCCTTCGTATTTGGTTTCTTTAAAAAAATTGACTATTATAATTATCATTTCAAATAATTATGATCCACTGAGTTATTGTGCTGAGGATTTTTTTTTTTTGTATTAGGACTGCTTTCCTACCCACCCTAGGCTTAGATCAGCGTTCTCCACTAACTTATAGAGGCGGGCCGTATGACTTATGTTGGAACTTTTCGCGTGCCGGATACACCAATATATGTATCTTTAATTATTATCGATTTAACATTCTATAGCATATTCTGAAAAATAAAAAATAATAATACATTTTTTTTATCTTAATAAATTTACAATTGATATTTGGTTCTTTATTTCAAATAATTAAAAAATAATAATTTTTCATTATCATTAAATCAAAGTCTAAAAAGAAATGAATCTTCTGTTCCAATGTGACAATGGGAATTCACCTAATTTTTAATAAATGTTTTTAAACTGTACTTTCAGATTATTCTGTTTTAGTCGATATTAATTGTGAGACGATGGCGGTCGAAATCATTCAGTTTATTTTATGATAGAGTCGATTTCTGTCCCAGTATTTGTTACAACCAATCTCAACTAATTCTAATTTGGACAATTTATTAAGTTATTCTTGCATTTATTTTTGTTGAAAACCATCTTGCTGAAAGCTTCTTCATATAGTTTCTTCGGGAACGTAGTGGAGAACTCTGTTCTACATAGTTAACACATACTATTGCGGACAAATTACAATTATGCAAAGAAAAAGGCCAATGCCGTGAAATTTGATTTTTTTTAAATCTTCTGTGCTGTCGGTGGGTCGTAGAAAAATCTTTCGCGAGCCAAATCCGGTGCGCGGGTAGCTTAGTGGTTAATGCTGGCTTAGATGATCATACCGAGTGTATACTGTGAAGTATAAGATATTTAATTAAATTAAGTGAAGAATATTACATAATTTTTTTCTTGTAAGAAAATTCTAATATGTAAGTTTAATAGCGAACTGACCAATACGATTTATTAAGTCTTATTATAACATTCATTTCATTCTGTGCAGGTAAATTCCATTAACAGAGGGCAATAGCCCAAAATAATAATTATTCTAGTACATCCATCTTTTCTGACTCATCTGCCCAAAATGAGTTGTAGGTACTGTTCATTGCCCTATAACTCTCTCTTGACTATAGATAAAAACAGCTTCTAATTCGTGACAAAGACACAATCTCTCTTCTGACCAACCACACACAGAACGCCCACGTATTCCAAGTGGGAGTGTTTCTCGCATATCTTCCAACCCCTTCGATTATTTTTTCAACCGGAAACTAGTTTTAGATCGGCTTCTTGCAACAAACAACAGAAGAAACGGATATCTTCAGTGGTCATTGTCCGAGAGGTTCGTCATGACTGAATGGGGATCCGGTTTGACTTTTGGCTCTGGAACAGGGCTGTTGTCTTGATGACTGCTTCAGCTGATCGGATTCTGTGTTGATGATCACGATGTCGTTTGGTGAAATGCTATTGTGAAAAGTGAAGTGTCTTTGGAGAGGGTGTTAGTGTGTTGCGAGAACAAGAACAAAAACAGGGAAGAGATATGGTGATTGGGGCAAATGTAGGACGCTTGGCTAGATTGATAAACTTTCTTGAACCTTATGGGTTCTTTTCTCGGATAACGCTATGATTTGCTTCCTCATTGAGGGCATAATATAAGTACTTAACATGTTTGTTGGAGTGAAGTTAAAAATAGTTTGTCAGGGGAATTTAGTGGAATATGTTTCATTGTTACAGAAGGCTTTCATGAGGAGGAAATACACGGAAGTTTTTGTCTTTTATGACGTATCTGTCTGTTATTGCAATTTTAATTGTTACTTTCCAATGGCAAAGAATGATTCTGTATCTCAGAATCTTTAATATCGAAAAAATTTACTCTCATTGATTGCTTCAATAGAATACATTATCATTGGTTTCTACATTGATTCACTTCTACGTTTTAAAGAATTATTTTTTGGAATCATTTGATTGAATTTTTTTTTTTAATATACTAAATTAAATTAATGAATCGGACGAAAAATTATTAATTGGAAAGTGCTCTTCGTTTAAGGTATGTTTATAAGTCAAAATAAGTACATATAAACAAACTTGCAATTTTAGAAAAAAAAAGCTATATTATTGATTATAAGTCTATGATCTAAACTATGATCAATGTTATCAAAACAACCTTATAATTTTAAAAGATATCTTCGACTTTTATTTGTGCTACCTTATATATCTAAAGTTAAGCTAATAAAATTATGGTTGTTTTCAGATTATCTGGCGCCGTCAGCAACACGAGGGCTATAATGCGCCGAAACATTCGTCATTTGACAAGCCAACATACATTTACAAACACCCATGCCTGACACGGGACTCGAACCCGCAACCTCGTGGTCTAGAGGCTAGCACGCTAACCACTATACCGTTTGGTCGGCAATAAAATTATATGATTCCCCGTAAAACACTGTAGTTTATTTTGATAATGTATCATCCAGTCGTCATGATATTTTTAAATATATTTTGATCACTGCATTAATCTGATGTGCTTGCGTTCTAAATTGCAAAGCTTAAAAGAAGATTAAATGTTTTTTTTCTTTATCAATCCCATCAAAGACAGCAGTATTTATTACTGCATGAATAGTCTTTTATCACGATAAGATTCAAAGGGAAATAATGTCGCTTGGGATGTGCTACTAAATGCCAGTTGAACCTATGTATCCCACACATCACTTCACAGTTAAGCGCTTCTTTAATGTGTCATTATTTCCCTTTGCAACAAAGGTTTACACAAATCCGTTCTATCATCTTCCTCCACTGGCATTAAATAAAATAAATGTTTATTTTTATTTGGTCTATATTCAATGGCTTAGAAATGTTTTACTGAATCTTCATCACAAGATAAATGCTAGAAATAATACAGTTGCTGTTCTTACTCTCCTTTCTCTAAACATTTATTAATTTTACTTGAGATTGTTTAAAAAACACAATAAAATGATGCTACAATCCTAATATTCAGTTGGAATACAGCATTTCACCCAATCATATTTCAATAGATCATTTGTAAAAAATTATGCTCCAAAACTTCTCATTGAATTGGACAAGTAACACATTTTTAAATAATTGTTAATTTTTTTTTAAATTTTTTTTTATTTTTTTATTTTTTATACTTTACTTTTTTTTTTTAATTTGTTTTTGTAAATCTATTAAGCTGTCGTATTCAAGCACATAATGCGAAAACCGATATTGCAAAATGATCAAAGTTTATTTTATTATCTCATTTTTGCCATTTCCCAATTATCAATTTATTAACCAGAATATGCCACTAATTTCGTAGCGAAACTATAACAAACTGTCTTTTCAGCGACCTATAATTAAAAAGTTAATTCAATTTTGCAGTTGACTATACAAAAAGCAACGTATTTTTTGTTTTAATTTGGTTGTAAATGTTTTTATAATTAAATTTCATGCATATTTTATTTTTGACAGAAGTGGATTTCGATTGAAAATGTGTTAAATTAGTATATGTTCACGACTCACAAGAAGTAAATTTTCAATGCAAATGCACATAAAAGTTGGTAATGCATGTAAAGGGTTTATAGTAAAAACATTGTTTTTATGAGTTAGCTTTTTTAGTATGATTTTTTTTCTCAGTATCAGTCTATATTTTTACCATCTAAATTTTTTGAGTAAATAAATCTTGTGTTCCTTGAAGAAATTATGGAATTCTTGCAGGTTTTTTTTAAGTTTTAAGTAGTCGAAAGAATGCTTTTTTCACTTTGTTGTACGTGAAGCGTGCTCATACTATATTCTAAAAGTAACAAATGATTTTCTAAACAGATTGCAGAACCACAATCAGTAAATTTAGCATAATAAATTTAGCATTTAATTTAAAAAAAAAAAAAAAAATCGTTCTTTTGAGAGAATTTTTTTTTTTTTGTGTACTACTACTACTGTAATCAATTTGGTTTTCAGTAAGTATCCCAATTTATGAAATTATAGTTATATTAACGACCGAAAAAATTGAGAAAAAAGTTGACAGAAGTGTTTCTCCAAAAATATCACTGAATCTTTAAATTTTTGTGCGTTTCTAGTAAAGACATTTTCATACAACAGAAAATATTTTTAAAACTGATTAAATAAATTTTGAAGTAATTTTCTTATATTAGCATTGATAATTGTAATAATAGATTTTTTAATTGCTAGGTCACTGACAAAGCAATATGCTCTAGGTCGGTACGTTTATTTATCGATAATGAACGTCGATTGACGATAGGCTTCGGTTTTAAAACTTATTAGTATGTAACCTTGTAAACAAAAATGAATTGTGTTTCATCATTAAGAATTTGCACTTGAACGTAATTTATTGTGAAACTCTTTAACATTTAATTTCTGGATATAAAAGAAGGCGTTACCACATTTGAAAAGGGTAAACTCAATTCCAGGATAAATTATCAGAGACCTGTCTATAAATTCTTTCAGACAGTCAAGATATCATGCCGTAATTCTAATTCAGATACTCTCGTTTCGTGTAGGGCTGGACCGTGATAAGGAATACGAAGTGTCTTTGCCTTCTATCCAGCGGGTGGCATGGGTGTGGGCAGTCTTCTTTGTCTTAGTCATTCCGGAGTGTTTCACCCTTTTTCGAAGCTTCCGAATATGTGTCTTCAAGTCATACAAAAAGCCAAAATTACTGTCCTTCTTATCGGTAAGACACACCGTTTATTTAAATGGATTTTAATATTTTATATGTTGCCACTGCTTTAGAATATTGCAATATTTTCTGAGTTGCTTACCTAATATTTTCGTTAAGCCATTCAATTACCATTTAATGAAATAATTAAGATTAAATGTATGAAACTTTGCTCATCCTTCTATGCTTACTCCTTCTATCGAGTATAGAATTTTCTGCTCTTCTTAAGCAATGACCAGATATTTCTTTCTAAAAATCTCCAGCTTCATGCTCTTACTAAACTCTAAGCACTGAATTTAATTTCATTGCACGCAAAGCAAATACGAACTAAAATAGCTATATTTTCATTCTGGACAACTATTTGACTTATCTTATCATATACATTTCACAGATATTTATAGCAGAAACCCTGAGCACGGTCGGACTGTGTCTTCTCGTTTTCGTCGTCCTGCCAGACCTAGATGTGATCAAGGCAGCCATGCTCACAAACTGCGTCTGCTTCGTGCCAGCTGTCCTCAGTCTCCTCTCTCGTCATAAAGACGAGCCCAAGAGACCTCTAAAGGTCATCTTCGACCTGATGGCCATAGTCTTCCAAGGCAGTGCCCTGGCAGTGTGGCCCATTACAGAGACAGGGCCACGAACATGGCTCATACCATTGTCGGTGATCTTAGTCTCCATGAGGTGGTGGGAGAACTATTTGGACACGAAGTCTCCATTTCCCTGCATCAGGAAACTGAGTTCTATCAAAGAAGACCTGAGGAAAAGTCGCTACTTCATTTACGTATTTTTATCTGTCTGGAAGATGGTACTGATACTTTGCTCCATGTTCGGTGTGCTACATATGACCATGGAGAATGCGCCGTTGATTTTCAAAGGGTTTGGACTAAGCTTCAGGAGTCATCCTATTTCAGTCCAGCAGGTATGTATTTAATATGCATTGCTTGGATATATTTTTTTGTAACAATTCGTTAGAATTTAGTTTTCAAAGTTTACAAATTGGTGATCTGTAACATAACTCTTTGTTTAAGCTTGTATTAAAGTATATTGGGATTATTTTCTGTACACGTTTGATTTAGTTTCCTGTAAAAGAGCTTAGAGAGATATTAAAAATACTTATTTCTACTTTTTTGCATTCATCAGGTCAGAAAAGCGATTTTGCTTTCTAATATGCCAGATGTGCCAACAGCCAGTCCACTAGACGAACAAGTGTTCATTTCTTCTATTGCCATGGCACCTATTCATGTGGCCATGATTCAGATCAGTGCAGCTCTTGTGTGTTATGTGTTTGCCAAGTTTTCGTGCAAGATCTGCATACAAGGATTCAGCTTTGCATTTCCAATTAGCTTGACGATTCCTGTTTCGATTTCGATGCTAATCGCCGCTTGCGGAATAAGGACTGAAGACGAGTGCTTTTTTGAAGCTTTCATGCCGAAGTATCTTTTCTGGACTTGCCCACAAGGAAATTTCCTGCAAGAGTTTGTATCTGATAAATTTGCATGGATATGGCTGGTATGGCTTCTTTCTCAAACTTGGATAGCAGTGCATATTTGGACACCAAAGTGTGAACGTTTGGCCAGCACTGAAAAGTAAGTTATTTTTAATCATATCATGTTTTGTCTTTTTTTTTTATCACTTTACATCACATAAAAACGTAAATATATTAGTGCTAATGATTTAAAAAAAATTAAGAAATAACCAGCATTGTCGTGAATTGAAATAAAAAATTATTATTCGAATGAAAATGAGTATTATCTATTTTTATTTGGATATTTTTTTTCTTCTTTAATTAATTTTTTAAACTTATGTAAAAAACAGATTGGAATTTTTCATTTTTTTTTTTAAAATTTAAAATGTGTTTTTAAAAGAATTTACACTTAATAAGTCCTCTAAACAGTGAGAAACGTACTCGTAATTAAATTGATAAATTAATTTTAAAAACATATTGAAATGGATTAAGAGATTAAATGTAAATATCGAATGCTGAAATCATTTCCAAAAATTGTAGACGAATAGTTGGTAATAAGGTTTTTTTTTAATGAAAACGAGAAATGTTTGCATTCTTGTAATAATTTTCGATTATTGTGACATGTGTGGATGATTTCTAATTCACAGGTTGTTTGTGAATCCAATGTATTGCGGCGCTTTAATTGATCAGTCCTTAGCTTTAAACAGAAGAAGAGACGACGAAGGTGAAATTAAAAGTGAGGTGCGTATAACAATAAAGAAATTGCCTCATAATGTAGAATAAAATGTTTTTGTTTTTTTATATGTTTAGATGACTTTTTATATGAGAATAAACAATAATATTAAAATTGATTAAAGAATAATGTTGGTGTTTGAACTCTTGGAAAATGCGTAGCCATATGATTTTGCACCATTATGAAGATTTGTAGTGAGTGAATATTCTTACATTGGGGTAAAAATTCACCCACGAAATGCATTTTCTGAAAAGAATTTCCCCACTTTCAAGTATATTACAACCATTTTAAAAATTTCAGTATTAAATTTTGTGCAAATTAAGAATATGATATTTAATATAAGAGTGAATATACGAGATAAAAATTGCAATTTCATCCAGATATTCAACTATCAAAGTGTGACATCAAGAATTTAGTTAAACGTTGAATAAATTCTTGATGTCGAGTAGTGATACTTGATACTCTTTTAAAAGTGCAAAGAAATTTCTCAGACACTTCAATATCCAATCTTAAGAGATCTCAAAATCTTTCATGTGTTTCAATTCAGGAACTGGATCTGGAGGTGAAGGAAGACAACGACATCTCTCAATATTACGAGACCATCTCCATTAGGAGTGAAGCTTCCAGCAGTCAGTCCGGCAAAAACGTTCCTGTCAAGGGATCCGATCACATTACCCGGATATACGCTTGTGCCACTATGTGGCACGAGACGGCAGAGGAGATGTTGCAAATGTTAAAATCAGTACTCAGGTAATTGCTTTGGTGAAGTTGATTATTTATATTGCCCAGACTACACAACATACCTCAAAAGGTGTAAGGTTGTTAAGAGTTGCACTTATAAAGAGTGGTTCAAATGGTAGATGTTTTACATATCCAAATAAAGCAAGTAAAGTTGAGTATTTTGATATGTTAAATGTAGGATGTTTTAGAGCATATTCAGATTTGATAACTATAATGTGCTACTTCAAAGAAACCTTATTCAGTCACCACGTTTAAGGTGTAAAATGTTATACACATAAAAAACATATTAAAATACATTGAATTAACAAAATTACTACACAACTTCTGCCTGTAAACAACGGAAAACAATACGATAAATTGTATCAGTGAGTTGAGTTGAGAAGATATCACTAAGTCCTTGTTAAATAATTTTATTTGCTTGTTATTTTTATTAATTAAAGTATGAGATTGACTTCAATATAATATAATAGAGAGAAAAATCATATACATAGCAGTCTATAATTCTCAGCGATTTTATTGCAGTACATTTGTAGAAAATATATTGTTGCAAGTAGGATAGAAAATTTACGATATATTTCCGAACCTTTTATAATTGAGTTTTATAGAGAATAATTTAACTCATGCCGAAAAACATTATAACTCAATTTTGTGGCAAAAGTAATTCTTAACTCAAAACATAAACTGCAAAGAAATAAATCTGTAAAACATTTTTTCAAAGCAAACTGTGTTAATCGTTATGTTTCTTGTTTTTTTTTGGATATGCATTTATGTGACTCATAAATCTAGTATAGATATAGAAAAATTAAATGGCAATAAAATAACATGAATTAAGCATTAATCATCGACAAAAACATTAAATACTGAAAGCTCTGAACATGAAAATATGAAAAGAAAAAAAAAAAAAAAAAAAAAAAAAAAAACCATCCCAAAACTAAATTATGAAATTCAAATATGTAAGAGATGCTATTGACTGGGATTCTCAACATTTCACAGAACCACCTATAATTTTAAAATTCCTTACGCTTACCGATTGAAAAAAATATCCGTATCCTTAGCATTCAAAGAAAAATCTGAGAAATAAATAAATGTCCAAAATATAAAGATAGGTCATTAAAAAAAATTATTTAACTTCTTCATGGAAAAGCATGTGTAATCTATGCGTAATTCTTGCATAGAGAGAAATAATACTAATTAAATCTACGTACATGTAAAACATAGGTAAAAAAAAGTGTTTTCAAAGAGAATATTATTTAAAAAAAATCCGTTATTGACTAATTAGGTAAAATATGTACTTGATCAACGCATTAAAAATTTTACTGAATGCTCTGACATTAAAACTTCTTTATACCTTAACCTAATCGGCTGAAAACCAAACGTACGTTTATCTCAGAGAAACTTAAAAAATAATAATTAATTATTTTGTCCTTAATGTGAGTCAAAAACTTGTTTTACTGTCGTGAAAGTGTGCCCTAGTTTTATAGTTGTTTTTTTAACCCTCGGTGTTTTGTTCTATTCGTATGATCAACAATTTAATGATTATGAAACATTGCTAATCACTCGGATGTTTTAAGACGAGTGATTAACCATCTATCAGTTTGAACACAGAATTAAAAGAAAAATATTTAGTCTACGTACTTGAACATAGATACACAAATCTTCATACAGAAGGCTAAAATAATATTGGTATAATTTAAATAATTGAAGTTGTCGTAAGTCAGACACATCCTTTTATAAAATATTATTCTTTTTTGTTGTCTTTCCATTACCTAACTAAGGCCAGTAATATTCATCAAGCGTTTTGCCACGGGTTTTACGATTCTACTTATGCAATTTCTCACACAAACGGGAGAAAGCATTGAAATTTTACAATCAAACCGACAGAAATTCCCAGTTCGGAATGCAACAATTCCCTCGGAAAGGCGACCTTGATAAACTTAACGGCGGTTATTTTTTTTCCACCTGGTTGACTTCATTCCACATCCGTAATTCTCCACATTTTCTTGCTCGTTCTAGTTTATCGGATAAGGAAAAGGTGCTTTGCAATACTTCCTTGGTGGTTTTCTTTATCGAGTGGGGCTCGAATTTTCTCAGCTCCTTTTCTTCTTCTGTTCTCTCAGAAAGGAGCCGTTTTGTGAAAGAATTAGGTAAAAGAAAAGCCGTCTTTTGGTGGTTAAAAATCAAGGCTGAGCTCACGCAATTTTAGAATTCCTCAAGTGTAAAATAGGATTAAGGGTTTAATTATAATAAACACTTCTGATTGTTTGTTGCATATTCTCTTCAAATGTGGTCAACTTATACACACATAGTATATCAGTAGAAATAGATCATTCTTTTATTAAAAACAATGTTTATTTCGTGCATTCCAGTATTTTTCGCGATGACTCAGTTCAGTTCAAACCATACAAATTTGTAAAAGTTTTAATGGCCGTTTATTTAACTTCACCTATTTTTATACAATGCTTAGAATTCATTAGGTAATTTGGCAATTCAAACTCGCCTATTCTCACTGAAATATGTCAACTGAAAAATAAAATTTCCATTTGTTTTTCCAATATGTATAATACTTAAAGTGGTAAAGACATTCCATGTTGATGGGCGAAACAGGATAATAAAATTATGCATTACATGAAATTTTTTTTTTGTAGAAAGTGTAACTCCACTACTTTTTAAAACTATAATTATATTTGGTGCTATTAAAAGACATAATAAGCTGATGTAAGACTTTTTCAAATAAGCTGATGTGTAGATATATTTAAAATTACTGTCCTAAATTGCATTTAATTAAATGCCTTATTAAATTTTAAAGATTAATAATATTTTAAAACACCACCTACATCATTCGAGAAAGCTCAAGAAATGTAATTATAATGTTTCTTATATTTTCCGATTCATTGTTACTGTAACCAAAATACCATAACTTCAATTGTGTGTTTTCATAAATTATAAAAACATTTACTAAGTCGTGTAAAAGATTACTTTATCTATCCGGATAAAAGAATGTATTATAACAGTATTTTTATGGATAATAATTACTGCTACTTTCAAAGTTAAAACCAAGTAAAATTTGTAACAATGTCATGTTAAATGTAATATTCTTCGGAAATCTTCTCTATCTATTTAATATACATGCCCTTCTATTGTAATCTTCTTTCTCTACAAAGCGTCTTTTCTAAACTAAAATTTTCACTGGAAACAAATGCAAGTGTGATAATATATGTATATTCCTTCACCCGTATTGCCATATTCCTCTTTGTTGACGCATTCTCTGTAATTTCCAAATTTTCATAGTAAACTATCTCATCCTAAATTTTTTTTTATATTTTAAAAATGAAAATGGATACGTAATTGGAAATAAAAATGGATACGTAATTGGAAATTAAAAAGGGTACGTAATTGGAAATGAAAATGGATACGTAATTGGAAATAAAAATTGATACGTAATTGAAAATTAAATTGATTACGTAATTGGAAATTAAATTGGTAGCACTGAATAAATTGGATATTTTCCTTTATTGGGAGGGGGGACCCCACAATGTAGAAACATCGAATTAAAAAATTTACTGGGGTTTCCAACTTACTGAAATTACTTTTGATCGATGCAATTACTTTTTTGTATGAAAGCTTCATACGAGAACATATTTAAATGGTTAACTTGTTACGATGGCGTTTTATTTTTCCCTTATCTCATCTGATGCTATCGATCCATACTAAATCAATTTCGTTTGATAATATATTAATTCGTAATAACATTTTGATAAAATTAAATCAAGATTTAAACATGATGTTTTATAAACTGGGAAATATAGGTTAACAGAAATAATTTATATGAAATAGTTCGCACTTTATTACATCTAATGCATATGAAAAAGCCAAAATTCTTTTTTGAAAGTTTGATTTGAAAATAGGATTAAGATAGCAATTTTCAAAAATAGTTCGCGAGATATTATTAACACGTCTTTTCTCTTTTTAAACAGGATGGACGAGGATCAGTGCGCCAGAAGAAACGCCCAAAAATATCTTAGAATAGTAGATCCTGATTATTATGAATTTGAAGGTGAGAGTTTTGCATTTGCGTGACATTTCAGTGCAATTAAAATGTGTGATTTTCCTAGCAAAAAAAATCTGTTTTCGGGCTCTATAACTTCAAATGTGAAAATTCAGTGTGCTATTTTATATCACATGATAGACAAAAAAAAAAAAAAAAAAAAAAAAAAAAAATCTTTGGAAATTTTCATAATTTTTTTTCTCATTTCCAAATAAGTTTTCTTAAATTTTTTTTTAAATAAATATATATTATCCTTCTCGAACGTCATAATGCCTATAATTTTCTACCAACAAGAATAATAACAGCAAATGGAGCTGTCCCATATAATGTTGACAACAGAACAACAGCAAGGAAAACTGGGGGTGTGAAACCACGCACAACTTTCACTTACTCTATAATCATGGCCATTGCATTACAATTTATGGTTTACCATTTTCATATATTCACTCATATAAATAAAAATGGCCAGTTTGGTGATAATTTTGGCAATAATTTTACATGGACTTTAAAAAAAAAACACGGTTAGATGGGTAAATTGGCAATGCTATTCGATAGACATTACATTGGAATTTCTTGCGTATGTAACAGAAAAAAATCAATCGTTGATGTGCGGAGTTCAAGGGCTGAGAACTCTGTGTTGAATACATTGTTTTTTCACTTTTCACGCCTTTAAAGCATTTTTACGGGAATTTCAGAGGTGGGGATGTTTAGAACGCCTTAAGAGGCATTACCACAGCGATTTTGATTAAAATGATCGATAATCGTTAGAGCCGCTTTTTAGCAATTACTGAAAAACATGATTCTTTTCAATGACAGCTACCTTAAGCGCAAGAGCGATTTTGATGAAACCTTAATGGTAGGTCCTATGGCCATCACCAATCTGCACACCAAATTTGAACATCGTAGGTCAATTTTTTCGGGAGTTATGCTGACCACATACACTTTTCTATATCCCTTTTTTGAAATCAGGATGTTCCAAAACAAGGAGAAATACAGGAAAATCAATTTTTTTTTTGACCGATTGCTATACTTTCATTACCCTATGTACATATGGTTAATTGAAAGTAAAAAGGTATAGTTTAAAAACTAACTTTAAGTACTTGGATGTTCTTCTTGAGGAAGGTTGATATAAAATCTAAATTAATCCTTCGTAAACTTGTCTGAATTCAGTTTTTAAATTGTTTTGGGTCCTTTTTTTAGAAATTTGTCAGTCTAATCATTCTCGTATTAGATCCCCTAATTTTGGAAACAAAGGGGGTATCTGAGATGAATCCCTAATTTTTCCGTATTTAGAGAATTAAAAGCGCATACACTTTCTTGTACACCTGTATATTTGTAACTGCTATTTGTGCACTTAAAATGATATCTCTCGCTGCAGTACACGTGTTCTTCGACGACGCTTTCGAGTTGTGCGATGGAGATGACGAGGAAATGGTGGTCAATCGATTCGTCAGGCTGCTTATGCAAATCATGGATACCGCGGCAAGGTAAGAACCAACTCTTTCAAATAGTACTTCTTTAGACAAAATCTGCTGGATTTGAAAAAAAAGGCAAACGATGTATTCTATAAACCCTTTTCAAATGCCGTTCAAATCTTTGACAAGTCAAGATGTTTTATTATTCTTATGTTTTTTAACTAGCCTAAGACTTGAGAACCAAACTATATTTTATCCTCTCCAGTAGCACAAATGTGCTGGCCAGTCCCGATGGGGACCGTTGTACAATGGCCTTTGCTACGGATCTTGGCCAATCTCACCTAGTGCTGGGTAAAATATACTGGATGTTTTGAAATGTCGATGCAGAGTTTTAAAATTGTAATATTTTCCTATTAACAAAGGACGGAGAGATAGAAAACTATGTTTGTGAGAGTTTTGACATTTTTATTTAAAAAAAAATGAGTATTTTGAGACGATGCTCGAGTTTCGGCAAACCTTCCCAGAACCCCTGTTTCAGACATTGGCCGATACCACTATGCCACTTGGGCGGCTTTCATCAAACTTAATTTATTCAAATGCATTAATTTTTTTTTAAATATTGTGTTTGCGAATTTATAGTTCACGACGAACTCTTAAAAGTTGAGCACTTCCACATCTACAAGTTTCTTTATCCTCTATATTATATGGATGCTTGCTATCGTGCAATATTGGATAGAAATATTTTTAGATGTTGAAGTGAATTAACTGCTAGAAGGTGGAGCTTCTTTTTAAGTACTGTGAGAAGCTGTCGTTTTAAAGAATCGAGTTTTGCATATTATATTTTAGAGCAAGGAGTAGAATGGAATCAAATTTAAAGAACACATACCTCTACCGCTGGGCAAAACTGGTAAGAAAGATCCATAAAATTTAGGTCACTATTTCCAACAGCAGCGTCAGTGCAATATCATACTCCAAGAAGAAGGGAAGGTTCCATGTTACTGCATGCATAATTTTTTTGTTTGAGTATTTTTATTTCCTTTATATTTAATTAGCTTTTCCAGAAAGAATCTGTTTAATCAAATTCTATATATTTTAAGTAATCTTAAACAAATGCTAATATAACAGTTAATTCATGATAATATAACAATTCATGATAATATAACAGAAATTCATGATAATATAATAGACCATTTAGATATTTAGATAGTACCTTTCAATACAATAAGGATTTAGGCTAAGACAAAAGAAGGGGGGGGGGGGGAATTACCAATAATTGCTCGTTTAAATATTTATCCTACCGTTTGATTTAGAATGATTAAACTATGAAGGAATATTGAATTTATCTTGAATGTCCTTTGATATTTAAATTAAATGTCCTTTGAAATTTAAATTAAATATGGAAATCCAAAAATTTAAACGATCTTCTTCCACAAATTGCGAGGCATGTTATTAATTGATCACAACCCTGTGCATGAAGAAATTCCTCTTTCCTTGTGAATGACATGCTTTTAAAAAAGACTCATGATTTATCTTCATTTTATAATCAGAAGTCACATAAAATCAGAGAAATACATTTCACGCTGTTGCGATTCGATTTCATGATGACTTCAATCAAACAAAATTTTGATTCAACACTAAAAAAAAAGCAATAAATTTGTATATATACACACTAAAGACCAATATCACTTTTTACGCCTACTCTCAAAAACAATTTTTTTATTTACCATTGTTCTTCCAAAAGGTTACGTGTCTTAAAAAACTGTCAAGTATCGTTGGTATTCTCATACTGAGTACGCGTGCAAATACATTAGAACTGATTATTTACACAATAAAGTATGAAATTATAATGTTATACAATTATATCAACTGTGAAAAAAAGGTTTATTATGGGTATTAGTTAAAGAAACACTTATTCCCTCTGAATATTCATAGCTGACAGTTATTTACTTAATTCTAGAAATCACTAAGCATGCATGATTAAACGTTAAAAGTACCATTTTTACTGGTTGGTAAATTGACATGTATAGCGTAGCACCATTACCAAACACTAGTATTTGAATTCAAAGACGTTTGTTGAACGAATCATTACCTGCTCATATTTAATATGAGTAGTTCGTCCTATCACATTTTTCATTTAAACCAAAAACATTAGTTGAGCATAAGTTATGCCTTAGTGAGTCGATGTTAAAAAATGCTTACATATACGCTACCACGAAACAGACAATTATATTTTGATAAAATACTAATAGTCTCCATATGAAAAGAAAAACCAGGTAATATTTATTAAACAGAAGTTTTAAATGGATTATCCATTATCTACTATTGATTACCCATTTGCCTACACACACATAGAATTCTTAAATTGTGCGACTAGCAGTAAGGTGTTATTTAGAGAAATTATATGAAAACTTGCTTTAAACGTTATATTAGAAACAAATATTGAAATATGTTTTTGTATACTGTAGGATGGATTTTCTTAATTAGAATCTTGTTAAGTTCATTGACAACTTTTGATTTGGTAGCTAATAACTCCTATTTAATGGACCACTAAAACTACGGGTTGTGAACTAAAAATAAGTAATATTAAAGAACAAATTATAAAAAATAGCAATAAATCGTAATCTATAATAATGTATTGTTAGTTCTGATTTTGTCGTAAAATGCACATGTAAAGTCGGTAAAAAGACAACTTTTAATTGGAGTTGGTTAGGTGGGGAGGGAAGGGCAGTGGACACTCGTTTGCTTGTGCGTGTTTGTAAGAGGTGGTTTGAACTTAGATATGAAACATTATCTCATTTATCTAAGACATGCTTCGTGCTTTGCTACGAGCGGTAGTCTAGCCTTGATAATGACCATGTTATTCTCTCTCTCTCTCTCTCTCTCTCTCACACACACACACACACACACACACACACACACACACACACACACACACACACACACACACACACACACACACACACACACACACACACACACACCACACACACACACACACACACACACACACACACACAAACCATGCAGGATTAAAAATAAAAAAATATGTTTCTAGAATATCAATAAAAAAAGTGTGTAAACTTCTCATGATTTATTCAGTGCAGTTCCCTAAAATGTTGAAGGAAACTGTTTATAATCCCATATTTCTTGCTGAAAAATTATTATCCAAGTCATTTTATCAATTAAAATAACAAATTTTAAATTTTAAATTTGTAAGATTGATTGCTTAAACGTTTGAAGCTCTTAGCATAAAGTGAAAATAAGTATTTTTTTTAGGATTTATCATTCCAAAGATGCGAATATTGAAATAGAATAAAAACTTAGCACACAACCTTTACGAAGATGTTTATATACATGTCTATAATTTAAACATGTAACAACTGCGAAAAAAATGCATGTAACTAATGCGAAATAATGTTGATAAGTAATGGTGAAAAGGGAAGGGGGTGAGTATTGACTGTCCATGTGTTTAGAACATTATTAAATATAAGATTTCATTTCTAAATAAATAAATAGGAATCTGTAATGAATCTATAATGGTATGGTTGATAAATATACAAATTTTTACTTAGTGGTGTTGGCAGTCTCCCAAAGTTCGTTCAGTAATGTTTCACACACCCTTCATAGAAACTAGAGAAAGAGCACAATTGAATGGCTTTATCCAAATACGGGGTAGGGACGATGATCTGATAATTTAAAAAATGGAATGCTTTAATACTGTACACTTCTATCAAGAGAAGCTTAACTGATTTATGTAATTTATGAAATAATTAGTATATTGGTGAAAAATCCTCACTTTAGATAATTAGATACTGACGAATTGAAGCCAACGGCACCAAAAACTCAATTTCGAACGTTGTATCGTTTGCGTGCTATTTACTTAAATCTTACAGAGGAGGAGAGAGAGGGGGAGGGAGAGAGCAATTGCTTACTTAACATTATTATAACTTTATTATCAAAATATAACATATCTGGTGATACATAACGTTACAAATTAAACATCCAAATTATGTCATTGCATTTTAAGGAATATAATTGGAAATTAAGCATAATTATTCAAATTCGATATGATATACGAATAGGTTTTTTTTTTTAATTAGATCCTAAACTAACTGTCTCGTAGCATAAAAATGTCGTGAAATTGTAGATAGAGGCATACTTTTGTCTGCAATCAATTGTAATACAAATAATAAAAAATAAAAAAAAAATAATAAGTAACAGACGTTAAGCAAAGATAACTAAAAGTTGGAATAGATTCCAAGCCAAAGCTGTCTTCGCATCGGTTAAAAATGCAAGTTCACCAATTAGAGGCTTAACTGTAGGTGTTTCCTTTAATAACACTTATGTAAACATAAATAATTTATTTTCTGTTTTAAAAAGGGAATTCAAAATTAGTTTATTCTTCTTCGGTTTTTTAACGCAAAGGATACAAATTTCCCACACTTCATCAACACAATAATGTCAAATTAATATAGTTTGAACTTTGCCTTCGAACCTCATTTCATTCGAATGGACAAAAGAAATCATCCATCGGTCGTTAACGGTATCGCACAAATAAACTCTTTTGTTTCTCTCTGCGTGTCCCCAAACTCTTTTTCCAACGGAGGAAAATGTCCACTTCCTCCAGCCAGTCTTAAGGAATGTGATCGGGGAATACTCGTTGGTCGAGTGGTTTTACATGACCCACTTTTCAATCCAACTCAACCACTCTCGACACGAGTGGAAAAAAAACAACATCACCACTGACTCCTTTTCATCTCAAAAAACTTTCCCTTGTGTCTCATCTATATTATTAACAGCTACGAAATTGGGTCACTGGTTAGAAAAGTGGTTTTGCGACTTTGCCCACCAAACATCCAGTCAGGCAACTCTTTCAAATCACCGACTTTTTCAGCGAGGTTGTACAGAAATTATATAATAAAAAAAAAAAAAGTACTAAAAGTCCGTATTCTGTTTATATATCTGACCAACGCCCTCGAAGAGACCCTGAGTTTAAATTTGTAACAACAAAAGAGCTCCACCCTGCGAATGGCTGATAGGTGGATCTAATCTTTGCTTCAGCACGACTGCAACTTGAGAACTATTATGCCCGGAAGCAAATTGTACATTTCTTTGGTTTCAGTCAAGTAATACTGTATTGTTCAATTGTTGTTGTTTCCGGGGAACTTGCGGATTGTATTTTCACAAAACGAAGTGTTATTTTTGCAAAAGAATCTTGTAACTTTCGGAACAATCGAATATAGAATGTTGTGTTGGAAAAATTTGTAAGAGAAAACATAAATATATTTAGTATTTTACTATTGATAAATCACAATGATAACTATTATAAATCATTTGTTATAAAAATAAAAAATCCCGAATTTAGTGCAAGTATTATTTAACTTAGCTCTTTCAAATTAAAACAGAATTTTAAGCATTCTGGAATTTTGAATGAAATTTTACTTGGAATAAAAAAAGTAGATAACAGAAACGAAAATAGTTTACTATAAATCAAAGCAGCTTTGCTTAGAAATGTAAATTTATATTTTTTTATAGACTTGTTTAGCAACAAAGAAATAGATAACCCTCGTGCAAAATTTGTCTGTTTACTGTTAATATCGATGTACTTCAGAAGAGAAACTTAATGCTTGGATTAAGATTACGTCCAACGTATTGCATTATAAGAATTTAGTTTTCAAATTCAAAATAAATTCAAGAATTTATACAATGAACACAAATGCTGTAAAACTGTTCGTGTATTACGGTTTTAAAAATCAAATTCTGTACAGAACTTTTAACAGTCTGCTTAGGTGCCCAATATTCATTCACTGTTTGAACTGTAATTTTGTCTCTATGCATTTATTTTCATTATCATTTATTTGCTCGTAAATTTCAAGTAAGCGTTTTTTTTTTTTTTTTTTTTTTTTTTTTTTTTTTTAATTTTTTTTTTAAACCAAAAAGGTAGGGTTTTTAATATGTTTTGGGACTTACCAAAAAATATTAACTTTAATGGCTTTACTCGGACAAAATGGGTTTTAGGTACATAAAAATAGGTAATAGATATACCTATGTTGTGATTTATCTATAGTGTTTTTATTTTTTTAAATCCTTTGTATTAACTTCAATTTTGTTTATCGAAGGAAGTGGAATCTGCGGCGGCCTAATTAATCCTCTTTCAGTCATCCAATCAGGCTGAAACTTGGCAGATAGATTCAATGTCGATGACAATGCATTCTATCAAATTTTGGGGCTGTTACTTTCACTAAAAGGTCGCTTTTACAGAATACTAATAAACAACGTTGCCTTCACCCAATAGTGTTAAAATGTCATTGAACCGATCATTGTTGAAACTCTTTCCTGTTGCCAATTTTTTTTTAATAAATAAGTAATAAAATTCCTTTGATCAAAATAAATAAATGATATTACGATGTAAGAAATAAATTCCCGTTCATTTTTAGTAAATAAATTTTGAAACGTAGTTTGCCAAAAATTTTGCTGGTAGAAACGTTTTTGATATCGGCACTGTGTTAATGAATATAAAAATTGACAATGCTCATAAAGAATTTTTTAAAAAGTCTGTTTTTATGGGTTATTTTATATTATTATGAATCTTATAAAGCATTCCAGGTATTGGTGTTCCCTGACCAGTATGTGAAAATATCGAGAGTGAGAGAGAGAGTTACATTAAACTCTTATGATTGTAACAATCCTAATTGGGTATTGATAAGACTACTACTATCTGGTACTACAGCATGGAAATTAAATGGGATAATAAAAAATATAAAACATTCTTTGCAGTGAGGAAGAAAATGAAATGGAGTTCAAGTAGGAGGAGTAGAACTTTCATTCGGGTCACCCTGAAAACCTTTGGGGTGGGCCGAAAAAGAATGTTTAAGAGTTCACATCAATTGTTTGCGGCCAGCCTCGCCCTTTGTTGTCCCTTCAATGATTATTAGGTATATCTATTTTGTTCGGCACGTTTATTGTTCTCGCCTTTGGGAAGGACACGTGATTTCTCGGAGAGGTGCTATTTGCTCCACATTCATAGTAATAATATATTCCAGCTTTTTATTGTCAATTGTTGTTGATTTGTAAAACTATTTTCGATAAAATCTCGAAGGTAGAAAAAAGTACATAATCAGGGTTCCCATTCAAATCACAGAATGAAAATCAATGACTTTTAAGGACCTAATTAATGTTTTTAAGGACCTTAAAAATTTGTTTTCAGGCATCATGCCAGTATAAAATTTTTTTATAAAGTATATTCTACCAAAACAGTTACAAGTTGGCGCATGTGTAATACAAATATGTCAGAAAATTCCGATATAATGAGGAAAAGTGGCGGACACGTGGGGATAGCAAGTCTGAGTGGCATTTTTGTAAATTTTGAAGTTGGTCAACATACACAAAAATTAAGGAATTTTAAGGACCTCTAAGCATTTTCAAGGACTTTTAAGCACCTCTAAGCATTTTCAAGCACTTTCAAGGCCTTGAAAACAGGTTCAAAAATATTAAGCACTTTTAATGACTTTCAATGACCGTGGGAACCCTGATAATGGTTCTGATATGCGATGAATTCCTTCATGGTTTGATTATAACTATATTTTACTTTTATTTGCGAATAGTTTTTTGGCTGGTTGGTTGTTTTCAGATTATCTGGGGCCGTCAGCAACACGAGGGCTATAATGCACCGAAACATTCGTCATTTGACAAACCAACATACATTTACAAACACCCATGGCAACACGGGACTCGAACCCGCAACCTCGCGGTCTAGAAGCTAGCACGCTAATCACTATACCGTTTGGTCGGCATAGTTTTTTTGGCAAAATACGCTTAAGATACGTAAAAAGAATGTAGTCACCACCAGGAATGAGTATTTATCTACTAAAATAAATACATTTTCATAATTTTTAATTTAATGTCAATAACTTAGGCTCTTATTATATTTCTTTTTATATAATTCACGAGGCTTTAGTAACTATGTCATTTTAGAATTTATTAAAAAATTTCCTTGAAAATGTGGATCAGAAGACAAAAATATTCATAAACATAATTGCCACAATATCTTAGGCAGCACAGCTGTATTGGACACTGTCGGAAACAGGAGTGCATATTGAACAGTGCATACCAAATCTCAAACATCGTTCCAAAATATACGATTTTAAAAAAAATAATCGTGTAAAAACCATCACAAAATATATTTTTATCCCTCCGTTCATATAAAAATATATTTCAATGTTAAAACTCTGCATCAACATTTCGAAACTTCCAGTACATTTTACCCAGAAGTGGGCGAGATTGACCCAGATCCCTAGCAACGGCCAATCTACAACGGAGCCACATCGGGATTGACCAGTGTCGAACCGATATTTGTAGGCCATTTATGCTACTAGGGATCTCACTAATGTACCAAACACTAAGGAATGCAAATAGTAAACTTTTCAAAGAATTTAAAATTTTATTCTAAAGGAAAAATAGTTTGCTTTATTTAATTAACTACGATACATTACCGTAACATGCGTATGACTTTGTGCGCATTTGCTTGAATAAGGAAACAAAACAAACTAGCGAAAAAGAGCGCAATTAAAAGTTAGTAAAATATATATATTTTTTTTATAATTTTTTATCACATATACTGTCACATTTTTGGTTTCGGAGTTCACGGAACAAAGAATTTTAGTGTCAAGGAAATAAGTAACCAATATCATATTTTCTTCAATTGTATTGTTTCAACTTTACTTATTTTATAATTATTATCAATAGCGTTTTAAGATAGTCAAATGTAACGTAGAAAAAAAAAAAAAAAAAAAAAAAAAAAGAAGAAAAAAAAAAAAAAAAAAAGAAGAAAAAAAAAATTAAGCTTGTCAAAAAAACAACTTTTTACGAAAATAAGTTATGTTAATTGTAACGTTTTATAAATCTGCTGCAATGTTAATGGTTTAGTTTCTAAGACTTCTCCAACGTACTTTTCCAGAGTAAACTTTTTTCAAATCCCTTTATATTACGAGTGATTTTTAAATTATATCTTTTTCCTTTAATTGCATGGCATAAGCGATTTAAAATCACTAACTAATTCAGTTTTATTTTTTGAGAGAAAAACATTCAATATATAAGTTGAGAGGGGAAATTACAATAAACTTTTCAGCTGTATATTAAAATGTTACCTTAATAATTGAAATCTGAAGAAGATCAGTAGTAAGTGAAACTACCAGATGGTGGTAAGTTATAGCTCCTTTTCCGAAAGTATAATCTAGAGTTAAAAAGAGCCAAAATGTCCTTATTATTTAAGTTTATCTCACCCCCCCCCCCCCCCTAATGGATAGAGATCACATATACTTCATTCAATCATCGAAATCAAGGAAGACATTATTGTAATGTTCCCATTGGCATTAGAACTATTAATGAAAGGGATGTATTTTGTAATAATAAAGTACTAAAATAGAGCAATATAAGAATTTAATGACTTTCACCAATTTCACTTCTTCCGTGTTTGGAAACTTCACTAAGGATTATTAACAGATTAAGAAGAAACGTGGGAAAATTAATAATTGACGTAGATTTTTTTTTTTTGAAGAAAAAGTTCCTCAAGTAGAAAATGTATTTAATTTTAACTTTTAAGACAAAAAATACAGTTAATTCTTTTAAATACAGTTCACTTATATGAAACTATGCATAAAAGGATGAAACATTGTTTGTCTGTATCAAGAGTTCAAACTAAGTGCATTTTCTATTCGAGGAACTTTTTATTTTCTGTATCTGATAAAAGTGCTCATTTTAAATTTGCGATCCATATTATAAACAAGGAAATATCTTTAATAAACACTGTTAAAAATGCATATTATTATAAATCGAAGGGAAAATATGACGTTTGTATGTGATTATAAAAATCTATGAAAATTGTAATTATTTACTAGAGTTCTACATTTCTTTGATTGCATTAAAATTGAATGTCTACAGAAGACATTTGTTGAAGATTCATAGGAAGTGAAAATTTCCATTACTAATTACTGATAAGATTGCGATCTCGATTAGTGAGTTATTGAATGTTTCGTTCTAGAGAATAACTTTGAATAATACGGGCTGATAAATTGTACCTGTTTAATATAGAAACCACTTATAGTAAGAAATGGTCAACTTTTCCAGATCGATTCAAAAAGCTGTTTCTAATCATCAATTGCAAATTGCGTAAAAATCTGGACGCGTTTACCGCTAAAGCAACTTATAAACAATGTTATACTAAAACTCACATTTGACGGTGTAGATGTAGTTGATTTGATCCTTAAAAATTCCGTAAAAAAAGTAGATGGAAGCTAAAAACTTTTGAAAATTGGTCACACGCACTGTTTTGTTGAGACTGCTTTCCATTCTTAGCTGTTATCTATAAGTGACTGGAGGTTCACATGATGGTCAAAAGTGCCTACATTTATTTCGTTTTGAAAATTATTGATGGTGAAATTTAGGTGGCTGTTCCTATACGTGGAATCATTTCAAACTTTAAATTTGTATGATAAAAACTAGTTGTTTTACAAATGTATCGTTCGAAATATGCTAATAGAACCTGTTTTTGTGACATAATAATAAAAAATAATTTTTAACTTCCCTGTAAAATGTTTTATCCAATCAAAGGGCTCTGTCTCGAAATGTACGTTAAGTTTGAATTTTCTTAATTTTACAAGGATATTTTATATGAGATAGATATTTCTCTCTATATTTATGAATGTACCATATTTTTTCTGAACTGGTTGAACTGTGACATTATAACTTTTAACAAACTTTCAAATCGTTTATATTTTCATGTAATCTTTCCCTCTTACGGTTCTATTACGTACTCATACTTCCGTGACTCATGCGACATCCCATTTAAAGTATTCTCAATTTTATTTTCTCTCACATCCCTAACACTTTATGACTTTTTTTCATGTTCTGTAGCAATGTGCATCAATGCAATATCAAATTGAAACCCCCGAAGAAGATTCCAACACCGTATGGAGGAAAGCTAGTATGGATGATGCCTGGCAAAAACAAACTCATCGCTCACCTTAAAGATAAGATCAAGATTAGGCACAGGAAGCGATGGAGCCAGGTATATCTCTCACGTTATGGGGCATCAAAGTCCTGTATCCATAATTGCTGGATTAAATTTTTTTATACAATTTACTTTGAATATTCCAGATTATATACATTTTTTTTAGTATGACATATCTACAAGTTTAATATTTCTATTTGACTTTAATTTAAACTGAACTTGGCTAGTGTAAACTTAACTAAAAGAATAAAAATAAATACTTTAAACTTATGTAACTTCATAATTATATGTTGAATCTGTGACGATTCATAAATATATGTTGAATCTGTGACGATTCATAATTATATGTTGAATCTGTGACGATTCATAATTATATGTTGGCGATAATTGGCTATTATATATAGCTGATCCCCCCTCAGATCAAATCTTATTTTAAACTAATGTCTATGAAATAATATATGGCTGGACACACATGTTACTCTTTTCACATAGACCGTGACAGCACTCAACCCCTATAGGTTGGTTGGCTAAACATCGCTCCAATACCAACTTGACTATAATGCGATAAATATTTTAACAGCTAGAATAAAAGCCAACCCATGTTATGATGTATCTGCGAATAAATAAAAAGTAGGTTATTGTTGCTATAGAAGTCTTGAATTATGATTTGTAACAATCAATTAAATATGAAATGAAAAAGACTGAAAAAGAATACCCAGTAGTGAGTATTGTATACTTCATTAATATATTTTGAGAGTGATAATATTAATTTGAACTTTATATATCTGTTATAGCACTCGAAATTCAAGCTCTTAATTTTACAGATATGTGGACTAAAAAAAAAAAAAAATGTTTTTTACTTACTAAAGTATAAATACTAATTTTGGCACCTATAATGTCTTTTGAATTATTTTCAGATCACATCCCTCCCTCTCTCTCTCTTAATCACGCCCATTTTATTGAGAATCTTATTTGAAGAACTTTAAATAAAAAATATATACCTCGAAATAAAAACTAACAATGTGAAAATTTTACAAATTGAGTTTGGTACAATGTTCGGAAACTTTGTGCGTAATTTTTTAATGTAAGGATCAATGTTATGTCTTCTCGAGTAAATTAATTTCTTCTAACTTTTTTTGTAAAATTGATGCGAATCATAAACACATTTTCCTCTGTTTAGTTTTCCAAAACCATTGACAATCATTTCTATTGTTTCTAGGTGCAGTATTTGTCCAATACAGCAATTGTATAAAATGTTAGTCCTCATTGTAAATGAAACACGCAAAAAATTCGACCGTTAAACTGCATACAAACCGACCTTACTTAACTTTATCCCTCATTAGGTAAATACATAGTGGATGCAGTGGAAGCATGCATGGAATTACTCATCGAGTCATCTCTGGTAAACCCCAGTCGTTAAATCAGTAGTAGGTCTTATATATCTAATGGTGTGTACTGGGCGTTCACTCACGTAAATCTGCGGTTAGACGCATGCTTCAGTTTGCTTGAGTTAATAGGGCAACGGTTGCAAGGCTTTCATTATTAACATAGAAATGTCTGGATAACCAATAATATTGTTGAATGATGTCATCCATTGATAATATGAATAAAAAATAAAATTAACTAGAGAAAGTGTTGTTAAATAACTCTTTTAAAAGAAATTACTTAAAAAAAATTGTGAATTCGTTAATAATTAATATTCGTTTAAAATAAAGTTATGAAGTTATTATAGGGCTAGTTTATCGAATATGTAGGTTCTGAGTCTTCATATGACTCAAGCCAAATTCTATGCTTATGAGGATTCAGTAAAACGAATACAATATTTTGTAATATGCTTTATTTTAAGATGTTGTTGAGAGAAAATAAAAAATTGTTTGATGTGTGTAGAAAATTAAAAACCATCACAGTAAATCTTTTGCATAACTTCTTTAAAAATATGTATAGTAGGCGTGTTTATTTACTTGAATAGTGCTATTGTTATTATGACGTGGGTAGCGGATAATTTTATTACTTTTCAAGAGTATTACTTTTTCAAGTTCATTTGTTACCTGTTTAACTAATTATTTAAAAAAAATAACAATAAAAATAAATTTTTTTTATCTGATATTTCTTCAGGTGCGATATTTAATAAAAGTTATGCCCCTGAAACAAAAAATTATTTAACAATGTCACGTTACATTAGTAAAGGACATTAGAGCTGGTCTTTTTTGCCAATCGTAAATTTTGTTTTAAATAGCCTTTGGTCTGAAACTATTTTATATACTAACGTTATTTTTGCAGGTGATGTACATGTACTACCTGTTGGGCCACCGACTGATGGAGCTGCCTGTAGATGTGAACAGGAAGGCAACTATGGCAGAGAACACCTTTATCCTTGCATTGGACGGTGACATCAACTTCCGACCTCATGCCGTCCAATTACTCGTCGATCTCATGAAGAAAAACAGGAACCTGGGGGCCGCGTGTGGAAGGATACACCCCGTAGGAACAGGTACACATCAACTATTTGCATGTCTTTGTAACTAGATACAAAGAACTTAGAAGTTTGAAAAGTTATTTGCCGAGTGCTTTCATTCTCGAATTATGTGCGTGTTAGTGCGTTATCGGTTTTTCTGATCTTTGAGATACGAATGTCCGAGTTTATTGATACATATATGCTTCAGGATTAACAATTGCAGGGACAATTAAAAAAAAAAAAAAATACCCACGCATCAACGTTCTTAAAGGTGCATGTCAACATTCTTAAATATAGACATATCAATTGCATCGATGTTAAAACTAACATTACGTGGGCATATAAAATGAAATATAATGTGTTCATTACAATGATGGAAATCAATGTAATCATACACTCTAGAACTCTTGCTCGAGGGAAAGAGCAGTTGGGGCCAATGTCCCAGCCTCCATATAAAGGTCCTCCTTCAGGTAAAAAAAAAAAAAATACTTGCTCGCGTCTCACGCTACCCACTTCATGTGAGTTGTGTTTATAAACAGGAGTTGATGCTTATCAACTGGAGAATATAAATCAATTGATTTGTAAATCTCACTTTTGGGCTGTGGGGTACTTTCATCATGGAAATTAAGAAATCAGAAAAATTTAATGAACAATTTAGAAAATCAATTATTCAAAAGCTGAATCAAATAATCTTTGAAGAAGGATTTAAAAATCGATTTATTCAACTGAAATAAGTAATAATGAACCACAAACTCGAGGTCTCCAATGTACGGTGGACTTGCAATAGTTAATATTTTTGACACTGATATTATCTTGAAGCAGTTTCTATTTGTTTGTGTGGAATAAATTTGGTTTTCATTTCTTTTTATATTTGATGGTATTTTTTTAAATATTTATTTTGAAATATTTTGATTATATTTTTAACACTAATAAGGAAAAAGAAGTTCACTTGTGTCCCTTACATGCACTGCATACACACTTAAAGAAGTTATAGGATCAGCAAATGAAGTTGTTGACGAATAGCTTTAGGTGGTGAAATAATAATAATAATTAATAGAATAAATTAACTAATAATAGAAATAATTTTTAATTTTATAAAATGTGTAAACGTAAGACTTTACCCTAGTATAAAATATCGAACAGTTTTGCTTCATTTTGAGCATCTATATAACATTTTAGGGATAATTTAATACAAATGTGGTTATCAGAGGTCAAAATTTCCAGACAAAACTACAAATGTTTCAAGCAAAGTCTCGTCGATATGATTTCCCATACCAAAATTCAACCGTAAGCCCTTGGAAGATTTGTAAATTGAAAGAGAAAAAAGCTAGAGGCACACTTGGCAAGAAGGCACAATCGCTGAATTTTTAAAGTTGGGGATTCTTATAAAGACAACAAACTTTCATCCATCACGGATATATACCATGGATAACTTTTCAGCTTAGGGTTGTTATAATAATGATAATTTATTATCTCATTTTTAAAGTCCTTTAATTTTTCTTGAATGGAGTATCTTTTTAAAACTTAAAAAAATCCACAATTTAATTTTGAATTTGCTTATATCATTGCTTCAACTGGAGAATTTACTTATTAGAACTATAGTTCAAAATAGATTAAAACGAGGTCGTTTCTTGTAGGACCCATGGTATGGTACCAAAAGTTTGAGTACGCTATTGGCCATTGGCTGCAGAAAGCTACCGAACATATGATTGGATGTGTCCTCTGTAGTCCTGGCTGCTTCTCCCTTTTCAGAGCGAAGTCGCTGATGGACGACAATGTAATGCGAAGATATACAACGACTTCTGACGAGGCTAGGCATTACGTACAATACGATCAAGGTAAGTCTATCTTGATACTGTGTGTTCTTTTGGTTAATTCCATCATTTAAAAACAGCGTGTTAAACACGTTATGGAGTGCGTATTGTTTTACCTGGGATATTTATTGCGTATCGTTAGGAAGGAATGATAAATGTTTTTTTTATGGAGAAGCAAATATCTATACATTATCTGTGCCTGATGCAGCTACTATAGTTATTCTTACATTGCAACAGGGATATTTGGAGAAGAATAAATTCAAGTTTTAACTGTGTAAGAAGGCGAAAATATTTTGTGTTTTAAAAGATCAGAATATATATATTGAATAAATATGTTGTTCACATTGGCCGATAAATCTGTCAATATGCCAGATCATATCGTAAATTGTACCGGAGGAGACAGTTTTAAAAGATAGATGGATATGCATTGGGGATGGGGTGGGGGAGATTTGCTCAGAAGAGTTGGACCGACCTAAATGAACCTCGTGCATGTATTTGGTCATTATTTCGGTATTCGTATAAAAAAAAAATCCCTTTTTTCACTGTTAAGTACTATATATATATTCCCCCAACCCCCCCCCCCAAAAAAAAAAAAACTAGACGTAAAAAAAACTCAAAATCAGTCAGAAAAAGTTATGTAAAGTTATGTAATGTGTTAGTTTGTCGCCAAGCGGCCGCTTTTAGTTTCTTTGGGGTACTTGTATACATTGTACGAATGTTGTACTTGTACATAGGCAATCAGAACTTAGCAGGCTAGAGTTATTTCGGATTAATCTCATTTCATTTGCTACAGCTACTTTGCACTGAATTGAGATTAATTTTATAAAAACTCTAGCTTTTCAAGTACTGATTGCCTATGTACAAGTACCCATTCGTACAATGTGTACAAGTTACCCAAAGAAACTAAACGCGGTCGCTTGGTGGCAAACATTAGATTTCATAACTTTTTGTGTTTTTTTTACAACGTCTAGTTGGTTTTTTTGGGAAGGTATCAATTCTTTTTGTAGAGTTTGCTAACTTAACTGCAGTCGAACCCTGCTTTCCATTAATCTTTCTCATTAAATGACCATCCCTTAAAAATTTGTCAAGGTTTTCATTTACTCACATA
Source organism: Linyphia triangularis (assembly GCA_963978545.1). Classification (NCBI taxonomy): domain Eukaryota; kingdom Metazoa; phylum Arthropoda; class Arachnida; order Araneae; family Linyphiidae; genus Linyphia; species Linyphia triangularis. Next base: position 70,448,557 of record OZ021725.1, on the reverse strand, counting down.
TTAAGTCAAAATACTTTTTTTTTTTCCAAACTGCTTAATTGCATGTTGTACTCATAAATTCGGTTTTAACCATCTCCAAATACGACAATATAATCTTACCACTTTGCCATCATATGACTAATATCTCTTTGAGTAATATCCGGACAACATATTTATCACGCAATAACGTCACACTTTACCATAAGTAGGATACCATACAAGGAGAGTGGAACATTGCCAAACTTTCAATTACATTTTAATACTGGTCACATCATTTAAGTTTGACATGGATCAGTGTAATTTACAATTTTTGTTTTCCTATTTTCAATACTTAACAATAAAATTGCCAGTTCTGCGATATTTTTGGTAATAATTTGACAAAAAAAAAAAAAAAAAAAAAAAAAAGAACCCTGCCAAGATTACGAAATTTTCAATATGTTTTTCGGTAATAAGCAAAAAGTAATTTTTACTTTTTTCTAATTACACTGTTTAAGTAGTTCAACTTAAAGTATCAAAGTCATTTCTAAAAATTGAGCAAAAGATGAATATCCGAAATCCATTGACTTGTTTTAATCAATCATTATTCGGGCTAAAATTCCCAATTTCCATGATCATTTCTGGGGGGGGGGGGTACAGAACCTCTTACTCATTAATTCATACAAAAGACACTTCCTCTAATCGAGCTGAGAAGAAGAATAAAAAATAAATAAAAAAATTTATCAAATAGCTTTGGCTGTAGCCTAGGCTAAAAGTTTTTGGTCAGAACTATAAGAATCAGAAGAAACGGAAGAATCAGAATTACCAAATTCCGGTGACTTCGGCGATTTTCAAAGGATTTTTTTACCATGTTCCCTTGTTCAATGTTAACAACTATTTTGTTATTTTTCGTCTACTCACCCGAGGCAACACGATGGCAAAAAAAATCAAAAAAAATCAAGGTTTTAGCTATAATAGAAGCTGAGATGTGAGGGGTTGAAAACGGACCTAAGCTCTGTCAACATAATATACACTTACAAGTCTGCCGCTTTGTTATCGGATTTGGCGACTTCCTATTTATAAGAAGAGTCCGACAGATTTTAAAATCATCAGAGAACTTGAAATGATCAAAAGTGAAATCTGCTCCGATGTTGTCTCTGCTTCATAAGGCTATGCGATTGCAGTATTGTGATAAGTATATGGAAATGGGGGGATAAGTGGAAGAAAGTAATATTTCCTTAGGGAAAATAATTCAATTCGGATGGGCCAGATGGTTTGCATTATTATTGAATGGAGTTACTTTAAGAACCTAAATTAACATTCAGCATAAACCATGGTGGCGGAAGTTTGATGGTTTGGGCATCGATTTCATAAGATGTAAAGAGTGAAATTGTTTTTTTAAAAGGTCGACGAAACTCATTAGATTATAGTTTACTGTTAGAAAACTCGTTGTTTCCGTTCGCATTGGCAAAATAACGGAATGGACTTCATCTTTATGCAGGACAATGCTAGAAATCACACCTCAAATGAGACGAAACGCTGGTTTGAAGAATAGAATATTACTCTCTTAGATCACCCGGCTAATAGTCCGGATTTAAATCCTATAAAAAATGCTTGGGGACTGTTAGTTCGTTTCAATTATGAGAATGGCAGACTGTACAACTCGGTAGCAAAATTGAAATCTTCAATAAAGAAAAGTGGGAACTAATTGATAAGAAGTATATTAAGAAACGTGTTTTGTCGATGAAAGATAGAATCAAGCAAGTTAAGATGGAAAAAGGTGGTTTTACTAAGTATGAAATGTTTATGCTCTTAATTTAATTTCCATATCTAAAAACTAAAATATTTAATTATTTTTTTGTTAATTAAAATGTATCAAATTTGTTATTTGCATATCATGTATTAGGCTTAGCATGAATACTGTTTAATATTTGAATAAGTTTGAACTCATAATAAAGAATTAAAAAAAACTGCCTGTCCTTAATTGAATTTCTACCACTGTGTGTGTGTGAATATATATATATATATATATATATATATATATATGCGAATTATTTATAATATTTTATGTATACTTAATTGGATACTAAATTGTACCTAATCTTGCAAATAATAATTTGAATATGACCAATTGTAGAAAAAAATCCATTAATCTCAAGTACTACTTATAGGAGAGGAGTTGCGATACTTATCAAGTGTATCATTTGTGAATCTACAAATTTGTTTTGTCAAAACCTCATTAATCCATATTCCCCTTGTTGTGAACGAAATGCAATATATGTTCTGTTTAGGTGAAGACAGATGGCTGTGCACCCTCCTTTTGCAAAGGGGCTACCGAGTAGAGTACAGTGCTGCCTCAGACGCTTACACCCACTGTCCAGAGGGATTCGGAGAGTTCTACACTCAACGTAGGCGATGGGCTCCATCCACCATGGCCAACATTATGGATCTGCTCGGTGACTACAAGGCCACCATCGCCATCAACGACAACATATCGCTGCCCTACATCATATATCAGGCCATGTTGATGGTAGGCACTGTGCTCGGCCCAGGAACGATCTTCCTTATGTTGGTGGGTGCCATGGTGGCGGCTTTTAAGATCTCCAATTGGTATTCCTTCTACTACAACATCATACCCATACTTGTATTCATGACAGTCTGCTTCATTTTCAAGAATGACATACAGGTGAGTGTTGTTTAACCACCTTTGCTAAATTTATTGATTTTCTGACATTTCTCTAAAAAAAAAAAAAAATGGAATTTTTTAAATTTTGCATTAAGAAAGTCTGGTAATATAAAATGCTTTTAAATTTTTATTGATACTGAGCACTGTTTATTAAAATGAATGTATGTTTGAGCGCAGAAGTAGAGAAATATTTTGGAAATCGTGAATGTTTGTAATTTTCTTAAACTCATTGGGGGGACTTCATTAGAAATAAATAAATGCATAAAAACTGAAAGATAAAGCACTGATATTTTTAACTTAAAGAATTAATTTGGATATTTTCAGGTATCAAAAACGATTTCTTTCGAGCTACATCATGACGTCACGAGCGGCATTCCATTAACTCAAAATTTCGCAAACCTAAAAAAAATTATAATTTAAATATGACCATTTTTTTAACGTACTGTAAAATTTTCCCGATTCCTCATCAAAAATGTGTTTGTCGATGGGTTCATAGAGGAGTATGATAACCTTATTAAATCGATGTTAATTGCTTGAGATAGAGGTTCCCTTTTGTGCTGTTCTACACCACTGCGGAGTAAGGATATGCAGGGTGTCCCATTAAGACTGTCTAAACTCTGCACAGACAAATTCTTCGCTTGGAATACATAAAAAAAATCCCTGTTCCTTTACATCCATAGTTTTCGAGAAAAATGTGAAAAAGGAACGACGTCATATCCAGTACAAGAATTTTTTTTATTGGAATCATGAACAAATGAACATCGATATTTGCATATATTTGCAAACAAAGATATTCAAAATGTCCAATGTTCATATTTAGGCATCTATTCGTGACTGAAGGAATAGTTTATCGAGACCTAGTCAATACAGAAAGTGACTTGGCTGCTCTTTTTCATGCTGAGTGTATTTTAGTGGACACCATTTTGCCATAACGTATGTAGTCAGCCATTCCATGCGCATGCTTGCTTTGATATACATTAGGGTGCTTCGAAAAAAAATAATTTTTAATTTTTGAAACGCATGAGCTGAAAAAAGTTGATACACATCTTGATAAGAAAAACTGTAAAAAAAATTTGAAAAAAAAATACAATATCTTCCGATTGCGCATTCACCTCAAAATTTGGAGAAAATACAAAAAATAACTATTTTTCCTAAATTTTTAAAAATTTCTAAACGTTATATATTTGAAAGGCAATAGTTTGCAATGTGTACTGAAAGGGTGGTATAACACAGGAAAACACTATTTTATGCATTTTTCAATATTTATATTAGTAATTAAAAATACTCAAAAGTAACATTTGTAAGAAATAATGATTTTTCTGTAAAATGGGTACTAATATGTTATTTCTTATATTTTTAATTTTTTTTTAATTTTAAACATGCTATTATTCATTTGGTTCAATTTTTTCTCGAGCTTTCTATCCCATGATGCATTTTGAAGGAAATTTTTGTTGAAAAGTCGGGCAATATGGATCTTTAAAAAAAAGTACTGTCCTAACGTCTTTTGCGTCAGCGTCACCTACTTTTGTCTTGTCTCTCTACATTAGCGTTCCACAGCTTGTGGGTGACAAGGAAACGAGTTGAAGTCTGATTTCAATGGTCCATAGTAACATAGATACGCTGACCAATTTTCCCAGACATAGGCCAATCCCGATGTGAATCGGTTGTTGGAAACAATATTAGCCAATCTCGCCAAAATACAGAAGAGGTTTTGATAAGCCGATGTACAGTTTTAAACTTGGGATATTGTATTTATGAGAAACAAAACTATGTGGTGATTTTTACTTGTTTGTTAAAAAATCGTGTATTTTGGAATTATGCTCGGTCAGACTAGTCAATCTTATACTCTCTCCCTGTTCCCACCAATAGAGCTGTGCTACCTCGGATGCACCAGTCTTTGCTAACTAATGTCCGTTTGTTTCTCTTAACAAAGGAGGGGTCCTATTACGAGCATTCCAATTAATTATGCCCACTCAATACAGTCAGGATACCTACAATAAAGTTAAGTTTAGTTGTCTTGAAATGCCTGATAGTCTTTCTCTAGGAAAGTTCTCGCTATTTCAGAACCTGATGCCTCAGTTTTCTTACATCTCTCCTTGCGTACAAAATCCTTGCCGAAATCAAATTTTTTGAGTGAGGGAAGGAAGCATTTCTTCCAATAACTGAGTTTAAAACTTGCAGTAAATATTCAGGGAGGTATCGAGACAATCGAATTGCTATATATATGTTCTTAGGTCCTTCAGAAAATTAATTTTTTTAATGTAATAATATCAAGAAGATATAACTGAGTTGTGTTCAGTTTCATCTCAAGTTGAGGAATTAAACATTCAACAGGTAAAAAATCAGTCAGGGGAAATTTTTCAAGGTTCTTCCATTTTTTTATCTCACTGAAAGATGTTGTCCAGTTGTAGTACTATCTACGTGTTTAAATATGTGTCTGAATGGTAGTTCATTGGAGTATAGGAGGCATATATCCCAATGTAGTGGTCTCCCAGCGTGCAATTTGGTCTGTCAGATTATTTCCAGCCAGTATTCATGGCTGACCCAATCAGAGCTACGTGCGTTATGATCCAATGACTAAGTTAGGATGCGTTTTGATCCAAGTAAGTTTATGAGCTTCAAAGGAAGAGAAGGCACCACGAGAAAGGCCACCCAGATTGAAACCCGCCAAAACACAATTTTTATCAATGTTTCAAAGGTTATGCGCGAATAATTATTATTAAATAATTACTAATTTGATTTTTTCCCATGTTCTATCTATTTCATTCCACACAATAATACAAACTAATGTACCTCGATAATTTAGTGATTAGCGTATTCTACAAATTGATGGAAAAAGGGTGTTTTTTGTATTTATTCCAAACTTTGAAGTGAATGCTTGAAGTAAATAAAACAATTTTAACAAAAATATGTTAAAAGTAACGTTAGTATCCATTTAATAGAAAAATCATTTTTTTAATAAAAAAAATGTATTTTTGAATATTTTTAATTATTAATATACGTTTTTAAAATGCATGAAATAGTGTTTCCCTGTGTTATATCACCCTTACACTATACATTGCAAACTATTGCCTTTCAAATATATAACGTTTAGAATTATAAAAAAATTTAGGAAAAATAGTTATTTTTTGTATTTTCTTCAAACTTTGAGGTAAATGCGCGATCGGAAGATATTATTTTTTTTCAAAATTTTTTTTTACAGTTTTTTTTATCAAGATGTGTATCAACTTTTTTCACCTCATGAGTTTCAAAAATAATTTTTTTTTTTTTCGATTCACCCTAATATATATGGTTTTCATTTTGGATATCTTCCTATATTAAGAAATGCAAATACTGATGTTCATTTTCCCCATAAAGTTTTTTTTTTTTTTTTTTCCTATCACCGGTTCTAATAATTTTTTTTTTTTTTTTTGAAAACTAAGGGTGGTAGAGGTCCAGTTCTGTGGGAATATTTTATGTGTTCCAAAGCGAGGAAACTGATTGTGCTGAGTGTGGGTGATATTAATGGGACATCCTGTAGAATGAATAAATGAAAAAAAAAACAAAAAAAAAAAAAAAAAACACACCATGCCTTTTTTTCAAAAAAAAATACTTTGCTATATCAGTTCTTGTCTTGAGTCTTTTTATAAATCTTCTCTTTGTATTATAAATCAATGCCATATTTTCAGATTCTGGTTGCCCAAGTAATGAGCGCAGCCTATGCCCTTTTCATGATGGCCGTACTGGTAGGTACTTCTATCCAGTTGTCTGAAGACGGAATAGGATCCCCTTCTGCCATTTTCCTTATAGCGCTGTCAGGCAGCTTCTTTATAGCTGCCGTTCTACATCCGCAGGTGAGATACAAATTCTTAGACGAGTGATGAAGTCCACTCTAATATGCTAAATATTTCAGTAACTAAATACTCTTTTTTTGTTATCAACCCTAAAATTGAACATTAATACAAATTAAACATTTTATTTTCACGTTTAAGTATTTTATTCATAAATATGAGTGGCATTTTATAGTTTAACCTATATTAATAAAAAGACAACATCTGACAACATGGGATAGAATTACTCTAAAACTAAAAGAAAGTTTTAAATATTCATTATTAAGTCATTGTCTTCTTATCCTAATTCAAATAAAGGCAACTTAGAAATTGTGTAAAAATTTATATGCGTAGATGCATTTTTTTTTTGGCAACCGATACAAGGTGCAAGAAAAGAAGCATCTTCTAACGATTGTGTTGTTTATCCCACAAATAGGATACCGACTATATTTCAATAAATAGGAAATAGGACTAGTTGCAATTAAATTGCTTTGCTTATCATATAAATAGGATATCGTCTTGTTTTCTAAATTATATTCTTTTTTCTCTCTTTCGGTTGAAAAATAAAAATGAATACTTCAAAAAGTAATTTGTAAAATATATATTTCTTCCAAAGGAATTTTGGTGTGTCGTACCCGGTCTTCTGTATTTCTTGAGCATTCCGTCTATGTACCTTTTGCTCATCATCTACTCACTAGTAAATTTGAACGTGGTCACATGGGGTACGAGGGAAGTGCAGACGAAAAAGACAAAGAAAGAACTCGAAGAAGAAAAGAAGGAGCAGGAGGAGCTCCTGAAGAAAAAGAAGAATCCAGATCTATTATCCTTCTTGGGTAAGGCAAATTATAAATTTTTGCATCGTTAAGCAAATACACGTAAAGTGCTCCATTTTCTTAATACTTATTATTAAATTTTGGAAGGATATTGAGACAATATTGCTCTAATTAGCAAAATGTAAGCTCCAAACTAAAATATTTAATTGAAATTTGTGATTTCTATTAAGACAAAACCGACCACAAAATATTAAACCAATTATCGCATATTTTGTATTTATTTTTCTTCATTATAGTTCTATTGCGGAGAGACTTTATGTTTAGGACACATAAAAACTTGCATCGTAGTTTTTGATGGATTCCGCTTTGAATAATTTTCCAATAAAAAAATAAATTTTGTACATTTAATAAATGCACTGAATTTGCTAACTTACAAATCACACATTAAAATGGCTGACCAAATCATGAAGGAGCTCGGATTTGGCTTCCGAAGGATTTAGCTTTGGATTTTGCAGGCATACCAAAAACATAATTATTAAACTTAAACACAGACAATAATACCGATTTCAAGAACCAAAATATTTTTCTTCTCCGTAGGTCTTGGCGGCGGTGACAATGAAGAAGGCAGCATAACCCTCAGTCTGGCCAACCTTTTCACTTGCAAATTCTTCACGTACCCGAAGTCCAACGATGACAAAGTTCACCTCCTTCAGATCTCCGAACAGCTCGATCAGGTGAACAAGAAGATCTCCAGTCTGGAGAATCGACTCGAGATGTCTAGAGTTGTGCCCCCTGTGCGACACCACGCGCGGAGATCATCGGTGGGCGGAAGAGGATCGGTCAAGTCAGAAGCTCAAGGGATGAATGCCGTCAACGAGAACGATCTGGACAATGAGGAGTTCAATTCGGATTCGGACGCGGACCACAGCGAGAGACTGGGTAAGTGCTTTTGAAAATAATGATCGTCCTCGATCTTGTTTTAAAACAAGTTCCAAAACCGTTATTTTGTACGCTCTATTCGATCATGGAAATACATGTTAATCCAAAAGTAGAAGAACATTTGAAACATAGACCATTCAAGAACATTTTAGAGTGGGACGAGGATTTTTTCACAGAAATTCTTTAAAAAAAAAAAAAAATAAAAAAAAAAAAAAAAAAAATAATAATAATAATAAAGTGTCTCTACACATAGATCAAAGTAGTTCTTTATTAATTAATGCCACTTAAAAATGGGATAGAAATACGTATTAGCTCGTAGCCAACGTAAATTACTTTGTGTCAAAAGGTGAATGACGCTGATCCTCACAGATACCTAAAGAGCTATTTCCTGATGAAAAACTATCTTTTTTTTTTATCTCCATGAATGTATGGTCCAAGTCAGCCTGTTCTGAATTGCAAGTGAATTATCCCTTTCAAACATTTAGTTACTTTTAAATATTATTTTTCTTAAGTTAGTATTTAATTTATTTTAATACCCCCATGTTTGAAAGATTGCCATTAGCCATAATTTAAATATGTATAGTTGATTTAAAGTTATTGATGCATTCAATAAATTATGATATAGAGAGTGGTTTTCAGTAAAATGCTTGTCTTGTATGTATACTATTTTATATGTAAAATATCTTTTGGTATTTATGTGGCACACATACATGACGCTGAATGTAATTTCATAGAATTAATTCAACATGCATTGCATTTTTTCTCTTTCCTATGTATAGTACTGGTTCTGATGACAAATGTTAGTATTTATTTTTCTTTCTTTCATTTTTAAGTGTGTAGAATACAACGCCATCTATGTAAATGATTTGTTTTTTTGAAAAACTGATGAAATGCATTTGAAATTGCTAAAAGTTACATTCAATGCCATCTGTGTGCGAATATTTTAACTAATTCTTTTTTTATTAAAGAAGTACTCATACATGTTGGTTTTTACATGGTTTTTATGTCTCAAGATAATTTATATCGCTACAACCTATCTCTCTAAAATTAAACTGTTCTCAACAGGCAGATAAAGAACTTTTAGTTGATTTCTTGATGTGAGTATGCTATTAGAGGTACAGGAAAGCAACGATCTTTATACATTGTATTTCTAGTCTAGAAGTATAATATAGAAATTGCTGGTCCGTTTTATTGGAGGTTTTCAAAATGTTTTTAACCATGAAAAGCATTGTGGGACCGTCACGTTAAATGATGATTTAAAATCAGCAAATGGCGTGCGAGTGTGATATTCGTAAAAAAGTGTTTGTTTTGAGGAATAATTGTTTTAGGGAATACAAAACGCATTCACAGATGGCGGAGACTCTTTTATAAGCGTATGTATATCGAGTTTTTTTTCCACTTCATTTTTAATGCTTTCCAGTACACTACCTACGAACTGGAAAATGTCATAAATACATTAACAACAGATGTTAAAAAGGTCATTACACTTAGAGAGATCTATGTCTGTGAAATTTGGAATTAACATTTGAATTATTTTTAAATAAATCTTTACAATAAAATAAAAACGATAAAACCACTTTACTGCTCTAACGAATATTTTTATGCATAAATATATGTGATATTAATACTAATTTCTTTTATATGTCAAGGATTTTTAGTCAACGCGACGTTGTATTAACACAATCTTAATTAATAAACAGTATCCAGATAAACAATAATTCTGATTCCCAAACTGTTCCCCAAATTAAATGCATATGACTCATAAAAGTTTGATTTTCAACAAAATCTTTTCAGAACCAAAACAGGAACGAGACGATCTGATCAATCCTTACTGGATAGAGGACAAAGATCTGAGAAGAGGCGAAGTGGAGTATCTCGCACCGGCAGAGATGACCTTTTGGAAGGACCTCATCGAAAAGTATCTCTTCCCTCTGGACAACAACAAAGAGCAACAGGCCCGAGTGGCGGCAGAACTCAAGGAACTTAGAAACAAGGTGGTATTCGGATTCTTCATGTTCAACGCGCTCTTCATTCTCATTGTATTCCTTATGCAGCTCAATAAGGATCTGTTGCACTGGGACTGGCCACTAGGAGTCAAGACCAATATCACATTCGTACCGGAAACGAGCGAGGTAAGAGCCTATAATAAAGCATCTATGGAAGTTCACTAATCCTATCATAAAGCATTAATGTTTCAAACAGATTTTATCAGAAATACTTTTATAGGATTGCAATCAACAAGCCAATTTTATTTTCTCTGAATGAAGATAAGGCTTATTTCAGTTTTAAAATATTGATAATTCGATTAACTTTTCAGATGTAATGTAATTTTTTTTTAATTAACGTGATCACACCTTGCTTAGATCTTAGTGTTCTTCTAGCCGATGTTGCGCATGAGGTCACGAAACTTTTGAGCCATCTCTTTCGGTCTATTGCTGCCTGTTTGACCTTCCTCCAGCTCGTCCATTCGAAATATTATCTTTCCTTTTATCGAGGATTAAAATTCCTAAAGCGGTGAATATACTGGAACAATCATACGAAGTGCTTCACTATCACATATTTTGTTACGATCTAAGGTACCAGTAACATGAGATGAAAATAGTTGCACTGTAGAGGTCGACATATAGTATGTCTTTTCGGCATTATGAAAAGGACTCTTATTTTTATTGGATATAAAGTCATCATCACTATCTCTGATTAGGAAACAGAATTTTCTGAATCACTCGTTGAATATTTGTTGAAGCGACAATCTCTGAGATTTTTCTGGGAACCAAGTGTTACTAGATACATTGGGTAAAAAACTGTTTGCAAAATAAACTTCATGAATAGGGTATTTGACAAATTTTCAAAATATGTTTTAAATAAAAGGTATGCGCAAAATAAAAGACACGTATTTTTTCTTTTTTCAAAATAATGCCGCAAAACACTAAAAATTGCATTTTAAAATGCAAGTAGAAGCCCCGCCCCTAAAACGCTGCTCAAAAACCCATCTGTCTGTGTGACGTCAATCTTGCATAAACAACATCGCAATCGCGAGTGAGTTTCGAAATGTGTTTTTCTTTTGATTTCGTTCCAAGAAATGTCTCCCCGGTATCGGTATTATGCAGTACCCCACTGTACAAGTACTTCAATTAAAACTCCAGAAAAGTTATGTACACATGTGCCCAGGAAAGCAGACATACAAAAAAAGTGGTTAAATCTTGCAAGAAGATAATCAACTTAGTTTTCACCACAGACTACGATTCACTTCTGTGAAGATCATTTTGATGCAAGTAATACTTTATTTAATTATTTTAAATGTTTTAACTACACAATATTAAGTTTAAATACTAATGCACTATTGAAATATTGATTTTTTTTTTTTTTTGTAAATTTGAAACCAAAATATTTGTTTTGTTTACATAAATTGTTTTGAAAAAAACATTTTTTGTCTGTCATATTAACCTTTAATTACTGTATGCGGTCTGACAGACCGCGAGTCATTTTTTGTAGAATGCTTCCAACCCCCTAAAATATTTAATCTTTGACTTTAAATTAATTTTTCCAATTCTTTGTTACTGAAATTTTAAATTGATCTTCACCAAATTTTTTAGAGCAGTATGAACCACGTGTTGCCCTTGCGCCAAAAAAGATCAAACCACCCAATCACAGCAGTTAACCCTTTATTTACTAATTTTTTTATAATTTGTACTAACTCTTTTAAATATTTAATGTTTCCAAAAAGAAGCAATCTTGTGCTGTCATTCAATAGGTGAAGAACAAACTTTATAGAAGTGGACTTCAAAGTCATTATGGGTTTCAAAGCATTTAAATCAGTACAGTACCATGAGAAATGCAGTACAATGACTGGACTTATAAGTACCATCAGTAGATAAAGAGTTAAATGTTAAAGGATTTTGTTTATGATAATCTTGTGTTTCTATTCACCTCAATGCATTATTACTTGTCTTTTTCACCTTTTTGTCTTTTTTAAATAATATCAGCTATAAATTATAACGAGTGTTCCGTTTCATCCCTTTCTGTGGGGAGAATCGGAACAACATGAAAAAAATCAAAATCAATGTAAGTCACGTTTTTTCCAACATTTTTGGGTTTGAACATTATAGAAGAAGGTAAGACCCACGTTCCTAAATCAAAAATATGTTCGTTAACGATATTATTACACTCTATTTTTACTTTGAAAGTTGAAAATTGTTCCTTTTCACTCCGTTTTAACAGTACTTAGCAAGTTATATTAATTGCTATTTTTTTTTTTTTATCTTAATGTTTTTATGATTATTATAACTGTAAAAGTGTTATTGTTGCTTTTCTAATTATAAGAACTGTGAGAATTGTTGATACTTACACAAAAGTTTTAACATTTCTAAACTCTGCAGAATAAAATTCTGAGCTTGACTTGAAAAAGAACCCCACCAACAAAACATCTATTTTGGGTAAATTCAAAATGTGTACCTTTACAAAACCGTCTTCCACTGTTTCAATAACACTTCTTTAAATAAATATTTCCTAAAAGTTAAATTCAATAGTCATAATTTATCATATAGTAGGAAAAGAGATGAACCAAGCTTTAAAATAAACGTATGAAGCTGTTTGCTTACAAATGTGGTCAACATTGACATCACACTCTGGGAGGAGCTTATCCGAGCGTTTCTGATCACGTGACGAGGCGCTCAGAAAAGCAATTTTTAAAATTTGATTTATAAAAATTTGAGCAATTATTTCGAGTTAAAACTGCTTGCATTATTATTATTTCGTTAAATACTATAAATATGCCGCATTTGGTAATTATTTGTTGATGGTGTCAAATACCCTATTACAAAATCATAAAAATTGTAGACATGTATTTTTATCAGCATAAAACATAAATATTATGAAAAATTGCAAAATGAAAGGTCTCTGAGTGTCATTTTCCAGTAAGAATAGAAATCCGAATTTTTTTGCTGAATAATAATGTGGATAAAAAAAAAAAAAAAAAAGCGGATGGGAGGGGGGGGGGGGGGAAGATAGGATGGTTTCTTGGTCTTCAGTAGATTTTTTTTCCTTGAATCATTCTCATGTAGATGAATTGCAAAATTTTACCCTATTCGAGCTATTATTATTGTACTGTTTGAAAAAAAATATATTTAAATGTATAGAAATTTAAGTGTTTCATTGCATAACATTTTATTTATATAAAAACATTTCCTGTAATATATAGTAGATGCTTTTACTGAAATTTCCTCAATTTCAATATTAGGTGAGAATAGATAAGGAGTTTTTGCAATTGGAGCCAATTGGTCTGGTCTTTGCCGTCTTCTTTGCGCTCATTCTAGTGATTCAATTCACTGCTATGTTGTTCCACAGGTTTGGAACTCTATCCCATATTATGGCTTCTATCGAGTTGGGCTGTTTCTTTAACCAGAAGGTAAGTTCTTTCTAATTTCTAACTATTTTCTTTCTAAAAGAAATTCCTTAATGTTTCAATACGAACTTAATATTTTTTTTATACTTTATATTAGTGTTTTTAGATGCATTTGTAGTCTTCCTTGTTTATAATAACAACTGCTATTTTACTTGAAAAACAAATATTCAAAACACTTTTAGCTTGTTTATTCACTTATAATTTTACAAATAGGATTGCGGATGTCCCATGACCGCTTTTATACAGACCATTCATAATTTTCAAATGAACTTTTAATTTGATACTGAAATACTACTTGAGTTACGCTTTTACAAGTACTTATCAGTCTCTTTTGTTGAACGTGAATTTGCTAATTGAAAACAAAGAAACAAAGATACAGGATGGGGTATAAGCCGTGCAACCCGAAGTTCAAATGCCTAGCAAAAAAAAAAAAAAAAAAAAAAAAAAAAAAAAGCAAAAAAAAAAAAAAAAAAAATAGACTTTGGAATCGATCTCTCTTCTTCGGATGAAAGTGGGCGGAATTCTCCAGTACACACGGTTCGTTCTTTGTGATGGTTTATGTGTTGAAAGTTCGAAATTAAAAACTGTTCCAAGTCCGCCGAATTTCACTTGACCGTGTTTATTTTCGCACTCTTACTGCAAAGCTCAATATGACCTGCCAATCTGGATGAGTTAAGCCAACGAATTACAGAGGAGATGAAAAGAGACTCATGAAGTATGTTAGTAAAAGTCTTCAGATATATGGTTAATTGGGCAGAAGTTACAAAACACTATCATCAAGAGAAAGGGGGCATTTTCAACATTTATTGTAACTTTTCGATGTTTTTGTATTTGTTTCTAGTCAAATAAATTTGTTTCGATTTATTTTCGAAATTTTGGCGAACTGGGTTGCGCAATTTAAGCTCCACCCTGTACTAGTAGAAAAAGATACAGACCACATTTGACAGCAGAAATGTTGAAATTTTGCAGATATGCTGTATGAAAAATATATTCATAACTTGGTGATATTTTTCGTACAATATATTTCAGACGATTAAAATGATTATTCAAAAACTATGCCAAATCGATCTCAATATGTTTAGTTTAGCATGCCAGGCTACACCTATCAGGTGGACAATATATATATATATATCCTTATTTGGAATCAATATATAATATCCGTTTGATTTACTATGAAAGCACTTCTGCAGCCTTGCTTGCTTTTGAAAAATCTTATTTTACAAAAATATGTATTGTCAAAATATCGAATTTTGTGAGATTTCTATTGCTTAGTATTTGTACTTTTCATACCTAATTTTTATAACTTCGTACAATTTGTGTCTGGTTTAAAGTAATGTCATGTTTCAGACCCCAGACCTACAGTTGGTATTAAGAGTTTCGAAATGCAAGCTGAAAGTTCCAAACTAAGATCTTATTTAGAAGTACAGTTTTAAATGTGGCGGTTATGCTCACAAAAATTAAAACCTGAAACTTAAATCTTCTTTCTATGTATAATACCCCCAACTACTTATCGCAAAAAAATCATCTTTACTTACAGATCCCTTCTATCTTTCGTTTAATCAAAAGTTTCATTGTTGTGGAAACCTGAAATGGAAAATCATGATAAATTGGGTTTTGAAATTTTAATTGTTTCAAATAGCGGCTTTCATGATGTTACAGTGATATATAATACTTTGCAGTTCCTAAATTGGAAGTACCAGCAACAAACAGACATATGGTGCAGGTATATTATGAAATAAGGGAGATTGTTTACTTTGAATGTGATTTACTTAGAACTAATGTTTTTGTAGTGATGAATCAAACATTTTTTTTTAAATTTATTTTGGTAGGGGCTTTTTCAAAAATATTGTCTAGTGTCTTAAAATAGGGATTTTTACGAAAACATTACAAAAAACACATATTTAATGTTTAAAGTTCAATAATTTTTTTTTTTGGATGGGTGAATATTTCTAAAAGCCCATGTTTAAGTAAGTAGCACTATTCAATGAATATTTCAGTGTTTAAATTTTGCTTTAGCTGTAAGAGTCCCCGAGAAAAAGTACATAAAACATCGAAAACATAGTTCTGAGTAAATCAAGTTTAAAGTAAATAATCCCCCTTAATTCATAGTATATCTGCACCATATATCTGTTTGCTATTGGAACTTTCAATTTAGGTATTGCAAAGTGTTATACATCACTGTGAATATCATAAAAGCCACTATTTGAAGCGTTTCAAAAGCGACATTTTGCATGATTTTCGATTCCGGGTTACCTTATTACTCAATTTCTCTCCAATCTCATCCTACCAACTCAAAAATTTCAATATTCATAGAAAATGTTCTCTTTTTTTTACTTTCAAATACCATGTGTTAGCATATGTAATGAAAGTATAGCATTTCATAAAAAAAAAAATTAAAAAAAAAAAAAAACGCTTTATTTACATTTCTACACGTTATGAAACGTGCTCAGTTCAAAAAAGTGGTCAAGGAAAAATGTCTGAGTGTGTCTGTGGTCAGCTCCGAAAGGATTGATCCAAGATGTTCAACTTTTGCATACAGGTTAGTTGTGGCTATGGGATCTGTCATTATGGTTTTCATCAAAATTGCGCAAATGCAAAAGGTAGCTGCCAGTGAAAAAATTATGTTTTTCAGCAATTGCTAAAAGACCGATTTAATGATTTTAATCAAAATCACTGTGGTCATGCCTCCTCAGGTGTTTTAAGCAATCCCACCTCCGAAATTCCCGTAGAAATGCGATAAAGGAGTAAAAAGTTGAAAAAGATTATATTTAACAGAGTTCCTTTCCCTTTAGTACCTACCACTTCTCCCCTGCTTCACTAACAAGAAAGGATAATGTTTGAATTATTGGAAAATATATCACCAAATTCACCTTTATTTTTCATGTAGGAATTATAGTTCAAAATATCTCCAAAACTGGCAATTTTTTTTCAAAAAATAATGAAAACCCGAAGAAGGTAAAAAACATTAAATTTAAACGTAGTGACAAGTAGTGCAATTGAAAGTTGTACGATGTTTCACACCTCTAGTTTTAAATCCTTTATATTAACTTCGATTTTGTTTGTTTGTGGCGAGCAAATCTGTGAAGGGCTAATTCCACTTGCCATAATCCAATCCATATGAAACTTTTCAGATAAATTCGTTGTCGATGACAGTACATTCTATCAAGTTTTAGGGACTGTCACTATAAGAACGCTTTTACACACGCTTCTATCGCAACTTCAGATGACTAATTATCCCACTTGCCGTTATCCCATCAAGTTAAAATATTTCAGATAGACACGTTGTTAATGAAAATGCATTCTATCAAGTTATGGCGCTGTCACTAAGAGACCCCTTTATAAAATCTATTCTCTTGTAACAGCTTCGAATGATAAATTAATTCACTTTTGCTGTAATCCAATCGAGCTGAAATTTGACTTATAGATTATATGTCGATGAGAATGCATTCTATCAATTTTTGGTGGCTGTCCTTAAAATGCAGCTATCACACATGCTTCTATTGCCATTTCGGAGAACTAATTAACTACCTGTAGTCATTTAATTGAACTGAACACATAAAAGGTAGAAATGCATATAAAAGATTTACCAGGGATCCCACCCGAATCACAGAATGAAAATCAATGACATTTAAGGACCTAATTAATGTTTTTAAGGACCTATGAAAATTTGTTTTCAGGCATCATGTCTGTATTTAAATTTTTAATAAAGTATATTCTATCCAAAAAGTTACAAATTGGTGAATGCGTGATACAAATATATCGGAAAATTGCTATGAGGTGCAGATAAGTGGCGGTCACGAGGGAATAGCAAGTTCGAGTTGTATTTTTATGAATTTTGCAGTTGGACAAAATCTGTAAAAATTAAGGACTTTTAAGGACCTCTAAGCATTTTCAAGGACTTTTAAGCACCTCTAAGCATTTTCAAGGCCTTGAAAACAAGTTTAAAAATATTAAGCACTTTTAATGACCGTGGGAACCCTGTTTACATTAAAAAATTTGTGTTAATGAGTTAATTTTTTTTTAAAATTTAAAACAGCCTATACACGAAATGGTATGTGGAAATCCACACACATTTTTCTCAGAATATAAACACAAATTAGATGCACTTTATAATGATAACTGATTTAAAGATTATTTTCTACACACTAATAAACTATATTTCTTTTTTAAGTCATTTCCATATACCAAAAGGCAAGTTTTGTTGAGAAGTTTCTACCCAAATTATACCAAACCATTTATACGTGTAATAAACATTATCCATACTAGCGCTGACCTTAGTAACTTCATTACATAAGTTGACACACCTTTCGATCCATTGGGCAGATCGAGAATATTCAGAAATGTGTACCAAAGTAGTCACTAGGTGATCTTGATTATTTTTCAGGAATGGTGCAAAGGAAAGTACCAAATCGACTCGGATTACAGAACTTAATCTTTTGATATCTAATATTTTAAAATTATTACTTTTCTTAAATTGAAAATTATAAACAATCTATTGAACTACATGCCGAAAAGAGAAAGAGTTAATATAATATTCGCTTCAGCTTTCTTTCACAATTTCAGTGAAATTTTAAATGTTCCCAAATTATCGTCAAATGCGATGGTTCTTAAGTTCTAGTCTTTTTCGTCTCACCAGGTGGAGGACATCAGCGACGACGCATTTATTGACCGCAACGCTATCCAGATCGCAAAACAACTGCAGAGACTACGTGGCATTGATGACGATTATGACAAGAGCGACAAGGATTCAAGCTACGGTGATAGACTGGCTAGAAGGAAGACCATACAGAACTTGGAAAAGAGGAAGAACCAGAACAATCGGATCGGAACTCTAGATGTCGCATTCAGGAAGAGGTTCATGAACATCAACGCTAACCAAGAATCTGAACTGAAAGTGGCAGGTGAGATTTCAATAATTTTTGCCTTTCGTGTTTAAAACAGTTAGCTTCTATTTTTGTTTTGCACCTATTGGGTAACATTTACGTTAAAAAAGAGACTGTTCAGACATCACCACTCTTATTAAAAAACCACACAATATTCTACATGTCTATTGAGTTAGTGAGCATGATAAGTATAGTTATAAAATATCTTTAATTCTTATTTGGTGCTAAGAACAGAAAGATTATTTCCGTGCAAAATTCTTACGAATAAGAAAATCAATTGGTGGTGGTAGTGGACCTTTGATGAAGCGAGGATAAAAAATGAGAATGGAGGGAATTAAACCCCCATCTCCGTATTCATGTATATAATATAAAATCAAAAGTTGAAGGAATAAACTTGTAAAGGTTCAAGTTAGTAAGAAAATTTTAAATTTTCTAGCTTCAGTATCAAAACGTTTACCACAAAAACTATCTTTTGAACAAAGTCACCAAATTATCAATGTCGAAAGTTAATCTGTGCTGTAAGATTCGAGGGCTTTTTAATACTTTTGGGATTGGCATCATCGTAAAAGGGACACCTTGAAGAATACTAATTGTTTTTGGAATTCAGCTTCACGTGTTGACGTAATGAAATCGCTTGGTATGGATGATTTAATGTGCATTTCTTCACAATTCGGCCGTTTATTACCGATTTTAACAAATAGGGAATAGAATTACGCGTTCCACTTTATTTCTACTAGAAATATAACTTTATACCTAATCTGTATGAGTGAGAAAGTTGATGTCGCTGTCTATTACCAAGTTATATAGACAGCACGTCTATATTCTAGTGAATATTAGGCCTGATTTTTGGTTTTGTTGTCAAATTTTAACTATTTAAAAGTATAAAATTTTAATTTTGTCTAATATTTTACGAAATGAAATTATAACTAATCTATTTTATTTCTTTACACAATGGACGATTCTCGCATTTTTATTTTTTTATTTTTGTATTCAATTCTAAATGTTTCGAAAAGGCCACAAACACAAAAATCGCTGATCATTGCGCTTTTTTTTTAAATTTGCGACCTAAGTTCGCTTGTTAGATTTTGGCAGGAAAAACGACACATCCGGCTAGAATCCAATGTGACGTCACTTCATCTGAAACAACTTGGTTTGAAACGCAGCAGCGAAAACCAGTTTTGTAAGTTTCTTGCAAATAGCGCCAACCGGTATTGGATATGACCAAATAAACTCCAATTATTTGGCAGAAACCTCACGATAACCATAGAGAACGAACGGATGTCGTGACGTCACAGCTATAGCGGATCGTTTTGATCAGACAGCGATCGGACTGGGTTTCGGAGCATTTTCTTTTCTTGGTATTTAATTAACCAATTTTTCGAAAGAACTTTTATTTGAATATTTGGAATCGGAAAGAAATTCTTTATAAATATAAACTAATTTCATTCTTTTTTTAAAAAATGCGGGAATTGTCCATTTCAAATTGGTTTTATTGTTTAAAAAAGTGTGAGAAATGTTACTTAATAAGCATAAAATCCTAATTGTGTTTTGTAGCTACACCTGTTCTCAGTGGATTGAACAGACTAGGTCGTAATCGTGAAACACTGAGGGCACTGGAAGTAAGAAGAAACAATATGCTCGGAAACGGCCACAAGATGGAGACACTTGGAGCAAAGAATGACTACGTTATTAGAAACGGAAGGTCCAGAACGATGGAATCAAGAAAAATTGATGAAATTTTTACAGGTGAATATTTAACATCGATCAGGCGCGTAATTAGCTGTGGGGTACATCTTTTTCCAAAATCTATATATTTAGAATGAGTTCAGTAAATGGAATTTTCATAAATTTCAAAGGTATTTTAAGAAGATTTTTAGGCCTAAATTTGAAAGTAAAGATACATGTTTGATGATAACTTTCCTAATTTCACTTATCGTATTCTATCCACACACACACACACACACAAAAAAAAAAAAAAAAAAAGATAGCAAGGTAAAAAATTATTAGTTACAATAATATTGCTGTATGTATTTGGCAAGGGTAGTAAAATAATTCTTATTTTCATGAAACTTGAATTCAAGCCCTCTCAAAAAAGTTTTATAATTACACACCCGACAACCGCTGTATGTTTGACTTAAAATTTGTGTAATAAAAGGATGCATCTGAGAATCTAATAAGCAAAAGCATATTAATTTATGTTTTGAACGCATTCGTAGAGAGAAATAGAAAATATCTTCCAAATCTATAAACTCAAAAACTCTGTTTCAGGTCGGCCGAACGGACACGGGAATGGACATGTGAATTCAGCACTGAGCGACGATTCGGATGTCGAATCAGGAAGGGGAAACATCCGATTGGAGCCCTTTGGTTCTCGAAACAGTCTAACGAGTTACAGAGAGGAAACTGAGATCGCGAGGAGAAGACCCTAACACAACTGACTATGACGTCCTTGAGCGTTCTCTATAATTGAACTGGTGCAATGGCAACAAATGTATCATATTTCGGTGCCCTTTGGAACACAGTCTTGTAACTATTTTGACTCATAGTGAGAGTTTTGATATGTGTCGTGTGATATTCAAATTGCTGGTACGGAAGTCTGCTTCCCTCGGAATCAATGTTTATCATTTTCCTAACAATTACAGGGAGTGAAGTCAAAGTTGGAATCCATGATTATTAACTTAAAAGGAGTGAAGGAGAGTTGTGGTATGATAGTCTCCTAAAACTGAGACCAGTGACTGTCAATTTAAAACAACCTCAATAAGAGTGAGGTAGTCTTGTCTTTTGGCGTCTTTAAAAACATATCCTGAAGTTTTCAGATAACTGAATTCATTATTACTTGTGGCGATTGAATGTATAAAGTAGGGAAGGAGTTTTCTTATTCGCCAAGACTGATTCGAAGACTTTTCAATCGTGTATTCAGTGGTTTAACTAAAAAATAACTGTTTTTCGAAGACACAGTTAAAGAGAAAATATAGATTTTATTCAAATACAATTAATTAAAAATTTTAATATCTGGAGAATTATTTCCTTAATTTATTTCGTATGTGTGGTTTATTACAATTAAATATTTTGTTTGACTATGAAAAGAATGCAAGTTTCATTTTTGTATAAACTGTCATTACAAACATGTAACTACAAAATAATTATATTGGCAATTTTATTTTTAATTACATCTTGGAAAAATTATTTAATAGGTATACAATTTATTGCTACTCCTTTTAAAAACAGAACCATCTAAAATAACGTTTGGCCCATCAAACAATAAAGGGTGACCATAAAGTAACTTTTCTGTTGGGCGGCAAATGCAGCTAAAACGAATGAATGAAATGAAATCACATTTCATAAATATACTGTGAAAGACATGGAGACGAATTCTGAAGGATAAAAATCACCGAGGTCATATCAACTTCCAAAAGTCACTGATAGGGGACATTTTTTGCTCTGCTGTCACGTATGTATTTGGAAATTTGCATATCGAAATCGTAATATCGTAACTATGCGAAATTTCTTACGCGTACGTAACATCCGTGACGCTCAATTCTTTGATTGACTGTTAACCTTTAACTGCTGTGGTTGGGTGTTTTGATCTTTTTTGCGCAAGGGCAACACGTGGATCATACTGCAAAGGGGGAAAAAGAGAAAAACGGAAAAAAAAATTGGTGAAAATCAATTTAAAATTTCAGAATCAAAAAATTGGAAAAATTAATTTATAAGTCAAAGATTAAAAATTTTAGGGGGTTGGAAGCATTCTACAAAAAATGACTCGCGGTCTGTCAGACCGCATACAACAGATAAAGGTTAATATATGGTAACGTGCGATCTACCTACCCTCAACGTGTTTTACTGCAGAGATGCCAATCACCCTTCCCAAGTAATATGACGCACCCCCCTCCATTTCGAAAATAAAACAATAATATTTCACTGTGGTTAAATACAATGGTAAAACTTGTTATTAATCAACAACAACACATAACATCTTATTTTTTGTCTTTCCACTATACACCCTGAACACTACCATAGTTTAAAGCTATACCTTACAGGCACATTGTTACTGGATTATGGATTAAGAATCGTCAATACTGATTATGCAACGTGTATAGAAAAAAACTGTTTCAAAATTGTCAACAGTCCTTTAGAAAAGTAATTAAAACTAGTTTTGTCTTCTGCATTACTTAATCATCTCGTCGTTTGTACTTTTTAATGCCTTCGTTCATTTGAATTTGTTCTTGACGACATTTTCTCCACAAATTTATCATGCCTTTTACATCCAGAATTGAAAAGACGGGACTGTTTCGCCGAACGAGAAAAATATTGAAGTTGCGGACAAAAAGTAATACACTTTCAATGACTAAAGCGAATGTAAGAGGAAGAAGTGCACCAAACTTGAAGGCAGGAGGGCATTTATTCTACACTTACGTCTTTAACACAATGCATACTCATAATGTCAGTACCCTCAACGTGTTCAATTCCACTAATTAAGTTGCAGGCAGGAAGAATTGTTTACGATGGAAGTGAAATACAGAATAGTTTAAACAAATAAAAATATAAATAGTGTTTGAGAATATTCCGATCATCGACATGTAACTCAGCTTGTAAAAGTACAAAACAGAAATTTTAAAAATGAAGTGAATTCAATATACAAAGCTTGGCGAAAATTAAAAGTTAACGTTATACTTATACTATTGTGGGCACAAAAGGGAGCCACAAGGGGATTCCAGTGGCGGTCCGCGGTCGAAAATGTTAGTGCAGCCGGAAACATGCCTTTTCTCCCAACCCCTCCCCTCCCCAACCACATACACACACTTTCCACAATAATCACTTGAACTTTTTTTTTTTTAAATTATTATTTAAAAAAAACGCATTTTTTGTCACTGAAAAGTACATAAATAGTAATGACGTTTAAATGACATTTTTTTATTTTTTATTCAAAAATTAATTAACTAATTCACATTTAACTCGTTATAATTAGCATATTTTTGAACGATTACTCGAGTTTTATGGGGCCAAGAAAAGAAATTATCGTTGGAAATTGCTCATAATATCATTCTTAATGTTATGAACCTCACTGTTTAAATGAAGTTTTACGTGCCGAAATCACGATTCTTAGATAACGAGTTTAAATATTCAAATTTATTTTCAAAACAAAATAGTACTTCAAACTAATAAAATAACTATCTAGTCTTCAGATGATACCATTACCTTGCAAAAATTCCATCTAGAGATTATTTTAAAGCAGAAAAACTATAAAACTTATTTAACCTATTTTTGCGATATTTCAAGTGTGTACATCACAAAAAATGAATGCAAATTCTTTAATACTCAAATCGAAGTTTCGTTTCAATTTGTACAAAATACTAACATTTATTAATCAAATCATTCAGTATAATTTAGATTAGAAAAAAGAAAAAAAAAAAAAAGCATATCTTGTTTTGGCTTCTAAATGTAAGTTCTTGTTTACTTAAAAACAAAACTGATTTGATGAGTATTTGTATGAAGCATTGAAGCGTCTACTAATCAGAGAGCTGCCTTTGTGTTTAATCTTCTGTATCCGGCTCAATGAAACACGGCCAGCATAAAAAAAAAAAAAAAATGTAAATAAAAGCCTCCACACAGCCAAGGTTGGTTCATACCAAGAAATTTGAAACTTACGATCATGCTGATTTTTTCTTTGATGGATGGACAACATTGGTGTTGGTTTATCTTCTTTAATTAGTTCGTGTTTATCATCTTCTTTCCATCTTCTAAATGATATTTCCAATAAACACACACGATCATAATAGGGCTCCATTGTTTCAAAATGACATTGAAGGGATTTTTAGGTTCGATCTCACTGTGACCTACCCATACTAATTTTCGACCAATCAGTTCACTGAATTCTCAAGGTCTGCCGAAGGTTGAAAAGTGCTCACTGGCAAACTCCTTATATATCGTTAAGGGAAAGGATCTATTGGGTTCTGTCGGTTACCATGCCAACGGGTGGCAACGTCGCAGCCGAAATTCTGCTCCAGGGACACTCGGCTGCTCTTCGGAGGAAGATCACAGTATTGGTTGATTGGAAGCGGGTTTTTTTCTCGTGAATTGAGTATTGAGGCAAGATATTTGCTATTTATCGGATTTTTTTACACTTACCGTAGAAGTTGGATCTTCATTTTAGAAATTATATAATTTTTTAGTTTTGAACTAATAAATTTAGATGCAGTCGGTTGCACTGGCTGTAGTGCACGAGCCGCCACTGGGGGATTCGCTTGTACGTTCCTTGGCTTTTAGAAATGAAGAAGTAAGTGTAAGTGGAAGATAGCGGTAAAATGCTCCCCCTTCCCCCCCCCCCCAAAAAAAAAGGATCCATTCACATTTTAATGTGGATTTTTATTCATTTATTTAAACACAATATCGATGAATAATTACTAGGAAATATTTTATCAGGAATTAGAAATTAAATTTTGAAAAGAAAAAACTTTTAATGTATTAACTTTACTAACAGAACTTTGTACCTCATAGACATACAGACGCCCATGTTTATACTCTAAACGAGTTTCATAAAAAATATGTGTTCAATTACATTAACCTAAAATTGTTTTAATTAAAAATTTTTTACCTGAGTAATACTGTCATTGTAAATCCATTATATTTATAGTTTACAATATATAAAGTCTAAAAGGATGAACATCACACAGGTAAAAGAAGAAATAGTTTACGGCATTAGAATTATGAACCGTTGAATTAAAACCGGTTGGTGCATTTTTGCTTAGAGTTGTGGTTAAGTGTTTACGAGGAGTCCAATCAGCGACTCCTAGATCAGAAGACAGGCGTGTTAACCACTAGATAAAAGTAATCACTCATGTCTAAGGTGTTGTATTTGTCATTTGTACACGAGACCACCACATTGCTCCTTCCCAGTTAGTTACGAAGGGGCGAATGATTGATTTGCTTGCCTGAGTTGAGTGCGTTGCGTGTGGCAGTGACGAGTCGCTAGAGGTTTGCTTGCTTGTGTGGCAGTGAGTCGCCAGAGTTTGTTTGCTGAGGTGGTAGTGTGGAAGTCGTGCAGTATTTTCAGAAGGTGCCGATAGATGGCAGCATGCCGTCAAAATTCTTTGGGCCTTCAAAATTCTTTGGAGGACCAATTCCCTTAAGTTATTTCTGTTGTCAGAAGCATTGGTGTCAAGATATTTTCAGGAAGGCCAAAAACTCCGTTACTTTAAATAAGAGGATCAATGACTTGCTTCAAATCAGTTGACAAATAACGTGACTGATTGATGCAAATGCAGTGTACCATAGATTACCGATGGTTTGATTTTGAGCACATAGGTGCATAGACTTTAACTATGAACGTAGTTAATGTCACTAAAGCTTTGGTTGGAATTTGGTTTCTCAAAGCAACATAGAACATGAAAATTCTGTTAGCGATTGTAAGCCACTTTGAGTGGCAAAAGTTTCCAGGGTTTTTCTTCAACAGTCCTTTGCTGCATTATCCGGAGTTGATGGCTTCCCAAAGTTCCATTAAGTGTAGTTGATCAGTACCTAATAAGTCTTTCTTGTTAGTCAGTTCACATAGCGGGTTGGGTTTGACGTGAATGAAGCTACAGGTAGTGTCTCGCATAAGGTAAAATGTCGCCTGTTAAGGTTTCGGGTCCAGTCTTGGTTCAAATCAAGTGTTGAAAAAGATTATGTATGGAAGCTCATTGACGTGTAACTGGCACAAAAAACATCGTAGTGAACGCTCCAGAATCAGTTCAATGAATGCAAAGACAGCACCCAATCACTGGAAAACAACAGAAAAAAGTCATAATAGAAGAACTCGTAAGACGAACTTGATATATAGGGGGATGATACCTGTGTTGACAGATGTTCCGTCGCAAACGATCACAATCAACTTCGTTATATCTATGTCGTTATCGACGCCTGACCAAAATTTAAGATGTGTTTTCCAATGATTTACACTCTCCCAGAATTTATAGACACGCCACCGATGAATTTGGAGGAGGTTTTTTTTCCCCCTATATATCAAGTTCGTCTTACGAGTTCTTCTATTATGATTTTTTTCTTTTGTTTTCCAGTGATTGGGTGCTGTCTTTGCATCCATCGAAGTATAAACCAAACTGGTCATAGTCATGATCTTCTACAACTGACTGAGAGGATATACTGGTTCTTGCCTATGTTCTCTCAAGCAGGATTTTATTTCTGTCAATAACGTTCGATACATTGATTTGTGAGATGAAACTGCATTTCCAACCGAACGTTTGAAAATGCCAAATCGGCTCAATGTTCTAGCAACGGCTGGGAATGTTATTACAACAGGTAAGATGTCATCACCGTTTTGGGCTCTGTTTTCAATGATAGATGATGGTGTTAAAAAGTCAATATGCTCGCACATCCGACGCTTCCGTTTACATCCCTTATTTAAATGCATTGAACTGAAAAAATTCGGCAGTGTTTTATTTCTTTCCTCAAATCACTCTAGCTTCAATTTTTATTTCGCGTTCATAGTTTTTCGGAGAGTGACTTTCCGATTCAGTAATCTGATAACCATTTTTCTTCCAGTTCTTTGGTTAAATAGAAATTGTCACTCGTTCATTGGTGTACTCTGTTCTTTCTTACAGTAGCAACTTTTAAAGTATGACAAATACATGTCGATAGATCAAACATTTGCTTGAAAAAACAGCTTGATTGAAAGTATCAATCTACTTGAGAATAGCTTTCAATGTGTTTTCTTGCTTTGTAAGATTTAAGAAGAGCACGATATTTGTCGTGGTATAAACTCATTTTTTTTTCCAAAATGTAATGGTCATTTATTGGTATTAAAGCTCGTTTTCATGTCTCTTTTAAATTACTTGTAACTTATCTACACATGAAAAAAAGTGTATATAAATACACGGTTCCTTGCTTGTCTTTTGGAATGAAATATACATACACCTTATTTCGTTTTCTTACGTAGAAAGCATATTTGTTAGCATAACACAGCCAGACACAAATATAGGACAAATCATGTATATTTTTAACAATGCCACAGTACAGTATTAGTCCAAGTACACAAACAAATAAATATTGCACAATGAAATCGTAATTTAATTTACTTTGCGAGGACAGCGCTCACCAATCAGGCGTCTGATTCCGTAGTGCACTAAAGGGTAGTCAGACTGATTCTACGGAGATGTTTGGAGGAGAAGTAGGGTAAAAAAGATTGTAATGTACATTGTACTACTAACTATTCAGAATTCATCACTTTTTTAGGATTTATATTGTAAAATGCAATTATTTTTAGTGTAAAATTATCTAACCAAAATTAAGACTTTAATTATTTTCCGCTTAATCTCCATACCATAGAACATCTTTTTCCCATAGGTAGGTGCTGATTAACAATAATAATAATAATAATTAAAAAAAATTCTCCTTTGGAGGGTGATCCTTAAAAGTCATGAAATTTTTTATTTTTGCAAGTCTCACCCTCTAACTTTGATCCCCATATAAGAAGTCTGAGCAATAAATTTTAATATTTAGGGATAAATCAATGGACTCAAAGTTTATAAAAATTATAAAAAATTAAGGTTATTAGCTTTACCTGTCCCTTAACATGAGTATCTATTTACAATGTAATTAATGCATTAATTTTAAACAATTTATTTAATTTGTTGAAAATATTATCAGATTTTTATTTACTGTTAAAATTTTATTTCCTTTGCAAAGGCTGAGACAGAGTCTTTTTCATACTATCAGGGTATATTTCACGATGATCGTCAGCAACTTGTAACAGGAATTGTAGCTACATTTCATCATAAGTTATCAATCCACTGTATCCTTGAATAAGTGCAACTGCACGTTCCGTATTGTCATTTACTACTTGTAAAGATTTTATAATCTCGTTAGCCTGTTTGCAGTCCTCAATCAGCTCCTACAAGTCTGGACCAACAGCAAGATTATCAAATGGAAGTTCCAACAATTGAAACAATATCAATGACTGTGCTGTGACAAAATCTTCCAAGCTTTTGTCCTTGAACAAATGCAGAGCAACGATGATGCGTTTAGAGTAGTTTTTGTCTTCTTTTCCATCATGAGTTTCATTTTAAATAGCACACACCATCCGTTTTTTGTTTGATATACTGACACGACTATCAAACAAAGCTTACATAACGAGCCCTTGTAACAAATACCACAAGTGATTAGTAAATTTACTTGATGTTGACTTAGAAATGGATTAGAAATGAATTGATGAGTATTCAAGTAACGACTTTAGCAGCAACAGATCATTGTAAGGAGCACATGAAGCTTTAGGTGCAGAGATCTAAGCTTTCAAGTACATACAGACTATGAAAATACGCACATCACGTAGTCCTTTTTTTTCTTTCTTTCAAAGTCAAATTAAATTGAACTTTGAACATTCAGATCTTGGGACAATATATAACTTTGGACATCCAACGAGCATATGAATTCTTTATAATTCCCTATTAGTTTTTGTTCTCTTTGTTCTACGTACTTCTTTACATAGTCAACCGTCTCTTGCTTTAGATCTTCTTTTAAATTTGCAATAACATCGACCAAACGAGCTTCCGCGGAAGCATACAAAAGCGCATTTCAGACAGCCAAATAGGTAAAACATGTCTTTTCTCCCTATTGCTCATCGCGTTATACTAAAACATTCTGCGGTTTTCCGCTTTTCAAGCTATGCAACTAAATTTATTATTAATTTTTAAAAATTATTTTAGAATGATAATTTTTTGTTAAGCATTTAATGGCAGATTGATGGAATGGAAAATTGATAGAGGATGGATCGGAAT
This sequence comes from Linyphia triangularis, assembly GCA_963978545.1. Classification (NCBI taxonomy): domain Eukaryota; kingdom Metazoa; phylum Arthropoda; class Arachnida; order Araneae; family Linyphiidae; genus Linyphia; species Linyphia triangularis. Next base: position 70,419,342 of record OZ021725.1, on the reverse strand, counting down.
TTCAATTTCATATCTTTAAGTTTAAGCACATTAATACGAGCTTTAGTTTTTTTTTTATGTATATACATTTTGGATATTAAAACTAACTTGTAGGGAATAGTATATATTTTTTTTTTGTGAATTGATGAAATAATCATTCATTGTTTCAAACCGATTTAATGTTCAGATACTTTTAATGACTGGTTAAATACATGAATGCTTCTTTTATACATTCGTTTACTACATTTTTTCGGTAAATCGAATCCTAAGATAATTATAATTAAGAAACCGTATTCTGCTTTTTAGATATGAATATTTTCACCAAAAAATCTGTTTTGTAAAAACATATGCTGTAATATTGGAACCGAAAATCAATCGCTGAAATACCATGTGCTTAAACTTTACATATGATTAGCTTTTATGTTCAGCTATTTTGAATTTCTCTTGTATATAAAATTGAGCAACCACACAGGAATGTGCTGAGTGTATAAAACTATGATTCTACGAGCCAAGCTCAATAACTTCCAAACTACTATAAATATCAATTTTAAATTAAGAATTAAAATAAATGAATTTCTATTAACTGAAAAAATTAAATTTTATCATGGAATTGAAAACGAAGTGTGTTGTGAAAACCTTAGTAGGTAAAAAAGGAGAGTCCGGAGCCAGGGCGCAATGCGCAAGGGACGAGGGACGATGACGTCACAGGAAGTGACATCACCAGATATGACGTCACCGGAAGTCACGTGAAAGGAAGTGGAGTTGAGTTGTTTCCCTCCTGTTGCTGTTTTAGTTTCGGTTTCGTTATAAGCTGTTTGTGTATGACGTCACAGTGGGAATGACGTCATAATGTGTTTTATATAAAAGTTTTGATCGGTGGCAACACTTTTTTAGTTTCGGTTTATCTTTCAGACGGAGTTGAGTTGTTCTAGGACTGCTTCTTAGCGAATAAGTTAGAATGATAGGCTTTTATTGCGTGACGTCACAGTGGATATGACGTCATAATTTGTTTTATATCAAAGTTTTGAGCGGTGGCAACACTTTTTAGTTTCGATTTACCTTTCAGATGGAGTTGAGTTGTTCTAGGGCTGCTTCTAAGTGAATAATTTAGAGTGTTAGACTTTTATTGCGTGACGTCACAGTGGGTATGACGTCATAATTTGTTTTATATCAAAGTTTTGAGCGGTGGCAACACTTTTTAGTTTCGATTTACCTTTAAGATGGAGTTGAGTTGTTCTAGCACTGCTTCTAAATAAGAACATTATGGTGATAGGGTTTTATTGCATGACGTCACAGTGGATATGACGTCAGAATTTGTTTTATATCAAAGTTTTGAGCAGTGGCAACACTTTTTAGTTTCAATTTACCTTTCAGATGGAGTTGAGTTGTTCTAGGGCTGCTTCTAAGTGAATAACTTAGAGTTATATGTATTTTTACTAGTGACGTCACAGTGGGTATGACGTCATGACTTGCTTTATGTTAGAGTTCGGCAAAATACTTGCTTGCGATTAGTCGAATTTGGACACATCACCAAATACTCTCTTCTCATTGGTTGAAATGTGTCACGTGATTTCATTGGCTATACAGTTTAGTAAGATAGTTTTCTTCAAAATTTAAGGTAGTGGCAGCATCTAGGGATGAATTTAAGAGTCATTTACATTAAATTTCTAAGATCAGAGATACATGCAAATAAAAAAATCTTAACACGACTTTTAAATTTAATAAAAGTGAAGGCCATTTGCTAAGGGTCTAAAGAACCCTAACCCCGAGCTACACGTAACATTTCAATATTTTACCAAACAATTGTTAAAATATCGACTATCGGACGTTGCCTTCATGGTAACTCATCTACCCCCCCCCCCTTCCCTAACCAATTTTGAATAAGCTAATTTGAAAGACTTTAGAAAATGTTAATTATTTTGAAGTTAAATTTTAAAAGTGAGGACCCACCTCCAGCCCGATACCTCTTTTAGGAAGAATTGGTACCGCCTCACTCCACCCTATCAACAAAAAAAAACTTATTCCAAAGAACGCATATTTCCTTGAAATATGAGGTCACTAACCAACCATCCAATAATATCTTTTAAGAAGACACCATCACCTCAAATCCTAATCAATTTTGAAATTTAGGAAATCTGAAAAGAAGATTTGTGAGAACGTATATTTCTCTGATGAATTAAATTTAATGGTCACATACAAAATCCTGAAAAAAAATTAACGTTAAATGAGCTTTTTAAAAATATAGTTTAAGTAATATTTTAGTTAAAGAGATTAAGGCTTAAAGAGATAAAAAAAAAATTTAAGGATTAAATGAATGATTTAAGGAATTTTGAAGTGACCATAGGCATAGCTGGTTATGCCATCTTCCAGCAAATACCGTTTGTCGTCGTAGGCCGACAAGGCCCTCTTGGTTTGTTGGAGTGAGAAGATGTTATGTTTCTCACTCCCAATCCGCTGCTGAATAACTGATGCAGTCTGACGGTTGAGGAGACAATCTCTATATGTTTGATGCTTCAGCTGTTGTTTGGCCGCGCTCCTGCTGATCCCCTTAGCGGTTTGCTTCACTCCAGCCTCACTCAGGATTGAATACATCTTGGATCTAAGACCGATAAATTCGATCCCCGATTTTCCGTTCAGTTCATCTTTAAAAAATCCCAGCTTCTTCTTATTAGTGGTGTTGAAGAGGGGATGATCTGGCGGGTAGTCGGAGAAATCGAAGTGGGCCTTCAATTCCTGCAGATCTGCTGTGAGGTTGGGAGTAGTGAGCTCATAAGTGAGGGAATCTGTATCCGTGAAGAGCAGCTGGGCATTGCTTCCATACTTCTTCATGATGACATTATAGTGGAAATCATAGATTAAAACCTTGCCCAGTTCTAAGATGGTGAAACCAGCATAAATCGGCCGATTCAGCGTGAGACTCTTCACCTTCCTCTGTATCGCCGCCAAGTTGTTATCAAATTCAGTGAAGGCATGGAAGGCAGGAGACGCGACCAGTGTCTTGGCTTTCTGCGGGTTGTTCACCAACTGAACATCCACTCTATTCCTCAGATTTTCCATAGTTTTCCCGAACACCGCATTGTTGAGAAGTTTGAAGAAATCTTTTTCAAACGATGTTTTGGGCAGTTTTCTCTGCTCCGTATTAAATGCTTTGTAGTCCTTCAGCCAAGGTTGTTGGTAGAATTTTAGAATTCTATGGACTTTAGTTAGTTTCAGTCCCAAGGAAAGGTATAGCTTCAGATTACGATAGTGTATAACATAATTCTTCTTTGACTGAAGATTGGGAACGAGTTTCTCGCTGGAAGAAGCTGGCTTCATCTGCATTTCTTCCAAAATCTCGAGGGCGGTAGGAGACAGCATATTTGGCTTTATGGTGAGGCGTTCGGGAGCCAGAGGATAATCATTATGGAGATCGTGGAGTTCAGAAGGATAGTCGAGATCCACTTCTAGGATGAAACCCTCATCTGCATCATCTGCTTGGTCCAAAATGGTTTGAGTAGAGATGTTTTCAGGGTCCACCCACTGAAAATCACCAACAGGTAAATATTGAGACATGGCCCAACCTGAAAGAAAAATTCAATGAAATAATTCTATATTAACATAGAAGCTAAATAATAAATGACAGTTTTAAAGTAAACTCATGCTTACCATAGAGGTTATTGGTATCCAGGTACAATATATGTCTCTTCTCCTCAGCAGCATTATATTCAGGACAGCCTGGATGGTTTGCCTGGCTATGACGATGGGTGATGACGGAGACTCCTCTCCGAATACCCTTCTCTATGAAGAGGTGCATGTCGATGTCGGTGAATAAATCCAAACCGACATCTGACATCTCGAGAGCGGCTTGCCACGCTAACCCCGGAGACGTCATCATGTGGGCGGCGTCTAGCTGGTAAAAGTCAAGAGTTAGGCGGCGGAAATTCTGAAAAACATCAGAGAGTAGGAGCACATCCGTCTTCACGTACAGGTCGTGATATTCGCCAAAGTCCTTGATGCCGAAAGCTTCCCAAACAGCTTGAGCGTGGTCATAATCTGCATCGGTGATGGATGAGTTTGTAAGGGTGCTATAGAAGACTTGCTGAGGTGGCAGAGATGTTTCTTGGAATTTTCTGTACGAGTCCATGTACTCATAAGGGTACACTCCCTTCTTCAGCAAGAGATCTAAGGAAAAAATAAAAAAATAAATGATATTGTTAAGAGAACATTTATATAATATTAACATTGACTATATTACGTACCATGGTTAGATGCGATAGAACTCTTCAAAATGTGAAACTTGTCTCTCTCCAGATTATCGACAAGTTTCTGAAGCGATGCATTCAGAAACTGGAGACTGTCAATAAACTGGAGAGTCACCGAGATCTTATCAAGTTTCTTGGTGATGGAGAAGGAGATGTATTTCTCCATCGTTGTAGGGATGACTCCAATGTCATGGTCAGCCACTTTCTCTAGCCACTGCATAATCAAATGCGCATTGTAATTCTTCAGGTTGTGGAAGACGCAGGGAATCATTTTTCGCAACCTGAAGGCGAGGTTGCATTCATTGTGGAGCACTTGGCGGAACTGACCGGTCAAGTGATCGTGGTCGTTCACCCGATCAGTTCCTAGTCGCCCTTTGCAGAGGCCACAATGTGTTGCAGCATTGATAGCATGCTGGTCTTGGGGAGTGAGTTTCATAGGGACAATGGTGGTGAGCTTAATTGCTAACTCGTCCTTTTCATCAATAATGTTCTTGATGAAATGATCCACAGCATCCGATCCCCTGTAAACCACAATAGGTTTTGTAGGCTTCCCATCAGGACCTATAATGACATAAGCATATCCGCAGGGAATGTGGGTGGCCGTCTTCACAGTGCTGGAGGGAGTGGTGAAGTCCAACTTCTCTACCAAAGCTTCAAAATCTGCGTAGATCACGTAGGGTATCTTCTGCTGGAATTTGTACTGACTGAATAGTCTGTCAATAAACTGGAGAGCACATAGTCTTTGGGAGTCGGCATCTTGATGCGTTGGAGTGAATGCTCGTTACAGTAAGGGACATGCGCTTTGAGAGTCTCCTCCTTGGCAAAACGATGCAGACAAGAATAACAGTAGAATCGCTTTCCATCGTGCTTAGTGAGGTTGGTGAGAAGCCTGGACATACTCTTAATTAGACAATAATGCTGCCTCTCTCCTTCTATGATGTAAAGTAGGTTGATAACCTCAGGATCCTCCCTCTTAGAGATGTATAGAGGTAATATATCATCATCTTCATAGCCGTAGATGTTTATCCTCAAGTTGTTGAGGTTTTCAACTATCCGGACTTTGCAGGGTTGAACGGGACAGCTTACATTTCCCATCTTGAGCTCCTGCTCGTACTCTTCATAGTGAGAAACTCTGTATGCATGATCTGTATGAGCAATGGGATGAAGGGCAGCCAGGACAGACCAGATGAAACATTTCGTGTCCTCATTCTGGATGTTGAGGATTGCTTGCTTCGCTGCTAACTTGTTGGGTAACTTGAAGTGGCTAGCAGGGGCTAGAGGTTGGTACGTGGCAGTCTTCACCTCCAAATGAATAATTTCATCGAGGACCCATCCAGATCCCCGCTCGATGAATTCATCGGAGGACTTGATTTTTGCGAAGGCTTGGTCGATGTGTTCAGGGAGGACGCTGTCATCCAGCTCCATCTGCACCTTGCTCCGGAAATAGGGTGTGGCATATTCCTCGTCTCCCTCATCACTCTTACGAACGAACCGGATTTTAGACACAACATACCACTTGATGGCCCTCTTCTCTCCCAACTCCTCCTGCAGCACATCCTGAACTTGGGGAGTGCTTTCCCTAATGAAGAGAAGCAGGTCTCCAACTGCCTCTTCACTTGGGAATAAATGTGGCAAAGGGGGCAAAGACATCGGACGTCTTCACCTCTACTCTCCTCCTTCTGGGCGCAGGGGATGCAGGTTGAATTCCTCCTACTTGAGCAACTCGAAGGTGGGTGAGCAGATGTTGCTGAACATGATCCTTACGTCCGAAACTCTTCCCGCAGTCAGGACCGGCATGAGAGGTGGCGGATTGATGGGTCTTCATGTGTCTTGTCAGATCGGAATTACGTGTGAAGGACTTCTGACACGTTCCGCACATAAAGTCTTTCTTTCCAGTGTGATTCTTCAAATGTTGTGTAAGGTTGTACTTCTCTGTGAATGTCTTGTTGCATACAGTACAAACCTGTTGACAATAAAACTTTTATAAGTTTCGAGAAATTATTTCACTTTAATAGTAGACATATTATTTAAAATTAAATTTAAAAAAAAAAAAAAAAAAAAAAAAAAAAAAACTTACGTAAGGTTCAAAATTGGAATTCATAACATTTGAAGCTTGTGCAAGATGGATGGTACGAGAGGGTCCAGCAACAGATGCCTGAAAAAATTATTTAACATTTAAATAAGCTATTTTAACATATTCTTAACAGTAGTTTATCCTTTGAATGTAATACTTACAGTTTTCTGATGGATTTTCAGATGAAAATTAAGATGTCCCTTATGATTAAAGCCCTTCTGACAGATGGTACAGACCTGTTGAAAATAGAAATTTTGAGTAATATATCTTTGAAATGTTAAAGTTATTATTATTTCACTTAAATGATAAAAATAATACTTACATGCAAGTCTTGTGAGGTGGACGGGGCATTAGAAGGTCCAGTAGCAGTAGGTTCAACAACAACCTCCTAAAATAAGATATTGAGAAATTATTCAAAGTTTTTTACGTCAGAGAAAAATCGGGCATGAATTTGGGGCGACTTTGAATAGTTATAACATTGAAAATTGCTAAGTATAAAATCAATAAAAAATTTGGCGTGAATTTGGGGCGACTTTGAATAGTTACAGTATTGAAAATTACTAAGTACAAAAGCAATAAAAATTTTGGCGTGAATTTGGGGTGACTTTGAATAGTTACAACATTGAAAATTACTAAGTACAAAAACAATAAAAATTTTGGCGTCAATTTAGGACGACTTTGAATAGCTACAATATTGAAAATTGCTAAGTACAAAAAGTAATGAAAATTTCAGCGTGAATTTGGGGCGACTTTGAATAGTAACAACATTGAAAATTACTAAGTACAAAAACATTAAAATTTTTGGCGTGAATCTTATACTAATATTCAAGTGAATGACATTTAGAAAAAATACCAAGTACAAAAGTAATACAAATTTTGGCGTGAATCTTATACTAATGAATGACATTTAGAAAAAAAAGTTTTAAAGAATACATTATTGACATGAATTTCAAATATAATTGAGAAAGTTTTAAGTGAACAAATCAATTATGCAACGTTAAATAACACAGTTTAAAATTTATCTTAGACATTAAACATTCATTTCAATAAATTCATCTACTTAAAAGCAAGAAATTTAACCTTATTTAAAGAATATTCTTTAAGATACATAGTAAGTAATTTTGAAAGTTTAAAATAAATACAATCTATAAGCATTCAAACATAATTTAAAAATATATTACTAAAAGAAAACTTACTTGGTCATTAGGACTAGAGACAACGACATCCATGGGAGAAGGAGAACGTGATGATGACATTATAAATAACTGAAATTGAAAAAATATATAAATATCGAAAGAAAACATACATTTTCAATATAAGTTGGAAATAATTTTTATGTAATACTTGAATCGACTACTTTAACATGATGCGATTGTTAAGCCTAACAAATGCACACGGTACTTAATCTAGCAAATGCATTCGATAGCCCATTTCAATATATATAAATTTAACACACGATAAATAATTTCAGTTAAAATAATTTGTCTACTAATATTAAATAATATACATACATCTTATATTTACTGAACGGATAACTTAAACCTTTAACATGTAATACAGAAAAAGATTTGAATGCACGCGATTCTTTACTCTAATACATATAGTAAAATAATTTAATATTTAAATACACATGTTACTTAAAACATTTGAATATACATATTACTTAAAAGATACTAACATTTCACAAATAATAAAAAATCACTTACCGAATAATTCATATGAAATCAGCAAAAAGCTAAAGTAGCAGCAAAATACGATAAGCAAGCACGATAAGCAAATACTAAGCAAACACGATAAACGTCTTTCGCACTTAGGAATCTAAGTAGAAATGGCGAGATGGCAACCGGTAGCATCTATATATGAGGGGTGATCACGTGACTTCACCGACCAATCAGGTTTCGCGCTAGAGGGCGCTGCTTGGTTCTAACCGGTCAGAGCGGGTGGGGAGCGAGACTAGGCATGTTTCAACACGCTTCAACGCGTTTGCGAGTTGAGTTGTAGTGTAACGATCTTGCTTGAAACAGTTAAAATGATAGATAATTTGTTCATGACGTCATAGTATAGCGAATGGGTTTTTAGCGTGGACAGTTGTTGCAATTGGAGTAATTATGAAATTTATTAAATATAAAGATAATATTTAGTAATAATTATCAGATTTTATTATTATTATAAAAGATAACTTGTAGAAAAAAGTTACGGCATGAATTTTTTTTTTATAATGTTATTACCTGTATTGTGTTAACATTTGACATTTAAGATGCTTTAAGGTAATGACGGTTTTAAATATGAGAGAGTTTTTTAGACTTTTATTATTTGAGTCATGGTTTGAACCTTATGTTAAAATGACTTCATGGTTCAGTTACCGGTCGCTTTAGTAACTAAGCTATGAAGCCATATCCTTTATAAGGTAATGCATCTAGTCGAATATGTCAGTTGTAAGTATGACTTTACCAAGTGAGGTTGTGAATGCTGCATACTTCTACATTTACTTATGTGTAGCGCTATCATTCATTTATTATATGACTGATAGTGATCGATTCGCTATCGATTTTACGCTTCGTCTCAATGAAACCAGAAACTTATCTATTTCAATGTGAAAATGTTAAGACTTAGAATACAGATAAGAGTTAATAAAATTTCTTGGTGTAATGAATGCGACGTATCAAGACCCGGGTCATGTAGCAAGTTTCGGTGGTATCGATGCATTATACCGTGCCTCAGGAAGAAAGATTCCCAAGAAAACGATACAGAAATGGCTAAAGGGGGTGGATGCGAACACTCTACACAAGCTCATTCGTCATAAATTTCCTACGAATCGGGTAATAGTGTATAGCATTGATCAGCAGTGGCAAGCGGATTTGGTGGATATGTCAAGTCCAAAAGTTTAATGATGATTATCGCTTTATTTTGAGTTGTATTGATGTGCTATCAAAGTTTGGATGGCTAATTTCTCTGAAACGAAATAGAGGTATAGATATTGTTGAGGCTATTCAAATAATATTCGATCAACGAACTCCAAAATCACTTCAGACTGATCAGGGAACGGAATTTAAGAATAAGCTATTTCAGACCTTGTTAAAAAAGAAGGGGATTAGATTTTTCACGACGTATAATTTGTCGAAAGCAAACGTAGTCGAGCGTTGGAATAGAAGTATTAAAACTAAAATGTGGAAGTACTTTACTGCTAAAAATACGCATATATACATTGACATATTACAAGATTTAGTGAGAAGTTATAATCATACTTACCATTCAAGTATCAATCGGGCTCCCGTGGAAGTGAATGCTGAAAATGAACAAGATGTTTGGTTCACTTTCTATGGAGATATGGAGAATTTAAATAAACCCAAATGCGTATTTAATGTAAATGATGTAGTTCGCATTTCAAAGAAGAAATTAACCTTTGAAAAGGGGTATGAAACGAATTGGATGGAAGAATTGTTTGTCATAACAGAGTGTGTCAAGAGACAACCTGCAGTGTATAGAGTGAAAGATTTATTAGGAGAATCTATAAAAGGGACGTTTTATACACAAGAGTTGCAAAAGGTTACAATAAAAGATGAATTTCCAATTGAAAAAGTTTTAAGAAAACGCATGCGAGTAGATAAAAAAGGAGAGTCCTGAGCCATGGAGCGACCGAGCGACGGGACGAGGGACGATGACGTCACCGGAAGGGGGCGTGACCGGATATGACGTCACAGGAAGTGACATCACCGGAAGCCACGTGACCGGAAGTGGAGTTGAGTTGTTCCCTTCCTGCTGCTGTTTTATTTTCTGTTTCGTTATAAGCTGTTTGTGTATGATGTCACAGTGGGAATGACGTCATAATGTGTTTTATATCAAAGTTTTGATGGGTGGCAACACTTATTTTAGTTTCGGTTTATCTAGCAGACGGAGTTGAGTTGTTCTAGGACTGCTTCTTAGTGAATAAGTTAGAGTGATAGGTTTTTATTGCGTGACGTCACAGTGGGTATGACGTCATAAATTTTTTTATATAAAAGTTTTTGAGCGGTGGCAACACTTTTTAGTTTTTGTTTCCAGTTAAATGGGGTTGAGTTGTTCTAGGGCTGCTTCTAAACGAATAACTTAGAGTTATAGGTATTTTTACTAGTGACGTCACACTAGGTATGACGTCATTCTATGTTAAGATTTAGCATTTAAGGTATGGCAGCAGTAGGAATATGCTAAGTTTTAGGCGGGATGGAGTTGAGTTGTTCTAGGGCTACTTTTAAGTGAATAACTTAGAGTGATAGGCTGTTTTACCAGTGACGTCACAGTGTTAATGTAGTGAGGATGACGTCATGATTTGCTTTATATCAAAGTTTAAGGAATGGCAACATCTTGTATTCTGATATATCTAAGTCTCCTTTGATTGGTTGAAATAAAAGCTCGCTTCTGATTGGTTAGAATATGTCACGTGATTTCAAATGCTCTTCTCATTGACTATACAGTTTAGTAAGACAGTTTTCTACTAAGTTTAATGTAATTGCGGCGCCATCTAGTGGTAGGAAGGAACATAAATTACACAGTTTATAACTTTTCATGGTTCACCATTAAAAACTTCAAATACATGCAAAGATAATATATTAACACAAATGCGTAAAGTTTCGGATTGAGTTGATTTTTTTTAATAAGTGCTTAACACATTTAAACTAATGTTGAGAGATATAATCGCAAGACACTTTTAAGGAATCAGGTTTAATCAATGTTAGACACATAAAGTCTCATTATTTTCTCAATAACAGTATGAAATGTAAATATAAATTAAAATTTATGAGATAAAAAATTTAAACTTTGCAATCTTAACGTGAAAATTTCTTTTACAGAGCTTAACATGTAATTAAAAAGTTTTTTTTTTCTTTTATTGTCATAGTTTTTGAGGAATTGAATACACAACAAAAGAACTTAGACTAGAATTAATTTTTAATATTCAGCAACTGAAACCCATTATGGAAGTTAAAGCAATGATTTTACAATTATTTTTAGGTTGAGTTAGTCTGACCCTGTTGAAGGAATTAGTAGTTGTAGTGTGTTCACACGTGAGTTTGCAATACAATATTAGTAATATAGATTTCCAAAAACGAAATATTTATCACTTTGAATAGAAAAATGATGATTTTTTTTTTATTTATGTAAGAATTATTCTCAATTTTGTAAATTTTAAATGTATTATCCATATTTTATTGAGGAATCTATAATTTTTTTCTTCTTCTTTAAGAATGGTTTAGGAAAAACATTTCATTTCAGTCAGAACAATGTTTTCAAAGAGATGGAAATACATAACTTTTCGATATATCAACCTTCAAATTGATTCTATTTGTTACAACCGATTGTAATTTAAAGCTATACTGTACTATGCCAGCGATATTATATATCTTAGCTACTTACTGTCTATGTTAAAATTTATATTACTAATAAACTTGTAAGAAATTAATGTGTCTATGTTAGTTATATTAATCGAGATAGTTTTTATTGTACAATGATACTTACTTAAGTTGATGAATGGCAACACAGAACTATCTGCTAATGCTGAATAGAGATGTGATAACTGATTTTGGATACTCTAATGCCTAAATAAGAGAGAAAAAGTAACATACTCGAACATCTTACAGCTAAGAATTCAAAAGTGAACGTGAAAATTTACTTTACAAATAAAAATCATGTCTTTAAAATGTGTACGAACATCACTAAATAAGAGAAAAAAGTAACATACTTAAACTCTTTACGACAAATAACTTTAACATTAACGTAAAAAAAATTACTTTACACATAAAAATCACTTTAAAATGTGTAAAAATATCGCTAAATAAGAGAAAAAAAGTAACTTATTTAAAATTTCTAAGATAAATATTTAACCTTTACGCGAAAATTCCCTTCATATATAAAAATCCCGACTTTATAATATGACATGCAAGAAACTCTCAACGACAAATAACTTTAACATTAACATACAATTTTACTTTACACATAAAAATCCCGACTTTAAAATATGTAGAAATATCGCTAAATAAAAGAAAAAAAGTAACATTCTTAAACTTTGTACGACAAATAACTTTGACATTAGCGTAAAATTTTTTCTTCACATATAAAAATCACGACTCTAAAATGTGACGTGTAAGAAGAATTAGCATACTTAAAATTTCTACGACAAATAATTTTAACATTTACGCGAAAATTTACTACATACATAAAAATCATGTCTTTAAAATATGTAAAAATATTGCTAAATAAAAGTAAAAAGTAACATACTTAAACTTTGTACGACAAATAACTTTAACATTAACGTAAAAATTTACTTCACATATAAAAATCACGACATTAAAATGTGATATGTAAGAAAAATTAGCATACTTAAAATTTCTACGATAAATAATTTTAACCTTTACGTTAAAATTTACTACATATATAAAAATCACGTCTTTAAAATATCGCTAAATAAAAGAAAAAAGTAACATACTTAAACTTTCTACGACAAATAACTTTAACATTAACGCAAAAATTTACTTTACACATAAAAATCACGACTTTAAATTTGACATGTAGGAGGAAAGTATAACATACCTATAATTTCTACGACAAAGAATTCAAACATTGCCATTCATGTCTTTAAAATGTATAATGACAACTCTAACTATTAGAAAAAAGAAACACTAAAAATTTACAAGGCAAAGAATTTAAAATTGAACGTGAAAATTAACTTTACATGTACAATCATACTGTTATATCAACGATAAATAAGATAAAAAAGAAACTCTAAAAATTTATAAGGCAAAGAATTTAAATAATACGCGAAAATTTACCTCACATATAAAAATTATGTCTTTCAAATGTGTAAGAATAACGCTAAATTAGAGAAAAAGAAATACTATAAATTTATAATTTAAGGAATTGAAACAATACGCGAAAATTTATTTCACACATAAAATTTTTATCTTTAAAATGTGTAAGAATAATGCTAAATTAGAGAAAGAAAAAAAAAAGAAAAAATAACATACTTAAACTTTCTTCGACAAAAATTTAAACTATACGCGAAATTTTCATACACAATTATTTTCTTAGGTTAATGTTAAATAATGGGAAATTTATTAAATAATGGGAAACAGAATAAAAATTTCAAAGATAAAGAATTTTAACCTTTACACGAAAATTTACTTCACATATAAATATCATGTCTTTAAACTTTAACGTGACAATTTACTTCTCATATACAATGAAACTCTTAGGTTAATGTTAAATAAAAGAAAATGTAACATACTCAAAAATTTCTAAGATAAGCATTACGTAAAAATTTCGTATCATGTGTTTAAAATGTAACATATAAGAGAAAAAAAACTAACATACTAGAACTTTCTATAGCAAAGAATTTAAGCGTTAGCGTAAAAATGTACTTTACATATAAAATTCACGTCTTTAAACGGGATGATAAGCATGTGACGGTAATTAGCCAATCAGGTTAGCGGTAGGTGATACGCCACTCGCCGCCATTTTTACACCGGAGGATGAGTCACGCTAAAACTTGTTCAAACAGGTAGGGAGACTTGTACAGCAAGAACAGCAGCATCGACGCGCAAGCAGCGGGTGATGCTGTGGTGTGTCAGCAGGTCTTTGAGATAATCGTTTTCCTACTATGCCTTTTTCATAATGAAATGTTTGCGAAAACTTGTAATGAATGAATTGGATTTCAAAGACTCATTAGTAAGTGAAAGTAGAATTCGCATGGACTTTCTCCCAAAAAGTATGATTCACTTGGAGAATTTAAGATAATTTCTACTTGAAAACTTTTCTATTATCTAAAACATCGAATACTGTTCAAACTCTGTGGGATTATATGCTACAATACGGGTAAAGCTTAACAAAATTGTTACATAGAAGAAAAATAGCAAGAGATTTAAAATATATACTAGTTATAGACACTCAAAAGAAAAAATTTCACCTACTTTTCAATCGGAAAATCAATACAAGTTGGAAATTTATGTTACTTCAAGAAAGACTTAGACAATTTACTTTGTAATAATATACGTTAAGGTGTCGTATTAACTCGTGCAATACATGCTGACTAAGGTTTATTTTACTTATCACTCTAAGAAAGGGGAATTGGGGGAAAATATTAAATAAATTGCAGATATTAAATACATTGTAGATATGCATTCAAGTTTTGAAAATCGCCTGCAAGACTTTTAAAACATCTTAAGATAATTTGAAAGAAACTTGCGAATTATATGTCAACTACATAACTTTTTATACTCTGAAAGGAAATCACAAGTAATTTAGTTAACTTTTTTCATGGTAACACTCATATTCAATGACATGTTTTTAAAATTTAACCTTCTTTACATGATAATAGTTATAAATTTTTTCAATCTCAGATGAGGTATACTATTATTTCTAACATATATGTTATGAATTGTATAAAGTTTTTAAAAGAGTATATGCAAATCCCCAATCAGAAACGTAAAAATCCAACATCATTCAAACAAACTAAAATAATAAGATATTTTCCTTAGTGGAAATAGTTGTGGAATATACTTAGTGATGGAATATACTTAGAAAATTTAAATACTGAAAAAAGTTTGCTAGGCAAACTTAAAAGAATATTTTTTTTTTTGTGTGAAAAACTAGCATAAATTCGAAAAATGTAGAGTTTGTTACTATGTAAAATTGAACATCATCTGGACAAGCTAAATTATAAGTGAATTTTTTTTTTTTTTTTTAATTTTTTTTTTTTTTTTATTTGAGAGGTGCTAACAATATATTATTAATATAGAGATTTTTAACTTTCACCCATAATTTCTAAATAACTTATACATAAATTTCAGAAGACCGAAACGGAATGTGTTTTACAAGAAGCTTATTTTGTAAGACGAATATTCAATATTATTATAACTGGAGCAAAGTTCTTACCGGAAAAAACTTGTAAAAGATACTTATATTTTGAAAATAGTTTGAAAAATCCTTTTAAATTCATGAATGTTCTCTTTCGAAAGACACAAATAAAACTGATATTACTCGTGATATTTAACACATGCATAAAATTAGTCAAACAAAGTGAAATTTTTATTGCTTGTGACCGATAACTTTTCAGCGAAGTAGAATTTACACAGGAAATTTGTGCAAACTTTTTCAACTTTTAAACCAAGTATCATGTAAAATTATAAATTACGATAGGAAATAGCATACTTCATAATCTTCAGAATCAGAACAAGTCTTGTAGTTAAGCTAAATTTATTTCTCAAGGAATTAAAAGCATACAAGAGAAGTCCTTATCATTTCGCATCTTTTCTCATGTTGCAAGAAGATATACTTTGTAAAAGATCGTTGTAGCACTTAACAAAAATCAGTAAAAATAAATATATTTTCTATGGCAAAGATAAAACTTCACAACTTAATTACTGAAATTTAGCTAAGTTGCATATGGTTTATTCACATAACTCGCATAAGCTTCGAATGTTGAAATATATTTGTCAGTTGAAATCAAGATCATCGAAAATAAATGCTATCTACATTTTCAAGTCGGAAATTACTATTAAATAAATTTTACATGTAAAACATTGTCATGCTAAAAAGAAAAATCTACAAAAATGTAAATGATAATTTTACTGTTGGAATATAAATGATGAATAATTTATGATTTTATTCTAGGCAAACGATTTATTGTCTAACAGAGAACTTAAACTTTAACAGAAAAACGAAAAAATACAATTTTATATCCTATCATGCTATCGAAAATTGAATTTTTTAGCTCTTGTAATAGATTTTCATTATCCAAATTTCTATAGTTTTTCTTCCCAATGCAATAAAATTAAGTTCATGTGTAATGAGTAGGTTTTTTTATGAATCTTATAAATTTAATGAAATTATTAGTAACTAAAAGATTGAGTGAACTGAATAAATCAATGATGTAAATTTAAACAGTGACTTGAACTGATACATACTATAACTGAAAATAAGTATGACAAAGTGACAGATGAAGAGAAAATAGAAGTGGATAGGAATGTGTTGAAAAAAGTTAAAGACGATAAGAAATTCGTGAATAAGAAATATCATTGACTTATATTAACTTCGGTTTTCTACCTTATGACAAGAAAATACACTCTTTCTTATTAAGAACCAACTTGATGTCTTATCATAGAATGATAAAGATGAAATCTCGATACATTAAAAAAAAAAATAACAAACTTAAACATAGCAAATTTCTTTCAATTCATGTATTCATGTATAATGTGAGAAGTTTTACTGAAAGTATAGAAGATACAACATTGAAAGATGTGAATTTTCGGAAGTACTTTATCAGAAATAAAAAATGCGGTGAGATCCGCCATAAAAGTTTTTAGGAGAAAGTTTAAACAAAATTAAAAATCAAACATGCTTTTGAGGTAGAACATATACATTAAAACTATAGCACATTAAACAATTTATATCATATCGTCTCAAATGTATCAATCTGAATAACATGAAAATAACCACAAACTGAATAAACATGAAAATTATCAACATATGTGGAAAAGTTTCCTTTCTTCACGTATAAAAAAAAAAAAAAAAAAAAAAAAACAAACATAACATTGACATACGTTAAGACTACGAAACTTGCTTAATAATATACCGATAAGAGCAACCAATGTTGCGGGGAGATATTCATGTGATGGTCAGTATCCCATAAATATATTTTCTCATGCTAATTCTAATAGTATTCCACATAACTTCAACTTTATATATTACACTACAGATTTTTTTTTTTTTTTTTAAATATATTGACTTTTGCAAAATCATCTTTCAATATAAAAATGATAATAGTAAGAATAAAATAAAAGGAAAAGATACTAAGCATTGATTTAAAGTATATTTATTTAGACTTAGCAACAAATCATATATGCTTGAAACGAAAATTGCTTCGAATCAAAGTATAACTATCCAATTTCATTGATTCCTAAAAGGAAATTTTTCTCATCCAATCACTGAATTTTTTTTTTTCTCATACACATTATAAGTTTTTGTCCAATAAGGTGTAGAATAGTTGAAAATATCTGACCTCTTTCTAAATATTAACAATTCACTCTTGAAAAAGCTATAAAAAATTCAATTTACACTTGAAGTTTTTTTTTTTTTTTTTTTGATATTTCAAAGAATGTATTTAAGTCATTATGTATATCTAAATACGGCAACTTTGTCAGTTTAATAAATGTGTGTTTAAGTTATAAAACTTGACGTATATATTGAAAATTTTGAACTTTTCGTCACATTTATATAAAAAAAAAATACTAGTAACTTTGCATGTAAAACATGTAAAATATTAATTTCATGTGAAACATGTAAAATTTCATGTAAAACATGTAAAATTTAATGTGTTACATGCAAAGTTACTAATATTTTTTTTTATATAAATGAGAAGAAAAGTTCCAATTTTTCAATATATACGTCAAGTTTTATAACTTAAACACACATTTATTAAACTGACAAAGTTGCCGTATTTACATATACATAATGACTTGAATACATTCTTTGAAATATCAAAAAAAACAAAAAAACTTCAAGTGTAAATTGAATTTTTTATAGCTTTTTCAAGAGTGAATTGTTAATATTTAGAAAGAGGTCAGATATTTTCAACTATTCTACACCTTATTGGACAAAAACTTATAATGTGTATGAGAAAAACAAAAAAAATTCAGTGATTGGATGAGAAAAATTTCCTTTTAGGAATCAATGAAATTGGATAGTTATACTTTGATTCGAAGCAATTTTCGTTTCAAGCATATATGATTTGTTGCTAAGTCTAAATAAATATACTTTAAATCAATGCTTAGTATCTTTTCCTTTTATTTTATTCTTACTATTATCATTTTTATATTGAAGGATGATTTTGCGAAAGTCAATATATTTAAAAAAAAAAAAAATCTGTAGTGTAATATATAAAGTTGAAGTTATGTGGAATACTATTAGAATTAGCATGAGAAAATATATTTATGGGATACTGACCATCACATGAATATCTCCCCGCAACATTGGTTGCTCTTATCGGTATATTATTAAGCAAGTTTCGTGGTCTTAACGTATGTCAATGTTATAATGTTTTTTTTTTTTTTTTTTTTTTTTTTTTTTTATACGTGAAAAAAGGAAACTTTTCCACATATGTTGATAATTTTCATGTTTATTCAGTTTGTGGTTATTTTCATGTTATTCAGATTGATACATTTGAGACGATATGATATAAATTGTTTAATGTGCTATAGTTTTAATGTATATGTTCTACCTCAAAAGCATGTTTGATTTTTAATTTTGTTTAAACTTTCTCCTAAAAACTTTTATGGCGGATCTCACCGCATTTTTTATTTCTGATAAAGTACTTCCGAAAATTCACATCTTTCAATGTTGTATCTTCTATACTTTCAGTAAAACTTCTCACATTATACATGAATACATGAATTGAAAGAAATTTGCTATGTTTAAGTTTGTTATTTTTTTTTTTTAATGTATCGAGATTTCATCTTTATCATTCTATGATAAGACATCAAGTTGGTTCTTAATAAGAAAGAGTGTATTTTCTTGTCATAAGGTAGAAAACCGAAGTTAATATAAGTCAATTATATTTCTTATTCACGAATTTCTTATCGTCTTTAACTTTTTTCAACACATTCCTATCCACTTCTATTTTCTCTTCATCTGTCACTTTGTCATACTTATTTTCAGTTATAGTATGTATCAGTTCAAGTCACTGTTTAAATTTACATCATTGATTTATTCAGTTCACTCAATCTTTTAGTTACTAATAATTTCATTAAATTTATAAGATTCATTAAAAAACCTACTCATTACACATGAACTTAATTTTATTGCATTGGGAAGAAAAACTATAGAAATTTGGATAATGAAAATCTATTACAAGAGCTAAAAAATTCAATTTTCGATAGCATGATAGGATATAAAATTGTATTTTTTCGTTTTTCTGTTAAAGTTTAAGTTCTCTGTTAGACAATAAATCGTTTGCCTAGAATAAAATCATAAATTATTCATCATTTATATTCCAACAGTAAAATTATCATTTACATTTTTGTAGATTTTTCTTTTTAGCATGACAATGTTTTACATGTAAAATTTATTTAATAGTAATTTCCGACTTGAAAATGTAGATAGCATTTATTTTCGATGATCTTGATTTCAACTGACAAATATATTTCAACATTCGAAGCTTATGCGAGTTATGTGAATAAACCATATGCAACTTAGCTAAATTTCAGTAATTAAGTTGTGAAGTTTTATCTTTGCCATAGAAAATATATTTATTTTTACTGATTTTTGTTAAGTGCTACGACGATCTTTTACAAAGTATATCTTCTTGCAACATGAGAAAAGATGCGAAATGATAAGGACTTCTCTTGTATGCTTTTAATTCCTTGAGAAATA
Organism: Linyphia triangularis; assembly: GCA_963978545.1. Lineage (NCBI taxonomy): Eukaryota > Metazoa > Arthropoda > Arachnida > Araneae > Linyphiidae > Linyphia > Linyphia triangularis. The sequence continues at coordinate 70,399,653 of OZ021725.1, read as the reverse complement.
AATTTAGCTTAACTACAAGACTTGTTCTGATTCTGAAGATTATGAAGTATGCTATTTCCTATCGTAATTTATAATTTTACATGATACTTGGTTTAAAAGTTGAAAAAGTTTGCACAAATTTCCTGTGTAAATTCTACTTCGCTGAAAAGTTATCGGTCACAAGCAATAAAAATTTCACTTTGTTTGACTAATTTTATGCATGTGTTAAATATCACGAGTAATATCAGTTTTATTTGTGTCGTTCGAAAGAGAACATTCATGAATTTAAAAGGATTTTTCAAACTATTTTCAAAATATAAGTATCTTTTACAAGTTTTTTCCGGTAAGAACTTTGCTCCAGTTATAATAATATTGAATATTCGTCTTACAAAATAAGCTTCTTGTAAAACACATTCCGTTTCGGTCTTCTGAAATTTATGTATAAGTTATTTAGAAATTATGGGTGAAAGTTAAAAATCTCTATATTAATAATATATTGTTAGCACCTCTCAAATAAAAAAAAAAAAAAAATTAAAAAAAAAAAAAAAAAATTCACTTATAATTTAGCTTGTCCAGATGATGTTCAATTTTACATAGTAACAAACTCTACATTTTTCGAATTTATGCTAGTTTTTCACACAAAAAAAAAATATTCTTTTAAGTTTGCCTAGCAAACTTTTTTCAGTATTTAAATTTTCTAAGTATATTCCATCACTAAGTATATTCCACAACTATTTCCACTAAGGAAAATATCTTATTATTTTAGTTTGTTTGAATGATGTTGGATTTTTATGTTTCTGATTGGGGATTTGCATATACTCTTTTAAAAACTTTATACAATTCATAACATATATGTTAGAAATAATAGTATACCTCATCTGAGATTGAAAAAATTTATAACTATTATCATGTAAAGAAGGTTAAATTTTAAAAACATGTCATTGAATATGAGTGTTACCATGAAAAAAGTTAACTAAATTACTTGTGATTTCCTTTCAGAGTATAAAAAGTTATGTAGTTGACATATAATTCGCAAGTTTCTTTCAAATTATCTTAAGATGTTTTAAAAGTCTTGCAGGCGATTTTCAAAACTTGAATGCATATCTACAATGTATTTAATATCTGCAATTTATTTAATATTTTCCCCCAATTCCCCTTTCTTAGAGTGATAAGTAAAATAAACCTTAGTCAGCATGTATTGCACGAGTTAATACGACACCTTAACGTATATTATTACAAAGTAAATTGTCTAAGTCTTTCTTGAAGTAACATAAATTTCCAACTTGTATTGATTTTCCGATTGAAAAGTAGGTGAAATTTTTTCTTTGGAGTGTCTATAACTAGTATATATTTTAAATCTCTTGCTATTTTTCTTCTATGTAACAATTTTGTTAAGCTTTACCCGTATTGTAGCATATAATCCCACAGAGTTTGAACAGTATTCGATGTTTTAGATAATAGAAAAGTTTTCAAGTAGAAATTATCTTAAATTCTCCAAGTGAATCATACTTTTTGGGAGAAAGTCCATGCGAATTCTACTTTCACTTACTAATGAGTCTTTGAAATCCAATTCATTCATTACAAGTTTTCGCAAACATTTCATTATGAAAAAGGCATAGTAGGAAAACGATAATCTCAAAGACCTGCTGACACACCACAGCATCACCCGCTGCTTGAGCGTCGATGCTGCTGTTCTTGCTGTACAAGTCTCCCTACCTGTTTGAACAAGTTTTAGCGTGACTCATCCTCCGGTGTAAAAATGGCGGCGAGTGGCGTATCACCTACCGCTAACCTGATTGGCTAATTACCGTCACATGCTTATCATCCCGTTTAAAGACGTGAATTTTATATGTAAAGTACATTTTTACGCTAACGCTTAAATTCTTTGCTATAGAAAGTTCAAGTATGTTAGTTTTTTTTCTCTTATATGTTACATTTTAAACACATGATACGAAATTTTTACGTAAAGCTTATCTTAGAAATTTTTGAGTATGTTACATTTTCTTTTATTTAACATTAACCTAAGAGTTTCATTGTATATGAGAAGTAAATTGTCACGTTAAAGTTTAAAGACATGATATTTATATGTGAAGTAAATTTTCGTGTAAAGGTTAAAATTCTTTATCTTTGAAATTTTTATTCTGTTTCCCATTATTTAATAAATTTCCCATTATTTAACATTAACCTAAGAAAATAATTGTGTATGAAAATTTCGCGTATAGTTTAAATTTTTGTCGAAGAAAGTTTAAGTATGTTATTTTTTCTTTTTTTTTTCTCTCTCTAATTTAGCATTATTCTTACACATTTTAAAGATAAAAATTTTATGTGTGAAATAAATTTTCGCGTATTGTTTCAATTCCTTAAATTATAAATTTATAGTATTTCTTTTTCTCTAATTTAGCGTTATTCTTACACATTTGAAAGACATAATTTTTATATGTGAGGTAAATTTTCGCGTATTATTTAAATTCTTTGCCTTATAAATTTTTAGAGTTTCTTTTTTATCTTATTTATCGTTGATATAACAGTATGATTGTACATGTAAAGTTAATTTTCACGTTCAATTTTAAATTCTTTGCCTTGTAAATTTTTAGTGTTTCTTTTTTCTAATAGTTAGAGTTGTCATTATACATTTTAAAGACATGAATGGCAATGTTTGAATTCTTTGTCGTAGAAATTATAGGTATGTTATACTTTCCTCCTACATGTCAAATTTAAAGTCGTGATTTTTATGTGTAAAGTAAATTTTTGCGTTAATGTTAAAGTTATTTGTCGTAGAAAGTTTAAGTATGTTACTTTTTTCTTTTATTTAGCGATATTTTAAAGACGTGATTTTTATATATGTAGTAAATTTTAACGTAAAGGTTAAAATTATTTATCGTAGAAATTTTAAGTATGCTAATTTTTCTTACATATCACATTTTAATGTCGTGATTTTTATATGTGAAGTAAATTTTTACGTTAATGTTAAAGTTATTTGTCGTACAAAGTTTAAGTATGTTACTTTTTACTTTTATTTAGCAATATTTTTACATATTTTAAAGACATGATTTTTATGTATGTAGTAAATTTTCGCGTAAATGTTAAAATTATTTGTCGTAGAAATTTTAAGTATGCTAATTCTTCTTACACGTCACATTTTAGAGTCGTGATTTTTATATGTGAAGAAAAAATTTTACGCTAATGTCAAAGTTATTTGTCGTACAAAGTTTAAGAATGTTACTTTTTTTCTTTTATTTAGCGATATTTCTACATATTTTAAAGTCGGGATTTTTATGTGTAAAGTAAAATTGTATGTTAATGTTAAAGTTATTTGTCGTTGAGAGTTTCTTGCATGTCATATTATAAAGTCGGGATTTTTATATATGAAGGGAATTTTCGCGTAAAGGTTAAATATTTATCTTAGAAATTTTAAATAAGTTACTTTTTTTCTCTTATTTAGCGATATTTTTACACATTTTAAAGTGATTTTTATGTGTAAAGTAATTTTTTTTACGTTAATGTTAAAGTTATTTGTCGTAAAGAGTTTAAGTATGTTACTTTTTTCTCTTATTTAGTGATGTTCGTACACATTTTAAAGACATGATTTTTATTTGTAAAGTAAATTTTCACGTTCACTTTTGAATTCTTAGCTGTAAGATGTTCGAGTATGTTACTTTTTCTCTCTTATTTAGGCATTAGAGTATCCAAAATCAGTTATCACATCTCTATTCAGCATTAGCAGATAGTTCTGTGTTGCCATTCATCAACTTAAGTAAGTATCATTGTACAATAAAAACTATCTCGATTAATATAACTAACATAGACACATTAATTTCTTACAAGTTTATTAGTAATATAAATTTTAACATAGACAGTAAGTAGCTAAGATATATAATATCGCTGGCATAGTACAGTATAGCTTTAAATTACAATCGGTTGTAACAAATAGAATCAATTTGAAGGTTGATATATCGAAAAGTTATGTATTTCCATCTCTTTGAAAACATTGTTCTGACTGAAATGAAATGTTTTTCCTAAACCATTCTTAAAGAAGAAGAAAAAAATTATAGATTCCTCAATAAAATATGGATAATACATTTAAAATTTACAAAATTGAGAATAATTCTTACATAAATAAAAAAAAAATCATCATTTTTCTATTCAAAGTGATAAATATTTCGTTTTTGGAAATCTATATTACTAATATTGTATTGCAAACTCACGTGTGAACACACTACAACTACTAATTCCTTCAACAGGGTCAGACTAACTCAACCTAAAAATAATTGTAAAATCATTGCTTTAACTTCCATAATGGGTTTCAGTTGCTGAATATTAAAAATTAATTCTAGTCTAAGTTCTTTTGTTGTGTATTCAATTCCTCAAAAACTATGACAATAAAAGAAAAAAAAAAACTTTTTAATTACATGTTAAGCTCTGTAAAAGAAATTTTCACGTTAAGATTGCAAAGTTTAAATTTTTTATCTCATAAATTTTAATTTATATTTACATTTCATACTGTTATTGAGAAAATAATGAGACTTTATGTGTCTAACATTGATTAAACCTGATTCCTTAAAAGTGTCTTGCGATTATATCTCTCAACATTAGTTTAAATGTGTTAAGCACTTATTAAAAAAAATCAACTCAATCCGAAACTTTACGCATTTGTGTTAATATATTATCTTTGCATGTATTTGAAGTTTTTAATGGTGAACCATGAAAAGTTATAAACTGTGTAATTTATGTTCCTTCCTACCACTAGATGGCGCCGCAATTACATTAAACTTAGTAGAAAACTGTCTTACTAAACTGTATAGTCAATGAGAAGAGCATTTGAAATCACGTGACATATTCTAACCAATCAGAAGCGAGCTTTTATTTCAACCAATCAAAGGAGACTTAGATATATCAGGATACAAGATGTTGCCATTCCTTAAACTTTGATATAAAGCAAATCATGACGTCATCCTCACTACATTAACACTGTGACGTCACTGGTAAAACAGCCTATCACTCTAAGTTATTCACTTAAAAGTAGCCCTAGAACAACTCAACTCCATCCCGCCTAAAACTTAGCATATTCCTACTGCTGCCATACCTTAAATGCTAAATCTTAACATAGAATGACGTCATACCTAGTGTGACGTCACTAGTAAAAATACCTATAACTCTAAGTTATTCGTTTAGAAGCAGCCCTAGAACAACTCAACCCCATTTAACTGGAAACAAAAACTAAAAAGTGTTGCCACCGCTCAAAAACTTTTATATAAAAAAAATTATGACGTCATACCCACTGTGACGTCACGCAATAAAAACCTATCACTCTAACTTATTCACTAAGAAGCAGTCCTAGAACAACTCAACTCCGTCTGCTAGATAAACCGAAACTAAAATAAGTGTTGCCACCGATCAAAACTTTGATATAAAACACATTATGACGTCATTCCCACTGTGACGTCATACACAAACAGCTTATAACGAAACCGAAAATAAAACAACAGCAGGAGGGGAACAACTCAACTCCACTTCTGGTCACGTGACTTCCTGTGATGTCATATCCGGTGATGTCACTTCCTGTGACGTCATATCCGGTCACGTCATCGTCTCTCGTCCCGTCGCTCCATGGCTCAGGACTCTCCTTTTTTACCTACTCATGCGTAAAAAGAAAATGGAATATTTTGTGAAATATCGAGGATATCCCGACAACTTTAATCAATGGATTCCTGCTTCTAACTTACTTGCCCTATAAATATGGATGGCACACGTTGCAAGACTCATTTGTCATCATGAGTTTCTACATAACACTTATCTCGGATAGTTCCATGTCCTATTTCCCTGAAAACAAAATTTCCCATTTTATTACTCGCTTACCCATACCAATTGAACTGAAAGGAGAATGGGAAGTTGGAATCGTAGAGTTTTTATAATCGCATACTTGGTATAATGTGAATCATCAAAATAATTTAATCGGGTTTGAAACGGATGGAAAGTTAGAGGTAGGAAGAAGATTACCTCCGGGTTGTTATGAGACGGTTCCTGATATTTTAAAGGCTATTTATGTGAAAGAACATGATGATAAAATTGTTACAAGTTATAATGCGGTAACGAAGCGTGTTCAGATAACTGTGAAAAATAATGCGAAACTCATATTATATCAAGGACTTGCTGAAATGCTTGGATTTGAACCTATGGAAATAACTTCGTTTGACGCAAGTATAGAAACAACTGTTGTTGGTCCATTCGTAGCTGACCCCTCTGCACATTATCGCGTATTGATGATTTATACGGATATAGTGGAACCATAAACTGTGGGAGAAGTCTTAGCACCTCTCCTTCGAGTGGTTAGAGTGAGAGGACAAGATGGTGAGATGATTAGTGAACAGTATGATAGACCGCACTACTTACCTGTAAACCGGAAAATGATTGAGACTTTGGAAATCGTTATAAGGACGCACGCAGGGTGTTTAACGCCATTTGAACGTGGGCGCTCGTACGTGAAGTTACACTTTCGTCAGAAATCTCTCTCATGATGTATGTCCCCTATCAGTGTTGTCAAAAATCTTTCGAAGATTATTATGTGCAGCAGACGGGAAAAGGCTTGAATTATTACCAAGGAAGTTCTTATCAGAGAGGATACGGATTAGGAGGTCTATTCAGATAATTTTTTTGTGCCGCAGCTCCGCTACTGAAATCAGGTGTTAAAGCTATTGGGAAACAAATGTTTCACAGCGGTGTCAACCTGATGAATGATGTTTCTCAAGGTCAAGATTTTAAAATGGCCGCCAAACGAAGACTCAAAGAAGCTGGAAATGTGTTAACAGATAAAGCCGCCACCAAAGTCAAGACTATGATTGGCAGTGGAAAAAGACATAAAAAGCGTATGCAGAAGAAAAAATCAATCATTCCACGTTCAGCCAAGAAGAAGTGCACATCGCATGATATTTTCTCCTAATGGCTTCCTTCATCTACAAAGACTCTGCTCCTTGCGTCAAGTCGGAATTGGATTTATTTTCAATTCCCCCAACCCAAACCGTTATCGAAAAAGGACAATTTGTCGAATTTCATCCCCTTTCAAGTGCAGGAGATGGTGGACCGATTGAATTTTCAATATCAGGAAGTAGTGAAGAATATGTGGACTTAGCTGCTTCCTATCTACACGTGAAAGTAAAAGTGACGAAAGCAGATGGAACTAATATACCAGAAAAGGAGCCAGCTGCTCCTGTCAACCTTTTCCTTCATTCGCTTTTCAGTCAAGTAGACGTTAATTTAAACGAGAGAAATATTTCTTCTGCAAGCAACACTTATCCTTTTAGAGCCTATATAGAGACATTATTAAATTATGGAGAAGATGCTAAGAAAATTTTACTTTCCTGTGAAGGATTCTACAAAGATACGCAACCTGATATCATTGACCCCATAGATGAGAATGCTGATGCTGGATTGAAGACGCGTTACAATCTTATCAAAGACAGCCAGGCAGTAGAAATGATTGGTCAACTCCACTTTGACATTTTTCAACAAAATCGTCTCATGATTAACTTGGTGGATATCAAAATTAAAATGATACGCAGCAAATCCTCATTTTGCTTAATTTCAACCAAAGTGGATGGTGATTACAAGATAGTTCTAGAGCATGCTTCTATGTTTATAAGAAAAGTGAAGGTGAGCCCTGCCGTTGCTATTGGGCATGCCAAGGCTTTGGAGAAGACATCGTGCAAATATCCAATTGATCGAGTGATTTGCAAAACTTATAGCATTGCCGAGGGGAGTTGGTCCTTTTTACAAGATAATGTGTTTCTTGGACTCATGCCAAAACGTGTCATTCTCACCTGTTTAGGAAATGCTGCAATGAATGGGCAATAGTGCAAACTTTGTATCTATTTACGTAGATGGGCAACCGTTTCCCTGTAAGCCTTTAGAGCTTAATTTTGATTCCAACTACTACGTTAGGGCTTATCACAGTTTATTTTCCGGATTTAATCATGGTAAGGGAATTTACTTATCTCAAGAAGAATACGCCAGAGGACATGTACTTTACGCATTTGATCTAAGTCCTGATCTTTGCGACGGAGAACATTTTAACCCATTGACGGTCATGAACGTATATATCCGTGTGGCCGATTCTTTAACCTGGCGGCTATGCCCGTATATATGCGTGCAGCCGATTCTGTTTCGAAAAGGCCATGGACGAGAGGATAAGTGCTGTGTGTTAGTCTCTTCCCCCCCTCCCCCAGCTAATTAAGTGTTGACAGTTGAGACCGCCCCCTTACCATTAGAGGACCCTCGTCCCTAATAGACTAGCATTCTTCTTCCAAGTGGTAGAACCCGAAGGGGGATGAGCTTGTTTAATGAGATACACAAACTGTTTTTTGTAAGAATTAAGTTTTGGAAGGGAAGGGGTTTTTTTTCATAAAAAAAAATGTTTTATGGGGATGTTTATTTCTTGTTTGTTATGACTAATAGTTTTCAGGTTTACAAAAATATTCTGATCAAGTTTATTATACTCGCCACTAGCGATGGAACGGATGTGAGTTTTGCCGGATACCGGATTTCGGATATCCGGGGTACCATGTCTACCGGATACGGATATCCGAAACGGATTTCGCCGGATATCCGGCCGGATATTCGGTCTATATACTAAAAACGATAGTTATACGATGCTATACGAAAAAAATGGTCATGATATGAAGTATTAAGTAAATTATAATTAGTGGTTAGCGCACCGCACTGCATGCCACAGGTCCATGGTTTGATTCGCGGACTGGGCAAGGTTGACTTTGCTGTTTATACCTGAAAGAAATAAACTGAGGAGGACCATGCATGCTTGGAAACTAAACACTGGGGTTCGGCGTCAGAATGACCATCTGACTGAAACATTTGCTTTGTGACACACAAATGCCACAGTCGAGAAAGCTGAGCTGGGCCCAACAGGCCTTAGACCACACGGGCTGTCGCGCCACTGCCCTAATAGCACACATCCTCCCAGGGAGGTCCCTGGGAAGTCATTCGTAGTCCCGGGGATGACTGGGGACTTCCTAGGGACCTCCCTGGGAGGATGTGTGCTATTAGTGTGAGTTAATTTTTTTTATTTAAACTTTAGTTGATGAGTGAAAGAGATCTTTGTTGCTGATTTTATATCTTGTAATATTGATACTTTTAGTTTTTCATATAGTTCTGGCAGGGCTTTATCACGAAAATAATTTCTATTTGGAAGCGGATAACGAGGAGCTATGTATTTTAATAACTGACCAAAGCCTTCTCTATTCACAATGGAGAATGGTTCAGCATCAAGAGCCATTAACTCACCTAAAATTATATTAAAAATTTTTTTACAATGTTGAAGTGCAAAATATAGCTACTTTCAATTTACTTCATGCATTGTTTATAATTGATAAATGATTACAAAATTATACCGGAGGCATTTGTTAATAACAAAAGATTTATTTTAAATATTTTATGAAATTGAAGTATATATTTTTTTGCAATGCACCTAAAACATTACGGATATAAAGAAATCTCATAGAAAACTTAAATTGGATCTATCGGAATATTCCGTCTTTAAATATATACTTAAAAAATTTCGAACCCAAAATTCATCAACATTATGTTATACCATATTTAAAATATATATTTAATATAAACAAACAAAATTAGTACTTACATATTTTTGCGGTTAAGGCTTTTGTTTTAGGATCATCTAAACTCCACAATTTTGGTACAAATAATTTCGATTCCAATGTTGTCTGCGTGCATTTCTTGTTTTGATGAATTGTTTTTTCTTGTTCATCAATATTTGATGCATTTAGTGAGTCTTTTAAGCTTCGGTGAATTTCCTTATGCACACTCATTAAATGGCTCCATAAGAGTTTTGTGGAAAAGGATTTTGGGCTTTTGCCGCGCACATTTTTTAAACGATTCTGTGGAGCAAGTGACACATAGGGCTTTGCTTTCGTCATTTCCCATTAATTTTAAAATACTTCCAAATGGGTGATTTTAAATAAGCCATTATTAAAAATTATAAATTGGATTGTAATTGGAGAAAACTAAAATTCAAGGCATTCTAGAGAGCTAAATATAATTCCACATTGTGGCGCTGCTTTAAAGACCTAAAAATTACAATACTTCATTTTACGTCAGAAAAAATATACCAGCTTTCAACTTCTGCCAATGAAAAATAAGAAATTAGACCATACCATTCACAGCATAAAGGGGTAGGGTATTATCGTCGATAGAACAAAAAAAAGCATTGAGGATTGCGCATTGGCTATTTATTGCTTTTTACTCTAGCAAATGTCAGAAAAAAAGGAGGAAGTGAGAATAACTAAAACTCTTAAGTCACTTATGTTATGGAAAAAAAGTACTATTTATTAGTATTTCGGTTCGAGTTTTACGGAGAAGCATTCAAATATAACATCTGGAATTAATCAGATCATAAACTTGGAATGAAAAGAACATATTGCAAAACACGTATGAAGGATGTGTATGGAAAAAGATTGGAGGAATGGTTTTTTGCTTATCAACTCGGCGTCAATAATACGGCGCCTCTCTCTGTTTTCGTTTTCTAATTTGACTGCAATTTATGTCCAAAAAAAAAAAATTAAAAAAAAAAAAAAAAGTGTAGGATGCGGTGTTTCCTTTGTCCGAAAAAGATCATTATTTTTTTCAAAAAATTATTTCTTGTGGATACCTGGTGGTCGGATATACAGCCGGATATCCGAATGAAATTATCGGATGTCCGGTATTTCAAATCGGATATCCGACGGGGTTTCGGATATTGAAAAATCAGCCGGATATGCCGGATATCCGTTCCATCCCTACTCGCCACCAGAGTGATATGTATATATATGATATATATATATATATATATATATATATATATATATATATATATATATATATATATATATATATATATATATATATATATATATATATATATATATATATATATATATATATACCTTTTGTACCTTTGACCGTGTGGACCGTGATACATATGAAAGTTTAGGTGTTGTTCATAGAAAAATTTGTAAAATATATTAAGTAATTTTTTATTGGGCAAAACTATATAATTATATGCTATATAAATAAATTACAGCTCTTTTTTAGTTACTCTTTACACTTTTAATAAAACATAACAAATATTTTTATCACATATTAGGAACTTAAAATAATAAGTTGAAAGAACATTTACACATACAATGTTCATCTAAAAAGATTCATTGAAAATGGTAATACGAATTGCAGTTTGAAGTATTTTCAATAGTGAGTATATGTATTGTTGAGCACATTACAGGGTTCCATAAAACAAAACAAAAAGTAATGTACAAACAATTGATGTTTAAATAAGAGAGTGGCTTAAACAGTATTTTTGCAACAATGTTAAATGAAACGACGGATCACTGAGGTTGTTAGAAGAATAACGACTGATATACTTTGCAGAGCTCAACGTGAAGTTGAATGCAGACTCGATATCTTAAGTGCGCCAAAATGTAGCTCATGTAAAACTTACCGAACGTGTGACGTAAAACTGCTTGAAATAAGCTTATAAATAAAACATTAAACAATGTAAGTACATTACTTTGTTTTATGGAATTCTGAAACGCAATCAATAATTTATGCTCACCATGTATAGTTATAATAATATGCTTACAATGTTGTATCTCTTAAAAATTTTAAATTTTTTTTAAATATCAAAATACTATGAGCGTGGAGAATTGCACTGTTCTCATATATGCAACCATGGGCCTCTTTAAATCCCAGGGGTCAAAGTCGTGGGTTTCACAAAAACCCAATGATTTTCCATTCGAAAAAACTTTAAATAAACTTGCCCGACTCGATCTCCTATGGGCCACACCTGGGTCTCCTGAGGGGGGCCACTGTCTACCATTATAAGATCATTACTATATATCTACAACCTGCAATAGGGTTGTACGTTGGGTACTTGATATGTCGGAACATTTAGTCGGCATCTTATCAATGAATGAAACGCCACCGCTAAGTACTTGAGAAGATTCGCATACAAGAAAAATCCTCGACTATCTTACCAAGTGTCCAAAGGGTGGGGCAGTTTGACAATGAGGACTCTAAACCCATGCCTCCCCTTTACATGCCCCATAATAGCCTATTGTTGAGGACCGTCAAGCTTCAAACAACTACTGCTGGGAAGATTCACCACAGTTTGAAATATTCCTACTCCACACAGTTATTAAATATATTTTAATACTAAAACTTAATACTTAAATACTAAAACAATTCTTGTTTTAGAATTTATTTGACTTTTATTTAGCTTTAGAACTACTAATTTTATTCAATATTTTCTGTTTTTAATTATTTATACACATAGTATATAATTGCGATAAATTTAATGAATACAAAACTTATAATGGTACAAAAGCATGATTCAAAATAAATCAATATTTCATGTTAAATAAATTATATACATTTAAAGTCTTAAATGAGCTGATGGAATGCGGTCTATTATATGATTCTTCGCTTTATTCAAACACTAACTATGCTGCCCGTCGTTGCCAAGACCCGTCTTTTGTGTATAGGTCTCAGCTTTTGGCACTTCGCTTGCAAAAAAGTTCATAGCTGCACAAAACTAAGCTCGCTAAAAGTTTCATTATAACAAACACAGCTCGCTTAGCTCACTGAAAAGTTCACTGATACATAAGCACAGACTTACTTTACACTTTGAAAGATTCATTGCTATGCAAGCATGAGCTCGCTTCGCACGCTGAAAGGCTCATAGCTGCACAAGCATAATCTCACTTAACTCACTAAGAATTAATTGCTATGTAAATCTTTAATGTTAGAACACCCTCCCTTGTCGAGAAAAACAAAACCGTTAATACAATAATACAACACCCCTTTGAGAATACTTTAACACGTGTTTGTGAAAATCAAAATTAAAGAGCCAAAACTGCTTATAAGAAAATATGAATTAAAAAAAAAATTAAAATTTTGACGTTCTATTTGTTAAAACTCTAATTAGAGGGACAAAACTACTTTTGTTGAAAATTTTAGAACTGTAGCCATATTAGAAATCGTTTTGTAAAATATTTGTTAATTAATTGAAAAAATTAATAAAACACTTAGTCAAAATTTTGAAATTCTGTTATTTCAAAAGTCCAAATAGAAGACTAAATCTAATTATGTTGAAAATTTCAGAACTCTAATTCTATTTTGAGTGGCTTTCTATAAATCCACAGAGCCACAAACACATACAGCTTGATTATTATTATAGATTATATTAAAATGGTTGGTCGTTTTCAGATTATCTGGCGCCGTCAGCAATACGAGGGCTGTAATGCGCCGAAACATTCGTCATTAGACAAGCCAACATACATTTACAAACACCCATGCCTATCACGGGACTCGAACCCTCAACCTCACGGTCTAGAGGCTAGCATGCTAACCACTATACCGTTTGGTCGGCTATATTAAAATGTATTTAATTTATTTCATTGTTTAACTAATTGGAGTTACTAATTTAATTTTGTGGTTTTTATGTATATATTTAAATAACATTTACATAATAACATGAAAACAAAAGCCAAAATTTTGCGTGACGGAATTTGTATTCGTTCCCGATGTTAGAATTAATAGTCAATTTTCATTGCTTCTATTAAGAATTTTGAAATTATGTGTCCGACTGAGTGATACATTTCGATATAGTGTAAAGTCAAATTTTATAGTGTAATATCACATGTACACTTTAGTACATATAGTGTAATGCATAATATATAATGGAAAATACTTTAAGAGAGTTTGGAACCCTATACCTCCCTCCCCCTTCTCATTCTGGATACGTCGTCCTCGAAATGTCGGAACATATAGTCAGCGTCTCAAGAATGAAAGAGTGAAAGATATGTTTCCGTCTAGTATATGACAAACCATGTATGCCCTCACTTGTCATAACTCAATGGGCAATTTGAAAAACCTTACTTTTAGTTATCTCTCTCTCCCATCATTAGAGGAATTTATACCTTATCCGCGCATAAAAAAAAGGCTTTTGAAGGGGAGATTGAAAAGCTTCAAGTAACTGCAAATGTACAAGCTGTACATGTGTTTTTTATCTCCTCCACCTGACCAAAAGACGAGAGGCTGGGAATTTTCCCACCGGGTGTTGAGTGAATGCATCCTTTGTTGTAGTTTCCCATTGTATTACAATACAAATGCAACTTTTTTTAACTCTGGTATTCACACAATGATCACAATTTAGTAAATCTACACATGGAATGACACTTAGGGAAAACGTACCCTTGATTTCAAGTCAGAAGCATCTTTCTTACCTAAGGCTCAAATTCTTCCAAAGAAAATAGTTCTTTGCTTTGTCTCTGAAGCGGTGTGATGGTATTTTCAAAGACAGCAAAAGTCACCCTTTTATCTCTTAAAAACGAGTTTCTTCTTGCTAAGGGCTGTCTGACCAACTTAACCCTTCATTCCCACACCACTGCTAGATATCGTAAGTTGCTCAAACATTTTTTTAGGGTTCTGTAATAATTCTTGGCCAAATGGAATAGTTTAATTTCTAAATGGAGTCTGATTCCGAGCAAGAAATATTAGTTGATATATCGGAAAGTGAATATTTCTCTACGGATAACGAGTCTGAAGATGACGAAGCTCTGTAAGATGTCCGTAAATGGTGCAAAGTTGATCTAAATGTGAAGTCAACTGCGCCACCAAAATTTCCTTTCTCAGGAAACCCTGGAATAAAAGTTCCAGTCAGTGACGCAGAAGACCCCTTAGAATATTTTAGTCTTTTTTTCTACGATAATATTCTTTCTCTGATTGTAAGAGAAACAAATAGGTATGCTGAACAGTATTTAGAAACAGCAACTCTAACTCCATCGTCTAGATCTTTGAAGTGGGAGGCAATCAACCCAGATGAAATGCGAAGATTTATTGCTCTAGTTTTGCTGCAAGGATTGCTGCAAAAACCGGTGGAAAGGTGGTATTGGTCGAAGAGACCAATTCTTTCGACACCATTTTATGGCCAGGTCATGAATGCACAGAGATATTGCTTAATCATGAAGTTCCTTCATTTCGAAGATAATTCTCTATTTGATGCCCAAACTCATCCTCATCCAAAGCTACGAAATATCTATGATGTGCACAATTTAATTATACAAAATTTTCAAAAAGTGTATACTCCGGATCAAAATGTATCCATAGATGAATCGTTGTTAGGATATAAAGGATTGTTAGGCTGGAAGCAGTATATTCCAACTAAACGTGCCAGATTTGGTATAAAGTTGTATCAGCTGTGCGAATCCAAATCTGGATATATCTGGAACTATTGAATGGAACACATTGAATGGAAATATCTCATTGACTGCACGACAGAAGAAAACGCTCTCTAAACATAAGAAGATATTGCGTCATTTAAGTAGTCGTAAAGTGTCTTTACCGAAAAAACGTCAAGTCATTTTACAGAAAGGAGGTTTCCTCAACATACTTATTCCTGCAGCCTTGAGTGTTTTAATTACATTATTTCATGGCTCAAATTAAGAAGTTTGCTCTTATACTCGAAGAATTTGTGACAAAACATACTGTTTCCAATAAAAGGCTTAGTGAGCTTGATAAGGCAATGATACAAATTTTATATCATGAAAAATTGGTCCTCTATCATGAACTGTTGAAGAAAAGTTTAAATCTGCAAGAATTTAATAATTCACGTTCGAATGAACAAAGTAGTAAGACAGCTGAAGAGAAGAGGAAGTGGAGAAAATAGAAGATAAGAGGAAAGTTGAAGAATCTGTGAAAGTAGAAGAAATAAAGAAACTTAAAAAAAAAATGATAATTATCAAGAACTTATATTAGCATCACTTTCTAAACCCATGCGAAGAAAAGCTGAAAATACACTTGCTCTCATCAAGAATCAACCTGATATCTTATCATGGAATTCCAAGGGTCAAATCTCCATACACGGAGAAAAAATACCAAACTCTAACATTATCGACTTTTTCAATTATATGTACAATACCAAAAGTAATGTATCACGGAAAAGTTTATTTAATACTGTTTTGAAAGATTTAAATGTTCCGAAGCAGTTTATCGGAAATAAGAAGTTGCTAAAGTCACTTGTAAAAATTGTTCAAACAAAGTTGAGACGAAATGTAAAACCACCTAAAAAGTGGGAAAATTTATGATTCAATAAAGTGATATTACTTTAACATTTTTTTTTCTTCTATTATTTCACATAAGAAAATCACACACACACATATTTCCATTGAATAATTTTTTATTTACAATTTCAAATAATCTTTCAAAGCACCATATGATATACATTTAAAGAAATCTTCATTAAAGAATTGAATGACATTTTTACATTGTAAGGTTTCAATTACATTTTTAACATTAAGTACAAGTATAGCATCGTCTCCAACACACCAAGACTGATCTTGCAATGAAGTAGTTATACAGACATGATTTCCTTGCGAGGGGTCACCAATAGCACAAGCATCACATCGAAACAATTTTAAAACATTACTTTCTATTTCACATCGAAAAGCAGAAACATATTCATGAAATAAGTCTATATTAGGAGGTATATTTACATTTTGAGCACAATCATTAAGAATTTCAACTCGTAGTAAATTTATAAGAGACTCCTTGATGGTTTCACATATTTCAGGCATGAGATCTCTAATTTTAGCAAGATTATTTTCATTCACTTTTAAGGTACTTCCTTTAAATTTAAAATAAAAGAGTTGTTTTAAAACTAACTCACCCTTATGTGATAGAACCAGGAGTTGATTGTTACACACAAAGCTACTAGCTGCGTATTTCGTGTTCACGTGTAAGAGTTTGTTATAAAAGTCCTGAAAGGTATCCATGTTCATCAAAATTTTCTGAGTACTTCCTGGCCTATTATGTTGAGACATGTGGATGAAAAGACGAGAATCATATTGATGAAGGGACACTATGAAACCAAATACAAGGTTCCATTCCTTGAGGCATCCACTGGTTTTCTTTACAGAGGCATAAAGGCGAGTCATCCAGTCGTCATCGGGAATTGTTTCTTCTTCTGCGATGGCTTCATCCGATGGTCTCTTCCGAGAAAGGGACTTGTGGGGATACTCTACAATATCTTGCGGTCTCGCTACGATGTTCCGGAAGGTGATACTGATTCTCAGCTCCGTCACAGCAGACTCGGCTGAAATTTCATGAGTCCAGAACTTATTGGTGGGTGGTTTCATGAGAAGGAGAGATCCACTTGGCAACGGAACTTTGTTGGGCTGGAAATCAGGACGTGCAAACTGCATGTTTCTGATAGCTCCGAGACTTAGGGTTGGAATAGTGAAATCTGGATCCAAGTCTTTTTCGTTGTCTTTATGAGCTCCAATCTTGGCATTTCCATCTGCATAGTAGTTGAGAAGGGCGTAGTTGTATTCTTGTCCAGTCTTGTTTTCAACATCCTTCTTAATATCAAGCAGTGTAGAAGTCCACGGCTTGGAAAAGACGCACGTTCCAGAAAAGACATAGTTCACGCCAGTATAACCAAAACCGAGCACTTTCCTTTGAGGCGTGTAACTTTTTCCTTTAAAGTCCAATTGGAGATTCTCATACTCGTAGTTCAACAATTCATGCAACAACTGCTGTGATTTATCTGCATCGTAAAAACTTTCAACGAGTTCAATATGTAAATCAGACGACATTTTCACTTCAAGCTAATAAGCACAACTTCGAAGAAACGCACCTTCACTTGACAAAATCAGGAGAGAAAAGGCGTCCTCGCTGAATACAAGTCCGTTAGTGACGCAGCTCATCCCTTCTGATTGGTTGACAGTCGAAACAACGCTCTCTAGCGTGAAACCTGATTGGTTAACACCTATCCACCTTTATCGCCCTGTAATATCCTGTCCCAAGCTGTTCGAACCTGTTCAAACAGAATGACTCATCCGATTAACGCCTGCTCGTATCTAGACCTCTCACAAGATGTTGCCATACATTAAATCAGCGTCAGCCACTAGGCGGCCCGCGGGCCGGATCCGGCCCGCGACAGCTTTACAGTACAGAAGAGCAAAGATTAAATTTTGAGGAAATAATTTTAATTTGTCTACAATAGTATGTATTTACTACCAAAAAATGCGTTTTACATTAAGTGGCCCGCGACAGAAAGTTTGAAAAATCCTCTCTTTTTTTCTGATTTCTGCTTTTCTGAATGTGATGGGCAGGAGTTGGGTGTTTTAATGCATATTGGCCTCTTTTGTTTTGACTTTTGAGGTGAAAAGAAGTATCGCGATCTCTATGACTCCAGTGCAATAATGGAGTCGAAGACTAGTTATAAACACAAAGTAGATAGTGAAAAGCGGACCGGCCGTCATCGTCTCGCAATAACATCGACTAAAATGGAAGATTTAGGAGGTATGGTTTAAATATCTTTATTGATTATGAGTTTATGGCAAGTCACATTGTAATATTGTCGCAAAAGATATGACTTTTACGACTTTGATTTACGATGTAAAGAATTTTTTATTTTTTAATTATTTAAAACAAGAATCAAATATCAATTGTTATTTTATTAATATAAAAAAGTTAAAATTATTGTTTCAGTTTTCAAAATTGTTTTATATTGTTGAATCTTTAGTAATTATCACATTTCTAACATTGAACATATGTAGTAAAGCAATATATTTATTGGCGTATTCGGTATAAATCTGCGGCCCGCGGAAAGTTCCAACATCAGTCATGCGGCCCGTCTCTAAAAGTTAGTGGCGAATGCTGCCTTAAATGATAAATCTTAACATATAAAGGCGTCATACTCACTGTGACGTCACTAGTAAAAATATCTATAACTCTAAGTTATTCATTTACAAACAGCCCTAGAACAACTCAACTCCACCTGAAAGGTAAATCGAAACTAAAAAGTGTTGCTACCACTCAAAACTTTGATATAAAACAAATTATGACGTCATATCCACTATGACGTCACGCAATAAAAGCCTAACACTCTAACTTATTCGTTTACAAGCAGCCCTAGAACAACTCAACTCCATCTTAAAGATAAATCGAAACTAAAAAGTGTTGCCACCGTTCAAAACTTTGATATAAAACAAATTATGACGTCATACCCACTGAGACGTCACGCAATAAAAGCCTATCACTCTAACTTATTCACTAAGAAGCAGTCCTAGAACAACTCAACTCCATCTGCTAGATAAACCGAAACTAAAAAGTGTTGCCACCGCTCAAAACTTTGATATAAAACACATTATGACGTCATACCCACTGTGACGTCATACACAAACAACTTATAACGAAACCGGAACTAAAACAGCAACAGGAGGGGAACAACTCAACTCCACTTCCGGTCACATGCCTTCATGTGACGTCATATCCGGTCACGCCCATTTCCTGTGACGTCATCGTCCCTTGCGCATTGCGCCTCGGCTCCGGACTCTCCTTTTTTACCTACTAACCTTCACGAGTCACAGATGGCGAAACAAATATTAGATCGGTATCTTAGATTGCGTTTAAAATATTATGGTAACAAAAATTAATTTTAAAGGTTATACATAAAAATAGTCTAACTAAAAGACAGCAGTTGACCTATTCTCTCTGATTGAGTTGCTTTTCAATTAGACCACATGAAATGTAAATATTTCAGATATAACACATTGTAGGAATAATCAGGATTTCGAAGAAATGCTTGTGTGAAGTTCTGAACTTTTATTTTTATTTAATTATTGTAAGAATTAAATATACATAATTTCAAAAGCATGTCTTTCAAACTAGCTATTTCAAACTTCTCTAGCTAAAAGAATTATAAAAACACTATGATTAAATTGTAATTGCTATCCGTTTTAGAGTTTAAAATATTTTGTACAATTTGTGAGATAACGTTTAATGTTTTACAGCTTACATACTACAGTAGAAATACAATAACGTTTTTCTCTTACTTAAATTGCCTCATTATTTCAAGACGCTTTTATATATAATATACTTAATAACATTATTTAAATAGGTACTTAGGAAGACATATCAGTGACTTTACTCTTAATTTACAATGCCACACGTTTCTTATTAAAAATTATTCATTTAAATTAAAAGAATTAAATATAAACGTTTGAGCTTGAAATGTTGTAAATATTGAAAAATACTTCAACTCTGGTACCCCGTCAGGGTGATTAAGATAAGACGCGAAGAAAAATTTCCCCTCCTTTTGCCTATTTGCGCACTCACACTTCGGTATGGGGTGTTAATGCGGTCGGTTCGTGGAGTCCAAACTCCAGTCTTAGTTCTTTAGCTCAGTGGCCATACCCAAGTCTTCAATAGCTTCATAGACAGTTGCACACTGGGTATCTTCTGTTGCAGATGGAATCTTGGCAACTGCCAATAGTTGAGAAATTTCTTTGACTAAAACTAACACTGGCAAGCGAGGAATTGTGCCTTTTCCAATTAAGTCACGCATCAATTTTAAATCCCAATGAATGACAAAATATTAGTTGCCTTGAAACTTGTCTTTATTTTATCATATTTTTTCTCTCGCTTCCATTCTTTGTCGAAGAATTGAGTACGTCACGAGGAAAGGTAAAAACTCTTCGAGAGCATTCCTGGAGAGGGAGGAAAGAGTAAGGTTGCGTGGGTGTTGTAACGGGTCGCATTTAGGCATTCCTCACTTTGATTCAAACCACAGAAGGGAATGAGATTGCGCCATTGATCAATCTTCCTGTCAGTCTGGGCACACAAAATGGCGGATGCATGCTGAATGGAGAGTTTATAGTTCTAACAGAGAATTCGTATTTTCTTTTTGTTTTTGAAAAAAAGATTAGAAAAAGAAAAGGAAGATATTGTTTTCATTACAAGCAACGTCAAATCATTGTATGAAAAAAAATCCTGAGAGGACGATTTTTACAGTATTACGAAGTGCTGAATTCGATGAAGCCATATTCTTATTAAATGGGAAAGGTTATGTTTGCTGGTATTTCTTATTGACGTATCTTTTTTAATGAAGTTTGATGATTTTATAGTCGCACTAAGTTACTTTATGACTTCAAAACTGTAATGTAATTATAAATAATCGTAAAACTGATTTTTAATAATAATTAATTGAAATTTTGAATGGTGGTGCCATCTATATCAAAATTTAGCAAATCCCAATTTAGCTTTAAGGAAATATTTTTACCATCTAAGAGTCGTGATAATTAATATTCAGTAAAGACGTTTTATGGGAAAAAATATTAGTATAATTAATATAGTCGAACTAAATTATATTTATATTTTATTTTTTACTTATAGCTAAATTATAGAATAGACATGTTTATAATTTCTATAACTTCATCTATCGTAAAATAGATAAATATAAATTGTCATAACTTATGTTCACAGTAAAATATTTCTTATTAAATACAAGACAATATTAAAAAAGCTCAATATTTATTAACATTTATTATTATTATAAAAATGGAACAGATGTAGTATATAGGAGATTGGGCGATATTTTTTATTTGGTAATAGCAAAAAGTGTCAAAATTAAAATACAAATAATAATGGAATAAGGTTAAAATATCAATAATAATTAAATTAAAATACTAATAGTAATAAAATTAAAATAGCAATAAAATTAAGTTAAAATGTAAATAATATAAAGTATCAATTTTTAAAATAAAACTTAAATCTGTTTCCAGAAACCGCATTTATCGGGGAAAAAACAACACTTATATAAAATCATGTCAAAGAAGTGTCATATTCTGCAACTGGTGCCATAAAAATTATAATAACAAAATAAATATCTAAAAATATTTATGCGTCGCATTGATGCTGTCATTTATTCAGAAATATTTTAGTTTCTTCCTTATAATGGCAGCAAACAAATGACTATTAATAAAATAATAAGAATAAGAATTGATAATTTCAAAAGTAGCATTCGAGTTTCTGAGTCACCCGAATTTTTCTTTTACGTCTAAATGTTTACAAAAAAAAAAAAAAAAAAAAAAAAAAAAACTTAGTTTCAAAAATATATTCCAGCTGCATAATTTTCCTTGATAAATATCCAAAATTTATACTTTGTTGTTAAAAGCAGTTAATTAGATTCAATTGGAGTAAAACATTAATCAGGAACAAAATTATCATTTATAAAACATTCGCCATTTAAAAATCAGTTCTTAAACTCAAGATATAAAACATGCGTTTAATTCTCTGTGTCAACACAGTAAACATTGTCAGGTGTTTAGCGGCTTCCATGAAAGCAACGTATTAGCCAATGGCGGACTCTCATTCCCTTCTGTGGTTTGAATCAAAGTGAAGTATGCTTAAATGCTACCGGGCCATGTAAACCACAAGCGTTATGTTTATTAAAGTCTAATATTCAATTAACTACAGACTCCTCATTTAGCCCCACGGACCATCCTACATATATATTATTTTGTTTTGTAGCTTCCAAAGGAAACGGAGAGTAAAACGTGCATATAAAGTACAATTCTATGAAAGAAAATTGATTGCACGTTTCAATTTCCAATTTCTTTTCCAGAAGATAGATGTTTAGATTTCATAAGATTTTGCTTCTGGCCAAGTAAAATTGTCAATTAAAACAAAATTCTGTGTGTATACATTTTTGTCAATAGGTGGCGCCTTTTAAAAATCCCGTCGGAATTTTCAAAATGAATTATCAAGTGGTGCAACAATTTGTTTAGTTTGATTAAGAAAAAAGAGTATAAGCATCGTTAAAGGTCGGAAAATTTGTTTTACCATTTGTAAATTTCGTATCGCATATCCGAGGGTCCATCATAACTTCACTCACTGGCAATGTTAAATATGAATACGAATATATCTTGCTAATAATTGAATTTATGTAAAATATTTAGTAGTTTTTATGACTCAAAATTCCCATATCACATTAATATATATATATATATATATATATACATACACTGAAAAATTTAAGAAACTGTTATATTACTTTTAAAGAAATAAAAAAAAAATCACATTAAAGAATATCAAATAAAACAGTTACTAGCGACTTTAACAAATATCTCTCTCACATCTGCAATTTGCGAAAAGAATCAGAGTTTTATCTTTACCATCCACGTATTTTAAGATTCTCTACTAAATATTACGCTGAGTTTAAACTTGATTGCAACGATTATACTTGGATTATGCTTGTTTTCTCCCATTATTGAGAGGAACGTGTTGATGCGCCTCCTAGCGGTCTGATATCTGTTATAAAAGTATTTATAGTGCTAGGATTGGTTGTATTCAGATTATCTGGCGCCGTCAGCAACACGAGGGCTATAATGCGCTGAAGCATTCGTCATTAGACAAGCCAACCTTATAGTGCTAGGAAATTGAGTGTGTGTTCACCTCTGAATTCAAAGTTAAAAAATTAAATATCGTTTTAAAAAGAAAGGAAGTGTCCACTTCAACCAGAAAAATCCAAACATTTTTCGACCTTGTAAATAGATAGAATACTTAAGACATTTGAATGTTTACTCTTTTTAATTATAATCCTACAGAAGTAGGATTCCAAAAATTAATTTAGGCTCATTAGAGTGTTCCTCCCCACGGTAATCTTTAGTAAAAGGCGAAAGATTAGCACGAAGGTTGAAGAGAAACCAGAGCATGCCTTTAAGTGGATTTTCCTTGACTTTTATCTCATAACCTACACACTAAATTAGTGGTGCTAATAGGCGATTCATTCTGAAATTTTGTGGTTACTTCTACCAAAGCACTTCTACGCAAGAAACTTTGTGTATTCAAAATTAAGCTGCAATTCTGAGGTTAAGCTAAATCAGGTTATATGTTAGGACAATTAGATATACCATGTTACTGAATGTTCATTTATAAATTGTCTGTTTAAATAGTATATTTCATTTGTTTAGAGATCACAACTACAATAAATGTTTGCATAATAAAGGTGCATCTACAGGGTGGGGCATAAAGATCTCCCCTTTTTAAGAGGTCAATAAAAATATATAGGACATTGAAAACAAATATTTTATTTTACATTCGAATAGAATAATGTTTGTCATTAATTAATTTTTACAATCTGCAACAATTTTTACTATTAATTAATTTCGAGGTTTTGTTGTACGAAAAAGGATATCGTCTAAATGTTTTCCTTCGTTCTCTATACACTTGTGAAGTCTCTCCCGGAAATTCAGCATAACCTTTTCCACCATTGCTGGAGGAATTAATGCAATTTAGAATCGAACCTGTTTCTCTAAAATTAGCAACCCATAAGGATATTGTCTTTCTGTCGGGTATTCTTCCATGCCTGCTTACTCCAAAGTGCCTACGAAATAATCGTTGCGTTTCAATGATGGAATCCGCATTTTTAAAATAAGTTTCGACAACGAACGCACGATGCTCACTAGTCCAAGACATACTGTCAGTTGAAATAGCGTAATTTGGGAAATATAACACCGCTACTTCGAACATGCCCTCTACACTAGCGCCACCGCAGCGACAGCGGAAAATTAGGAAGATCTTTATCCCCCACCCTGTATTATTTTTTTATTGCATTTTGACTTTTAACTATAGTTAGCAAGGGAATTTAGGGGCATCAATGTCATGTTTAAGCTTTTACTTGAGAGTGACAGAAAAATTCTCTTTTATGCAACAACGCCATAGTGTAGCCATGATAAAGTCACTACCTCGTCGCTTTTTCAATTCAATTCCATTTTTTCCGTTTCCCAATTTCAAATGCATGTTTCAAGTTTTAGTCTACGTTTCATAGATTATCTTACGCTCATTAGAAATCTCAGTGCTTCCCAATGATAAAAAAAAAAAAGAACTTTAGTGTGACCCAATTTGTTGTTGTTTTGAGTAACGAATGTTCACATCCCACACAACACATTCTACAAGGTGACACTGATATTCTTCAAGACACCTCTCGTTTTCTTCCAAAACCATCATGACATTTTTATCCTTTTGAAAACGCGTGGAAGAAAAGAGAACAATTTTCCTAAATTAGAATGATAAAAGGCAGCAATGATTAATTGATGAAGACATTAGCCTTCCAAGAAAACAAGTCCAAGACTTTGCCACCAGGGGCACACTCACCCTCTCCCCTACCAGATGATGATGGGATCCCCTACCAGATGATGAATCGCCTATTAGCACCACTAATTTAGTGTGTAGGTAATGAGATAAAAGTCAAGGAAAATCCACTTAAAGGCATGAACTTTATTTCAGGTTCCCCTCCTCCCCCCCCCCCCTTTTTTTTTCTTTCTTATTTCAGGTCAATGACTACAACCATGGACCTAGAAACTAAATCATCTGATGACCAAGTTTGAGAACAAAATAGAACTTTTTATTTCCACTACCATCACCATTCTACTAAATGTTTCCAATGTTGTAACCATTAAGGACACTAATGCACATGATATCATCAATAATGGACTGAGTGAACTACAAAATTTGAAAGACAATTTCTCCCTTAATCGAGACACACAATGTACCACTCCTGACAATTTAAATACTGACAGTGACAGCTCTATTCATTCAATAGCTGACACGGACTCCTCCATCTTTGATCAGGAAGAGACGATCATTACTACACCCAAAACTATTTCTAATGAAAGGCATCCTTTAGTGAGCCCTATTAAAAACAAGGCATTAACCATTTCTACATCCTCAAATGATCAAAATTGTAAATGTGATTATATTCAAACTAGATCCCATAAATCTAAATGTTCACACTTCAAGATCGATAAGAACAATTCCAACACTGGATTGGTGGCGCCATCTATCATCGATGAATCTAACTATAATTCCAGTGATCCTAACCCCAGCAAAGAGAAGACCTCTGCATTGGCAACAGCCAATCAGAAACAAGCTCAGATTAGCTCCTCCCCCCATGATGGAAACTTCTCATCCACTGCAGTTCCAACTGTTATGACTCCGTTTAAGCAGGATATTACTATTTCTACTGAAATTAAACATGCGGAATCGTTAAAAAACGATCAAATTAACCCGAAAAAGGTCACTTTAAACTTTCATCCAGGTACATCTACCGAAAATACGATATACAACACCAACACTGGTGTACCTTCTCTGAACACCCAAGACAGTGATATTTTGATTGCTAACTTTAATAATGATACTAATACCTATCCTGCCTTTACATATAAGCAAGTTCCACTAACTAAAAGACATGTCAAAACCAATTCTTACAAAATCAAAGAAACAGGAACCGTCAAGAGGGCGGCGGCTCCTGCCTGTAAAGAAACAGGAGTTGTCAAGATGGCGACAACCCCTGCCACCCAAGACACAGACTCTGTCAACTCGGCGACAGTCCCTGCCTCATCAGCTGCTGAGCCTGTCAACTTGGTGACAGCTCCTGAACCCCCTTCCAACTCCCCCTCATCTTTGCAGCATTCCGACATCAACCAGCAAGACATTCACTCCCCTATATTAAATAACTTCAGTAACCCAACCAATACCTCCTGCAGAACACCCATATACGTTACTGATAAAAAGTATAACTGGACCCTTCTCAACAATATTCTGCAAAAACAAAACTTTGCAGGGTACATGGGTAAAACCATCACCCATAATGATGGACCTGCTTTCAAAATCCAAGCAGCTAGTGACCTCCAACATAGGCACATTGCCACCTTTCTTGACTCACTCGAAATCGAGTATTACTCCTTTTTGCTTAATGAGGATAAAACCCTTAAAGTTGTAATAAGATCATTGCCCATGGACATACCCACTGTTGATATCTACCAAGAAATTGTTGAGAAGGGTTTCAATCCCATCAAAGTCACTCAACTAACTAAACGCAGGGATGGCAATATTGTAAATATGCCACTTTATCTCGTGGAACTGCACCGCACGGACCACAACCGGGAAATTCACAATTTAAAGGATCTTTTAAATCTTAAAATCACCATCGAATCCTACAAAGGTCGAGGAGGAGTTTCGCAATGTTATAGATGCCAGCAGTTTGGACACGCCCAGAAAAGCTGCCGCAGAGAGGCGAAATGCCTTAAATGCGCAGGCCCTCACTTCAGTTATCTCTGTACAAAGTCCAAGGATACAGAAGCCACCTGCATCAACTGTGGAGGCCCCCACCCATCTAACTACTCTAAATGCAGTGAGCGTCCTAGCCCACGTAACAACCCTCCTAGACAACGACCCCAACATAGTGAAGTAGATAACTTTCCAGCTCTTCCCAATTCCTCAAACTCCAGGATATTTGTAAACTCTACTATGCCACCCCCTACCAACTTCTGGACAAATAGAGCGGCCAACGTCAACCACCAGATGAGTGCTAACACCCCTCCTACAACTTCCCCCAGCACAAGAGATGACAACATCCACATGCAGGCAAGCACTCCAAACACCTCCAGCTCCAATAACGAAATCACCATCCTTCAAAATACCCTCCAAGAAGCCAAATCTATTGCAAGAGAGTTCTCTGAACTGATCAATTGGGCAAGATCTTCATCCCTAGTAGAACTTCTCATCACCTTTAAAAACAACTTGAACAACTCTCCTCCAGCACCTTACAACATAAATAATGACTAATGCAACTAAATCTTTTAACCCTCTCAAAATAGTAAACTGGAACGCCAACAGTATAATCAACAAGATTGAAGAGCTCAAAAATTTCCTCGTAGAGTATGATGTTGATATCTGTCTTGTCACTGAGACGCATGCCAAGCCGTGTCACTCCTTAAAGATTCCAAACTACAAGACCTACAGGACTGATAGACTGCATCATAGAGGAGGTGGCACGGCTATTTTTGCCAAAAAATCTCTGCCAACATCCCTGTATAGATCCTACAATGGTCAAAACATTGAGGAGACTAACATCATACTCGAAATACGAGGAAAAATCACCCATATCTCAGCAGTATATAGCCCCCCACAAAATAAACTGACTGCTGACCTTATCAAACACCTTTTGCCCTCTGACAGACCCACCATTGCTGGTGGTGATTTCAACTCCAAGAACTCCTTTTGGGGTTACCGCATCACAAATGGAAATGGGAGACTCCTTGGAAATCAACTAGCTGCACAAAACCTGAGGATCATTGCCCCAATTCAACCTACATACTATCATCACCAAGGCACCCGCCCTGATATCCTGGACATTTTCATTACCAACACAAACCTCAACATGGCCTCTGACGTGCTCAATGAACTGGACTCGGATCATCTGCCTGTCATCGCCTCTATTGGCTGCCACATTGATGAGCACAAAGACACAATTGCTCGTACTGACTGGGACTTGTACCACAACCACCTCCACACTCACCACATCTCCATTAATTCCTCACTATCTACAAACTCAATTGAAGACTCAATCAACCACTTGAACAATGACATCCATGAAGCGCACAACATTGCAACTACACATAAACCTTACAAAGAAAACTACATGAGACTTCCTACCCATATCAGGAAGCTCATTCAATATAGAAACTACCTAAGGAAGAGGTGGCATCGGCTACAAGATCCCAGAATAAAGCCTGAAATCAATGCCCTTGGCAGAGAAATCAAAGAACTCACCAAGGAAAATAGAGACAAGCGATGGCAGGAAAAAGTCAACTCACTGAACCTGGCAGACAATTCCATCTGGAAACTGGCAAAGGCCTTAAAAACCAACAAGCCTGTTGACCGCCCTATCCATGGCGAAAGTGGGCTAGTTTATACTGAGGAAGATAAGGCTGAGGCCTTTGCCGACTCCTTTGAGCTGCAGTTCAGAGAAAACGACGACCCTTCAGATGATGACTTCGAGGACCATGTGACGCGTGCAGTGCGTCGATGGAACAAGTCCAGTGATGACCAAACTACACTTGACCCCACCACACCGGCAGAGATCAACAGCATTATCAGGAAGCTGAAGCCTCGCAAATCCCCTGGCATTGACAAGATTTCCAACCACATGCTGAGGAGCCTCCCCAATTCAGTTATCATCTCACTTGTTACCATTTTCAACTCATGCATTAATGAATGTTACTTCCCAACTGCCTGGAAGGAGGCCCTCATCATCGTGATTCAGAAACCTGGTAAGGACCCTGTCATGACCTCCAGCTATAGACCAATTAGCCTACTCTCTGGAATAGCAAAGATCTTCGAAAGAATCATTTACTTTCGAATGAAAAACCACCTACATCACATCCCCAGGGAGCAGCATGGTTTCATGACAGGGAGATCCACAACTCACCAACTCGTCAGGATTCTGGAATTTGTTGGAGATGCCAAACACAAGAAGGAGAGCTCGGCCATCCTCATGCTTGATGTCGCCAAAGCATTTGACCGAGTTTTCCACCAGGGGCTAATCTACAAGTTAATAAACCTGAAGATCCCGCGAAACCTCATCAAGATACTCTGGTCCTACCTTACCCAGAGGTCCTTCCGTGTCAAATTTGGAAAGGCCACATCCAACCCAAGAGACGTCGAGGCGGGAGTTCCACAAGGCAGCATACTTGGTCCCATTCTGTACCTCTTCTTCACATCAGACTTCCCTACCTTCAAGGAAGATCCAAATAGTCTCACAGCATTCTATGCTGATGACACTGCCATCATCACAAAATCGCTTAGTGTCCAGAATGCTGTGGACAAACTCAAGGACAAAATTCCTGACATTGAGAACTGGTGTGAAAAGTGGAAGGTCCAGATCAACGCTGGGAAATCCCAAATCCTCCCAGTTAGGGCCAAACATCTCAGAAAGACTCTGGAAAATTCTGTAGTCCTCTTCAACCAAACTATCCCCATCGTCAAAAAGGCTAAGTACCTGGGCGTCACTCTTAATCAAAAACTGACTTGGACAGACAATACCAAGGAATCCATCCGTAAAGCTAATTCTGTCAAGGCTAGGCTCTGGCCTCTCCTTGGCAAACACTCAACACTTCCTCTGCACCTTAAAAAGAGATTGTATGAAAGCACAGTGCGCCCAGTACTCACTTATGCCTCCCCAGCTTGGATTACAGCCTCCAGCACAGATATTAAGAGATTACAGACTTTCCAGAACAAGACCCTGAGACATATGGTAAATGCCTCAACCTATGTCAGGAACTCCCGCATTCACAGTGACCTGAAAATCGACCTCATCCAACATCATCTATACAAGCTTAACATCACCTTCTTCAGAGGAGCAAATCATCCCAACTCCATCATTTATGACTCTCTACTCTACGAGATCATTCCAGGAGACGAAAGGTTCCGCCCCTTTGCTGCCTTCATGATGTCAGATGCCCCCCTTTCCAGGGCCTTCAACAAGTCTCACCTGTAAATAATTATAACCTGTATATTTCTACCTACCTGTTTTTCACCGTGCTCAACTGTTTCACTCACATAGTCTCACTCATGTTTTAACCAAGTGCTTCATATCCTCAACTGACAAATGTTTGTCATCTCTTCATACTCTGATGTAACCAAGTGATTGTGCTTATTACCAATTGTATTTTCATTCTACTTCTAATTCACCGTGTAATTTACTGTTATTCATATGTGCCCCCAACCTTTATTTTCACCGTGCTTCATGTTTTTTCATTTTAACTTGACTGTAATCTCACCATATGTTCATTTAGTTACCCGACCTGTAATCAAGACAATGCCACTGGCCCCGTCTGTTAATTGATAAGTTTGCTGTTAAGTTTTTGTTACCATCATGACTCTGTTATTGCGATCTTCATTTTATTCTTTGCCTGTTAAACCAACACAAGACATGTTCTACAGATTGCCTTTGGCCCCGTTGTTAGTTGTTAAGTTTGTAGTTGTTAAGTTTTTTATTACGTTTGATTGTGTTAAGTTTCAACTGTCTTGTTCCATGTCATTACAAGATATATGTTACCTCAGCGATTGTAACCACATAAGATGAATGGGTATAGCGCCTTCGGGCCAACACCCAGAAAAATAAATTATTTAAGTTAAGTTAAAGGCATGCTCTGGTTTCTCTTCAACCTTCGTGCTAATCTTTCGCCTTTTACTAAAGATTACCGTGGGGAGGAACACTCTAATGAGCCTAAATTAATTTTTGGAATCCTACTTCTGTAGGATTATAATTAAAAAGAGTAAACATTCAAATGTCTTAAGTATTCTATCTATTTACAAGGTTGAAAAATGGTTGGATTTTTTCTGGTTGAAGTGGACACTTCCTTTCTTTTTAAAACGATATTTAATTTTTTAACTTTGAATTCAGAGGTGAACACACACTCAATTTCCTAGCACTATAAATACTTTTATAACAGATATCAGACCGCTAGGAGGCGCATCAACACGTTGCTCTCAATAATGGGAGAAAACAAGCATAATCCAAGTATAATCGTTGCAATCAAGTTTAAACTTAGCGTAATATTTAGTAGAGAATCTTAAAATACGTGGATGGTAAAGATAAAACTCTGATTCTTTTCGCAAATTGCAGATGTGAGAGAGATATTTGTTAAAGTCGCTAGTAACTGTTTTATTTGATATTCTTTAATGTGATTTTTTTTTATTTCTTTAAAAGTAATATAACAGTTTCTTACTTTTTTCAGTGCATGTATATATATATATATATATATATATATATTAATGTGATATGGGAATTTTGAGTCATAAAAACTACTAAATATTTTACATAAATTCAATTATTAGCAAGATATATTCGTATTCATATGTAACATTACCAGTGATTGAAGTTATGATGGATCCTCGGATATGCGATACGAAATTTACAAATGGTAAAACAAATTTCCCGACCTTTAACGATGCTTATACTCTTTTTTCTTAATCAAACTAAACAAATTGTTGTACCACTTGATAATTCATTTTGAAAATTCCGACGGGATTTTTAAAAAGCGCCACCTATTGACAAAAATGTATACACACAGAATTTTGTTTTAATTGACAATTTTACTTGGCCAGAAGCAAAATCTTATGAAATCTAAACATCTATCTTCTGGAAAAGAAATTGGAAATTGAAACGTGCAATCAATTTTCTTTCATAGAATTGTACTTTATATGCATGTTTTACTCTCCGTTTCCTTTGGAAGGTACAAAACAAAAAAATATATATGTAGGATGGTCCGTGGGGCTAAATGAGGAGTCTGTATATTAGACTTTAATAAACATAACGCTTGTGGTTTACATGGCCCGGTACAACACCCACGCAACCTTACTCTTTCCTCCCTCCAGGAATGATCTCGAAGTGTTCTCCTTCCGTCTTGACGAACTTCAACATCACGATCTCTCCGCCAGGGGTGATATCTGTTCATTGGCTCGTTCAAACAGGAGAATGTTGCCATCCGTTGGTTTGGCCTCCAACCCACATATATATATATAATTTTTAATGAATAGTTTAATAATGGTTATTAATTCGAAGATATGTATTTGGTTCAATGCAATTTATTTCTATCGAGAAAAAAGATTAAAATTCAGTCGAATTCGTATTTTAGAATATACTATTTCATTGGTATATGTCATGGTTCCGTCTTCTCTCACGCTGTGTCACAGAGTTGTATTTCCCTATGTTGCTTTAACAAATCACCGAGTCAGATGAGAACTCTAGTATCTTCAACAATTTCTTAATAAGATAAGTTGCGTTAAACTCACACCAGTAATATTAAAATAATATTATGACTGCACCACTTAAATTTTAAAAGACAGTAAACATTGCTATAAATACTTGAGAGTATGATTTGAAAGTGTACTAGCTTCGGCAGTACATATACTAAAATTGGAACGATACAGAGAAGATTAGCATGGCCCCTGCGCAAGGATGACACGCAAAATCGTGAAGCGTTCCACATTTTTTTTTATTAATCAGCTTTTCCCCTTTGTTTCTAAGTTCATTCTTTACATTGTTAAGTTAAAACGAATTTTTGGCATTGAGCGAATAACATTTAATGAAAGAGTAGATATTATGGAGTACTTTGTGTTAATAAATGCTTGAAAATATAGATTTTGTTTTAAAAACCATTTTATTTAGAATTATACAATTAGCCACAACAACAGTTGTTCATTCAATCGTTCAGTCAAGGTGTGTGGGTGGAAACATTGAATTAACGAAATTCAAATATTTGTTTTTCGACTACGTTTCTTGTCGTATTGCATCGTTTCCATAACATTAAAATTATATTTAATCGTCAATTTTCAATGCCACATAATGCGGTTTGAAAACGTTTGAATTTTTGTGCTGTAGATACAATAAGATAAGTAAATTAATGAAGCTTGAAGGAAAACTAAAGTGCGGCTTTTTTCTATTAATATTTAACAAGTGTTTCAGTCAAAATTAGTGGCGCCACATGACAAAGAAAAATACAATGTGATTAAATATTCAACTTTCTTTCGAATTTTAAATTTTGATTTTTCTTTTATTTTGTATCGAAATGAGGTGCAATATTCTTCGATCTCTCATCAAGACCACGCGATTTTGTGTTGATCTGTTGCCATGGGGAAATGCTTATCCGGGGACACTTCTTGAATTATGGATTCTTGAAAATTTAATTCGATAAAAGTTACTGTGACTGTTGGTCACACACACATTCTGGTTGATGATTAAGAAATGTCCAGTTGCAAATAACTTCAATCCCTGGACTTGCATGAACTAAATTGGCTGATCTGAAAGAAACAATATAATCGTCTGTTTGTAAAACTTTTGGAATTAGGATTTGCATCGATTTGGAATCCCACAGAAATACACTTCCCCCCACACTAAATGCTTATATTGTTATTTACTCATGGTCTCGTTTTTATATAAGATGTAAAGAATTTAGGCAAAGATAAAAGTATAGAAATACTAAATATAGCACTGTAGAAAAGTATTTCAGAGAATAATTGAACGGGTTTTGGTCCTTAACCTGCAAGGAAGATTAATGATTATTTTTTCAGCTTTACTATTTGTTTTGTAGAATAAGCACCAATTTATATTTTTAAGCTATGCATTATATAGTTTCGAAAAATTCTGCCTTGAGCCTACTTACCTGGCACTGAGGAGTCCTTGATCACCAAGGAGGATCCTCCGAGCAGAGACCTCTCATTGCACAACGACTGGTTGACGCTCGCCACATTCGCAAATTGCGCGGGTACACAATTTTTGGTAGTGGGGACAGCGTTCGCGCAGTCCCTTTATTAAATTAACAGAGGCAACTATTACATTCTTTCAAATTCGAACCCAAATACATTGACATATCTTTTATTTCGAATTTCATTTCTCATTAGAAAAGAAAAACCTTACCCAAGTGCTGGAAGGCGATTCACAATTTCAAGATCATGGCAGTTCTGCCTTGCGTTCAAGCACGGCTAAACTGGATTCTACGCGGCTATGACAGTGCGGTAAAGATCAAAGGATTTCATATACCACCTTAGTTTGACCGTTTACCACTAGATGGCATTGGTCTAGTAGGATAGTTTTTGAATCATTTTGCCTCGACTAGCCTTCTGTAATGTGGTGTGCTACCGTTTCGTAAGTGATTTTTGTAATTATTTACTCTTTTAATTCCCAAAACAATACAGCATGCCTATCTATTGCTGTGTACCTTTATGTAAGTCAAATAGTAATCTCGATAAAATATCTTTTCACGAATTCCCAGCTGATTCAGAACTGAAATGTGTTTGGCTGAAAGCCATTTCGCGTAAGGATTTTTCGCCTAACGATATTTCTAACTCATCTAAAGTATGTGCGTATCACTTTAAGGATTCAGATTTTTTGCAATTCCCTACAAGGAGATGTTTAAAAAAAGGATTGATCCCAACCGTGTTTAATGGATATCCTACTTACAAATTGATTCCCCAGAAGAGCGAACGTAGAGTTCTAAAACGTAAACAAAAAGGGAATCTAAGTCTCCGAAGTAAAAAATTGAGAGCATCTTCTCCCTTTTCAGATAATGAAGCTGCAAATGTGTTATTAAATTTAGCTAGTTCTTCATATGATGATAATTTTAATTGGTATAATTTTTTCTCTTTAAATACTTACTGTGTTAAGTTGCTACTATCTCCATTTATTATGTATTTGGAATTGTTGTAATCTATGAGTCGAGTACTTTTTTTTGGAGAGACCGCTGTATGCGTCTGATAAATTGTATTCCAACTTGTGACAGCTCAAATCCATTTATCTCTAATTACTGGCCTAGGACTTAAGTTGTGATAAAGAAACATTAGACAGATTGCATCTGTGTATGTGAAAGATAACGCTCTATAGACGGGTGTATCTGTATGAATGTAGATCTACCCTATAAACGGGTATCTGTATGAATGTAGATCTACCCTATAAACGGGAATCTATGAATGGAAGATCGCCTCCTTATGTATCTGTGTGGGGTCTCCCATATGCGGGTTGTACCCATTTCTTTGTCCCTCGACAGGCTATTTGTAATTTTAGTACATTAACAAAAATGGACATCATGTTTTTATTGTTTTTAGCAAATTTGCTTGCATACGGGCTACAATGAGTTCCGTGGCTGGAATGATACCCTCACTCTTTTGTGATAATAAGTGGGTCAGAGTAGGCAAATTAAAATTAATGAAAAATGACCCACTGGGGACCCGTAGCTGCATATTAACTTATATTATCAGTATTGCTTAGAAATTTGCTTTAGATATCTTTGCATTATAACACTAATACTATAAATGCTTTTTACATATATAGAGTGATTCTCCAGTAATTGACCACATGCTAGTAGTTGACGAAAATAACACAAAAAGGAAGTAAACAAGGATTGTTGTGATGGTATTCTAATTTTTATTGGTTAAAATATATCCAATAACTAATGAAAGCCACTGCCAAGTTATAGGGGTAGCCAAGCTTCCAATTGGATGATAAAAATTAACAAACACAAAGGTATATCACAGGGTCTCGTAAGAGTGACTGACACCATTAGTAAAGGGTGGTTTAGCTTCTCTGTGATTTGTTAGCATCAACATGAATAATTTCTAAATAATTTAATACAAATAATGTATGTAGATCATTTATGTTTGTTTTATATTAATATACAAGTAATTTTTCTTTAAACCAATAAACAAATTATGAATAACAGATGGTTAATTACTGATCAGGCTAAGTGTTATACTTTTAGTAAATGACCAAAATGGTCAACTACTAAATTGTTTTATTTCCTGAAAAATTCAAAA